>CM051513.1:25803779-28207529 GCA_028015205.1 Mytilisepta virgata
AATTCATATATTCAACATGTTCTCGTTCTGATATGCATTTAATAATTGCCACTGGACGTTAAACAATAATGCATCCATCCATGTTAGTATATGATAATATTTTATATCTTATTCTTTTGTGTCCCTTTTTGTTGCTATTAATGTTAAAACGGATTTTTTAAAATTAGTATTTTATAAAGTAAACTATCGAATATAGATATTTTTTATCAACAGATTTTCAACTAGTTCTACTATCAAATTGGCTTAGTTGGACATCAGAGTGGGAACATGATATCCTCTAGGTCTACCCCAATTTTATTGAATTATGTTGACCAAAGTTTTACGCGTAGCATGTGTTATTATGTTTCTTTGTATTTTTTTTAATTCATTCACGTTTTCCCGCGCTCATGATTTTCCTCGATGGAGTAGTATGTTTGAAATTTTGTCAACTTTTATGAAATTTTACGAGAATCTTCATTCATTATCCTTCTTCTTCTTTTCTGTAAATTCCTCCTTTTAATGAGGGGCAAATCCAATAGGATTAAAATAATAATAATGTTAGGGTGTTTCTACACGGGCACGGTAGTCAATCGCAGATACGGCTTATATTACACGGCACATTAAAATCCATGTTAAAACGTATATATATCAGTAAAAGTCTTCATCCAGACAAGTAGTATATAATTTATGCGGTTCTAAATTATTATTTGAGGTGGTAGAAGAGGTGGAGGAGCGAGGAGGAGCCGGAAATGACGTCACCGGAACCGGAAATAACGTCACAGGAACCGGAGGTCACGTGACCGAACCCGAAGTACCCGGAAGTGGTTTTCTCGCATCAGTAACCGGGTTTTCCCACCATTTGTTTAAGGAAGTGACGTAAGTCACGTGTCAGGACCAGGGTGAGTGGTCTCCGTATGCCTGACCGGAACCGGAGGTACTCGGAAATGGTTTTCACGCACGCGCAACCGGAAGTGATGGATTTTCCTGCCATTTTCCCATTATTTGTTACGGAAGTGACGTAAGTCACGTGCTGTCGTCTGCGTATGTGTGACCGGACCAAGACCATGCTTCTCGGTCGTCTCTGGGTCTTTCATCGGTCTGTATAGGGTAAGGGTCTCGCATCGAGTCTCTAGGGACTGATGCTTTCACTGTTGTGTCAGAGAGTAATCGAAGTACAGAGAGGTGGTTGGATGATCTCCCCTTATCCCGCTTTTTTTCATTTGAAGGTGATTTTTTCTATGATGACCAAAGGTAGGATTGGATTGTGTCCCCTTACTTCAAAGTGATGCTGTCACCGTTAGATCAATGGAGGGGTGTCCTTAGCAACCGCCTTGTTCATCGCTATTTTTCTCTTGCTCTTCTCTTGCTCATCGCTGTTTTCTCTTGCTCTTTGCTGTTCATCTGTAATCATGACCTTACTCGCGTGCTCATTTCGGTTTTTTGGTGCTACTTGTCGCTGTCTTCGCAGCTGCTTCTTCTCCTGCTGTTTTTTGCTGTTCGTCATCGATGACTTTCTCTTGCTCGTCGCTGTTTTTCTCTTGCTCTTTGCTGTTCATCGCTACTCGTGACCTTACCCGCATGCTCATTTCGGTTTTTTGGTGCTACTTGTCGCTGTTTTCGCTGCTGCTGTTGCTCCTGCTGCTTGTTGCTGTTTGTCATCGCTGCTCTTCTCTTGGTCATCGCTGTTTTTCTCTTGCTTTTTGCTTTTCGTCGCTATTCATGACTATACTCACGTGCTCATTTCGGTTTCTTGATGCTACTTGTCACTGTTTTGCTGCTGCTCAAGGAATGGGGTTTACTGCTGATGATCGGAAGGCCAAGCATAGGTACTCATTTTATCGGTTTGATTGCTAGATCAAGACTGATTTATGTGATTGTATACTGGGATATTTATCGTGTAATGATGAGAAACACAAATGAAACAGTTTCATATTTTATTTGACATTTTTACAAAATCTACATCAGTCAATGTTTTAAGTTCTGGTTCTTCCTCTTCTTTATCCGATCAAATCATCCAGAACATCGGTAGTCTCGCATAAAGCTTTCCATTTTATCAAAGATAAGCTCACTCCGTTCTTGGTGGGCACCGTGTCGCTTTCCCAGCATCTCAAGTCCACTCTCTTGCTACCTTTCCATTCTGTCAGCTTTGCATACGTTCCTCCACCAAGTGGTAATTTCAAAGGAATATTGGAATCTGTCATGGCGTCTTGGACGAGATCTTCTTCTTACTGATCTGGTCTATTTACATATCGGAGCCTTTGTGAAGATGGATTGGATTGGTTATTATATTATGAAACGTGAAACAGGATTGGCTATCTTTCCGACATCGTGATTGATTAACTTCTCCCGTTCCGATTGGTTGAAAATCTGGCATTTTCATTGGTCAATTCCAACCGTTTCGATAGATCAACACGATGGTACACTGTCCAAATATGCGGCGAGTAAGGTCATGCGTAGCGATGAACAGCAAAGAGCAAGAGAAAAACAGCGATGAGCAAGAGAAGATCATCGATGACGAACAGCATCAAGCAGCAGCAGCAGCAACAAAAACAGTGACACGTAGCAGCAAAAAAATCGAAATGAGGACGCGAGTAAGGTCATGAGTAGCGATGAACAGCAAATGCAAGAGAAAAACAGCGATGAGCAAGAGAAGAGCAGTGACGACGAACAGCAGCAAGCAGCAGGAGCAGCAGCAGCAGCGAAAACAGCGACAAGTAGCACCAAAAAACTGAAATGAGCACGCGAGTAAGGTCATGATTAGCGATGAACAGCAAAGAGCAAGAGAAAAACAGCGATGAGCAGGAAAGAGCAAGAGGAAAACAGCGATGAGCAGCAAAGTGCAAGAGAAAAACAGCGATTAGCAAGAGAAGAGCAAATTAAAAACAGCGATGAGCAAGAGAAGAGCAAGAGAAAAACAGAATGAGCAAGAGAAGAGTAAGAGAAAACGGCGATTAGCAAGAGAAGAGCAAGAGAAAAACAGTGATGAGCAGCAACAAGCACCAGGAGCATCAGCAGCAGCGAAAACAGTGACAAGTAGCACCAAAAAACTGAAATGAGCACGCGAGTAAGGTCATGAGTAGCGATCAACTGCGACGAGCAGCGAAGAGCGGCATGGAGCAAGAAAAGAGAAACGAAGTGCACCATAGAGCAATGAAATGGGCCGCCGTCGCTAAGGCGGTTGCAAAGGACACCCCTCCATTGATCTAATCCTACCTTTGGTCCTCACCCGCGGGATAAGGGGAGATAATCCAACCACCTCTCTGTACTTCGATTACTCTAGGACACAACAGTGAGAGTATCAGTCCATAGAGACTCGATGCGAGACCCTTATCCTAGACAGACCGATGAAAGACCCAGAGACGATTGAGAAGCACGGGAAAAAGGGGAGATAATCAGTCAAGCATAGCACATCCGGGTACCACCACGTGACTGACGTCACTTCCGTTAGTAAATAATGGGAAATGGCGGGAAATTCCACTACTTCCGGTTTCGCGTGCGCGCAATCTACTTGCGGGTCCGGTCACTCATGCGCAGACAACATATATGGTCCCCGCATGTGACTTACGTCACTTCCGTTAACAAATATGAGAAAATGCGCGGAAACCATTTCCGGGTAATTCCAGTTCCGGTCACGCATGCGCATACAACATATACGGGTCCTGACACGTGACTTATGACTTCCGTAAACAAATGGCGAGAAAACCCATTACTTCCGGATGGGCATGCGCGCAATCCACTTCAGGGTACTTCCGGTTCCGGTGACGTCATTTCCTGTTCCGGTGACGTCACTTCTGGCTCCTCCTCGCTCCCCCACCTCTTCCACCACCTCAAATAATAATTTAGAACCGCATATATACTACTGATACATATTTAATTTAAACGATAGTTTTTTTTGTTTTTTAACAGGTAAAAATTTCATACTGACGTATAAAACTTTTTATTTCAAGTGGCTACGTAGAAACGCAACATAGCAAGACCAAGTTAATGCATGATAACACTATTGCCATTCATGCAGGAACAACAAGCCACACAGCTCTGTTTATTTCTAAAATGTAATTTTGTGCTCTTTGTGTTGTTTCTGTCCTTGTTATTGGCCTTCTATCCGTTTTTCATTAATTAACAGAAATAACGACAAGAAAATACTTTGATAACTTTTACTTTTGTAACGAAAAAGTACATTGTTTTATATACTTATATTTGTTTAGTTGGGGTTTACACCGTTTTCAGCACATTTGGCTATTTCGCGGCGGCCATTTTTTATTGGTGGAGGAAACCGGAGTACCCTGAGAGAAACACCGACCTTCGGTAGGAAAATTGGCAATCCTTGTCAATTAAAATCGGAGTCGAACACACCCCGCCACAGGTGAGATTCGAACTCACTACCTCAGGGTTGACAGTGTAGTGATCAAATATACTTATATATGAAATGTATCTTACCTTAGTGACAAATGTGGTTTCAAAATTCTCAGTACTATATACCCATTCTGAACATTTAGTTATGCTAGCATTTACAAAATCGCTTCTATTAACAATGCTGCTATAAGATTTATTAATATTGTACACGTGACATTCGTCATAGAGTTTATCATACTCAGCTGAGGTTGGAATGTATTTATCAATAAGCCGTTGATGTGTACTTCCCTGGATTTTAAAGCTATCATTTTCGTAACCAGGAAGTTTACATCTGAAAAATACATTTTCATAGAATTCTGTTTTTTTGTTAAATTTTTACGTCAAAATATTGAAGTGGTTGAATGTACATCTTTCAGTTTATGATTACTTTAATTATTGACGATTAGGCACCTGTAGCCGATCACCGGAGCTAAACCTACAGAGCTGCGTAACGCGACCCCAGTTATCGGATAGGAGAGACCTTCTCGTTGGGGGTTGTCACGACATACGCCTGACCGCGGACCATAGTGGATAACGTGATTGTAGAATGCCACGCTCCCTGCAGGCTAAAGACCCATTCTGTAGTTTACGAAGAATAGTGGGCTAATCGCCGCTGCAGACGGCTAAATTACCCGACCCTGCCCAACTATCCACTCTTTAACGGTGGCAGTCAAAATTGGTTCTCCTTTGAGTCCCCTCCCAACTCTATTTCAATTGTTTGATAAATTGTTG
This sequence comes from Mytilisepta virgata, assembly GCA_028015205.1. NCBI lineage: Eukaryota > Metazoa > Mollusca > Bivalvia > Mytilida > Mytilidae > Mytilisepta > Mytilisepta virgata. The sequence goes on from CM051513.1 coordinate 25,808,883, forward strand.
AACTAGTTCTCGTCCCGAAGAAACATAAAATATTTGCCATGGACATTAAGCAAACAATCAATCAATCAATAAAATATCGACCATTTAAATTTCATAAATATCAATGACGCACCTATATAATATTGAAAATTCAAGGCTTCAAGGAGAAAAGTATAAAAAGATTCGGCTATTGAAAACCTGTTTAAATTTTTCATCTAGAGTGTCCCTGTTTAAGTTAATCCAGTATCTTAGTATACTATAACGGTGATCTATTAGTTTCAGGGAGTAACATTTCTTCTGTGTCGTTGCGTCGGGGAAATCGACACTTTGGAAAGACTTCCTTTTGGCACCCCTTGGTTGACAGAATAAACATAGAAATATGCGCAAGGGGTGTCAAAAGGAAGTCTTGCCAACATATTTGTCTACATTTGACATTTGATCTTCAAAATTTCTTTAATTTCAGACAAGAATCATCATAACAAGAACAAAACAAGATGTAATGCATTGCATTTAATCAAGACTGGTTAATACAAATTCATTAAAGTTCAGATTTAATTATGTTGTTTATTTCCCTGTGATGAACTTAACTAAACTTGTCCTGACCGATATTGATTGACCTCCAAATAACATCTTATTTAATCTTGTTACCTTGAATTTGTTGAAAAGTTTGGTGATGTAGAAAAGACGAAATAAGAATAAACAAGCTGAATCTAAGATTAAAAGTGTGTTACTAGTGACGATACACTAAAAGTTTCTTTGTTTAACAATAGATTTTAGTAATCAATTCACGTTATCTGCATAAAAACAAAGATGTACAATAATGTCAAAGCTACATATACCTATTGACTGGGTATGATAGGAATAGTAAAGTTATTGTCACCGAGATACCAACCGTTGCCCGAGGTGTAACCATGGGGCAATAATTGGCATAGAGGGTACAATAAGCTTACTTTTCCCCGAATATGCTGTCAATAGGTGTTTTATAATACCGAAAGAAAATCTACTGATGCCTTATTACATTAAAATGTTTTGGTTTTGTTTTCATGTTTGTTTTTTTGCACTCTGTCGTCTAATACATGTATGTCTTGTTGATATTCCTCGGATATGGAAGCAAACATTTCCCACTGGGGGCGGCCTGTGTCGTCTGACAAATAGATATGTTCGATGTTCTCGGATTTTTACTTTACTATGAGATAAAACAAGATGTATTCGAAAACATTTCGAGGTAAAAATGCGTGATGTTTAAAAAGACTATTAAAACATTTAGGCTTTTTGTGTTCTTTAAAAAAAATTACCAAAACTAATTTTTATATAGAATATACATAATGAGGTATAAAATTCAATTCATATACTTGACAGTAGGGCAATTTTATTAATTTCTAGGCCCCTAATTCACGTCTATGGTATGAATGTATATGAAATTAACATCTGTGTATACTTTTTGTTGTTTTCATTGTTGTTGCTAGCGTATATGACATTTCAGGAGATATATTAACTCTAATACAACAAAATATATTGCCTAAAAATAAAAAAATTACCTGTGATCTGGCACTGCCATGATAAATACAGAGAAGACTAAGAAAGGCGATGTTATCATCGAGGAAATACAAACGCCTATGAAAATCCTTTTCTCGTAGGTCCCGAACTCTCCAGTTAATACTAATACGTCATCAAATTTCATTTTGCCAGTGCAAAACAAGCCTCTCCAATGAATAATATTTGGATTCAACCTTTAAAAATAAAAAACAGTATATTGCGAAATTATAATACAAATGCCATGCATTGCGTCGTATCAGAAGTGTGAACAAATGCTTAATAGGTACATGTAGTACTATTATACATAATGAATGCATATATTTTATCTGAAAGGGTCAACCTGATCTATTTTGTTTGTTTCTCTGTTTTTATTGGTTTCTGAGCAAAAATCATGATTTTTGTTTTAATTCCTGGGGAAATTATTATAAATATCTCCACATCCGCGGTACCACATTCGCATGTGCCCGGGATCAGAATGAGTGCCAACTGGCTATGCCTTTCGTTTACAATATTACAGATTGTCAACAAAATCCCGGATGTGAGCCAACTTCGCAGTCGGAATTTCTTAATATTTACATCAACGGTTGCCAACAGTATCCCGGATGTGCGCCAACAGTGCCACCGACAAGAGCCACCATATCATTCTGTCCGTCTCTTGATCTTACTATCAAATCAATAGATTCGGTAGCAAGCGTTGCCAAGGGAGCCAAGATTGCCAACAAAATATTCGAAATATCGCTAGATCTTTTACGTGCAGGCTTGTAGCTGCCTATATATAGCTATGACATTATTGAAATGTCGGGAGAATTTCAATTTGTGAGCAGGTTTATTTTTCAAAAAGAGCTGCTTATAGTACAAAATTGTTGCTTTTCATCTTAAAGTCGTTATGAACTATGAATTATATATCATACTTTCTAAATAGAGGCCCACATTTTAAGTTTCTAAAATCCATTTATCTATTTTTATATTTATATATAATTTAACATCATTAAATAGAATCAAGAGGCCTAATATTAAAGATATTGATCCGTTATCCACCTATTTCTGGTATGAATCATATCTCTGGCCTTACATTGATAACGTGCTACCGTATTCAACGTTTCGGTTTTTTTTCAGGAAATTTGTCCTAGGGAAACCCTCTTCAGAGGCGCCCTTTTGTGTTTTTATTTATTTCTTTTAATTTTTCAATAAATCTTTTAAATATATATTATTTTAAAGATATATTAGTAGTATTTATTGCGTACAGCACTTCATGTGTCTCTTTTTCACATGTTGTTTGCATTGACAATAATTTATTAGCCCCTAATCGTACTTACGATTTTACAGGGAAGTGTCAAATATGTAACTTGCAGTCGGTCCTACAACTTGTTGATTGACCGTTTTAATTGATCGCCCTTCAGGCATAATTGATAGTTTCATGGTTATCTATATTAACCATATATCATTAGAAGACATTTGTATTTACTTCCAGTCATTTTTAAATTGAAGAATATATTAACTCCTGTATCGTTTTATAATATATTCACAAATGCAATGCGATGTATTTTGGATAACAGTGATGCGTTTTGCAATAGTGTCACTTTCTTTTTAGGAAAGATTGGTTTGTTTGTATTTTGGTAATTCCAATTTGCTATTTCCATTGAAATGTTAGGATCATTACGAAAGAAATATGATTATCTCAGTTTTCTTTCAAATATCCCAAAGTCTTTCATTATTTATTTTTAGGATGTTTCACAAATGGGGACCAGATTTAGTCCCTTTTGTAACACCAAGGTTTCAATGTCTGTCAATTTTCCTGACGACAAGTTCGGTATGAATTGTTTATCCAACTCAAGAAGTATTTTTGCTTGTGTTTTTTGCAGGCTTAAACTTTTAATATTTTTAGCCTTTTTTTAAAGCATATAACACTATCTGTTAGGAGGTATCTAACAGAATGTGTTCAATTATAAATATTGGTGACACATGTTTCAAGATTTAACGTGATTTGATTGGATGTATGGTTTAGGATAATTTTCATATGGTTGTAACATCTTTGGGTGTGTTTGGACGAATAGGTGCAGTTTTATTGGTTAATTTAGAATGTTAATTATCTACTTTTATGACCTAACTGTTGTTTGATAGCTTTAGATATTTCACTAACTACATATTATATAATATGTATAATATCATTTTATTATTATTATTATTAAAGTTAGAAGTTTCTATATTAAACTCGGTTTCAAGCAGTTTTCACTTATTTCATAGTGAATTTTAAAGTTCATGTATGTTGTTTGCATCCCTTTGAAGATTATTACCACTGTAATCCATTGTATTTTGGATTACATTGACTAATTTTGCAAGTATGTCTCTTTCCTTTTTGGAAAGATTAGAGTATTTCGTTGTGTAGCATTTTGACAATTTCAATTTATTGTTTTTATTGAAATGTTAGGATTATTGTGAAAGAAATATGATATTCGTAGTTTTCTTTCAAATATCCTAGGGTCTTTCATTAATTATTTTCCCGATGTTTTGTCAGCTACGGACGAAATGTAGTCCCTTTTCTAATATATATTTTTTAATATATTCACCAATGTAGTCCGTTGTATTTCGGATTACATTAATAAAATTTTGCAAGAGTGTCTTTTTAAAGTAAAAAATACTACATTGCCTTTTGTTTCCAATATTCCATCACGTATGACGTCACTACAAGCAAATGTGACGTTGCAGAATATGTTTAAATTTTTGTTTCCGAAAGTCTAGTCCATGTTGACTTTTAGGACATAGATAAGTGCTATTTCAAAAGTACAGAAAAGTAATGGTGTTGGCGAAGTATGCCTTGCGAATTGTCATCATATGCTTATCACATTATATGTGTAACGACCGGAAGTGAACAACCAATATTTCCACACCTCAGGCTAATAACCAATAAGCAACTGCTATTCGAACGTACACGGGCTGCGCTCGGAATAAGTTCTTAGGCAGTATATGATAAACAGATTAATACATGGCCTATTCCATATCGGACTGTGTATCATCCCCGACCCATATATGCATATGGGAGTCTCGGGATGATACTCAGTCAGATATGGATTAGGTTATGTATTAATCTATAATCCTCAGAAATGTTTTTATAATCCCATCGGCACATCTTTGTTTACATGATAATCTTAAGCACGGTTATTTTCAGTTTTCAAAAATACTTTTACTTACTAGTTTTTCTCTCTTTTTACTTCCACTTCAAATTTTCCATCCGTCATCTGTCTTCGTTATTTCTAAACATGCTTTTTGAGATATTACATAGGCATTATAATGAAATGAAAATATTAATTTTAGCAGATAGAGATCTTTCACAATAGTTTTGTATCATTATTAATTACATATATGTAACATAAGTTACAGATAAAACATACGTTTTGCAGATCACTATATAATACTGTTTTCCATCAAACGGTTATATTCAATTATAATTTTTCGATTCAATAGAAATTCATCATTTGCCTCACTTAATTCCTTTAATGGTCGCATATAGTTAAACATTTAAAGTAACACCTGCAATCATTTATTGACCGTTACAGTGTTCCAATATCTAAGATGATGTTGGACCTATTCCCACTGTCGTAACATTTCATGTGCCTCCACCGGTTTGTGACCTCCACCGGATTGACTTTGTTGAACTTCTAGACGGCTGCTGTATACGGAGCAGGAACTGATTACCCTTCCGGAGCACTTGGGTTCACTCCTGGTTTTTATAGGAGTTCGTGTTGTTCATTGTTTTTTTAGTTTTCAGTGTTTATTTGTTGTTCTTGTAGTTGTTTATTTGTCTTCCCGGGTTTGTCTGTCCAATTGGATTACGTTTTTTATTTGATCCTTAGGTATATTTGTCCTCTTTATACCAACGAACTTGAACCAACATAATTTCATTAAATCAATCACTCGTCCAACTATTAATTCTTTGTAATTCGTACTATTATTTTTTGTGAAAATATTTTTTTCACCGTATGAAAAGTTGACTACTATAAATAACACGCTTTGTTAAGGAGACTGCAATATGAAGTATTTAATAGGAAGCGAGATTTGACATAATAAAGTGTTGAACGGGATAATAAAAAAATACACTGTACATATAACATTAAAAATATTAGCACATAGTTTCTGTTTGAATATTTTGACATTCCTATCCTGAAAAGGGAAAAGAATTAAGAAATAAATGAGGATTATAGAGTTGTAGTCATTTAGACACGGAAAATATTGGAATAGTTTATACCGCGCGGTAACGGTAGCGAGGTGTAAAATACGAAGATGAAGGCCCAGCCTAGGTGTAAATTACCTAAACTTTATAAACTCCATGAATTATTTCTATTCTAATAGGATAAATACGCTAAATTACTCATTTTTGTAAATATATATCCAACATCGGTTTTGCCGTACCATTTCTTTTGCGTTTAATATGCTGTAATCTGTCCTTTTAAGAGCATTTTTTAATAAAACCATTTTCATAAGATAAGACCATCATTTGCACAGTCAAATTATAATTATATAATTATATCATTTACACAAAATTAATAAAACACGTTTCAGAGACTTACCGGTAACCGTCAGTCAAAAATCAAGATAGCGCGGATAACGTAAATGTGCATTGCAATGTACAACATGGCCATAATGGTTGTTGAACACAACTGTTGTGAGCATATAGCATAACACAACTGTTGTGGGTGTATAACATGATTTCTTTGCAAATATAAACCCTCTCGTGTGGAAAAGGACATTTTTTTGACAGTATAAGCCTCCATATGCATTTACTAAAAGTAAATATACCGGGGGTAATATATCGTTTGACCATATAGTACGTCATATTAGAAAAAAAAATCTTATTATCGTTTTAGTGACTTTGAGGTTTTGGCAAGTAGTTAAGTGTCGATCAGCCAGTTTGAAGATGGAAATCAATTAAACATCCAATTTACTTGTTTTTGTGTTTTATTTAAGTTGGAACCTTTGTACCATTAATATTGGCCAAGAGATCTAAATACCTATGATGACCAGCGCACTTGAGGTCATGAGTTAAAATCCAGTTTGTATATATTAGTGGTCGCCTCTGATCTTAATTTACAAGAATAGCCAAGTTTTAATACCGAACGTAAATGGTTTTCTTCGGGTGCCCTATCGATTGATACTTATTTCTTTCTTGATAAACAACAAATTGGATAACAGGAAATGTCAGCAATGACATACCAATCAATCAAAGCAACCCAACTGACAGAACACCGGACAAAAAAGAACTTAAAAGAGTACAAAACAATATCATGAACACCACAGAGAGTCAGGATAGTCTGGTTTGATACAGACACTAAATAGTGGTGGGGTTAAACCGGTTTTATGGGTATCCAAACTCCAAACTCCAACTTATCTATCAGTTATTGATATCTTCACTGTAATCCAAAGCTTAGGATAGAATGAGATTTTGGTGCAGTAGGGATAAATAATTTAGCCTTCTGTAACAACCGTTACCTTTATCTTTTATTAGACCTGTCACCCAATAAATTGTGGTAATAATGATATAAAATCATCGAATGATGATATTAACGTATTAGGCTAAACATAACCAGGTACTACTCACCAAATAAATCAATGTCTTCTCTGAATACCTGTTATGAAAATGTTTTTCTCAATACCAATTTAAAGTGATTACTAAATGATAATATTGAAACACTTTCAAAATTAAAATACATAAAATCTAATAGTTACATTTTAAAAGTACATATTTCAGTCTCTGAATTTGCCATCTTATGGGGAAAAATGAAAGCAATCTCACTAGCAATTACATTTTCGAAATCTGACACAATATTCTCTTATTGTTGTTTCAAGTGCCATTAGCCTTAAATTTACTGTTACAAAATTGTAAAGGAGTATCTCCCTCGTAGATAGTTCTGTCCTTAGATGTCTTGGATGTATCCCTTTGGTCATTTTGATATTTTGCATTTGCTCTTTAACCTTTTGGATTGTTGTTTTGGTTTTCACCATTTTTTGCCTTGAGCACAACCGATGAGTCGTACATCGGCGACATGTGCACAGTTTGTGCATCAAAACTTGTATCAAAGAATTATATTTTAGTCATATCACACAAAACTGTAGATATCAATAAGATTATACAATTAATTTGACAAAAATAAGAAATTTAAAGTTGTTTCTGACGAGAATATTAAGGGTTTAAAAAGTTTGATATGTTTTTTATGTCAAAATTTTATTTTCATGTTACGGCATGTCGGTTGTTTGAGAAACAGTTCACGGTGGCTTCAAAATATCATGTTTTACCACGGGTAGGCCCTTTATTTCAAATATTTTTCCACGAGCGAAATGGTCTCTTGTGTTGGTTTTTTTTTATCAGTTACGTTTTGTAAATAGTTTGGTATAAGTTTTTAAATTTTTGTCTGATTTTTGTTATTTTTTAGGTTCCCCAAACAAAGTGGGAAACATATTGTTTTTACTCTGTTTCTCATTATGTTCCCCGCACGAAGTGGGGAACATATTATTTTTAGTCTTTTTTTTGTCGGACGCCAGTGTTATCGAAAACGGCTGAAGGTTTTGCGACCAAAATTGGCACAAAAATCAATATGGCGGCTGTCGAAAATATCGTAAAAATCAAAAACCAAATAGTACAATAGAGTGTGGAAACGGGGAATGTGTCAACAACAACCTGATACTTGATTTAAAAATAGGTCACCACAAGTGCTTTTGATCGGCCAATATTGGAAAATCTAAGATGGCTGCCACTCGAAAATAAAAAAAAAATCAGGAAATGGTAGAAATTGTTATTTGTAGCCTCTGTGGAAATGGGAAGGTTGAGGAACATCCGTTACTCTGTTGTAACAATTACATGTATATCTAAACGACATAATAAGAAATCGAACATGACCTCCGTTGCCATGGAAACAGCCAAAATGTAAAAAAATTCCACGACATTTAGATCTTTAGTTCTCGGAAACCGTTTACTCGATGGTTTCAATATTTCATACAGATATAGCCCCATGTTTGTTGTTTCTCCAATGCCACCCACTTTGAGATTGTGGGTTAAAAAGAAATGTTTTAGGGGGATCAAAAGAGGTAGGAGTTTCAGTGTGAAGATATGGGAAAACAATGTTTAGTTATTGATTGATACTGGATAATTGGTTTAAAAATAAGTCACCACAAGTGCTTTCGATTGGCCATATTGTAAAATTCAATTTCAACATGGCCACCAATAAATTTGTTTTTAAAAATTCGGAGAGCCGTTGGGGGAACATCGGTTACGCTTTTATCTAGTTTGTTATTATTTTCCTTGCTGCAAACTGAAAACTTCATTTGATCCTGTTTGGTTATCTCTTACTGTCTTAGAAATATAAGGGACTGAAAAAGGTCATCTTTGTTGACATTCCGGACATATTTCTGAAAGAAGAACATCTAATTAAAGGCCGTTTCAGAAAAGTTTAGTACCATTTGGCCATGAAGTTTAGATTTTTAAAAATCCATTCACATTGTTTACAGAATACCACCCAAGGACTATTCCACCAAAGCTTGGCTCCATTTCATCCAGTAGATTCAGAATACTGTAAATTCTTCATAATCTAGGGTTAAATGCAATACATAAGTTCGCCTGTGGCTGCCATCTTGGGTAATCATCGCATACCATTCTGAAAGAGGACCACTAATGACCATGTTTGATTCCAAATGGCTGTTAGGTTTCAGACAAATTTTAATTTACCATATCGTTCCAAACACATTTGAAAGAGGACCATCTAAGAAATACTGAGTGCTCAGTGGTTTATGATTGAAATATAGTAAAAAAAACGTCATACTAATGATATTCTCTAAGTCCAAAGGCATTATTTAGCTCAAAAGTAGATCAACTGGACAAACCTCACAGGGAATCTGTAACTACTTCACAGTTAAAATCAGATAGAAATTTAGACAAGTTATAAAAATTTCCCTATTTGCTTGTTTTACCCTTTTCTTCTATTGATACCATATGCGGACATGTCGGCTATTGAGCGGCATCATTTGATAAAATCTTGAAGCTGCACACCCTACATATAGTAATTGCTAAGGCCTTAATTTATTGGGGTGACTAAAGAATGAAATATAGGTCATGTTGGCTCCTATGTTGCTTATCTGTGTTGGACAAAAAAAATGGTTGTAGTCGTAAAATATGATTGACATATCGTCATAGATTTTTGACAAAGTGGACTAAAATGCAAAAATTCAACAAATCGTAATTTGTGCGGAACAAAGAGTTTAATATAATTGTTTAATTATAAACGATTGCTGATATATAAGGTCATATATAAATGTGTATTCTACAGAAAGCTGAACTACTATCTTTACTTAATCAATGGTACTAGTATATGTATTTTCTAATATTGTATTAATACATTATTTTAAACCTACCTTATCAAACACCCAGAGCATTGGATACTTAGTACTATGATTTAAATTCTTTCTACATCTCCATTTTGACTGTTTCTCTGCTTCATTCAGCTTCAATAGACAGACATCCTTCTCACAAATACTTCCAACTTCAATTTTAAAAAGGTCTTTAATTTCAACAGCTTTCATGTTTTTACCAACGCAACTATGGTAGAAGTCCAGGGTTGTCTCCAAGGTCCAGGTTAAGCACCCCTGCCTGTATGCTTGCTGGTATGTCTGGTGCTATATTATTTTTAGTGACTGCGTTGATCAAGAACACTAAAATTATTTGGTCCTCTATATCAATTGTCAGCTCATTGGAATCGTCTACACAAAGAAAGGCCGATTTACAAAACAATAACGGACGCCCTTTTTCTTCCTTCAAAGGCCATATATTCAGTGTAGCGCCAATAATTTTAAAACCAAGGGCTGCAGGAACAGTTGATTTGACTAAACGAAATGATAAACAGATTGTTCTTCCCTCGAGTGTAGTGTAGGATCATCTAGTATACTGATAGGAGAAGCACTTGTAACCATACATGGAACCAAATAGAACATGTAAACGTTCGAAAGTACACCCTTTTTGTGCTTTGGTTCGATCAATATATCTAGGTGAACCAGGATGTTGATAATATATTCACTTATTTCCTCAAAGGGCACTAGTTTTGAAAACTGCTCTTGTTTCCACAGTTTGATCAGATCGCGTTTGAAGATCTTCCCATACTTATTGAGCGTAAGGTGAATCTGATGAAGTTCTTTGTCTTTCGGCCAGAACAACTCATCAGTGATAAACGCTCTCAGGATATTTACAAGAGCGGAGGGCTGTATGATGATAAAGTTGTCTAGCTCATGTCCTTGAAAATAAATAATCTTGCCCAGCGAATGTTGTGCTTTGAGGTAAGGATCAACCTCCTTGTCAGTCAGGGCTAGGTCATCATTTTGTCTGTTTATCCTTTTTACATGGACTTCATCTGAGATATCTGCATGTCCATGGGAACCCACGCCATCGGTATAGGTTGACCCCAAGAACGTTGATTCATTGCAATCTGTACCATAGTTGATGTTAGGCGTTGAATTTCGTGGTCATTTTTGTTAGTAGCATTGATAAAAAAAAGACTGTGCTGTACATGATATGCTGACGCTGTTCATGCATAGAAAACATTTTGGTCAGTTCTTACGTGAACAGTTCCTGCCTATCTTCAAGTTCCTCCTGTAAAATAAAATGTTAAGTATTATTGTGTTTGCCTTATATTGTTCTGTAATATTCTTTTTTCATTAGTTTTAGGATGAAATTAAGTTAAAAAAAGGTAATACAGAGATTATCCGAACATATATGATAACTAGAGATAGTGTGTCCTTAAGACACAGATGTCCATCCTCCTGCACATAGAATCCCAATCTATGACGGGAAATCATTTTCAGAATTATTCTAAACATTTGAAAGTTTTCTAATATATCCTGATTGCATTTACACCCTTAAAAATAATAAATCCTTTGTACTGAATTCACAATTAATGTAAGTCATGTTGGTGATCTTCGTTGAACTAAAGATGGTGATTTTATTTGTAGAATCATTGACATATTATGAGAACTTTAAAAGGTAGACTTAAATGCATAAATTTAATCAAAATCACTTACCACGTACATGTAGGTTATAGTAACTCAACTGTAAGGTATATTGTATTATTATAAAAGATGACTGTAATTGTGAAATATCATTTGTACATTAGCCTAGATGAACCTAACAAAAAAAAAAACATACACAAGCCGGATAGACATATATCTTTTCGGACAAGGGTAAATCTATAGGCACCTTCAACATTCGTTGACTGAGTATGAAAAGCTACACCAATTCCCAATAGGAAAAGCTCGCCCGCAAGAAACAATAAAAAACGATAGAAAATGACACTCAAGAAAAAATTTCCAAAAAAAAAAAAAAAATAACACTTTTTTATTAATAAAGTTCTGTAACTCTCGACAAGAAAGTGAAATCTCCAAATTCGAAAAATAATTCTCCTAAACTAATAAAAGAATTTTTGAATGAAACCCTGAGTCGGAGCCGAAGGCCAATACAGTGATCTAAAACGACCATTTCGGTTTTGTATAATCATGTTTGATTTGCAAGACAGTTATATCAAACTTAAATGATTTAAAACGAATTAAAATATTTTTACAGCACATCTACGTACAATATGTTAATATATTGATAGAAATAATATGAACAAAAAATATATCAATATAGATAAAAAAGATGGATAAAAAATACTTCCAGGCAAATGATAAAATTCCCATTTTGGTCCTATCAATATTTATTAAAATCAAAATCTCTAAATCATTTTTGCGTTACAACATTATTCAACCATTCTTAAATGAAATCAAATAAAAAAAAAACTTGACGTCCACAGATTTTGTTGTAAAATGAAACTAGAGAATGGGAATACTTAACTAAGGTACTTAACCATGACAGACATGTCAGAGCGAGAAACTACAAAATTTAAGACAGCTATAGTGATGATGTATGACAGAAAGAACACCATGGATTCCTGTGAAATGAAATTCAATATAAAACTAGTGATTTATGCGTGAAATGTTGTCAAACTGAGCTTTGTGATTAAAGAGGATAGGACAGTATACGTATAATATCACTGATATTTCTGAGTAGGTTTCTTAAAAGTGGACATAAACACGAAAGCTTAACTGAACCAATCAATCACGAAAAATAGGTGAAAATTACCTAATTGTTGGGAGACACATATAAGTAAGATGACTATTATATAGTGATTGCACATTACCAAATGCCCTCTCCCGACATTTGGTTTTCCAAATACTGGTAACTACTTCTTTTATGTAACTTAAAAATCTATCGTATGCGTCATATGTTGGTCAAAGTGTCATAAAAGTTGTCGAAGTATTTTCTGTGGTTTAGGGAGAATAAAGCGGTATAATGTATTTTGTGGGTCTTAATGGCTGTTTGAGAATCGACCTAAACACAACAACGAACAAACGTAAATCTATATGTCCCTTCCACATTCTTCGTCGGGGCATGTGAATTGATAACAAAGAAAACACGAACACAAGAGGTTCCCAGCAGCCTGTATTGCTCACCTGGATTCAATTTGCCAATCAACAGTCCAGATTATTCTACATGATTCTCAGAGAGAACAACCTAATAACCACGGCTGCCAAGTCTGGTTCCAATCGGCCATAAGTTTCAGACGAAAGTTTTTAAATTCATTTTCCCAAAGGGAAGTATGCTAAACTAAATTTGGATGTGGTGGCTGTCTTTTTTGACATTTCGTGTCAATCGTCACAATTTGATTAGTAGTTTCAATTCAGACAAGAAGATTTTTTGAATGAATTTTCCCATAGGGTCTTATCTTAAACTAAGTTAGGCTCTGGTGGCCATCTTGGTTGGCAGTCCTTGTAATCGGACACAATTCTGAAAGATGACCATCTTAGGATCATTGTTGCTAATTTTGGTTCCAATTGCCTGAGTGGTTTCGCACAAGAAGGTTTTTAAATGAATATCTTCCCATTAGTTCATATGCTAAAATATGAACGGCCGTGGCGGCCATATCTTAAATTTCCGATCGGCAACAAGCAACGACACTTGCTGAGGACCTCTCCAGAAATATATTTATAATTTTTTTTCGGGTTCAATCGGCAATATGGCTCTTGAGAAGATGTTTTTCACAGATCAGCCATTCAGATATTAGACTAGGCTCTGGCAGACATGTTGGTTGACCAATCGGCACCAAGGTAACAACAATTGGAAAGGACATTACAAGGAACATCTCTACCAAGTCTGATTAAATTCTGATCAGAATGAATCTTTAATGTTAAAATAATTTCGACCATTGCAGACGTCTTTGATTTTCGATTGGTAACAACACTTGTTAAGGTCCTCTATAGAAGCATATTAATAAAATTTAGGTTCAATCGGGTGTATCGTTCTTGAGAAGAATCAGAAATTTGAATTAGTTCTGGCAGCCACGTTTCTTGACCAATCGTCACCAAAGTAACGATAATTGGAAAGGACCTTACAAGGAACACGTTTGCCAAGTTTGGTCAAACTATATTCACTTGTTCTCAAGAAGATCAAAATATGAAAAGTTAACGGACGGACGACGGACGCCAAGTGATGGTAATACATGTAGCTCACCATGGCCAGAGCCTTTATAAATTTAACCTGGATTAAATAAACATTATCTATACTTACAGGACTGAAGTTAACACTGTGCGTGGCAGCAAACAATATCATTGGAATGATGTCATCACCTCGTGTACAGTATCAAGGGGGCTAACCTACGTCACCGGAAGTGTTAACGGCGGCATTTTCAAAGAAAAATACGCTCGCTTCAAGGTAAGATTTTGCTTATATAACCTATTTAAGAAGATATTTTCGTGTAACGAGTACCTTCATCTAATAGTCGGTGATAGTGTTAATATTTTCAACCCATTCACCTTTCTCTGTAGTGTTTTATTTTCACAAACACTTCGCTACAAAGTTTTCATCAGCATGCGTTAGCGGTCACATTTGAACTAAAAAATATACTCACAGGTAGGAAAACTTATTTACAACCACTATCTCAAAGCGATTGATATCCGTGTCACATGCACTTGGCATAAAAACGCCGATTTCAATCAAATCTTTACCAAATCCATTGCTGTTTAAAGGAATCGATTGATTTAACGAATTGGATAACGGCAACATTCATCTCGATAGAGTTAACGGCCACAGTCATTTTCCCATTAACTCTAGTATACGCACGGAAACATGCACTATTTCATATCATGGACGTTACTTTATGTCTCATTGGTTAAATCACATGCTATCTTGAAGTTGAAAACATAGTTACGTAAGATCCCAAACATATACATCTGTAAGGACTTACTGTAAATTTCGTATTCTTCAGTATTTCTACGGATGATCAGTTTAAGAATATAGTTTTAAATTAAAACTTAGTGGGTATATTTGCAATTGAAACAGTTTTAAACAATACGAAAAACGAGAGCGAGAGATCATTGCGTAGCGTGATCCACATCGGCCCTGTTATCATCCCGCGGGCATTCCAACAGCTCTGTTCGAGGAATATCTTAAGACTCTTGGGGCTACAATTTATACATTTCATTTATTATTTTGGTTCATATGTGGTACATTTGATAAATTTCATTTCTAGTTTGATATGGAGTCAAGTAGAAAGGTAAAGGGAAAGACAAAAGAAGGAACAATTTCCCGAGAGCGAACAGCAGTAGAAAAAGGGACACTTAGTGTGAGGTGGGAAAAATCCCGAGTCAACCAGTCAAAAATATTGCCGACAGACCGTATGGGGATGAAAACTGACATTTAATAATACTTATATATATTTCACCATAGTGTGTAGTACAATATGTATAAAAGATTGATTTATTGATATGATGTTCTTACTTTTCTTTATCGATCGTGGAATAAAGTAGCCTTGATTGTGAATCAACACTTTGCCCGCCCGTCCCAAGATATTACTTATGGTACGAATGTCAAATACTAAATGGTAAAGCAATGACACATGGTAGTTTATTGCTCACTATGGCCCTGGTTGAATTAAGTTCATTGATCTACATGTTGTACTCAGCTAATTGTTAAGTTGTCTGTTTTATGTTCACGAATACTGAAAGTACTGGTGGAGTTATTTTGTTTTTTAGGCCTTGGGCACAACTGATCGGTCGTAAATCGACGAAATATGCACATCTTGTGCATCAAAATTGGTATCAAGGAATTTTATAAGAAGAACGTTTTCGGTAGTTTAACATAATTTACTACAACTACAGGCAAGTTTGTTTCATACAATTAAAATGTAGTTTGTAAAAGTAACAATTTATTCAACATTTGTAAACCATGTAATACTGACATGTAAATGTATAAAAAAGAGATGACCATAGAAGCTTGAAAAGCTCACCTTACATGTTTTGCAATGATGATTAACGTGAAGAACAAGATAGAAGGAAACATTTAGTATATAAATCTATGGTATAAAATAGAATAGACGTAAGCGACTAATCAAGATACACTAGTGGTAATTCTGACGGTAATTATGGGAATATTTTAAAATGTAAAACTAGACGATGGACGCAAAGTATTGACATTAGCTCAAATGGACCAAATGAGCCAAAAAGAAAGACGTCTTGTCTGTTTAAAAGTAAAATAAACGTATAAATGTTATCAAAATAATCGTAAGTTCATATAAAACAAGAATATAAATTGTTTGTCCTTCAAATGTACTCGTTTGTGTCGGCTTAAACTTGACACAAACCTAAACTTCTTCTGGTATACTGGACCCACATGCCTCATTTCACCAGTGTGTTTACCCATGTGATCCTTTAATTTGTCCCGGTCCTCAAAACCTGTGTTGCATGTGTCACAAAAGTAACGATCATTTTTCCCCTTTTCACGTTTCTCGTGTTTTGTTAAATCTCTCTGTGATCTGAATGCTTTAGAGCATGTCGGACAGATAAACGTTTTGTCCCCTGTGTGAATGATAGTGTGAAGTTCATAATTGGCTCTGCTGAAAAAAACCAGACTACATTGTTCACATGAATATCGCCCTTTTCGAGAATGTCGCCCTTCATGCTGTGTAAGGGATGATTTTGTCGCTAGATGTTTCCCACAAGTGGAACAAATGAAAGTCATCGCTGAAATGTAAATTAGTTGTGTCATAGAATAAAGTTTATTGCAAGATTATCACATTAATTATTTTAGTTTACGTAGAAAGTCCCTTTCTTATTGAACATAAATACATAAAAATTTATCAACATAAAAAGCGATTTTTTTTTTAGTTTACGGAAAATTCTTAGGCCTGTGTATCATTTGTATTTGTATAACTATAGAGTAGATATAGTAACACCTATTACATATACTTGAACACGATAATTATTCACCACTTATTTCTTATGAAATATATTACAAATATACATATTTATAAATTGAAAGCATTATAGGACAATCTAATTCGGAACTTCACTTCACAAGAACATTACTCGTTTGTTTCCTTTCATTAAACAGATTCATGTTTTTATATTTTTTTACTTTTAACCGATAATGCATTACGTATGATATGAAATAGTTCATGTTCCTGTGTGTATGCTAGTGTTACTGGGAAAATGACTGTGGCCGTTAACTCTATCGAGATGAATGTTGCCGTTATCCAATTCGTTAAATAAATCGATTCCTTTAAACAGCAATGGATTTGGTAAAGATTTGATTGAAATCGGCGTTTTTATACCAAGTGCATGTGACGCGGATATCAATCGCTTTGAGATAGTGGTTGTAAATAAGTTTTCCGACCTGTGAGTATATTTTTTAGTTCAAATGTGACCGCTAACGCATGCTGATGAAAACTTTGTAGCGAAGTGTTTGTGAAAATAAAACACTACAGAGAAAGGTGAATGGGTTGAAAATAATAACACTATCACCGACCATTAGATGAAGGTACTCGTTACACGAAAATATCTTCTTAAATAGGTTATATAAGCAAAATCTTACCTTGAAGCGAGCGTATTTTTCTTTGAAAATGCCGCCGTTAACACTTCCGGTGACGTAGGTTAGCCCCCTTGAGTATGTCAAAATTGTTACAACCCAGTGCTTGATAATCACCGAAATGAAAAAATATAGTTAATTCATAAAAAAAATCAGTCTATGATTTATTCCATGTCATGCTGCTGTTCGTGGATAATTATCGTGTTTACTTCAGTCCTGTAAGTATAGATAATGTTTATTTAATCCAGGTTATAAAGGCTCTGGCCAGGGTGAGCTACATGTATTACCATCACTTGGCGTCCGTCGTCCGTCCGTTAACTTTTCATATTTTGATCTTCTTGAGAACAAGTGAACATAGTTTGACCAAACTTGGCAAACGTGTTCCTTGTAAGGTCTGTTCTGCCACATTTTTAACGTGCTTTCCATAGGTACTTTTTTGTGATTATCTCCCTTTATTGAAACAACACATGTTTGCTCGCTTGAGAACTTTGGATCAATTTCTGTCGTATTATTGTCCACCACACTGTAAGTTATGCTATTTTTATATTTAAGGTCTTTCCTTTACTTAGGAAAGACCTTACTGTATTTCTTATGATTATTTTTTTTTTTTTTTTTATTTTTCTTCTTAAAAATTCAAAGAGTCCACTTCGACTGGTTTCGCAACATATCAAAATGATCTTTGGTATGAAGGGTCGATCAGACATTGGCTATCTAAGGTTCACCCTTACAAGGGTTTCTATGTACAGTATAAGAGTTACGTCCCCTGTTACAGTTATGATTGTTATCACTACTCCTCAGAAACCGTAAGAGATATCGACATGAAACCTTTTGCAATGTCTTCGGTTCATCTGTGCGCACATTAATCACTTCTGCCGAAAAGGATCTGACGACCTCTTGTGGGAGTTACTCCCCTTTACATGACTTCATTTTTGGGTTTTTATGCAAATGGCAAGTTAGAGTTGAGATATAAGCATGAAACTTCATAAAGAGGATTTATGTCAGGTAACAAGTAAAATTAGGTCAAGGTCAAAGGTCAAGGTCACTTTCTAATTTTTAAAATCTGCTTGTTATCACTACTCCTCCGAAACGGTAATAGATAGCTGATGAAATATAATGGACAAAATGTCGGGGACATTGAGAGGAAGCTCAGTTACATTTGGGTCAAAGTCATATGACGTCATTTTATATGAGTAATTGGCCTTAGAACGTTTAAATTTATGGTTTTTGGCTAATAACTTGATAATGGTACAAGATAGAGGCATGGGGTCTTTTGTTTTGACACCAGGGTCAAATGACCTTCAAAATGGTGTCAAGGTCAAAGGTCAAGGTCATGTTCTAGAAAATGACAGAGATGGTAAGATTTCAAAAATATCCATATATGCTTGATTGAAGCATTTTTCTAATTTGACAAAGTGGGTGGGGGGGGGGGGGGGGGGGGGGTGGGGGTGGTAAAAATTTCTTTAAAATGATCTAATTCAACATAAGTTCACTCTTTATCAAATCTATCTAGCACAAATTACCTTTTAATGTGTAAATACAGTCCCCCCCCCTTTTTTTCGATTTGACTGAATTTACATCGGTTTTACTGAATTTACCTGTAAATGCATATAAAGTACATGTTAGACAGCTAGGGGATATCCAGGGCTTTGTTAATGAGAAAAAATTATGACGCTAACTCCAACCAATTTCCTGAAAATAGCGTTCGCGCAGTGCTAAATAAAAAGCTATTTTCCGCCATAAAACACAAGATTCGTCCAAATTTTACCAATTTATTGCATCCGAATGTCAAAATTTCGCGTCAAATTAACACTACTTTATTCACGGAGATGTCGTCTGGTCAAAATGGCACCGGAAATCTAAATAAATAAATCGTGACATCAAATTTCTACATGAATCTTCAATCCGACATAAGTAAATGTGTACACGTACACTCCGTTTTCTATTTATGTCTATTTCCACACCAAACAGCAAATTGCATTATCCTGTGCCATGTTCACCCGACGACGTCCCCTCTCGAAAAGAAAGAAATAAACTAAGTCCAGACATATATCAATGGACGTCACGTGACATACACAACGTCATCCAATCCAGCGTCCCTGAAATAGAAGTAAACATTATAGTAGAAATGTACTTTTACTGTCACTTGTGTATCTAGAGAAATAAAAATACAATGCCCCCCCCCCCCCCCCCCCCTTACATGTATTCAGCAATCCTAGGAAAACTTGCTATCTACAAATAAAAAAATAATTAATAAACAAACAAACAAACAAACAAAAAAAGGCCCGTCCCGCCTTCAGAAAAGAGATATTGCTACTTCATTATTTTTTTTTTTCTTTCTTTCTTTTTTTTTTTTTTTTTTTTTTTTTGACAATTACTATTTGGAAAAATACATTAAAAATTTAAGAGATTTCAAGAGAAAACAGAAGTAGCAATATCTCTTTACTGAAGACGGGACGGGCCTTTTTTTTTTCTTTTTTTTTGGGGGGGGTCTATTTTCTTTATTTCCCAAGAGTTATGCCCCTTGCCAAAAATAGAGGGGCAGGGCCTCTTTATTGCAAAACTGGAAACGTGAATAAGGAAAGACCTTATCATTTGTGCTAGGCACAAATGACCTTTTAATATTATGTATGTTTTGATATGTACCGACAGTTTCATAATAATTTCTGTGATGATTTGAAGTAATTGCACGAAAAAAGCCGTTGAAAACACCTGATTTTGATTGTCTTATATTGTGTCGGTTTTCGTGCATTTTAGCAAGTTAAATACGTTTTATAGTAGTCCAATCCCATTTTTGTGTAAGTATTTGGCCTGTATCGCCCTCTAAAATTTCTATTTTTTGCTTGGTAAAGTGTCCCCTTTTTCGGTCAAATTTTTCTATGGAACACCATTCGTGTCATAAATTTTGGTTAATTTTTTGACATTGTATTGAAAATCGTATTATGGAGTACATATATGTTTGTAATAGTACTTAAGGTTGTTTTTATTTTTGTATTTTGTAGTTTTTACCTTTTGACATCCAATAAAGATGTCATTGGAGAAACTTTGTGCTTTTTTTAATGCATGTTGGATTCAACCGGTTAAACTAACTGTCACCCCTGGGATAGGACAGAACAAGGTCCTTTCCAATTATCGTTACTTCGGTGACAATTGGTCAAGAAACGTGGCTGCCAGAACTAATTCTTGTGTCTTTCAGAAATGCACAGAAAGAGAAATGCGATGAATTGGAACAATCGACAATCAAAATTCCCCTGCAGCTATCATCTAACATTTAACAAGTAGTTACAGACGTCGTTTGCACAGACTTTCTTCAAATGTCAGTGTGCCAATGTTGCGAATGCTCAAGTTATTTAATCTGACATGCAAACAATACCTCTTCACTTGAAGTAAATGTCAACGATATACTCATTTAAATAAAATTTTGCCAGATTTGTGATTTCAGCTTTGAAGGAAATTTACAGTAAACAATCAACAAAATTTTACTCTAATGCTGCTACGCTTGATGCATTCGTTAATATAAATGTGAGAAAGACTAATAGGTTCTAACACGAGTTTAAAATGAAGAAACGTCTTTCATGAGTGGAGCAAAGGCAAAGACGCTGAATGTTAAAAAGGAGTTGATTATTTTCCCGTTTTTCATTTTTGAACGAGTGTAAGTACCTATTTCTTCCGTAAAAACAGGGGTTTTAGGCCTCGCACATCTATGTATTTTCAGTATGAACAACCGAAAAGGTATAGTAACGTTAAGTTTGATTAGTCAACAGTCACAATAAACGATTGTATTAAGGATTCTCATTGGACGTCATACAGAGTGAAGAAGAGCGCACGTGGACTCGTCTTCACTCGGTCGTCTCAACTCTAAAACGGCCATTTACGAAAGAATACATGTTGTATATTACATTATATAAAAAAATGAAAAACATAACATCACATGAAATTATAAAATAAGTACATGAGAAGTGATGAGCACTGCAGCCAAAAACTACCTAACCTGAATAATAAAAATTTAAATACATTTGGCATTTAAAAAGGATACCATCAAAAATAATGTAACAAAAAATTGGAATTTTACAAATCAAACAGTAACAACATTGAACTTTACACATGTCTCATTTTTCTCATGCTTGTGCTTATATTGGAGGCTAAACAATTATACTTTCAGAACATGCAGAATATCTTTTACGAATAAACTAGGATGCTAAATCCAATGCGTACGATTTGAATTTCTGTATTAATCCAATATGTCTTGCAAATTGATACCAAAAATATGCCGAACAGTTGGTAAGGAACTTCAACTCTACAGAAAACATGAGAAACTCATTTTGTATTATGTATTGGTCACTATAACAATGAATAATTTGTCCTTCTTGCTGCTTTCTCTACAATGTCTTATCCAGCCACAGGTAGAATATCATACAACAGAACACTTGTTTATATTTGTTTGGCCTAAACTACAGCAGAACTATTAAACAATCAGTTGTTTTCAATCTTAAACAAATTTTTTGAACCCTTGAAACTCTAGAGTAATATTTTTCCTATGGCACAATCTTTAAACACTTTTAATATAACAATCCAAAGATACTGATATTAGTTATAGTAAATTTATACTATACTAAAAACCAAACTTATTTTAAACAAGAAGTACTCATAACCAAAAATACCGAAATAGGAAGCCAAATTTTAGCTAAGGAGATCTACCATGTGCAATACAAGGAATGAACCCTTAGTATTTCTATTATTTTTGAATTTTGCTAAATACTGTTAATTTATGTAATAAATCAATGAATAATCATGCCAGACAAGTCTGACCACTGGGTTGGCGAATACCCACGGGGACCTAGGATCCACCATGCAGAGGCATCGTCCCAGGAGTTTCAATATAACAATACAAATCACTCGAAGGTTGTGTAAAAGCATCTGAAATGGTAAACAGTAATGGAATCAATTTCAGCTGAAATTGCAAAACTGTTGGATGGGAATACCTCTTTAAACATTGTTTTA
Source organism: Mytilisepta virgata (assembly GCA_028015205.1). NCBI lineage: Eukaryota > Metazoa > Mollusca > Bivalvia > Mytilida > Mytilidae > Mytilisepta > Mytilisepta virgata. Next base: position 25,831,324 of record CM051513.1, read on the forward strand.
TTTGCATGAGAAAGATACAACAGTACAATTAGTCAAATGAAAGTACTAATTTGTAAATGATTTTGTCTTTGGAATCATAAATATTTTAATATATATATTCAACTTAATGTATCTCTTTTGCTAATTTAGAGTAAAAACAGATATAGAGCAAATTCATTAAGACAACAAAATATTACATATAAGTGAACGGTAAAAACAAAACTAAATTATCATACTGAAAATGCTGGTGCTTTTAAACCTGAACCAATGGTTTCGGAGGAGTTGTCTGTATGAGGCTATGGCAAAATATTGGCAGATTTCATCGTACCATTTCTTGAATTTCTTGGTTTCCATGTATTTCATAATAATTGATTTTAGAAATATTCCCTTAGTATCATGATAAAATCTGTACAGGTAATAGCTCGTACAGCCCAGGTTGTACAGGTAATAGCTCGTACAGCCCAGGTTGTACAGGTAATAGCTCGTACAGCTCAGGTTGTACAGGTAATAACTTTATGCTGCTGCCATATAACATTGTAATAATTCGTAAAATTGTTATTCACGTCATTACTTGTACAATATAATAAGATTTACACTACATATATACTGACACAAAGATTGAGAGAAAATCATTTGATTTTGTGGCATTTTGATACAGTTAGGTATCATGTTTTTCTATTAAGTGCAGCAATTTTAGTATTGATCAGATATTCAAATTTAAAACTTTTTTACTATATGATATATAATATATTTTTCCTCGTGTTGTTATTTTCCACTTTTATTTTTTTGCTGTTTCATTGAGATGCATAAACAACAAAATGAATAACAGGAAAGGTAACATATTATATATCAATTCAGCGCAACCCAACATACAAAAACCCGGACAAAAACACAAACACTACAAAGATTCTAGATAGTCCTGACACGACGCTGAACTTCCATTTTTCATGTTTCCATTCATGATATAACAATAAGTAATTGTATTCTTTTACACATATGTTATCAAATGCCAGTCACATTTGTATATATTTCATGATTTCATGACAATTTGAAATACTGACCTTGGCAAAGAAAAAAGACCTGTTAGAAATTTCCATATTTCATCAATAGTTTTAACTGATTTGAATAGTTTACATATTGTTGCATGAAATATACCCAAATTCAATGATATGAAAAATATAATTATAACAAATTTATTTTGAACAATAAACAATTCAACAACTAATCTATAAGGTGATATTTTGTAGGCTGTTTGTAAATCTTTGTTTTGAATTGTAACAAACATAGACATTAAGAATCTAACACCGGTGCAAGTGCGAGATAAGGAAATCTGAGACACCCGAGGGTAAAATTTGATCGTTCTCTAACGAGGCTCCGCAGAGTTACAGAACGATCAATCTTATCCAAGGATGTCTGAGATGTTTGATCCTTTTTCTCACTTTGTTTGCAATAGAAATAGTGTGGAGACTGACATTGATCAGATGTTCGTGACGTAACACTATGTGCAGGAATATACCATATCACACATGTAAATGAACAGTAAAATAGGATTTGAAACAGTGAAATTTGATTTGAAAAACAAAGTTCAAAAGCAAATTCTAGGTTGTAGCAATTATTTTTAAAGATAAAATTTTATAACTCACAATTTTTAATTCACCAAAACAATGAACTATGGTTAAAAACATTTGTATAACACAGTTATATTTACGGTTCAGGTCAGTACTTTCAATTTTCCTTGTCGCGCTTGGGAGAGGAAAAATGAATATTCAAGTTGAAAGTGCCTCCATTGATCGTAGATCCATAGAAAACGGAATTCTGAAGGTCAGATGGAGTTTGTTTGAAAACGTATGAAGTAAGAGGATATAGGTATTTTTTGCATATTAATCATAACACGCCCCGACACTCTGGTGATAGGTTTTTTACGGGAAACCGCACGTGTTTTGTCTCAACCCACGGGTGAGATAAGAAAATCTCACACCGGCAAAAACTGGAATTGTCTTGTTCCAAAAGTTAGAAATAAATCCACCGTAAGGGGAGCATGATTGGTATCAATAGAATAACCAGCTACCTGATCATATCCAAATACGTAATGTTGTTGTATTTGTCATATTCATCATCACTGAAAAAGGATTTAAAACTATTGCAGATATGAAATAAAATTCAAATTTCTAGTAAAATCAGATATTCATATTTCTGTTAAATAAGTCCATGTCCCATAAAGATTTGTTCATGATAACTTGTAATTATGGTAACAATATGGTGTTGAACTTTCCCGTTCAAACAAAGTATCACTTTCTGTTTGTGTTGATTTGCAAATTGTTGTCGTGAAGGCCAGAACCACGTTTTTGCTGACACTTTCTCAAATTTTCGGTATTCAAACTATAAAACGTTTATAGTTATTTATAAGAAAGACAAGCTCCTTCTGTAAAAATATATTTTGTAAAACAATTATGGGAATGAACAGTTCGTTGTACATGTATGCATGTTATTATGCATAAATTCTCCTGCAATTCGAAACATGAATTTTGTTCATTTATCTGTGTCCACTGTCAAGCAATTATTTTTGTCATTCGTAAATTACTTAGGTTTTTCAATACTGTAAAAGGACCAACAAAGGACAATTGCTGCAAAGTTTTGTTCCATTTGGGCAAGTGGTTTCAGACTAGTACATTTCCCATAGGGTACTATGTTTAACTATGTTTAACAATTCTGAAAGAAGATCACCTAAGGACCATTGCTTCCAAGTTTTATTCCAATTGGCCAAGTGGTTTAAGACAAGAACATATTTAAATAATTTCCCATAAGTTCCTATGTTAAATTATGTTCAGCTCTTGCGGTCGTCTTGGGTGGCAGGCAATGTCATCATGGGATACATTCCGAAAGAGGACCACATAAGGACCATTGCCTCAAAGGTTTGTTCCAACTGGCCTAGTGGTTTCAGACAAGACGATCTTAAATTTAATTTCTCATAGGGTCCTTTGTTAAACTAAGTGTGGATATTGTGGGCATTCTGGACGACGATCTGGATCATCAGATAATATTCTGAAAGAGGACATCATATGGACTATTGCTGCCAAGTTTTGTTCCAATTGGCCTAGTGGTTTCAGATAAGATCTTTAAATATATCCCATAGCGTCCTATATTAAACTATGTCGGCTCTTGCGGCCAATTTGTATGAAAGGCGGGGTGATCTGATATAATTATGAAAGAGGACCACCTAAGGACTATTGCTGCCAACTTTTGCTCCAATTGGCCAAGTGTTTTCAGACAAGGAAGTATTTAAGTAAATTTCCCATAGGGTCCTATGTTAAACTATGTTCGGCTCTGGCGGCCATCTTGGATGGCGTCATCTGATATAATTTGAAATAGGATCACCTAAGGCCCATTGCTGCCAAGTTTGTTCCAATTGGCCTAGTCATTTAAGGCAAGAAGATCTTTGATTAATTTCTCATAGGGTCCTATATTCGGTTGAGGCGGCAATATACATTTATTGACTTTGATATAGGTTAATACCTGGTTTGATCAACCCTGAAAAAATTATATCCATTATTAGTGATACAACTATTGACAGTTTCATGGGCAACATTCTGTAAATTTGAGGTATCGATTGCTTTCATTATTTCATCAAAGTTGTCATCGTTGTGCAGATCTGATAATAGATTGTCGTATTGAGAGTTTGTCAGTGGAACCAATTCGGCATTATGTAAATCCTGTCCTGTCGAACTATTATTAACTTCTTCAAGTAAGTGTTCTTTATCTTCTAAAGTGTTTGGTGTGTCAACGCTTTTACACTTTATTCTCAAGTTGGCAGTTATTGTTTCTGACATTTTTCTCTTAATGTTAGGAGCTGTATATCCAGTGTATGTTTTAAGGGATTGTTCAGATTTATGTCCTGTTACAGTTGTTATATGACGTCCTGCAAATTCATTTTTATCAAGAATGTGTACCCAAGTAGACCTTAAAGAATGGTTTGTATATCGTTTCGATAGTCTTGCACTCTAACTGATTGTAGGCATCATGTTACCAATAGAGTTGTGGCCCAGTGGTGAGTTGATAAACCATATCACAGAATTATCATCATTGGATGGACGTTGAAAAAAGCGACTGCATTTTGGATTTAGCTGTCTCTTATACTTGACAAAAGACTTTACTGGACAAAGAAAAACAGATACATAACATGGAATTGATAAATATAAAAATTTGTATAATAAATGTATGTTATTGTATTCATTGGCACATGGTTTGATACATAAGTTGTACGTGTAAATACATGTATCATGATAAATTGTCATCGTAATTATCACATGTTTTAATTATTTTCTACTGTACAGTAATAAAAGGCAAGATATAATTTTTATTGCTTTTTGAACCTTGGTTTTTTTTTTGCAAATGTAAAAATTGATCTTATTTATTTATTTTTTTTTTTGCATGGCTGTTTTATCTACATTTATAATACATGAACCCATTACTTTTTCTATCCTTTTTTTCTAATACATTAATCAATTACCAGGTTTAGCATACATTCTCCCCTCTGCACTATTAGGGTCATTTTGATGATTTTTGGTTTGTTCATCTCTCGTCATATATATGTACATGTGGCCATCAGCATCTGTTGTTGCGGCAAAATCACCGACTTTTAGCTCGTGTAGGTTCTCTCTTCCCCGTCTACCAAAGTAGAGCATAAGGTCTACAAAAACTTTCTGCTGAAGTTTCACCTTATCATCTGTGTCGAAGTAAGCATACATTTTCTGTAAGTCTTGCTCATCTATTGGGGGATAATGTGTGACCCCACCTTTGCCATCTTTTTTTAAATCTTTTGTCACTGCCATGAATATTTTTTGAGAAATTTGAAACTCCTTGTCCTTGATAATGTCAATGTTACAAACAGTTGATAAATGGCGTTTAATACCATATCTAAATGAAATAAGACTAGATTTCTGATACTTTTCTCCATTTTCAGTTCTCACTTCACAAAAATACTTTCCTAGAATGTCATCCAGCTGCTCTTTACTGTAAATTTCAAATGTATCTGGCATGTTTTTGCTCAACAGATACGCACGAAATGTCTTTACTGCACCATTTGTTGACCTAATTGTTGATTAAGAATCTTTCTCTCTTAAAATCCTTTGAAGTTCCTGATCATCAACAGTTGCAAACCTTGTCTGCTGCTGCTCTTCCGCCATTTTGAAACAATGTCAACAAATAGAATGTTTTAAAAGAACGATTTTGATTGGCTGATATTTTAAATTCAACCAATCAAATTAATGCTTGTTTCCTAATGTTGAATTCTATTTTTAACGACTGGAAAGTGATAATTTTTTTCTATTTTTAGCTACTCAAAAGTCAAAACCTTTATATCACTCTATTTTTAATTACTTTGAAGTTAACACATCCTTTGCATTATACTTTTCATGGTATCCTGGGCCAATCAAAATCAAGATAAATATTTGTCATATAATAATCTTTTTTGAAAGGCGGGGTTATTGGATATCAGTCTGAAAGAGGAACACCCTAAGAACCAGAACGTACTAGTTTTAACTGTAGTGCGTATTTTATGAAAAATCGATATAATGTGAAATACAGTCAAACCTGCTTTAAAAGGCACCTCTATACAGCAAATCACTGTCTATAAAGGGAACAGTCAAAAAGTCCCATTCATAAACAAAGCATGTAAAACAAACCTTTATATAAAGGGCACCTGCGCACAAAGGGCACTTTTTTCTTGTCACTTGCGTGCCCTTTATAGACTGGTTTGACTGTATATCAAAAAGAATTTGATTTTGTTTGAGAACACAAAAATTTTTGATAGTCACTTGTTTTCATAGGAGAACGGATTTCTCACAGTAAGTTTTTCAATAAAGATGTTTATTTTTGTCTGTAATAAAACCTATCACAAAATACAAAATACATTTGATGCACTGTATGGCCATTTCGTTGACTGACAACTCATCAGCAGTGCTCGAGATCAAAGTGTTGGAAAACCAGTTAAATATATAATGATGAATTAATAAGCACATTCACTAAAATCCAAAACAATTAAAACAAACAGGAATCCGAACTCAGCTAAGGGTTACCTCTGCATCAACAGGAAGAGCCTTAGAATTTTCTAATAATTTTGTCAGATTTTAAACGGAAAATTTAGAGGCATTTCAATTCGTGATGCCGACCGTAAAACGTTTAGAGTGATGAAATAAAAAAAGACTGAACATAACATTTTCTTAGAAGTTTATGTGACAGCAATCTCGCCTTGCCGAGAAAGTTGCCTTATAAATCACATAAATTGTAGTTACGAATCAACTATGAAATATACAGCCCATAGGCTGGAGACCTTGGTACGTTACTGCCAGGAAAGGGGGAGTTCACAAAGGGAAAATTAATATTCTCATGTTTGTCATAAAGTTTTGATTTCAATCGCTCATTATTATCTATGTACAAATACAAATAAAGATATAAAGCAGAGGATGCTGTTTCTGTGGTCTTTTTAATTTCAAGTTCACTCGGATAGATGAGATATAAGTAATCCTTGAAGTAAGGATAATGTGACAAAACATCATGTATATAGCGGAAACTAAATTAAAGGACTGGGCTAGTTTCTTTATTCCTGTTCAGTAGCCCCAGTAAACAAGAACAGGTCGGCCAAAAAGGGCACACAGTTTGTCCCTTATTGGGATACCGATCGTCTGTTGAAAAAACTGTCACCAAAACTCAACAAACATGTTGTCGACAAGAAATTCAAGCATGTTATCTCAGAGTAATTTTTGTTAGAATCAGTGTGTTTTTTGACAAAGTTAGCCTTACTATAACCCAATACCAGATAGGCTTATCTTTGTAAACCTTGTTTATTCCAGAAAAATTGGTGAATTAGCTCACGAGAAACATATTTTAGTTTATCATGTAGGATGGCCGTATACAGTGTAGAACGTCAAATGGTTTTATGCTATTACAATAGGTAAAGTCACTAGAAGAGAGATATTCCTGTAGGTCTTTAGAAGTTTTTATAATCCACATCTGTGACTCTTGAGACTGTCCTTTATTGCTGCAAGTATAGTAGTAAAGGTTTTTGAAAGGGGTTCAGTAGGGCATTTGGCAGAGGCTTCTACTTACCTTTCTTTGCATGGACACTTATGAAGTTTAGTTAACAGGTAGGTGGAAGAAAGGTTAAAATTGTCATCACTTACAACAATACCAAAGTGTTAAATACAGAAATATGATTATTGATAATATCTTCCTTGATATTATCATCATGAAGGTAGGACGGTGTTTTGCGAACTTTGAGCTCGTTAGATTTAGAACTCGTGGACATTCTAAGGTGCCTAATGCTGGGAAGAATTAATGACTTTATCGACCTGATCAAATAAAAAACGCCTTCCTTCTCTGTTTGCTCCATTTGCTGGCATAGTCCTCAACTGCATCCATCAATATTTTGATGATGTGTTTCCAGTTGATAATCTGGAGATCACGATATTTGGGACCTTTTGCAAGGATATCTTCCAATTTAGTATTGTTAACCATGTTAACGATGCTTAGGTTGCCAATAATAAATTGTCCAGCAGGACTAGAAGTGAATGGAGAAGAGAAGCAGGAGCAATCTGGTGGTTTGAGTCGCGCAATACCATTTTTGTTGACATATATTTCTAAAAGCTCTGCATATTGTTTCAGGTCGATGAGAACTCAGTATCCAATGGAAAATGTACCATTTCGATCGCGGCCATTTTCAAGCTTACTATGTGGCTGTTTTTTTCCTTCCCATTTGATTATCCGGAAATAAGAATGTCGACCAGAAAGGTTGTCATGTACATTACATTCTTGAGACATAGTTAGCTTGATTAGTAATTATACATTTGGCCGAGGCAAACTAAAGTTAGAGTGAGGATAGTACAAATTCCCAATTTGTTCAGTTCTACGGCAGCATAACTGTGGAATGGCACAATACCCTAATTATTGCGCATTGTGGTAATAAGCATTAATTTAATTTAATTTTTTGGTTTATGTATTTATAGAGGATTGCTAACAGCCACGAACATATATACAAAAATGACAAACAAATATAAAACAATATAATTCCATTTTAATTTGCATATGATAAAATACAAGAATTTCATTGGTCAGAAGGGCAAAATCATAAAAGTTTATACATTGATAACCCGTATTTGGCAAATATATTCATGCGCTTTCTTGATTATTTAAAGTTTCAAATGAGAAATGTGAAGAATGATGTAAAAGAATAAATTTAATGATGATACTGATAATAATAGTTAAAATTTAATGAGAAATGGTTTAAAAATTGATGAAAATTGCGTTTTCAAAAATTCCGCGAAAATTTGTTGCACGGACGTCACAGTCAAGATTGCAACGTCATATTTGTAAACAACACAAGTTCGATTCTTCAAACGGAAAGAATCGGACATTGCGAGGATTCTGTATGCTTCAGATTATGTTAAAATCTATCAAAACTTAAGTTTCCTTTTTTTTTCGATTTGTAAATGAGTTTGTTGACTTTTTTATTCAATTGCTCAGTTGCTAAAAATAGTACCAGGTTCAAGATGAGTGTCGCCTGAAAAGGGTAAAGTTATTATTTTATTCAGGTTAGGAACAACTTTTGAATGTTTGAAATGAAATTATAAGGATTAAATACGATTTTGTATGAGTTTATCGATGTGTAAACTCGGCCTTTTCAGTCACAAACTCAACATAAAGTCCTTCGGACTTTATTTAGTTGTGAGTGAGTCGGTCGAGTTTATACATCGATAAACTCATACAAAATGAGTTTATCGATGTTTAAACTCGGCCTTTTCACTCACAAACTCAACATCAATTCCATCGGACTTTATTTAGTTGTGAGTGAGTCGGCCGAGTTTATACATCGATAAACTCATACAAAATCGTATTTAATCCTATAATAAACAAAAGACAATGTAAGAGAAACAAGAAGAAAAAGACATAAAATTGTTCAAATAGCATATACAAGTGAACAACGTACTATACATTTTTTTGTACCAATGCATGTTTATGTTTTCATTACGTACAGAACTTGAGTCTTTTAACTCTTTACAAGAATTCAAATACAGTGTAAAATATTTTAAGATTATATTCTAAAGAAAGAAAAATTGAATTCATCCCCAGGACACAAAATATGTTTCAACTCATGAAATAGCTCTTTTCGTAATTTATTGTAAGCAGGGCATAGTAAAAATAGTAATTAGTGGTTGCAGCGGTATCCATGTTGCATCGAGTGCAATTGCGAAAAGGGAGTAAATTAAAGTGAAATAAACTGTCGTTTAAGCATTAAGACCCAGTTGTAATCGAGTGAGATATATTTTACCAATTTCAATGCCAAATGAGAAATATTTAGGGGAAGACTCCGGAATCAAAATATTTAACAATTGTTCCGTTCACATCTTTAGAGATGTCGATTCCTGTATTCCTATATTCCTGATGGTAAGGCGTTCCATTCCCTGATACTAGCTTAGAAAAATAAGACAAAATAAATCTCAAGTTAGGGTGAAAAGTAAGCTTTGAATAAGAATGTTTGTAGTTTTCTATTGTAGCAATATGGAAATAACTTCACTAGCAATTAGAAATGTTCTTAATGCGTGAATTCCACTCTAACTTTTAAAGTATTACGTCACAGGTTTTTGGTAATTATTGGGTATAAAATTTTATTTTGATCAAGGTAAACTAAAAGACCATTTTATGTAATCAATAAATTTTTAAATATCAAAGATGCATACCAAGTAAAATTTCTATGGTATTTTTTCTATATTCGTCACATTCTACAAAACACCAATCAATTTAATCATATTATGATTAATAAATTAAACATAAATAAAAAATATATACAAGAATTTAAATTTGGCATTGTATTTTTCTTTTATCTTTCTTTAAATTTTAGTTACATCCCATAAATACAGGTATAATCATGTAATTATATTCTATACTCTGTACAGTGTTCATTATGAATTTGAAAATTTACTGAACTACGAACATCAGAAATGACATGTATACAATGTTTTTCGTATTTTTTCTGAACCATGAGTACGTCATCACTGTACTTCATGAAATGCATGTCATGATTTTTGGATTCAACTAGTTTTCTCAAAATTCTTCACAATGTCTGAAATCTTCCGTTTAGCTGCAGGCTCATGTGCCCTTTCTTTCGGATCCGAACTTGGATTTTTCAACGATGCAGGACGCTGCTCTTGACAGGTTACTTGTTTAGCTGGTACCAACTTTCTTTCCTTACTATCTGGTTTACTTTTCAAACTTTTGGTATTGAGTTCCTCTGAAGTATGTTGAGTTAATAAAGGTTTCGGTTTCTTTGGAATGTCTGGTCGAGGTTGTTGAAACGTCCATTTTGTTTGTCCTTTGCCCGTTTCAGCTTGTGATTGAACAGTAATTGCCTCTGTTTGATGGTGTAAAATCTTCTCCGTACCTGTAGAATATTAGATTTTAAAATTTCGATTAAGACTTACATATTTAGAGTGGATGCATATTTATTTTCTTTTTACTTTTTTCATTGTTTGGAAATTAATGTATAATTTTAATAATAATAACAACAACAATAATAATAATTATACTAATTATTATTATATATAACACTGTTTTATATAAGGTAAACAACATAAAATTATTTCACTGCCTCTGGGAACAATTGTGTATTAGAAAGTGTTTACTTTGACATACATTTTGTTTTTGATGAATTTACTCTTAATAAACAAGTGTACTTTAGCTGTTTTAATGCATCGTGGGAACACAATTTTACTTTGGTACTTCTAACACAGATGTCATTGCCAAATTCACATGAAATGACCACTTTAAAAAAATCACATTTTCGTTTTAACTGAAAGTTGATGGATACTACAACTTTAAGATGCATTATTGGTCTTCGTCACAATTTTAACACCAGCGTCCTTTTGTTACAGAAAAGAATAATACTTTTCGATAAAATTTATCAAGACAATAGAAATGAACAGGATAAGCTGGGTAAAATTTGATTTCTTTTAAAATTTACATCAGTTATCTGGACCATAATAGATCATGATCGAAAATTGTATCTCTATTTGACCGCGAATGGCTGAACCAAACAATTTAAAGCTGGAATTTTGTATATATATTTTTCTCAAGTTGAAACACACTTTGTTGCTTATATGCGGAGTCTGTAAAAATAAGCTAGTTATATTGCCATTTCCGAAGTTTGCCGGTCGGGATACCTTAAGGTTCATTTGGCATATTTTGCGGAACAAACATGCATATTATATGATATAGACAGTTTAATTGAGGTCTGGAGCTGGCATGTCAGTAACTGCTAGTAGTCCTTTGTTAATATATATTGATCATTGTCATTTTCCTTTGTTTCTTCTGTTACCTTTTTTAAAGTCGGACTCGGAATCTTTTGAACTGAGTTTTACTGTGCGTATCGCTGTGTGTTTGTTTATTCCACATTGGCTAGAGGTATAGGGGGAGGGTTGAGATCTCACAAAAAATGTTTAACACGTCGGCATTTTTGCGCCTGTCCCAAGTCAGGAACCTCTAGCCTTCGTTAGTCTTGTTTGTTTTTTGCATTTTTGTTAATTTTTATGTTTCGGAGTTTAGTGTTGTTCATTCTGCTGAACTAGTATACATTATTGTTTAGGGGCCATCTGAAGCCCGCCTCCAGGTGTGGGATTTTCTCGCTGCGTTGAAGATCTATTGGTAGCCTTGAGATGTTTTCTGCTCTTTGGTAGGGTTGTTGTGTCTTTGACAAATTCCACGTTTCCATTCTCTATTCTATATGCAAAATTATTATCAGGAAAACTTAAATTACACTGAGAAAGTCAAATAAAAAAATCAAAAAAAAAAATCTACACTTCAAAATAGCACATGAAAAATATGAATCAATTTACATTCAGTATAATATCTAAAATAAATTCTAAATTAAAGAAACGGTTCATGTTTGGTATATCCGTTCATCCAATTATGCGAATTATGGGACTTCTTTAATTTGTCAATAGATAGAACTGACTGTAGCAATTATAAATTGATTTGCGTTTATTTCCAAAAGAAAGCGTAAATAATTTCTGTGTCAAACTTTTAACAAGAAATAATATAGTACCACTTACTTCCTTCATTCTCAGGTTTTATTTCTTTACGTTTGGGCAATTGCGGCTTTTTTGGAGGTACTGGCTTTTGTTTCTTTGGAATTGCACCTCTGTCTGCATAGGTGCTCGTATTTTGCGCAGGTTTCAGAAATCCGGCCCCTGAGTGTTGTTTACACTCCTTTGCTGGGAATAAAACAGACGGATGTTTGTTTATTTACCTTTGACAAATTTTGACAAATGATCAGAAAATAAAAAATTAAAACCTTTTTGCGAATTTGCACGTAAAACAAAATGCCGACTTAAAGAGTTCCTTAGATCACATGCTTAGATGAACAATTTTTTAAAAATACTATCCCTTTGGGTCTTAATGCGGAAAGTAATCCCTATATCTCGGCTTCAACGACATTCGTCGCAGGTGAGACACAAATGAATCAGGAGGTAAGGTCACAGGATGAAATTTTTTTCTCAAATCAACCACTATTCGCATCAAGTTTAGAAAATCAAAATTCTAAACCTTTTTGCACATCAAGATAACAGACGGTATGCAATCCTTTTACAAAGCAATTAAATCCTAAGAATAAACTTGCAGAAGGAGTTGAAGTTACAAGAAAGTGTGACTGACTGACGGATAAATCGATATCGTTAACCGTTAATTGTAAACATTTCCTCCACGACATGTATAGTTTAAATTTCCTTTCAGACGCACATGTAAATATATGTAGTCTTAAATAGATACTGTTATTTTATTTTTCACATTAAAATTTATACTATTGCGAGCTATATTTTCAGATACATGTACATTAATTCTACTGACTTTTAGTATAGTCACTGTGGCAATTTATATTTGACGAAAAAAAATTGTTTATATCAGATTTCTTTAAATATATTCATAGATAAATGCGAAGATAAAGTCCAAATTGGCTAGATCATTCATGTCTTGTTACAATTGGACATATACATTCTGATCTGTAATATTGTGTAATACTGTGTTTTATAATTTTTGCCTAACCCACTTGGGTTTATAATGCAAATAAAGATTTATTTATAACTGAATTTATTACAAAATTTGGTTAAATTTGTTAAAATTCATCCATCACTACACCATGCTGACATGGTTGTGTTTGTTTTGGATTTTTTCATATTTTGCCATGAACACTTTAATAAGATACAATTTGTAAAATAAACTCTAAATCCACGAACGACGAATATTCATTGTTAACACCTTTTAATTCTAATTAATCTTTAACTTCCTTAAAATTCTACTATACAAAAATACTTAAACCAATCAGAATTCTTTTGACACAATTCCAATTAGATGGATGGATGGATGAATTGTTGTTTAACGTCCAGTGGCAGCCGGGTGCATATCAGGACGAGGAGATGTCGATATGATAGTGAATATGATCCCTGCTTTGTACTAGACCGACACACTGAGCCGGCTCAGTGCTAGCTCACGAGGTAACTGTCCTGAGGAAGACATATCACCCCACTCGGAAACATTATACTGACTCCGAGCCGACCAGTAGATTTTTGATCTTACTCCTAGATGCCGCGTGCTTGGCGGAGAAGCAGCAAATACCAATTTTAATTTCTTTGGTTTGACCCGGCCGGGGATCGAACCCACGACCTTCCGCACTCGATGCGAGCACGCTACCACGAGACGGTCAATTCCAATTAGAAAATGTAAATAATTACTGAATTAAATAATTTAATAGGAAATAATAGAACATTACTAACTTCCTTCATTCTCATTGCTCTTTTTAAATTTGTACGGCTTTCTTTGTATTACTGGCTTTTGTTTCTTTGGAATGGCTCCTTTCTGCTCAAAGCTGTTTTTATCTTGTATAGGATGCTGAAATCCAGACCCCGAATGTTGTTTCCTTTCCTTTCCTGGAAATAAAACAGACAGATGTTAATTTTGTACCTTTTCCTTAGCAACTCAAACAACATTTTTTTTTTACAAAAAAGAGCAAACACTGAAATTTGGAATTTATTTATTACTTCCTGAACTTAAGTACTACTTTGTCAGAAAATTCAGTGTACTTGATAGAAAAAAAAATCATTACTTAATCCATTATTTATTTTTTATAATATTCTTTTGAGGCATAAAAGCAAATTGCATATTTCGATTAACATTTATTCTTAATTCGATATAAAAATATGGTTTACTCATGTCTAACTATTTCGGTCATGATCAAGTCTAATAACTCTGTATTGAAATCACATTGGTATGCTATGTCCACTGTTTTGATATAAAAAATCCAATTTTAAACATAAAAATTAAAACAAATGCAGTAAATTCAGCTTTATTGTTACATTCTACTTACTTTCATCAGACAGATGCCGTGTTCATTTAAATAAATTTAACAGTTATTGTATCAATATTCAGGTGTTGTTTTAGACAACTTTAACGAAATTATATATAATGATCGTAGGCTTCTATTTTATTATCAAATGCTCCTGGGCATGTTTAATTAGTCTACCTTAACTGGTGTTATGTAATCCCTGGCAATTTACTTGTAAACTGCTCCCTTGACACGAACAGTATAAACTGAATCATGTGCACATACGTGTGTAGAAAAAAAGTCTTTTTCAAATTTAATATCAATACATTATTACAAACAAGAATTCTTTGATGATTTTAATTTTAAATATAATTTTTTTAAGTTTTATTGATTATTTTTTAAAATTTTATTTATAATTTTAATCTTTTTTGTTGAAAATACAAAAACATATAAAAGAGAAAATATGTAGTTTGTTTACATGGACCTCATTTCGGGACTTCTCTAGTTTATCGTTCAAATAACCGTAGAAAAACGGTGGGAATTTTCATGCAGAAATTTAATCACCGGGAAGTGGTTAAACATATTATGTATTTTTATCCTACGCGTCAAGAATAGGAGAATATATAATATCTAGTATAATGTTAGTTTCCTGATTATAAAGTAATACCTTTTATCTGCTCAATTGGTATATTGTATTTATTTAATAGGAACATTACACCTTCTGGTCTGACACGTTGAAGAGTTTGTAACAATATATTCAATGTATTTGTCTTGCTTTTTGTATTCCATTTCTTCAGAATATCATATGTCTGCTCAAATATATCTTTGTAGAGTGTCATGGTACGTTCAACTTCACTAATCTGTAGTCCTAATTCTATCCCCAGGTGAAACGCGCAGTTTCCAATGTTCCGCGAGAGTTCCTGCAAAACTTTATCTTCTGGAATTAGGTAAGGAACGCCTAAAAATATAATTGGAAACATCTATATTTCTCAGGTTAAATTTCATATTACCTAGCCTAGTTGTTCTACTACGTTATTTTGTTTCATTAAACAGCTGGGAAAGCATTAAAGGAAAGCATATTGAATATCGTTTGCCCAATTTTTCTTTCAAGGAGTGGTAGTATGATGAAAGAAACCATTACTGCACACAATTTATATAACTACTCAAGTGTGAGCTTTGATGCCAAATAAGTATGTTAGCGTAACTATAGTTGGCAAACTATATATATTATCTACACTGTAATCCAAAGCCTAGGATAGAATGGGACTAACAGGTCAACAGCAGCTTGAAAAGTCTGGAGATTTTGGTGCAGTGGGGATAAATAATTTAGCCTTAAGTAATAACCGTTAACTTGATCTTTCAGAAAACCTGTCACCCAATCAATTGTGGTAAGAACGACATAAAATCCTCGAATGATGATATTAACGTATTAGGCTAAACATAACCAAGTACTACTCACCCAATAAATCAGTGTCTTCTCTGAATACCTGTTATGAAAATGTTTTTTTCAATACCAAATTTAAAGTGATGACAATATTGAAACACTTTCAAAATTAAAATATATAAAATGTAATATTTACATTTTTCAAGTACATATTTCAGCGGTCAAAATTGCTATTAGGAGCCCTTGTGGTAATGGAAACGTTGGGGGAACATCGGTTACGCTTTTATCTAGTTTATTATTTACCATGTTTGATTCCAAATGGCTGTTAGGTTTCAGACAAATTTTAATTTACCATAGCGTTCCAAACACATTTGAAAGAGGACCATCTAAGAAATACTGAGTGCTCAGTGGTTTATGATTGAAATATAGTAAAAAGCAGTCATACTAATGATATTCTCTAAGTCCAAAGGCAGTAATTAGTTCAAACGTAGATCAACTGGGACAAACCTCACAGGGAATCTGTAACTACTTCACAGTTAAAATCAGATAGAAATTTACATAAGTCATAACAATTTCCCTTTTTTCTTTGTTTTCCCCTTTTCTTCTATTTATACCAAATGCGGACATGTCGGCTGTTGAGCGGCACCATCTGATAAAATTTTGAAGCTAGACACTCTAACGATAAATGTGGGCAGCTTTGATTCTTATTTATGAATTGTTTCACAGCAGAATATTTTTGAAAAAGTTTACGACGATGACGGACGCCGATATACGACGGGCATGTGGTGATGGAAAATGTTCATTTGTGTTTCGGGGGCCTCGGTGGCCGAGTGGTCTAGGTAGTTCGTCATGACTACTACTGATCACTGGCCTGTCAACGCTGGGGTTGTGAGTTCGAATCTCACCTGTGGCGGGGTGTGTTCGACTCCGATCTTAATTGACAAGGATTGCCAATTTTCCTACCGAAGGTCGGTGGTTCTCTCCGGGTACTCCGGCTTCCTCCACCAATAAAAACTGGCCGCCGCGAAATGGCCAAAATGTGCTGAAAACGGCGTTAAACCCCAACTAAACAAACAAACATTTGTGTTTCCCTGATGAGCTTTTCATTTAAATTTACAATTTTGGTATTGTTATCTTGTTATTGTTTGTTATTTAGACAAGGGACAATAATGATTGCAATGATTTTAAGCTATAAATCATACCTTATGTTTACCAAAGGTACATGACAGCTAACAACAATAAAAAGTAAAGGGCCAAAAGCTCCGGTTAGCGAGCTTTGGTGACATATAGAAACGAGATACAAACTGATTCGATCATTGAACGAAAGACAGATATATTCTGCTGACAATTTGAAAAATGAACGGGTCATAACTTTGGAAACTCCGTATACCAATAAATATGTTGCATACATTTTTCCAAGGCTTCATTATATTTTGTAAACAATGTGTATATTTTCTCTTTTACTATGCTATACCTGGCAGAAATGATGTCTGTGATCACCTATTTCTTCTAGAGCTGTTGATAAATCCTTCAGTGTTTCATAAGAAAGCCTTTTTTCCTTCTTTTCTTTCCATTTCTGTAGAGCCATAAACTTAATACTTATTATACCACTCGATTTGTACATATATTCGGCTTCTTCCCATTCTGTTTTGGTCAATCCCAAATGGATCACGAAGTCCCCAAAGGCTGATATTCCTATTTTTATGGCAAGTCTTACCAAATGTTTATTGCTTGCATGCTGGGATAGTTCTTTCTCATTAAGACCTGTAAAAAAGTGGTAAATATCTTGTATATACTATTGGTTTATATTTTCTGTTAATGAAGTGGAAAATTAATATATTAAAATTAATGCATATTTCACTGCAGAAAAAAACATTCTAAGAATATTGATGAAAAATACAATGTCCCCTACCAGCTAGATATGTTAGAAAACACATCAAAAGCTTTTTTCGGCATATTTTTCTATTTCCAAGGGCAACAACTCTCACGATAATTATCCTGTCAGCCTGAAACTCAAACTTGATCTGTTGCTCATCGTTATAAGCTCCCAAATAAAAAATAAATCAGTTTGTTGAATAAGTCTGAAAAAATGTAGTGTGACTGACTGACAGATTGACAGGCAAATGGACGGAATGCAAACCTGAAAATAACTAGAGAATATCTCGAAGACACGTTTGCCGTGTCTCCTGAACATAGAATTTCCATCTAATTTCTATCACGGGAAATCATGTTGGGAAATATTTTAGAAATATGAAGGCTTCACATTACATCCTGCTTATAGTAATTGCTTAGGCCTTAATTTATTGGGGTGAACCAAGAATGAAATATAGGTCATGTTGGCTCGTATGTTGCTTATCTGTGTTGGACAAAAAGAATTGTTGTAGTCGTAAAATATGATTGACATATCGTCATAGATTTTCGACAAAATGGACTAAAATGCAAAAATTCAACAAAATTATGTAACGCTTGCAATGAATGTTATGAATACCCAAATGCTGCCAAGTTGTATTTAAATTTATAAGATGATTGCAGTTGTGAAATACCACCAATAAAATGTAAAAACTTTACACAGTCACTCAGCATAAAATGTAGTTCAAAATGACACAAAAATGCTGTGAAAGTTCATTGTAGCCGTAAAATATACGTAATATATAGCTATATAGACTCTGTAAACATACACCTAAATACAAAACAAATTAACCAAAGTCACACGGATAAAATTTAACTCAAATTTTACAGATTTGGGTACTATACAAGATGAAAAAAAAGCTGATGAAATAGCTCAATAGGTTTCTGAGAAAGAGAGCTCAACGTAAAGATTTAACCGATTCACTCAAGCATAATGACCTATTTGTTAGAAAATCCATTATATAATGTAAGAGTAGTATAGTGATCAAGTGTGATTGATATAAAAACATAGATTACTATAATATAAATTGAATTATCTTTATAAAAGTCACTAGTGTGTAAAATGCAGATATTGAACTGTGAGCAGTGATCCGTATAATCCGTGTAATAAGAGGATTCTAGTGATATAATATATGTATCATTAACCTATCTCCATGGGTTATTGAGGAATGGATCTAAATGCGAAAACGTAACCAAAAGGGACGTGTGGGCGGACAATGAAAAAGCTGTATGCTCGACCACATTTGTGGAGGGGCATACAGATGAGGGCAAATTTATGCAGGATTTATAAGATTTTTGAAATGTTGTTGCTTTAAAACTTTAAAAAATTATCAGGAAGAAGCATAGATTATGGGTATGTAGTTTTAGAGTTGAACAAAATTACAAATCAGTGTTTAGAAAAGCATATGGTTGCTACATTTGAACGATTTTAGCAAACGTGTAAAAGGCCATCAACGAATGCTTAAGGGGTACCCAACACTTTGACTAAAATAGATTCGGCACGTTTAATTTTCATAAAATTTTGATGAAATATTTACTTTGACCTGTTGACAAAAATATAAAACTTTCAAAAAATTTTAACCACACAATTTACGGGAATAATTTCATTGTATATATAGCAGTTTGACAAACACTAAGTTTGATCATTGAAAAGCTTGATTTCTCTTTACTAATAGTATTGATTAAAACGTTCAGCTGATTTTTAAAGAGTTAACTCCCTTTGGTGTTCTGTACCCCCTTAAGTTAATTTTGAGAATAGTTACAAAGTTTAACAGATATATGATAAAGGCCTGCCTACCTGTGCAGCTACTTGGGCATTCCTCCTGTCCCAGAGTCTAAAAAAGATGTATCTTTTAATATCATTCTCATATCAAACTAATTGTGTCACGATTGTACAAATCGTATTCAAAAATTAAAATCTAAATGTACAAAAGCAGTCAATAGGTAAATATATTTAATCTGGATATGTAAACGTATTACAACTATGATATATACATGTAGATCTACATGTATTTTGGGAAACTTTTGCTTGTGATTAAGGAGAGATTTTTTATCTTTATTCTCTTTTTCTGGAATTCGAAATTTGTGCAGAACAAAAAGTTTGATATAATTGTTTAATTATAAACTATTACTGATATATAAGTCCATTTATAAATGTTTATTCTTCAGAAAGTTGAGCTACTATCTTTACTTAATCAATGGTACTAGTATGTGTATTTTCTAATATTGTATTAATACATTAATTTCAACCGACCTTATCAAACACCCAGAGCATTGGATACTTAGTACTATGATTTAAATTCTTTCTACATCTCCATGTTGACTTTTTCTCTGCTTCATTCAGCTTCAATAGACAGACATCCTTCTCACAAATACTTCCAACTTCAATTTCAAAAAGGTCTTTAATTTCAACAGCTTTCATGTTTTTACCAACGCAACTATGGTAGAAGTCCAGGGCTGTCTCCAAGGTCCAGGTTAAGCACTCCTGTATGCTTGCTGCTATGTCTGGTGATATATTATTTTTAGTGACTGCGTTGATCAAGAACACTAAAATTCTTTGGTCCTCTATATCAATTTTCAGCTCATTGGAATCGTCTACACTAAGAACGGCCGATTTACAAAACAATAATGGACGCCCTTTTTCTTCCTTCAAAGGCCATACACTCAGTGTAGCGCCAATCATTTTAAAACCAAGGGCTGCAGGAACAGTTGATTTGACTAAACGAAATGATAAACAGATTGTTCTTCCCTCGAGTGTAGGATCATCTAGTATATTGATAGGAGAAGCACTTGTAACCATACATGGAACCAAATAGAACCTTTAAAGGTTAGAAAGTACACCCTTTTTGTGCTTTGGTTCGATCAATATATCTAGGTGAACCAGAATGTTGATAATATATTCTCTTATTTCCTCATCGGGCACTAGTTTTGAAAACTGCTCTTGTTTCCACAGTTTGATAAGATCGCTTTTGAAGATCTTCCCATACTTATTGAGCGTAAGGTGAATCTGGTGAAGTTCTTTGTCTTTCGGCCAGAACAACTCATCAGTGATAAACGCTCTCAGGATATTTACAAGAGCGGAGGGCTGTATGATGATAAAGTTGTCTAGCCCATGTCCTTGAAAATAAATAATCTTGCCCAGCGAATGTTGTGCTTTGAGGTAACGATCAACTTCCTTGTCTGTCAGAGCTAGGTCATCATTTTGTCTGTTTATCTCTTTTACTTTCTCTTTGCTAACAAGATTTATTCGCATGGACTTCATCTGAGATATCTGCATGTCCATGGGAACCCACGCCATTGGTATAGGTTGACCCCAAGAACGTTGATTCATTGCAATCTGTACCATAGTTGATGTCAGGCGTTGAATTTCGTGGTCATTTTTGTTAGTAGCATTGATAAAAAAGACTGTGCTGTACATGATATGCTGACGCTGTTCATGCATAGAAAACATTTTGGTCAGTTCTTCCGTGAACAGTTTCTGCCTATCTTCAAGTTCCTCCTGTAAAATAAAATGTTAAGCATTATTGTGTTTGCCTTATATTGTTCTGTAATATTTTTTTTCATTAGTTTTAGGATGAAATTAAGTTAAAAAAAAAGGTAATACAGAGATTATCCGAACATATATGATAACTAGTGATAGTGTGTCTGTAAGACACAGATGTCCCATCCTCCTGCACATACAATCCCAATCTATCATTTATGACGGGAAATCATTTTCAGAATTATTCTAAACATTTGAAAGTTTTCTAATAAATCCTAATTGCATTAACTTTTACACCCTTAAAAATGATAAATCCTTTGTGCTGAATTTCTGACATAAGGGCCAAAACGTTCACAATTAATGTAAGTCGATCATGTTGGTGATCTTCGTTGAGCTAAAAATGATGCTTTTATTTGTAGAATCATTGGCATGTTTTCAGAACTTTAAAAGGTAGACTTAAATGCATACATTTAATCAAAATCACTTACCACGTACATGTAGGTTATAGTGACTCAAATGTAAGGTGTGTTGTATTATGATATAAGATGACTGTAATTGTGAAATATCATTTAAAGAGAATTCCTCCTAAACTAATAAAAGAATCTTGCGAGATTTTTTGAACGAAACCTTGTCAAATTTTAAACGACATGTGGGAAAATATAAATTGTTCGTGAACAAAAGCTTGAGTCGGAGCCGAAGGCCAATACAGCGTACCGAGGACCAATAACAAAGCCAATACAGAAATAACCATGTAATTATATCTTTAATAATGAACTACTTTTCAAAATGTATAGTCTTGATAGTTTTTTTTAATGAATCAGTTCTATGAAAAATCGTAAGTATATAAACGATTTAAAATCAAAGCTAATAATTAATAACTTATTATAATCGATTTCTGAAGCACCTACCTTCAAATTGAATCAGGCATTTTTATTTAATTACTGACCATATATAAATTAAGATATTGGTAATATACGTAATGTATGATTTCAAACTAAAGTCTAGAGAAAATCTATTCACCCTATATTGGTTGGGTACAAGTTGGCCAATACAGCTGAAAAACCCTTATTGGCCGGGTTTTTCTACATGTATATTGGAGGAGTTAATGATTTTGTAATGGAAGTATGGTATTAGTCGTATTGAAGTCAATAATACACTAGAACGATAATTCACCCATCTTTCAATATAAACTATGGAAAGCCAAAAAAAAAAGGAAAACATTGTAAGCAGTATAATCAAACGTGTAAGAAATACTTTTCCAGAGGGAGTTGAATCCCTACTTTTTACCAAAACTGTGTTTTAGAACTTTTCTGTACGGTTATAAAATGTGTAAAAGGGCATTTAGATGGTGCCATTCAAGACTAATTCTGACAGTATCATAACTGGCGTTGTCTCTATACCCATGATTTTTAGGCTTTTGGTAATGGTAAGAGATGATCAAGGAACATTTTCTGGCATTTTAGATATGCTCAAGTTTTGAAATTATTTCGTAAAACGAATAGAGTGATCTAAAACGGCCATTGCAGTTTCGTATAATCATGTTTGACTTGATTTGCAAGACCGTATTATCAAAATTAAACGAATTAAAATATTTTTACAGCACATCTACGTACAGTATGTTACTATATTGATATAATTAATATGAACCAAAAAAAATATATCAATATAGATAAAAAAGATCTATAAAAATAGTTCCAATCACATGCTAAAATTCACATTTTGGTAATATCAATATTTATTAAAATCAAAATTCTAAATCATTATTGCGTTTCAACAATATTCAACAATTCTTAAATGAAATCAAATAAAAAAAATGACTTGACGTCTACAATAGTATCGGACGTAACCCCAGATGTTGTTATAAAATAGAAACTAGAGAATGTTTCCGTAGATTCCCGTCCTACTGAACATAGAAGAGCCATCTGTTTGTACGAGATATACTCTAACTATGTGATAAACAAATGTATCATATATTGTGTATATTCATCCCATGACAACAATTAATCCACACCTGATAGCCAAACTTTAATGAAGTAACTGAAACACCACAGGTAGATCATGGTGAATCTAATGATGCGTTTACTACAAAGAATGACTAAGGTACACAAATGTATTCATGATGGTATTGATATAACATGTTTCTGAGAAATGAGCCTAAACGCAAATACTTAACTAACATACTTAACTATGACAGATACGTCAGAGCGAGAAACTACAAAATGTTAGACAGCTATAGTGATGATGTATGACAGACAGAACACCATGGATTCATGTGAAATGAAATTCATGCGTCAAATGTTGTCGAAATGAGCTTTGTGATTTAAGATGATAGGACAAGTATACAAATAATATCACTGATGTTTCTGAGTAGGTTTCTTAAAAGTGGACATAAACACGAAAGCTTAACTGAATCAATCAATCACTAAAAATAGGTGGAAATTACCTAATTGTTGGGAAACACATATAAGTAAGATGACTATGATATAGTGATTACACATTACCATAGATTACTGTAATACGAAATGCCCTCTCCCGACATCTGGTTTTCCAAATACTGGTAACTACTCCTTTTATGTAACTTAAAAATCTATCATATGCGTCATAGTGTCATAAAAGTTGTCGAAGTATTTTCTATGGTTTAAGGGAGAATAAAGCGGTATAATGTATTTTGTGGGTCTTAATGGCTGTTTGAGAATCGACCTAAACACAACAACGAACAAATGTAAATCTATATGTCCCTTCCACATTCTTGGTCGGGGCATGTGAATTGATAACAAAAAAAAACACGAACACAAGAGGCTCCCGGCAGCCTGTATCGCTCACCTGGATTCAATTTGCCAATCAACAGTCCAGATTATTCTACATGATTCTGAGAGAGAACAACCTACTAACCATGGCTGCCAAGTCTGGTTCCAATCGGCCATAAGTTTCAGACGAGAAATTTTAAATTCATTTTCCCAAACGGAACTATGCTAAACTAAATTTGGATGTGGTAGCTGTCTTTTTTGACATTTCGTGTCAATCGCCATAATTCGAAAATAAGCCAATCTAAGGACCATTTCTGCTAACTATGGTTCCAATTGGTTCAGTGGTTTCAGATTTTACAATGCACTTTCCCTTAGGGTCCTAACTTAAACTAAATTCATCTGTGGCAGCCATCTTGGTTAACATTCTGGGTCTTTTGACATAATTCTGAAAGAAGATCACCGAAGGACTATTTCGGTCAAGTTTGGTTCCAATTTGATCAGTAGTTTTAATTCAGACAAGAAGATTTTTTTAATGAATTTCCACCTCTGATGGTGGACCCTAGGTCTCCGAGAGTATTCGCCAACCCAGTCACATGGTAGATCTCCTTAGCTGAAATTTGGCTTCCTATTTCGGTATTTTTGGTTGAGTACTTCTTGTTTGATATAAGTTTGGTTTTTGGTCTTCCAAATGTTTCGGTTTTAATGCTGCTGATGAGAGGTAACTACTTGAAATGCGTCGTATACAGCATAGTATAAATTTACTATATCTAATATTAGTATCTTTGGATTGTTATTTTGAAACTCCTGGGATGATGCCTCTGCTGGTGGACCCTAGGTCCCCGAGGGTATTCGCCAACCCAGTCGTCAGACTTGTCTGACATGATTATTCATTGATTTGTTACATAAATTACCAGTATTTAGCAAAATTCAAAAATAATAGAAATACTAAGGGTTCATTCCTTGTATTGCACATGGTAGATCTCCTTAGCTGAAATTTGGCTTCCTATTTCGGTATTTTTGGTTGAGTACTTCTTGTTTGATATAAGTTTGGTTTTTGGTCTTCCAAATGTTTCGGTTTTAATGCTGCTGATGAGAGGTAACTCCTTGAAATGCGTCGAATACAGCATAGTATAAATTTACTATATCTAATATTAGTATCTTTGGATTGTCATTTTGAAACTCCTGGGATGATGCCTCTGCTGGTGGACCCTAGGTCCCCGAGGGTATTCGCCAACCCAGTCGTCAGACTTGTCTGACATGATTATTCATTGGTTTGTTACATAAATTACCAGTATTTAGCAAAATTCAAAAATAATAGAAATACTAAGGGTTCATTCCTTGTATTGCACATGGTAGATCTCCTTAGCTGAAATTTGGCTTCCTATTTCGGTATTTTTGGTTGAGTACTTCTTGTTTGATATAAGTTTGGTTTTTGGTCTTCCAAATGTTTCGGTTTTAATGCTGCTGATGAGAGGTAACTCCTTGAAATGCGTCGTATACAGCATAGTATAAATTTACTATATCTAATATTAGTATCTTTGGATTGTTATTTTGAAACTCCTGGGATGATGCCTCTGCTGATGGAAACTAGGTCCCCGAGGGTATTCGCCAACCCAGTCTTCAGACTTGTCGGACATGATTATTCATTGATTTGTTACATAAATTACCAGTATTTAGCAAAATTCAAAAATAATAGAAATACTAAGGGTTCATTCCTTGTATTGCACATGGTAGATCTCCTTAGCTGAAATTTGGCTTCCTATTTCGGTATTTTTGGTTGAGTACTTCTTGTTTGATATAAGTTTGGTTTTTGGTCTTCTAAATGTTTCGGTTTTAATGCTGCTGATGAGAGGTAACTCCTTGAAATGGGTCGTATACAGCATAGTATAAATTTACTATATCTAATAACAATCCAAAGATACTAATATTAGATAAAGTAAATTTATACTATGCTGTATACGACGCATTTCAAGGAGTTACCTCTCATCAGCAGCATTAAAACCGAATTCTAATATTAGTATCTTTGGATTGTTATTTTGAAACTCCTGGGACGATGCCTTTGCTGGTGGACCCTAGGTTCCCGAGGGTATTCGCCAACCCAGTCGTCAGACTTGTCTGACATGATTATTCATTGATTTGTTACATAAATTACCAGTATTTAGCAAAATTCAAAAATAATAGAAATACTAAGGTTTCATTCCTTGTATTGCACATGGTAGATCTCCTTAGCTGAAATTTGGCTACCAATTTCGGTATTTTTGGTTGAGTACTTCTTGTTTGATATAAGTTTGGTTTTTGGTCTTCCAAATGCTTCGGTTTTAATGCTGCTGATGAGAGGTAACTCCTTGAAATGTGTCGTATACAGCATAGTATAAATTTACTATATCTAATATTAGTATCTTTAGATTGTTATTTTGAAACTCCTGGGATGATGCCTCTGCTGATGGACCCTAGGTCCCCGAGGGTAATCTCCAACCCAGTCGTCAGACTTGTCTGACATGATTATTCATTGATTTGTTACATAAATTACCAGTATTTAGCAAAATTCAAAAATAATAGAAATACTAAGGGTTCATTCCTTGTATTGCACATGGTAGATCTCCTTAGCTGAAATTTGGCTTCCTATTTCGGTATTTTTGGTTGAGTACTTCTTGTTTGATATAAGTTTGGTTTTTGGTCTTCTAAATGTTTCGGTTTTAATGCTGCTGATGAGAGGTAACTCCTTGAAATGGGTCGTATACAGCATAGTATAAATTTACTATATCTAATAACAATCCAAAGATACTAATATTAGATACAGTAAATTTATACTATGCTGTATACGACGCATTTCAAGAAGTTACCTCTCATCAGCAGCATTAAAACCGAATTCTAATATTAGTATCTTTGGATTGTTATTTTGAAACTCCTGGGATGATGCCTTTGCTGGTGGACCCTAGGTCCCCGAGGGTATTCGCCAACCCAGTCGTCAGACTTGTCTTTCATGATTATTCATTGATTTGTTACATAAATTACCAGTATTTAGCAAAATTAAAAAATAATAGAAATACTAAGGTTTCATTCCTTGTATTGCACATGGTAGATCTCCCTAGCTGAAATTTGGCTTCCTATTTCGGTATTTTTGGTTGAGTACTTCTTGTTTGATATAAGTTTGGTTTTTGGTCTTTCAAATTTTTCGGTTTTAATGCTGCTGATGAGAGGTAACTCCTTGAAATGTGTCGTATACAGCATAGTATAAATTTACTATATCTAATATTAGTATCTTTAGATTGTTATTTTGAAACTCCTGGGATGATGCCTCTGCTGATGGACCCTAGGTCCCCGAGGGTATTCGCCAACCCAGTCGTCAGACTTGTCGGACATGATTATTCATTGATTTGTTACATAAATTACCAGTATTTAGCAAAATTCAAAAATAATAGAAATACTAAGGGTTCATTCCTTGTATTGCACATGGTAGATCTCCTTAGCTGAAATTTGGCTTCCTATTTCGGTATTTTTGGTTGAGTACTTCTTGTTTGATATAAGTTTGGTTTTTGGTCTTCTAAATGTTTCGGTTTTAATGCTGCTGATGAGAGGTAACTCCTTGAAATGTGTCGTATACAGCATAGTATAAATTTACTATATCTAATATTAGTATCTTTAGATTGTTATTTTGAAACTCCTGGGATGATGCCTCTGCTGGTGGACCCTAGGTCCCCGAGGGTATTCGCCAACCCAGTCGTCAGACTTGTCTGACATGATTATTCATTGGTTTGTTACGTAAGTTACCAGTATTTAGCAAAATTCAAAAATAATAGAAATACTAAGGGTTCATTCCTTGTATTGCACATGGTAGATCTCCTTAGCTGAAATTTGGCTTCCTATTTCGGTATTTTTGGTTGAGTACTTCTTGTTTGATATAAGTTTGGTTTTTGGTCTTCCAAATGTTTCGGTTTTAATGCTGCTGATGAGAGGTAACTCCTTGAAATGGGTCGTATACAGCATAGTATAAATTTACTATATCTAATATTAGTATCTTTGGATTGTTATTTTATTCCCATAGGGTCTTATCTTAAACTAGGTTAGGTTCTGGTGGCCATCTTGATTGACAGTCGGGGTAATCGGACACAATTCTGAAAGAGGGCAATCTTAGGATCATTGCTGCTACGGAAATATATTTATAAATTTTCGGGTTCAATGGGCTATATGGTTCTTGAGAAGATGTTTTCCAAAGATCAGCCATTCAGAAATTAGACTAGGTTCAGGCAGACATGTTGCTTGACCAATTGGCACCAAGGTAACAACAATTGGAAAGGACATTACAAGGAAAATCTGTAACAAGTCTGATCAAATTCTAATCAGATTGAATCTTTTATGTTAAAATAAGTTCAACCGTGGCGGCCGTCTTGGATTTTCGATTGGCACCAAAGTAACAACACTTGTTAAGGTCCTCTATAGAAGCATATTTATAAAATTTGGGTTCAATCGGGTGTATCGTTCTTGAGAAGAATCAACATTTGAATTAGTTCTGGCAGCCATGTTTCTAGACCAATCGTCACCAAAGTAACGATAATTAGAAAGGACCTTAACAGGAACACGTTTGCCAAGTTTGGTCAAACTATGTTCAGTTGTTCTCAAGAAGATCAAAATGTGAAAAGTTAACGGACGGAAGACGGACGGTGATGGTAACACATGTAGCTCACCCTGGCCAGAGCCTTTATAAATTTAACCTGGATTAAATAAACATTATCTATACTTACAGGACTGAAGTAATCACTGTGCGTGGCAGCAAATAATATCATTGGCATGATGTCATCACCTCCTGTACAGTATGTCAAAATTGATACGACCCAGTGCTTGATAATCACTGAAATGAAAATAATAGTTAATTCATAAAAAGTCAGTTAGTATTTTTAGATTCATTAGATAATCTTAGCATTTCCTGTATGTCGTTTCAGGCTTACTTTCTTGGCGTATGGACTTCTGGCATACTCGGTTGAATCGTGAATCGTCGCTCTTGATGTTTTGCGGACGTAGCATATTAGTTTGCTTTCCCTCCAGCGCATGGAAGAGGTTGTTATCGAACTTGACACTCTATCAATTTTCCACACCTGCAATCGAAGTTGTTCTTTGCTATGTGTTTTCATTCCTTTTGTCTTGTCTTTGTAGTGTTTGTTTGGGATGTTAGTGTACTTTCTTACACGTTTTGTGTTTGGATTTTGGGCTTGTACAATTTGACCACTGTATTATCACATCGGTGACTTTTACAAATTTATACATGCACAACCCGGCCTGACCAAACTTTAACAAAAACTACCAAAAAGGCTTCAAATTGAAAGCCCGATTAGACCGTTGAAAGCTTTTTCCCAGGCTAAAATGTTGTTGCCAGCAGTCGTAGCTTCATATCGTGGAACACTGTATAGACTTTCCACAGATTGTCATTTGTCAGCTTTATCATGAAGGAAAACGAAATTACTGCAAATAATGTCCACAACTCACTTATTGCCTTACTATGAGGTCCAATAATAAAATTGTCGCAAAGGGGAAAAAGTTAGATATTATCTACGACGCAACGATAACATTAAATCTAAATTTTTTTCATATTTGTTTTGAAAGGAAAACACAAAAGGACCATTGCCATGCCCAATTGACCTACTCCTTTCTAGTGTAATAGTAAACTTACAAGCTGATGTCATTTTACTCTCCTCTGGATATTCCTTAAGAAAATCATGAAGTCCGTATCTCCCATCAAACATTACGACAAAGGATCCTTTTTGACGGACAAACAGCTGGTGTGTCATATCAAAGGATCTCTGTCCTCCGAAATCAACCAAATCAGATGGTGCAATTTCAGTTTTATATTTGCCTGTTCTTATTTCTTCAAGAATACTGTCATGAAGTTTCAGTTTCGGCAGTTGAATTTTTTCTTCCTCTGATGACGTTAGCATTTCTTCTTCTTCTTCTTCATCTCTATCAATACAGATGTCAGTGGATGGAATGGTGTTTGTGGTACAATGTGATGCAATTGGATTTTCTGAATTTGCATTCTGTATTCTGGTTTGAAGTGGTTCAAGTGGTTCTGAAAACTGAACCATTGGATGGCTCATTTCGGTTGATTCAGGCTTTGATACATAATATTCTTTCTCAATAGCCGGTTTCCCACGTAAAACTTTACCAAACACATCATGACCTGCACCACCTGAAATAAAAAAGTGAATAATTAAAACAGAAGAATGGTCTTTTATTTAATTTCATTAAATGACCAGCGGAGCCTGTATTGCTTATTCAACTAGATGTTCCATTCAATGATTAACAAAGATACCAAACTAATCAGTGGTGTTTTGCTAATACTCAGTGAATTTTTTTTTGTTAATGGTGGCTTTGATGTTTGTACAGGGAAATTCAATTTTGAAATATTGATGGTTTAGATCAATAATTTTAGTTATTTGTCAAAATTCAGTCAGCCTTAAGTTTGAAAAACTTTGGATGCATTAAGTACAGTCATGGTGGAATTGGGATTTTTCCTCCATTTTCAAGGAACTGGAAACATGTGGATATTTAGAATATTTCACTCTTAATGCAAGATGCCTACTCAAAATGAGTGGATGTCATTCAACTTTCAGAATGTCCACTGAAATTTTAAGTGACATTTTGTTGGCAATCAGTATATTTGGGAAAAAAAAGAAATTGAAAATAAAATATTTTTGTATAAATTCATACAAAATACATGATAAATACACCGAGTATTAGGAAAACATACATATGTTTAATAGAATCACATAATATGGTTCAATGGGTTAATCCTTTCCACAGGTTTCCTGAAAAAAATTTGAATGGAAAAAAAAATCAATCGTATCATGGTTTCCATGGATTTGAGTCGGTACCACCAATTTTAAGTGCGCAAGGAAACCTAAGAAATTTGAGTGGTGTCAACCTGTGGGCTGTGGAAAATCACAGCGTCACACTGACCATACTGTATGACAGGACGCACAAGTGACACAACTGTTTGTAATTTAAATAAATCTAGAATTCTATATTATGTATGTTAATTTAAATTCAGTGGCATGGTATTTACAATTGTTAGCTTGAAGCTTGTGAACTCCTTTTTCATTTTTCATTTGATGCATTGTATGTCTATATAGCTATATACTATTTATCAAGAATTTTATTGGAGATGCACAATAAGATTTTAGAATTTAGATTTCAAAACATGAGGCCAGAAGGGGGCAAATTTTGAATTTCTGAATTTTAGCTTGTAATCGAAACTCCTCTCTAAGCTTTCATTTTATGCATTTTTTTTCGCCACATTATTATCACACACTGTATGTAGCTGCGCAACAAGGTTTAAGAATTTTGACTTTCAAAATGTGGGACCTGCAGTGATGGAATTTCGAAAACTGTGAATTTAAGATTGTGTCCTAAACTCCTCTTCCATTTTTCACCGTATGCATTTTATTTTTATACAGAATAGTTATTGTCGTACATCGTATTTTCAAAAATTTCCTTCTGACAGGAATTTTAGTTGAAACCAGACCTGGATTGACAGGAAGTTCCTTCCAGGGGTGGACTTGTGTTGGCTTTGCTTACGTTTTGCCCTTCTGTGTTACATGTGTATTGTTGACAATCTTTATTCTAAAATAAAATATTTTTTAACTTCTTGTCGCTACTTTTCGGTCGGTTCTTGACGCTAATTGTCGCTAATTAGTGAGACCCGTTCAAATCAATGTATTCCTTAAAATATCCCAGTACCCTCAATACATTCAGAGTTATGGTTGATCTAAAAGTTTACGGCAATTATAAAAAGAACAATTAGTTGGTAATTGTTTTAAAAGACTTTGATTATTATGAAAATATTTGTACTTATCTCGCAATAAGTGACATAAATATGTTTCCGTTGTTGATCGCATCCGACTTACCAATTGCACGTTCACAGGAGTTAATACATGCTAAGTTTGTTAAAATTCCCTTTTTAATGAACAATAAATGAAAAAATGACCTTTTACCTACATGTATATATGACGTGTTAGGGTAATGATTAAATAGAAAATAAAATATTTGATTATCTCCCATTTTCAAAAAAAAACATATAAGATATTAAAAACTGAGGATTTGGGTATTTGTCTACGATTTTGGCGTTTAAGGCTCTTCAACATAAGATTTACGATACTAAGTTCTACTAAAACTTTGATCACAGAAGTACTTCCCTGATACACTGAGGGTCTAAAATCCCAATAAAGGTAAAACATACACTGAAAATAAATAAATTAAAAGAAGCTTCACACATTTCAACCAAGATTAAGAAAGGTAACTACTGGAAAGAAATTCATTTTTATAGTTCTTGGCAAAAAACACCGTGTGAGCAAAAATGTGACCCATATTTTTCAGACAATAAAATATTTCTTCAGCCGATAACACGTCAAATCTTTTTCGCCTTAAGTATATATACCTTCTTTGAGAGGAACCATTATCTTCTTTACCAGATCTATTCCATTCCTGCCATAAAAAATTCTCAATCCGTCGGTAGATATCCAAAGTTTAGGAATGTTCATATCAAGCAAAACGCTGGCCAAGGTACTTTTTCCCACGTTACAGGCTCCACATAGGTATACACAGTTGTCATACAAATGAAATATTCCAACTGCAAGTAATTTTTTAAAGTCGTCAGCATTTCCCATTCTCCTGAACTGATCAAATTTGTCTGAAAACATATGTAAAATAAGTTGACGATCACACAAAATATATATGAAACAGAAATATATACGGCCTTTTAATTACAAATCAAGTTAAACAGACGCTGGCTTTCCCTTCAATTTTCTCATCGTACTTGACTAAATTTTATGTAATGTTCAATTTTACTAAAAATAGAAAACTCTGCAAACTAAAGTGACAATTAAGATCAAATTTTTGCTAAGTTGTATTTATTTGGGCCCCTTTCAAAATCGTAGAAGAACACGGTCGCTGTTACTAAAAATAGCCAAAATAAATATCCAAAAGTCTTTTATAAAACTATTCAGACAATTAAATTTGTTGAGTATTCATATGGGTGCCCCTATTAAAAAGTCCTGTCTAACATATGGTTACATCACTGGAAGAAACATCAAATAACACCAATGAGTTTTTCCCGGGTGCACGAAACAGTCTTCCTGGAGCCTCTGGTGTTTAATTATCACAAGCGAGAGTTTATCGATTATATCATGTAAATGGTGAAAATTAACGCAGAGTATACTGCACAATTTCAACAATTTAAAATAAGTACAAATCGAATGAAATTTAAAAATGCATACCAAAATAAACATGATAAAATTAAACTCTAATACATTCCTAGGAAAATACAGGGTTTGATGTTTAAACCACGACTCCACTGTACATGTATATGACGTGACCATTGTAAAATAAAAACGTCATACCACATTTTTACGTAGTTTTGTATAACCTTTTCAATGAAAAACAATTACATATACAATTTCGAAATTTATCAATTAATACTTTAAGCTGAAGGTTAATACGGCATTCTTCAGTTACCTTTTTCGGAAGGCACGTCAAATTCTTCAGCAGTGTCGTCGTCATCTTCTTCATCACTATCTTCATCCGACACATGGTCACCCATCTCTCTCTATATACAAAAGTACTTATAATTAATTTTTCTGGTTCTACTGTTACCATACAGTAAAAAAGATCGGTTTTATTTTGGGGTCTTAGTGTGGCATTTAACATGGATACATATTACAACATAAAAACTAAATACCTTTGGAAACAATGATGTCAAAATTCAACGGACGTAACCCTAAAATACATGAATACAGAATTCCATCACAATACAGCGAAACAACCATTAAAAAATAGAAAAGTTAAAAATGATACTGTACAATTTAATTGTTTGACAGACAAATGTGTATTTCTCTGAAATGTATGTTTTTTTTTAGAATTTATTACTAAAAATATAGTTCAAGACAAGAAAGCATTTCGTATATTTCGATTACTGTTCCGATGGCAAAAATGAATATTTGTTTCCTGATGCCCAACAGTGACCTAAAACATTGCTATACATGTGTTTTTCTTGGATATAATATGTAAATCATACCTTGAGAAATTCGGCGACATAAAAATGACCTTTTGATCTTGCTAACGTGTATGGTGTCTGACGCTGAAATAATATACAAGACTACAGATAATCAGCTGAAATGATAGTTTTGATAATGTAAAGATAACGTTGTCACATAAAATCGAAGAACTTGTTTGAATATGCACAATATAAATCAAATAAGAATCCCACGTTACGAGCAAAATCTTGGAATATACACTGTTTAAGGTTTGTTTACAAATTATCATTCAACATAATGCTTCTAGGGACCTGTGACGGATCACGGGCACTCAATCCATAGAGCTGCTTAGCGCGCTTCCAAGGGTCGGATAAGGGAGACCCTCTCGAGGGGCTGTCAGGTCATAATACGGAAAGCCTGACCGCGGCTAACGTGTTTGGAGAATGCCACAATCTCTGCAGGCTAAAGACTCTTCGAAAAAGAGTAGGCTGAATGCTAAATTATCCAACTCTATCCAACTATTCTCCTTTTACAGTGAAAGCTAATCCCACCCCTATTTGAATCGTTGATAAATTGAACTGGTTCCCGTCCTGGAGAAGCATGAAATATTTGCCACTGGACGTTAAGCAACAAACAATCAATCAATCAAATAATGCTTAGACAACCACACAAACGCACAAAATTGTAATTTATTTGAGCCCGTAGTACCATGGAAATTTAGACTGCGAATTGTATAAGCCGTCTACTTTTCCCTGGCACTTCGTGCTATGGGTCATGACTTATATTTTCCAACGTATTTGATCAAGGATTATAGTCTTTGTGTCAGAAGATTCAACCAATTTGTTATTTTGCCGGAGCAATTAAGGGCATGTCAAAAGGTGTTTTTTTTCTACTATTGAAGACGATGTAACAATCCCTACATTTATTTGTCGTTTTAGGTGACGTCACCCTGAAAAGACGAAGTTATCTACTTGATATATATACCAATACCCATTTGTTTAAGTTGTGTGCTCTGAATTACATGCATATGCTCATCTGATGTTACTTTGTAGGGTTCAATATTAATCCTCGAAAAAAGTTCTGCTGTCATTGGAAAGTTGATAACCGCCTTTCATGTTCGGTAGTGTCCACTTTAGCATTTATATCTTTAAAAATATTTTTCACCTCTATGACAGTTATGTTTTACAATTCCGCACTATAGACATGGTAGATAAGTATTTACCCAATCGTTTTTAAAAGTTAGTTCAGCACCATTCTCAGTGAGATATTTACAAACATCCAGAAATCCACCTCTGGCAGCATCGTGTAGTGGTGTTTCTCTCTTTAATAATAAACAATATGAAGCGTATCCTTTATCATCAATCAAAAACAATAATATATATATGATTCAGGTTTATAATTTAATTGACAAATTAGAATTAATCTATTTTATTTGATTTCGATTCATGTAATATACGTCACTTCCGATCGAATTGTCCTGGGTGGAAAAGTTATTTTAATTGGATGGTTTATATGGAATTATTTTTTAAATTGTGTAGGCAAGCCAATTTGTCCATATCAGGCAGATATTTTGCTTCAAATCGCATAACAATTGGTCATATATGTATCTAGGTTTTCTATATCTGTTATGACTGCATGCTTGTACTATATGGGAAGTGGTTTAATGATTTGTACAAGATCCCCGTTTGGGTACTTAGTTATATAACTGGGTTATGTGTCCAGATTACGGTCTTCCAACCGAAACCTATTCATGACTGAAAAGTGTGAAAATTATACCCTATCGGTGATAATATGAACACAAATGTTATCCTGCATGATGTACGTATACAAGAATAACAGGCCAATATGGTATGGGAACATTGGACAAAGTATGGAAAACATCTTAATAACAATACAACGTAATGTGATGTTCAAGATTATAATCGGTCTATAAAGTAAGACTTTGGTCCACATCATGACCCTGATCATAACAGGAAACAAGAAAAAATGGACCCTTAACTACGTCAAACTCATATTATCAATTATATTGTGGGTACCCCCTCCCCCGCCCCGGGTACAAGATTCGATACGGATGTACCGTGCAAAACTCATCTTTATTTATGTATTTATAGATTATTAAATCGCATCTTTCATAACGGCTTTGGTATCATCCTGCGACCTATGTTAGACGCCGAGCTACAATTTAGAACCATCAGTCCGATGTGGAAATCTCAGAATATGTATACCAGGCACGACTCTATGGTCTCTAAATAATTTCTGCAACATTCGTTAATGGAACTTGATATTTTGTAAACCTGGAGATATGGGAAAGACATCGGCGGGTTGAAATATACTTACCCCTGACCAGTCAGATGATTTACAATTAGGATTTGCTCCCCTTTCTTTGAGAAACTTACAAATTTCCAAAAATCCATTCCCAGCAGCAACATGAAGGGGTGTGTCTCCCTAAAGCAGAAAAAATTCATCTTGTTTCATTAAATGTATACTATATACATCTAAAACTTTTTAATAATATTTAGCAAATACTCCTTCTTAAATTAAAGTATATAATTTTATATTTTTTGTGACTGATTTTTAATTTGTAATGACATTGAAGTTCTCAGGTGGGAAATATAGACTTACAAAAATGATATTTCTGTTACAAGTCGGGTTTTTAGTAATCTATGAATTTTCATTTAAGAAACTTAAAACATGAAAATAACATTTACCATGTAACATTTGAAATTCAACTTTTAGAATCTTTTATCACATTTTGACCTTTAAGATTAATGTTTATCTATTTGGGCGTATGAGCAATCCTCCAGTATATATTATAACGGAATAGGAAAAATCTTTCTTTTCGAATTTTCATATTTCTCAGGAACCATGAGATTTTCCTCTCGCACATGTTAAGATCTTTATCCTGAACCAGGGCAACTTGAATTTAAGGCCTATTTTGAAAATTTTTTATTTTATGCTT
Organism: Mytilisepta virgata; assembly: GCA_028015205.1. NCBI lineage: Eukaryota > Metazoa > Mollusca > Bivalvia > Mytilida > Mytilidae > Mytilisepta > Mytilisepta virgata. Next base: position 25,868,166 of record CM051513.1, read on the forward strand.
TCTAATTCGAATCCGAAGTATCTGGAACAATGACAATTATGCAAATTACCACAATACCTCCACTTTCCTGCTACAGATGATTTATTCATTTCTCCGAATTTAAAACAGAATAATTTTCGATTCAAACGAGGGGACAAATATATGTTCCTTGTGAATTTGTGACACTACGTTGTAACAAGATGATCAACCAAGTTAAAGATTTCTGGTTATAAACTCACTGTTTGGTAAATAAGTATAATGAGAGAACTATGAATATGTGTTTACCACTTCACTTCTTCTGTTTATATCTGCTCCTGCATTCGTCAATAATTCACATACAGCAAGGTTACCACTCTGGGCAGCATGATGTAATGATGTCCATCCCTAAAATTTAAATACATACAAATTCAAATTTAGCCCGAAATTGATACTTAAAATTTACTGTTACAAAATTTGTGAAAACTAAGGAGTATCTCCCTCGTGTACAGCTCTGTTTTTAGAAGTTTGGCGTCACCTGTTTTGATCACTTTGGTAATTTTGAATTTGGTCTTCAACCTTTTGGATTTTTGTTTTGGTTTTCAATACTTTGACCTTCAAGACAACTGAAGAATCGACGAAATGTGCATATCTTGTGCATCAAAATTGGTATCAAAGAATTGTAATTATAAACAATTTTGAGGCCTCTGTGGCCGAGTGGTCTAAGCAGTTCGTCATGACTACTAATGATCACTAGCCTGTCAACACTGGGGTTGTGAGTTCGAATCTCACTTGTGGTGTGCAATGTTCGACTCTGATCTACATTGACAAGAATTGCTAATTTTCCACTAAGGACGGTGGTTCTCTCCGCGTACTCCGGCTTCCTCCACCAATAAAAACTGGCCGCCGCAAAATAGCCAAATGTGCTGAAAACGGCGTAAAACCCCAACTAAAAAATATAACCATTTTTCAGTTATCAAATAATAAATAATTCATTCAATAATCTGTTGAATACTTCAATTCAGATATTTCTCTGACAATTTTTATTAGACGCTAACATTTTCATAAAATTAAATCCGGTCATAACCAGAAGCCGTATAAAAAAATATAACGATACATATTGAGGTTTTCATGAAAAATTGATACAACCACGACTATTGTGGCTACAGTTATCTTATATGAGGTAAAATGTCTATGAAGCATATTAAAATAAAGAACACTGAAAAAAAAGCTTGGGCAGTATGAAAAATAGAAAAAATATAGTAAATATGAAGGGAAAGATAGTAAATATAAAGGAAAATATCAAGAAAACAGATGTTTAAGTAATACGTTTGAAAACCCACTTTTTATGCATCTTGTAAATCTGAAATTTTATTTTAATCGAAGGAGAGTTGTTTGCCTTCAATCGCTGATATAGATATATTTTTGAAAATGTTGCTTAGACGTTAATTACCCCGCACTTCAAATGGAGTTTGGGGGTATATGTAATCGATCCGTCTGTCCGCCCGTCCGTCCGTCTACTCGTCCGCCTGTCTGTCCGTTCGTCCATCTGTCCGTCCGATAGATAACCTTGTCTCCATTTCTTATCGTTCATTTATAATTTTATGCATTAATTTCTATACAGTATTGTCACATACTATATTTAGATGCGCAATAAGATTTTAGAATTTGGATTTTCAAACAATGGGGCCCACAGGGGTCGAATTTTGAAATTTGGGAATTTAAACTTGTGACCCAAACTTCTCTTTCATTTTTCATTTTATGTATTTAATTCACAGTATTGTCAGACACTGTATATAGATTTGCAATGAGGTTTTAGAATTCTGATTTTCAAAAATGAATTTCAAAAATTAGGATTTATAGGCAGGTGACTGAAAGTCTTCTTTCATTTTTCATTTTATAAATTTTATTTCTATACAGTATTGTCATACACCGTATGCAGATGCACAGTGATGTTTTATAATTTTGATTTTCGAAAATTTTGGTCTGTATTGAAAGATATGATTGTGCACAGGAATACAATATGTGGGGAGTGCGGGGTAGCTGTCGTTTCCGACTGCCTCAATCTAGTTTTCATCTGTAAGATGGTAATTAATTAAATTGATTTTATTATACAAACATTCATGTAAATACTTCCATTCAGTTATTTCCTTGACACTTTCTATTCTACAGATATTTGGTAAAGAATGACTAAGCTGTTTAATTATAGTTTTTTTCTTATAAATTCTTTGATACCAATGTTGATATACAAGATTTGCACATTTCGTCGATTCACGATTCATCCGTTCAAGGCCTAAAATGTTGAAAAAAAAACAAAAACAAAAACCCAAACGTTGAAGAGCTAATTAAATAAATTCTATTTAAATATAAACACATATGTCTTCCCCTTTCCCCTGACGCAATTCTTCAACAAATGAAAGAGAAATGCATAAAGTTGAATACACCAAAGGGTAATTTATAATGAGACATAAGTGATTACACCTGAACAGGATAATGAACAAAATTCGCAAACTGCATCATTAGAATTTTCTCATTGGTAAAGAAGTGATATAGGGTGGAGGTACACGACACAACAATCTCATCAAATACAAAGAAATAACAATACCCTAAAGGAATAGCGTTTTTATTGCTGTTTTTCATCTTGGAATTTGCTGGAAAACTTCCAGAGATGGTTATACAATGATTATATGTAATAAAATATATCACAGAATACCGCAATAAATTTCTATGTCCATGTTTTTGTACGGGGAACCCCAAAAATTAATCCGACACCCATATAAATTTATGTAGTGCACAACAACACATGGTATGCATCAATTCTGTCAAGTTCCATTCTATTGGAGTCTGAACTGTAGGAGATTCTGCGTTCACAAACTTTTCCATATGTTCATATGGCAAAGTCCATGTTTTGATACGGGAAACCCGGAAAAAACAATCAGATAAAAAAACCAATTTAATGTACTGCAGAGCTACCTCTGGTATGCATCGATTCTGTCAAGTTTCATTTTATTCTACTTTAGGATATTTTGTGTTCACAAACTTTTGTAACACACGGGTAGACAGACGGAAGGGACAAAAACATTATATTTCCGCGTGGAAGTGGGGGGGGGGGGGGGCATAAAAATGCCAACAAGACCAAACACGTAAAGCCAAAACCATTTGAGGACAGAGCTATGCAAGAGTTACAAAAATTTTAATATTTTTCTAACTGTAAAGATAAAATACCAACTAAGCCAAATTGGCATGCAGATTAGATGTACTCCGAGATCAAAGGGCATTTACTAAATGCTTTGAAAGGCAAAGCCTCTGATAATTAAACTCAATGCCCGAGTAATCCAACTTGAACATTCTTCTTAATAGAACTAATACCATCACTTCCGGCTGCATTGAGCCAAAAGTAAAAGAAAATAGGTATACACGTATGTGTTATATTGGATATTTGATCGTTTTATACATAAAAAATTAAATACATGAGAACTGTAACTTTCTTATTGTAATGAGAAGAGTACAATATTTCTGTACACCGTGTACAAGAGTTTTCTGCCGACTGGATGTGCATTTGTTAATCACGTAACTGTTTGATAAATATGTTGACTGAGTTACAGAAAATAGAAAATACCTGTAATCACTTTTCATTGTACAAACTATTGATAATAAAATCAGAATAATATGAGATGTCAGTAGTTGTTGCGAAAACAATATTGATATATACCATGAAAATATTAATTATATTCGACATAACATCAGTGATATATATATATATATATATATATATATATATATATATATATATATATATATATATATATATATATATATATATATATATATATATATATAATGTCCGACACATATTCTCCTTTCTAGAGATACTTTGTAAAAATGGACTTAGATATTCATTTATTGTTTTGTCTCGTAAATTCTTTGATACAATTTTTTATTTATGCTTTAAGCCCTGCTGTAGTCTCTCATTGATTAACCAGTGCATTCAAGTATACACCTGACGTGGTCAAAATTATGTTTGTCCACGTGCAGTAAGTAAAGGTAATTCACTTGTAGGAAATAGCAACAAATATACCCTATAACCATATAAACATTTACTCCTTAAGGGAAGATACTTTCTTTGATGTATATGGTACCTTGAGGGTATGCCCCGTCCCCTCAAAATACATTTGTCTTTTTAAACTTCTATGTGGGGGTCCTTATAGTGTATTAAATTTTGTACCCGACCCCTCAAAATAGATTTGTCTTTATAATCGTGAAACCCTTCAGATTCCCACTCCATAAACATATATATTCTTGCTCCTTATGGGGGGTCCATTCATTGTTGTATATTTGAGGTACCTAGGGTAGATACCACACCATTTCAAAATAGATTTTTCTTTATAATAAGGAAACCTTTAAGATCCCCACCAAATAACAGCATTTTGTCTTACTCCTAATGAGAAGATGCGTTCATTGGTATACAGTATATGAGAAGGGGGGTTCCTAGAGGGTGTGCCGTGTCCTCTCAAAAAGATTTGTCATTAAAATTTGGAAACGCTTGAGATCCTCACCTTATAACCATATATATTCTTACTCATTATGGGAAGATGCATTCATAGATATAAAGTTTTTAGATGTCCGTCAAAATAACGTTTGGAAATGGCTTAGGTACCACTCCTAAATCCATATATTTTGGTGCTTGTGGGAAGACACATTCAAGTCGAATTTTTCAACAAACAATCGGCATACAAATGGGAACCAACCGTACTCCACTCTTCGAAGATCTTTTTCTTTACTCGTATGAAGCGGACTTCATTCAAGAGCTACTACGTGAAAACAAAGAGGAACTAGTCCAATCCTTTAATTTATCTTTTCGTTATATAAATGACATTTGGTTGAGTACTTCTTGTTTAATATAAGTTTGGTTTTGGTCTTCCAAATGTTTCGGTTTTAATGCTGCTGATGAGAGGTAAATACTTGAAATGCGTCGTATACAGCATAGTATAAATTTACTATATCTAATATAAGTATCTTTGGATTGTTATTTTATCCTGATATTCGACGAAGGGATAACTGCTGTGACAACAGCTTCCAATCCAGGGTTTTATCAATAATAAGTTGATGTCATCAATCAGTAAATTAAGCTGTCGTCTTCATGAATTAATTGACCGTTAGAATGTTCCAATATCTAAGATGTTGGACCTGTTCAGACTGTTGCAACATTTCATGTACCTCCATCCATTTGTGACTTTTACCGGATTGACTGTTGAACTTAACGACGTTGCCGTATACAGAGCAGGAATTGCTTACCCTTCCAGTGCATTTGAGTTCACTCCTGGTTTTAAAAGGAGTTCGTGTTCATTGTTTTTTAGTCTTCAGTGTTTATTTTGTTGTGCTTGTGGTTGTTCATTTGGCCTCCCGGGTTTGTCTGTCCTATGGATTTCGTTTTTTTTTCATTTACTCCTCAGATTTGTCTGACATGATTATTCTTTGATTTGTTATAGAAATTACTAGTATTTAGCAAAATTCAAAGATAATAGAATTACTAAGGGTTCATTCCTTGTATTGCACATGCTGAAATTTGGCTTCCTATTGCGGTATTTTTGGTTATGAATACTTCTTGTTTTAAAAAAAGTTGTTTGGTCTTCCAAATGTTTCGGTTTTAATGCTTCTAATGAGAGGTAACTTAATCCTTGAAATGCGTCGTAAACAGCATAGTATAAATTTACTATATCTAATATTAGTATCTTTGGATTGTTATTTTATCCTGATATTCGACGAAGGGATAACTGCTGTGACAACAGCTTCCAATCCAGGGTTTTATCAATAATAAGTTGATGTCATCATTCAGTAAATTAAGCTGTCGTCTTCATGAATTAATTGACCGTTAGAATGTTCCAATATCTAAGATTATATCTAATATTAGTATCTTTGGATTGTTATTTAGATATATGTGTCCTCTTCTTTGTACAGTAATATATGGGGAACTTCGTTTGGGAGACTTATTATTACTTGTTTCTATACAGTATTATCACATATTCTATGTAGATGCACAATAACGTTTTAGATATTTGATTTTCTAATATTGGGACCCACAGGAGTTCTAATTTTGAAAATTTTGAATTTAAGCTTGTGAGCAAATATGTGTATGGAAATATATAAATTTAATTGCTTTGACTTGAAAACTTATCAGCTTACAAATCTATCTTCGGAATTCACTTGTGCGCTTCTTCTTAGCCAATGCTTTACTTCGTTCACATCACCTTTTAATGACACCTTACGCAACCACTGAAATAAGATTAGAGTGCTATTATTATTTATGCTTATGATTAAAACGTTTCATAAGCGAACGAAAAATAAAATGAAAAAGAAATAACTAAAATATAATCGCATTATCGAGACATACGTTCGTTTCTGGAGTTTTTATGTTTATGTTTTGTGCTCCGTTATCTGGAGAGCTTTTCGGAATTGATTAGTGTGTCATTTGTTGTCCTGTCCTGTTATCAGTTTTATTTTTTAAATAAGGACTGCAAGGTGTAGGAAAGAGAGACCTTCTAATTGGGAAGGGGTTGTCATTTCTGAGAATGCCTCGTTTCCTTTCGCTCTCAATGCGCCCGCTATAGATTCGAAAAAGAGTATGCCAATGACCACTTTAGAAAGTTCAATAATTAATCCAGCCCTCCGCAGGTTTCCAGCATTCAAACTTTGTTCCGCATAATATCCATCTGAACGCTAATTATAAATTTTATTGATGATGTTGAAATGGTTCTTTTATTGAAAATGCATCAAATAATTGCAACCAGACAACAGCCGTTTTAAGACTCTCATGCACCCTTTTCCCTAAACCGTGTAGTACAGTAATTTATTATATTATATTTTAAAGGGTCATCCAATTCAGAAAAGAGGAGGGCTAGGATTCCTAAAACGGTTTAAATCTGCCAAAATTTTTGCGCTTGTCCGATCAATAGCTTTCATGTCTATTTTTATTTTGGTACTTTTGGGGATCAGGTGTGTCTTGATCGGATATGTATAATTTGTTTCGAACAAATCTGGATAAAAAATTACTAAATTCACATGTATCTTATATACTGCTATTGAAGGAGAAGTCACCGTTTCCGACAACGGATTGGTTTTGTCTTTTGACAATTACTCCGCATTCCTTTTGCACTATTGCCATAGGGTGGTATCTAAATGAACCTATATAATGTATATAATATCCCAGGTGGCGGATAGGGGAGACCCTCTCGTTGGGGGGTTGTCAGGTCATAATACGGAAAGCCTGACCGCGGACCATAGTGGGTAACGTGTTTGGAGAATGCCACACTTCCTGCACGCTAAAGACCCCTTCTGTTGTTTTCGAAAAAGAGTAGGCTGATGGCCGCTACAGAAGGCTAAATTATCCGACCCTACCCAACCATCCTCCTTTTACAGTGGCCGTCAAAATTGGTTCCCCTTTGTGTCCCATCCCACCCCTAATTGAATTGCTTGATAAATTGAACTGGTTTTCGTCCTGAAGAAGCATGAGATATTTGCTACTGGACGTTAAGCAACAATCAATCAATCAATCAATGTATATAATATCAAGATACATGTCGAACTGAAGCTATAGTTTGTACATGTAGTAGAGGTGGTTGGGTGGTCTAATAATCTGGACTTAGTTTTAGACGAATACGAGCCAAAGGTTTTCATTGGCGTGAGTTCGCGACCGGCCGAGTGTTGACGAAAGTTTGAAAGTATAGCATTCGAATTTTAGCAGTTTTTTGTTTTTAGTGTTCAGACTAATATACATGTATATTGCGTAAATGAAATGTATAAGTTAAGCATACACATACCCAATTTATATCTTCAATATAATTCATTGAATCACCTGAAATAGAATAAAAGTTTTGAAAAACAACAAATTTGTATGAAAATTATTTTCTTTACTCCTGGCATATGATACTTGTGTATAAAGTGCACACTGCTCCTTCAGTTAAAAAATTTCACCTGCCTTTCTTATACTACTTTTGCATGTAAGCACGTCACAATTCTTGATTAAATTTGATGTATTGTTGAATTGGTTCTGATCTATTATATTTCATTTGTCACAGGAAGTAAGGGTATTGTCGTGTATATCTTGCTGTCGTCAGTACTGAAATTTACGCTCGCCATCATAAATTGATTAATTGCAACAACGTACGCAAACGAAGCTGGAATTGTTGTCGCTGCCTGTCTGATTTGCGAATACAATAGAATGTGCTTTGTTATATTGCATGATGTCTTACGCCATTTTTTCAGCGTTTCGGTGTTATTTTTATTTTTAAATAAATTGTAGATGAATAATCCAGTAGATCAGACAACAGTAATCACTATCCTCCAAATACACAGTCCTCTTCCGTTCAAGTTTTTTTTTTACAAACTCTATTGATTTTTCATAATGATTAATATTTGCCGATTAGATAGTTTAATTTAAGACTTATGTTATATAGAAGAATTATTATATCATGACAGATAATACCATTGTTTGTATTTCTCCAACTAGGGAAGAGTTGTTGTTGTTGTTTATAATCCCTGCCATTATTTCTTATTGTAGTATCACAATTTTATCCTAATTAGTTCGTTCAAATATAAATTAATCATCCTAAATGCCAACCACCCTTCTTTTGTATCTATTCAAATGAATTTGCTCTTGTCCTAAATGAGTTCTGGTTATCAATCAAGCAACCATTGAAGGGTGGCCAAATATTAAAAAGCAATGTATTTTCATACCTTAAACACCTCAGTCTTTGCAAATATTGTTTTAAGAAAAAACACTCTGCAGCTACATCATATCATGGTTTTAATTCACTAAAAATACAATAACTAATCTGAAATAGTAAAAAATTAATGGGTATCAAGGATACAAAGACCGAGTTACCAAATAATTTTAATGTATCATAATGGCATTTAAACAGGACTACGATTGATTTTCATGACGTATGGTTGTCATATATATTTCTCAAAATTTAAAAGGTTGAAAGTGTTCCAGGGATTTAATTAAACTTGAAAAATTGTAAGACCTTCTTTAAAATGGACATATGAACTTCCTATGATACTTTTAAAACAAAAAACATATCACTGGAGAATTTCAATCTGTCAATTTTTAACCAAAAAACCGTCGAAATCTGTACAAGTTACCGAAGTATGTCAAAGTACGAAAAATTGTCAGAACCTTCAGTATACGAGTTGGTATATCTGATCATAACCATGAAATATTAAAATTTAACAGTTAATTACTAAAACCTACCAGACTCGCCGATTTGTATTAAACTTGTGATTGTTAGATGCATGCCTGTATGTATCAGATTACAAGAGTATCCATTTAATTATCGAGTTCGAGTTTTAAATGATAAAATGCATTATTTTGTAATTGTTGGGACCATTTTTATTGTTAAACGTTTCATATATTTTCATAATCAGTACAGGTATGAATAATTTTTTCTATAGAATTATTGTGGGGTAATCCAAATTCTTTACTGGTCAGGCTGCCACAGATACCTCGAATTTGTGATTTTATGTTTTTCCCTAATTTTAGCATTAATTTAAATACTAGAATGAAAGGACACAGATCAGGTATTAACAACAACGGTAAGCAGGTTGTTTATCAACATTTCAACCTACCTATCAATGAAAGTCCGTATATTAGAAAAAATATATCACTCTACTAATAATCCAAACCTCGGCACACTCCACCGCAGACAAACAGAAGAATTTTGGATTAAGGAATATGGTACTATTAGCACTCATATTGACATGTATTAAATAGGGCCTTCAGAATTACTGTAAAACATTCATACTCCACCATTGGCGTCTATTAGATGTGAATTCTTTAAAACTCAAAATATTTACTACAATATCTAAAATCAAAATCGTTCGCTACATGCAACAGTATAAAAACATTCGACTTCTCTATACTACCATACCACGTTCTCAATAAATATATCGATTAAAACAACTAGTTCATCAATGTTTTTTCAAGACAAATGGCACACGCATGAATAAATTTCTAGTTTAAGGTAGAGAAAAGGCGTATTGCCTTAAGAACCACTCTGATTCTGACGAAAAGTATTCTGAAGATGAAATTACAAACATGTTAGATTTTCTCATAGACAACATAGTCCGCTTCATATTTAAATTTGTTTCTGGAAATAGACAATGAGGGGCATTTGAAAACAAAACTTTATGACAATCGTGATGACTTCGACTTTCCTATTGTTAACTTTCGCTTCTCGAGTAGCAATATACCAATATCGCCTGGTGTCTACGTTTCTCAGCTTATCCGATATTCAAGGGCATGCGTGAGTTAGCATGACTTTCGACAAAGAGGATTACTGCTGTCACATAAGCTTCTTAACCAGGGGTTTATCAAGGATAAGTTGATGTCATCACTAAGGAAATGTTACGGTCGTCATCACCAATTGATTGACCGTTACAGTGTTCCAATATCTAACATGATGTTGGACCTGTTCCCACTGTCGTAACATTTCATGTACCTCCACCGATTTGTGACTACCACTGGATTGACTTTATGATAAATTAACAGTTTTCTTGCAAAGATGAAAACTATTCTCTTTCTATTACTTAAAACTGACAAACAGTTTACTATAAATTAATTTCGAAAATTTGTTATATTTAACTAGACTAGGCTAACTGATAAAGATATTACATGTATAATGTGCATGCTAACAGTGCATTTATAGAATTGTAAAACTATACTAAAATATGAAATGTGCCTGAAAGAAAAATGAAGATTATAATTTCCCAGGCAACTTTGGCAGGATGCCAGGAAAAGAATTTTGATTACTCCACTAAGGTTTTGTTTTCAAAATTATCTCATCTAGCATCAATAATTTTAAAAAAGTATATAAATGTCAGTAATATAATGCCAAAAATATTCTGACAACCAAAAGTATGAATGTACAGCTGGTTTGGACAATTGCACATTTTGATGTCAGTTCTGTAAAAAATCTAATATTAGTCGATACATTTTACATATATTTTACCAAAATATGATATAAGCTGAAAGCATAACAATTTAAAATGTTGCAAAATGGACAGGGGATTCATCATAAAGCAACCAGAAATTTTCAACTTCGAAAGTCGAACCATGAGGGCCCCAAAGTTTTGAAAATCAAAATCCTAAAACCTTATTGCGCAGCTACATACAATACTTTACAAAAATATAATGCATTAAATGAAAAATGAAAGATACCTAACCAAGGAGTTTAGGTCACAAGGAATGTACGCTTAACGGACGGACGGACTGACAGGGGCAGTAACAATATCCCTGAAATTTCTTCGTAAGAAAGTACGGGGATAACTTATATAAAATTATGAAGTGATTCGATTTCAAAGAAAATCTATTCTATGTTTTTCGGATACCCGTGCTTGCATGGTATTTTCTTAGTAATGGTAAAACTTTAAATATCAATTACACAAGACGGTTTTGACGGAAAAATGAAAAAGAAAACTGCCCGATCTGAACCTGCATATTCTTTGACAAATTAATGAAATCTGACATAACATAAAATCAAAGATGGTTTCAAAGAGTTCAGTTACTCTCGAATGAATAGAACTATATAATATGAAAAAATACGTTTATTGAGAGTAGAAAATACCAAAATCTTTCTTACGCCTACGTGAGACACATTGAGAACTGTTTTTATTAAGTGGTAACTATATTTAGTACTAAGAAGGAAAAAACAACACTTGACAAGGAAAAACACTTCTTGAGAAAACCGGATAACAAAAATCGATCACATAGTTCAAGCAGGGCAGTTTATTATTTTGTTATCTTGATATACTTTAAGTGTGCTAAACAACGTATCCCTAGGAAAAATAGTCATGAAACTATTCAGCGGCTTTTTGCATTCTTTAACAAATGTCAAATTTATCTAAACTAATTTTTTTTATATAGAATACACTTGACTCTCATGATCTCAAACTCTTTTATCTCAAAACTCCTGATATCTCAAAATAATGTTTTGGTCCCTAGATTAAATCTTGCACTATATTTCCTCTTGATATCTCAAACTACTATTATCTCAAAATATTTGTGTAGGCCCCTTCCACTTTGAGATAACGAGAGTCAACTGTATATATTCTGAGGTATAATAGTAATATATTGATGTACGTGTCATTGTTATTATTATTCGTAAAAAATGTCCCATCGTGAATTATGACGGGCATTAAAAATTTGTCCGAAAGCAAAAACGTTTTAACAAGAAAGCTTGTGATTGTCTTCGTGGGTCAAACTTTCTATGTTTAAAACTAGGGACCAACTGGGGTCGAATTTAAAAAATTGTGACCTAAACTCCTCATCCATTTTGCAGTTCATGCATTTATTGTTATACACTGTACAAGAATGCGCAGTAATTATTTTAATTTAAAATTGCGGCCAAACCTTTTTAAAATTTTTATTCTATTTATTTATTAAATTTCTCAAGAATGCTATCTGTACATGGGCAACAACATTTTATATTTTTGACTATGGACAAGTGCCTCTACTACATGGCTTTCAATGGTGGAAAACCACATAATTCCGGAATCCCTGAATGGATCCAGTATAATCTTATAGTTATGTCCTTTTTCGTGGCCTCAGACCAACATAAATTATTAACAGACTAAATAATAACACGTCCTTCACTATACTTATTAACCAATGAAAACCAACGTCATTCTATTTCGTAAACATCACCATGTACTTCTAACACGTGTATCAACAACGTCAATAAATATATTTATGTCCTTCATATGGGAACAGCGCGCCTGACAGCTTTCGATAAAAACAAAGACGGGGTAAATTTGTATCTAAATACCTAATTTAGAAACAGGTAATCTGTCAATCAATGAATCTTTAACATAACCGTCTTTGGCAGTGTCGCTTTTCCATCGACCATGTTTTTAAACAAACGATCACTAAGGCCTGCTGCTGCAGCGGCCGATGCACCTCCTGAACGTAAACTATACAAACCAAATTTTGAGCGATCTAAACCAATACTTTCTAGACATTCTAGTAATATTACTCTAGCCATGGTATACGACAACTGGCCTGACTTCCTCAAAATGTATGAATTTTTGGACTTACAAAATATTATTGATCTAAATATAAATTCATCTGAATATTCTTGGATACCAGCTAATTTGAGATATTTTATCTAACATGAATACTGAACACGTGTCAGAAAAGTTCTAGAAATCATAACATCCCTCCTCTATATACATCAGTTTTGCTCTTAGCCAAAAATAATTTCACGTGAGAAGATTGAATATCAATATTGTTTCGTCTCAATTTAGCTAATTCCGAAAATCTGAGAAAACTCGAATATGATAACAAACACATACAAACTATTCTAATGGTTTTTAAATTATTATCATCTTTCCCATATTGATCGACAATTTTTCGAAGTATTTCAGGGGTAATTGGTTCTTTCTTTGTAACCATATGACCCAATTTCCTGTGTGCTCCAACATTTACAGATTCAACTAAGATAGATTTACATGGAACAATATATCCTGCCAGCTAATTATGTGCCCAAATTATTGCATAAATGACTTCGTTTATTTTACTAGAAGATCTTACAGATTTTGAAACCTGAACAATGTACATAGAAACAGTGAATTCAGATGCTCGTAAAGGTGAAAGGTTTTGAGAATTAGACAACTTACAAAAAGCATTGAAGGCATATCTGTACTTCTTAACTGTATTCACAGATCGCGAACTCAGGCACTATTCAGGTAGAGAAAATCTGAGAGAGAACAATTCATTAGGAAGATTTCCAACACCATGCCACATTCCGACTCGGAAATTGTCTGACAAATGTAATATGTCGAAATATTCAAAATTAAAACATTACAAATATTAAAATCGTATTTAAATTTAAATCTGACCACACCAGCTACAATGTATTATTCAATACACTAGGGCCATGTCAGCCGTGACCATGCCATCTACAATACACGTGCAAAGCACGAGTACTAGAGCCGTGTAATGCTATGATTTCACATTGACCTCGCCAGCTACAATACATGTTCTCATGAGGGTGCATGTATTAGGACCATGTCAAGACTATAACTTTTTTGCATCTAATTTTACTGCCAGTACAGAAGCATCAAAAGGCTCAGTGCCAAATATAGAATACTTGTTTGTACCTTTGACAAATATGCCACAAGAATCTTTAAATTCAATTACATCTGCAACATAAGAACTGTATCTCGTATGACATGAAAATGGCAAAGGCCAGTAGGCCGCCGAAGTCCACTTGGTACAGTTAATGTACATGCGGCTTTACAAGCAACTAAATGTTTAATAGTTCTCATTACTGAATAAATGGGTGGAACTATCCACTTATTTTCCCCTGACCAATTTCATTCATGAAAGTAAAAAACTCATTTGAAAACACAAGTCTTCATGGTGTACAATTCTGCTAATATAATCTGCCCTTATATTTTCATTACTCGGTATCCATTGCACGCATAAAGATATACTGTTTTGTAAACATAATGAAAACCCTGAAATAAAAAGGATTTTGAAAAGACTTTAAAGCTAATTCAGTAGCTCTCGCCACGTAGAACTTTGGGAAATTTCATCATTACTCTACATAGTGTGGAATATTTTACTCTCCATTTTACTCTCCAATTCACCAGCTGCTTTTTCGCTGGCAGCAGAATAAACCATTACATTAGACTGACTGTAATCATTCAGTAATTTAAAATTAACCTTTTTAATATTATCTAACCAAAAGTTGAATTCTGTTTCTACTCCATTTTGATGTAATGTACATAATAAATTGTCCCAAGTCTGCTTTCTATTGCCATATCACAGTATCTTGTCATAATTCTGGATATATTACCTATAACAGGGGAGTGTCCTTGAAAACTGTTTAATACATTATTTATAGACTCTAGCAAATCATGTATCCTTCTGTTAGGAAGGGTTAAAGAGATACCAAGCCATTCTAGCTTTTGAACTGAGGTGACAATTGATTTTTCTTCCTTAATCAAAAACCTCGCATCATACAGAGACTGTTTAACTAATTGGGAATCACCATAACATGTATCGAAATCAGAATTCATTCCAAACCGTCATCAAGATATAAAATGATGTTTATTCCACTGTTTCTCAACAACTTAACCATCGGCCTTAAACATTTCGTAAAAATATATGGCCCAGTTGATAATCCGAAAGGAAGGACAGTATAACAATAGAACTTGCCTTGCCATGAAAAATCTAAAACAGTATGTTGTTAAGGGCATATGGCTAAGTGTAAATAACCAGATTTTAAATCAAATTTAAACATGTAATAATCTTTATCAAAATATTTTTCTTTCTTAACTAACAAATCCAACATACTAAGGTCTAAAATTAAACGTTTCTTTCCCGAAGTGTGAGTGTGTGTGGACACGCTTAAAGGATTAACTATGAAGGGTTTAAAGTGAACTTCAACAACACAACATGAAGCCGCAAGTTCACTGACAGCTTCGGATACAAACTTACTACTCTTGAAAGCAGAATTATTATTTTTAACATTGATCCTAGATGGGTTAGTTACAAAGGGTATTACATAACCATTTTTCAAGGTATCTAATACAAATGGATTAGTACCCATCTTTTCCCAATACGAAATGTTTTTCGATAATCTGCCTTTAACACCCTGAACAGCACTGATTGAAAGTTACTTTAATTTTTCGAAATAATGAATTTGGTGAAAAAACAAATGTATATCTTTATACAAATCAGAGTCCCAGTCACATCCATACAAATTATCAATTTCAAAATACTTATCATTAACGCAGTCTGTCTTTTTGTAGTCATTGTTTCTGTGTTGCGTTGTTTGTGTTGTACTGGGTCTGTTTAAGGATGGGAAATCTTTCCTCAAGTGCCCGTACTGTCTGCAAGCGTGACAGAGATCCCAAGCGGACGGCTCACGCCGCCCCACGCTGACACGAAAGGGTGGCGGGTTCTGGCGGTGAAACTTGTTAGCATAAACAGGATTAGAAGCAGTTTCCACGGGCAGAGATCTGTTTTGTGACCAGTAGGGATGAATGCGACGATTCCTATCCTTGATACTGCGCACAGCTCTTGGTTCCGCTTGTCTGATCATTCTGTCGTCATCGGAATCCGACGCAACAGCTTGGGACTCATATTCTCTTACTGTCGTCCAACCTCCTGCTGAGGAATCAGCTATGCGGATAAGGTTATTACCACCCATGAGCTTTGCAAGAATTTGGAAATAATATCAAGAACTTGTATTTCAGAACTAGGCACGAATTTGTTGCAACTTATTCAACTCAGTTATTGTTTCTTCATTAAATTTGTGTTGAATATTTTGTTACCTTCGTGTTAAAATTTTAGTTTAGTTTAAACATATTTTATTTACTCAAATAAGGTAAAAGGGATCAGACACAATTTATATCATTACAATTTTAGAGCATGTACAAAACATAATAAATATTAATGTAAGCCTTTATACAAACTAGAGGAAAATGAATCAAAATATAAAGAAGTATAAGAGAAGAAAAGAAAGTAAGAGATAAATTGATAGAAAGGAAGTATTGAGGCATAATGGTAATGCAAGTGTGTGTGTGGATTCTCTCGGGGTTTGTTCATTTTAAGTTATCAGGAATCTGTTTGAATTTTTTTTATATAGTCAAAAGTCTTTTTAAATATATTCTCGTTTTGTTCATTTGTTAGTAAACTATTTCCGGTTGTTAATAATTTTATATCAAGCTTTAGGCAATCGGGTAACCTGACCAATCCATCACATAAAGAGTTGCGTGTGTTTAATTTTTTGAGTTCGTTCTTTAATCATGGCAATGAATCGGATCTACGAGCAGATATATCTAACTCATTCCACAGTCTTAAAGTTTAAATTTTAGGGACACGTCCTCTTTAGCTTTTCTTAAATAAGCTCCTGTTTGCTAACCAAATCCGACCTCAAACCACCGATACTGTTACAAAAATAAACTTTGAAAAGCTCAAAGGTGCCAACTAAATCACGACGGTTTTCGCAAACAGGCTCACGAACCTGTGTATGAAACTCAGCGTTATCACTTTCTTGTTGCGGACTTCCCTCTCTAATTTCAGACATACTCAGCTGCGAACTTTGCTGCACTAGAAGCGAACGTCGAATGAATACTTAATACATATATAATTTGCACGAGCTAAACGAGTCGACCTTAACTATACTTATTAACCAATGAAAACCAAGGTCATTCTATTTCGTAAACATCACCATGTGCTTCAATCACGTGTATCATCGTCAATAAATATATTTATGTCAAGCGGTTCAATATCATGTCAGAATATCAATAAATAAACTAAAGAGGTAACGGAGACAAAGAGATGTCATGACCATGTAGGTTTTAAACTCACTGAAAATAAAGTGAGAGAAATTAAAAACTTAACACCGATGAGAGTGCAAGATAAGGAGATTTCAGAAATGTGACTTAATAATATGCCAAACCGGAAAATACAAAGAAAGAAGTAGGATTTGAATTATAACTATTCAAAGTTATAATACAATAGTAAAAACCTTTAATCCATCAACATATACAATTTATTGATATATTAAACACTGAAATAACACAATTTAATCACAGTTCAATGCCAGTACATTCAGTTTTCCGTTCTGCACGCTTTGAATTATCGAAATTATCCAAGACAAGAAAAGCTGTAAACGATAAAACCTTTTGATTTTAGGAAGTGTGGAGTTCATTATTAAGTTTAATAATCTAGACTACCCTAGACAATAATTTTTCGTGAAACCCCACGTTTTGTCTCACCCTAGGGTAATATAAGGAAATCTAACACCGGTTTAAATATGAACTCTCCTGTCTTAAAAAATGAGAATTATTTTGTTCTATTGTGCAACATAATATTATACATGTTATCTACTGTGTTTATAACGTGCTACAAAATGCATTCCTGGCTTTGCTTTAATTGTATATATTCCAAACAAGTACTGGACATTTCTATGTCTCGAAGTCCCTGAGGCTCCAGCTCGGTGGTTAGTGTTTTGATACTAACATGAAATTAACACTTTAATGTTATAAAAAAGTTAAATTTTTTGAAAACTAAAGAGTGTCTCCCTCGTGCATGCTCTGTGGTAAGAGGATTTTGGCTTTACCTTTTATATCCTATTGACGACCTATTTTTAGGCTATTTTTCAGCTTTTAACATTGAAGACCTTGATACTAATAATTTTTGACACCCAAATATGTAACAATGGAATAAAAAACCTTTGTTCTTAGAATGAGGCATTGAGAATTTTTATGATGAAAACATGGAATATAATTAACCTGATTTTAACAAGCAAATAAAAATAAAGTTTACGTACATAATTCTATCAAAGAAAGTGTGTATAAAAAATATTTGGTTTGACCACAAAGTGTGTTTATTTTGAGTATGTGTAGTAAAGAAAAATTAAATATCACTTACCCCAGCACTTTGTTTGACAGAAACTATATTCGCTGCCTCTAGATAATTTTCGGTAATGTTGTCTGAGATTGGCATGAATAAATCATGTTTTCTTATAATACAGTTATTCCTGCCTTTAGAGGCAACCTTAATAAAATTTCATATGAAAAAAAACGTTCATTGGAAGTTTAAAATAACAAAATTACTTGCTACGTGTAGTAGTTAACATGTCTCTTTAACGAAAGTAACAACACTCCAGATGCAGAAACACTCATTCCGGAAAAAAGTCCTTAACGTTTATATAGTTCGATACATTTAATGTACTTGTCTACTTATTAATAACTGCTATGTTTTAAGGGGTTCCCCGGCACTTTGACTAAAATAGATTTGGCTCCTTTACTTTTCATGAAAGTTTGACGAAATACTAAATTTGCTGTGGTGACAAAAATATAAAAATTTTAAGATATTTGAACCACACAATTTACGGGAATAATTTCATTGGTATATAGCAGTTTGACAAGTTCATTGAGTAGCTTGATTTCTCTTTACTAATAGTATGTGATTAAAACATTCAGCTGATTTTTAAAGAGTTAAGTCCCTTAGGTGTTATGTACCCCCTTAATGTTGTACTTTTTTACTTTTTAAATAGTTTAAACAACTGTCAGATGGGTCGTAAATCGATGGGTTAAAAACTCAATTTAGAATGAAATTTTAGAGTGAACATTAATTTGCATAACTATATTTTGTAGTTAAATAGTAATTAAGTGTATCACCAGAAAAATGAATATTACTGATCTATCTCGTTTCTCTTTATCATAGTATGTTTAAAACAGACGCTACAGTTAAACATTATTTACAGATAAAGTACTAAGACCGATAAATCGACAGATCAAATGTAAAAATATAGTTGGAGATTTAAGAAATATCATACCGTCCACTACGACCTTTAAAGTTAGTGAAAAGGTCAAAGCGTCAACAAAATATCACCGAGAAGACCTCACAAGCCAAGAAGTTCTCAATAATAAAACGTATCACAAAATACCGAAATAAATTTCATGCACTGTATAGCCATTTCGTTGACTGATCACTCGAGCAATGCTCGAGATCAAAATATTGGAAAATCGGTTAAAGATATAATGATGAATTAATAAGCATTACCATTAAAATAACAATCCAAAAATACTAATATTAGATATGGTAAATTTATACTATGCTGTATACGACGCATTTCAAGGAGTTACCTCTCATCAGCAGCATTAAAACCGAAACATTTGGAAGACCAAAAACCAAACTTATATTAAACAAGAAGTACTCAACCAAAAATACCGAAATAGGAGACCAAATGTCAGCTCAGGAGATCTACCATGTGCAATACAAGGAATGAACCCTTAGTATTTCTATTATTTTTGAATTTTGCTAAATACTGGTAATTTCTGTAACAAATCAATGAATAATCAAAACAATTAAAATAAACAGGTATCCAAACTCAGTTAAGGGTTACCTCTGCATCAACAGGAAGAGCCTTAGAAATTTCTGTCATATTTTAAACGGAAAATTTAAAGGCATTTGAATAATGAATCATGCCAGGACAAAAGTTCTGGCTACTTGGCTGACAATGCTCTCGGGGACTTACAGTCCACCAGCAGTGACATATACCCAGTGGTAGTAATAAAATTCTTCCCATTATATATGAGAAAATTGCAGATACATTCGCTGAGTCCACAACAAAGGCCATCAAACAGAAGATCAAAATAAGTATAGACGACCATATAAATCCAATTATAAAAAACAACTGATTAACAAGAGAAAACAATTGATGAACGGAAACAGAAAAACTGCTATGCAAGGTAGTATATATACGCAACTTACAAATCTACAAGTGATAACAGACTCGCCTTAAGAAAACACAATCAAAAGTTTAATATTTCATATTATAATGGAACTGTACCAGTAAATTCATTTGGAAGCATTGTACACCCCTTTAACACTGATGAATTAATTCTTAGCGAATTAAGCTGACATGAGTCGTTTCCACATAATTTGTAAAGCAATTTGTCAAGTTATTGTCCAATTTATGTCATATCGAGTACATGAAAAAGTATACAGCTTCAAAAGACAACTAAAGGACGATGAAGACAAAATATTCATTACGGCAAATTTGACCAAATATAGAGCAGACTTATTCAGCTGCAAATTACAGATGTCCCATATTTATAAAGCAGTCATTAAACATTTTCTCATTGTCGTACATCCGATAAAAAATCATTGTAAACATTAAACAGTTTATATCAATATTTATTGGTGGCATACGTACCTAAAATAAATAAGTTTCAACATGGATAACATGATATATTAGGAAATGGTGCGGTTATTGTATCCGTATGGACACATATTGTGTTATGTTTTTAATAAATCTAATATGTAATTATCACCCTTTCTTGTCATTCCAATACTCCAAGTCTAACTCTTACAATAAATATATTTGTTTTGTTATTTTTATTACAAATTCTGCTAATAATAGGGAATGTCAAAAGAAAACAGTTACTTTAAGATTTAATTGCATTTAAACATGTGGTAAGTTCTTGAAATTCTTGTTTCCACCTTCTGACAATTCGTCCTGTCATATTCAAAAGAATGGCGTTGCAGGTTCGACTGGGAAACCACGTGTGTTCTTGATTTGAAAATTGTGCAGCATTTCATTGTTGTTTTACTCTGTTTTGTTATTTAAAATGCCCCGCCTCCAGCTAGAGATAAGAAAATGGTTTCCCACAATAAAAAAGAAAGACTAGTTAGAACAATTGTATTTCAACATTGTCTGGTTGGTTCCTGGCAGACAAAACAGAGAGTGCACTTAAGACACTTTTTTACTTTTCCAAAATGTTTTATGATGCTAAGTAAAAAGGACAAATATACCTAAGGAGCAATCAAAAAAACGTAATCCATTGGACAGACAAACCCGGGAAGACAAACGAACAACCACAAGCACAACAAATAAACACAGAAAACTAAAAACAATGAACAACACGAACTCCTATAAAAACCAGGAGTGAGCCCAGGTGCTCCGGAAGGGTAAGCAGTTCCTGCTCCGTATACGGCACCCGTCGTGAAGTTCAACAAAGTCAATCCGGTGGAAGTCACAAATCGTAGGAGTCACATGAAAGGTTACGACAGTGGGAACAGGTCCAACATCATCTTAGATATTGGAACACTGTAATGGTCAATCAATTCATGATGACGACCGTAAAATTTCTTAAGTAATGACATCAACTTATCCTTGATAAAACCCTGGTTAAGAAGCTTTCGTGACAGCAGTAATCCTCTTTGTCGAAAGTCAGGGTAACTCACACATGCCCTTGAAAATCGGATAAGCTGAGAAACGTAGACGCCATAAATCATTATTACATTAGGTACGAGATAGGTAATTATGTTAGTTTTTGGAGAATGCGTCACCGGAATATTACTGATTTTATAAACTTGATACATATAAATTTGATAAAATTTGACTTTATGATAATCATATGACAAATGCATTAACCACAAATAAGGAACAGTGAATAGATGGGGATAGGTTTAAATTTAATAGCGTACGAAAAATAAATTTAAAAATGGGTCAAAGACACAAATGGCCGGGTTGCTTTACTGGGTGTTTACTGTAGTGGTGACAAAGGTGATTACAAGACCATATTGCACATTGGCAGTCATGAATATTTATACAGACAAAAGTCAATCAGAAGTGACATCACAAATTGTATCCTCATTTAAAAATGGGAAGAAATCCTTAGTGCTTGAATAATGAAAGTCTTCAAGAATTGCAAAAAATTTCTCAAAACATATCCATAAAGTGAAGTGCAAACCTTCAATATTTATAAAAACATTCTTTCAACTTTCAAGGATGTGGGTGACAAACTGTAGGAGGAGTCGATTTAACAAAATAGGTACCCTCTATTGAAGATGTCAATAAAAAAACGACTAAGTTCCAAAGTTTGGAAAAATGGGAAATAATGCCATAAAGTGAGGTGCACATCTTAAATATGTATTAAAACATTCTTTGAAGTTGCAATGATGCGGGTGAAAAACTGTAGGAGGAGTTGATATCGCAAAATAGGTACCCTCTATTGAAGATGTCCATAAAAAACGACTAAGTTCCAAAATTTGGAAAAATGGGAAATAATTCCTGAAATAATTCCATAAAGTGAGGTGCATATCTTCAATATGTATAGAAACATTATATGAAGTTTCAAGGATATGGGTGAAAAAAACTGTAGGAGAATTTGAAGATGTCAATAAAAAACGACTAAGTTCCAAAGTTTGGAAAAATGGGAAATAATTCCATAAAGTGAGGTGCACATCTTCAATATATATAGAAACATTCTATGAAGTTTCAAGGATGTGGGTGGCAAACTGTAGGAGGAGTTGATTTCGCAAAATAGGTACCCATTTTCCCCGACCGCCCGCCTCCCGCCCGACATTCACCATACTATAACTCTGTGCAACCCGGCCAAAAACAATTTAAACTACGTAAACACATGGAGATAGTTGACCAAGAAGTTATAAACGTTTTCAGATTCTTGTTCTTATCGAGTGATCATTTGTTACAAGGCGACAATTGAGGCAACCGTCTCACCTAAAAACTTAGAAAGGTTCGTAACCTTTTAACAGTTTGAAAAACTTATTTGCTGTGTTCCTTCAAATGAACAAAAGTATGATTAGTGTCGAGTGATTTGTTTGAGTATATAGTATGATTTATGCACACATAATAAATTTTGGCATATATGGCATATGGCTATGTGTAATGTCTGTTACTGTATTTTATTGAATTTCGGACAGAGTTAAAATTTTAATTTTCCTTAGCTCATTTTGAGTTTAATTTAGAGCATGTCTCCGAAAATTATCTACCGCAACAACTGGGGAAGCTTTGGCTCAGCACCGCTCTACAATTGCGCTAAAGGAGTATTCAACTAGCGCAGCTATTGGATGTGGTTATAAACCTGTTACGGTTCTATAACTTATACCGTACACGAGGAAAGCTCATAACATGAGTATGTTCTGGACAACTACCGTTATAAGTATTACTGGACTGTATTCTGTAGTATCAGTTTGCTACATAAAAAAGACGGGAGAAGGGTTTATGGCATGATAAAAAAATCAAGCTATCTAATAAGTTTCATTAAAATAATTTTAATCACTATGTATAACAAAAAGTTGCTTAAAATATTTGTAAATTTTCAACATTCATATAACCTGTACACGGGTCACTGATCACAACTGGACATGTTTTATCAAAAGCCTGACACCTCTTTAGATTGACTCTACCGATGTAAGCTCCACTCGTTGAGGTGAAAAAAATAATCGAGTGATAGTTTCCTCAAGTTAATTTAAAGGATGTCCGGTGGAAAAACGAATAAGTTATTATAAAGACGTTAATCTGGCAAATTTGTGTAAAAACTGTTCCCCAAAGTGATATACAGGTATGTAGAATATTTTTTTAATAACTTACTTGTTAGTTGGAGTTGGAATTTTATTTTTGGAAATTGAATAGTTACCTTAACTCTTGTGACATAAATGGTTAGTAATATATATGGTTGCTAGATACATTTCCAAAAAATGAAGGTCTTGAAGTCTTTCAGGAAATATACCAAAGTTGGAATTTCTTTTTGGCAAATTGAATGGTTACCTTAACTCTTGTGACATTAATGGCTTTTAATATACTAGTCAACAAAAGAAACGATACAGGGTAATGCATTTTTCATATATTCATAATCTCAAATAGTGTACTAAGCAGAAAAATAGACCCACATGTCTGATTTTCATAGTTGATTGTTTTCTCATCAAAAGCATGGATTGTATGCAAAAAGTTTAAAATAAAAAATTCCAAGTTTTGAGATTTCAAAAATCACATTTTTCAACCCAAAATTAAAAATTCGGTATTTTTACCCTGTTATGTGAATCATAATGCCTGTGTGACAAAAGATTTGAGGTTTTTCTACTGATTTCAGCGACCGGATTTTCATTTTACAAAATCTGTGTCGATTTTCTTTTGGATTTTCCGCAAATTTAATTTAACCCTCTTTTTGGAAATTTCCATTTTCCACCATTTCAACTGTTCTCCAAATTTCAAAATGAGACGCATAAGATCAAGAAATGAAGTAACAAACCACTATTGCCCTCATACTTAAGTTTTATAAGGAATTACCAAGATATTTGGTTCCGAACTTGTGTATCGTTACTTTGTTGAATAGTATATATATATGGTTTCCAAAATACATTTCCAAAAAATGAAGGTCTTAAAGTCTTTCAGGAAGATTCAGGAAATTAACCAAATTTGGAATTCCATTTTTGAAAATTGAATGGTAACTTTAACTCTAATGATATTAATGGTTATGCATATTCATGGTTGCTAGATACATTTCCAAAAAATTAAAGTCTTAGAGTCTTTCAGGAAATTTACCAAAGTTGGAATTTCATTTTTGGAAATTGAATGGTTACCTTAACTCTTGTGACATTAATGGTTAGTAATATATATGGTTGCTAGGTACATTTCCAAAAAATGAAGGTCAAAGTCTTTCAGGGCATTTACCAAAGTTGGAATTATTTTTTTTGAAATCCAAATATTCGATTTAATTTTGGAAATTTAATAATTCCGTATACAGCTGTTGTTTTTTTTGTAAACAAATATGTGTATGGTTGCTAGGTACTTTTCCCCAAAAAAAATCAGATCTTAGAGTCTTCCAGGAAATTAACCAAATTTGGAATTCCATTTTTGGAAATTGAATGGTATGCTTAACTGTGATGATATTAATGGTTTTTAATATACAGCTGTTGTTTTTTTGTAAACAAATATGTGTATGGTTGCTAGATACATTTCCAAAAAATGAAGGTCTTAGAGTCTTTTAGGAAATTTACCAAATTTGGAATTATTTTTTTATTAAATCAAACTATTCCATTTAACAGCTATTATTCTGTTAGTGTCTGACAGTATGGTTGATTGTTAATTTTCAAAAAGTAATATTAATAAGTCTGAGACTCTTCCAGAAAATATTTTCTGCCCTAAGGGCAAATTTCAAAATTCCGAAACCATCGGCACAGACAACATTAAAGTGCTAGTAATACACCAATTGTATGTTTCTACTGCTTATGGTGTAAGAGGAGTTCTGTGACATTCGATTTTGGGATTTTGTAACTCTCTTATTGCTCTTATTGCAAAGTTTCAGTTTTCTATCTCTTATGGTTCCTGATATAATCCTGGACACGTACGGCGAACAGCAAAACATTATCCCAACTGCTTCGCTAGCGCCGGGATAACAATGGATGGATTTATTACCCATTTAAACATTTCGAGTCAATTTCAGTGATCTTCGACAGTATTTAACTTCACCTGTGTACTATGTGATTAAGCGAAATATTACCGCCTACTCTATAAATAACAGGAACCAAGCTCAACCTTCTCACGTAAATGTGTACTGATAAATGGGAAATCAATGAAATCTTACTATGAAGGCTCTGTCTTACAGAAAGTATGATAACAGATAATAACATTTTGCATTTATACACTATAGCACATTAACAAATATATAAACTGATGGCACACTAGATCACTAGAGTTTTGTTTCAAGCCACAATTACCAATAGCCGTTCGCTTTAGACTTTAACTTCATAAATGGTTTGGCTCAATATATCATAAGTTGCAGTTCGTGAATGATTTAGTTTCGTCATCACGTTACGATATACTCATTAGAGAAAATTTCATTGCGTATCAGTATACAATTCTATTATTCCATTGGTGTAAGTGCGATCACATGATATTGGGAAATCCAACATCAGATTTTCGGACCGCTGGTTGTTTTAGAGTTATTTCTCTTTGAATAAAGGATTATGACGATGACTCGGACGATTGAGAAACGACGCTATTTAAATGGCAGACGAGAGATGTGATAAACATTTCTTTATCGTCTCTGAGAATGAAAAACTTCGTTTGAAATATTGTCAATCAATTAATCCGTCCAAATTTCAAAATATGAATCCTTTTATGGGTCTTCCATTGTTCATTTGTCCTTCTTTTACTGATGTTGACCACAATATCACGACATACGGACTGCCTTTGCGTCAAGGTATGAACCGGCAATATAAATAATTTGTCGGGCCATTTCAGTTTACCTGGCCTAAAACACCGCACTTTGGAAGCCCATGTGTCGTGATATTGCTCTAATACCATCAGTAACTGTTGTATAAATATAATCTTATTAGTATATGTATAACCTTTATGATTTGAAAGCAACATTTGATAACGCTTTTGACATTTTCCGTTTAAGGATGATTGCTGGTCTAATAGGAAATAAATAGGATTTTAAATAGGTGTTTTAGTTTGAGAAAACATATGAATAGTAAACAAATAAGCAAGAAAAAAAAATAGGTTCTTGTGCTCATTTTAGGGCTATAAGGCCTTGAAAATTTGCAGGAAATGGGGTTTCTCTCGATTTTTCATTGTCTTTGCATTGACAACTTCAATCTCTCAAAATGTATGAAAAATTAAAAAGGATTTCATAAAATTTTGTCAAATACCATTTTAAGGTATATGTGATTGAATTATAAAAGAAAAAGTGGGGGTTCATGGGCAAAAGAATTCATGTTTAAGAAATGGATAACACCCGAGGATTCCGAAAATCTGACAAAAAAGACCAAAACATGACCAGCGAGCATCCTTAAATAGAATAGACATTACACTTTATTAACATCTATATAGGTTTGATAATTTTTGTAGTATCAAAAAACCAATATGAAAAAGTACAGTATTATCTTTGTGTTATCATTGATATAATTTAGTAATAAGAAAAGATAATTATTTTTTTTTATTTGATTATTATCGACAATTTCATATAATTCAATAGAAAATTAGAACATTGTTATTTTGATATTTAGGGCAATCTTATCTGTTTCACTGCATATTTTGACATATTTTTAAAATATAAAAAGTGTAAATCGAGTGGATTTAAACTAAGTTTTCTTTTAGTAACATTGTTTTCCTGGAAAAGTATTTCGACTATGCTTTATTTTTCAATAATTGACACATTTCTGAATCATACGCCTTATATTGTAAGTTCATACGCGTTTGTATTAATTTTCATTTACCATTAAAATCATCAACGTGACTGTATATATCTAATTGAAACCAAAACGAAACCAATATGAACAAGGAAAGTATGAATGTTGCGAAACAACTGATACAGCAATATAATACAAGGTATATAAATGGTAGTAGTGAATCTTTTAAAGTACATAGAACGACTAAATATTATTACAATGTTACGGCCGAAATCACGTTTAAATTGTAGCCAACAAAAGACACAAATCAATAATAAAATTTAACAAGATTTATTATATACAAGTTTACAAAAAATATTACACAAAATAAAATGTCAACTTAACTGTTCAAAATCCTATGTCTTTTCTGTATCCGGAATTTGTTCTCGTCAGTGTTGCGGGAATCCAAACGGAATATTATATCCAATCAGTCACAATCTATTATGATGTAACGTAAATAAAAGTGTGTCAAGTATTATGTGTGAAACGTAAATAAATCCAACAGCTGAGAACTCAAGAATGTTATTGTCTGGTCCAATACGTTCTGCTATGAAATTCCAACTTTCTTTTCCGTATATATATAACACTGACGGAAACTTCTGGAATACGGTAGAAGTTCAAATCACACCAGAATTATTACGTAAGTCAAATAGAAAGTTCTAGTCATTCCAAAAGTATCTAATCATTGTTCCAGTGATTTCTAAACTGCGCAGTTATAACATTATTTGGTAAACAACTATAAGTATTATGTAAACATATTATACATGTTATAAGGCTACGCGAAACAAAGTAGGCCAAGATAAATAAATATAATAATTACAATATCATAACAACAGACAAATCCTGATTTACAACTAAACTAAATGCAAAATTATAACAACACAAGAAAGGTTCAAGGTTAAACTAGCCGATATGGCCTTGTTCACAAGCATTTAGAGATAAGAAGATGTTGACTCTTTAAAATCCAGAGCAAGACTAAATTCGTACATAAAAAGCGTATTATAACATATTTAATTTGCATGGTTGATACCGCCAACTCTGACTGTAAGTTCTCAAGCCCCGGGCTGATATGAGGTCCGATATATGGATTTTCATTGTAACTTTGGAACCCGTATCGGCCCTCATGTGCTTGGTCCCACAACGTGTTTGATGTCATTTGAATCTATAATTCATATAATGTTCCATATCGACAATGGTATCATCCCTCGGCCAATATCGGGCCTTATACAGAGCCTTTGGTTCGATATGGGAGTCTCGGAATGATACAAGGGCCGATATGGAAAATGTCATGTAATAATCTACAATTATTATTTACTTTTTATAAGCGTATTTATTCTTGTTTAAAATGAAATTAGTAATGGGATAAAATAAGACGAAAAAATCATCAAGGAGGAGAATCAAAATGTCACAAAAAAAGTCTTCGTATAACTTTCCATTCCGACGTTTTGCCCACATTGTTTCAATTATAACAAGCTCGAATCAAAATATTGTGTAAATGTTCTTTGTTTGGGTTAAGACTTGTTAAGATAGCACACTTATTAGAGATGGAGGCTGTTTGCAGACGAACAAAAGTATATTATATGTATGTCAAAATTCGATGGCATGAAAAACTGGTATAAAGAATTTTATTATTTGATAAACTTGTTATCTATCACGTCCGTTGTAGGACTTTCTATAATATTACGTTACCCATATGTTACCCTTATCTGCACTCCATGATTATCACATATCATTTTGCATTTTGATTTTATTTTTATGACCTTTTTCTTCATTTCTCTCATTTTATAAAATTATAAAAAAAAAAAATAAAATATGCCAAAAAGGATTTCATAAAATTTTGTCAAATACCATTTTAAGGTATATGTGATTGAATTATAAAAGAAAAAGTGGGGGTTCATGGGCAAAAGAATTCATCCAATTTCGATGCACAAGAACGACTTTTTACGCATACAATGTCATTTTCCTTTTCTATATATATATCAAAGCCAAAGTTTGATTCACTATGTTTGGCTTTCTTCAACTAAAGAGTAATCAGAAGTTCTTACTATGTAAGCATCGGCTTAAATTCCCCGGTAAGGAAAGTGTTGGGGAAAGGGGGAGGGTACTTGCAGCAGTTTTTATTGTAGAGAATACCACAATACAGATTCCTATTTCCATGATCTTTGTTGTCAAGAAGTTCATATCTTGTCTATTCGTAAACTTTTCCTCATTCGTGGAGTGCAGAAAAAAAAACCATGAATTTAAAATCTCATTATTATTAGATTCATACATAAATATTTTTCATCGGCATGTGTCAGAGTAAACAATAAGTCCCGTGTTAATTACCTTATCACATGTTTATTGTGTTTAATCGTCCAGAACAAATTCTGAACAGGCATAAACGGGCGGAATAGCTAGTTAGGATGATATCTAGATTTTATGTATTTTATCTAAAAACATGTAGTACTGGTAATCTTTATTGAAAAAAACAAGACGGATAAAGAATTATACATTTTTTAAAATATGAATTTAAATGTAGTAAATGTAAATTTTATTTGTAACTCCGTTATTATGTAATTTTCGTTTATCTCTATTTCATTACATTTCATTTATTCATTTGTTTTTTTTTGTTGTTTTTATTTTTTTTTTTTTTTCATTTTTATTTTATTTTATTTTTTATGGGAAAGGGGGTGGGTGTAAATTCGACCGAGATAAATTGGTTTAAATGTCCACAATTTTTTGTGAAATAACAGTTTTACTTTTCTGCAGAAAAGAATATGTCGTGTCTGCAAAAAATACAAACTACTTTTCTGCAATTTACCCGGTCATCAAAAGTAAGAAAATAATTAGTAAAATGATATAGGTGCGCTACTTCCCAATTTTATTCCTGTCACCAAAGTATCTTTGCTCTAATGAGTATTTTACCAAAAAAAAAATTAAACGAAAACATCATCAACATCCGATTTGCTAAAGTTTCACCGTTTCACAAACTTAACAAACAGATTATATTTTAAAGTTGTTCGGCGACATTCGGATTTACATTTCAAGCTGCATAAGAAGCTTTGTTGAATGTTCTTCAAGCACCTTTTGAATAATTTAAAGAATCTGGACTTTGTGGATTGTTTTATTGTGGAGTATCCGAAAATGCTTTATTTCCACTATCCAATATATGATTCATGTTAAACTTTTAACTGTATGTTTGAGGCAAAACGGACATAGCGGTACAATTCATGTCAGAATATCAACCAGTAAATAAACAGAAAGGTAACTGAGATTCCCAACTTGGGACACGAGCATAAAATGGTTAAGCAGTTAAATCGAAGAGCCCCCCTCCCCCCCACTTTTTTGTGAATATGGTCAAGGAAACTAAAAGAAAAGTATCATAACACACTATAAAAGTCGATCCGACATGCTTCAAACACCAATGGTGACACCAAATTATGAAAGTATTTATTAAACCATTTTTATTGTAGGATATCGATAGTGAAAAATTTTTCAAACCTGAATGTAAAGCTTTATTCTAATTTTAATTTAATGCACCAAGAATATTTCACGTATGTCTATGATGTGTACAATGTATAATACGTGCAAGGAAAATCAAATGGGTCTAAATCTGGGATTTAAAAAATACATGGGATAAAACTTAAAATTACTAATTATTAAAATTAATATTTTGTTTATATTACCTATGTTTTATAGATAATCAACCCCCCTTTAAATGTAAATCACCAAGTTTTTTACCCCACATTTCCCGGAATATGTATCTTTTTTAAAGTCTTCACTTTTCTTCATACGCTTTTCTTTGAATAGGCAGTGAATTTATTGACTGGGTAGCCCAACATGGCTAGTCTCTTGGGATCTTCAGTGAAAGGTTTTAACAAAACTTTGCTATGAAGCCATCATTCTAGAATAATGTACCAAATGTTTAAAAACCTGGCTTGTTCTTTTGGAAACCTCCCAAAAAGAAACAGACTTAACCACCATAGAATTAAAATCCAAATACAACACAATAAGGCATGTTAGCTTAGGGGCCGGTCAATATTTATAGGGGGCGGGGGGGGGGGGGGGTGGGGCTTGAGAATTATTGGGGGTCAAAATGTTTGAAATAAAATTGGGGGGGTCAAAATTTTTTGAGACGATAAAAAATTCTGAGAAGTACAGTCACTTAATCTGTCTGTACTGATGGTATTACTTTCCCACATATCAAGGGTAATTAACATGATTTGCTTGTGACATTCAACACAGCTGGTCATAAGTAGTGGTCTTTCAAAAATCTTATCTCTATCTGTATATGGTACAAACTTTATTATCTTTTACAGTGCTTATCGTTGTACCACATTGTTTATACACATTTATACACATTGTTTCTGAAAAAAATGGATAAAAAACATTGATTTTTTAACAGTAAAACAATTGCAGTATTTTTTAAAAGCTAGAAGGATCATACAATAATCAAACTGGGGAAATAAAAAATTTGACCAATGACGAAAAATCTAAAAAAAAAATTATTACCTTCTGTTTCAATGTTTTAATAAAACTGATCCGAGAACAAATGTGTAATATTAATAGATAACTTACTGATGAAAATAATGATAACATACTTTCAATCAGCTTAATTTTTGACTAATTGGCTTTGCAAGTTACATAAAATACAACTTTTTTCAGGATCTGGTTCAGAAAACGTCTCAGGTTTAGAGAAATAATTTCAATTTTAAATACTTTCATCCTCTTGATAAAATGTTTGACATTTTTCTGGATCTTCTGATTATATCTTTTACTAAAACTAAATGCTGGAATATTGGTAGGAATTATAAGATGGTAACTATCAATTCCTCTATATGCCATTATATGTCACCCTCCCCCCCTCTCTCTCTCTCTCGTGTCTACAAATTTGATTTGCCTGGTCTAAAGTTTAGGAATACCCCCAATTGCCATTATATCTTTTACTAAAATTAAATTCTGGAAAATTTATAGGAATTATATTATATCAAAATGTTGATTTATCAATGCAAACTTGTTATAGTAAACATTATAAGATGGCAACTATTAATTCCTCTATCTGCCATAATATGCCTCCACTAATTGTTTTTATTTTATACAATAGTAATTAATCAACATCTAAATAATCATACATTGTACCGCAGCCTTATCAGGAAGGTCATGACCTCGTATTTAGCAAGAGATGATAACAAGTAATAGCCTTTCTCCCTTTCTTGGCGCATTTGCAAATAAATAAATAAAGTATTATACACACCACCCTCTTTCGGGTTTAAATTATTACTTTTTGGAGTCAACTTGTATATTTTCATGACATAATATCCTGCAAAGTGATTTTAATCAGTAAATTTCAGTATAAATTCTCGCTTGTTATAGTCACTGTAACAGTTGTTTTAAATTACAAAATTAATTGGTCATCGCAAGGTTTAAAATTGTACCAATTTTTTTATGGCACGCATTGAATTGACCATCTTTTTAATTGGCAAAATTTCCAGTAATATGTTAAAATGTGTGAATCATCCGTAAAAATTGAGACCTGCTGGAGTGATAATAAATTGTGTAAGAGAAAGAAATTGAATAAATTCATCTGACATTTCTCCTTTTCGAATCATCTGATCGACAGGCAGACTGACTTTTTTCTTTTAACATGTTTAAAGTTCTGTCGTATAGGAACTGGCTTTTTCATCTCGGTTTCAAACATTTTCCAATGCACAAATCAGTTTTCATGGATCAGGATATTTTGCTATTTTAATACTTGGTAGAGAGAAGGAATAGTTATATATATTATATCTGTGATTACAAGTTTCAAGGTGAATAACACCAATTCGGCTTTATGGAGAAAACAGATGAGTAGGGCCACTTTCCCCAGTATTTGTTTCACTCTTAAACATTGATTTTTAATCTGAAATATTTTTCTACTTTTTATCTTAATCGGTTGTAAGCAATGCACCTTATAAGAAAAAAATTTTACCCGCAAAGGTCGTGTGCATATATGGGCAATTTGGGTAAATTTGTATCATTTTTGGAATATTGCCAAGAAGGAATTTCAGACCCAAAATCATTCTATTGTCATATACAAAGAGATTCATAAACTCATTTACACCAAAAACAAGTTTTGGTTCTGAGTGTCCTTCACGTGGAAAAATTGTATTCAAGAAGTTAATTTGGCAAATTTGTGTTAAAAATGTCTCCCATGTTTAGGTAAGAAGAATTATTTTTAGTAACTTATATGTTAGTTATTACATGTATTAGGATATCTTAAGGGAACACATACTAGGCTATTCCTACAGAATTTTTTATAGGCCTCAGACGGCTTATTGAAAATGGCCCTAGAAGTGAAATAAATATGGCGAAAAAGGCCTTACTACTTTTAAACGTAATCAGCAATATTAGATTTCATTAAACTGATGACGCCCGTGATATCGTTTAACCACCAACGGTTTTTAGCATGATATTAATAATAATAAACTCACCTAAATGTTGACAAAATATGAAATACTTAACAAATACATAAAATGTTTAGTTTAGTATGATTTGAGCTATTTATTTTAAAATGTAAAATTTTTTTGATACATTTTGTAGACTTTGGACTAAATAAGTCACAGGTACATGCACTAAAGATGAAAATTTTCAAATATTAATATTCCCAAATATACGTCAAAACATCTTTTATCCCTTTTAAAATGCCTCACAATTTTTTACCCCCAAAAGATACGTTGTGCGTCTGAACTTTTATCCCAAAGATCTCCAAAATTAGTAAATTTGTAACCCCTTCAAAAAAGAAGTAAAGTATGCCCTACGGACTGGTATACCTTGAGAGTAGTTTATCCCCATACAGAAATAGTCCTAGTCTACGTATTGGCAAATCTCCTTTGTAATCCCGCTGGTATTCCATATATTTCTTTTGTCGTCACAGTTTATGTAGTTCAAATTACGATAAATATATAAAACCGAATTTTGTAAGGGCAGATTTATGGTTGCTGAAAAGCTTGTTAGAAAAACCTGCAACATTGGCGAATTTATAGGATGACACCCCCCCTCCCCCCTCCTTGAGTATATAAAACCGAATTTTTTAAGGGCAGATTTATGGTTGCTGAAAAGCTTGTTAGAAAAACCTGTAACATTGGCGAATTTATAGGATGACACCCCCCCCCCCCCTCCTTGAGGTAACCCAAAAATTTGTGCTAAAATTACTAGAAACACAGCTTCACATTGTTGAAAATCTTCATATTTATCCAACGAAAATTTTAAGAAAGTGACCATAACATATGCAATGATCTTTTGTAATGGTTGATTGAAAAATAGATGTGAAAATTAACATGTATGTAACTTTTTACAAATCTGATAATAAAAAAGACGAAGAGTTAATTGGATGGAGATGTATCGCAGCGAAGAAAGTAAAATTAATTTTTCCATCAGTGCCCGTTGAAGATTTGCAAGTACATGTATTTAATGACTCGCACACCCTTCATATACAATGACTTACACATTGATTCATATATAAACACAAGATTATTTAAAATTGTCTGTCTTTTTAAAACCAACTATTTGAAATTCTATTAAAACTATTAACCTTAATGCACAGGTGTACATATATATTTCATTTTTAGAACATTTTAATTTTTTTTTCTAAAAATTGACATTTTTGAAAAAAAAGGGGGGGTCAAAACTTCTATCCTCAACTTCTCCATAACCGCTCAACGGAATTTGCTGAAACTTTCTCTGTGCATTAACGTTAATGCAAAGGTGTGCATATATAATTCATTTTTAGAAAATTTTAATATCTTTTGTAAAAATTGACGTCCGCAGGCGACACATGTCTTCCTTGGAAGACTCGCACATTTTTTATAATTCTACAGAGAATTCGTATTTATTTCAGTAAGTATTAAGGCAAATCATTCAGTCGGATGAATAAAATTTCAAATATTATTAGAAGTTTTAGGACAAAATCTTAGTTTTAGTCTACCATAATGACGATACGCACGGTTTTATAAATTACATACCGGTAAGTGTAAATGTATGGCTCAGCATTTGGTAATGTTATTTGATGAAATAGTTCCCTAGTGTATTAGATACATTGTTGATAAATTTATAAGAACAAATATTGCCTACGAAATATATTATAAATTAGCGCACAGCGGATTTTGCAGCGGACTACAATATAACTTGCCTAGAACGCTCACACTTATGAAATTATATACCATCATTCTTGGATTTTTTAGCTTGAGCAGAACAATTTGAATATTAAATATTATGTGTTGCTATACATGCTGTTGCATACCCAACGATAAAGTTTAATAAATAAATTGTTTTCGCTACGTGTAAAGTTTTACCTTGTTATTCGCACTGACAAGCGGATTCAATGTTACCATATATTTTATAATCCAGTAAAAATACAATAATTTAGATAATTGTACTCCTTTTTTAATATAAAATACGCCATTTTCAGCACATTCGTCAATTTCGAGGCAGCCAGTTTTTATTGATGGAGTAAGCCGGAGTACCTAATAGTCATAACGAACTACCTAAACCACTCGGCCACCGAGACCCCTATATAAAAGGTAAAAAATGGTAAAATGGTAAAAAATAAGAAAATGAAAGAAAGTAACTGGTCTGCAAAGTAAATAGTTTAGGTTACTATATCTGCAACGTTTAACGAACGCCGTCATGACGTTACCTAAAAATTGCCCACTATTGGTGCCTTTTTGTAATTTTCAACAGTCGAACATGGGAACACACAAATATTTTTTTTTAAATCATCAGAGCTTTCGTGTATGTAGCAATATAATATTACTTTTTCACGAAACTGGAGGATTTACACAATGCTTTTTATGGACTTTTACATCGAAAAATCAGAAAACTGTAGGATACTTTCAATTAGTTCGATTCGACCTTAACACAGATTCTTCGAAAAATTAATGTAGAATCTTCAATCTTAGAACTCGTTTTCACTCAGAAACATCTCACACATTAAAGATTTCAATGTAAGAAAAATTCAGTCTGACCACTTTAATTCAATGGACCATAACGGCATTATAATTACAAACGTAATAGATCTACTGGGATTTAACAGTCCATTCTCGATTGATCTGTTCAGTAATAAATGGATTGTGTCCGTTGTTTGATAAAAAGGACATCTATCTGTAAAACCGTTTAAATTGCAAATTGTACCAAATTATACTACAGATGAAATCATTTCACAATCCCAAAGTGTCCCGAGTGCACTAATAAGTCCTGACTTTGACATTTGCTTATTAACATGTGTGTTTTTTTTTACATTCGATTGTAAGAAAATTTGGAACTGAGAAAACCTATTCTAAAATATTTTTACAAAAAAATCCCATTATTTACT
Source organism: Mytilisepta virgata (assembly GCA_028015205.1). Lineage (NCBI taxonomy): Eukaryota > Metazoa > Mollusca > Bivalvia > Mytilida > Mytilidae > Mytilisepta > Mytilisepta virgata. The sequence goes on from CM051513.1 coordinate 25,904,948, forward strand.
ACATGGAAACAGAGGAAAGACTTTAAACCCATCAACACCCAATGATATAGAAATTTTGATTTATTTTGTATTTCAGTCATTAGAACTGAGGAAGGGAGGATGTAAAGCTATTTTCATATCATGTATGTGTTCGTTGAATTTGTTATGAGATGAATTTGTATTGATATAACCCGCTTAGTTTTATATGTTTGCAAAAAGTTTTAGGTGAATTGAATTGAGTTTAAATCAAAATAAATTACACCATACTTATTGTAATTAAAAAAATCTTTATAATATTCTAAAAATAGTGGCAGATCAAGGAAGTGTACAATTTTAAAATCTTTTATTTTTTAGTATAAAAACAAACTATAAAATATTTTTTAAAAATCAAGAACATTATGAAATATGAAAATAGGTGTTAATTTGAAGAAGAAAAATAACTAAAAAAATATAAACATGATGTACAGTACGCCATTTTTTATCCTGAAAGGCAAATAGGCATGTCAATTCATTTATGTTTGGTGGCAAACATTTAATACATTTACTGTACGCAAGTTAATTGGAAGTCACGTGTCACATGGGTCGTAAATTACGGTAAGGCACCGAGTTTTTAGTTGAACCTTCAAGATGTGTGTACAGAGTAGATCTAGAAGGGCGTTGTTAACTTACAATAGCCAATGGATGTTCTAATAAAAATTCAATCCTTATAATATTTAGCTAGATTATTTCAACTAAAGATTAATCCAATACTTCATGCTGCATAAAATTAACAAAACACTCTCTTCTCGGAAAAAAACTACTTTGCTAGAAGTGTGAAAAAAAAATTGATTTTATCCAGAAAAAAATATATTATCAAGTACAAAAATCTCAGCCCCCCCCCCAAAAAAAAAAAAAAAAATAAAATTTACAAACCTACTGACAAATCTTTAAAACAAAATATCAATACGTATTCTCTTATTACATTTGTTACGTATTTTATATTGTTGAAAAAAATATTTACAGCCAAATTTTCCCTTATTTTGAATAATCTTATGCAACTATCAATTGTACACCTTCTCATCGATCTTTCAAAGGGTGACTTCCCCCGCCAAATAAACTGGGGCATCTTGAAGGTAACAAACGTTTTAAATAATTTTAAAATTGGTAGTAATATCGACTAATGTCACCAAAGATTGCAGTATAAAGACAATAACAGTGTGCTGACGACATAATATTCGATATACAAATTGAATGAACACAATCGTGTAAAATTTGTATTTCTGTCAAATTTGAATATTTTGACGTCCTCAGATGGTGATCGATCCATGTATCTATGGGATTTGTGTGATCTCTAAAAATCTGTTCCCTTCTAATGTATCATACGGAAACAATAAAGGTAGAAACTGATGAGTAACAATTATCATTCATTAAATGCATTAATTTCATCCGTGTCGTAGTAAATATTTGGTAAATCTATATATAGACTGAGGAGATAAACTTACGATAGCCTATTGTTACAAATTTATCTTATTTTATAAGTTTTAAACTTTACCACATATTAAATGTGCCTATACGCCTAAACCAAAAGTATGAATAAGCCAAGATACAAAGTTTTAATATAAATCAAATATTCACAGAGAATATAAAAGGGGGTAATTGGATATTTTGTTTAAAATGCATGCCCCTTTTGTATGAATGGAGTTTTATTATTTAATTGGTTTTGAAACTACCGAAGTCACCCATTTTTTATTTTAGAGTTAGCCGCTATTTATTTTAGAGTTAAGTCAAATCTTAACGGGCAGGGTTTCAATAAAGTAAGATTTTGCTAAGCAAATTTTTAACTTGACTCGTTTTATGCATACCAATCAGGTAATGTTGGCGGAGTTTACTTAACTAAGTGATTTCTTAGCAAAACCACACCCTTTAATTATATTTTGCCATACTCATACTAACAAGTAATAATAGGGAGTTTTATTAGTATTCCCCTTTCCATCCGGGGGCAATTACGCACTCGATAAATTATGCGAGACGTTCGTTAACTTACTGCATCCGTGAATAAAATCTTTAAATAAAAGCAAATTTAACATGCAATAAGGAAGTTATCTAGATGTTTATTTTTTAAAGTTAGTAGTAGTCATTGTTTACCAGATGAAATATTTTGTACATCCATGAGAAGGAGCAAAACTAGGCCTTCATCCTAACATGCCTACGGAACTACTTTTTACGCTGATCCCTGCATTAAGCTCCAATGCTTTTCTGCAAAGAAACTCTGAGGAAATATTACTTCATTTACCATAAAACAGTATTAAAAGCATACATTTACATGTATACAAAACTTTCAAATGCAACAAAATAAAAGCAAAATACCTTATATATGTATAAAACTCGTAAATGAGATCTGTGAGTTTCCTGTACATAAAAGTACACATATATCTGATCAATAGCTTGTTTTTTTTGTTTAGTTGGGAATTTACGCCGTTTTCAGCACATTTAGCTATTTCGCGGCGGCCAGTATTTATTGATGGAGGAAGCCTGAGTACCCGGAGAGAACCATCGACCTCTGGTAGAAAAAATGGCAATCCATATCAATTGAGATCGGAGTCGAACACACCCCGCCACATGTGAGATTCGAAGTTGACAGGCTAATATGACAAACTACCTGGACTACCCGGCCACCGAAGCTACCGAGGTCTGTGAGCCCACCCCCGCCCCCCCCCACTTGATTAACTGAGAATCTCAAATAAAATAACTCGATCGAAAAATTTAAAAAAGCAGAATGGAGTACAAAATGTTATATGAATTGAACTTTTAAATTATTGAATGTATGATAGTTTACGCTTTAATATGTAGAACAAGATGCCTACAATTGCTTTTACCATTTCCCTTACAGGATCGATTTCCTCCCCCTCAAAATGTGACCTTCTTGCGGATTGTAGTTTTTAAAAATGACAAAAAGATAAATAATAAGATGAAAACCAGTTTATCTGGAAATTTTCAAAGTGAAAACAAAAATGTATTGTGTCATTACTAAATTAAACAAAATGATGATATGACATATAATGAAAAATATTTGAGCATTTAAAAAAAATAATAATAAAATCGTACAAACAATATTAAAATAAGGATATTGTGAAATGGATAGAAAACATTTTTTATCTTTTTCTAACAATTTAGAATTTTTATAATATTCGAAAATATTCTAGATTTAAGCTTATGTAACTAAAAATAAAATATAACAAAGGAGCTTTTTAATTTTTTTTTTTTTGTACAAAGAAATACAACCTTCAAAGATATTTTTGCCCAATTTTCAGAAAAAAAAATAGGTTTCAGTAATTGTTTTGGAATTTTTTGGTTGGTAAAATCAAATAAATTTCCAGGCTTTGTCGAGGTCGACGAACAACTTACGGTCTTCAGTAGAAAAAATGTATAAGGAAGACGGAGTTATCTTCCTTCTTTCCGATTTTCCTGTCATGCTACTTGCACACGTCAGAATGCAATAAAATGTACACGACAGTTACCATCTTTAGATGCCGTGAACCCTCTCTTATAGGTCGTGAACCCACACAAAAATTTTCTGATTAACGCAAAAATGTGTAAAGATTGCGTAAAAATTATGAGAGAGGTTGAAAAAAACCGATTTAAGACAGTGCAAAGAATTAAAGTCAGACTAAAAAATGTTGATTTTTCGTCAAAAACATGGAATAAAATCTATAAACCACTCACTCATGGTGTAAGTCCAAGAGTTTGTAATAGCGCAAATGACCTCCGAAGTCTTGACTATCAATATTTCTTATTGGAGGCAATAGTAACGTGACAACTTTGAAATATCTTTACATCGGCGAAAATCGACGAAATTTTTTATGACGTATATACGTAGGTGAGTTCTGATTTTTTTGCATCAGAACAATTCTGACTCAAACAAGTCGATCCCCTGACTGTTCAGTATCTGAAGGACATTTTCAATGTTGTCAGAAAAGACTTTTTTACTTTTAACCAATTAAAACAAAATTTGAATACAGATAACTTTTTGAAATATTTTAGCTTGCTTTCCAGAATCCCAAAGACTTTCAAAGACTATTGATTTCAATCATTCCCATTTGGAAGATAATTATTACCAAAAAATAGTGTCAAATAAAAAATTAAAATTTGTGTATAAAAATCTTGTAGACAACATCGTGCAATTGCCCCAGGACAAATTTTTAAAATGGGAAAATTTATTACAAAGAGATATAGATTCTTGGTGAAAGTATTTTATTTTGTTAAAAAAAATCATGTAATAGTACACAGCTTATAAATTTTCAGTATAAGCTATTACACAGAATTATCCCTACAAATTCCTTTTTGTTTAAAATAAAGCTCAAGGACACAAATTTATGTACTTTTTGTAAGAATCATGATGAAACTATAGAACATTTGTTTTTTGAGTGTCCAATAGTGTACAATTTTTGGATAACAATCAATGAACATTTGAAGTTATTTTATGTAAATTTTCAATTTGATAACAAAGATATCCTGCTTGGTTACAACCAGGAAAGTTTGTTTTTGAATTTTGTAATAGTCATTGTAAAAAAATATATTTATAGATGTAAGTTAAAGGAACAGATGCCACATTTCATAGAAGTTAAGAATACTATTAAATGTAATTATAGATCTGAATTATATACTGCGACAAAAAAACGGTAAAATAATTACATTTGAAAGTTTTTGGGCTCCTTTACAACATATATTTCCATAATTATCAAAAGAAATGAAAATATAGTCTGTTTTTCTTCATAGACATATTATAAAATGGCCTTTTGTTTATAATGGACTGTTATAATTTCTTTTTGTTTTGTTTTTTTTTTTTTAATATTGTAATAATTATTCAACTTTTTCTTCCTTAAGTTTTTGCAACAAAGTTGATAGTGGATGAAAGTGCGAGTGAGTGGAGATTTTATTTATATATTTTTTTCTCTCTTTTGTCTCCTTGTAAGATTGAAATTTCCATGTATAATTCATATTTAGAGCTAGTAAAAATAAGCCTGTCATACCCTGGTCAGGTGGTAATGTAAGGGCTTTTGTAAAACCCTAGCTACAGAAAAAAAAATCAAAAAAAAAAAAATAAATAAATAAATAAATATCTTTAGATTTAAAGTTACCATTCAAATTCCAAAAATGAAATTCCAAATTTGCTTAAATTCCTGAAAGACTCTAAGATCTGAATTTGTTGGAAAAGTACCATACTCATTTAAACAACACCTGTATAGGGAATGATTAAATTTCTCAAATTAAATGGAATATTTGGATTTAAAAATTTTGGTTAAATTCCTTAAAGACTCTAAGATCTTCATTTCTTGGAAATGTATCTAGCAACCATGCATATTTATAACCATTTCCAAAATTGATATTCCAATTTTGGTAAATTTAATTAGTAGAACATGTCATCATAAAAACAGTTCACTACATGTATTTACTTTATCAATGTATGAAATCTTATCAGCCACACTTCATTTAACATTATCACTACTATCTCACCTGTCCAATTCACTACTAAAGTTATTGTCACATCTGAGTAGAGCATTTAATTTTGTGATTAACACAACAGTGGCCCGGGGATATGCACAGTGGCTGCCGTGTTTCATTGTAGTAATAAGAGTCGTTTTCAAGCAATTTATCGATGCACAAAGGAGACCAATTCACTCAAAAACTGACGAAAGTCTGAAGGACTTTAAATTAAGTTTGTGAGTAACTTGGCCGAGTTTCTACACCGATAAAACAACTCTCATTACTTATAATTCCATACAAAGTACACATTTCGACAAAATAAGAAAGAAGTGTGCGGTTTAAAATGACACTATTTTACTGAGTCAAATATTCATACGCTGAAAGTCAAAAGATCTTAGACGGCACCTTTCGACCAATCAGAATGAGCGACACACACCGTACTGGAATTAGAGGTATTGAGAGTTTTTATTTTTTATTAAATATTATTGTGAATTGTCTATTCGTTTTAGAAAGTATTTTCTTTAATCTAACTATAAATAAACTAGATTCCGCTTTGATATGGCTTAAAAAAACAGAAAAAAACATTAGAGAAAAGGTTTTATATAATGTTTTGTGTATGCACAGATTATTTCTTTATATATAATTAAGCTTCTGAATTTACAATACACATATAAGCAATAACAATTGGAAAATGGTGATCTACAAAACAGACTTAAGTAAATATATAAACCAGATAGAATTTACCTTCAATGCGTATGTCAATTGGCAATTTAAATGAGTTATGCCTGAAAAATCAGCTTGAATATTAACACAATGTTTAGGGGTTTAACTAGTGGCAATTCTTTGGACAGCAGGTAGATTATTGTATAAGGAAATAGAAAACATATGATTTAGTTTAAACACAAAGTCATTTTACTTATTGATGCATCACAAGAAAACGTAGGCGATATACACATTTCTATTATATTCAAATCAGACTATGTTGTTTTTTCCCCGAAGCATTTTCTACAGCAATTAATTACCAAGTAAACTTTGCAATAAGTAATTAACATATTTAATCCTTTTACTTGAAAAATTAATGCAATTAAGTAGATAATTCACCCCCTCCGAAAGAATTCTATTCTTATAATTTCATAAGATACTAATACTATTATCAGGGCACATTCAAAAACAGAAATTCACCATCAAGAAACTGCATTGTGCAGTACAATTATTGTATACAGTCAAATAAACTGTTTTAACACAAAACGGGGTTTTACAGGAAGAAATATGTATAAAAAGCTGAATCCACACGTAAAGGAACCGTTTCACTTAGCTTTCATAGAGATCAACGGATAAATTGTGAATGAGCACAAAGTATCTTGGCATAGGTCAGTTTTTTATTTTTAAAAAAAAATAAAAACAATGATTTACAGTAATGGTGCTCTTATCCATAATTTAAATATGACAACCTATATTGAAAAGTGTTAATTTAGGGCGACCTGATACCTTTACTATATAACACGAAGTAACATCTTTGTATTTAAACATCCCTTGAGAACTCTAATTTTATTCAGTAAGTTACAGTATGGTAGCTAAAACCAAAACAAGTGTTTAATAAAATGTATCACAAAATACCACAATAAATTTGATCCACTGCATGGCCATTTTGTTGACTGACAACTCATCAGCAGTGCGCGAGATCAAAATGTTGGAAATCCGGTTAAAGATATAATAATAAATTAATAAGCACAACCATCAAAAACCCAAACAAATAAAACAAACAGGAATCCAAATTCAGCTTAGAATTACCTCTGCATCAAAAGGAATAGCCTTAAAAATGTCTGGTAATTTATGTTAAATTTTGAACGGAAAATGTTAAGGCATTTAAGTAATAAATCAGACCGGGATAAACATTCTGGCTACTGGCCTTATAATGCCCTCGGGGACTTGCAGTCCACCACCAGTGACATAGACCCAGTGTCACTATAGACCCAGTGGTATTAATAAAATGTATCACAAAATACCACAATAAATGTGATGTACTGACAACTCATCATTTAAGGTTTCAAATTTGAAATATATGCCCGGGAGAATACGGTTTGGTATCAAGGACCTTAGATCAAAAAAGTGCATTACAACAAAAGGAAATAACATAAGAAGCCTGAAACAGAAAAATACACAAGAGAAATACACTTTTAACGCAGGGAACTTGCCCAAAATAAATACCAAGTCCAAGATGGTTCGTATTAACACGTTATGTAGACATTCAGTCTAAACTAATAAATTACTTAAATTGAACCACACTACAGACACAAATAAATACATAAAGGAACGTACAAATGGTATAAGTCCCCCTTAGAGATGTTTAGGCTAGGACCTGTCACTGGAATGTCTGTTACGAAAAGGTCATGCATGATCGAAGTCCATTTTATGCATTGAATTATTTCCCCTCTCCCCGCGCTTTTCTTTTTGCACAATATGAATTTAAATCGGTCTTATAACTTTATTTTAGCAAATAAACAATTTTTATTGTAAATTGAAAACACGGACCTTGCCAAACAGATTATAAAAAGGAGAAATGGCATACTGTCAGGTAAATCGAAACATTAGTGGCTTCGATAGAAAGTGAAGTTCAATAAGTCCAAGTTTGATATTGTTTCGTATATACCGATTGATAATATTTTGGTTTATCTTTAATGGATATAATTGTTACTTGTACTGATTTTGCGTACCAGTGAGACTCAATTTCATGCAAGCTCTAACAATGTGATTCTTTGCAATTCTGTATAAACGTTCATCAGGTATCGTTGGAACAAACTTTCAGAAATCCAAAAATAAAACCAAATTATTGTTAGAATAGTGTAGTTTATGTTGTTTTCGTCTGATGTTGTGTTGATAAGATGGGAACATTGATAAGTATGTCATTGCTGACTTAATCTTATATCTGGTTTATTAATTTTATTCTAAAAGTAGTCAAAAAGGACAAAGAGGAACCAATCCAAGGAGTTTTAATCCTCCGTAGAACAACTTTTGACATTATAGAAAACTAAAAATGGTCAAAAATTAAAACTTGTCTCATTTCTGATGAAATAATTATAATTAGTATAAATACCATATGTTGTAGTATTATTACAAAAGGTTTACCCACTATACACTTTCCACAAAGCTACATGTAGTTGTTATAAGTGTATAGTGTTCATATAATAAGACCAGCAATGTACTTTGTAATTGTATAAAGTTTCACTACAAACTTTCTTTTACTGGCAATTGATACGTGTTGTTTTAACACCCAGTCTACGAGAAAAAACATGCAAAATAGTCCAGAAGGGGGGTCCTCAGATTTTCTTCAAAATCTATCTATACAACAGACTGTCATTATAAATGTAAACCAGATAGGACTTACCTTTAATACGTATGTCAATTGAAGTTTAAGAGAGTTATGCCTGAATATTCATCTCCAATCTTTACGAAATGTTTTGGTGTTGACTATTTAACTAGCGGCAATTCATTGGACAACAGGTACATTATTGTATAAGGAAGTAGAAATAAAAAATAATAATATTTAAAAACAAAGGAAAGTCATTGTAATTATTGATGCGTTTCAAGAAATACATTCATTTCTTTTATTTTCATGTCAGGATGTGTTCAAATCAAAATCAAGATCGTGTTACCTTTTCAGCTATATCATGTCCATTTTGTGTCTTTTACGAATTATATTTTCTTAATATTTTGTTCATCTTAAAACAGTTAGATATAGATGCTATACATCTTTGATCTTAAACGGTCTTTGCGGTCTTGTTAAATCTTGACTGTCTTGATTTTTAGTATTTCTGAGATGTAAAACAAAATCAAGATAACAAGACCAAAACAAGATATAATGCCTTGCAGTCAATCAAGAGTGGTTAAGACCAGTTCATAACAGTTAAGAATGAAATATGCAATGTTTAACACTACCTGTGCTGAACTGATCTAAACTTGTCTTGGTCGATCTTGATATCTTGATTTTATCTTGTTATCTTTACTTTGTTGAAAACTACGGACATGCAGAAAAACAAGACAAAATAAGAATAAACAAGACCAGAATGGCCGTTTAAGATCGAAATTGAGTTAACAGTGCAATTACGGACACTCGAAATAATTCCAGGACAATGTATATATAAGTAATCCCTATCAAATATGAAAGCAAGTTACAATTTTCTTAGTGTAAAAATTTAAATTATTTTTACAATATTAAATGGGGATTCAAAGTTTTTTTTCATAAAATTAGTATAGCACTATATAAAAGCTGTTTTAACAAATATTAGGTGTATTTATATGCAGTATCATATACTCTTAAAAAAAATTTCGATCAGTTTAATTGAGGTCTGGAGCTGGCATGTTAGTAGCTGCCAGTGGTCCTTTGTTAATTTATATTGATCATTGTCATTTTACTTAGTTTCTTCCGTATCTTTTCCAACATCGGACTCGGACTTCTTTTGAACTGAGTTTTACTGTGCGTATCGCTGTGTTTGTTTATTCCACATTGGCTAGAGGTATGGAGAAGGGGTTGAGATCTTGAAAAACATGTTCAACCCCGCCACATGTTTCTGCCTGTCCCAAGTCAAGAATCTCTAGCCTTAGATTTGTGTCTTTCGTTTTGAATTTTGGTTCATTTGTATGTTTAGGAGTTAAGAGTGGGGTCCATTTTGATGAACTAGTATACATTATTGTTTAGAGGCCAGCTGGTGCGGAATTTTCTCGCTGCGTTGAAGACTAATTGGTAGCCTCGGGCTATTTTCTGCCCTTTAGTCGGGTTGTTGTCTCCTTCCCCCTTCCAATTCTTGATTCTATAATCCCATTTTATTTTTCAAAACCGAAATTCTGCCATTCAGCAAGAAAAATGAAATGATCAATTTAATTGTGGATGTTATAACGGTTAGTTAAACATTTTAATGGCCCATTCAGTAGAGTTGGCTCTCTACTAAATCTGAACAGGGGTTCTTAAAAATGAATATCCCCGCGATAATTCGGTAACTTTTCTCAATTGCACTTTTTGGTTGATTCATCGGTTGAGCTAAAACGTATAAAACGACAAAAGCTGGAGCTTAAATTTAACTTATTAAATTTATCATAAAGTTGAAATTCTGGCATGCCAAGGTTTGACCTTGCCATTTAAAATATCGATCGGTCGTATTGAAACCGGAAATTCCAGAAATAAAGTTGCACAAACCCTGAAAGTTAACCAGGTCACCATTTCACGGTCGTGTAACCGATTCCAATAAACTAGTGCAGCTAATGACCGCCGTGGGAATAGAAGACATCGCATATCGACTCCTGGTCAAAATATCTACACCCGGATCTTATGCATGTTAACTACTATCATAACTTTATATGTACCGTGTGTATAACCGCGTTTCTCTTTTAAAAACAAGTTTATAATAATAATAATAATAATCTTTATTCGTAAGCAATACAGCTCATATAATATGAAATGTAGCATTACATACATCAGCATTAGGGAAAAATAAGTACATATTCACAAAGTAATGGTCGACGCATCATAAATGTAAACCCAAACCTCAAACAGCAACACAAAAAACAAACAACAGAGAACTCTGAATAACTTCAAGGTATTATTAATCTAAGTAATCCGTTGTGCAGTAGTTATCGGACTATAAAGCCAAAGGTCCCTGGTTCGATTCCCATTCCGGACGAACATTTCAGGAATTAAATTTGGTCCTATGGACATCATTTGCGAGAATGGTCACATGTCCAATGTTAAGAGATAGGAACACACTTCGCATGCTAAAGACTCCCCTGTAGATGTCGGAAACGATTTGAAGAGGGATTACCATAAGTTGGTATGCTTTGTGCAAATCCACTTTATTAAATAGATAAATAAGTTTAAATTGATAAAAAAAAAAAAAAAAAAAAAAAAAAAAAAAAAAAAAAAAAAAAAAAAAAAAACAACAACAAAAAAACCGAACACTAGTACATAAAAAAATACACCCGGATCTTATGCATGTTAATTCAAATCTAAAATACATGTAATGACGAATACAAAGAATTAACCCTAACAGAATAACCGTGATAATAAAGACTTAGTTTTACCTACGATAGACCTTTGATTTACATATAACATGACATGAATACAAATTATATCAAAGGTCAAATGAAAATTTAATTATTGTGTCTTAAGTGTCCGTTTAAATTTCATACCATTTATTTGAAATCTTTGTACAATGTGAATATCATTGAATATAGTGCGCTGAATTCACGCTCGTTAAACACCAATTACATTGAGTAAATATTAAAACATATAAACATAATTTGGCAGGTTTTCATCGCAACCCATTTAAACGTCAATTGTCTTACGCAGTGAAGGGGAGTCGTCATTTTGTATATATTTCTTTCTATTGAAATATGTTTTGATATATTACCATATTCCATTTTTATTGCTTCCGCATGTATTGTGAATCATCAAATTAAGTTTGAACAAGAAACTTAAAGTTCACATACAGAGATAATTTGTTAATAGTATTCATCTCTATATACAATATTCAAAATTTTCTGATGAAATTCACAAACGAAATAAGGAAGAGATGTTTTAAAATCTATTGTACTCGTTTTCTAATTTTCCAGATGTCAGACAAATATTTGTTTACTCGTAACTGCAAAAAGTTATGAATAAATAAGTAGGTTCTCAAAAGTTAATCTTATAATTTAGATTGCAGCTTGTCAAAAACCAAGATTCGGGAAAGGTTACCAATTTAAACATGAGAAATAAACTCCACAAACGTGACGGGTCGGATGTTCTCTTTTGGCAATTCATCAACTAAATGAAGGGAAATGATTTTAGGGAAACCACTTGTTAAAAAAATGTGGAGTAGCTTTCAACAAAACTTTCACGTGGCAATTGAAAATCTATAGGAAATAAAATCAGAGTTATCGCTCGACTACCGGTTTATGTCCGTGCTTATTATTGAATGTGTTATTTTCAAAGCTCTGTACAAATTCTGTAACTTACTCCAATTTCTGGCATTTTTACGAGTTATTGCTTACGTCATATACGTAACTGTATTGCAGGAATTATTAAATTCATTTAAGTTATGAGTTGATGTATCTGAGAGTTTGATTATTAATTTTATTTTGTGTACAATTAAATTATTTTACCTTTTCAAATCAAACTAATTTGTTCTCAGCTTAAGAAACTAGCATTTAGAAATAGTTAAAATTTTCGCCCAATATTTACTTCTTTTAATGGACAATTACAACGATAATCATCATACTCCTATATCTGTTGTTAGTGTTTAAACTTAAAACTAATAAGTCATCTACTGATTTTTATCTTTAAAGGGAAAGATAGAATCTTATGTCATAAGTTGAAAAATCTTTATTTGGCACAAAAAATGAAGTGATAAAACTATATTTTTCAAACTAATACAGATTTTTACACGATTTCTGAATATCCATTTTATCTTTTGGAAAAAGAATTTTTTTTCATACCTGACACCCGATTGTATTTGTTTACATTTTTTTGGTTATTTGAATGGAAAATATTTTATCTTTATGCTTTGGTTTTCTTTTGTGAACACAAATCTCTCAAGAACACATTTGTCATTGTTTACAATTTTTAACATTTTCAACATCTTAAGTGAATGTTTTGATGTTTTTAATTTATCTCGAGTACAAATGCTGAGTCACATGACTGACAAAAAACCTGAGAGCCTCCTATTCGACATTGTATCAACTGACACACCTAATATATATAATGGAGAATGCGAGGTAGTAAATACATTTCTCATTAGGAATATATAAATTAAATATTAGTGTACTGTAGAGTAATACAGAAAACATTTGGATGAGGCCACGGAACTTGGGAAAATGCAATGCTCTGTCGGTCATTTTCCTCCATTTCCGAGCCGTATACCAATATTTTCTGTGTTCTTCCATAGTACACTAATAGTGTTTTTTATCCTGCAATATAGACATAAAAGTAATTATTTGATGGAAACATGTGATATAAATTCAAAGGGACGATCACTTTGTTTCGTTAGGTTACAGACAATTGCGAACAATAGAATATAGTACCAGATTGCATTTAATGCATAAAAAATCAATATTTTATATCATGAAAAACTCTTGCGTCAACCTTTGTTTTGAAGTGTACACATTGAACAATTCTCCCCATAGACTTAATGTAAAACAGCTATGTGTAAGATTAATTTCTGTTAATAAATGTTAAAAAAATTTCATATAGGTATTTTTAAAACTGCGTAAAATAAATATCCGAAAGTCCAAGGAGTGAAATAAGTGTGCTCATTTTTTTGTAATTTATTGTAGGTCGATATTGGGTCTTATCACAACGCATCGTTCTCAGGACTACAACAAACAAGTGATAAAATAACTTCTGCAGGTGTGGGAAAAACATTCGTTTTGTTAAGAACGATAGGTCTGGTAGGGTCAATAATTCAATTGTGAAAATACCTTCTACAAGTGTCACTACATATCTTATTTTCTTGATTAGGTGAATCGGATTTCAGGTCAATATTATTGACAGTCGCATTAAACAATAAGATTTCACTTGTCCTCTGACGGGAAACGTTCAGGAAACCCGGTGCGTGCAGTTAGATATACTGTATAGTACCTTTACCTCCATAACCCTGTTACCTGGCCTAATGTGAGTTTGTATTTAAAACCTGACTTTTTCCCCATTACATGAACAATTAAACTAATCTAATTTAGAACTGCTTTGTTCTCAGTTTTCCACAAATAATAGAATTTTTTTTCTTTCAATTAGCACTGATTTTTAAATTTCAAATGATATTAATCATACTCGATATATTTTATTAGTGTTTTAACGAAAAATAATCTGTGCTGATATTAACCGAGAAAACATATTCTGTGAAACGTTTCAAAAACATAACTACACAAATTTAGTAACAAATATTTAATTTTTTTAAGATTGATAAAGATGTTGTGGTTGAGAATAGCCTATATAAACTTTTTGAAAGATTGCCTCCCCCACGCAATATTTGTCCTTTGACTATACATGTTATTTGAATTGACAATATCTGATGTTTATGCTTTGGTTTCTGTTGGAAACAAAAATATATCTGGAGCCAATGTCGGACTTGGTTGAATGTTTCGATGCTCATGGTTTATCTCGACCGCTATTGGTCAGTCATCAATCAAGAACGTATCTACTGCATCCAAATATCTATCAAATAGTTATCGAAAAGAAAGTAACACAGTCATTGGTGTACTTCTATAATATTCTGAATAGTAATCTGAATGTTTATGTGTTAATAAACTAAGCATAAATATGAACATAAGGACACAGTATGGAGATATAAGAACATATAGCAAACATTCATGATAAAGAAGCATTCCGGTAGTATTATAATAATAATAGGTTTTTCTCATTTCAGTTTTACCTTTTTTCAGGTACTGAAACCATGAATATGAATATTCTTCTTCTCACAACGGTGTTAATCATAACTAAGCATGTTAGTATTATGGCTTGTCCAATACTTTGCTCGTGTTCTTTACACAGTTCAGGAGTATATGTTAATTGTTATTTGAAATATATTGGATACATACCTGAAAGAATCCCAAATACAGCCTATAATTTGTGAGTATTATTTGCAGTTAGGAGTCATCCGCAAGTGTCAACATTTTTCGTGATGTTGTGTGTGTGTGTGTGGGGGGTCATATTACATATTTCAGCGTTTTCTTATAAAATCATTGATAGAGAAAACATGCTGAATTCATGATGTTTAAAACGTTTTTAACAGATTGTGTTGTGACCAAAATCCAACAGACGGCAAATCACTCGCACATGCCACACGTGTCAACGTATGACTTATACTCTTCACCTCTCCACATTTTGAAAACCTATAATTCACAATGTTGAAGAGCAAATTTAAAGAATTCTAAATAGACCTTAAGGGAAAGCACCTTCCATGAGCAGAGCTATAAACAAGAGAGCTAGTGATAATATACAGAGATGAAAAGAGTATTCAACAGCATGTTTGAACTAGTAATCTGGTTCTAAGAGATGATCGATATTATTGTGCTTGTCAAATTGTACTATCTAGTGTGTGTCATTTTGGGACTATTCAACCTACACAAAGGTTAGGGGCCTCGGTGGCCGAGTCGTATAGATAATTCGTCATGACTACTAATGATCACTAGCTTGTAAACACTGAGGTTGTGCGTTCGAATCTAGCTGTCAACAATGAGGTTGCGAGTTCGAATCTGACCTGTTGAGGGGTGTGTTTGACTCTGATCTTAATTTAAAAGGATTGCCAATTGATTCTCTCCGGCTACTCCGGTTTCCTCCACCGATAAAAACTAACCTCCGAGAAATAGTCAAATGTGCTGAAAACGGCGTAAAACCCCAACTAAACAAAGAAAAAAAAAGGTTACAATTTTATCAGAAATTTTGTCACTTTCTCTGCATGCGCCTTTTATTAATTCTTAAGGATAAATGATTAATTAAAACATTCTTTTGCTTTAGAGATCTAAGGTTCAACTCGCTGACAAACCTGGATTTCAATTTTTGTGAAAAACTGTCCGAATTCAAGTATCTGTAAGTACAAACATATAATACAACTGGTAGAAATGGTTTCCTTTAGGCCACACCAAATTGATTTGTAGGTCTTTTAATTATTTCGATGACACAAAGCGAAATTTTATTTTATTTTTTTTCCGGACATTTTTTCAGGCGCAGATCAAATTTATGTCCGGAAAAATTTTTTGAACTAACATATTGAAAAAAATCGAAGAAAACCCTATTTTTTTTTACCAAATTATAGTTTTTTTTTAATTTTTAATTTCTTGAAAAATAAAGAATTTTCAAAATGAAACGGAAACAATTTTTTCTTAAAATTTACACCACAAAAAAATCGGAGAGCCTAAATCCAAAGAACTGAAAATTGATTTGGTGTGGCCTTATTTAATGTATCATATATTTCAAATTGATTTTAAAAAAAAATTTGCACTACATCAAGTTATAAGAAAAGTGGAGATGAAGAAAATTAATTAACACGAAATCGAAAGAAAAATACCCTTTCCATGGTCATAACTGTAACGTTAAAACACCTTTTTTCAAACGGAGAAACATCTTTATCTATTAATATCAATTTTTTTGAAACAATTTTGATACACAAAATTTTCGGCAATTAACGACTCATCAGTTGTGCTCAAGGCGTGAAATGTTGAAAATGTTGAAACAACTATCCAAAGGATTGAAGAGCAAATTCAAAAATACCAAAAATGGTAAAGCCAAAACCATCTAAGGACAGAGTTATATACAAGGGAGATACTCCGTAGTACTCTCAAATTTTACAATTTTATAACAGTCAATTTTAGGGCTGATATCAAAATACTAGCAACTGAACTGGGGATATCCTTGGTGACTTGGAGTCCACCAGCAGTGGAAATAACATACTGTTTCATTTTTCTCTAGTATTAGTTTGTTCGAAAAAAAAAGAATGATGTGTCTAGTTTTTATTTTATACTAGGAAGTTAGGTTTATTGTTTCAAAAAAAAAATACCATTACTAATTTCAATATTGATAATAGATATTTACAATAACATTTATGTTTAATATACAACATATAAGTTTTTACAAAACTGCGGTTTCTTACAAGTAAACTATAGGAATAGCGGACAAATCGGCCCGCGAACAACTAGACCTTGCACCACTCGGACCGTATCATCGGACAACTCATCCCGTAATTAAGTCATTTCATCGGACAACTCGTCCCGTACTCTGATTGTCATATTACAAGACTACACGGCCGGTACGGCCCATGTTCTTGTATAACTAATTATTTTTTTTTAGTTGTTTTTCCCATTTATGATTTATTTTACATTTGTAGTAGAAGAAAGGTATTTTTGAATATGCAACATGGATAACGATAATTATTTAATTTAGACTATAACTTCACTCGATTTTAATTATCGGTTACATATAACTGACGGACTGATTGTTTGGTAATTAGCATATGAGAGCGGTATTTGGGGTACCAAACAATTTAGTTGTGAGTCAACGGTTCAGAACAGGGCATGCAACTACTTTTTTACTGTTTGAAAGTTGACATCAACTATTTCAACACCAGGTGATATGGGTTGGACTTCTTGCTTGTTTCATGAAACAGCGTATTAACTACTGTAGACTATTATGTAGACTCGTGCGTTTTGAAAACGATAGAAATTGTCAGAACATTTGGCGTCGGGCTTCACGGAGGCGAAAGGGTTGGACTTTCGAAGTGCTCAAGATTATAGAACGTTTGAATGTCAGAGATGTTTCGTATAACGAGACTATATCAACGACGTGTGCTATAAAAACCGTTACGGAGAAATTAAATGAACTAGATAACTCTTAATGGTTTGAACATGGTGTGTTTACAATCATCAAAGAAAAATTGTTGGCTTATTTGTTTCTGAATGAATAGATGAATACTAGGGTGACACTGATGCTGATTCAACTGTGGCAGGACTATGCCGAAAACAGACTTTCCGTTAGCCGACTCCTGAAGAAATGTGGCAGCGTTTATGGATCAACATTATGAACTCTCTGTTTAATCGTATAGTTTTTTTATCAGTAGTCTGCTGTTCTGTTGTTCTGTTCAATTATTAAACTCAAAATTGTTATTAGAGATACAATTAAATTGTATATCACATCATATTGTCGTTCATTTAATTAATATATCGAACTGTCCGAGTTGTATTATAACTCTTTAAAGGTATAAATTAAACGGCACTCTCGGTCAAAGTTTGTGGTTCAATTCAAAGTATTGAGGTCATCAATATCAATGTTGTTACTTCACACGTTCCGAGTTATCCTATAACCAGTTCCGCAATCTTACTGTGATTTTACTTTACGGTCCGAGTTGTTCGATGACACGGTCCGAGTATGGTCCGATTTGTCCGATGATACGGTCCGAGTGGTCATGGGACGAGTGGTCCGCGGGACGATTTGTCTGGTTACCAACTGTAAACTATCACGGGGTCGACAATTTAACGGTTAAAAAGTTTCACGAGTTTGTTACATGGGAACTAAAGTAAAACTAGTCAATAAACACCTTAAAACATTTAATTTGTCGTCAAATTCAATATCGGCAAAACAAACCGGGAGAACCAAGCTGTAAATAAAAAGAACAAATGAATTCATATTAACCGAGAACAAATACCACATTTTACATATTGCAACAAACCACAGCAACACAAAAACTGAAGTACTAGAAAGACAATCATGACAGTTGTGGTACTAAGCTAAGTTTACAATATCCTGCTAACATATATATACAACACAAGGAGGAACATCCAATGTTTTGTTCGATGTTCTGTCGTATGCAATAAGGAAAGACACCTTAAGGAAAATACAGTTTCAGTTCGATGGATGGATGGATGTGTGAATTGTTGTTTAACGTCCAGTGGCAGCCAGGTGCATATCAGGACGTGAACATGTATGATCCCTGCTTTGTACTAGACCGACACGCTGATCTTGATATTTAATGTTCTAGCGCACGAGGTAACTGTCTGCAGGAAGACATATCATCCCGCTCGGACACATTATACTGACTCCGAGCCGACCAGTAGATCTTTGCTCTTACTCCCAGATGCCGCGTGTCTGGCGGAGAAGCAGCAAATACCAATTTTAATGACCAGGGAGGGTTTCAAACCTGCGACCTTCCACACTCGAGGGGAGCAGGCTACCACGAGACCAACGCGGCGGTTAGTTTCGGTTCGAAGAAAACAAACAGATAAACAAGTTTTCAGGAGCACCGTGAAATTCCAGATGTGATACATATACCAGTGTATAGCAAAGAATAATGTGAGAAAAACGGACATGGGGTGAAGTTACAAAGAAAGCACAATATCAAAAGTATATAACCAAACAAACATCGAGGGATCACAACATGGTCTTCAATAGAAACATATGTAGGGAAAACGTTAAATGTCCATTAAATTGGATCGAAAAATGTTTAAAACCATAGATGCTTATATTACAGTTTCGCGAAAAGCTAATATTTTATTGCCGCATTCACAATCTTTCTGAGGATATCAAAATATTCCGGTTTAAATGTGTTCGATTTCTTGGCATATAAGGATGTTCGTATAACGTTGTATTAGGCTTTACACTATGTTTTAACATGTTTAACTATAAACTTTTTACAAATGAACCAATTACTTTCTGTTATTTTCTATTTTTAAAACATTTTACAATGATATTGTTATCTTCAACGGTAGTACAATTACCTAATGTATCATTTTGTTCTTTATTTGACTTGGAATTGACATCTGTGATAACAATGAATTTGTTTGCGTGCATTCCACCTATACACAATTATTTCAGATGTATAAGGAACTAAATCATCTGAAAATTAAGTTATTGATTTTTATGAAATTTGAGTATCATTGTGAGTAAGATAAAGATACAAGGCATTCATCAAACAGTTACCCTCCGTCGGATATTTCTGAAACAATATATATTTTCATACACACATCCTCTCTCATAATAATTCTAGCCCTTGTTGTACATGAGAGCGCTGAACATAGTATATGTATTGTGAGAGCGGATAAATGAAAGAAGGTTCGTGACATGTTATGTATTAATTCATCATTATATCTTTGTTCTCGAGCCCTGCTGATGAGTTTTCAGTCAACAAAATGGCCATACAGTGCATCAAATTTATTTCGGTATTTTGTGATATATTTTATTACCATGCACGATGGGAAAATAAAATTATGTAATATATGTGCACTTGTATTTTTGTAAACAATGATTACCTACGTGCATTTAAATGGGGGTAATACACAAGGAAGCTATTTTATAAAATCACATTAACAAATGTTGAGCCATACATGTATGTAATAAATAGGACTGTGAGTACAGTATACTTTGAAAAAAAAGATTGCACCAATTTTGGGAGGGAAATACATGATCATGTCGGAATCAATTGCATTCAAACCAACAAATCGGATGTCCAAACATCACATTCCTGTTAGCGGTTTGGAGGCTTTGGGTTTTTTTCTTATTTTTGTGGTCTTGTGTATATCTTTCCAGGAATATCTAAACAAAAGGCTATTTGATACATTTAGTTAGAAGGGCTTTAAAATTTATACTCACTTGCATTTTTTCCATCCCATCTTTCTGCGTTTTTTCGCGATGTGTAAAGGGAGAACATTTCAAATTCTAAATTACAAATTCAGATGTAAATCAGTATTCCCCCTTTATCCTTCATTCAATAACTGAATCTAGAAATGAAATTTAATAGAATGATCAGGTAGTAATGACGACCCAGAACACCCTCAGTCACTTCTTGTCGTAATAATGCCCCCTCAGTATCAATGAGTGCCATGTAAGCATTAAAGTAATAATAAAATCTGCATCTTGTACAAGCGTGCACGTTTATGTTGCCTTTCATAGTTTCATAGGTCACCAATTTGAGAGGGCTACTCTACCCCAGAATATATGTTGCTGTGGTTTTTTTAACAACTAGCTGTAAAATCCTCGAGTCCAAACGAAAAGGTCACACAGGGGCATAATTTTAGGACTATGCACTGAAAGGAGGACCGTTTGATTCTGAGGTGGAAGAGGGCTGGCAGATTTTGGAAATAAATATTCAAAGTTTTTTCCTATTTCAAATAACGCTGCAGTGGAGTTCTTTTTATAGAAAAGACAAATGCTACAACAAAATAAATGAGCATAAATAATGTTTATGTCGATATTTTTTTTTAATTTCGAGTATTGAATGGAAAAATGAATCTTTGATTTTATTTATGTCGAACCCCACCCCCAATCCAACCCAACTTTTATATATATTAATAGATAAAAAATAAATAGCCTAAATACAATGTAATATATTGGATTTTTATTTTGAGGAAAACACTTCAACCAAACACACAATCACTAGTTCTACTATTAATTCTATATTTCTCTCTCTTCATATTTAAATGGATGCATTCTAGATATTTGTTATCGGTTATTGCATCCTCCTTCAAATTAAACTGCCTTCAGGTTAATTGTATTCAATATTGTGGAAAACCGGAAAATTAACGTCATGATGCTACAGAAATATTAGTCCTATATTCCTATCAAGGAACTGCGGCTCAAAACAAGACAATGCTGCGTATATGTTTGGATAAACTCATATTATATGTACGCAATGCAAAAACAATGTATATAAAAAATTAAGAGCAGACGACAAATCTGATTTGAGTGGTACTGAGATTGACAAATTTCTTAAAGATATCGAAGTGTGCCAGTTGTTTATTTTATTAGAATCTGCCTTTTTATATATTCGGTTTTTTTTTCTTGACATGTTTATGTTTTTATTTTCGTTTTATTTGTATGTTTGTATTTTTGGATAATATCCGCAATGACATACATGGGATTTATCGGGTCGATAAAAGCTTCATATCGTGTTCGGAGGTGCATCGCGCGATATGAATTTTATTGATCTCTGTATTAGGACAATAACACACTGTATAACTAATAGTACTAATACAACTTTTAATAAAATTTGAACGATTTCTATTCACAGGAACCTAGAATTTAATAGCTTAACACAGATATCGGGAGAAGTGTTTGAAAACTGTGATAGTTTATTAGAATTGTAAGTTTGTAATGTATATTTACAGTCTTTGAATGATGTTTGGACTTTACATACAGGTTCTCTGTGAAAACTATACTTTTATCATTGGGATCAAGAAATGTATTGTCTAAGAATTTCTTTAAAATGGACATAATCTACTTCACTGGTGCGTGTACTTATGATACGTTAAAAATGAAAAAAGAGCAGTACTGATAAATTTTAGTAGGTTTCCTATTTATTACACAAAAACTTATTGAGGTGAAAATAGCAGAAATGAAAAATTTACATCTCGAAATGATTTATTTCTACTTTTAGACTGTCTATATAAGCCTTATTTGCACATAAATCTATATTTGCCCTCGAAAATCCCTCACAAATCCATATCTTCCTCGAAAGTGCGTATTTGTCCTCGAAAGCCGGATTTGTTCTCGATAATCCATATTTTTCATCTAAAATCTACATTTGCTTATATATCAATTCAGATATTAAATGAAATTGTGCTTGTAATAAACAGTTCTGTTAAATTTAATTTGAGATCAGATGTTATAATATGTAGATTATGAAATGGCAATTTTCATATTGGCGGCCCAATATATGCCAAAACACGAAAAATGAAAACAGAAAAATAGAAGATAAAACTAATTACTGTAAGGAACAATCCATGCTTAAGATAAACTTGCCTACTTTTTTTTTACATGGTATAATTTTAAAGGTATTTTGCTAGCTTGCATATACTTTGTTACATTTACCCGTGTACTGTTTACGCACATTTGTATTATTCTCTGTCCGATCTAATTTACGGTGTACTGGAATATTACTGAAATGGATTTCTGACCGAAAAGAATTTGACAGGATAAACGTATAAAACTACCCAGAAAAAGGAATCAGAAGCAAAAAACAATAGCCGTAAACAATTAATATATTGGTACTTAGACGTGTATTATGATCTGCTTTCTTTGGGGACAGATACATATCTTTTGCAGAAATTTCGATAGAAATGCTATATAATCAATAGAACAAGGAATATTTACAAGTATGGGATCGTTACAGAACCTCTAAGTCGTTTATTTCTTTTAATACATTAAAATTGCATTCCTATTTGGGTCAAACAAACAATTATTAAATTCACTTCAAATTGCTTTCATCAAATAAAATTAAAAGGGGTTATCAGTATTATTTATTTTACCGTGATAGTAACGTACATGTACATTTGTACCTAGCCTTAGAAACGGTTTGTAGAGCATTTCCCGCCTGTTTCGCAGCGAGTACAAATATGATGTATATTTGCCAACAATATTATTAGGTTATTTTACAGCGTTATGTACAATACGACGTCGAGTCCAATACGACTTTCAATATTTTTCGTATTGTACATAACACTGTAAAATAATCTGTTTATTATCCATTCAATTTTAATATGCCTTCAAGATTTAAATTTTGAGGTTTAAATACCTGTTATCAGAGATTATAATAAAAATACCTGGAAAGAACAACTGAAACGAGTTATTAAGTATGAATATTTCTGACAAATTTGATCGAATATGACTCAAATTTCAAATAAAATTGAGTTTTGGAGTTATGATTTGCTGAAAAGATATGCACTCCAAAAATATGTACAAATCACCGACTAAAAGTCATCGGTTGTCTATTTCGTGAAATTATGGGTTAAATGAGTTGCATCTCACTAATTTATAGAAAAAAATACACAGGCATACAAGGAAATATAACGTACACATATAAGGAAATATTACCCCATAATTTCAATTGAGAAGGACGGGACTAGATCGTAAATTTAAAGTTTTCTCTTGTCGGAAAAGCTGTAGAGGAATGATTTATTTACTAGCACATAACACTGACTAGTTTTTATTTGGTTATTGAGTAATCGACAATTTTTAAGTGTCTCCATGTATTTCTATATAGATAAATTGGCGATCACATGATACGTCCGAACATTACAATGTCACGTGATGACTGCCATAGTTGGCTATGTAAAGATTCTATACATATGTTGGACATGGGAACGGTTATACAGATGGTCGGAATAGAGAAAAATGCGAAATACTTTTACATTCTTATACCAACACATATCTCAAAGGCACGAGCTGCAAGTGGCACGTGCATACTCACACAATCCCACGTAACAGTCAAATGATTTATATGAGAGACGATGATTGGTTTGATGATCTCTAAATCATCTGTATAGAGATATGTAAAAAGGAAATTCAAATTAATAATTTTGGTATGGTTAAATGCAACTACTATTTAAAAAAGATTCCACTAATCCACCAGGATTTACGTGATTTAAAATAGATTCCCGTGATATAGACAAAGTTGTAGTCAAATAAAAAACCATGGCATTAATATAAAGGTCCTGTTTACATTCAATTTTTGTATTAATATCGGAATCGGTTTTACGGTTGATGCTTATAAGTTTCGTGAGCATTTTCATTTAAAAGAAACGCAAAAATTGTTTATAAAGCAAAATAAATAACAAAGGATTAATTTCAATATTCACCAAACTTTATTGACAAATCTTTTACATTGTTCAATTTACAGTGCCTTTAAAGCTACAAGCATTTCAACCAACCTGTCCTCAATAACTGATATAGCATTGAAACGTAAGTCTCTGAAAAAGATTCTTGTTGTCTGTTAGCATATTAAACACTATAAAAATACAATATTTACATGGCTAAAGTAGACTCTCCGAAACTAATGCTGCTTTGTGAATATTTTCTTCCTGTATTGAATTGGGCCGTTGTCCATGATTATTAATAGACCGATGTAATATATAAATAAAAAAAAAAACAAAACAAAAAAAAACCATCACAATTGCATGTACACTGCGAAAATAATAGAACACTTATCTAATGTAAGTTATAATACTTTGTACAAGTTTATTGTAATCGTCGGGAAACCATATTTGCCTTGCTTACTACAAATGTCGAGAACATGACATTTTGCCTATATTACCAATAGTCTCTGCAAGAAGAATTGACTACAATCCAAAACCAGGCATGTTTAAGATGTTAATAAGTAGTATGAAATGAAAACAAAAACAAGAAGAAAGGCACAGCCATGCTTGTCGCTTGTGTGTAATTGTTTATTTTGTAAGTTTTTTTTTGTCTTTGCGTATTAGTGTGATGTTCTTTTGTAGCCATTCATTTATATTTTTTGGTTCTTCAACTGATTTCAACTGTTTTCTCATTGATATATTAAATATGTTAGCTCGTAGGTTTAAAATGTAGGGTGGGCAAAAGTTAATTTAATTGTCATATCTTATTCTTGTTTGTTTATATGTTTTCAATCATAAATTTAGCAACGAAATACATTGCAACAAGTGAAATTGATAGTAATTGTACATTGATTTTTACAGTGAGTGTAATTTCGTTGATGGTAAGCGATCACTTTAAAACGAACATGTTTCAATCTCCAGTAAACATCAAGGATTGTTAGTTTTAAATTTATTATTTTTTATCTAGAAAAACTTCTTCTGGTTGTTCTGAAATAATATTTGAAAATTTTTCATGAAATCAATTAACAAATATTCCGCGCACAGTTTTTATAAAAAAATGTTTTCCTAAACTTTATTAACACAATGTATAGCTATTTCAGAAAACAACTGAATGAATGAATTAAATTTCTTTTTTCTAACAGATATATATATCTAATATATCTTAAGATTTATATGCGATGTTTGAGATTTATCTGTCTGAAGAAGAAACAATGGTAAAACGGGTGGAATTACGTGACGTAGTTTTTAGAATTATACCATTTAGCGTCAAAGGTAACGACCAAAATCATGTCAAATGTAACCGATTGAAAAACACTTCTAGAGATAAAATCAGGCTTCAGGAGAATATACGCAGGAAAATTAAGATATAATTGAAGACCAAGATTAAAAATTAAAAATTTAAAAGTCAATTTATCACGTATATTTCTTTCAGTAGTTTTCACCTTTATTCACTGTGACAATGCATCGCTGCCAGTTGACTCCTTGCACATATGATATATTCCGTTATATTTCTTTCATGTATGTCTTGTATGACCTCGAATAACATTAGCATTTGTATAGGTTCTACGGAAGGCACCCAATATTTAAATATTTACAGATGCTTGAAACTGTTGGTGGATTTTTTTTCAAAAGATATTCGGTGTTTTTCTGCCCAAATGATCAACGACAGTGGACATGGACATATGGGAATTAAGTCACAACATTTTCATCAACATTTTATAATTTCATTCTGTAAGTGTGAATTTAGATTCTTTCATACAAATTATAACTGTAAAACGATAAAACTTTTTGGATAAACTATTTAATCAGCCCAGAACGTTCTATTGTAAGTACAAATGCACATTTGGAGAAATATATCGCATAACATCGGTGTCTAAAATTGCTCAACTTGAATAATTACTTACAAATATTGCAATCTTTCAAGACCTCTGAGAGCTCCATTCTCAATACTAGAAATATTATTTTTTTGTTAAGCACTGAAAATATGAATTTGTGCGTTAATGATACATGTATATAGAAGAATAAATTTCAAACAGATGTCGACCGACTGATAGGCTCTCTGTATTAAAATTCAATTTTTAGATATCAATTTTGATGCACAAGATGTGCATAGTTCTTCGATGTATGACTCATCAGTTATGCTCAGGACCTAAAATGTTAAGAACAAAAACAACAATGTAAAAATTTGAAGAACAAATTAAAACATATCAATATTACCAGGAAACTGTAAACACAAAACCATCTAAGGACAGAGCTATGCTCGTTTTTTAGGTAATATTGGAAAAATTGTCAATAAAACAAATTAAAAAATTTCCCCTTTTGCAGAATATTTATAAATATTTAACGAAATGGTAATAAATTAATTAGGTATTTTCTTACATTTTAACATAGAAATTGTATATTTTAATATTTCTTTAGATTCATGTGATCTTGGAGATTTACATTTCAAACAGGTATGCGATAAAGTTGTTTTTATACGACCGCATATATTTGTGGATATATTATGGTATGAGCCTCTCGGCGTAGTCATCTGTTAACAGTTAGGTTTTTCTCATTTACTTCTATTCAATTGAATCTATCCTTATAATATTTTACCACAGTGTTTTCACATAATAATACGGGTTGGCTTTGATTTTAAGAAATGTTACCCCACGTGTTTTGTTCCTCGGGGTTATTCCGTGATTTGTTTTGGTGTAATTGTTGAAACAATTTTTCATCCTTCATAAAAATGGAAATTTCTACACATCCGTTTTCCACCATCTGTTAGCGTTTAAGAGAAAAGTGGCCAAAAACGGTCACACCATAATTGTATTTCTCTTTAATTTCATTTATTTCCAATTTTAATGATTTGGTTCAATGGTTCGTCCGAAATAATATGATAATAGTTACCAAAGGCATTTTTATATTAATTTTGTCGTTGCCAAGATTAAAGGGATTAAAGGGAACAAAATTACCCACTTTCAAATTCATATTGATGAGTTTTTCCAGTAGTATGCAACATAAGTTGTCTTCATTTTATGTTTTTTTCAGATATAAAGGAATTTCTTATGCTTTTTGTGGTAGGTCCAATATTTACTTGTAATTTATATGATAGTATTCAACACTTTATTGGGTGAAGGATTATAGTTATAATAATAATAACACGTACCTTTAATGTTTACATGTTGAAAGGTCCCGGACGTATCAAGCTGTGCTTAGTTTTATTTTATATGTCATGTTTCTAGAATCTGTCAGCATTATAAGCTGCTTTGCCAGATTGAGTAATATATATTTTCTGGTTTTTAGATTGATTTTGCGAATTTCGTAAAACATAAAAAATAAGTTTTCCACATAAATTAAGTCACAATGACCTAGTGTTTGGAATAGTATAGGCAAATAAGTAAGGATATATCAGTATCTGACTGGAATAAATTTGTACAGGAACATGTAAAATAAAAGAGATAATAAAAGCAATGTTTGTGTGCCATTGAAAAACGTAGGGATCATTTTAAAGACCAAAATTAATAGTTACGTCTATAAATAAAATAAAGACAAAAAACTAGGAGGAATATCTAAAATTAAATATACATGCATGATCAACCTGAACGAACTAAGTACACTGGCTTTATTCTTATTTGACCCATTTTTATTCTACAGACACCAGAATATAGCTGTTTGTGAAAATATT
Source organism: Mytilisepta virgata (assembly GCA_028015205.1). Taxonomy (NCBI): domain Eukaryota; kingdom Metazoa; phylum Mollusca; class Bivalvia; order Mytilida; family Mytilidae; genus Mytilisepta; species Mytilisepta virgata. The sequence continues at coordinate 25,933,140 of CM051513.1, forward strand.
TTCCTGAGTATCTTTCTTGCTTTATTTGCTATTTAGATATTCTATTTGATGAAAAGTATCCCTACCCAGCAATATATTTTGAAAGTAAAACAAAATCATACTGATCTTTAATTGTACTCCCAGAGAATAGGTAATATTTGGTATATTTTCAGGAACGTGGCCAATGATTCTGTTATAACAATTTACAAAAACACCCGAAATAGTCGTAGAGCATAAACATGATGTGGGACATGGGTTTACGACTTTCAGAACAGCTGTGAACATCACTACTGCTCCCAAAGTAGCAAGCATGATTAGGTATGTAATATAACCTAAGGAAAGAAAACAAATAATAATTATAATACAAGTAGTTATTTACATGATGGTATAATGAGTTTTTCTGTAACTAATACACATTTATCCATTATTTGTATTGGAAAAAAAAATGTATGTCATATTCTATTCGTTGAGCCCAATGATTCCAATTCAAAATACATAAATGAATAAAACATCGTATTTTGTAATATAAATGTATGCGGATATGTCATGCTTATCTCTCATCTCTAACGTAACATCTTGCGGACAGATCAAAATTGAATTCCATCTATAGGGGACTAAACACCTATAACATGTAATCAGACCTTTTGCGTTAGATCTAATTGTATTGTACAGAGATAAACAGAAGACTGTTCAAAAGCTTTCATGCCAAGGTCATGTAATAAGCATAAGGTTACAGGGAAGCTAACCCTAAACATATTACTTGGAATTCTAACTGCTATCATTTATACCTTTTTGTACTTTTCTGAAAAAAAAACTATTAGATTTGGCAGGAGAAGAACATTTGAAATGGAAACTGAAGACAGTAATGAACTTTCTATTTAACCTTATTAACACCAATAATAATGTGGCAACAGCTGCTATACTTCAGACATATTGGTACACCCAGTTAGACCAAATCTTCTACGTAAACAAATTTTAAATATTCATGTACCCTGTATTGTTTTTAGGCTAAACAGTGATTACATGTAGCGCAAATTTCTTAAAGAAAAGATTTGAATCAATGATGCGTGTAAGACAAAAATCCGATTTAAAGTTGTAGTTTCTTAACATTCAAGATCTATGTCCATAACATAACTGTTAAATCTAGCTAAACTTTATAGTGAGACAATTACATCAATATATATTCTTCTTGTACAAATTTGTTTTCACTTTTGATAAAACTTAATTTCCTTGTGAAAAAGGTCAACTCGCCACATTATCTGATTATATATAATGTCAATGTAAATCTTTTGTGGCAATAATGTATACGTCTGTTGTTTCATCAATTTCATGCAACAAACTATCAGTGATTTTATACATGTAGATTCCAACTACAATTCAAATTTATCTCTTATATAAATTAAACCTATATCTGAGTTAATAGGCGCTTACTTTACAACTCTAAGATGGAAAACATTCTTTAAAGCTCCCTCAATTAAGACCTTATTGTTTCCTTACTTACATATTAATAATTTTTTAAACTAAGGTATCAACCTTGTCCTAAAAGTATACTTACAAATGGTATTTGGTTGTTTAAAAGTCTAAGAGATAGAATTATAAGACAATACCTTGTTTTTATATTAAGGAAATGGAGTTATTCAAGAAGATATTTTTAAAAAATCCTATTGTTGGTAAAGGTTATATTTTTATACTGCAAGTATGTCATTGGGAGTTTTGAATAGAAATAAAAAATAAATGCACTTAAAGTGAAACTATATTAAAATTATTTGAAATATTTTTTGCTTGCTCGGTAAGTACATTTGTTGTAAACAACTAATGTACAATTCAAAACTAAATAAAATACAATTTAACTGAAAATTCAATCGGCCAATCGTTTCGATTTATTTTTTCTGAAAAAAGAACTAATCAAGTTAGGACTCCGGAAAGTGTATATGTCTCCAAACTGTTCAGACACTTTCAATTGTTAGGAAATTCAATAACAAAAATTCCCATTTTAATATTAACAGTCAGTAATGTAACACATCAAGTTTAGCGTTTCTAAGAATAAATTAAAAATTAAAATTGCGATGTCAATACACATTTGAAAAGAAAGTATAACAGAGAAATAAAAGAAATAAAGTTTTCTATACAGCATAATGCTAATGTTAGGGTACCACAAGTTATGGAATGTACCAAGAAATTCAACAAATTTGCAGTCCAATCTCCATGGACCCTACTATTATAAAGTGTGATGAATATGAGTTTATTTCACCACAAACAGCCTCAAACTCATAGAATTAACCAATGTTTAACCAATATATACAAATTAATACGTCACGTTTTGAAACGATAATGTTGGTATATCCATGGAGTATACCCCGATGGTCAATCTTAACCATGGAAACGTCAGAAAAAACCCACAACAACAACAACTTCCAACGAGAATATTGTTGTAGTGAAGACGAGGAGCATATGACAAAATTACAAATACAAATTTTTGAAAATTTTCAAAATATTTTGGTATTACCAACTTAACAGTTTCGAACATCTTTAACTAACGATTCACCCTTTTCACAAAAAAAAACAACTCATAACCGAGCTGGACATGTAACAAAGGTTCAAAAATGTGAAATGTAAGTCTTTTAGTGGAATGCAGTAGGTCGTAGCAGTCTAAAAATCTCTTTAACTTGTATTTCGGATATTAAACTCTCGGTGACGCCACATCGTAAACTCAATTCTTTTATGGGAGTTAATCGAGACAGAGACAACGACTTATGCGAACTGTCCAAAGAAGAAATCCAGGAAAACCCCAATCTCAATATGTTTCAATGGTCAAAAGATTCGCCAAGAAATTGTAAGGCAAAATGGTGAAATTGAATAATTATGTATTATCTAATCTTACTGGTGTGTCGAAACATATCTACATACATCGTATATAGGACCTGACAGAATCAGAGTTGGCACCTACGAACTTAACTGTTTGAAATACAAGAAGTTTAGACACGGTAGACGTTTTTGTCGCCGTACACACAATTGTGTCAAATGTCGTGTTGAGGGCCATTCCAGCTTTGATTGTGACGGTACATTTAAATGTGCAATTTGTGGATTAGATCATTTGACAAATTCTCAAAGCTGTGCTTTTTTTAAGGAACAAGAAATTGCAAAAACAAAAAGAGAAAAAAAAACATCTAGAAGCTAAAAAGGTGGTTTCTGCATCGAATAACCCCGTTCAAACAACATTTAATGCTGACAAATGCTAAACAACAGAAAAATACAAAAAAAAAACAATAAAAATGTTATGGCCGACTCTCAAAAGCTGATAAAAATTTTAAGTCCAATACATTTAGAGACGGTATTTCATAGTTTGGAGCTGATGACGACTCTGAACAAATGGATACATCAAATGCTCCTTTGGAGTCCATATGGAATGATTCACCGGTCTTCTAGAGACTCTCATGAATCAAATAATGTAGGGCATTATGTGTAGATATGCATCAAGCTAAGGGAGATAATCTAACTTAAGGGGCTTACATGTTTAAAGCTTGTAACCGTTCGATTGATTTCGATCAAGCTTTATTATGAATGTTGGGCATCATATGTAGATGTGCATGAAGCAAAATAATTATCACCGGATGTTTGCAAAGGGAGATAATATAAATTAAGTGTTAAAGCTTGTAATCACAACTCCTCCTAAACCGTTCGATGAATTTAAATGAAACTTTATATGAAGGTCGTGAATTATATATAGATGTGCATGAAGCAAGATAATTATCGCCGGGTGCGTACAAATGTAGATACTCCAACTTAATGTTTAAAGCTTGTAAGCGCAACTTCTAGTATTGCAAGCGGGCGTATCAATCAGTGGGGATACTCACAGATCTAGTGTTTTTGTTCAAATGAAATTTCATATTTTACAATACACACATAAGCAGTACCAATTGGAAAATGGTGGTATACAAAACAGACTGTCAGTAAAAATTTAAACCTGACAGGACTCACCTTCAATGCGTATGTCAATTGAAGATTAAAATGGGTTATGCCTAAATATTCAGCTTGAAAATTTACGCAATATTTTGGTGTTAACTAGCGTCAATTCGCTGGACAACAGGTACATTATTGTATAAGGAAGTAGAAATAAAATATGATTATATTTAAAAAGAAAGCAAAGGAATTGTAATTACTGATTCGTTTCACGAAAACGTTGACGATATACACATTTCTTTTATTTTCATGTCAGGCTGTCATATTTAAATCAAAATAAAGATGTTACTTTGCCGATGTTATCTTTCCAGCTATATTATGCTCATTTTGTCTTTTTTACGAATTATTTTGTTATATTTCGTTCATCTTAAAACCAATTACAATTGTAAATATATGTGCTACACATCTCTTGATACAGTAAATGTTGAGATCAATTAAAAATTCTAAGACAATGTATGTATAATTAATCCCTATCAAATATGAAAGCAAGGTGCATTTTTATTCTTATAAACAATAATATTTTTTTACAAATTCAAATGAGGATTTAGAATATTTTCATAAATTTCATGTAGAACTAAAAAGCCGCATGTCTATTTGTACGCAGTATCATATACTGTTAAAAAATTAATAATCCCATTTTATTTTTCCAAATGCAAATATTTCCATTAACAAACAAAATTAAAATGACCAATTTAATTGTTGATGTTAGAAAGGTTAGTTTGAAATTTTAATTGTCTGTTCTTTAGATCTGGCTCTCTACCAAATTTGTACAGTAGCTCTCAAAAATGAATATCGCCGCGAAATTTTCTCACTTGCACTTTCTGGTTGAATCCACGGTTAAACTAAAACGTATAAACAACCAAGTTTTGAGCTTAAATTTTATCATAAAGTTAAAACGCTGTCCTGCCAAGTTTGGAGCCTGCTATTTGAAATATCGTTATTGGTCGTCTTTAAGCCGGAAATTCCAAAACTGAACTTTGACATTTAACCAGAGCACCAGTTCACACATTCCAACAAACTGGTGTAGCTAATGACAGCCAGGGGAATGGAAGACCTTGCATATCGACCCCTGGACAAGATAGCTATATTCTGGTATTTCATGCACGGAATCGAAGCGTTTCCGCACCAACAACTGATGTTGTTGACATATGTATTGCAAAGATTCACCTCGTAAACAGTCCGCAACCCTCTTCGACAGAAAGACATTAGATCCAGAAGGCCGTATTTCGGAGCGATAATGACACCATTATACAGACGTGTTAAGATTTTGTTAATCTAAAACATGTGTAATTCAAATAGGAAGTTCTATATAAGTGATGGCAAAAAAGGGAAATATAGTGTACACTGTTAAAATATGTCTTTGAAACTAATGAAATAACAAGACAAGCAGAAAAACTTTAGAAAAAAATTCAAATTGTAGAAATATATTATTTCTTGTTAAAGATAAGCATTAATATCGTCAATTTTACAGGGTAAATTCAGACGTTTTACCTTTTACTAATACGAGGGGTACCTTATTAAATGCACTGCAACTTTATACCTCTTGCCACACACTACATTTTATATAAAATTTAAATAAAATGATGGATGAATAATTATTTAATGTTCAGTGGCAACTAGGTGCATATCAGGACGAAAATAAATTACAGTCAAACCTGTCTATAAAGGCCACACAAGTGATCAGAAAAAAGTACATTTTATGAGCAGATGCCCTGTATACAGAGGTTAATTTTAAATGCTTTGTTCATACATGGGACTCTTTTACTGTGCCCTCTATGGACAGTGATTTGCTTTATTTCTATTGACTTGACAAATATTGATAATGTATAGCTTACCTAACCTCATTACTGTTATTACATATACTGGTATTGAGTCAACTTGTCTGATGTTAAGATGTATTACTCGGGAATAATAATAAAAAAAGAACGTCGTGCATTGATTATAACAAAATATGTTTATTGACCAGTTTTTGGCATGCTTATTTCTTCACAATTTTATTCTGCAGCATTTGAATCAGTTACTTTACATGAAGATTGTTTATTGAAACATTACGATCGGAATATTACTTCAAATAATTAAGGATTTTTTATTTTCATTGGAAGCAAATCTTATATCATGTATATGATATTAAACTAGAAATATTAATCAAGAGTTATTTCGAAGAAAAAAAAACAACTAGAAAAATAAAAAAAATAAAAAATCATGTATTTTGTCCCAAACAGGAACACCTGCATTCTACCAAAGCCTAATTCTACTGCTGTATTGACGTATTTCTAGAGAAAAATATAAAAACCGAAGAATATAGTGTAATTAATACAGATAAATCAATTAATAATATAATATTTATAGTGACTAGTTTTTAAATGCTTAATACTTCCAATGATATTTTCAGTAACATTCAAATCATTCATACTTCGCATGAAGATGATTTACTCAAATAGTAAAGGATTTCGAACAACTTCGTTTTGATATTTGATGTGGAGAGACGAACATTGTAGTTATTTAGAGGAGAGTAACAGTATGTGTAATTCCACAAAACGCTAAAGGAAAGAAAGGCGTTTCACTGTATGCACTAGAAAAATTAAAATCAGTTATTATAATGTAGAAAAGAATTAAGGTCTGCAAACTACCATGACCTTTCTTTACTGTGAACGTCACATTTAATTGCATTTTGTATAAATGATAGAATCCAGAAATCAAATATTCAATACGAATGCATCATGTCATATCCTGTATGTATAATAAGTAACTCTCACTGTACACCGGATAACTTCGTAGCTACAAAATGTGAAATTAGAACGCAAAACGTTGTCCCTGAAATGTATAAAAGTATGTTCAATGACCTGTACAATCCTAATTACAGATATGCAAATTATACGTCATACTTGTGAAACTAGTTAACAGGTTTATTAAGTTAAAAAACAACTAATACATCTCTTTGAACTTCTGTCTTCATAGAACAGACACTTCTTTCAGCAATATTTGAAATACATTTCAAATGACGAGACACAGTTATATTTTCTTAAATATGATTTTCATGAGACCTTGCCAAAGATATAGTTTTTACATAATTGATTTAAAGAATAAACATTGTAGAAAAATAAATCAGAATTATATTATAATTATATATATTGGGATAATATATAAAATGAGTAAAAAATATAACCTTTTGGGCAATATTCAGAAAGCAAAGTCTTTATTTCAAAGAAAAACCTGGGCAATACCACTTTTTGTTGTTGTATATGTGTACAAGGTTATTATTTTCTATCATAACCTAGGACGGGTCATTCTTAAAACAAAGGATCTTCAACCAATCATGTACGAAGTATAGCCAGAGGTACATGTATAATAGTTACAAACATTTCCAGAGTACTTTTTATAACAGGGTTGTTTGGATAAATAAAAAAAAGTATGTTCTGGGATGGGACAATTTTGGGGTGGGGGGCAGAAATTCTGGAAGTAAAAAAGAAAGTACATGTATGGCACCACGCATGAGTATGTATTACATGTAACTGCCATCCAGAAGTGAAATGGGAGGGGGGTGCATATTTTACCAACTGACTCCAACCCGAGACTCCCATATCTGACTGAGGGCTTTAGCCCGAGGTCCGATATGGATCGAGGGAAGATACCAGGGCCAATATGGAAAATGCCATGTAATGATCTATTTATCACATATTTATAAAAAAATTAAAAAGAAGTTCAGATTTTAAAAAATGGGAAAAAAACAAAACAAAAAAAAACAAAAATATTTGAGGGCTAATATGGAGATCTTATGAGGGTCGATTTGGGTTATACAGTCTTAAGACAAAAACCAAGCTTGATCATGTTAATTCAAATTTAATACGATTTGAGAAATATACTTTAGAAACATTAAGAAGTTAAACTTTCACAAAATAATTAACGTTTGTTTTGAAATAGTCATCCTTGTATTAAATCTAATTCTTATCACCATATAATAGTAACATTATTTATTGACGCATTAGCCATCAAAGAGTACTTTGGCAAATTCGAAGGTAATATGATGTTCTCCTTGTTGTCATGGTCTTGTTTAGTACTGATATTCATGACATTTTCATTAACACGAGTTTCTCTTATCATATGATTGACATTCTCGAAATTATCCATTTGCCTAGTAATATCTTCAAATTGAAGAGTAGAAAGTTCCACATCTCCAGCTATATCTTTTTCAAATGTTGAAGTAAAAGCACCAGTAATACTACTAGCACTAGACAAATTAATAACTGAATCCTTAGTGCCAGATCGAATGTCACTTAAAATGTTTAACATTTGCTGCTGTTGTTGTAATGAAGCGAACTGTAATCATTAATTGATTGAATGTTTCGGTGCCCAGTCAATTGCATTATTGTAGTTCGTTCTACATCAGAGTGTAAGAGTGAAGTGACGGTGGTCCTCATGGCACTGTGATTCACTTTGCGACCCTCGAGATCCCTTTTTTCGGCCATTCTCCGTACGATGTTTCCTAGTATAATTTTCCCCATTGGTTGCTGAGAAAATCATACCTTTCTACATTCTGTGTCTTTTACGCGTAATACACTTACAAAAAATTCTAAAAATCGGACACATTTAATACACTCAGATAAAATCTACACCCTGGAGTTAGCGAATCTGAAGGTTTCTTTCGGATATACTCCTCGAATACCTTAACTGGACAATAGGGGTCATCTGAAAAAAAAATCATCACATTTTTTGTTCGGAGAAGGATTTGTTTTGCATGTTAATAAAACTTCAATTTTTTCAAATTATTTTTACATGTGTGACATTTATATACATTTTGTGTTGTATTTATTTCATTTCCCCATATTTATTTTCTTCAGTTGATTGGTTTCTGTATCGATTAGTGTAGGTTTATTGCATTTTCAATATTTTCGACTTCAAGCACTACTGATGAGAATTTATTGTTCGAAATATGCATACCTAGTGTATCAAAACTAGTACTCTGTTTGATACATGTACATGTATCCTTAAAATAGACTTTGTTTTTTCTTACCAGGTTTGGCAAACATATTAGGTGGACAAGGTCTGTTGTTTCCTGACTGTACTTTTCTAGTGTTGGTTTCCCTCTTGTTATATTCAAGAAATTGTACGCCAGTGGAGGTGGTCTTTAACTCCACATCCCCAAATAACATGTCTGAATGCTCTTGTCGGACAACATGAAGGGTGTTATTCATCCGGACTGTATTAATCAATACATCATGATTAGCTGAAAATGAAATAATAAACGTTTCAAATTATCCTTACACTTATACATATGATATGTTGTTTATTTCATTAGACTTACTAGTACTATGCTTATTTTTATCACAGGTAGAATGTATGGCAAGCCGTTTTACTATTTATTCTAACTTCAAGATTTCTAATAAGGTTAATAAGATATCACATATAATTTTCTTTATATCTTATAAATTATATGAGATATCTAATAAACTGTATGAGATATCTTATAAAATATATGAGATATCTTATAAAGTATATAAGATATCTTATGAGATATTCTATATACTTTATAATATATCTTATAAACTTTAAGAATTTATAAGATATCTTATAAAAACTATATTATATAAGATATCTTATATATTATATGAGATATCTTGAAGTTAGAATAAATAGTAAAACGGCTTGCCATAAAAATTCTAAAAATCGGACACATTTATTTTCTGAAAACTCAAAAAGATTCCAGACGCAATAATTTTATTTTAATAAGTTACTGTACTTACAGACTCCTAAAAGTCCTTTGCTGTATAATATGTCAATCTCATCAGCAGTGAATGGATCGGCTTTTCTTTTTTTATTTCTTGGCCGTTTGGTTTTATAGTTGTTTCCTCTTTGCCTGAAGCACGTCGCGTGGGTGTGCAAATTCCTTGTCCTTGAGGACATTGACATTAGATTTTTCACTGAGATATCTGCTAATTGACGACAGAATACATTTGAGGGTGTCCGGTTCATATTCCTCTTGCATTTGGTTACGAACGGATAGGAAAAATTTATCCATGTAGTTGTCCAAATCGACTGGGGTAATTTCTTCAATTGAACAGAACTCATGCACGCTATTCAACCATTCAGTAAATATCTTACAGTCACTGATAGGTTTTCTCTTTGTGTTCGGATTTTTCATATCATCCACAAACGTATGAGTGTCATTTTCAGTCACTTCTCGAAACCTGATACCCTCCCCAAGCTCTGCCATGTTTTGGTTTGCAGACAACCTGAAGTGCGTAAGATTTGCGGGCCAATATGGGGAGCGCATGAGGGCTGATATGATTTTTACATAGAAAATCCATATCAGCCCTCATATCAGACCACGGCTCTGATATGGGGCGTGAAAGCATTGTCTTATCAGACATACAATTCTGAAGATATCATTTCTAACTATGTGATCAACATGTATATAATTCTGTTTATAGATCAATTTGTTTTGTCGATATACATGTAATCTAAAACATGTATATTTCAAATAGGAAGTTCTGTATAAGGGAAGGCAAAAGATATTAAAGATAAGCATTAATATCGTCAATTTTACAGGATAAATGCAGACGTTTTAATTTGACTACTACGAGGGGTACTAATTAAATGCATTGCAACTTTATATCTCTTGCCACAGACTACGTTTTACATAAAATTTAAATAAAGTAGATGGATAAATTATTGTTTAATGTCCAGTGAGAACTAGGTGCATATCAGGACGAAAATAAATTACAGTCAAACCTGTCTATAAAAGCCACCGAAGTGATAAGAAAAAAAGTGTCTTTTATGGCAGGAGCACTCTATACAGAGGTTAATTTTAAATGCTTTGTTCAAACATGGGACTTTTTTACTGTGCCCTCTATAGATAGTGATTTGCTATATATCGGTACCCTTTAAAGCAGATTTGACTGTAGAAGGTATTTAAGATATTAGGTATTTAACTTTAGTAGAAGTTCTTAAACACCATCAACGATTCACAGATTGGTTATTTCTGTGTCTCCTCAAACTGTGTTAAACATACGCATACCATTAAACATTTAAGTAGTGTTAGTAAAGTCAAGAAATCCCAAAGGAATATTCGAAGGAGGGAAAAATCGAAACAACTGACAAACTCCGGAGAACAACGAAGACAAGATCAAAACAATACATGCACTACAATTAAAAACTAAAAACACATGAACAACATGATATAACTGATATATTGGATCTTCACATTCACTAGAAAGGGAATGTATTTTTTAATTGATCGTTCACTTTTTCAACGTATAACTGTATATCGTAAACTGGGATATTTTGGTTGTAGGGATAAGTTTACACTTTATGCTAAAACATGTTCTGATCCATCTGCTCCTCAACGTATACAGTTGACAGATTGTACGGAAGTCACTCGAAGGAAAACGACTGTCCACAGTTTTGTTGATACCAGGGAAAGTTAAAAGGTATTATTTACTACCGAGTGGAGTTCTCATCTGATGGATTCAAGAACAATCTTCTAGCCCGCTATATTATGAAAATAATACTCAAAAGTTTGATGTATTGGTATTTGTCTTCTGTTTTTCAATAAACAGGTATTTGTTCTGAAATGTGTCCTAACTAAGCACCGAAGCAAGCTTACTACTGTGAGAGAAAATAGTATCACTGTAATGATATAATTCGGAGGAAGGGATATGCTGAATTAATTTTTTTTACAAAAACTGCATATACGGAAACAAATTAAAGCAACGTGAAAACACGATTTTGCTGCTTTTCATCTAAAACAAAAACACTGTTTGTTAAAGACGACTAAATGTCTTGTTTTAAGCAGAATTATTTCATACATGCCAACAGAGTAACAGCTGTGCGTTAAAGGACCGATCTGTGTCAGCAAAATGGTTAACAGAAATCATCAAAAACACCCTACAGGCAGAACCCCGGTCAAAATATAACATAAAGGAGCACAGACAACAAACATATACAAAACAGAGTGTATGTTTGACTGTTTTCTAGAAAAAAGTGGTTGGGTGTTACATAATTTAGATAACAGGGTAAAAAGTTGCTCGTTTTTTTTTACATTAAAGATGTTTTATCTTATAAATTTGCATTCCATAAGAACATCTAAATATTCAGTAAAACTAAACGTCATAGGAAACACAGATAACTAAACAATGAATATTAAAAATTTATATTGAATATAAATATAGAAGAATATGACATGTAATGTCTTTTGTGTACAGAACATTCTTCAAAGACTATTGAAGTACATATTTTCTTTAAAGACAAGTGATTTTAACTATCAATATTTCATGTCAGGCTTCTTAATCTTGTGTTGCCCTTTTCTTCCAACATACTATTATCCCACCATTTCTGCAATGAAACCAAAGACTATTGAAGATAACATTAATACATTTATTTTCAAAAATTACAAGGGAAAAGTAAGCAATTACTGCAAACAGTTATTACTGTAAAAATAGACACAAAACCTTCAAAAACGCAAAGGAATTAATTTAATTTTTCGGACCATTGCACAAAATATGAAATATGTTAGATGTTTTATTATTATGTAACATTTATAGCCTTAATATCAAAATTAACCTGACATGTATGCACAACCAGTTAGGTTTTGTATACATTTCTGTTTAATTGTTTTTTTTTCAATTAATTTCAATGCTTGTTTCCCTTTAATATTGTTTGTATGTAGTGCTTATGTTTCTTTGTTTTCTCTACTTAACAACAACCAAGAACACAACATTACACAACATTTCCTTTTTGAATTTTGTGTACATTAAATATTCTATGTAATTTCATAAGGCTGCAACGTCATGGTAATTCATGGATGGGTTATAGTTATAACTAAGAAAATGTACACACGTAAAACTTATTAAGCGTTACATTGTACAAATATAAAAAAAAATCTCTGAAGTAACGCCGTTTTTTTATTGATTTTATTAACTAAATTAATGAAAAACATCACCGTATCTTCATATGTGCCATGTTCAATATGCTATGTTATGCTAAGATCTGTTATATGCGGATTCGTTTGGAAAATGTAACAGTACGCATAATATTAGTACTTGTACCCAAGTGTCCAAGAATCATGTCATCTGGGTGGAAGATATTCCAGGGACAAATAGTCCATCTAGAGTAATACCAACTCTGGGATAGTAATATAAAACCCATATACCTTAAATTCGTCTGTGCATTCATCAAGGTATGCATGTGACCGAAAAAGTTTGCAAAAAGAAACACATTGCAATATGGTGAGGATTACATTTTGGAATATATGGCAGTTTGATATTTTTTTACAAGATTGACTTAATGTGCAAGCCATTTGTATGTTCACACGCATCAAAAGTTAAAGTACATGTGTACGTTGAAGTCAAAACTACGTGAATATAATATGAAATGAGATCATGATATGCATGACACATACCAGTATATAATTTCATATCTGTAGATTATAATACTGCAATTCATTTAGCACATTTCCTGTTTAATTTTACCAAATAATTTCGCTGAGACTACTTTGGATTTTTAATATTCAGATTTCAGATCTTACCTCGCTACATTTCCTATTCTTCGTTTAAAAGTTCTGGGTTATTTGCTGTGCCCTCTTGACTGTAGTTCAGATTAATGCTCAGAATTTAAAGGGATAAATATTAAATTAACGAGATAAAATAATAAAAATAGCCACAGTTTTCGAAATAATAATGTTTATTCATTTTAAAATATAATTATGTTAATTATAATTATTCGTAGGCTTGGGCTGTTTTCTGTTCTTTGGTCGCGTTATTGTCTCTTTGACACACTCCCCGTTTCCATTCTCTATTCTACGGTTGTCTTTTACAGAGCATGACATGCTTAAACTTTCGGTGCACGTGGTGTCATTTCTCTTGTTTTATGGGAGTTCAAATTGTTAATGTTTTAGTTTCTATTTTGTCTTGTTCTATTTTTATTTAGTTTAGTATATGCTTTGTTCCTTAAGTAATACATGTATCCCTGTGGCGTTTCGTTGTTCTGTTCCATTCTCTTGATTTTCTGATTTCAAATTTTTGGACACTTCCAACTGTTTTACCACTTCGGTATTCAATTTCTGATATTCTATTCATCATTTTAACCGATAATAATGCATATATATGATTCATTCAATAAACCTCCTTAATAAACCTGTCTTCTATGCAGATAATTTAGTCTAAAACGTGATGTCGGAATCTATAATGATCAATATAAGAGTGAGAAATTCTTTTTCAAGATAAGAAACATTTCTTAATTGGTAATGAGAATGGAATAATACGGGAAAAATTTAACGTAATACATAAATATTTTTGGCCAAAGCTATTGAAATTGAATAGATAAAACGTTTTCAATTATCACATAATTGGGAATTTTCTTAAAGGTTTTTCTATTATTAAATTATATGTATAAAAAAATCACTCATTGTTATCCAAAAAAAATAAACAAGAATACAGAATAACAAATAAGAGAAATCAAACTACATGTATTAAATGATAGATACATAGCTGCATTAATGACTGCATATATTAGTATAGCGTTAATTAAGCATTCGTAATAAATGCCACCAGTACTGATTATTAAACAGTTCATAATATTTATATTCAATATTTTTACCACAACTTTTTATCGTCATAAGATAAGACCACAATAAGAAAGAGATATTTAAATAGTATGTAAAACCTGTTATATTTGAATGATAATTTTTTAAGAATATGACACGTGTCAATATAGGAATATCCAAAATATACCAAGAAAGGCCTTTTTCCGTATACTGCATTTTGTCTTTATGGATATAAATTCATTGGAAATTACGATAATCTTATCTTTGCTAATCTTACTGAAGTTCCATATTACTTGCAATCAGAAGTATACACACTATTACAATAATCCAGGTCTGTTGATTGAATTGTTCTAACATCAATGTATGTTCCATTGTAACATTTAGCATCAGTATATACAGAAGGATGTTCTGTTAACCAAGTCCAAAGATACAGAATACTGCAGTCACATCTCAGCGGATTTGGATGAAGATATCTGATATAACAATAGTTTCATTCGTCATTATGTTTATATAGTAAATTGGTAAAATACTTTACATAAATTAAAAAGTAATACCGTAATCCAAGACAAGTCAAGAAATTCCTGCTTTTGATTTAATGTCGATATTATTTTACTCGCTCAATTTGTGTATTTTATTATTCACGCTATCTGTTATGGTCAACATTTGTCATTTTATTTTGTTTCATTCTCTATCAAGAACAGCAACAAGTTTGCAGCAAAATATATCACACATACCTGATAAATTATGAAAAAAGGTTTATTTGTTCTTAAAATAAACAAATATAATCATTTCAATATGTCAAATGGCAATTTTAAATTTCTTAAAATACAAATTTTTAAACTAAATTTTTTAGTCGCGTAGTCTAACACAATGACGTCATGTTTGAAAGCTTATAAATAAAATTGCTGATATAGAGTGCTCAGTGTAAAAACATCTCTGATGACAGTACACGTTGGATATTTTCTCTCTGAGGGCATGTGGATATTTGTAAAACATAGTATATTATTTTTGTAAAACTTATACTTTTTCATGTTAATTTAAATGGTATTTTCAATCTTTGGATAGTAACAGATATTTATAATTTAATAGATTAATATCAAAAACAATACAACATTCTATTACATTTTCTGATTAAAGATTTCTTTATTGTTATTTGCAAAATAGGTCTTTCTTCTTCAGTACCAGGACCCGTTCAAAAAATGTATCAAACTAAATTCAACTCTCGTTATCTCAAAGTGGAAGGGACCAACAAAAATAGTTTGAGATAACAGGACTTTTATGTATCAGCAGAGAATGTAGTGCACACTTTAATCTAGGGACCAAAACATTACTCTCAGATATCAGGAGTTTTAAAATAATATTTTGAGATAACAAGAGTCAACTGTATGTGGAACAGGACACAAAGGAGAACCGATTTTTATTGCCACATTTAAAGGGTTGATAGTTAAGATTGGTCTTGAAATTTAGTCCTTTGTTGGCTACCCTTTTTCGAAAAACACAGACGTGATCTTTAGCAATCAGTGAGCGTGGTATTCTCCACACAGCTTATCCTCTATGGTACAAGGTCAGGCGTTTCGTATTATGACCAGGGAACTAAATGCTTTTTCTGTGTTTTTATTCAAAGACTGCACACCTAAACATCCTAACAGAAAAAGCATGTGCATTTAGGCTGTTAGATAAGTCTTTGTGATCACAGGGGACATTCGTCGGGAAACAATATATTTTATCGCAGGTCTCCTCTGGAAAATCCTAACAAATACATAATGCTACTATTTACTGTTGACAATTGCATCGTAGTATTGCGCAATACTCCCTTGCTTGAAACCTGTTGTGTTGAATAGTTTTCTTTATTTACTAGATATTAAGAAACACGAAGACATTTATAGACAAGATACAGTCTCTGGCGACATATGTACTGGTGAACACCTGACGTCAAACAAAACGACGTATAATTGACAGTATTTGAGTAATAAGACCAACGCATATATAACAACAACAACAATGGATTTTCACTTTGCTATTGCTCCATGGTTGATTGGTTGAATTAAATTGCACAATAGTTTTTTTCCGGATGCATTTGATCCTAGTTAGATGTCATTGAACATCTGAAGATAACATTGGACGAAGTGTCTTCGACTTAAAACGTCAAAATCAAAAACCTTTCTTTAAGGAGGTAACTTTAAGATTACAACCACCTCCTCTTCCATCCCAAAAACCTTAGAACTTAGGAGCATTATCGTATTCATAGTATTATTTTGTTAAATATTAATATCTTACTATTGATAGTGTTTCATTACCTCGTTAACCAACAATATTTATTATAATCATTTACAATTCGTGGGTTCTTTGTTTCTTCAATAAAATAAAAATAAGGGACAACAGTTATGATTTATTTGTTTTTAATCAAAATTGAAACAGTATTATTTTATCAAACAGCTTTATTGTGAAGTTTAATCAACGATATTGGTGGTCTAAGATTATTAGCTTGATGAAAAAAAATACGTTTTCAGTCCGAACTGCAATTAGGACCGAGTAAATAGCTCAGTTACTAGATTAAATAACCGTTTGAAAACCTTTTAAATACCGTTTGTAACCTCAAATGAACATTGTTAATTATTAGAAATAAATAGACATAACACGAACATTGTCGTATGTATTTCTTTAATTTATCTAAATGTGAATAGAATCATCAAACAGCAAACTATTTTGTAGTCCTGGACAGTATGATTGAATGTACACTAGATTGAGTTTTTAAGTTTTTAAGATTTCTTTTTCCTGATAGCGATTGAAATGTATATTTCGTTGAGCTTTTAAATTTTAACATTTGTTCAAGAAATCAACAAAAACTGAAGTATCACAAAAATTTATATATGATAAAGGTATCTCTCCTATATTGACCATGTACCTTGTACGGAAACCCGTATAGCATATCTTTTAAATTTCTATCCACAGGCCGTTATTTACATAACTGAAATAACATAGTATTGCCACTGCTGCTTCTGAAGTAGATCTATGGGTCTATGCAACATGTTCACATATGCTGGATTGGTATGAGGTAACGTGATGTGACATGTATAAAGCGAATATCTTATGCACCTACGAATTACATTCGTAGGTCAAAACTTGGATTTGCAACAATATCGACTGCGGGCCAAAGTATGATACTGAATGGCGTAAGGTTTTTACCATTTTTTCTTTTCGCATATAGCAAATAAATAAAATTAACAAAGCATTTAAAGTTTAATACGCTGTCCATACTTACAAAGATCGAAGGTTTGGAAGGTTATTGAATGCTTGATCTTCTACATGACTTATATTATTCGATGTCAAGTTTCTGAAACAAATAAAAAGTGTGTCCACAAGAACGTTATAAAAACTGAACTAAGTCTTAATTTCTATAAGAGCTTAACATTCTAAAGAAAAACATCGGCAGTTCAAACTTAGTAGTACTGTAGATGTTACATGTATGACCTTTCAACAAGCTGATATTTATATATGTTATGCATTCTATATAGTACACAGGAAAAATAGGTTTGTTGTTTAATAGGTTCGCCAACGTAGAATTTAAAAACAAAATCACTTGGAGGATGTAATTTAAAAAAGGTTACACTTGTCAGGATTAATTTCACATTGGAAATGATATTTCGCAAACCTCTTTATGCAAAACAAAATGGATCATGGCTGCTGCCGGGGAAAAATAGTCTCAGATTTCCAATTTGTGGAATTTTGCCATTGGTTAGTTCCTTCAGTATTCTTTTGTCGATATTTACTTACTGGAGAGGTTGTCATCATTTTTTTGTAGAAATTTAAATATGCATTTTAAGTACGACTAGCTTCCTCTTTGGCTTATCAATTCTTCAAATTTCTGTCTGCCGTTCACTGACAAAATGAATCGGGTATCTCAATTTATGTAAATGATGACAATTTTAATCTCCGTTGAATTTACTGGATACCCAAACTTCCTAAGTGACCATACAAAGGAAGGTACATAGCAGGCTCTGTCAAATGCACTACCAAACCCCTTTCAAAGCTCCCTAGTACGTTATTCACAGAAATTAAGGAAGGTCTCCACAGCTACTGAGATAAGGCCTACTCAACTAAAAATTGTGAATCAGAAGTGGTTTTTAAAAACGTCTAAAGACTTACAGGAATATATCTCTTCTCGTAACATTATCTATTGTAATACCAT
The DNA here is from genome assembly GCA_028015205.1 of Mytilisepta virgata. Taxonomy (NCBI): domain Eukaryota; kingdom Metazoa; phylum Mollusca; class Bivalvia; order Mytilida; family Mytilidae; genus Mytilisepta; species Mytilisepta virgata. Next base: position 25,951,808 of record CM051513.1, read on the forward strand.
AAGTACTTTTTGATACACATCATCTACTAAAATATGTTTTTAGTGAGCTAATCAGCCAATGTTTCTGCACGAAACAAGTTTGACAAAGATATGCCTATCTGGTATAAAGTAAGAAAAAAGCTTACTGTGTCAAACAAACCTACTGATTCTAAAAATTCTCTGAAACTAATGTTGTTAAAATGCTGGAATTGTTCAACGACATCATCTTTGTAGGACAGATTTTTGCAACTACAGACGATCGGAATCCAATGGGGAAAAACAACCCTTCTATTGAGTGACCCGTTCTTGTTTTCATATGAAGCTAATTTTTACTGAATCGAAAGGAAAAGAAACAAACCCAGTCCTTTTATTTAAGTTTTGGCTATAAAGATGATGTTTCGTCACTTAATAATACTTAATTTAGGGATAACCTGTATCTCATCTATCCCAGTGTATAAAATTAAAGAGACCACAGACACACAAACTTCTGCTTCGTATCTAGATTGTTTATACATGTACACAGATAATAATGGGCGATTGAAATCAAAACATTACCACAATCGTGATAATTTTAATTTTCCGATTGTAAACTTCGTTTTTCTTAGCCATAACATACCATGGTCTCCATCCTTTGAGGTGTACATCTCACATTTGATTCGTTACTACCGCGCATTGAATTATACGGCGAATTTCTCGGCAGGGCGAAATTGCAGTCACGTAAAATTAAGACAGGGTTATGTTCAGTCTCTGTTATTTTTATCACTCCAAAAGTCTTACGGTCGTCATCACAAATTTAATTGTGAACTTTCTATCTCGTGTATCAGACTAGATATTTTTAGTTAGATTTCACGTCCTTCTGAAAATGTGACGGGTGCCGTTAACGGAGTAGGACATGCTTACCCTTCCGGATCACCTGAGTTCATATTATTATTGTCTGTGTTTCTGTGATGTCTTTTTCTACTTTTGTTTAGTTTATTATACTTTTTTATTCTTTTATTTTTATATGTGTTCTTGTAGCGTTTGTTTGCTGTGTTCCATTACCGTGAATGTGTTTTTTTCTTGAACTTTGAGTTTGTTGACTTTTCCCGCTGCGTTGTCGCTTTGGTATTCTTTTGTCGATATTATCAGATTACATACCCTTGGGGTCAATATGAATTACACAGAGATCAAAAATAGAAATAAAAATCAATTTATCGGGCTTCCAGTAAGTCCGAGAACCACAATGGAAATAAAAATCTAGAACTTTGATAAAGTGTACTACTTTATCATGTATATCAATGTCAAATTAAAAGCGACTATAGAAATGGATCTCAGAGAAGAACTATGCAAAACTAATGTTTTTTTTTTCATTTTGACTGATGCCAAACTTTATATGCTATAAATTCTCAATCTGTAAGTTTAACACAGCAAAGAGGTAGGTACAGTTTATCAAAATACTCACTTAAAAGATACATGGATATTATATGAACGATTTGCTTATATTCTATAATTAAGTATAACTGCCCTTTATATATTTATATGAGTCTTTCAATTAAATTTACACTTTACATTTTTTTCTTACAGTTTTAATCCTTCAAATTTGTTTTTGATAACAATTTAATACTATCAGGAAAGTGTAAGGTGCAGCAATAAAGTTTGTCTCTGATACAAAATTGAACCTATGCATATGATAAACATCGTTTACCGGCAGTTCGAGTCCAGCAACATGCGATATACTTTGTCCAATTTTTGCCTATACATTTTAATCCTTTGTAGACACAAAATGGAAAACAATAATTAAGTTTTTTTACATAATAACAATCCAAAGATACTAATATTAGATATAGTAAATTGATACTATGCTACATACGACGCATTTCAAGGAGTTACCTCTCATCAGCAGCATTAAAACCAAAACATTTGGAAGACCACAAACCAAACGTATATTAAAAAGGAAGTACTCAACCAAAAATACCGAAATAGGAAGCCAAATTTCAGCTAAGGAGATCTACCATGTGCAATACATATTGAAAATAAATGGCACTGTTCCATGTTATATGTGTATAGAAGCTTAATTCACGACCAGTTGGTTATTGCATTTCTATAGTAGAGATCTTTATGATGGCGATCCCTGAGGAGTTTTAATACCGAGAATGTAGAAATAAGAATCTGCATAACGTATTCATTCGATATATTAAATTAGCCATAATAGAAACCATCCATGTAGTCTGCATTGATACTCTCACTTCATTCATACGACAAAGCATATCAGTAGATTGCATTTTGGATCAACACATTGAACCATCTAAAAGTTTTTATTTCTCATTAATAGATAGGTTTATTTTACACGGAATACTGAATGCATCAGTGGTAGTTTTTTGCAAGAAACGAGACTATCGAAGCAGAATTCCATACACCAATCAGTAATCGAGAAATACAATTCATTATGATTTTTTTTCTCAAACTGATCAGATACCCTAAGCCAGGAACTGCAATAGTTATATAATAAAGCTAATTATACAAGTAATAGATGGCACCAAAGAAAGAAATCAAAGAAAAATGAAAGCTCTCTTTTAATTTAAATTAACATATGAAGCTTGTTAAGACTGTAATAATATACAATCTGAAACTTTGCTTTCCAAAAAGGTGTTCTCGGATTTGCAGAAATCGTTGCTGACAAGATATCGTCTGGATACCCTTCGGGTTTACCTAGCTCGGTCGTTTTCTGTGTTTTCTATGAGCATATTACCTTGTTCGGGTGTTGCTTTTGTGCTTTGATGTCATTATTTGTTTATTTTGGTGTTTGTTGCGTCTTGGCTACTGATCGGTAGATCTCAAACTGTTCTTGTTAAACCAAGAAATGATGGTATAAGCAACTATTTTATGTTTAAAATCGAATAGTATTCGAGCTTTTCACTGCAAGAGACAATACATATTACTCCCATACGACGATACAGGGCAATGTCGCACGTTTACTCAGTGCAACATCTATGTAAAATGTTATGTAAGGAACAATTTCTGTCAATCCAAGGACAATTTGTTGAGAAAGCAAAACACCGGTTTGTACATTTATGTTACACAATAGTACATAATTAAAAATTTTCTCGCAAAATGCAATAATCTATAAGACATCATAAAAGAAAGCAGCGTTTGATGAAACGTTTGCGGAAGCAGAAGATTATTGTTAGGAAATAAACAATTTTATATTTCATTGATTAATATGGTTAATAAGAAGAATGTATTCAAGCTTTGTATCAGTTTAACTTTTGTTGTTACAATAAATTAAAAAACTAACAAAATATGTTCAGTGTCCAACTGTAATAGACAAAGGAAATCACTCAATAAAATTTTCAAAAGTACAACTAAGCTATGTTACCGAGACAGGAAAAAAAATATGTTTCATTTGTTAGTATACTATTGGTAATCTTTGTGATCAATGTTTAATTGAATGCTTACAACAGCCATACACTTGGCAGGTTTACAAATGTGTTCTCAGCAATAGACTGTAAATCATTGTTATTAAGAAATCTGAAAATAAAAATATTTCATATGGGTATGCATTAGAAGAACTTCTTCACAATCACAGATAACGTAGTGCAACTTCCAAATAAGTAATTATATACAAATCCTATTACGCTTACACAATTAATTTACTACAAATACTCCTATGAATATATAAACTTTACATCAATTTATTTGATTTGTAATTGTAGTCTTAGTTACTAATAAAGCTATAAGAACCTTAGCTAGTTTTACAATTTTCAAGCAGATTCTAACCCTTTTGTCTAAATTATGTACCTACCAAATGTGCAAATTTCGTTACCTTTTAATTAAGAATTTCTGAGTAAAAATGCATCCAAAAAGAAAAGCAAATGATGTCAACAGTAAATATATACTGTTCCAGCTACACTTAGAGAAAATTTTGTCTACAGAATGGACAAGTAATCTTTTGGTTGGTCATTTTGTGCACATACTTAGTACATCAAAGTGTGCACATTGGTGCATTATATTTTATAATATATTATAAATTCTCAATCTGTTAGTTTATCACAACAAAGAATTAGATACAGTTTATCAAAATACACACTTAAAAGGTACATGGACTATGCATACATGATACTGTCTGAACGATTCGCTTATATTCTATAATGAGGTTAATTCAATTAAATTTACACATTACATTTTTACTTACAGTTTAAATCGTTCAAATTTGTTTTTTATAACAAATTAAGTCTATCAGCAAAGTATATTTAAAGGTACAGCAATAAAGTTTGTCTCTGTAAAGTCTGTAAACTCAAATGATACAAAATTGAACCTATGGATTTTAAAGCGTGGGTAGGAGGGGGGGGGGGGTGAGGGGGTTGAATTTTATTAAGTCTGTAATAATATGCAATCTGAAAAAAAATCTTACAAAAAGTTCTTCTCGGAATTGCAGAAATCGTTGCTGACATGATATCGTCTGAATACATTGCAGAGAATGCGCACCCTTCCGGATTACCTAGCTCGTTCAGTTTTCTGTGTTTTTGATGATTCTGATGAGCATCGTACCTGTTTATTCTATTGTTTGTGCCGCCTTGGCTACTGATCGGTAAATCTCAAACTTCTCTTCTTAAACCAACAATTGATGGTATTACCAACTATTTTATTTTTAAAATCGAATAGTTTTCGAGGTTTCCGCTGCAAGAGACACTACATATTGTTCCCATTCGGCGATACAGGGCACGTTTATTCGGTACAAAATTCCTGTAAAATGTTATGTAAGCAACGATTTCTGTCAAACCAAGGACAATTTGTGAGAAAGGAAAGTACCGGTTTGTACATTTATATTACACAATAGCACATACTTTAAAATTTCCTCACAAAATGCAATAAACTGTAAGGCATCATAAAAGAAAGCAGCGTTTGATGAAACTGTGTTACACAGAAAGGAAAAAATATGTTTCATTTGTTATAGTATACTAATTGTAGTCTTTGTGATCAATGTTTAAATGAATGCTTACAACCACTCTAAACTTGGCAGGTTTACAAATGTGTTCTCAGCAATAGACTGTAAATCATTGTTATAAAGATATCTGGAAATAGAAATATTTCATATGGGTATGTATTAGAAGAACTTCTTTCAATCAAAGATAACGTAGTGCAACTTCCAAATAAGTAATTATATACAAATCCTATTACGCTTACACAATTAATTTACTACAGATAGTCCTATGAATATATAAACTTTACATCAATTTAATCGGAGGAGGCTTATTCATCTAAGTTGTAAAAGGTCAACTTTACAATATGACCGACGAGAACTTTGAAACATCCCTTACACCACTGTCTTCCAAAATTACGGAAACACGAACCATGTCTATGTTAGTCAAGATTTAGTTACATTATAGTCGAATGAAAACGTTAAAAACATCCTTTAACCTGGTCATAAATGTTACCCGAACAGCAGCAATGTTGTCTTATTTGATTTGTAATTGTAGTCTTAGTTACAGCTATAAGAACCTTAGCTAGTTTTACAACTTTCGAGCAGATTCTAACCCTTCTGTCTAAATTATGTACAGACCACTTCTAATTTTAAGTCCTAGGAATTTAATCGGAGGATGCTTAGTCATCGTAGGTATAAAGGATTAACTTTACAATATGAGCAAAGAAACTTTAAAACATCTCTTACACCTCTGTCTACTAAAATCACGGACACACGAACTATTTCTACTTAGCTCAAGATGCAGTTAAATTATAGTCAAATGAAAATGTTCAAACAATCCTTTAATTTGGTCATATGTGTTACCCGAACAGCAACAATCGATGTTTTATTTTATTTGTAATAAGTCTTAGTTGTTAATGTAGCTATAAGAGTATTAGCTAGTTCTACAATTGTCGAGTAGATTCTGACCATTCTGTCTAAATTATGTACCGACCACTTCTAAGTTTAAGTCCTAGCAAGCGGTCAACTTGTTTGTAATCATACTGTATAGGTATTTGTAGTGTATTTTATACACCATAGTGTCAGGATAGATAAGGGAGAAGTCTTGGGTATCCACCAAATCGGTTTAACAATGCCTTACCAATCAATCAAAGCAAACGATCTGAAAGAACGCGGGGCAGAAAAGAACAGAAAAGAGTATAAAACACAAACATAAACAAAACAGAGTCATGATAGTCTGACTTGGTACAGACACTGAATAGTGGTAGCGTTAAATCTTCGTGATGTTCACAGAACTGACTGTCAAATCTTTTCGATTTATTTTAATCATTTTTTCTTCAACTTTTTATATTTTAATAAATATAAAATTGTACACATTACTTATATAATATCTGAGGATGGATAAAAAACTATCGGTTTCACCGACAACCACAAAGATGGTAGAATTATCGGAAGTAGTAAATTACCACCCTTTCGTTAGTTGGATATTTTTCAGCTCCAAAATAATGTCTTCCATCCCTAATTTGTTTGCAGTGTGATGGACTTCGAGATAACGAGAGTCGACTGTAATATGCTATGTAAGAATCTAGATCAATTTTTCTCGAATTTTTACGCTTATATTCTATAGTAATGAATATTTGTCGTTTATTTTGATAAATACGTTTTTAAAATGAAATGAAGCTTTTAATATTTATTTAAATTTCCAATCTTTAAAAATCCTTTTTACTACCTTGTTAATACATGTACAATGTACAGTGTATTCAAAATTCTCAACTTGTAAGTTTTCTGAAAAAACTTAATGATTCGATACATATGATGAGCATCAGAACTTTTGTACAGGTAGTTTGAATTGAACAACATACGAAATAGTTTAGGATTAAATTCCGAAATAGATTATTTTTGACACTTGTTATTGTATTTGAATAAACACACATTTAAATATTCTCCTCGATTCGAGAAATCTCATATAATCTATACTATTTTCATTGCATGATTCTACAATCACACAAAGCGAAGGCACACGGACCACAAGTTGCACACACATACAAACACATATCACACGAAACGAGTTAAGCATTTATACGATTATTGATTTGAGGATCTGTAAATCATGTGTATAGAGATAAGGAAAAAGGAAAATAAAATTAATAATTTTGTTATGTTTAAATGCAACTTCATTGTACTGTTAGACAAACCCCAAGTATTATGGAAATGCTATCTCATTAGCCTTATTACCAAATCCCATATTATGATATTTGAAATACCAAAATCTGAAGTTCGAAATTGGAAAATCTAAACCCAACATACGATATATTAAATCCGAGATTCGAAAGTCAGCATCTAGAATAAGCAATTAGGATAAAGATTCTAAGTTTTGGATGATATTTGGAAAATGAAAATATTTTTAATGCGGATGCTACTTTTGATTTCTTTATGGAAACTTGTTAACTTGGTAACACGTTTCTGGTTAAGAACTTTGAGAATAATCTAGTTGTGAAATGTTCTAATTGGAATTATTTACATTTGTTGTCTTAAAATCACCTGGAAAATTTAGTGTGTTATAGGTTTCTATTTTACCTCATTTATGACAGAAATAAATGTACTATCAACAGATTAAAAAAAGAGGATGCAACACACAAAGTCCATTCTCCAGTTGGCTGTGTTCTTATAACCTCGTAGTTTAGTTTTTATACTACATTGGAACGAAAAAAAAAACAAATGTAATAGTTGTCTCCCACTATTGCTTAAATGAGCGCTACTTAAAACCATTCTAAAAACCCATTAATGCACTTCTACAGTAGAGATCTTTATAATGGCAAGGCTTGAGGAGTGTCAATACCGATAATGTAGAAATAAAATTCTGCCTAACTTATTCATTCGAAATTTAAAATTAGACGTAATAGTATACACGTCTATATTGACCCTCTCACTTCATTCATATGATAAAACATATCAATTAATTGCATTTTGGATTAACACCTTGATCCATCTGAAAGCCTGAGTTTTGAACATGTTTTTAGCTCTCGTTAAGAGACAGATTTATTTTACATGGAATACTGAAGGCATCAGCAGTAGTTCTATGAAAGGAACGAGAAAATCAAACCTGAATTTCATACACCAAACAGCAATCGAGAAATACAATTCATTAGGATTTTTTTTCTCAAACTGATCGGATACCCTAAACCAATAATTCCAATAGTTATATCATAAAACTAATTATACAAGTAAACGATTGCATGAAAAAAATAAATAAAAGAAAAAAGGAAAATCTAAATAAATCCTTAGTGTGTTCGTCTTATATAAAAAGTAATATCAATAATCGAAAGTTAAAATTATGTATGTCATATAGAATTTTCTTTCGATCCAGCTTATGTTTCACCATACGCCTTTTTCTGTCAATCATTTCTTGCAATTTAATGAATTAAAAGCAGGAGAGGAGTGGAATTGTGAAGACTGTAATAAAATACAATCTGAAACTTTGCTTTCCAAAAAAGTGTTCTTGGATTTGCAGACATCGTTGCTTTCATGATATCATCTGGATGAATTGCAGGAAATACTCACCCTTCCGGAATACCTTGTTAGTGTGCTACTTTTGTGTTTGTCATGCCATTATCTGTTCATTCTGGTGTTTGTGGCGTCTTGGCTACTGATAAATCCAAAACTTTTCTTGGTAAACCAACAAATGATGGTAATAGCAACTATTTTAATTTTAATATCGAACAGCATTCGTGCTTTTCTTCGCATATACAGTACTAAATCCCTATAAAATGTAATGTAAGCAACAAATTCTGCCAATGCAAAGACAATTTTTTGGATGCAAAACACCGGGTTGTACATTTATATTACGCAATAGCACAGACTAAAATTTCACTGATTAATATGATAAATAAGAAGAATTTATTCAAGACTTGTATACATTTACCTTTTGTTTTCAATGTCCAGTTGTAATAGACAAAGGGAAACACTCAATAAAATTTATCAAAAAAACACATAAGCTATGTTATCCAGACAGGAAACATTATGTTTCATTTGGTATGCTAATTGTAGTCTTTGTAATCAATGTTTAAATGAATGCTTACAATTGCCATAAACTTGGCAGGTTAACATACGCGTTCTCAGCAATAGACTGTAAATCATTGTTATAAAGATTTCTGAATATAGAAACATTTCATATCGGTATGTCTTAGTAGAACCTAGTGCAATTTAAAAATAAGTAATTATATACAAATCATATTACGCTTACATAAATAATTTACTACAAATAATCCTATGAATGTATAAACTTTACATTAATTTAATCGGAGGACGCTTAGACATCGTAGGTATAAAGGATTAACTTTACAATATGAGCAAAGAAACTTAAAACATCTCTTACACCACTGTCTTCTAAAATCACGGACACACGAACTATTTCTATGTAGCTCAAGATGCAGTTAAATTATAGTCAAATGAAAATGTTAAAACAATCCTTTAATTTGGTCATATGTGTTACCGAACAGCAACAATCGATGTTTTATTTCATTTGTAATTAATCTTAGTTGCTAATGTAGCTATAAGTGTATTAGCTAGTCCTACAATTTTCGAGCAGATTCTGACCACTCTGTCTAAATTATGTACCGATCACTTCTAAGTTTAAGTCCTAGCAAGCGGTCAACTTGTTGGTAATCATACTGTATTGGTATTTATAGTGTGTCAGGATACATACGAGGAAGGTTTTGCGTACCCACCAAATTGGTTTCTTTACAATTAATCAAAGTAAAGGATCTGAAAGAACGCAGGACAAAAAAAGAACATACACAAGTATAAAACACAAACATAAACAACACAGAGTCATGATAGTCTGACTTTATGCAGACGCTGAATAGTGGTGGTTTTAAATCATCTTCAATTTTTTGTAGACAATGACTTAGATTTTGAAAAAGTCAAGATATTGCAAAGCAAATCAGTAAACATAAAAAATATATAATACTATTTCTGTTAATCTATATGTAAATCGTCCGAAACAGTAATGAACAAAAAGAGCATTTTTTCACATCAAAGATTTTAAATGATGACCATAAACATTTACATTGACAAAAATCCATAATAGTGAAGTAAAAAAAATCCAGTATCAAAGTGTAAAACATTGTTTTTGAGTTGGTGAATTCAATTTGTATTGTTAATCATATCTTTTTTTTTTATTTTCTATAGGAAAAATCCTTTTAGTTGAAACTATGTGATAAATAGATTATAAAATGGCATTTTTCATACCGGCCCTGGTATCATCTCTCGACCTATATCGGACTTCGGGCAGAATTAAACCATTTTGATTTATTTTAGAAAACATTTGACATAGGAAAGGCGATCCTTTGCTTTGTTCTCTAGTTTTAATACAGGTAAATGTTAAACAGTTACAATTTCTCAAAAACCATTAAATAATAAGAAGGATTTTATAAGATTTTTACAAATGATTTATTGTTCTGCATGCAAAAGATGTATGAAAAGAAAAATGGGTGTAAGCCGGAAAAATAATTTTTGGCATTCAAATGGATAAAATCAGATGATTCTGAACATCTGACAAAATTAAAAACAACATAACCAGCGAACATCCATAATGTGAAAATTTCGTAATCTTTTAATTAAGATTTTCTGAGTAAAATTACATCCAAAAAGAAAACAAAAATGATGTCAACAGTATAAAAATACTGTTCAAGCTACACTTGGAGAAAAGTTTGTTCTTTTATATAGTATAATATGCTAACAATAAGGTTAAATTTGCAATTTTCTGTTTACCATATATCGCTCGCATGGCAGCATTCGATTCTTGTTTCACTGTCCAAATCTAATTACATTTTATGCCTATACTTTCTTGTGTATTTTCATTTTAAGGAAAATAGACAATTTGTGTTATCAAACGAAATAAATAAATAACTAAAACGGGTTTATTTTAATATCCACCAAACTATATTGAGCAATGCTTGAAATGTATATCCTTTATATTGTACAACGTACAGTGGTTGTGAACCTGCTTTACTCTTTATTATTATGCTATTTACTATTCTCATATATAATCAGGTATACAAATTTCAAAATGAAAAAAAAACTTGTCCTTATATTTGTCAGGTTTGCAAACGCTTTCCCAGCAATAGACTGTAAATGGTTGTTACAAAAGTAATATAATTACTCATTACTTATTTAGAAAGATATATAATTATACTTTAAGATTTTTTTCTATTTGTCTTAAATAAATTTCCCCAGGTCATATAATCGTATATACACAGCGGTTCCATGCCAATTTACGACTTGTTTCGGAATTGCTACCGGGCTTGTTTTGATACAGATCAAAATTAGAAACTGACCACATTCTTCATTTCTTTTCGTTATCTACAGAATAAAAAAGTACGTTATATCTGTATATACAGTTAAGATCAGTTCTAACCTCTCAACTATTCTGTCAGAGAGGATAGTTCTAGAACCATTCTATAACGGTTCTAGGGTAGAACCAACCTTGTCATCAATTGTTCTAGGGTAAGACTGTCATAAATGGTTCTAGGGTTGAACTTTCATAAACGGTTCTAGAGTAGAACCTTTCATTATGGTCCTAGGGTAGAACTGTCATAATTGGTTCTAGGGTAGAACTGTCATAATGGTTCCAGGGTAGAACCATTCAGAACTGTCATATATGATTCTGTGTAGAACCGTCCATTTTCATGTCAGATATCTCTGCATTGATTATGGCACGTACTCCTCGTCTTCGCTTTTTCGAAACTTTTAACAATTCTTTTTTTAAGTATGTAGTAGCATTTCACATCGATTATAACTTCAATACATGACAGTAATTAATAATATTAAATTTATAAACAATTTATACAAAAGTACATAAATGTAATAAAGAGCTATGGTGCAATTTTGTTTCAGTATTTGATCACACAAGAAAAACGAATTATTGTTTTTGTTAAAATTTGTGTGATTTTTATCTGAAGTAAATTTATAGGTAAAGAAATTTGTTCTCCGTAACATGTTGTGTGTTGCAAGTAACTATAACTAATTAACGTTTTGACAAGTTTATTGTACCTTGACTGTTCGGATGTTTATTGTTAATTGCGTGAGGATATTGTTTTGCTGTTCGGCGTACGTACGTTAGTAATATTCAAGATAATCTCAGTAACCACTGGATGTAGAAAGATGAAACTTTGGTCATTGATTGCACTTTGTGTGGTTTCAGAATTTGAATAACTCCCCTGGGGACTGGGCTACAAAGGGAGCAAAGGGGTACATTATTCCTTTGTCACGCGACTGCCCTCTGCTGATTTGGAATACTGAATTTTTAGTTGGTTCAGTAAATACCCTGCCAATGTAGATTATAATAGATTTTTTGCAATTTCAATAGCGCCCCTGGGGCTGGTCTACACAGGTAGCCATGTGATATATTATTGCCCTGTCACGTAAATCCTCTCATGTTATTTGAAATACGAAACTGAAAGTTGACCTATTATTTGTACCACTAATATAGATTGTGCTAAAGGTTTCGAATACGGTTCCAACTTTGGTAAATTTCCTGGAAATCTCAAAGACTATTTTCTGCTTTTTGACAAGAAACCATGTATTGTCTGGATCGCATCAGCCGTAACACATAATTGGGATCATCTAGATGTCAAACATATGTGATTCCAACTTTATTAAATTCCTGAAAGTGTCTAAGACTGTTATGTTTGGAATTTTACTGAGCAATTATAGATTTTTTTTATCATATTAGCTTTATGACTTACCGGGATCATCTAGATTTCAAAAATACGTGATTTAAATTTGGTTAAATTTCCTCAAAGTCTAGTTTATTTGTGATTTCTACTTGGCAACCATATATATTTGGAATCACCACCAACAGCACTAGTTTGATTGTATGGATTTCAAAAATATGTGATTCCAATTTTGGTACATTTCCTGAAAGTGTTTAAGACCATTATTTTTGGAATTTTACTACAGATTTGTTTGGATTATATTAGATTTAAGACTAATCTAGATCAGTTGAATTTCAAAATATGTGATCCCAGGTTTAGTAAATTTCCTGAAAGACTACTTTATTTGTGATTTCTACTGAGCAACCATATATATTTGGAATCACTATAGCAACAACACTAGTTTGGATTGTATGGATTTCAAAAACACAAGAGTAGCGCGGGGATATGCAGTGGAGCTGCTTCGACTATTTGGATTTGAATTAACACACACAAATAATCCTCTCGATCAATAAAATCTCATACATTCTATACGACTATTATCGCATGATTCTACAAACACAAAACCGAAACGTACAGGCATACTCACACAATCCAACTCAATAGGCTTATAATTCATATGAGAGACGATGATTGTTTTGAAGATCTGTAAATAATCTGTATAGAGATATGTAAATAGGAGACGCAAATTACTAATTTTGTTATCTAATTCCCTATTAGCCTTATTACGAAAGCCAAAATTAGGGGATTGAAGTTAGAAATTGGAAATTTAAAATCTGATGTCCGAAATTGTAAATTGGAAATCAGACACTCAATATATTAAATTCAAGATTCGAAAATCAACATCTAGAATAGACAATCAGAGGAATGCTTCTAACTTGTGAATAATATTTCTAAAAAGTATCTGTTTGATATGGATGCTATTTTTGATCTATTTATGGACATTTGAGAGCTTTCCTATTTATCTAGTAGTAAAATGCTCTTATTTTACATTTTTTTTTACTTTACAATAACCTGTAAAATAAATTTAGTGTGCTGCAGGTCCAATTTTCCCTCTGCAGAACCCGGCCACTTTCATTTTCAGAACATTTTTTGAATTTTTATCATTTTATGACAGAAATAAATGCATTATCATTATATTTCGTCATAGATTAAATGCCAAATGTTTGATGTTTAACTCTTTTTTAAAATTATTACATGCATTTCATTTTTCAATATGATGTTGAAGAAGAAAACATTTGTATAATTATAAATACATATTACTTCCGATTGATGTTTTTTTTTGTTGTGTTTTATAACTTCATGGTTTACATGATTTGCTACATTGGATAGAAAAAAGTGCAACTGTACTCTAATTAATACTGAAGTAAGCTTTACTTAAATCGAGTGTAAACTAAACAAAACAGGGAGTATATATAGGAAAACCTATAAATACAGAAATTTTAAGATTATTCTAAGATAACAAATTATACTAATATATTCTTAAAATTCTCAATTAATTATGGTAAACAGTAATTTCCTAAAACGAAAAAAAAAAATTCTATACAGTATTGTCAAACACCATATGTGATCTAAACTCGTCTTTCATTTTACAATTTATGCATTTTATTTTTAAATAGTATTGTCATGGGGTCCACAGGGGTGGAACTTTTAAATTTCCATTTTAGGCGTGTGACCCTAATTTAATTTTGCAATTTATATTCACTTTGCTTATATATAGTATTGTCCTACACTATATTTACTTGCACAATAAGAATTAAGAATATCGATATTTTAACCGGTAACTCACTCAAGTCAAATTTCAAAAATTGTCAGTTTAAGCTTTTGAACTAAGGATTTTTCATTTTTCATTACCTTTATTGGTTTAATTTCTTTATACAATGACCGTGTACTTTATTTGGGTGGGAATAAGGTTTTATATTTTTGACTATAGATAAGTGGCCCATCTACTTACAGGGGTTGCGGGGATCACGGTCGATCCCTACATATTTCTAGTTTCTTCTGTTAATCCTATGAAGTTATAAACGTAAATTTGGCAATGCTCAGTGGTGTTGGTTATAAAAGGTTACGTTTATCATATGACCAAATAAACAACCAAATTGATAACAGGAAAAGTCAACTACGACAATCCAATCAAACACAGCAACACAAATGACAAAACTCTGGACAAAAAATAACATGAACGAGGAGAAAACACTACCTTGATAACAACCCAGAGGCAGGGGAGCAGGACTTGGAATACACACTGCACAGTATTGGAGCTAACGCGGTGGATATGGGCCCCCCTTTAATCTATCCTGTTACTCTGGTATAAAACACACTAAAAGAAACAAAACAGTATGATTACCAACAAGGTGATCCCTTGCTAGAAATGCTATATTAGAGTGGACAGTATATAATTTTGATAACAGGGCCAGAATGGGCTCGTTTTTAACTGTAAAACTAGCTAAGACTCTCATATCTGTAGGTTTCATACTGTAGTTTTACAACACAAATCTTTGGAAACTTCCCTATTTTATTTCTTTGAAGATCACGAACTTACAAACGATATCTATGTCGGTCAAAATCGGGTTGTCATTTATTATTTCACACACCGTTTGCTTTCTCACACTTCGCTTGTATGTGCATTCAACGTAATTAGTTGTAGTCAAAAGAAAATAATTATTAAATGTAAAAAAAATATTCTTTCAGCTACATGTATGTTACTCACAAAGCAAAACGTATGTTTTATTTGATATAGTAAAATATGTCTGGGTTATTCATATTATAATACATGGGAAAAGTCCGTTAATTCGATATCCAAAGGAAAAATAAGTCCTGAGAATGGAATATTAACAAATGCCAGCAGAGTACATTAGGAATTAAAAGTATAAAGAAAACATATAAATCCATTGAAGTGTCAAGTCCAATGAGGTGTCCATATAAGAAGGACATGATATCTCACTAAAGATCTAATCTACCTAATCTGGAGGCGCTAACTTGTAATGGATGTTCCTGACATGTAGGTATAATTGAACATTTTATTCTCACCGAATGGTTTAAATCCCTTAAAGAGGATAAGTATACCTAAGGAGCAAAACACTACATTTCTTCATATAAGATCTAAGATCACAAACTTAAGAACGATCTCACGAAATAGTGAAATAGTGAAATCAAAATCAACATAATGTCCATTTTCACAAGATTTTTCCTCACCAACAGAGAACCATTTGTATTCCTTTATTTAGTACACTAATTTTATTTTCTGTTATTTATTTATTAAAGAATACTTACAACGCATATAAACTAGTCAGGTTCACAAATGTATTCTTAGCAATAGTCAGCAATCGATTGTCATTCAGATATCTGAAAAGCCAAATTTAAGAAAACTCTTTTGATATATTCCAGTGCAACATTTTATTTTTTACCTAAGGACATATATAGGATTAAGTCTTTTGTTTCCATAAATAATAACAAAAAACAGCAACAAGTTACAAACTTTGAATCTCGACTAGCCATTCGGGTTTAAATTTAAAAGTGACAAAAAAGGGACACATCATAATTATATTTCTTATCCCATTTTCATGATATGTTGAATTTGTGAATTTCTGCATCACGATATTTAAAAGCAAAATCAAGATTTGTTTTCTTGCAGTTCATCGAAATTGATCAAATGAAGTTAAAGATAGTTCAGCACAAGAAAATTTAAACCATTGCATAATTCATTCATAAGTTTCATGAAATGGTCGTAACGTCTTGGTCAACAGCAAGGCAAACTTTTAGATACCAGGACAATCAACATAAAACAACAACTCCTCCATAAATGTATGTTTCCCAAGTGCATACAGTTTTACCAATAATATGCCATGTCTCGACAGTGCGTAGTTCTCTTGTCCAATACTCATTTAACCTGAACAATTACTTATCAAGTCAAATCGGGCGCTAGCAGAGAGAGATACCATATATCACGTAATACTTTATCAATGCATAGTTTATCAAAAGGACAACATCATTAATAAAATTAATGTTGAAATAAAAATAAATAGACGCTCCCAGGACCCTGTATTTCTAATCGGCATTCGATTTGCCAATCAACAGCCGAAAATGCGCCCAAGAAACATAAGTCTAATTTATTGGACATAATTCTGAAAGAGGACAATCTAATAACCTTGGCTGCCAAGTGTGGTTCCATAGTGATTTCATAAAAAACGATATTTAAAATGAATTTTTACCATAGGGTCCTATATTAAATAAAGTTATGGCGGCCGTCTTCGTTGACAGTCCAGGTCATCTGACACAATTTGACCGCTAAAGCCCCAACTTGTTTTATTAATTTCACCATATCGTTCCATCGTAAAATAAATTCGGCAGTAGCAGCCTTCTTTGTTGACATTTGGGGTTATATTACACAATTCTGAAAGAGGATCACCTTCAGACCATTTCTGCAAATTCTGGTTTCAATTGGATGGATGGATGAATTATTGTTTAACGTCCAGTGGCAACCAGGTGCATATCAGGACGGAAACATGTCGATATGATAATGAATATGATCCCTGCTTTGTACTAGACCAACACGCTAGGTCGGAGTTTTGATGTGATAGCTGACGATGTAACTTTGCGCAGGAGCCATATCACTTCACTCGGACACATTGTACTGACTCTGAGCCGACCGGTGTTGCTCTTTCTCCTAAATACAATGAAAAATTGGTTTTATAGAATAATGATTGTTTATCAGGTTACAAAAAGCACTGTACTTGTCCATTATGGGCTTCTTCTTTGAGATGGTAAGTCATTAACCTCCACTTACAATTTATCTACCAAGCTAACTTTATTGGTTAAGAATATTTGGTTAAAAGTTGTAAGAAGTGGTTTACTAGAAGTCAAGTTATCCCATGAAAACCAGCAGACAAAGCAGTTCACGCTTCTTGAAAGCCACCTGTTATATTATATATGGAAATTCCCCTTATTTTACTTGATGAAATGCCCCTTGTTTATTGATAGACAAGCAAAATAGAAAGTATATATGCTATATAAACCCTGATTTTAAAGGAGTAAGTATAGTAAACATGAATGGCATTGTCTGTCCATTGATGACCTGATTCTTGTGTAGTCAGGTACATCAATTTTCAACATATGACATTATTCGATCTGAAGATTTGGTGACTTTTTTTAAACTGGTTATTTTTGTTCAAGAATTATATTAACCAGTTTTAATTATATTTTTTGTTCCAAGATATATGTTTTTCATAAATGTATTTGGAGAGATGCAGGATATGATATTAACATATGCAAACAGTGGCATTTTTTCGAAATGCCTTAGAAGAAATCATACTTGAAATGACTATTGTACAATCATGTTTTTCATCATGAGGCAAGACATCTACTGTTTTTATGAAATCATGGTTTTCAATTAAGTTATCTAGTCATGCATTTCAGAGAACAGGGATATTTTAGTATTCTATTTCAAACTGTCAATTCAAAATTCATTCCTTCTAATTCGGTGTTGATAATACACCTTTTTCAATACAATGCAGATCTTCTTTTTAAATCCGATAAATGTTCCATTTATACTTTTGTTGTTCAAGGATGAGTGGAATGAAGTTTAATTTGAGACTAAAGATCTGAATCAGATATATATAGATATATATATAGTTTGAATTTATTTTCACTAGTAAATGTGTATCATTGATGATACATATATTTACAGTTTTCATTTACATCTTTATGGAAAGATAATAACTTTGCACTCCACTTTTGAAAGACATGAATTAAAAAAAAACTTTGAAGATTTCCCATTCTTCACTTTGAAATTGTGTAAGAACCTGTTAGTCTGTTATGCAATAATAGTCTATCTTGTGAAATAGAAGTGTTACAACAGTTATATCATTAATTTATTAAAAAAAAACCACTGGATTTCCAATTTTCTATTAGTTTTAAAATCATTTTTTATAATGTTGTGAAGATAAACAGATCACAATGAGGAAATGAGCAAATTTACCCCTTTTTGAGCTTCAAAAGTTGCAAAAAATGAAATGTTCTTCTTTTTTGTTAAAAAAAACATGTAAAGGTAATGTATGTCATCACTGTATTCATTGTTCAAAGCTAAAATAATAGAAATACTAAGGGTTCATTCCTTGTATTGCACATGGTATATATCCTTAGCTGAAATTTGGCTTCAAATTTCGGTATTTTTGGTTGAGTACTTCTTGTTTAATATAAGTTTGGTTTTTGGTCTTAATGCTGATAATGAGAGGTTACTCCTTGAAATGCATCGTATACAGCATAGTATAAATCTACTATATCTAATATTAGTATCTGGATTGTTATCTGGAAACTCCTGGGATGATGCCTCTGCTGGTGGACCCTAGGTCCCCGAGGGTATTCGCCAACCCAGTCGTCAGACATGTCTGACATGATTATTCATTGATTTGTTACAAAAATTTCCAGTATTTAGCAAAATTCAAAAATAATAGAAATACTAAGGGTTCATTCCTTGTATTGCACATGGTAGATCTCCTTGGCTGAAATTTGGCTTCCTATTTCGGTATTTTTGGTTGAGTACTTCTTGTTTAATATAAGTTTGGTTTTTGGTCTTCCAAATGTTTCGGTTTTAATGCTGCTGATGAGAGGTAACGCCTTGAAATGCGTCGTATACAGCATAGTATAAATTTACTATATCTAATATTAGTATCTTTGGATTGTTATTTTATAACCCAATTATTCCCCATTTTTCAAAATTAATTATTTTTCGTAAATCAAATATTACCACTTAGGTTTTCGTTCATTTGTAGATAAAACATAGTTGTTTAAAAATATAAAAGAACAAAAAATTAATTTTGGCTGCAATTTCTAATAATATTCCCTCAAAAATCTAGAAAATCACAGTTTTTATAATGTATGAAAACATGCCAGTTATCCCCCTTTTTATATAACTTAAAATAAGTAAATAGCTAAAATAATTTTAGAGAACATGAGATATTTTTTCAAGACAAGGTTAGTTGTTTAAGAACACATAAAAATGAATTCAACTTACTGAATACTTTTAAAGTAAATTTAATGGAAAAATGTTGAAATTTTACGAAAAATGATTGTGATTTAGCGTAAAATCTTCAAAGATGGCTACGATAGCAACCAAATATTATTTTGGAGTAAAAATCTTTTTTTGTACAAACTTATGCAATACATAACCATTTTCTGACAGTTTGGTTAAAATCTGAATCTACTCATTTCCAAGATTTTTCAAATCCTTTGATATTTACAGAGAGTGACTCAGAATGTTTGCTTGTTTGTTTAGTTGGGGTTTAACGCCGTTTTCAGCACATTTGGCTATTTCGCGGCGGCCAGTTTTTATTGGTGGAGGAAGCCGGAGTACCTGGAGAGAACCACCGACCTTCGGTAGGAAAATTGGCAATCCTTGTCAATTAAGATCGGAGTCGAACACACCCCGCCACAGGTGAGATTCGAACTCACAACCCCAACGTTGACAGGCTAGTGATCATTAGTAGTCATGACGAACTACCTAGACAACTCGGCCACCGAGGCCCCTGACTCAGAATGAAATAATTAAATACTTTCTTTCCATTCAACAGAAATTATTCATAGTTCATATTTAACATATCCTTAGATGTAGACAGTGTTTGAGACATATCTCTATTTAATGAAACCATGGCAAAATGCGTAAAGTTAGATGACGTAGTTTGTATAATTAGATCAGCGTCAAACGTAACGACGAAAATCATGTCAAATGTTACCGATGGAACAAAATGTCATTTCACCGAAAAGTACCGAAATAGACGATGCCAGGCTTCACGATTATATACGAAGGAAAACTAAGTTGTCAGTATAGACTGAGATTAGAAATCAAAAATTTAAAAAGGGAAATTCATGATATGAATAATAATATAAACTACATTAACGACACAGACAAGCTAGTTAACACATTGAACATGTCGTACTTGAGATAAAAAGGACCTTAGATGACATCTAAAGATTATAATAAATTAAAACAACATATTTACAGTCTGCAAACCGAAGACACCATACTCTTTTGTACATAACTGTAATATAAGTTTCTTAAAACATTTTATTCTACTTTTATTAACGTGGCCCAAGTAATTTATTACGCATTTTGTTTAAATTGTACCGTTACTGCATCTTGAATATGTAACCCATAGCCTATAATACTTGCATTTCTAGAATTTAATATTTTTGGTTCAAGACTCCGAATAAATAAGATAGCTTTTATCAAATGATAGTTCTCATACTTTCGTATAAGATGTTTTCATTGCTGCACTTCATTTATGTGTACCATTGTCAATACTCTCTTATTCTCTTGTATTTTGGATATTATTCTATATAATCTTAAAAGGTTAAAATACATTCCTCATTGTTTCCCCCCCCCCCCCCATAATAATTCTGTTATTTACTATACTAATATATAATAAGGTTTAAATGATTTATAGTAAAAATCGGTGTCCTTAAAAGTTAGGTTTTCAAACGTTTTCTCAGCATTAAACTGTGAACGGTTGTTATAAAGATATCTGCAAATTAAGTAAATATTTTATTATTTTGATTTCTTTCGGCAGTTTACACCTTGATACACTGTAACAATGCATCACTGTATTTGCCTACTTGCTCAAATCATATATATTACTCTAAGCACCTGTGATGGATAAAGGCTCAATCCATAGAGTCGCCTAGTGCGTCCCATGTGGCGAATAGGGGAGACCCTCTCGTTTGGGGTTGTCGGGTCATTATACGGAAAGCGTCATCGCGGACTATAGTGGGTAACTTGTTTCGAGAATGCCACACTCCTTGCACGCTTAAGACCCTTTCTGTAGTTTTCGAAAAAGAGCAGGCTAATGCCGCTACAGAAGGCTAAATTATCCGACCATACCCAACCATCCTCCTTTTGCAGTGGCAGTCAA
This sequence comes from Mytilisepta virgata, assembly GCA_028015205.1. Taxonomy (NCBI): domain Eukaryota; kingdom Metazoa; phylum Mollusca; class Bivalvia; order Mytilida; family Mytilidae; genus Mytilisepta; species Mytilisepta virgata. Next base: position 25,973,308 of record CM051513.1, read on the forward strand.
AATTGGTTTCCCTGTGTGTCCTGACACACCCCTATTTCAATTGTTTGATGAATTGAGCTGGTTCTAATCAATAATATATCCCATTTGAAAATAATTAAATTAATGTCGTGAATTTCTTGTATGACGTCGAATGCCATTTAGATCTCTATAGGTTTTGTCTACGGAAGGCACTCAATATTTTAATGTATAAATACACATATTTACAGGTGTTTTAAACTGTTAGTGTTAAATCTTAAGATATTCGGTGTTCTTTTGCCTAAAAGTAATCTTGGCAATGACTAGGGCGTTGTTGTACATGACCATATTGGAATTAAGTCACAACCTTTTCAAAAATGGTACATTTGTATTCTGTCAGTGTGAAATTGATTCTTGTATGCAAATTATGACTGCAAAACGAAATTATTTGTGTGGATAACAGATGACTATCATGAAAAATTATCAGTATAATTGCAGACTTGGAGAAATATATAGCGTGACATCGGTGCCTACAATTGTACAAATTGAATAATTACTTACAAATATTGCAAACTATCAAGACCTCTGAAAACTCCAGCCGCAATGATAGAAATTTCATTATGGTCTAATTGTCTGAAAGTATAATTTCGTGCGTTAGTGTTATATGCATATAGACGAATAACTGTAAAACAAAAGTTTACGAGCTGATAGGCTTCTGTTCATTATCTCTCTGTATTAAAATACAATTCTTTGATACCAATTTTGATGCAAAAGGTGTGAAAATTTCGTCAATTCTCCACTTATGATTTGTTTTCAAGGACTAAAATGTTGCAAACCAAAACAAAAATCCAAAAACTTGAAGATCAAATTCAAAAATGCAAAAATTACCAAGTCATTGTAAAGCAAAAAACCACCTAAGTACAGAACTATTCCCGAAGAAGATACGTTTTAACGTTCATAAATTTTACAATTTGTTACAGTTAATTCTAAGGGCTAGTATTGTAATATCTGACCCAACACAATTACAACCACAATTCAAACCAAAAGAAAATTTGGATTAACTAATTTCATTATGTAGTATAATATGCTAACAATAAAGTTAAATTTTGCAGGTTTGAAAACCTGTTTTCAGCAAAACACTGTACATCATTGGAAATTCATGCGACTTAAAATAAATTTCAGTGATATTGTTGTAGTAAAAAAAGTTTACATAGCATAAGTATGGAGGTTCCGTTTACCATATATTGCAACACACTCGTATTATCAAATATTCTAAATAGGCACTGACGAGTATTCCGAAAGATATAGTGGTCAAGACCTAGTACAAATACAACAAATAATAAAATTGACATTTTTTATTTCTTCCATACTACATTTATTGGACAAGATGTGCACATTTCGTCGATTTGAGACTCATCAGTTGAACAGAAGGTTTAAGGCGTTGGTTAACCCCCCTCAAAAAAAAAGAAGAATAATAAATTAATTTAAATTGGGCACGAATTTTGGTCTTAGTTATCTTTTTAAGTCAAGTCAAGAAATACTAAAGGGATATTTGAAGGACGGAAAAATCGTAACAACTGAAAAACTGGGGAGAAAGACGAAGACAAGATCAAAACAATACATGCACCACAATTAAAAACTAAAAACATATGAACAACATGGACCCCACCAAAAAACCATAGGTAGACTCAGGTCCTGCACAAAAGTAAGCAGTGTCTTCTTCCTACAGGACACCCGCTATGCCGTCCATGACACATCCGGTATGAGGAAGGGATAATATTAATAGGACAGGTCAATTTTCATTTGGGAAACGTTTTTTATACCTATCAACCAAGTCATGATGACGCCCATAAAACTTTAATAAGGATGACTTCATTTTAGGAGCAAATATTTACAAGTGAGTTATTTTTCATGGCATAAATATGAAGGTCTCGTTTACCATATATTGCAAGACACTCGTATAATCAAAATTTGCACTGACGACTATTCCGAAAGATATAGTGATCAAAACCTAATGAAATTACAATAAAAGTAAAATTGGCCTTTTTTATTTCTTCCATACCAAATTTAATGCACAAGATGTTCACATTTCGACGATTTGAGACTCATCAGTTGTACTCGAGGCCAAAGACGTTGCAAAACCAAAAAACAAAAAAACAAAAAAACAAAAAACAAAAAAACAAAAAACAAAACAAAAAAAGTAAAAAAAGAAGAATAGCCAATCAATTTAATTTGAGCACGAATTCTGGTCTTCGTTATCCCTTTGTAAATGAATACTTACAAATAGGTTAAACCTGTTAGGTTTCCAAAAGCATTTTCTGTAACAGACTGCAAACGATTGTTATGAAGATATCTGAAAAGAGTAAGAGAACAAAACCATTTTGATATATTTTAGAAAACATTTGATACAGGAAAGGCAATAATTTGATTTGTTCTCTAGTTTTAATACATGCTAATGTAAAACAGTTACAATTGCCCGAGTAATATCTTTTATAACGATATTCTGACTTTCTACATGATAATTAGGAATTCTTTGATTGGTTGCAAAGCAGAAAAATATATAGTCTATTGTTTCGAGCATCAATATTACTATTACATAAAGAAAATCCAATTATTGTGTAGGACATCCTATGTTTGTCTTCAGTCTTTTTAAAATCATTTCATTGGAAGGCGTTTAATCAAAACAGGCAAACCTTAAAAGGGAGTTAACAATCTGTTTCAGAGCAAATGGTTATATTTCGCGTAATGTCAAAATTTCGTCACTTAATTTTAACATTTTCTGAGTCAATTAAGCAGTAGTGAAAATGCACCCAAAAAGAATAAAATTGATGTCAACTGTATAAAAACACTGTTCAACTATACGTAGATAAGAGTTTCTTCTTTTATATTGTATAATATGCTAGCAACAAGTTAAAGTTTGCAGTGTAAAAACCTGTTTTCAACAATACACTGTACATCATTGTAAATTCATGTGACTTAAAACATAATCCAGTCATATTGTTGTAGTAAAACCATATATTTTCAGGGCATAAGTATGAAGGTCCTGTTTACCATATATTGCAACACACTCGTATTATCAAAAGTATTGTAAATAGGTACTGACGAGTATTCCGAGAGATATATTTGGCAAGACCTAATGAAATTTCAAGAATAATAAAATAGTTACGATTGTAATTAAGATATCTGAAACGAGTTAGAGAACACAACCATTTTGATATATTTCAGAAAACATTTGATATAGAAAAGGCAATGATTCTTCTCTGGTTTTAATACATTTTAATGTGAAACATTAACAGTTCCCTGAAGTAATATCTTTTATAACGATATTCTGACTTTCTACAGGGTAATTAGGAATTATCTAATATATTGTAAAGTAGAACAATATATAATTTATTGTATCGAGCAACAGTATTACTATTACATAAAGAAAATAGATTTTTTGTGTAGGAAATCCTATGTTTGTATTGGTTCTTTTTAACTCATTTCATTGGAGGGTGTTTAATCGAAACAGGAAAACCTTAAAAAGGAGTTAACAATCTGTCTCAGGGCAAATGGTCTCATTTCACGTAATGTCAAAATTTCGTCACCTTTTAATTAAGATTGTCTGAGTTATTTAGGAAAATTTGTCCTTGTATATTGATGTGATTGTAGCCATTCATTTATATCCATGGTCCTTGAGCGGTTTTCAACTGTTTTACTATTGATAAATCAAATGATTTATCGTGTAGTTATACAATGTAGTTTGGGAAAAATTTCGTTAAGTTTTCATATCTTATTATTGTTTTATTTTATGTTTTCATTATAGAATTTAACAATAAGAATCATTCCAACAGGTAAAATTCATAGTAATTGTACATTGATTCCTACGTTTAGTTAAAATTAGCTGATGGCCATCGATCACTTTAAAACAAACATGCTTTAATCTCCATATTAAGGTCAATGCGAAGTAATTGAACGCCATCTAGTGTTCATTTGTTTACTGTTTCAAGGGTAACAGCCCCTTTTCATTGTATTACGTCCCCGACTGATTGTCTGACGTCGTAGCCATTATGACGTTCACTCCGGAGGAGCAGTGGAGTCGCTCTAAGGTAGGTTTTGTCTACGGAAGGCACTCAATATTTTAATGTATAAATACACATATTTACAGGTGTTTTAAACTGTTAGTGTTAAATCTTAAGATATTCGGTGTTCTTTTGCCTAAAAGTAATCTTGGCAATGACTAGGGCGTTGTTGTACATGACCATATTGGAATTAAGTCACAACCTTTTCAAAAATGGTACATTTGTATTCTGTCAGTGTGAAATTGATTCTTGTATGCAAATTATGACTGCAAAACGAAATTATTTGTGTGGATAACAGATGACTATCATGAAAAATTATCAGTATAATTGCAGACTTGGAGAAATATATAGCGTGACATCGGTGCCTACAATTGTACAAATTGAATAATTACTTACAAATATTGCAAACTATCAAGACCTCTGAAAACTCCAGCCGCAATGATAGAAATTTCATTATGGTCTAATTGTCTGAAAGTATAATTTCGTGCGTTAGTGTTATATGCATATAGACGAATAAATGTAAAACAAAAGTTTACGAGCTGATAGGCTTCTGTTCATTATCTCTCTGTATTAAAATACAATTCTTTGATACCAATTTTGATGCAAAAGGTGTGAAAATTTCGTCAATTCTCCACTTATGATTTGTTTTCAAGGACTAAAATGTTGCAAACCAAAACAAAAATCCAAAAACTTGAAGATCAAATTCAAAAATGCAAAAATTACCAAAACATTGTAAAGCAAAAAACCACCTAAGTACAGAACTATTCCCGAAGAAGATACGTTTTAACGTTCATAAATTTTACAATTTGTTACAGTTAATTCTAAGGGCTAGTATTGTAATATCTGACCCAACACAATTACAACCACAATTCAAACCAAAAGAAAATTTGGATTAACTAATTTCATTATGTAGTATAATATGCTAACAATAAAGTTAAATTTTGCAGGTTTGAAAACCTGTTTTCAGCAAAACACTGTACATCATTGGAAATTCATGCGACTTAAAATAAATTTCAGTGATATTGTTGTAGTAAAAAAAGTTTACATAGCATAAGTATGGAGGTCCCGTTTATCATATATTGCAACACACTCGTATTATCAAATATTCTAAATAGGCACTGACGAGTATTCCGAAAGATATAGTGGTCAAGACCTAGTACAAATACAACAAATAATAAAATTGACATTTTTTATTTCTTCCATACTACATTAATTGGACAAGATGTGCACATTTCGTCGATTTGAGACTCATCAGTTGAACAGAAGGCTTAAGGCATTGGTTAACCCCCCTCAAAAAAAAAAAAGAAGAAGAATAAATTAATTTAAATTGGGCACGAATTTTGGTCTTAGTTATCTTTTTAAGTCAAGTCAAGAAATACTAAAGGGATATTTGAAGGACGGAAAAATCGTAACAACTGAAAAACTGGGGAGAAAGACGAAGACAAGATCAAAACAATACATGCACCACAATTAAAAACTAAAAACATATGAACAACATGGACCCCACCAAAAAACCATAGGTAGACTCAGGTCCTGCACAAAAGTAAGCAGTGTCTTCTTCCTAAAGGACACCCGCTATGCCGTCCATGACACATCCGGTATGAGGAAGGGATAATATTAATAGGACAGGTCAATTTTCATTTGGGAAACGGTTTTTATACCTATCAACCAAGTCATGATGACGCCCATAAAACTTTAATAAGGATGACTTCATTTTAGGAGCAAATACTTACAAGTGAGTTATTTTTCATGGCATAAATATGAAGGTCTCGTTTACCATATATTGCAAGACACTCGTATAATCAAAATTTGCACTGACGACTATTCCGAAAGATATAGTGATCAAAACCTAATGAAATTACAATAAAAGTAAAATTGGCCTTTTTTATTTCTTCCATACCAAATTTAATGCACAAGATGTTCACATTTCGACGATTTGAGACTCATCAGTTGTACTCGAGGCCAAAGACGTTGCAAAACAAAAAAACAAAAAAACAAAAAACAAAACAAAACAAAACAAAAAAAGTAAAAAAAGAAGAATAGCCAATCAATTTAATTTGAGCACGAATTCTGGTCTTCGTTATCCCTTTGTAAATGAATACTTACAAATGGGTTAAGCCTGTTAGGTTTCCAAAAGCATTTTCTGTAACAGACTGCAAACGATTGTTATGAAGATATCTGAAAAGAGTAAGAGAACAAAACCAGTTTGATATATTTTAGAAAACATTTGATACAGGAAAGGCAATAATTTGATTTGTTCTCTAGTTTTAATACATGCTAATGTAAAACAGTTACAATTGCCCGAGTAATATCTTTTATAACGATATTCTGACTTTCTACATGATAATTAGGAATTCTTTGATTGGTTGCAAAGCAGAAAAATATATAGTCTATTGTTTCGAGCATCAATATTACTATTACATAAAGAAAATCCAATTATTGTGTAGGACATCCTATGTTTGTCTTCAGTCTTTTTAAAATCATTTCATTGGAAGGCGTTTAATCAAAACAGGCAAACCTTAAAAGGGAGTTAACAATCTGTTTCAGAGCAAATGGTTATATTTCGCGTAATGTCAAAATTTCTTCACTTAATTTTAACATTTTCTGAGTCAATTAAGCAGTAGTGAAAATGCACCCAAAAAGAATAAAATTGATGTCAACTGTATAAAAACACTGTTCAACTATACGTAGATAAGAGTTTCTTCTTTTATATTGTATAATATGCTAGCAACAAGTTAAAGTTTGCTGTGTAAAAACCTGTTTTCAACAATACACTGTACATCATTGTAAATTCATGTGACTTAAAACATAATCCAGTCATATTGTTGTAGTAAAACCATATATTTTCATGGCATAAGTATGAAGGTCCTGTTTACCATATATTGCAACACACTCGTATTATCAAAAGTATTGTAAATAGGTACTGACGAGTATTCCGAGAGATATATTTGGCAAGACCTAATGAAATTTCAAGAATAATAAAATAGTTACGATTGTAATTAAGATATCTGAAACGAGTTAGAGAACACAACCATTTTGATATATTTCAGAAAACATTTGATATAGAAAAGGCAATGATTCTTCTCTGGTTTTAATACATTTTAATGTGAAACATTAACAGTTCCCTGAAGTAATATCTTTTATAACGATATTCTGACTTTCTACAGGGTAATTAGGAATTATCTAATATATTGTAAAGTAGAACAATACATAATTTATTGTATCGAGCAACAGTATTACTATTACATAAAGAAAATAGATTTTTTGTGTAGGAAATCCTATGTTTGTATTGGTTCTTTTTAACTCATTTCATTGGAGGGTGTTTAATCGAAACAGGAAAACCTTAAAAAGGAGTTAACAATCTGTCTCAGGGCAAATGGTCTCATTTCACGTAATGTCAAAATTTCGTCACCTTTTAATTAAGATTGTCTGAGTTATTTAGGAAAATTTGTCCTTGTATATTGATGTGATTGTAGCCATTCATTTATATCCATGGTCCTTGAGCGGTTTTCAACTGTTTTACTATTGATAAATCAAATGATTTATCGTGTAGTTATACAATGTAGTTTGGGAAAAATTTCGTTAAGTTTTCATATCTTATTATTGTTTTATTTTATGTTTTCATTATAGAATTTAACAATAAGAATCATTCCAACAGGTAAAATTCATAGTAATTGTACATTGATTCCTACGTTTAGTTAAAATTAGCTGATGGCCATCGATCACTTTAAAACAAACATGCTTTAATCTCCATATTAAGGTCAATGCGAAGTAATTGAACGCCATCTAGTGTTCATTTGTTTACTGTTTCAAGGGTAACAGCCCCTTTTCATTGTATTACGTCCCCGACTGATTGTCTGACGTCGTAGCCATTATGACGTTCACTCCGGAGGAGCAGTGGAGTCGCTCTAAGGTAGGTTTTGTCTACGGAAGGCACTCAATATTTTAATGTATAAATACACATATTTACAGGTGTTTTAAACTGTTAGTGTTAAATCTTAAGATATTCGGTGTTCTTTTGCCTAAAAGTAATCTTGGCAATGACTAGGGCGTTGTTGTACATGACCATATTGGAATTAAGTCACAACCTTTTCAAAAATGGTACATTTGTATTCTGTCAGTGTGAAATTGATTCTTGTATGCAAATTATGACTGCAAAACGAAATTATTTGTGTGGATAACAGATGACTATCATGAAAAATTATCAGTATAATTGCAGACTTGGAGAAATATATAGCGTGACATCGGTGCCTACAATTGTACAAATTGAATAATTACTTACAAATATTGCAAACTATCAAGACCTCTGAAAACTCCAGCCGCAATGATAGAAATTGCATTATGGTCTAATTGTCTGAAAGTATAATTTCGTGCGTTAGTGTTATATGCATATAGACGAATAACTGTAAAACAAAAGTTTACGAGCTGATAGGCTTCTGTTCATTATCTCTCTGTATTAAAATACAATTCTTTGATACCAATTTTGATGCAAAAGGTGTGAAAATTTCGTCAATTCTCCACTTATGATTTGTTTTCAAGGACTAAAATGTTGCAAACCAAAACAAAAATCCAAAAACTTGAAGATCAAATTCAAAAATGCAAAAATTACCAAAACATTGTAAAGCAAAAAACCACCTAAGTACAGAACTATTCCCGAAGAAGATACGTTTTAACGTTCATAAATTTTACAATTTGTTACAGTTAATTCTAAGGGCTAGTATTGTAATATCTGACCCAACACAATTACAACCACAATTCAAACCAAAAGAAAATTTGGATTAACTAATTTCATTATGTAGTATAATATGCTAACAATAAAGTTAAATTTTGCAGGTTTGAAAACCTGTTTTCAGCAAAACACTGTACATCATTGGAAATTCATGCGACTTAAAATAAATTTCAGTGATATTGTTGTAGTAAAAAAAGTTTACATAGCATAAGTATGGAGGTCCCGTTTATCATATATTGCAACACACTCGTATTATCAAATATTCTAAATAGGCACTGACGAGTATTCCGAAAGATATAGTGGTCAAGACCTAGTACAAATACAACAAATAATAAAATTGACATTTTTTATTTCTTCCATACTACATTTATTGGACAAGATGTGCACATTTCGTCGATTTGAGACTCATCAGTTGAACAGAAGGCTTAAGGCGTTGGTTAACCCCCCTCAAAAAAAAAAAAAAGAAGAAGAATAAATTAATTTAAATTGGGCACGAATTTTGGTCTTAGTTATCTTTTTAAGTCAAGTCAAGAAATACTAAAGGGATATTTGAAGGACGGAAAAATCGTAACAACTGAAAAACTGGGGAGAAAGACGAAGACAAGATCAAAACAATACATGCACCACAATTAAAAACTAAAAACATATGAACAACATGGACTCCACCAAAAAACCATAGGTAGACTCAGGTCCTGCACAAAAGTAAGCAGTGTCTTCTTCCTACAGGACACCCGCTATGCCGTCCATGACACATCCGGTATGAGGAAGGGATAATATTAATAGGACAGGTCAATTTTCATTTGGGAAACGGTTTTTATACCTATCAACCAAGTCATGATGACGCCCATAAAACTCTAATAAGGATGACTTCATTTTAGGAGCAAATACTTACAAGTGAGTTATTTTTCATGGCATAAATATATTTATTTGCATATATTGCAAGACACTCGTATAATCAAAATTTGCACTGACGACTATTCCGAAAGATATAGTGATCAAGACCTAATGAAATTACAATAAAAGTAAAATTGGCCTTTTTTATTTCTTCCATACCAAATTTAATGCACAAGATGTTCACATTTCGACGATTTGAGACTCATCAGTTGTACTCGAGGCCAAAAACGTTGCAAAACCAAAAAACCAAAAAACAAAAAAACAAAAAACAAAAAAACAAAAAACAAAACAAAACAAAACAAAAAAAGTAAAAAAAGAAGAATAGCCAATCAATTTAATTTGAGCACGAATTCTGGTCTTCGTTATCCCTTTGTAAATGAATACTTACAAATAGGTTAAGCCTGTTAGGTTTCCAAAAGCATTTTCTGTAACAGACTGCAAACGATTGTTATGAAGATATCTGAAAAGAGTAAGAGAACAAAACCATTTTGATATATTTTAGAAAACATTTGATACAGGAAAGGCAATAATTTGATTTGTTCTCTAGTTTTAATACATGCTAATGTAAAACAGTTACAATTGCCCGAGTAATATCTTTTATAACGATATTCTGACTTTCTACATGATAATTAGGAATTCTTTGATTGGTTGCAAAGCAGAAAAATATATAGTCTATTGTTTCGAGCATCAATATTACTATTACATAAAGAAAATCCAATTATTGTGTAGGACATCCTATGTTTGTCTTCAGTCTTTTTAAAATCATTTCATTGGAAGGCGTTTAATCAAAACAGGCAAACCTTAAAAGGGAGTTAACAATCTGTTTCAGAGCAAATGGTTATATTTCGCGTAATGTCAAAATTTCGTCACTTAATTTTAACATTTTCTGAGTCAATTAAGCAGTAGTGAAAATGCACCCAAAAAGAATAAAATTGATGTCAACTGTATAAAAACACTGTTCAACTATACGTAGATAAGAGTTTCTTCTTTTATATTGTATAATATGCTAGCAACAAGTTAAAGTTTGCTGTGTAAAAACCTGTTTTCAACAATACACTGTACATCATTGTAAATTCATGTGACTTAAAACATAATCCAGTCATATTGTTGTAGTAAAACCATATATTTTCATGGCATAAGTATGAAGGTCCTGTTTACCATATATTGCAACACACTCGTATTATCAAAAGTATTGTAAATAGGTACTGACGAGTATTCCGAGAGATATATTTGGCAAGACCTAATGAAATTTCAAGAATAATAAAATAGTTACGATTGTAATTAAGATATCTGAAAAGAGTTAGAGAACACAACCATTTTGATATATTTCAGAAAACATTTGATATAGGAAAGGCAATGATTCTTCTCTGGTTTTAATACATTTTAATGTGAAACATTAACAGTTCCCTGAAGTAATATCTTTTATAACGATATTCTGACTTTCTACAGGGTAATTAGGAATTATCTAATATATTGTAAAGTAGAACAATATATAATTTATTGTATCGAGCAACAGTATTACTATTACATAAAGAAAATGGAATTTTTGTGTAGGAAATCCTATGTTTGTATTGGTTCTTTTTAACTCATTTCATTGGAGGGTGTTTAATCGAAACAGGAAAACCTTCAAAAGGAGTTAACAATCTGTCTCAGGGCAAATGGTCTCATTTCACGTAATGTCAAAATTTCGTCACCTTTTAATTAAGATTGTCTGAGTTATTTAGGAAAATTTGTCCTTGTATATTGATGTGATTGTAGCCATTCATTTATATCCATGGTCCTTGAGCGGTTTTCAACTGTTTTACTATTGATAAATCAAATGATTTAGCGTGTAGTTATACAATGTAGTTTGGGAAAAATTTCGTTAAGTTTTCATATCTTATTATTGTTTTATTTTATGTTTTCATTATAGAATTTAACAATAAGAATCATTCCAACAGGTAAAATTCATAGTAATTGTACATTGATTCCTATGTTTAGTTAAAATTAGCTGATGGCCATCGATCACTTTAAAACAAACATGCTTTAATCTCCATATTAAGGTCAATGCGAAGTAATTGAACGCCATCTAGTGTTCATTTGTTTACTGTTTCAAGGGTAACAGCCCCTTTTCATTGTATTACGTCCCCGACTGATTGTCTGACGTCGTAGCCATTATGACGTTCACTCCGGAGGAGCAGTGGAGTCGCTCTAAGGTAGAAATAATGGGGTGTTCAGACGTCAAGTTATTACGCAACACAAAACTTTTTCGAAACGTTTCAAAACGCATTGTGCGTTCACACGTCCCTTTATTATCAAAACTCATTCGAAAACATATTTAGACTAATTCGTTTCAGAATCATAGGTACGTGTTGTTATTTTTACAGTAAATATTATGCAAGTAATTTGCTTAGTTTAAATTTTAGATATTTATGTACAGTGTGCTACCTCCATGGTATTACCACGCCGTAAGTCGCCTTTTTGACACATAGATCACGGGTACACTGTTATAAATTTACTAAACATCTCAATGTCTGTGAACTAAGTAAATAACGCGAATGCATATATGACGTCAAGTTGCCTATATAACATCATTTTCACTTTGATGGAGAAATACAAAATATCAAGCAAGTGAAGACGGTCCTCATTATCCTTTTAAAAAAATATTGTTACTTATATTTTTGATGCAATTTCATCGTTCTCTAGAATTCGCCTGGTGTTCCGCTCCAGCATTTGAATACTGCGACTTAAACTGAATCGATTGAAATTGTGACTGATATTAGCTTAATTTTATGATTTCATGACATGACGCATTGAGAATGTACATTAATAGTTTTTTATTTTGGTTACACAAAATTTATTTTAAGTTCTTTGGATTTTTTAAGGTTAAATATAGCGAGCATTTTTTTTTCTAACGGGATAGTTTTTTTTTCAGGCGAATATAAAATTTCAGTGTGACAAAACTTTTTATTTTTAATTTGAATTAGGAGCGAATTTTGAAAAAAATTGAAGCGGCACAATCCAACGATCTAAAAATCAGTTTGGTTTGGCCTAATTTGTCAGGGATTTTACAGCGAATAGTTTGTCCAAAATAATTACGTGGAGTTACAATTCACTTGACGCACTGTGATTTATTTTAATATGTACCTGGACTATAAGGATACAGTTGCAATACAAATCATCCATCGACAACATGAAAATCAAACATTGTCATTCAACAAATAATAAATAAAAGGAATAAGTAACGAATAAGGAATAAGGAATAAGTAACGAATAAGGAATAAGGAATAAGTAACCAACTTGACAACCCTTAAAATCTGCAACTCCTTACAGAAAGCAAAAAATAAATAAATAAAATGATCAATGAATAATAAATAAATAAATAAAAATTAACAAAAACATCAAAAACATTAAAATTAAAAAAACATCAGATGAAAGAAAAGGGTTTGTGTTTTGTCCTATAATTATTATCTGCAATACATAAACGTTATCGAACGCTGGACGTCATGACGTTGCCTGAAAAAATCACCAAAATTAGTAGCTTGATAGTATCTTCAGCAGCAGATACAACGAAATCAAGCAAGGGGACCCCCAAATATTTTTATATCATCAGAAAGCTGGTGGATGAGGCAATATAATATTAGTTTTTCAAGAAACTGTAGGATTAACATCAATGGTTTTTATAGACTTTTCGAGCAAAATTGTCGAAAAATTTACGTTTTCCCTATATATCCTATGTTAAAAGTTAATTTTAGAACGCATTTTCAAAGGGTTATAGCAAAAAAATAAGCATGGGTACCCCCATTTTTTATTTCATATTCCAATGTATTTCGACTAGCTGTACATATTGCCAAAAAATTAGAACACTGTAGGATACTTTCAATTACTTCGCCTTGACCTTAATTATGGATATTTAATATATCATCAGAGGTATGCGATGTTTGAGACATATCTCTATTTGAACAAACTATAGTAAAATGCTAAAAGACACATGATATAGTTTGTAGAATAAGACCATCAACGCCATAAGTAAGAACCAAAATCATGTCAAATGTATCCGATCGAAAAAGGTAGTTTTCGAAAAAGAGCAGGCTAATGCCGCTACAGAAGGCTAAATTATCCGACCATACCCAACCATCCTCCTTTTACAGTGGCAGTCAAAATTAGTTCCCCTTTGTGTCCTGACCTACCCCTATTTGAATCTTTTGATAAATTGAGCTGGTTCTCGTCCTGGAGAAGCATGAAATATTTGCCACTGGATAATAAGCAAGAATTAATCAATCAATCATATATCCCATTATGCTCGTAATTTGAAAATAGTTAAATTAATGTGGTGAATTTCTTGTATGACGTCGAATGCCATTTAGATCTCTATAGGTTTTGTCTAAGGAAGGCATTCAATATTTTAATGTATAAATACACATATTTACAGGTGTTTAAACTGTTAGTGTTAACTCTAAAGATATTCGGTGTTCTTTTGCCTAAAAGTAATCTTGGAAATGACTGGGGCGTTGTTGTACATGACCATATTGGAATTAAGTCACAACCTTTTCAAAAATGGTAAATTTTTATTCTGTCAGTGTGAAATTGATTCTTGTATGCAAATTATGACTGCAAAACGAAATTATTTGTGTGGATAACAGATGACTATCTTGAAAAAAGGTAGGTCTTTCTCTTGCTAGATAAACCTTGTAATCAGTGCAGAACCTTACATTATCAGTATAATTGCAAACTTGGAGAAATATATAGCGTGACATCGGTGCCTAAAATTGTACAAATTGAATAATTACTTACACATATTGCAAACTATCAAGACCTCTAAAAGTTCCATCCGCAATGATAGAAATTCCATCCTGTTCTAATCGTCTGACAGTATAATTTCGTGCGTTAGTGTTATATGCATATAGACGAATAAATTTAAAACAAAAGTTGACGAGCTGATAGGCTTCTGTTCATTATCTCTCTATGTTAAAATACAATTTTTTGATACCAATTTTGATGCAGAAGGTGTGAAAATTTCGTCAATTCTCCACTTATGATTTGTTTTCAAGGACTAAAATGTTGCAAACCAAAACGAAAATCCAAAAACTTGAAGATCAAATTCAAAGATGCAAAAACTACCAAAACATTGTAAAGCAAAAAACCATCTAAGCACAGAACTATGCCCGAGGAAGATACGTCTTAACGCTCTTAAATTTTACAATTTGTTACAGTTAATTCTAAGGGCTAGTATTGTAATATCTGACTCAACACAATTACAACCACAATTCAAACCAAAAGAAAATTTGGATTAATTAATTACAAAAAAAAGGAACAAAAGAAGAATAGCCAATTAATATAAATTGTGCACGAATTGTGGTCTTGGGTATCTTTTTTTAAGTCAAGAAAGAAATACCAAAGGGATATTCGAAAGATGGAAAAATCGTAGCCACTGAATAACTCAGGAGAACAACGAAGACAAGAACAAAACAATACATGCACTACAATTAAAAACTAAAAAGATATGAACAACATGGACGCCACCAAAAAACCTGAGGTAGACTCAGGTTCTGCGAAAGAGTAAGCAGTCTATGCTTCCTGCAGGACACCCGCCATGCTTCCCATGCCAAATCCGGTATGAGGAAGGGATAATATAAATGGGACAAGTCCATTTTTATTTGGGAAACGGTTTTTTCAAACCTATCAACCAAGTCATGATGACACCCATAAAACTTTCATAAGGATGACTTCAACTTAGGAGCAAATACCTACAACTGAGTTAAGCCTGTCAGGTTTTTAAAAGCGTTTTCTGTAACAGACTGCAAACGATTGTTTTGAAGATATCTGAAAAGATTAAGAGAACAAAACCAACTTGCTCATTGTAAACAGATTACAATGAGCAAATGAGCACATTTACCCCTTTTTGAGCCTCAAAAGTTGCAAAAAATGAAATTTTCTTCTTTTTTGTTCGACGAAATTATGTAAAGGTAATGTATGTCATCACTGTATTCATTATTGAAAGCTTAATTTTTATTTAAAAAATAAATAATAGAAAATGTTTACTTTAAATTGGTATACAAGATGATTTATAACCCAATTTAGTCCCAATTTTCAAAATTGATTATTTTTCGTAAATCAAATATTACCACTTTAGGTTTTCGCTCATTTGTAGATAACACATATTTGTTTAAAAATATGAAAGAACACAATTAATTTCGGCTGAAATTTTTTATAATATTCTTCAAAAATCTAGAAAATCACAGTTTTTATAATTTATGAAAACATGCCAATTACCGCCCTTTTTATAGAGCTTAAAATAAGTAAATAGGAAAAAAATAATTTTACAAAACATTCAATTTTTTTCAAGACAAGGTTAGTTGTTTAAGAAAATATAAAAAATGAATTCAACTTACTGAATACTTTGAAAGTAAATTGAATGTAAAAATGTTGAAAATTTATAAAAAATAAGAGTGCAAAATTGAGATTTAGCAGGAAGATCTTCAAAGGTGGCTATCATAGCAGCCAAGTATTATTTTGGAGTAAAAATGTTTTTTTTACAAACTAATGCAATACATAACCATTTTCTGACAGTTTGGTTAAAACCTGAATCTACTCATTTCCATAATTTTTCAAATCCTTTGCTATTTACATAGAGTGACTCATAATGAAATAATTAAATAGTTTCTTTAATTTTAACAGAAATTACTCATAGTTCTTACTTAACATATCCTTAGATTTAGGCAGTGTTTGAGACATATTTCTATTTAATGAAACGATGGCAAAATGCGTAAAGTTAGATGACATAGTTTGTATAATTAAATCAGCGTCAAACGTAACGACCAAAATCATGTCAAATGTTACCCATCGAACAAAATGTCAATTCTCCGAAAAATACCAGAATAGACGATGCCAGGCTTCACGATTATATCCGAAGGAAAACTAAGTTGTCAGTATAGACTGAGATTAGAAATAAAAAAAAAGAAAAAAGGGAAATTCCTGATATGAATAATTATATAAAATACATTAACGACACAGACAAGCTAGTTAACAAAATGAACATGCGTACCTGAGATAAAAGGAACTTAAAGGACATCTAAAAATTATAATTAATTAAAACGAGAAAATATTTACAGTCTGCAAATCGAAGACACCATCTTATTTTGTACATTACTGTAATATAAGTTTCTTAAAACATTTTATTTTACTTTTATTAACATGGACCAAGTAATTTATTACGCATTTTGTTTAAATGTACCGTTACTCCATCTTGAATATGTAACCCATATGCTATTATACTTGCATTCCTAGAATTTAATATTTTTGTTCAAGACTCTCTAAATAAATAAGATAACTTTTGTCAAATGACAGTTCTCATACTTTCCTATAAGATGTTTTCATTGCTACACTTAATGTATGTGTACCATTGTCATTACGCTGTTATTCTCTTGTATATTGAATATTATTCTATATAATGTTAAAAAGGTGTCTCCAATACATTCTTCATTCTTTTACCCATAATAATTCTGTTATTTATCATACTAATATAAAATAAGGTTTAAATGATTGATAGTGTCATCGGTGTCCTTAAAAGTGTCAGGTTTTCAAACGTTTTCTCAGCATTAAACTGGAAATTATTGTTATAAAGATATCTGTGAATTAAGTCAACATTTTATTATTTTGATTTCTTTCAGCAGTTTACACCTTTATTCACTGTGACAATGCATCACTGCATTTGCCTACTTGCTCAAATCATATATCCTATTCTAGGCATCTGTGATGGATCAAGGGGGCTCAACCCATAGAGTTGCCTAGCGCGTCCCCATGTGGCGCATAGGGGAGACCCTCTCGTTTTAGGGCTGTCAGGTCATTATACAGAAAGCTTGACCCTGGACCATAGTGGGTAACCTGTTTGGAGAATGCCACACTCCCTGCATGCTAAAAACGCTTTCTGTAGTTTTCGAAAAAGAGCAGGTCAATGCCACTACAGCAGACTTAATTATCCGATCCTACCCAACCATCCCCCTTTTACAGTGGCTGTCAAAATTGGTTCCCCTTTGTGTCCTGACCCACCCCTATTTCAATTTTGTGATTAATTGAACTGGTTCTCGTCCTGAAGAAGCATGCAATATATACCACTGGACGTTAAGCAACAATTAATCAATCAATCATATATCCCATTATGCTCGTAATTTGAAAATAGTTAAATTAATTTCGTGAATTTCTTGTATGACGTCGAATACCATTTAGATCTCTATAGGTTTTGTCTACGGAAGGAAATGAATATTTTGATGTATAAATACACATATTTACATGTGTTTTAAACTGTTGGTGTTAACTCTTAAGATATTCGATGTTCTTTTGCCCAAAAGTGATCTTGGCAACGACTGGGGCGTTGTTGTACGTGACCATATTGGAATTAAGTCACAACATTTTCCAAAACGGTAAATTTTCATTCTGTCAGTGTGAAATTAGATTCTTCTATGCACATTATGACTGTAAAACGACATTAGTTGTGTGGATAACAGATGACTCTTGTGAAAAAAGTTATATCGTTCTCTTTCTAGATAAAATTTGTAATCAGTGCAGAACCTTACATTATCAGTACAAACTTGGAGAAATATATAGCGTGACATCGGTGCCTAAAATTGTACAACTTGAATAATTACTTACAAATATTGCAAACTATCAAGATGTCTAAAAGTTCCATCCGCAATGATAGAAATTTCATTCTGTTCTAATCGTCTGAAAGTATAATTTCGTGCGTTAATTTTACATGCGTATAGACGAATAAATGTAAAACAAAAGTTCGCATGCTGATAGGCTTCTGTTCATTATCTCTCTGTGTTAAAATACAATTCTTTGATACAAATTTTTATGCAGAAGGTGTGAACATCTCGTCAATTGTCGACTTATCATTTGTTTTCAAGGCCTAAAATGTTGCAAACCAAAACAAAAATCCCAAAATGACCAAAACACTGTAAAGCCAAAACCATCTAAGGACAGAACTATGCCCGAGGGAGATACTTCTTAACGTTCATAAATTTTACAATTTGTTATTTGTAGTAGACTATTATTGTAATATCTGACGCAACACAATTACAACCAAAATTCAAAAGCAAAAGGAAATTTTGATTTATTAATTACATTGTGTAGTATAATATACTAACAATAGAGTTAAAGTTTGCAGGTGTAAAAACCTGTTTTCAGCAAAACACTGTACATCATTAGAAATTCATGCGACTTAAAATATATTCCTGTCATATTGTTGTAGTAAAACATATTTTCATGGCATAAGTATGGAGGTCCCGTTTACCATACATTGCAACACACTCGTATTATCAAATTTATTCTAAACAGGCACTGACGAGTATTCCGAAAGAATAGTTATCAAGACCTAGTAAAATTACATTAAAGATAAAATTGGCATTTTTTATTTCTTCCATACCAAATTTATTGGAGAAGATGTGCTCATTTCGTCGATTTGAGACCCATCAGTTGGAAAACCACCCTCAAAAAAAGAAAAAAAAGAAGAATAGCCAATTAGATTACTTTGTGCACGAATTGTGGTCTTGGTTATCTTTTAATTGGTCAAGTCAAGAAATACCAAAGGGATATTCACAGGAGAGGAAAATCGTAACAAATGAAAAATTCCGAAGAGCTGCAAACGATTGTTTTGAAGATATCTGAAAAGAGTAAGAGAACAAAACCATTTTGATATATTTCAGAAAACATTTGATATTGGAAAGGCAACATTTTGATTTGTTCTCTGGTTTTAATACATTGAACAGTTAAAGTTGCCTGAAGTAATATCTTTCATAACAATATTCTGACTTTCTACATGGTAATTAGGAATTTTCGAATATGTTGTAAAGTAGAAAAATTTATAATCTATTATTTCGAGCATCAGTATTACTATTACATAAAGAAAATGCAATTATTGTGTAGGAAATTCTATGTTTGTTTTCGGTCTTTTTAAGCTCATTTCATTGGAAGGTGTTTAATCGAAACAGGCAAACCTTAAACGGGAGTTAACAATCTGTTTCAGAGCAAATGTTTTTATTTCGCTTAATGTCAACATTCCGTCACCTTTAAATTAACATTTTCTGAGTCAATTAAGCAGTAGTGAAAATGCATCCAAATAGAATAAAATTGATGTCAACAGTATACAATTACTCTTCAAGCTACACGTGGAGGAGAGTTTGTTTTTTTATATAGTATAATAATATGCTAACAATAAGTTAAAGTTTGCAGGTGTAAAAACCTGTTTTCAACAATATACTGTACATCATTGTAAATTTATGTGACTTAAAACATAATCCAGTCATATTGTTGTAGTAAAACCATATATTTTCATGGCATTAGTATGAAGATCCCGTTTACTATATATTTTAACACACTCGTACTATCAAAATTATTGTAAATATGTACTGACGAGTATTCCGAGAGATATAGTGGGCAAGACCTAATAAAGTTACAATAAAAATAAAATAGTTATAATTAAGATATCTGAAAATAGCAAGAGCACAAAACCATTTTGATATATTTCAGAAAACATTTTATATAGGAAAGGCACTGATTGCTTTGTTCTCTGGATTTAATACATGTTAATGTAAAACATTAACAATTCCCCGAAGTAATATCTTTTTAATATTGTCTGAGTTAGGAATATTGTCCTTGTGTATTGATATGATTGTAGCCATTCATTTATATTCATGGTCCTTGAGCTGTTTTCAACTGTTTTATATCAAATGATTTAGCGTGTAGTTCTACAATGTAGTTTTGAAACAAGTTCGTTAAGTTTGCATGTCTTATTCTTGTTTTATTTGATGTTTCCGGTAGTAAAATGCGTAAAGACAAATGACGTAGTTTGTAGAATTAGACCAACAACGTCAAAAGCAACAACCAAACAACCAAAATCATGTCAAATTTATCCGGTCGAAAAACGTGACTTTCAGGAAAAATTCTAGAAGAGATAAAATCAGGCTTCAGGATTATATATGAAGAAAAACTAAGATATGAAGACCGAGATTAGAAATAAAAAATGTAAAAGGGAGAATTCCTTATATGAATAATTATATAGACAAAATTAATGAAACAGAATATTCTACACTCTACAAAGGAACTCAGAGAAAAAAAAATAAAGATTATAATACACTACAACGACAAAATAATTAAATGATTCACGGAAAACACACAACTGAATATATTAGTATAAGATTGGATCAGTTTTGTAGAAGAAAATATAACATAGTAAAGATGAAAAAATGTGGCTGTGTTATCAAAAAATTTATCAATCCACTTGATAAAAATAAAAAGTACAGGAAAAAATTAACATTTTCAGCTTAAAGAGTCTACAAACCAAACACAACATCCTCTATTGTACATAATTTTAATGTAAGTTTCGAAAAACATTTTTAATTTGTCTAACATTGGGTCCAAGATGTATTTTGTTTAAATTGTACCGATACTGCGCTGGTACCTTTCTACTGAATATGAAACTCAAACCATTAAACATAATTCCTGAATTTCAGTAAATCATATATTTGTTTTCAAGACTGCTGAATAAATCAGATAGTTCTAATGAAATGATACAAATCTGGATACTTTCGTTTAAAATGTTTTCATTGCTAAACGGAATGTATGTGCACCAAAGTAATTAATCTCTTATTCTCTTGTATTTTAGATATTATTCTAGAAAAAAGGTGTTTACAATAAAGACCTTATTATTTTACTCTTAATTATTCTGTTATTTACTATACTAATATATAACCAAGTTTACATATTTTAATGTGAAAAACGGTGTACTTATATGGTTCATATTTCCAAACTCTTTCTCAGCAATAGACTGTACACGGTTGTCACAAAGATATATTATACTTTAAGATTGTTTTCTTCTATTTGTCTTAAGTAAATTTCCCCGTCCATATAATCGTATATGGACAGGAGATCCAAGCCAATATACGACCTTTTCTGAATTGCTTCCGGGTTTGGTTTGGCGGCTTCCGTGGCAAATGAACAGAACAATTGATGCAGAAGACCGTTAAAATACGATCAAAAATAGAAATTGACCATATTCGTCATGTTCTTTCCTTATCTACAGAAGGACATACAAGTTGCCTTTTGGTTGGTCATTTTGTGCAGGTACTCAGTGCATCAACGCGTGTAAATTGCTGCATTACATTTTGATGTCATTTTTCCAAGTTTTTAAATTGGACGTGGAGTAAAATTTGAAGTATTTTTTGGCACAATAATATTTCAGAGGTATTTTTACGTGGTATTTGTATGGTATCAAACAATGTTTGATATTTTTTTTCTTTTGGGAGGTGGATTTATTATTTGCTTAAAATGAAACTATAACACCGTCATCAAAAAGTTTCCAGTTTACACCACAAAAATATAGGGTTATTTTTAGCAGGGCGATAAAACATTCTGAAATAGGTGTTTTATGAGATGCAAATTATTTTTCAACCCTTCGGAAAGATATTTTTGGGATGTATGAAAAAAATTACTACATTTAGTAGTGGTGGATAGAAAACAGATTTTCAATAACGATCCATTGTATAGAAAGTTACGGCGAGTAACCCCCTCTGAGATTAAAGATATAATCTAGAAGTGATTCATATAGTTCATAACACTTCGGGCCAAATGGCTTCGCTTCGGTCCATATACTGTTTTTGGAGTGACCTGCCGGTCAATATTGTAACGTTTTCGCCCCTTTGACAGCGTTTTCGTTACTCTGAAGTGAAACCTAAACCAGTATTCTCCGTCAACTATATATATATAAACAAACTATGTGAACCTCAACCAGATATGGCAGGAAATCAGCTCGGAATTATAAGAATCAAACTATTTTAAGTTGGCTGAAATAATCGATCCAGTAAAATTTAACTATTTAATATACAGGATAAATTTTATAACTTCATTATAACAGCGCTGCATACAGGCTATACATGTGGATCATTTCAATATTTAATTAAGCAACACACATAATAAAATACACCAAAATAAAATGTATATGCAAGCTAGTGGGGTAACTCTGGTCAAGTGCTAAGTAACTTATGTTATAAGAATGTACAAATTTAACTTTGGAATTATAATATTAAGTTCTGAATTTTATCAGATATATATGTGTATGCTGCTCCGCGTCCATCTTTGTGATATTCCGTAATTATATAAATAATAATGATATTCCCTTAATACGTACTAATTAAGAAGTCAAGATTTAATTCAAAGTGACTTTCTTTAATCAAGTAACGAATTTCAGTTAATTATAGTAATTATTCTGAATAGAGACTCCAATGTTAATATCTCTGTCTATGGCGGCAACTAAACAAATGTGAAAATATTACACCTTCAAATTATTTTCTATGTATTTTCAATCAACGGAATGTTATGTACTTTCTTTCGAGTATCTTTTAAGCGTAAACAAGAATTGATACAAAATAAATCTTGTGGATATTTCTAACCTTTAAATAATCAATCTATGTAGAAAGCTAAAATAATCTAGTCGTAGCTAAAGAAAACTCTAGAGGAGGCTCTTTTATTTAGGCTTTTGGCTAAGCAACCTTTCGCCACGGGTGTCCGATCACGACTAACATTGCTCATACAAAAACGGTCTTTTATATGTTTAAGAAACTCAAAAGACTCGATTTTGACGTAAAAAGGGACTCAAAAGACTCCAATTTGACGTATGAACGCTATTTTACGACGAGTCGCATAGACCAATTTACGGCATGAGACTCAAGTAAATATGGCTGATTTGAAACGACAAGTTGAGTCTCCCAGAACTTGACCAGGTTACCAAAACCACTAAATATCATAATATATTTACATTAAAACTACATTCAACAATAATTGACAAATATGCAGAGGTAAGTGAAAACTTCATAAATTATGACACTTTCGATAAAAAAACCAAATGAAGGGGACTCCATTTCCGACGGAACTAACGTTATTTGTCAAGTGTAGTGAATGAGAAAATACAGGTTTACAATACAAGGATTAAAACTTTGCCTTTGTTAAAACGTCTTTTACAATTAAAAAGATACGATTTTATTCTTAGATTGAGTGACCCAAAGTAATTTCGAAATGAATAAAGAAGGGGGAGGGCGTGACTGCCAAACAAATGTAATAGACCCGTGACCCGTTACAATATAATGCCATATGGCTATCAGTGTCGTGAACTATTTCTTAAATATGAACGTTAAATCAACAATTCAACAGTTTAATTTCTTTCAGCAGTTAACATCTTTATTCACTGTGACAATGCGTCACTCTCGGTTGCCTCCTTGCAAATAATCATATATCCCATTATGGTCTTAATTTGAAAATAGTTTTATTTGTTTCGCGCATTTCTTGTATGACCTCGAATACCATTATGATCTGTATAGACTTTGTCTATGGAAGGCGCTCAATATATTAATGGACAAATATCAAACTCAAACGCAGCTCAAACCCCATACGAAATTTACTTACACCGTATATACCGTATTAGGTCAACTACACACTCTTTAACGAATTAATATTTTCATAAGCAACAGACTCAAAATAATTCTAATGAATTCGGTTCTTAAATTATCTTCCTCCTTTATATCTAACTGCCTTGAAATTAGAAACAATGTAATTTGATTTGATTTCTGGAATTATTGTGTTACATCATATTGTAATAATGGGCCTGTACCATATATTGTAAATGAGTTTGTGCCAATAAAGTATTTATATTTGTATTTGTATGACCTAACCACAAACAAATGTCACGTTGCTGAATATGTACAGGTTTTGTTTCCAAGAGTTTGAACTATGTTGATTTCTAAGACATACCAAATTGTTATTGAAATTTAAAGAATTGTAATAATCGTCTCAACAAGAAATCTGTTGCTAAGTACATGTACATGTATGTGGGACGCACAGGATCACTGTGATATATGTTTTTGTTCGTCCTGTTTTCAGATTATGATTTACTTGTTCCATGGGTATGCGGCGTTTTGGATGATACTTTCTGTTACTGTCCAACTTTTGTAAACAAACACATTACAACTGTCAAAAATGTTTTGAATCCATTTAAATGATGCAAGTATTATTTTGAAATAAAATTGTGTGTTTTTGTATGTTTTTTCTTAAGTCATTTTTTAAA
The DNA here is from genome assembly GCA_028015205.1 of Mytilisepta virgata. Classification (NCBI taxonomy): domain Eukaryota; kingdom Metazoa; phylum Mollusca; class Bivalvia; order Mytilida; family Mytilidae; genus Mytilisepta; species Mytilisepta virgata. The sequence continues at coordinate 25,998,038 of CM051513.1, forward strand.
TGGTTTCTCCCTCCTCATTTTTATTGAAAATTAAATACATGACAAGTCTTTTTTAGCTATTCAAACAAATTGTAGTCACAAATAAACTGAAATAAACTGATTGAAAACAAATAATTCAGTTGTTTTAACCTAGAAATGAGGCTTTTTTTCCAGCCACTTTTCAGTTGGTCAATAATTAATTCTATGTATTGACCAACTCTTTAATGAATATATCTTACCGACTGCCTTTTTAAAAAAATTAACCCTTTCCTAAGCCCTCTTCAAAAGAATAAATTCTGTGTAATTTATCTGCATGACCAGTGTACAACGAGATATAATACATGATTTTGCAATTCTAATTAATGCTAGGTGCAGCACTGGGCGGAAACATCGATTGCAAACATTATATCTGGTATCAAACCGCCTATAGATAGGAGATACATATTTTTAACCCAATTTTTTTAATAACTTCCGGAAATACAGCTTCGCCTGTCGTTAGAGGTTTGGTGAATTTGCTACATTATTTAGGATTTATATGTATGCTTTCTCCTCCCAAGCACCTTAGTCCATATTCTTTTTGTTGCTCATTATTATGATTATCATTGCATATGTGTATAATCTTTGGCAAAATGTTTTTACTATGCACAGTATTCAAAAAATACAAATAGTATTTCAGTCCAGCCGCTGTCGTCCCTCATCCTTGTAGTAATAAACAATATAAAAGAGAAATAAATCTAGCGGAAACCATGTATTCAAAAAACAAGAGTTTCACTGTCCCGTATTAAAAATACGGAGTTTTCACGTGTACTCGTTTAACCAGTCATATCCTTGCAATTTAGCAGTAGGTCACATATACATATTAAAGGTGTCTTTAATTGTTGGTGTTATTTCTTACGATAATCGGTGTTTTTCTTCCCAATGGACATGTGACCGACTGTGGTGTTGCTGGGAATGGTCAAATGGGAATTATGACACAACCGTTTCGAAAATTTTAAAATTTCATTCTGTCAGTGCGAAATTATATTCTTTCATCCAAATTATAACTGTAAAAAACTCAGAGATATCTTGCGCTCAGAGATGTTATTACTTTGTAAACTGCTGAAAATATGATTTCATGTGTTAGTGATGCATGCATATAGACGCTGATATGCCGGTGTTCCTCAACTTTCTGTTTTAAAATATAATTGTTTGATACCAACTTTGATGCAGAAGATGTTCAAATTTCGTCGATTTACGACTCATCAGTTGTGCTCAAGGCTTAATGTGTTGAAAAAAAAAGCAAGTAGGAGATGCTACTTATTCTTTAAAAATTGAGAAATATTGTAATCAACGAAGGTTAAGTAACAACTTTGGGCTAGTATCGAAAGGTTTAATATAACTGCTGTATACTGTTGTTCAAACGTAAACATATGTTCACGGATTATTGGTTTAAATGTTTTACGGAGTCTCGCTCTATTGTTTTTTAATGATGGAAGATTGTAGTGGTTACGGTGTGATTATAATCTTTAAGTTAAATAAGTGGATATTTAAAATCGTAATATGTACATACTTCAATATATCGCGAAAAGTGATATTTAAATTTTTAGGTTTGAAATTGTATGATTTTCATTGTAAAACTTACAGTGTCTTCAGTTTTGCAAGCCTTTCAAACGCTCCATCCTCAATAACTGATATACCATTTTCAGCCAAGTCTCTTAAAATATTGTTGTAAAATGTCAATAGCATAAAAAACAATATCCACCTGCCTAATATATGCCATCCGACAATAAGAAATTTTTGATATGACGCAAATTTCAAGACGTTCGTAGTGTACTAATATTTTGTTCGTCCTTTTAATATCATATTTCTAATGTTTACTACAAATATATGTTCCACAGACAGATAAAACATCATTCTTAATGTGCATGAAAGAAGGAAAATAAATGATGTAAACAGTATAACAATACACGCGGAGAAAAGTTTGTTCTTTTAAATTATATAATATGGTAACAATAAAGTTAGCGTTTCCCGGTGTAAAAACCTGTTTTTAGTAATACTGTACATCATTGTAAATTCCTGGGACCTAAAACACATTCCAGTCATATTGGCGTAGTAAAATAATATATTTCATAGCATAAGTATGAAGGTCCGTTTACCATATACATGTATTGCAACACACTCGTACTATCAAAATTATTGTAAATAGGTACTGAGGAGTATTCCGAAAGACATAGTTGGTAAGACCTAGTGAAATTACAATAAAAATAAAATAGTCATGTTTTATTTCTTCCATACCTAATTTTCATTTCGTCGATTTGAGACTTATCAGTTGGACTCAAGGCCCTAGACGTTGAAAAGAAAGGAAAAATATAATAATTTATTTTGTGCACTAATTGTAGTCTTGGTTATATTTTTTTAAGTGAATACTTACAGATAAGTTAAGCCTGTCATGTTTCCAAAAAAGGTTTCTGTAAAAGACTGCAAACCAATGTTACGAATATATCTGAAAGGAGTAAGAGAACAAAACCATTTTGATATATTTGAGAAAACATTTGTTATTGGAAAGGCAATGTTTTGCTTTGTTCTCTAGTTTTAATAAATGTTAATGTAAAACAGTTTCGATTGCCTGAAGAAATATCTTCCATAATCTACGTGTTAATTAGGAATTCTCTAATATGCTTGAAATATTGTCCAACTTACAGTCTTAGTAAGCCTGCAAGCCTTTCAAACGCTCTGTCCTCAATAACTGATATAGGATTGTAACTTAAGACCCTGGAAAAGATTGTGTTTATCTGTTAGCACTAAACCATGTTATAAATGCAATATTTAAAGGGGAAAAGTTGAATTACAGACACCAATGCTGCTATGTGAATATTTTGTTCCAGTATTCCATCTCGTTCTCTTTTATCATTAATCGACCGATATAATATATATTTACTAAAATTACATTAAAGTTGCATATAAACTGCGAAAATAAGAGAACTCTGATTTAATGTAGGTTTTAATACATTTTCTGTCAGAGTGTTTCTTGTAACCTTTGGTAACCTATATTTGCCTTGCCTACTACAAGTGCATGTGCCATTTACATATAAATCAGCATGTCCTCTCTACCTGTATTCAATACCTCTATACAAGCAAGACACAAAATCGCCAATATTACATATTGCCTTGATCTCTACAAAACATCATTGACTACAATCCAAAACCAGGCAAGTAAAAAAAGTCTTATGAATATGAAAACAAAAACAAGAACAAAGGCGGAAACATTCTTTATTTTGTTTTCAGTATTGAATTTAGCAATAAGAAATACTCCAACAGGTGAAGTTCATAGTAATTGTAAATTGATTTCTAGGTTAAGTCTAAATAAAACACAAAATATCAAAAGAAATTTGATGCACTGTATGGCCATTTCGTTGACTGACAACTCATCAGCAGTGGTCGAGTAATTTAGGTGATGGTCATCGATCACTTTCGAACAAACATGAATACATCTTCAATAAGCATGATAGTGTAAGGATCGTTGGCTTTAAATCTATCTTATTTTCACACAGACAAACCTTCCTCTCGTTTTTGGTTTGGCATAACATTTAAAAGTCTTTAGATTTATTTCTAGACTATATTAACACAAAATAAAAGTATTTTAAAAAACCATTTAACGAATTATTTAAATATTTCTTCCCTATAGCAGAAATTATTGATATTTAATATATCTTCAGATGTATGCGATGTATGAGACGTTTCTCTATTTGAAAAAAACACGATTGTAAAATGCGTAAATGTACATGACGTAGTTTGTAGATTTATAACATAAACGTCAAAAGTAATGGGTAAAATCATGTCAAATGTATCCGATCGAAAAAAAATGACTTATAATAGACTAAAACGACAAAATAATTAAGTGATTCACAGAAAAAAAACATCTGAGTATATTAGGATAAGATTAGATCAAATTTGTAGAAGAAAATATAAAACTTGATAAAGACGAAAAAAATGTGATTGTGTTATTCAACAAGAAATCTACCATTGCAAAGTAAGCCTCGTTCTCCCACTTATTTTGGTGTGTGGGTGTGAAGCTCCCCTAGATGCATCCTTACAGCAAGTAATATGGTTGTAGGTCGCTTGGTATTGGAGAACTGAACTCGGGCGTTAAACTTAACATAAGTCAATGAAGCACATTAAGTAGGTCACAGTGACCTAATTTTTGTGTGGGGGGAGATGCACCCTAAAACCAAGTAATATGACTCTAGGACCCTTGGTATCGTATAACTGAACTCGGATGTCAAACTTAACCTAAATCAATGAAGCACATTAAGTAGGTCAGAATGACCTAATTTTACTTGCAGGCTGTGCTACTCCTGAGATGTGTCCTCACACCAAGTAATATGACTTTAGGTCCCTTGTTATTGGAGAACTGAACTCGGACATAAAACTTAACCTAAGTCAATGAAGCATGATAAGTAGGTTAAAGTGACTTAATTTTAGTGGGAGGCTGTGTTACACCCCGAGATGCACCATCGCAGCAATTAATGTGATTGTGGGTCCATTGGTATCGGAGAACTTAACTCAAACGCAAAACTTAAACTAAGTTAATGAAGCACGATAAGTAGGTCAGAGTGAGATTTTTTGGGGGGCTATGTTACTCCCTGGGAGGCATCCTGACACCAAGTAATATGACTGTAGGTTCCTTAGTGTATGAGAACTGAACTCGGACGTCAAACTGAACTTAAGACCATGAAACACGATAAATCAGTCAGAGTGATCTAAGTGTATTTAGAAGCTGTGTTACCCCGGAGATGCACCCGAAAACCAAGTAATATAACTGTCGGTCCCTTTTTATCGTAGAACTGAACTCGGACGTAAAACGTAACCTCCGTCAATAAAGCGCGATAACAAGGCCAGGGCGATCTAATTTTGGAGAAAGACCGTGTTATTCCCTGAGATGCACCCTCACACCAAGTAATATGATTGAACGTCACTTTGTATGTTAAAACCGATTTTTGAGATAGAACTTAAAAGCCAGTCATACATGTAATATAGGTCATGTGACCTTCATCTTATGTCACATGGTCAATCTCTTCATCATGCACATGCACACAAAAACATATGACCCTATGTCAACTAGTAACGGAGAACTGGCTGTGGACGCGCACACGTACGCGGATGTGGACGTGGACGCCGGGTGTACTCCAATAGTCTCCCTCAACTTTGATGAGGCGAACTAAATATTTATCAATCGACTTGATAAAAATGAAAAGTGCATGAAAAAAATAACAATTGTACTCTACATTTTCCCACTTCTGGAAACCGAAGACACCATCCTCTAATGTACATGAAAAAGTAACATTTCTACTGTGTACATTTCCCAACTTAAAGAGTGAAAATTCTGCTGTGTACATTTCCCAACTTAAAGAGTGTGCAAACCAAAGACACCATCCTCTTTCGAAAAACAGTTTAAATCTATTTTATAGGATACAAGATGTTTTTTGTTTAAATTGTACCAATACTGCATTGTTACCTTTCTCTTGAATATGAAACTCATATGAAACTCAAATCCATAGAATATAATACTTGAATTTCTATATATTCATATATATTTTTTAAGACTGCTAAATGAGTAAGATGGTTTCTATAAAATGATCCCAAATCTGGATACATTCGTTAAAAATGTTTTCGTTGCTGAACTGAATTTTGTGTACCAATGTCATTACTCTCTTATTCTCTTCTATTTCAGATATTATTCTATATAATCTAAAAATCTTTATTATTCTGCTATTGAATTACTATACTAATATATAATCAGGTTTAAATATTTTAAAGTGACAAGAACGGTGTCGTTATATGTGTCAGGTTTGTAAGAGCTTTTTCAACAAAAGATTGTAAACGGTTGTCACGAAGACATAAATTTATACTTTAATATGTTTTTTCTACTATTTGTCTTAAATGAATTTCCCCAGTCCATATAATAGTATAGGGACAGGAGATCCAGGCCAATGTACGACTTTTTCCGGAATTGCTACCGAGTTTGTTTTGATGGCCAAAATCGTGCGGCTTTCGTGGCAAATGAACAGAACAGCTGATGCAAAACACCGTTTAAATACGATCAAAAGGAGAAATTGACTGTATTCTTCGTTTCATTATTTCCTCATCTATAGAACAAAAAACAAGTTGTCTTTTGATTGGTAAATTTATGCAGATATTCGGTGTATCAGTGCTTCATTAAATTTTGATGTAATTTTTCCATGTTTTTATATTAGTGGTGGAGTAAAATTTGAAGTATTTTAAGGCAAAATAATATTTCAGAGGTACTTTTACGTGGTGTTTGCATAGGATCAATCAGTGTTTGATATTTGTCTTTCAAGAAGGGGGGGTGGATTTAAGAACTATTGCTTAATATTTGCTTAAAATTAATCTGATTGTCGGCATAACACCTGTCATCTAAAATTTTTAAGATTGGCTTGAAATTGAAAACATTCTTAAATAGGTGATTTATGAAAGCAAGATATTTTTCACTAATGCAGAAAGATATTTTTAGGATGTCTGAAAAATATACTACATTTAGTATTGGTGGTGAGAAAAAACATTTTCGATAAAGATTCATTGTATAGATGGTTACGGCGAGTAACCACCTCCGGGATTAAAGAATAATTTCGATGTGATTCATTAATATATTATAAGAAATAATTCACAATACTTCGGGTCAAATGGTTATGTATGGATCGACAGGTCACTCCAAATACAGAATACTGACCTCAGCTTCGCTTCGGTCCATATATTTTTGTTGGAGTGACCTTTCGGTCCATATAATGCCATATGGCCGTCATGTCATGACCTATTTCTTTAATATGAAAATTAAATCAACAAAACATCACTTTGGTTTCTTTCAGCAGATTACACATTTATTCACTGTTAAAATGCATCACTCTCTGTTGCCTTTTTGCAAATAATAATATATCCCATTATTCTCTTCATAATTTAAAAAAATAGTTGTATTTGTTTCCTGCATTTCTCGTATGACCTCGAATACCATCATGATCTGTATAGACTTTGTCCACGGAAGGCATTCAATATATCAATGATGAAATATACATATTTAAAGGTGTCTTTAATTGTTGGTGTTATTTCTTTAGATATTCGGTGTTCTTCTGCCAAAATGATCGTGACAGCGACTGTGGAGTTGCTGGGCATTGTCATATGGGAATTATGTCACAACCTTTTCCAAAATGTTAAAATTTCATTTCGTCAGTGTGAAATTATATTCTTTCATCTAAATCATAGCTGTAAAACGAAATTATTTGTCTGGATAGCACGTGACTATCTTAAAAAAAATCAGATATATCTTACGCGTTCTGGATAAAAAAAACTTTTGAATCAGCGGGGAATCGTACATTATAAGTATAACTGCATACCTGGAGAAATGTACAGCAAAACTTTGATGTCTAAAATTGTAAAACTTGAATATTTACTTACAAATCCTGCAAACTTTCAAGACCTCTAAAAGCTCCATTCTCAATGATAGAGATGTTATTACTTTGTAAATGGCTGAAAATATGATTTCATGTGTTAGTGATGCATGCATATAGACGCTGATATGCCGGTGTTCCTCAACTTTCTGTTTTAAAATATAATTGTTTGATACCAACTTTGATGCAGAAGATGTTCAAATTTCGTCGATTTACGACTCATCAATTGTGCTCAAGGCTTAATGTGTTGAAAAAAAAAGCAAGTAGGAGATGCTACTTATTCTTTAAAAATTGAGAAATATTGTAATCAACGAAGGTTAAGTAACAACTTTGGGCTAGTATCGAAAGGTTTAATATAACTGCTGTATACTGTTGTTCAAACGAAACATATGTTCACGGATTATTGGTTTAAATGTTTTACGGAGTCTCGCTCTATTGTTTTTTAATGATGGAAGATTGTAGTGGTTACGGTGTGATTATAATCTTTAAGTTAAATAAGTGGATATTTAAAATCGTAATATGTACATACTTCAATATATCGCGAAAAGTGATATTTAAATTTTTAGGTTTGAAATTGTATGATTTTCATTGTAAAACTTACAGTGTCTTCAGTTTTGCAAGCCTTTCAAACGCTCCATCCTCAATAACTGATATACCATTTTCAGCCAAGTCTCTTAAAATATTGTTGTAAAATGTCAATAGCATAAAAAACAATATCCACCTGCCTAATATATGCCATCCGACAATAAGAAATTTTTGATATGACGCAAATTTCAAGACGTTCGTAGTGTACTAATATTTTGTTCGTCCTTTTAATATCATATTTCTAATGTTTACTACAAATATATGTTCCACAGACAGATAAAACATCATTCTTAATGTGCATGAAAGAAGGAAAATAAATGATGTAAACAGTATAACAATACACGCGGAGAAAAGTTTGTTCTTTTAAATTATATAATATGGTAACAATAAAGTTAGCGTTTCCCGGTGTAAAAACCTGTTTTTAGTAATACTGTACATCATTGTAAATTCCTGGGACCTAAAACACATTCCAGTCATATTGGCGTAGTAAAATAATATATTTCATGGCATAAGTATGAAGGTCCGTTTACCATATACATGTATTGCAACACACTCGTACTATCAAAATTATTGTAAATAGGTACTGAGGAGTATTCCGAAAGACATAGTTGGTAAGACCTAGTGAAATTACAATAAAAATAAAATAGTCATGTTTTATTTCTTCCATACCTAATTTTCATTTCGTCGATTTGAGACTTATCAGTTGGACTCAAGGCCCTAGACGTTGAAAAGAAAGGAAAAATATAATAATTTATTTTGTGCACTAATTGTAGTCTTGGTTATATTTTTTTAAGTGAATACTTACAGATAAGTTAAGCCTGTCATGTTTCCAAAAAAGGTTTCTGTAAAAGACTGCAAACCAATGTTACGAATATATCTGAAAGGAGTAAGAGAACAAAACCATTTTGATATATTTGAGAAAACATTTGTTATTGGAAAGGCAATGTTTTGCTTTGTTCTCTAGTTTTAATAAATGTTAATGTAAAACAGTTTCGATTGCCTGAAGAAATATCTTCCATAATCTACGTGTTAATTAGGAATTCTCTAATATGCTTGAAATATTGTCCAACTTACAGTCTTAGTAAGCCTGCAAGCCTTTCAAACGCTCTGTCCTCAATAACTGATATAGGATTGTAACTTAAGACCCTGGAAAAGATTGTGTTTATCTGTTAGCACTAAACCATGTTATAAATGCAATATTTAAAGGGGAAAAGTTGAATTACAGACACCAATGCTGCTATGTGAATATTTTGTTCCAGTATTCCATCTCGTTCTCTTTTATCATTAATCGACCGATATAATATATATTTACTAAAATTACATTAAAGTTGCATATAAACTGCGAAAATAAGAGAACTCTGATTTAATGTAGGTTTTAATACATTTTCTGTCAGAGTGTTTCTTGTAACCTTTGGTAACCTATATTTGCCTTGCCTACTACAAGTGCATGTGCCATTTACATATAAATCAGCATGTCCTCTCTACCTGTATTCAATACCTCTATACAAGCAAGACACAAAATCGCCAATATTACATATTGCCTTGATCTCTACAAAACATCATTGACTACAATCCAAAACCAGGCAAGTAAAAAAAGTCTTATGAATATGAAAACAAAAACAAGAACAAAGGCGGAAACATTCTTTATTTTGTTTTCAGTATTGAATTTAGCAATAAGAAATACTCCAACAGGTGAAGTTCATAGTAATTGTAAATTGATTTCTAGGTTAAGTCTAAATAAAACACAAAATATCAAAAGAAATTTGATGCACTGTATGGCCATTTCGTTGACTGACAACTCATCAGCAGTGGTCGAGTAATTTAGGTGATGGTCATCGATCACTTTCGAACAAACATGAATACATCTTCAATAAGCATGATAGTGTAAGGATCGTTGGCTTTAAATCTATCTTATTTTCACACAGACAAACCTTCCTCTCGTTTTTGGTTTGGCATAACATTTAAAAGTCTTTAGATTTATTTCTAGACTATATTAACACAAAATAAAAGTATTTTAAAAAACCATTTAACGAATTATTTAAATATTTCTTCCCTATAGCAGAAATTATTGATATTTAATATATCTTCAGATGTATGCGATGTATGAGACGTTTCTCTATTTGAAAAAAACACGATTGTAAAATGCGTAAATGTACATGACGTAGTTTGTAGATTTATAACATAAACGTCAAAAGTAATGGGTAAAATCATGTCAAATGTATCCGATCGAAAAAAAATGACTTATAATAGACTAAAACGACAAAATAATTAAGTGATTCACAGAAAAAAAACATCTGAGTATATTAGGATAAGATTAGATCAAATTTGTAGAAGAAAATATAAAACTTGATAAAGACGAAAAAAATGTGATTGTGTTATTCAACAAGAAATCTACCATTGCAAAGTAAGCCTCGTTCTCCCACTTATTTTGGTGTGTGGGTGTGAAGCTCCCCTAGATGCATCCTTACAGCAAGTAATATGGTTGTAGGTCGCTTGGTATTGGAGAACTGAACTCGGGCGTTAAACTTAACATAAGTCAATGAAGCACATTAAGTAGGTCACAGTGACCTAATTTTTGTGTGGGGGAGATGCACCCTAAAACCAAGTAATATGACTCTAGGACCCTTGGTATCGTATAACTGAACTCGGATGTCAAACTTAACCTAAATCAATGAAGCACATTAAGTAGGTCAGAATGACCTAATTTTACTTGCAGGCTGTGCTACTCCTGAGATGTGTCCTCACACCAAGTAATATGACTTTAGGTCCCTTGTTATTGGAGAACTGAACTCGGACATAAAACTTAACCTAAGTCAATGAAGCATGATAAGTAGGTTAAAGTGACTTAATTTTAGTGGGAGGCTGTGTTACACCCCGAGATGCACCATCGCAGCAATTAATGTGATTGTGGGTCCATTGGTATCGGAGAACTTAACTCAAACGCAAAACTTAAACTAAGTTAATGAAGCACGATAAGTAGGTCAGAGTGAGATTTTTTGGGGGGCTATGTTACTCCCTGGGAGGCATCCTGACACCAAGTAATATGACTGTAGGTTCCTTAGTGTATGAGAACTGAACTCGGACGTCAAACTGAACTTAAGACCATGAAACACGATAAATCAGTCAGAGTGATCTAAGTGTATTTAGAAGCTGTGTTACCCCGGAGATGCACCCGAAAACCAAGTAATATAACTGTCGGTCCCTTTTTATCGTAGAACTGAACTCGGACGTAAAACGTAACCTCCGTCAATAAAGCGCGATAACAAGGCCAGGGCGATCTAATTTTGGAGAAAGACCGTGTTATTCCCTGAGATGCACCCTCACACCAAGTAATATGATTGAACGTCACTTTGTATGTTAAAACCGATTTTTGAGATAGAACTTAAAAGCCAGTCATACATGTAATATAGGTCATGTGACCTTCATCTTATGTCACATGGTCAATCTCTTCATCATGCACATGCACACAAAAACATATGACCCTATGTCAACTAGTAACGGAGAACTGGCTGTGGACGCGCACACGTACGCGGATGTGGACGTGGACGCCGGGTGTACTCCAATAGTCTCCCTCAACTTTGATGAGGCGAACTAAATATTTATCAATCGACTTGATAAAAATGAAAAGTGCATGAAAAAAATAACAATTGTACTCTACATTTTCCCACTTCTGGAAACCGAAGACACCATCCTCTAATGTACATGAAAAAGTAACATTTCTACTGTGTACATTTCCCAACTTAAAGAGTGAAAATTCTGCTGTGTACATTTCCCAACTTAAAGAGTGTGCAAACCAAAGACACCATCCTCTTTCGAAAAACAGTTTAAATCTATTTTATAGGATACAAGATGTTTTTTGTTTAAATTGTACCAATACTGCATTGTTACCTTTCTCTTGAATATGAAACTCATATGAAACTCAAATCCATAGAATATAATACTTGAATTTCTATATATTCATATATATTTTTTAAGACTGCTAAATGAGTAAGATGGCTTCTATAAAATGATCCCAAATCTGGATACATTCGTTAAAAATGTTTTCGTTGCTGAACTGAATTTTGTGTACCAATGTCATTACTCTCTTATTCTCTTCTATTTCAGATATTATTCTATATAATCTAAAAATCTTTATTATTCTGCTATTGAATTACTATACTAATATATAATCAGGTTTAAATATTTTAAAGTGACAAGAACGGTGTCGTTATATGTGTCAGGTTTGTAAGAGCTTTTTCAACAAAAGATTGTAAACGGTTGTCACGAAGACATAAATTTATACTTTAATATGTTTTTTCTACTATTTGTCTTAAATGAATTTCCCCAGTCCATATAATAGTATAGGGACAGGAGATCCAGGCCAATGTACGACTTTTTCCGGAATTGCTACCGAGTTTGTTTTGATGGCCAAAATCGTGCGGCTTTCGTGGCAAATGAACAGAACAGCTGATGCAAAACACCGTTTAAATACGATCAAAAGGAGAAATTGACTGTATTCTTCGTTTCATTATTTCCTCATCTATAGAACAAAAAACAAGTTGTCTTTTGATTGGTAAATTTATGCAGATATTCGGTGTATCAGTGCTTCATTAAATTTTGATGTAATTTTTCCATGTTTTTATATTAGTGGTGGAGTAAAATTTGAAGTATTTTAAGGCAAAATAATATTTCAGAGGTACTTTTACGTGGTGTTTGCATAGGATCAATCAGTGTTTGATATTTGTCTTTCAAGAAGGGGGGGTGGATTTAAGAACTATTGCTTAATATTTGCTTAAAATTAATCTGATTGTCGGCATAACACCTGTCATCTAAAATTTTTAAGATTGGCTTGAAATTGAAAACATTCTTAAATAGGTGATTTATGAAAGCAAGATATTTTTCACTAATGCAGAAAGATATTTTTAGGATGTCTGAAAAATATACTACATTTAGTATTGGTGGTGAGAAAAAACATTTTCGATAAAGATTCATTGTATAGATGGTTACGGCGAGTAACCACCTCCGGGATTAAAGAATAATTTCGATGTGATTCATTAATATATTATAAGAAATAATTCACAATACTTCGGGTCAAATGGTTATGTATGGATCGACAGGTCACTCCAAATACAGAATACTGACCTCAGCTTCGCTTCGGTCCATATATTTTTGTTGGAGTGACCTTTCGGTCCATATAATGCCATATGGCCGTCATGTCATGACCTATTTCTTTAATATGAAAATTAAATCAACAAAACATCACTTTGGTTTCTTTCAGCAGATTACACATTTATTCACTGTTAAAATGCATCACTCTCTGTTGCCTTTTTGCAAATAATAATATATCCCATTATTCTCTTCATAATTTAAAAAATAGTTGTATTTGTTTCCTGCATTTCTCGTATGACCTCGAATACCATCATGATCTGTATAGACTTTGTCCACGGAAGGCATTCAATATATCAATGATGAAATATACATATTTAAAGGTGTCTTTAATTGTTGGTGTTATTTCTTTAGATATTCGGTGTTCTTCTGCCAAAATGATCGTGACAGCGACTGTGGAGTTGCTGGGTATTGTCATATGGGAATTATGTCACAACCTTTTCCAAAATGTTAAAATTTCATTTCGTCAGTGTGAAATTATATTCTTTCATCTAAATCATAGCTGTAAAACGAAATTATTTGTCTGGATAGCACGTGACTATCTTAAAAAAAATCAGATATATCTTACGCGTTCTGGATAAAAAAAACTTTTGAATCAGCGGGGAATCGTACATTATAAGTATAACTGCATACCTGGAGAAATGTACAGCAAAACTTTGATGTCTAAAATTGTAAAACTTGAATATTTACTTACAAATCCTGCAAACTTTCAAGACCTCTAAAAGCTCCATTCTCAATGATAGAGATGTTATTACTTTGTAAATGGCTGAAAATATGATTTCATGCGTTAGTGATGCATGTATATAGAAGACTAAATGTCAAACATGCGTCCTCGAGTTGATAGCCCGGTGTTCGTCAACTTCAACTGTTTGATGCATACTTTGATGCAGAAGATGTGCAAATTTTGTCGATTTAGGACTCAAACTTGTGCTCATGGCCAAAAATGTTGAAAAACAAAACAACAATCCAAAAAGTTGAAGAGCAAATTTAAAAATACTAAAATTACCAAACAACTGTAAAGCCAACACCATCTATGTACATACGTTTGCATGTTGGAAATACTCCTTATTTTTAAATTGTTTTGCAATTTTGTAATCAGTAAATTTTAAGTATCAATATGTGCATAGTAAAGAAATACCAGCACTTAAAGTTTTATATAACTGGTGTATAATCTTGTTCAAACGTCAACATATTTTCATGGGTTATTGATTTAAAGGCTTTACGCTGTCTCGTTCTAATGTTTTTTATGATGAAAGATGGTATAGGTTACTGTATAATTTATAACCATAAACTTAAATATATGGATATTTAAAATCTTAATATTTACATACTTCAGTGTATCTTGAAAAGCGATATTTAAATTTTTAACTTTGACAATGGTATTATTTTATTGTAAAACTTACAGTGTCTCCAGTTTTGCAAGCCGTTCAAACGCTCCATCTTCAATAACTGATATACCGTTGTAAGGTAAGTTTCTTAAAATATTGTTGTAAAATGTTAATACCATAAAAACAATATCCACATGCCTAAATTGTGATTATGTTGTTCTATTGTATTAAAAAAGAACGTTATAACTTCATATACCATACGAAAATAAGAGAACTCTGATATGATGCAAGTTTCAATACTTTCGTAGTGTACCTATATTTGTGTCGTCCTTGAAATATCATAGTTCCATTGTTTACTACAATTATCTGTTCCATTTACAGATAAAACTTCACTCTCAATGTTCTCTCCTCTTTCTCTTGCAGGTAAGTGATTTATTCAAGCACGACATACCCTTCTTATCATGACAATTAAAGAGTATTTTGGCTACATTAACACTGTAGTTTTTAAAATAGGAAAGTATTTTTACGTCAGGTTTCCATTATTTGAATTTAACCATCTCTAAAAGATAGCGAATATTAACTGACGCAACACGGATACAATTAAAACTAGAATTCATAGCAAAAGTACACTAATTGTTTACGTTTTGAATAGTTGAAATGATGGTTGTTCATTTTAAAACTGATAACCAGGTGTTATTTACATTAATGTGATTCTGGAGATTTATATTTTAAAAGGGTATGCTACTTCGTTTCTTATACGACCACAAATAATACGGTATGAACCTCTAGGCGCCGTAGTGCGCAGAATTTCCGTTAATTTTGGTGTGTTCTTTTTCTTTTTTTATCCTTGATGAATCACTTCAAATAAGTTTTCCACCTTTTTTTTAGTTTCAGTGAAAAAAGGGCCAAAATGTGACACACCATAATTGTATGTCTTATTTGATTTTGATGATTTTTATCTATCATCCGATTTAAATTCATATTGATTTCTTCTAGTTGTATGTCCACATAAGTTTTCTTTATTTTATGGTCTTTGAGATATAAAGGTTTTTCATCTGGTAGGTCCAATATTTCTTTGCAATGTATATGATAGTATCCAACACTTTATTGGGGGAAATATAATAATAATAATAATAATAACACTTACTTTAATTCGCCACATGTTGAAAGCTACCTGTCAGCATGTAAGATTGAGTAATATGTATTCGAGTGTTTTTAGATAGAGTTTGCGAATTTCGCCAAAAATATATTTCAGTTTCAAGTGACAATAACCTAGTGTGTGGAGTAATAAAAAGACAAATAAGTAAGGATACATTAGTGAAAGAGTGGATTAAATTTGTACATGACAATATAATATAGGAAAGATAAGAAAAGAATTTTTTTATGATATTGAAAAACGCAGGGATCGTTTTAAGGACCAAAATAAATATTCAAGTCGATAAATAAAATGACAGAATACCTTAAATAAAATATTTTATTAACATGAACGACCTTATGTCACTTTTTATTTACTTATTTTATCTATCTTTAGTCTGCAGAGAGCAGAATACACATGTTTGTGCTAATATATTGCTGAGTACCTTGCTCGCTTTTTATGATACTTAGATATTCTATTTGATACTGCAGTTGTTCTATATGTGCAGTAAATGCGTTGACAGTATATCTACAAGTGATATACGGCCAATGACAGTATAAACATTTAGGCCACACCTAGTTGACCTGATTGAAATAAACAAACGTACTGGCTTAAATCTTTAGAACAAAAGTTCAATACTTCTTCTCTTGTAACTTAATTTCTGTTGTTTAAAAATATATTTGCAGTCGAAATTTCCTTTATTTTAAATAATAGTATGCGACTATCAATGGTATACTTGCTCATCGATTTTTGAAAAGGTAACTTTTCCCGCGAATTCGAGTGGGGCCTTTTGAGGTTAACACACGTTTCCAATTATTTTGAAATTGGTAGTTATGTCCGCTAATGTCACCAAACATTGCAACATTTGGGAAACTCTTGATTCGGGATTTTATGTCAATGCACGATTATTGTCTTTTTATGCTATTTAAATATTCTATTTTAAGGTTAGTATCCCGAGCCAGTTATCTATTATTAAATAAGAAAATGTCATACAAGATCTTTAATTGTACTTACAGATGGTTGGTAGTATTTGGTATATTTTCCGGAACGTGTCCAATGCCTCTGTTATAGCAACCAACATAAACACCCCGGCTAGTCGTAGAGCATGTACAAGATTTAGGGCATGCCTCCACCACTTCCAGAACAACTATGAACAGCATAACTGCTACCAAAGTAGCAGTCATGATTAGGCATGTAATATTACCTAAGGAATGAAAATAAACAGTAAATATAATACTGGTTACAGTTGTCATTCACAGGGTGTTATGATGAACTTTTCTGTAAATAATACTCATTTATCCACAATTTTTATTGGACAAAAATGTTATCAGATTCTATTCATTGAGCCCAATGATTCAAATTGATATGGATGAATGAATAAAACATCGTCTTTTGTAATATACATGTATGCTGATATATCATCCTTATCTCTCATCTCTAACTTTACATTTTGAGGACAAACCAAAATTAACTCCTATTACATGTAACCAGACCCAATTTCGTTACACAGAGATAAACTGAAGACATTCAAAAGGGTTCATGCCAAGATCTTATAATAAGCATAACGTTACAGGGGAGATAACCCCAACAATATTACATGGAAATCATCAAGCGTGTTTAAGTCTACATAGTCTAACTGCTACCATCCATACATTTTTTTGTACTTTTCTGGAAAAAATATTAAAGTTGGCAAGGGAAGAACAATCGTAAGCAAAGGTAAAGACAGTAATACGATATCTTTTAACCTTACTTACATCATTAATAATGTGGCTAAAGCTGCTATACTTCAGACTATTGGTAGACCATTGTAGACAAAACGCTCTAAGCAAACACATTTTGAATACCCATGTACCTTGTTATCCCGCGCTTGGTGTACGTACGATAGTAATGTCCAGGATAATATCAGTAACCATTGGATTTAGAAAGTGAAACTTGGGTCATTGATTGCCCAGTGTGTTGGGACTGTTCCAAAGGTTTTAAAATTTGAATAGCGTCTCAAGGGACCGGGCTACAAAGCGGAACATAATTCCTTTGTGACTCAACTCCTCCCAGGTTATTTGGAATATGGAACTGTAAGCTGGCTCAGTAATTGCCCTGTCAATGTAGATTGTGCCAACGGTTTCGAAATTTGAATAGCGCTCCTGGGATTCGAGCTACACGGATGGTCTAAGGGTACATGATTCCTTTGTCGCACAACTCCTCTCACGTTATTATTCGTGCGCTTCAGCGAAACGCGAGAATATTGTTTTGCTGTTCCGCGTACGTACGTACGATAGTAATGTCCAAAATAATCTCAGTAACCACTTGATATAGAAAGATGAAAAATGGGTCATTGATTGCATTGTGTGTGGAGCCTGTGCCAAATGTTTCGGAATTTGAATAGCATCCTGGGGGCTGGGCTACTCAAGGAGCCTACGGGTACATTATTCCTATGTCACGCAACTCCTCTCAGGTTATTTGGAACTAAAAACTAAGTATGTTGCGAAACAGCTCATGCGACAATAGATAACAAGAAAAATAAATGAAAATGGTGAGCTGTCAAAAGGGGCATAAAACGACTAAAATGTATGAAATACACAAGTCGAACAAAACCAAATATAAAATCGTAAAACAACAACAAACTGAAAAGTTAAAAAGTTTGGAAACAGACTTGTAAGTTGGCGCAGTAATTGGCCTGCCAATGCAGATTGTGCCAGAGGTTTCTAAATTTGAATAGCGCCCTTCGGTTTCGAGCTACACGGGTGGCCTAAGGATACATTATTCCTTTGTCGCAAAACTTTTTTTTTATCATATTAGCTTTAAGACTTATCAGGATCATTTGGATTTCAAAAATATGTGATTCCAATTTTCTTGAAATTCCTGAAATACTCAAGACTTTTTTATTTATGATTTTTACTGAGCAACCCTATATATTTGGAATCACTATTCCAACAGCACTAGTTGTATGGATTTAAAAACACATGTGATTCCAATTTCGGTAAATATCCTGAAAGTATCTAGGACTATTATTTCAGAAAATGTACTTAGCAACTATAGATTTGTTGGATCATAGTATCTTTAAGACTATCTAAATCAGTTGAAATATGTGATTCTTATTTTAGTAAATTTCCTGAAAGACTACTTTATTTATGATGTCTACTTAGCAACCGTATATATTTGGAATCACTATAGCAACAGCACTAGTTTGAATTGCATGGATTTCATAAACACAATAGTAGCGCGGGGATATGCTGCGGGACTGCTTAGATTAGTATTGTTTTCTAGACAGTTGCGCTAATGCATTGTGAATACATTTAGTTGAGATTTGTCAGAAAATATGTGAACCAATGATGCGTGTAAAACATAAATCAATTTCATGTTGTAGCTTCTTAACATTCAAGATATATGTTCATAAATTAACTGTTATATCTACATAAACTATATACAGAGACAATAATATCAATTTATATTTTTTCTCTTACCAATTTGTTTTCAGCTTTGATTATTTGTTGTTTCGTCAATTTCATACAACAATCTGTCAGTGATTTTATACAATGTCATATAGATTTGAACTGAAATTCAAATTTAAATTCTGTAGAATTATACCTATATCTGCACTTACTTTACAACTTTAAGATAAAAAATACTCCTTAAAGCTCCCTTGATTAAGACAGTATTGTTTGGTTACTCACTTATTAAAATTGTTAAAAATGACTTGGTGTATCCCTAGATTATTCCCCGATGATCAATCTAAACCATTGCGACTTCAGAAAATCCCCGAAAACAAAAATATAGTTGTTGTGAGGATGAGGAGTATATGAAAAATTTCCAAATACAATTTTCAAAATATTTTGGTAATCATTTAATTTGACTGGTAACATACAGTGTGATTGGTTGTTAACGGTTGGGCAAGTTTTGTTTGTTTAGTTCGGGTTTTACGCCGTTTTCAGCACATTTGGCTATTTCGCAGAGGCCAGTTTTTATTGGAGGTGGAAGCCGAGTACCCGGAGAGAGCAACCGACCTTCGGTAGGAAAATTGGCCATACTTTCAATCTAGATAGGAGTCTAAAACACGCCGCCACAGATGAGATTCGAACTAACAACCCCAGTGTTGACAGGCTAGAGATCATTAGTTGTCATGACCAACTACCTAGACCATCCAGTTTTGAGGTTAGGGAAAGGGTTATGTGACCAATGGTCTCCTGTCTAATATACAGTGTTGATTCCGTAGAAGCATGTTAGATGATTTCTGTCGCTTCAAATCCTTTACAGACAACGAGTTTTCTAAGATCAACACATGTGGCTTCGGGCTTTTTCTATCTTGAAAAAGCATACAAAACCACGTCCAAATACGTTATTTTAAAATATCTAAACTATATGGGATTGAATAGTGGGATACCTACTTTCATTTTTTTTTAGTCTAACAAAGAGTTCAATATAAAGGTAAATACCTAAATATCTGATTCTTTTGAACAGAGATGTGTGTTCCCCAGGGCAGCATACCACCTGTTACATTATTCAGCATTACAACCAATAGTGTAGGAAAAACATTATAAAAGAACATCAAAGGTTCTCCTTAGGATTGATGATTTTAATAAAAATATTTAGTGAAATTTATGTATATCTCTAGTCAGATCGAAACTTGATTAAGGGTCTATTATCTCTGGATCTGCTCGTAAAATTTGACACTGTTCACCCTCAATGCTCACGTTTAACATTATTTGGTCGTTCAGACCATCCCTTTTTAAAATTTATATGTTGAGGGAAATGAGCCTCCATTTTTAACCTTTATTGAAGTTGAAAAATCTATCATCCAAATCTTGCCTACGACTGTGTTTTTAACCCTCTTTATCCCTCCTTTTGTTATCCGGATGAAACCACATATCTCTGGTTCTTACATTAACCTGGATGAAATAGCACCTATTAACATACCTCAATCGCCACCTTGGCTCTGTACCCAAACCTAAACTTAAATTGGCGTTTACTTAAATCAAACTTCATTTTTGATCTCAGGAAAAATAAAAAGTCTGAGACTAACCCCTATAGTTTGCTGAAATTAAATATAGTCCGACTTTATTTGAATATTGTCCTTATACAAAATGTACATAATATTATTTTTTTTATATTATTGGAATGATATTGTTCTATTTGGTAGCGTTTCTGTGACATTATTTTCAAAAGTTCGTCTGTAATATCATTATACGTATTTAAAGTTTGTCTGGTAATTATTTTATAGTTTTATTTTTCATTAAATATTATTGTAAATAGTCAATTCGTCTTAGATAGTATTTGTTGAAATCTTAATTTAAATAATTAGATTTTGCATTGATATGGCTTAAATGTCGCCCACACGACATAAACAAAAATTAATCAATCAATCAATGTTTACGCGTTGCTATGGAATATGTGAAAATACAATAAAGTTGATAATTCATACCCTTGCTACAAAAGGATTCTATTCATATAATTACAGAACATATTAATATTATCAGGACACATTCAAAAACAGAATGGCATCAAAAAAGAGAGATGTTTTGCAGAACAATGAGTGTAAACAGTCAAAGAAATTGTATGTTGCAAAAGGAACATTTATATGAACACGAACTAAACTAACTTGGTATAGGTCACACTTAAATATTTCATTTTTCAAAATAAAAACAATTATTTATATTAATGATGATTTAAACGATTTGCCCATAATCTAAATATGACAAACTATGTTTTAAAGTTTTGATTAGTGGCGACCGATACGTTGTGTATTCAAAAACATTTATTGAGACCTTCATCTTCATACAGTGAGGAAAACAAGTTAAAGTGTGTAACTAAACCCCCCCCCAAAAAAAAATGGGTTTAAGTTTGCTAATTTTCAAATATATTCACGGGAAGATACGGTTCTGTATCAAGTGCATTGAATAGAAAAGGAAAGTGGATTACGATAAAAGGCAATACCATAACAAGCCTGAAACAGAACAAAAATATGTACCAAAACCAAGTAAAAAAATAAATACCCTGAAGAAAGTAAACATGGTTTATTACAGACATATCCTTACGTAGGACATACACGAACACGGATTGGAGTTAAATAATTTCACACAATAGCGGTGTACATAAGTTAAATTAGACACCAATAAGTGCACACTAATTGTGGAATCCGCCTTTTCACAGCTGTCAAGGTGGACGTAATCCGCTTAGAAAGGGGTTAAGAAGTTTACTTACCAAACGCTCTTTGTGTGGACACTTATGAAGTTTAAGTATCCAGTACGAAGAGGGAAGATCACTATCTTCGTCCCTCGTGGAAACACCGAAGGAAAATAGATTCGATATGTGGTTAACCATGCTTTCGTCCTTCGAAATCGTTGTTGCTGTGTACGTGGATTTCCTTCTGTACTTCCAATTTCCAGTTATTTTACTAAACAATCAATCCAATGCCATCTACAGATGAACACGATGAAGTACTTTATCCGCAGGGACGACAACTTAGTTGCCATGTATGGTGGACAGTGTTGCTTCTGTACCTTCTGAGAACACTGATTCGTTTTTGAATCATCGATCGTACAGCATTCACCCACTAGAAAAGGGTGTCAATCTCCTCATCTTTCTCTCGTTTTATCCATTTTCTGACATAGTACATAGTACTCTATCGCTTCCATTAGAATCTTAAAGCTAAAATTCCAGTTAATTGGTCTCGGCTCGCAGTGTTTCGGTCCTTTAGCAAAGATATTACGGCGACCATCATTTTCGATGATATCTAAATCACCCGTTAAAACGTGGCCGGCAGGTATAAAGCCAAATGGAGAATTGTGCCAAGAGCAGTCAGGAGGTTTCGCTTTGAAGTCATCAATATTGAGATCATGCAATACGTGTTAGTGATTGAAGATTTTATGTGTAATGGCAGAGGTATAGGTATAAGAAATAAGAGGTACATATTTCTTTTAGAATTGTGGTGGTATTTCTTTTAAAACCGATTTCTGTGTAGGATATTGCCAAGATTGATTGCATCAAGGGCTATTTTAGCAAATGGAAGTGGCAAAAAAGAATGCTGTTTATGTGGATCAGTTTATAAACGCACCGGTTTTAACAATCTATGTTGACCAATATCAAACATTACAACAACATGTTTGTACAAATTTGAAGATTGATCAGTATTGGAAGTCTCTAGACAGGTTTTATATAGAATATGTATTCCAAAAAAGAGGTAAAAAGTAGACCTTTGTGCGAATAATATGATGCAATCCCATTGGCTGTTAAATCTGAGGAAGAAGGCCTTTTATAGAAACATCACGCAATCGCGGTGGGGTATAGAGGCGATAGGCACGACTTCTATTACGCCTAACCGTATTATCGAAGAGGTTGAACACATTCACGTCATAGACGTGTTACCTATACTATCTATTTTATCATTTCACCAATACGGTATTGCAGTTCCTAAATGACGGCTCCGGTATTCCTCTTTTTGTCTACGGACCGGTGTACTTAAATCTGGTTAATTGGTAGGATGGTATATGTTTATTGATCTAAAATTCGTACTTTAATAGACAGGATTAAACGATCTTGGTGACTAAATTGTTCATGTTGCTGTTGGTAAACAAATGAATATTTGTTGTCATTAATAGGTGATCGATGTCCACACATTCGTTTATTTAGCATGTTTAGTCTACCCTTTGTTTTTCCGACGTACACAAGCCCACATAAATTACATTCTAGCGCGAAGACGAATTTCGTAGTTGTGCAATTCAAATCCCCATATCTCAATGTGTTATAGTTTTATTAGATTATTTTCTGGTAAAAGATGTATCCGTAATCAAATTTGCATATTTTT
The DNA here is from genome assembly GCA_028015205.1 of Mytilisepta virgata. Taxonomy (NCBI): domain Eukaryota; kingdom Metazoa; phylum Mollusca; class Bivalvia; order Mytilida; family Mytilidae; genus Mytilisepta; species Mytilisepta virgata. The sequence goes on from CM051513.1 coordinate 26,021,447, forward strand.
TATTATTACATTTTGATATCGTACACTGCTGCTAATTAACATGATAATCTATGATAATACAACATGGATTAACTTTTTTTAAAAGACCGAACTTTTTATTCTTTAACTATTTGTCATATACTATTGAGTTACCATTACTTCAGATAAAATAAATTAGTGACTGAGTTACTTAACAAACGATTATTAATAAACAGTAATTATTAAGATGAAGTAAATGGATTAAAAATGTGAACGAAGTCAATTATTATTTAAATAAATAATAAAATAGTATTATGTATAAGCTCTTCTATTTTAAAAAGGGAAATTCTATTTTATTCCCTTTTCAAACAAAAAACCATGGATGCAATAATTGTAAGTATTTAACTTAGGAAAAAACAAAATATGATAGCAATTTGATAAGTTTTTATTTAAGTTTTATTTTCAATTTTCTATGGATAAATAACATTGAACTAGAGGTTCATTTGCACATTTTAAAACATTTTTGGCACTGAGTACAACTGATGAGTCATATGGGATAAAGAAACAATGATAATATGTAAAACATTGTCCTGCTGTGATGTCCTAAAAACCCAGAAATTAAAACATCTTAAAAGATAAACTAGAGGCTCCCAAGAGCCTGTATCGCTCACCTGGACTATGTCCATCTTGACTGGCAACCTGTCAAGTTCCAACTGGCTCACTAGTTTCAAATAATATCTTTCAGTGATTTTTCCACTTAGGTCCTATGTTAAACACTGTTCGGCTTTGGTGGCCATCTTGGGTGACGGGTGGGGTCATAGGATATAATTCTGAAATAAGACAACCTAAGGACCATTGCTGTCAAGTTTTGTTCCAATTGGCCAAGTGGTTTCAGACAAGAAGATCTTTAATTAAATTCCCCATAAAGTCCTATGTTAAACGATGTTCAACTCTGGCAGCCATCTTGGATGACGGGCCGCGTCATCGGATAAATTTCTGAATAAGGACCACCTAAGGACCATTGCTGTCAACTTTTGTTCTAATTGTCCAAATGGTTTCAGACAAAAAGATCTTTAAATTCCCCGTAGGGTCCTATGTTAAACTCTTTTCGGCTCTGGCGGCCATCTTGGATGGAGGATGTGGTCACCGGATCGAATTCTGAAAGAGTAGCACCTAAGGACCATCGCTGCTAAGTTTTGTTCCAATTTGCCAAGTGGTTTCAGACAGGAAGATCTTTAAGTTAATTTCCCATAGGGTCCTATGTTAAACTCTTTTCGGCCCTCGCGGCCACCTTGGACGGAGGCTGTTGTCACTGGATCGATTTCTGAAAGAGGACCACCTAAGGACCATTGCTGCTAAGTTTTTTTCCAATTGGCCAAGTGGTTTCAGCAAAGAAGATCTTTAAATTCCCCATAGGGTCCTATGTTAAACTCTTTTCGGCTCTGGCAGCCATCTTGGATGGAGGATGTGGTCACCGGATTGAATTCTGAAAGAGTAGCACCTAAGGACCATCGCTGCTAAGTTTTGTTCCAATTGGCCAAGTGGTTTCAGACAAGAAGATCTTTAAATTCCCCATAGGGTCCTATGTTAAACTATGTTCGGTTCTGGTGCCCATCTTGGATGACGCGCCAGGTCATCAGATTTAATTATGAAAGAGGATCACGTAAGGACCATTGCTGCTAAGTTTTATTCTAATTGGCCAACTGGTTACAGACAATAAGATCGTTAATTAAATTCCCCATAGGGTCCTATGTTAAACTATGTTCGGCTCTGGCAGCCATCTTGGATGCTGAACTGGTTCGTCGGATACAATTTTCAAAGAGCACCACCTAAGGTCCGTTGCTGCTAAATTTAGTTCCAATTGGCCAAGTGGTTTCAGACAAGAAAATCTTTAAGTAAATTTCCCCTATGGTCCTATGTTAAACTATGTTCGGCTCTGACGGCCATCTTGGATGACGGACCAGGTCATCGGATATAATTCTGAAAGAGGAGCACCTGAGGACCATTGCTGCAAACTTTTGTTCTAATTGGCCCAGTGGTTTCAGAATTTTGTTCAAACATCTAGAGACGATTTTGGGTATTTATAGTCTTAGACTTTTGAATAATATGTATTAAGAAAATGAAAGTGTTACTGTGGGAAATTCCTTCAGTTAATAACTGTTTAAATATAAGCAGGTCTATGGAATATTACATTTTTCACCATTCATAATTGTATTATAAGAAAACTGTAACTGCAAAGATGTGTTGTGTTTCCTTGCTAAGTATATACTAGCTGTTACATTAATCAATATTTAGCATATCAATCAACTATGAAACAGTTCTACATTGAATCTGATATGTTCATATTTATAAGATACATCACAGTCGTTTATATATATTACTATATTTTTTTCCTTTTTTGAATATTTTTATCACTAAAATTCAAACGACTGTGGATACATTTAAAATCCAGTTCTGTTCATCAGTAATTCCTTTGTTCTTGATCACATCTTCACATGATATAAACTGGTATTTTGTCAATGAAGTGATCCATCTGGAAGGAATAATCTACAAGGATATATCACAGATTCTTTTTGTATGTATATAAAACATAAAATTAGCCTTAATTCCGTTTTTTTAAAAACAGCTTTATAAAATTTTACTAGGCTACCATGTACTTGTAGTAATACCTAGCATGAACATTTTTTAAGACTCCAACGTTGTATTTTAATAAATTTAACTTTTAGGATGTCAGAGCATTATTCAGCATAAAAAAATAATAAAAATAACTGGTGCAAATGCAAAACATTTCTTGCCTACCTCATGTTTAGTTGAAGCATGAAAAGGTGACATATGTCAGACAGACAATGAATATTCTCTTCAAATTTTGGGATTGTTGTGTATGTTTCTCATCATTTTAAATGTTGAGTGCAACTGATGAGTCGTAAATCGACGAAATGTGCACATCTTGCAAATCGTATGCATCAAAATTGGTATCAAAGAATTTTATATTTACAAATTACAAAAATTTAACTCGAGTCCATGAAATGAAATACAATTATGTTTTCTTAAATCTGATTTTTAAACCTTGTTTTCCAACATAAAATAATACTGTATCTCATAATACAGTGAAGTGTTAATTACCTAATGATTTCATTAAAACCCTGGCATGGTACATGTATTGTTCTGTCTCAGTAAGCCATACTATATTCTTTACAGTACTAAAACAGAACAGAAAAATCATAACAAATAAATAATGAATAAGACATTTTTGGTTTACCATCAATCAAAATATGAACAAAGTACACCAAAACAGTAAGACTTATATTTGAGGGGAAACAATTTTAAGAAAAAAAAAGGACAAATATACCTAAGGAGCAATCAAAAACACGTAATCCATTGGACAGACAAACCCGGGAAGACAAACGAACAACCACAAGCACAACAAATAAACACAGAAAACTAAAAACAATGAACAACACGAACTCCTATAAAAACCAGGAGTGAACCCAGGTGCTCCGGAAGGGTAAGCAGTTCCTGCTCCGTATACGGCACCCGTCGTGAAGTTCAACAAAGTTCAAGAAATATTTTAGATATATAAAAGTTTCACATTATATCCTACTTATATTAAAAATATAAACATATCATGTATATCCTATGAAAAAGAATGAGGCTTAAATTCATGCATGATGTTGATCATTCAAATGTTGCTGATTATGATGAACTAAAAAAATTGATTATTTTTTCACTGCCATATCATAATAGGTTTTTAGAAATGGACTAAAATGTAAAAATTCAAATTAAGTCACGTAAGCATAAATTTCATCTAATAACAAATGACCATGATTACTCAAATGTTGCTAAGTTTTGTACTATACTGTATATAAGTTGATTATAGCTGTGAAATATCATTAAAATACATTGTATTACCATAGGCTCTTTAAAAATACACCCGTCTTTAAAGCATAAAATGTAGGTTACAGTGACTCAAATGTTGCTGATTTTGTTGTAGATAAAATGAAGTGGTGTAATAGTTGGTTTCTGAGAAATGGACCTACATATAAATGCAAAAATTTTACCACCTCACTCAAGCATGAAATGTAGGTCATAATGACCCAATTGTTGGTGAAATCTCTTATATCATGTAAAGGATTATTGAGATTGAGTATCATTGATATAACATACATGCATACAAAACAAAAAGAGTCACTTATGCATTAAATGTAGCTGTTTTCAGTGTTATAAGAAGATTAACGTGTCAGATATAATATCATTAATGGATCTCGATGGATTTCTGAGAAATGGACTTAAACAGAAAAAATCAATTAATAGACGTATGTACAGACATATAAGGGTAAATCTGTATTCCTAGGCCACAATCTTGAAGAGGGCAGAAAACTTTACTAGCTGCACACAATGTGGGTACAGTCAAAGAAAAAGGTGGCTTAGGAAAGTTCTGTTACACTTGAAACTGAACAGGAAATCTCTATTATGTACATGTATGACTCAGATTGCATTATGTCCATTATGCCACAAGCTACACAACCTTAACAAATATGAAAATGGCTTTAACTATTACAAGACAAAAGATATGGACTGCAGTTGGGTAAAACCTGTTTTTACACAGACTACAAAGCTAATTTGACTAACTTGATACTGTATGACATGAGAATTTATTAGTCCAAATTTTACCTATTTTTCTCATTGGTTGTATATTGTCCTCATCTGAAGTATCATTACCATGTTCAATAATATCAACACTGCCGATAGCTGGTTTCACATTCATCTTCTGCATGTCTTGTCCCATGTCTTGAATTAAACTCTCAATCTGATATGAAGTACCTCACCTTCAATTAAAAAACTACACTTAACAGTAATATATTATATTACAGTGAAAATTAACTTAAATAACAAATTCTCTCTAATACCAGCTGAAAGGGGTTGGTCCAAAATTTCACTATTGTTTTAACATTAAACATTTTCTGTGACAACTGGACAATCCCAATTCTAAATACCGGTGTAAACCTTGTAACAAAACTATTATTTGTGTAAAATTTAACTTCTGAAAACTAACAGGCCATGCCAATTTACCAGACCGATAATTGATACCAAGTGTAGATGTATCCTGTGTATTTGATTGACATGTTTGCAACCTCAAAAGATAAATATTAGGCCAGATTTGTTTTATTTTCTGTTTAAGGGGAAAGCCAGCCCTATCATTTTACAAAACAAAATAAAATAAAATAAACTTTCCAAAAATGTTTTTGCATCTTCTCCCCAGACCCCAGATTTTTTAGATCATAAAAATAAAATTAGTGACTTCAGGATGAGGAAAACAAAAATGTTAATTAAAGAAAACAAAAATGCCAACTATAATCTATACTGATAGATACATATACATGTAGCAATAAAATATTATATTTTTTTAAACCACTGTATTAAAATACAAATACTCTGCTCAGCATTTTCCCCATTAAACCTTTTTTTTTACACCATTTAAATATCTTATTTGCCATTTAAATAAAGATTTCCGAAATTCGGAATCACAGATCATAGAAAAATTTTAAAAATATCTAGACAAAATTTATATATTTCTGAAATTGATTGTAATAAGTTTTTAATTATAGCGTAAGAAATAACATCAGGACTATAAGTATTTTGAAGAAATGAAGTGTTATGCGAATTGTATTGGGGAATTTACAAATGTCACAACTCAATTATATGGTCATTGACTGTAGGAATGCCAGACAACCTGCCCCCCCTCCAACTCACACCCACTTCTCACAAACTCACCAAACTGTGAAAACAGATTCATACTCATGCACTCCAACTGTGAATCTAATAGTTATCATATTTACTCGCCCATGAGAAGTCAGTTACAAGCTCGGCCCATTAGGGTATCAGGACAACATACCCCATTTTGGGAATGAAATATAATAGACAATTTTCAAAGCCAAGGTCAACTTTTACAAGTTGAGAAACAAACTACAGTTAACTAACTGGCCCCACTTTATAAATCATTAGGAGTTTGGCTTTTGAATTGTGGTTATAATACTTCATTTCCCCCCGACTTCTTTTCATTTTCTTTTTCTTTTTTCAGAAACTACTCACAAAGTATATATGAAAATACAAAGTCTGTGTTATTACTTTTATTGATCATCATAAGCTTCTATTTATTAAATTGCATTAACCCAATTACTCATTATCATTCAATCAAGTCTTCAAAGACTATAAATATTATAAACAAGAATTGGTGTGACTTTGTCGCTATTATTTTACACTTAGCATGAGTACGGAGCTGATTTTTATTGTTTTGGGATGATTTGTCCTTCACCAGAGTGACCAGGTGAGTATACGTTATCTGACAAGGTGATTCATTTTGAATTTTAATTTTAACTTAAAGAAGGCAGGTAGGGGAAATATATGCCTCAATATTCTCCAGACTGTAATTAAACAAGAGGCTCAGTGGGATGAGCCTGTATCGCTCAACTGGCAGTCACGAACTTTTGATTTGATTTGACAGACTAGATTGATTTATGCAAACTTTGTAAAGGACCTTCCATAGAAGCTACAGGCCAAGTTTCAGTTCAATCTGGAACTGCATATGAATGGGACATGAATCTATATGTAAAGTCTTTGAAAATTGACAGATCTTGCTGCGACTCGGCGGTAATAATTCATATCCGTCTCTGGGATCACCCAGTTGTTTCCGGTATACGCCATTTTGTAAGCACGAGTGAAAAAAATCAATTACAAATTTCGTAAAATTGATCCAGAGAAAGTGTTAATAGGGTAAATTATTAATGCCATAATGTTGTGATAGTATTATACAAATGTGTGATAACTGGTTCAATAGGTCCAGGGGTTTCACATGAGAAAATGAAAATGTAAAAGTTTACAGACGGACGGACGGATGCCAAGTGATGACAATAGCCCACATGGCCTTTGGCCAGGTGAGCTAACAAAAAAGGTTAGCCTGTCTAAAATATCACCATGACAGGAATTTTTCCAGCCCTGTCTCTGAATAAAGCCCCTTTCGACAGATAAATGTTATCAGTGGATCATTTTCATTAAAATTACCTGTGAAAAAAATATGTTCTTTTAAAGAGTCTTTCTCATACTTATATATTTATCGATGTTCACGAAGAACCTTTCTAGCACAGCCACAGGTTTCGCGCCTCCGTCTGCTTATCACGTTATCTCTGATTACTTTCCCTCAGATGCAATGACTCCTATCTTCATCGTTGCCAGTTTATAACTGTTAAAAACTGTGTAATGTTACCTGCTCACCGGGCCTGCTGACTGCCACAGATCCTACTGATGGAGAAGGTATCCTAATATTATATTAAGAAAGGTTAAAGTAAAAAAAAAGATGCTATGCAGTTGAGACGGTGGTGATAGTATTTATAATATAAAGGATTGACTTCAGCTTTCCGGCCTCGTGTTGTAAAATTTAATTTTCCTTTGAACATTTTTTTAGTCCCCCACCAGCTATATTGAGTTTCAAGCTGATCGGATATTTATTGAGAGAGTTATTGCCCTTGGACATAGAAATTATTGCCTAAATAATAGTTTTCCACACTTTTTTGGCAAACCTTTTTACCTATAAATCCCTTTTGGGATTCTGTGTACAGAGCAATTTGTCTACTGAGGATGGCCAAGTCAGATAATTACCAAGTGATCTTATTTTTGGTATTTGAGCTTATAATGATGAGATACTCATCAAGTTTGAGTTTCACACAGCACGAATAATTATTGTGAGAGTTATGGCCCTTTAAAATAGGAATTATTGCCTAAATAATAGTTTTCCAGACTTTCTTAGTAGGCATTTTTACCAAATAGTCTTATTTTTGGTATGTGAGCTCATAATGATGAGCTACAGAGTACACATCAAGATTGAATTTTATGCTGATCATATAATGATTGTGATAGTTATAACCCTAGGAAATAGGAATTATTATCAAAATATTAGTTTTCTGGACTTTCTTTGCAAACCCTTCTACCAAGTGATCCTATTATTGGTACATGTATGTGAGCTTATAATAATGAGCTACAGACAGCTGATCGGGTAATTATTGTGTACCCCTTACAAACATTGTTTCAGGATTTTATAAAGTCAGTCTGTCAACACGTCTTCATCCAAATCACATACTCGAGGAGATTTTGCATGTTTTCTCACAGCTCAAGCCGGTAGGGGACATTGTATTGCCCAGAAATACTTTCAGAATGCTTGTTTTTTATGCCTCGCCACAACTGTGGCTGGGGCATATACATTGTAGATTTACCCTTGTCCTGTCCGTACAGTACATACGTCCCGATTCGGTTAAGTTTTGCGTTTAGCTCCATTTCTCAGAAACCCACATGTATAGTAATATCTCAATGATATTTCACCGCTACAGTCCTCTTTTATAGTACAACGCAGTTCAGCAACACTTTGGTTGCTATGACATACATTTCATGCTTCAGTGACTTTGGTTAAGTTTTGCGTTTAGGTTCATTTCTTAGAAACCTATAGTAAGATATCAATGATATTTCACCACTACAGTCCTCTTGTATAGTACAACACAGTTCAGTAACACTTAGGTCGCTATGACCTACATTTCATGCTTCTGTGTCTTTGGTTAAGTTTTGCGTTTAGGTTCAATTTTCAGAAACATATATTGTTTTTAGGGTGGGGCATCCGTGTCTTATAGATACATTTTCTAGTTTTTAAAGTTATAGTCAAAAATGTTATTAAAGCCATCTTTCCCTATGAATTAACAATTTGCGTCAATTAACATTATGCGAGTATAAAAAGGGGATTCGAAACCACCATAGAATATAATGTAAGTGAAATTATTCAGATATGTTGTTGAAATGCAGTTCTAACAAGTGCAAAAAGGATAAGAGTTTTTGTTATATTTTTCAGCTATTTTTCTTTGTCAAATAGGGACTCTAAGCATAAATTAACAGTTATTTTGTCAGTTAATATTGAAAAATGTTCAGTCTTAAAGATCTCCGAACAAAAAAATCCATCGCAAAAAAACGAATGAAAGTCAGTCAACAGACTCAAAAGTGATATGCTTTAATTCGCTGACAGATATGAGGCAAATTTTGGAAATTGTTGGCAGAATTCTTAGAATTTCTGAAAAAGAAGCATTTTGAACCTTTAATTAATTAAAATATCTATGGTTAAAATGAATTATTAATCAATATAGTTATAAACCTTCCCTCATTTGCTACTAGAACAAAATTTCAAATTCAGATCAATGAAATGACAAAATTATTCCTTATCAAACATCAAGTAAAAAGTGTTGGACTTAGTGTTTTTTTCAGGTGCACCTTAAAAATATTGGGAAAACCATGCTTGTATTAGACATTTCAAATATTTGTGCCGAAATCAGGCCCGAGACCGAATCCGAAACCGAAACCAACTGGTAAAGTCTACATAAACTGTATATATTTCTGTTTAATTCTTTTATATTAATAATTCTTAAATCACATGTACATGTATATCACAATAATGAAGTTTTTGTTAATTTTAATTTATAATAATTTTATTTGTATTAAACAAAAGGGATTGGACACAAGTTTTTCCAACTTATGAAGTCCTCTCCCAAGTAATATGAGTAACAATTAGTCAAATCATATCACAACATATAAAGAAGTTTTTGTTTATTGTTTTAACAACATTACCGGAAATGTCTGTTAGTAAGAATGAATTTTATTTTTGATATTTCAATACTTTCTTAATTTGTTTACATTTCCAAGGGTATTACTTTGGGGTAATTTGATAAATCAGTTATTTGATAATTGAAGTCTGAACATCGTAACCAGTCATGCCAGCCCCAAAGCTGATTTTCATGTTAGTTATTTTTTAGAAGTCCTCATACAGGACTGTGAGAATTCAAATTTTAGCAAAATGGCATACAATTATCCAATAAATTTATTTCCCTTGGATACTCTTTTCATACACACTTATCTAATAGGGCACCAAGGTCATTATTTAATTTGGCGAATGGCCTCTCAAGTGAATTTAGTTGTCTGATTACTTGTAAAATAGGGATTTTTTTATCCTAGGAATTAATAATTGAGACAATTGTGAAGACTGTGCAACACTCCGGGTAAACTATTCACAAATATAATGCCAATCCATGCTCAAATAACAATAAAGTATTGTTTCCATGATTTATTTCTTAAACAATTTAGAATGAATCTGCAGTGAATTTTAGCATTTAATGAACCACCAGTTCTTTTAAAATTAATTTAATTTATAACATTACACAAAATCAAAGAGATGGAAATAGCAATTAGGTATTCTTTCTTTTTTTGTTAGTTTGTACATGTATGTAGTATGTATGGGCTTTAATTAATATCATGAACATTAACAACTGATGAAATTTAAGTTTGGATATTGAAGAAATTTGAGTTTGAAACCAAACTATGGCATTACCATAAAACAACCAAGTAATGACTACATACATGACATATGATGAGATAAGATAAGGACCTATTACATTGTACTTATAATCATTTTTGCATGACCGAACACCACTCCACAGACCCACCCTTATACATGTACACACATATATAAAGCATTTGCTCAAACCCCCTTCCCCCCAATTTATGTCTTCATTGACAGCCCTAAGGGTAATGCAGTATCACTGATGACACCCCCTAAAATGCTCAAATAGCTTTTAATTGTATATCTCTAAATTTATTTCTTAACATTGATATAATGGATTGCTGGATTGTTTGGTAATTGTAGAGACATTAATAGGCCTAAGACTGCTGTCCAATTCATTTGTTGTTTGTATGAATTAATAATATATACATGTATATATATATATATGAATTGAGTTACCTACAGAAACTTGAAGAAAATACACACTTAAATACTAGACATACATGTATATACTAACCAGGTTTACGAACATATTTTCATGACAATATCATAAAATGTTAATTTCTAAAATTAATCTTATGTTGTCCTTTAACATAAAAAAAGATTTAAAAAATATGTTTAAAAAATAAAGGAATGAAGAAATGTTATAAGCAGGTTACACTAATCATTATCATTTGTATGTACATGTACAAAATAATGTTCTAATATCCCATTCAATGTAAATTTATTGGCTGAAATGTCCCTGAATCATTCTAATGCTCTCAAAATTTAATACACCTACATTGTAATATAAGTACATGTACAACCAAATTTTTAATTTTACTTCTGTTGACTGCAAATTTTAAATTCAAAAATGTTCATCATTTTGTTTTTGAAAAATAGATTTCTTATGATCACATCAATTAAAAAAAATTAAGCGTTCTGGTTTCAATCTCCTGAGGGATTGTTTCTGAATACAAATAGATAATATATGAAAAATGTATATAATTACCATGATTACTTACCATCATTTTATCTACATGAATACATCTGTGGAAGGCTTTATATAACTGATCAATAAAAATCGAAATTCTCAATGAAATATTATTTCTGTTTAAGAAGAGTTGTCCAAATAACTAAAATTATATGTATTATCAGAAATACACACCATATTATTTGGTCACCACAAACTATTTTTAAAAGTTTGGTTAGGCCTGATGGTCTATCTAGCATCTGATTGGTTGGCACTAACATCTATTGATAACTGACCTCTAATTACATTTTTGTACCTGACCCATGTTGACCCATATATGTGAAGAAGAAATCTGTTCAATTCATTAACATGTGACTTATATTTATACATGTTATAGTTTAAATAACTGCAGACTGTTCAGCTTGTTTGGGGAATACCTATACAGGAAAATGAAAATGGTTATGAAAAGTCAGTGTAGGTAATTATATCATTTTATATAATAGCTCCTTTAGCATGGTTAGCTCATAATAAATTTATAAACTTTGACATGATTAATGCTGTATTGCAGTATTCATATTTAGAAGAAACATCTAGCAATTGTAGAGCTACATTCAATGGCAATTTTTTAATGAAATAATCTATTTTTGCAGTTGGATCTAAGATCTAGGAATGTCAACATTTTAATGGCCAAAATACAGAATGGTCACATGTATGGATTTTAAGTGTGGGATTTTGAAGACTTTTTTTTGTTTTTGTTTATTTTAATTATTAAATTTATAATATGGAAATTATTTTTTTACTTTAAACAGAACACAATGATACATAATTCCCTGCATTGTAGACTGGTCTTTAAATCACATCACTCTGTCCACAATTATAAAAAAAAATCTCCTCCTCTAAAACTGCTCAGCCAATGTGGACCAAACTTTGGTAGAATGGTCCTTGGGTGGCCTTCTTTCAAAAATATCTCAAGCATTCCCGACTTCCAACCAACATGGCTGCTATGACTATAGATAGAAAAAGGGGGTTGAATTTCAAAAATCTTCTCCTATGTATAACAACATGGCCAGTTAGAACCAGACGTGTGGTCCTTTTTCAGAATTGTGTCCCATGACCCAGACGATGAACCAAGATGGCCACAAGAACGGAACTTAGTTTAACATAGGACCCTATGGGAAATTCATTTAAAAATCTCTTTTTCTGAAACTACTGAGCTAATTGGAACCTTGCAGCAATAATCCTTAGATGGTCCTCTTTCAGAATTGTGTCTGATGACCCAGAAAGTCAACCAAGATGGCCACCACTGCCGAACTTAGTTTAACATGGGACCATATGGGAAAATTCATTAAAATATCTTGTCTATAGAGCCTTAAAATCGACAAACAAAACTTTTTATTTTGACTACAAGTTTTAAGAATTGAAATGCTTTTTGCCCAAATTATTTTTGCCAATGTCCAATATTCCAATATATGATAAAAAATTGATGAATAAGCTTATTCATATCAATAAATTTTAAGGTTATTAAAGTTTGAAATTTGAGCAAAAAGTTTAGAAAAAAGATAAACTATAAAAGATTTCAATTAAATAATTGTTACTTTTGTTGGAATATGAAATTCTAACATTGATGTCATAGAAAGAAGAAAATGAATAAGCTAAATCACTTTAAAGATAAGGAAACGGAACTTTTAAAAAAGATGTGTCAAATACATCTTTTGATCACCTTTGTGTGCCCCTTCGTACCTGTTGATGAAATTGGCTAACAGGTTAAATTGTTATGCATTACTACTGAAAGTGACCAATTTAAACCATGTTTCTATTGTGTTTACATGTTCGGCAAAGTGACAATGTAGGGGAATCGGAGATGGAGCAATTTCTAATAATGTATTTTATTTCTTTAAAAAAGTTATAGTTTTATTGTCACAGTTTATGAAATAAAGGTTCATATTATAGTGCACATTTTTAAATTCATCAAATAAAGCAAATCAGTAATTTTGTAATTTATAACACCTGTGTACTTTCAGTTGTATAAAATATGCAGTTCATTTAATGTTTTTGAATTGAATTATTTCTCCAGTCGTTTTTTAAAATAAATGTAAATCAATGTCTTGCAAAATTTTAAATAATTTGCTTCTTAAATATTTATATTTATCTATTTTTTGAACTAGTAAATCTATTATTCACATTAAAACAATTACTTTTTTCTTGATAATGCATCTTACTTCCTAATAATGTACTGTCATCAGACAAATTAAAAGTTGAATAAACTAAGCCAAAGAATTTTTGAAAAACCTAAGTACAAAATACACTGAACCGCAAAAGAAACGTCGCACAAAATGACATGTTCACATTTATTTCAAAGTGACATTTATATATTTTAAATTAATTTTTACAAAATTTAATGAATGATTTACAGTCTTTTGGTTACAATGTTCACAAAAACGTCACAATTGTCGCAACGTCACATGTTGTCAATGCTGTGCTCCCACGTCCGTTAATAACGTGTATGTCCTCCACCGGCACCAATTACTGCGGCACATCTTCGGTACATGGAGTTGATGAGCCGATTAATAAACGGAATACGTGCCCATACTCTCTGAAACGCTTGTGAAAGTTCAGCTGCAGTTGTCGGACGTGGCTGCTCATTATTCAACCGTCTTTGAACTTCGTCCCATAAACGTTCAATAGGGTTTAAATCTGGACTCAAAGCCGGCCAATCCATAACATTAATGCTATTCTGCTGTAGGAAGTCTCTTGTGGCTCTTGCGGTATGCGCACGTGCATTGTCCTGTTGGAAAGTCTTGTTTTGATGACGTGCGAAATGGGGCTGAACATGGGGTGTCAAGACTTGGTCGATGTAACGGGCAGCTGTTACGCCATTTCCTCTGCCTGGGCCAAGGTTCTGACAGATGACTGGACCAAGTTTAACGTTAAGGCCGATTCCACCCCATACCATGATGCTAGGTCCTCCCCACGCGTCTGTTTCCAGAATGCAGCTGTCTTCGAAACGTTCCCCGCGTCTTCTCCACACTCTGGTTCTGCCATCGGCTGTTGAAATGCAGTAACGGCTTTCGTCAGAGAAGATGATGTTACGCCATTGTCGATTTCGCCAATTCTGTCGCTGAGTGGCCCACTGAAGACGAGCTTGACGGTGTCGAGGAGTAAGAATAGGTCCTCTTGCTGGACGGCGACATCTCATGTTTCTAGCAGCTAATCGCCGACGAACCGTATCATCACTTATGGGTCGTCCATGTGTTCCAACAGTGTTTCTGGCAGTTTCGGCAGCTGGGGTGAACCGATTCATCAAATGGTGACGAACAATGCCTCTATTCTGTTTAGGGGTAGTGACTTGGGGTCTACCACTCCGTGGACGGTCATTTGTGCTGTTTGTTGCATTGTACCGTGTCCGTAGACGTTCAATTGTTCGAACAGCACAGTTGAAGTCGTTGGCAATGACTCTGGCAGATTGCCCAGCATCCAATCGACCAATGGCCTGTTCTCTCTGTTGTGGAGTCAGACGTGGCATAGCTTCTGTGTCAACACTGATACTAACACTCTTTAATTTTCTGCGGCCTTTTATACCCATAAAGGAGCATGAATTTCACGAACATTTAAGATTTAAGAAAAATTACCGCCAAGTGTGTCCCACGAGCGGTTTTAGGTACGGTCGCTCTACGATATCAACTGAAAATTATTCAACCGAAAATTTAATTCACAGGTAATTTAATCTTACCTGGTGATGTAATCGTAATACTGATTATATAAAAATCATTAATTAATATTTATTTTGAATTTTGCTAACATTTTGAAAAAGCGACGTTTCTTTTGCGGTTCAGTATATATATAAATTTATTAATCATTGCAGTTTAAAAAACTTTGACAATCAAGTTTTACATGTTATTGAAAAAGTGTCCTTTTATAAAACTTTACAAAACATAATAGTTAATATTGGAAAATATTTTATATTATTAGAAGATGAGAGCCTCCTTTATCTATTTGCACATTTTATTTGACCACTTTTTATCACCTCATTAAGAACTAATTTTCACCATTACTGTTAGCAAGGAGACATATACCATAATAAAATGATTGTTTATAACTTCCCCAGATGTTGTTATCTTATAATGTTTTCTTCGTCAACATGCTGACCAGTACTTATGTTACAAGTAACATTTAAAGGTTGAACTGTATGGGGTCAGTAATCAAGTGTGGATAATTATTCCAATAATCAACTTAGTTTAGACATGTTAGAACTGCAAGTTTCATTAATGTGAAAGTTAACAAGATCATCTGGTCAGTGTAGTTTTATTACAATTCACACTATCAAAGTCAACTTTGTTTTTTTTAAATTTCCTAAATATTTTTTGGGGCCTCAGTGGCTACTAATGACAAGTAACCTGTCAGTACAGAGGTTTTGAGTTCGAATTTCACCTGTGGCAGGATGTGTTTGACTGATCTTAATTGACAAAGATTGCAAATTTTCATATCTAAGGATGGTGGTTCTCTCTGGGTACTCTGGCCTCCTCCACCAAAAAAAAAACTAGCAGCGTGAAAATAGTCAAATTTTCTGAAAACGGTATAAACCCAAAATAAACAAACAAATAATTATATTTTGAACTCAGTAAGCGAGGGGAAAGTAATTTAAAGGGTATTGAGTATGCATTAAATTCATTTAAATTCTGTTTAATTTTAAGATCAGTAAGACCAGATTCTCTTTTCATCAACCCCTAGGCCTGCATTTATCTATGGCAAAACTTGTTTTAATTTGAATTTTCCATCTGACAGAATGTTCATATTCAAAAAGGCAAACAATGTTAAAAGTTGACATTGCCAACAGATGCTCCCCAAATTGTACAATTATTGGGAGTAGGGAAACACAGAGTTGTCTGTCATATTTCTGGTGTGGAAAACAGTATGCTTGTGAAAGTATTATGGTTGTGTATTATTCCTCTGGTGTGTATTTGGCCATTTTCAGATAAATTACCCATAGAATCTTACAAAGTATTTCATAAATTTGCTATGGTGACACAGAATATATACAGTTCTCAAGATATCTAAACTTTCATAAAATAAAGGGATTGAAACTATCACCCCATAGGGACAAATGAAATATATAATTTGATTGAGGAATTATTAAGGATGGAGATCCCAACCATTTTCATGATATTTGAAAACTTATATGCAGGGGACTTTAGTCGCAGAAAGCTCGACATAGGGATAGTGATCTGGCGGCGGCGTTAACTAACTTCTTAAGAGCTTTATATTTTAGAAGGTGGAAGACCTGGATGCTTTATACTTTGTATATAGATGCCTTATGTTACGAAGTTTCCGTCTGTCATATGTACATTGTCCTTGACCTCATTTTCATGGTTCAGTGACTACTTGAAAAAAGTTAAGATTTTTTGTAATGTTAATTTCTTTCTTATTATTAGTAATAGGATAACTATATTTGGTATGTGCGTACCTTACAAGGTCCTCGTCCCCGTCAGACAGTTTTCAATTGACCTCGACCCCATTTCAAGGATCAGTGAACAAGGTTAAGTTTTGGTTGTAAAGTCCATATCTCATATACTATAAGCAATAGGTCTAGTATATTTGGTGTATGAAAGGATTGTAAGGCCAGTACATGTCCAACTGGCGGTTGTCATCTGACCTTGACCTCATTTTCATGTTTCAGTGGTTATAGTTAAGTTTTTGTGTTTTGGTCTGTTTTTCGAATACTGTATGCAATAGGTCTACTATATTTGGTATATGGAAGGATTGTAAAGTGTACATGTCCAACTTGTGGGTGTCATCTGACCTTGACCTCATTTTCATGGTTCAGTTGTTATAGTTAAGTTTTTGTTTTTTGGCCTGTTTTTCGAATACTGTATGCAATAGGTCTACTATATTTGGTGTATGGAAGGATTGTAAGGTGTGCATTTCCAAATGACATGAGTCATCTGACCTTGACCTCATTTTCATGGCTCAGTGGTTATAGTTAAGTTTTTGTGTTTTGCTCTGTTTTTCGAATACTGATAGCATTTACTTTCAATAGAAATACATGACAGGCGAGACATTTTTGTGTGTCCACTCTTGTTTAAAAGGGAAGGTGGAAGATTTATCCCCAGAGCCTAATAAATATATAATATAATTTAATTCATCATTACAAGAAAGAAAAATAGATATGGCTCAAGGCACATTTTCAAAATAATTGAAAATCTATGAAATGGAGGGGTGTAGATTACCCGGAGGGACCAATTAAACATATAATTTATTTTATTTTAAATATTCCATGTAGTAAAATTCTGTATTGATGAAAATGTTCAGTGACCTTGACCTTTGATCCAATAACCCCTGAATTCATAAACTTAAAAAAAATGTATAAATTGAAGTTTCAGAAATGTTAAATTTCTCTTTCTTTTCTTCAGACCAACTCTTTTTCAAATGTTTGAAGCAGCATTGAAAGTTATTAAAAAATGTGGAACAAGCCAGTAAAAGTGACTATGAAAAGAACATAATGAGGAACAAATGTATGTATAAAGTATGAGTTTTTCCAGATTTTATCCAAAGTTTGAAATGTTTATAAATAATTGACCCCTTATGGAGTTTTTGCCCTTTAAAGACAATTTTTCGCATTTTTTGTCATCTTTGTAAACTTTCAAATATTTTCTTCTCTAAAACTACAGGATAAATTTCAGCCAAACTTAGGCCGAAAGATCCTTAGGGTACATAGTATAAAGACATAATTAAAGCCAAAATTTACCAAACTTGGACAGAAACGTGTTCATTATCAAAAGATAGAGGAAAATTTTGTTTAATTTTTTCCCCATTTTTCCATATTTAACTTATAAATGGACTTAGTTTTTTCTCCCAGTTAACATTACATACAGTCTGCAGTTAAAGTTTTCAAAACATTAATTACTTTCTTAAACCATTCTGGATTTTTACCATACTTGGACAGCGGCTTCTTCATGATCAATAAATAACATGTGGAGAAAAATTATGTACATTCCACTATCACACTGAAATATAGACAACTGCAAAAGCAGGTGAGACACTGAGTGCTGTGGAACCTGTACAATTTTTTTTAAGTAAGAAATACAATAAAGACATCTTTATGTAACTTTTGTCATTACAGAGATAAAAGTGGCCAAAATTAGCCATTTTGAGGGAACAATGTTTCTTTTTTTTAATCCAATTTTAATGGTGATTTTTTCTTTTAATTCATCTTGATGGGTACTTTCAGTG
The DNA here is from genome assembly GCA_028015205.1 of Mytilisepta virgata. NCBI lineage: Eukaryota > Metazoa > Mollusca > Bivalvia > Mytilida > Mytilidae > Mytilisepta > Mytilisepta virgata. The sequence continues at coordinate 26,039,947 of CM051513.1, forward strand.
GTATATCAACAGATTTTTCCTTTCTTTTACAGCTTTGGTGGTTTAAGAGCCCAAAAAAGCAAGGTAGCTGGAATTCTATTTTTTTTGGTTTTTCATCTAGTATTTGTGGAAGGTACAATATTTCTGTGTAATGTATATTGTATTATCAAATACTTTATTGGGTAAAGCTGAATATGTCCACATTTATACTAATTCTTTACCTGCTGAAATGTTGCGGTCGTATCATGCTGTGCTTAGCGAAGCCTTTTATTAAATTTTCTTTGAAAACTCAGCATTATTGATTAAAAGACTTTTTCCAGTTTAGTGCAGAACATTCCTTAATTTTTATTTATTATTGGATTATCCAATGGAAAAAGTCCTGTTATTAGCTCACCTTGCCCAAAGGGCCATGTGAGCTTATGTCATCACTTGGCGTCCGTCGTCATCCGTCGGGGTCGGCATCGTTGTCATCACAAACTATTTCAAGAATCTTTTGCTCTGAAACTACTGGGCAAAATACCTTCAAACTTTTAACTGAATGTTCCTTAGGGTATCTAATTTATAAATTATATCTGAAGTTTTGATCTATCAACAAACATGGCCGCTGTTGCTAAAATTAGAACATAGGGGTCAAATGCAGTTGTTGGCTCATATCTCAAAAACCAAAGCATTTAGAGCAAAACTGATGAGGTAAACATGTTCAATAGGTCAAGAACTACCAGCCATGAAATTTTCTGATGAATCAGACAACCCTTTGTTGGGTTATTGCCCCTGAATTCTTAATTTTAAAGAATTTGCAGTTTTAGGTTGTTATCTTGAATATAATAATAGATAAAGACAAACTGTAAACAACAAAAATGTTCAGCAAAGTAAGATCTACAGATAAGTCAACATGACCAAAATCATCAGTTGACCCCTTATAGGAGTTTTTGCCCTTGAAAGATTATTTACATGTAAACAGAAAATAATGGTCTGACATTGTCACAGATGTTTAGGGCGTTACTTGAAATAAATTAAATGGTAGCAGTACAAGTGTCAAGGGTCAAGGTCATTGAAAAATTCCATAGCAACCGATGAAAAAATCCCTGGCAACAGATGAAAAAGTCCCTAGCAACCATATATATTTGGATTAAGGACCTTATAATTTACCTGTACAAGTCAAAAAGAAAGGTCAAGGGTCAAGGTCATTGAAAAAGTCCATAGCAACTGATGAAAAAGTCCCTAGCAACCAGATATATTTGGGTTCAGGACCCTACAATTTACCTGTTCAAGTCTAAATTGAAGGTCAAGAGTCAATGCCATTGAAAAGTCCATAGCAACCGATGAAAAAGTCCCTAGCAACCATATCTATTTGGGTTCAGGATTCCATATTTTACCTGTACAAGTCAATATAAAGGAGGAAATTGTGACGGTAAACATCAAATAGCAAAAATAATACAGGGGCAGTTACAGATTAATTAGGAATGACTAGAGCCGAAAGACCATTTTAAGATTTTTTTGGAGGATTACTTTACCAATATCAGTGTTATTACTGAAAATAAGAAAAACAAATAGCACACAATATTTAAGAATCAAGTTTGAGGTCATGCCAATGCCAAGTTACATTTTCAAAGTTGTTTTGGGCAACTCTGAAAATATGATATGAATTATAAGAATGTTTTTAGTTTCATAAAGATTCACCATTAGTAAATTTTGCTGTTTTTTTTTCAGGAAGACAAAGAAAAATAAAAAAATATCAAAACCTAACCAGACACAAAGGAACAGAGAATTTTTAAGAACATAGTGAGGGCAGACTGTTAATCATACTTTTCTTGGTGTACCATTTGGTGGCTTTAAAAATGTGGTCAGGGAATGGTTGAACTGATTTATTAATTTGTAGCAATTTCGTTTGTATTGGTATTGACACTTATTTATCCATTTTAGAGATTGATAGATTATATTCTGGAATGCAATAACCCATATATTAATTGATCTCTGATATTCAAATGCTCATATGTCATTATTGCATAGCACAATTACTGCAGAATGAAAGTCTAGGGATATTGTCATTGTATTTATCAATGGTGGTCTCTTGTGACTTGGATTTCTTCATCAAGTCCTTTGATTGTCCCCTGTCAAAGGTGTGTCTGATATCCATACAGGGGAGGGGGAAGGATGGGGACTGGACCTTGTTCAAGAAACAATATTTCAGAATCTCTGAAACTGCCAATTGAAGCTTAACTTAGTGGTATGGTCCTTAGCCTGGCCTCTTTCAAAATTCAAAAGCCAAGATATTGGACCAATATGGCCAATATAACTAAAAATAGAAAAATTGGTCAAATTTAAAAAAAAATGATCTTATTCTGACCAAAAGTGTAAAGCCAAAATATGTCTAAAGGACAGAGTTGTGCACTAGGAATATACTCCTTAGTTTTCACAAAATTTAACTTTTAGTAACAGTAAATTTATAGTACTACCAATTTTGGGCTAGTATTAAAATAGTAGCAACTGATCTGATTGTACCCTCTGTAACGTGAGTCCATCATCAGAAGTATCGAATTAGTGGTATTATTAAATTCTATGATGCTAATTTTGATGCACTATATGTGTACATTTCATGGATTTACGGCTCATCAGATGTGCTCAAGGCCAAAAATGTTTTTTAAAAGTGCAAATGAAATCCAAGAAAGTGAAACAGGCTTCTGGGAACCACTAGTTCAATGTTATTCATCCATTGAAAAAAGAAAATAGAGGAATTTAAGCAACTTAATGATGCTTCTGAAGACAAAAAATATTTACGGGAAATTTCCCGAATCTTGTGTCCTGCATATGAATATAAAAAAAGGCAACTTAAAAGTTTCGGGAAATTTCCCGAATAGGTGATGGTACATATATTATAATATATTACACTGCATCAATTTATTTTTGAAATATCACAACATACTTATAGATTTAAGTTTCGGGAAATTTCCCGAAAAATTTGTTGCAAACTTTATAAGAAAATCTTTTCGGGAGTTTTCCCAAAATATTTAGAGAAAAGCAAATATTTTTAAATAAATTACAGATCTTGTTGTAGTTGATATATAATGTCATTGAAAAAGCTATGTTTATAATGCAAATAGTAGAACTGGTACCTGTTTGTAATAAAAACTTATTAAATTGTTATCATATTTTGTTTTTTCCTAAGTTAAATACTTACAATTATTGCATCCATGGTTTTTCATTTGAAAAGGGAATAAAATAGAATTTCCTTTTTTAAAATAGAAGAGCTTGTATATCAACGTATATATTAATATATAACCTATATATATATATATTAATATTTAATATTTCATATTATGTGTTATAGATATAGTGTTTTTTTTAAATTTTAACTTATAGTTCAACGAAATATATTGTAGTTAAAAAAATCAACTTTAAGTATCATTAATTAGTTAATGGTATATCTGAGTAGGTGTACAGGTAAATGCAGGTAAAACAGCTCTAACTAGTCATAATCTGGAACATCTACAACATTCATGGTATGGATTGTATTACTGACCTGACATTTGATACATCATTCGTTCAATATTTCGGGTTTCTTTTGGATATACATTTTTTATTTTTATTTTATTATTATGGATCGTATCATTGACCTGACATTGGATATACCATTCCTTCAATGTTTCGGGTTTCTTTGGGAAATAATTTTTTTTATATTTTATTATTTTATTTTTTTAAATTTTAATTTTATTAATTTTTTATGTATGATTTCTTACTCAGGGTCTTTTCTTCTTGTGTAAGAATTTATAAAAAAAAAAGAAAAAAAAATTAAAACGGAGATGGCCTCTGATGACGAATTCTATAATGATGATGGTGATCAATAAAAAAATCGATGAAATGAAACGATATCGTGGCAAAAGCGGTCATGGACCAGGACTGCTCTAATTCTTGACCAGAGCTGTTCTAATTCCTGACTGCTCTAAGTTAATTTGGGCGAGAGGTTATAACTGGTCGCTACTGTATTATGATATCATTAGATATGTAATACATAACCAACATAAATTGATTTTAAGACACTCAGTCATTACTGTGTTTTAGTTTTGGATCTAATTATATTCTTTTATATAAAAATTGTGTTCCAGTATAAACATATTATTTCATTAAGACATTTGAAGTGATTTAAAAAGTGAGACTTTGTTACTATATAACAATCAATGGTATTTCGTCAAGCTAAACGAGACTCAAGCATACAAGAAATGAAACTACATTAATACAGCTTAAGAGGTTTTAAGAATTTTAAGACAAAACAACAACAGAGGCTATTTTATATCTGGAAACAAACTCTTAATATTTATTACATGTATGCTTCAAGTTTTATCACGTGCATGTAAACCCCTTTTAAGTAGAATTAACCAAACCAGACACTTCTATCATATTACATTTGTATTATATTATTTATAATTTATTTGTATCAAAATGAAAAATAAGGACAGTCAAGACAAAAATACCACAAAGCTAATGTCATTTTCTATAATCAAATGCGATATAAGATAATCTATATATTTGTTTTAATAGATATGCAAAACTCTTTTTTATTTGAAAATTACATATTCTGTTAAAATATAAAAATGTTTCTTCTCATCTATACTTTTCCATCAATTTGAGATAAATAAAGTTTCTCCATTAGTTTATTTTTATTTTATAACAGATTTTTAATAACATAAGATAACAGATTGCTTGTTATTCTTTTACCTTTTATCATGTTTTAATCGATAAATTATTATTCAAAATTTAACTATTTTAGATCAATACAATCTGATTAGTTGATAGATTTGTTCTAGCCAAGCCTCTTGTGAACTGCAATTAAGTTTATCTACCTAACTGCAAAATAATTGCAAACCTCCTACCGCTCTAACCACAGCAAGGCGTCTGCTAATTATTTTCTCCAGGTGGAATCTGTCATAACAACCCAATAAATAAACTATCATTTTAAATTCGAAGATATTTTTTTGAAATGTACTATGAGCTATTAATACCTATCTCCGTATACAATATATCTTTGATATAATGTAAATAAAAAGGGAAACATGCAATGAAATAATATGTTTTAATTCGAATTTTTTAGCTGTTACGTTTTTATTTCAAAATTGCATATTATGTTAAAATTTCAAAACAAAAATTATTATTATTTTTCAGCAATTTGAGATAAGTAAATGTTCTCCATTCGTTTATTTCGACCTAATAATAGAAATTTTTTTTTCAATTGAATTTGTTGAATCTTAACATGCAAGAAAGTTGAAACAAATTAGCTCAGGTCAAAGTTGTGGCGAACAAATTTTGTTTGATAAAACCCAATAAAACGTTGAATCCGTCCAAAAGTGTTTGAGATAAATAAAATACATCTGTTACAACTTGAATCAAAAAAGATTTCTACTACTACAAACCAAGTGTAGTGTTGTGGCAGTAGTATTTGGTTTGACAATGGAATTGGTCATTTGCAACTATATCATTTACATTCATATTTTGTCCATAGTAGTTAAAAAAAGACTAACATTGGTCTTTTCAGTAATTTTTTCTGTCATTAGTGAATGTCGCTGAGCAAACAGAGCTCTGCATCATCAATCAAATTTAAAACAAAGCATTTCTAAATGAAATTGAATCAATGAAAAGTACCAAACCGCTCTGAAGATCAGTTCCATTATATCTTTGAATCCTTTTCTCGATTCAAATGGAGTTTTAAGAGTAGGAGGACGCAACAAACATGACAAGATAAGTGACGCATGCCAACAATCAATCATTATTCCGAAAGGACATTATATCGCAGTTCCTCTCATACGCCAGTATCACTATTAGGTTGCGCATCAAGATAGATCGTTCACAGAAGGTGAAATTAGGTCTGCGGGGTATTGGATCGTTGGTTTAGAGCGAATGATCAACTCAGTGAAAAGATGTGTTCTCAGCAAATGGCTCATTTGCCGTAGGACAGGGGGACACCGAGTCCAGCTTTTACGTCTGTAGAAGTTGATACCTTTGACCCTTGGACTATCACTTATCGCAGAACAAGAGGTGGCGTAGCGAATCAAAAATGTTGGGCTTTCTTATTCTCATGTCTGATAACAGGAGCCAGAGATTATCAAGGAACTCACTAGCTCATCGTTCATTAATTCCTTACGCCGATTTGTCGCCATAAGATGACTTGTTAAGCAATTCAGATCGGACCGAGGGACACATTTCGAGGGTGCAACTGATGATCTTTCAATGGTTTGCTAATTTTGTCGAAGACAGTACTGTGAAAAACTACCTGAATTAGAATAGGATTACATGGCTATTAAATCCACTACATGCTACACATGTTGGTGGTGCACGGGAGTCCCTGCTTGGTGTTTTAAGAAGAATACTGGACTCAATCCTCTTAGCGAATCGATTCAAAAGATCTTACAACATTATTAGCAGAGGTAACAGCCATAGTCAACAACCGACCTGTAGTAAGTTTGTCGTTTAACTCCGAGTCACCTAGTATGGTCACTCCGTCTCAATTGCTTACTCAGAAACTGCACTAGACATTTATCCGTTTCCTGACTTTGGGAAAATAGACCCACTCAGACACCATTGGAAGCATGTGCAGTATCTATCTGAACAATTCTGGAAGAAATGGCCATGTGAGTATTTGCATTCTTTGCAAGCACGCAGGAAATAGAAAACCGAAAAAGGAAATAGAAAACCGAAAAACCAAATATGAGAATTTGAACTGTCATACTCATGAAAGACAATAATTGTGCAAGAATCTATTGGCTGACAGGAGTCGTGCAACAGGTCTTCCCATGTGATGATTTTTGCCATAAATGTAGTTTTTGTGGTAACATTTTGCCATTGTTTTTCACGCTTGTTAATTTGATTGAATTTTGTTCTTTCAGTTTTATCCTCCCTGGAGGTCTGTGTTTGTCTTCAATAAACTATAGAATTTGGAATTGTTTTTTTTTAAGACAGCACAAACATATACGGAGCTTCCTTGGTATCAACGTATTTGTAAAAAGAGAAATTAACAACAATACAGTTCAAATAAATAAATTATTTATAAATATACAAATAAATAAATGGATTTTATCAACTTAAAATGTGGGCCTTTGTATAGAAAGTATGATCCATAATTCATAGTTCATGAAGACCCTAAGATGAATAGCAACGATCGATTGTTTCGATTTGTATTATTTCTGTACTATAAGGAGCTCTTTTTGAAAAAAAAACCTGCTCACATAATGAAATTCTCTTAATATTTAATGGTGTGAAACTGTATATAGGCAACTACAAGCCTGTACTCGAAACGTTGATATAAATATTGAGAAATAGCTACAGGCATTCCGAAAACGAAGTTGGCTCACATCCGGGATTTTGTTGGGAATCTATAATGTTGTAAACGAAAGGCATAGCCATATGGCGCTCATTCTGATCTCGGACACATGCGGATGTATAGGTATTTATACTAATTTCCCCAGTAATTTAAACGAAAGGCTTGATTTTTTAGTCTTTTTGAAGGTTTATATTTTTCCGATGAAATTTGAATGTGCGTCTGTAGCAATACACTTTAAAAAATGGCTAGAATAATGATATGTTTTTTATTAACTTACGCTTGACATTGTATTTTTATTTTTAAATTATGGTCCAGGATAGCATCTTTCATCGAAAAAAAATTACTAAATGAAAAAATGTTTTATAAAACAAAATAAAACACGTCGTATTCTTATATAAACGGCCAAACTTGTAAATAAATAAATAAATAAATAAATAAATAGAGAAAATGACAAATGAACACGATTAGTAATACGTTATAACGTTATTATTTGTCCGGAACAGAGTTTATTTTAAAAGGGAAACTTAAAGGAAAAACATCGAAATCGGAAAAAATATTGTGGATTTTTAAATTGAAATTTTGGTTGAACATTGATGTTATTAAAAAGGAGAAAAAGATGAAATAATATTTTGGTTGGAAAGTGAGAAGTTTACAAAACTGACATCATTAAATATGTAATTATTCTGTTTTATACGTTCCTCACGAACATCTTTAACATGTTATCATAAAAAGACAACCTGAATGTTTGCATCAATTAAATCGACGAAATGTGCACGTCTTGTGCTTCAAAATTGGTATCAAAGAATTGTATTTGTTAAGCGACGTGTATTCTGTCCTCCCAGTTTGTACAAATATTTGTTTCTAGGAAAGCTTCAGTTTTGTCATTTGTTTATAGTTCATTTTTGTATAAGCTTGCTTAAATGTTAACATCAAGTTAAACTGATCTTTGATTCAAATTTCTTCTCTATGACCAGAATCCATATATTAGAATCAGTTGAACCAGTAATACGACGAAACAGTTATATGTGAGTATCTGTGCATATATCTACACTAGTTTAAAGAAAGATGATATTGTTGGTATTTCGCATTATGAATGAATTATATTGGTATTGAATTTCTATGTATCTTTGTATTAAGTTCCACTTTAGAAACCATTATGCATTAATCAATATCATATATACACGAACAGAAAACCCATATTTAGTACTAAATATTTGATAAAGTTAATTTGTATAAATATGAAATATTGATGGTACTAGGATTTTTGTTATTCTAACTTCTGACATATTTTGCATAAGAGAGTATATATACATATGTATATATACAAATCTGAATTTACAAGTTAGATAACTAAATGCTATTTATAAAATAAGGATATCATATGGTGTGGAGTATGTATTTTTAAAGTTAAGGGAAACAATTAAAAAAGAAACAGAACAACGAAAAAACCGATCTGATTTTGCTGAAATGAATCAAATTTCATCATTTAAAAGAAAGTTAATACTTCAATGTTTGTCGTCAGTTTCAATCGTTCTATTCATGGTTATTTTGGTAAGCATTGGAATTAGACACTTTATTCGTGTCCTTATCGGCCAATGGAGATAAGACATTATTCAAGGCGTTTTCTTTATTGTTTCATGTTTGCTTAATGTCCAGTTTCAAATATTCTGTTCTTCTTCAGGACGAGATATACTTCAACAATTTATCAAACACAATTCAAATATGAGTGGACCTGGAGACAAAGAGGATAGTTTCTTCAACCTACCATTTGAAGATAATGTATTTATTTTTAACAAAAGTTTTCAATTATATCTATGTACACTCATACAATTTTGGTATGTTTGAGTATACTTTTCGCTCAGGCGAACATCCTACGCATGTGTCATCACCTTCTTTTCTTTTCAAGTAAAATAGCTGTTATAGCAAATAACAGCCATATTTTAAATAGATGTTCTTCAATTTATCAATATTTTCTGTTGTTTTATATAATGCTCTTGTTACTCTATTTGATGATATGATTTTACATGTATCTCATATTATCTGGGAGAGGACTTCATAAGTTTTTGTTGATCACAAATAAAATTATTACAAATCAATGAAGAAGATATTTCGACTTTCACTGTATGAAGGTAGACAGTTGGGTATGTTCGGATAATTCAACAAAATTAAATTATACGAAAACTACAGACGGGTTCTTTAGCGTGCAGGGAGATCGACATTCTCCAAAACACATTACCCACTGTTGTAATCGGTCAGTCTTTCAGTATTCTGACGTTACAACCCCTCTAGAGAGTTCATTCCTATCCGGGCGGAAAGGGGAGACTCTCTCATTGGGGGTTTTTAGGTTATAATGCATATTAAAGCCATGTAAGGTGTTTTGAAAATCCAAACCCTACCTGAACACCAATAACCCTTTATACAGTTTTCGGAAGAGAGTAGGCTAATGGCCAATGAATTGTTTTTGATAAATTTTTGAAATGGCTCCCGCCCTGTGGAAACATCAGATATTTGCCACTGGACAACGACCAATCAATCTACCCAATCCGCGATAGGCTGCTCTGTGGTTGAACAGGTGCCTAGATTATTCAAGACAAAAACTCAAGAATGCAACGTATTTATTTACAACGGAAAGATAATAAACACGATACAAAATAGCAAAACGTGTAACTCATATCGGTAATTTAAAGCTAAGAAAGGCAAGTATGATTTTGTAAACTACAGAACACAGCTGCACATGAAACGTCAACTATTGTCTGTAATGAAATGTATGTATAAGGTATATAGAAGTACAGGGAATTTCATACGCGTATAAAATCTGAGCCTCGTGTACGATGAACTGCCACGAAAACAAATTAAAGACTGAACATGCGTCTTAGATATGGAATACTTTATAACGTGAAAGATGACGAGCTTAAGACCAAGATATACTAGTATATACCAAAGCTGGAAAAGATTGCCAAAATAAAACTTTGCATTTTCTGGTTTTATTTATTTTTTTTTTTTTTTTGGTCGAATAGTCAGTTGCTAGAATTATGCTTGTTGCTGTAATCCATCTTTAGTTTGCTGTTAACATGCACACCCTCGGAAGTGAATTGTTGTACACAACAATGTGAGCTTTCTTCTTGATGAATGGATTTTGGAAGCTTCTTTATCTGATAGCAGTTATAGGTTTCGGATCACACATTGTGCTAATATGAAACACTCTGCATCTTATGTACTAGTATATGTTTAATTCTTGGCCCTACTTCACCTTGCTCAAATAACCGTAGTTGTTGAGTGTGACTTGACAGTGTATCAAATAATGTTTTGGAAAAATCAGTTGATGTGCTCGAGATCGGTTTGTTTTTTTTTTTTTTAGATTGCGAGATTACCGACAAGAAATGTTTTTGTAATTGTAATTGTAATATCCCTTATCAGGTCGTCGTTTCCTTTCTTTCTTCACAAAAAGCTTTCTTTGAACAAATTGTATTTCTGCTTTAAAATTTGAAAAAAATGTCCAACATTAAAGGCTTTGATTGTTTAGATGAAGAACAGCAATAAAAGCGATATTCTTTTCCGGACTTTTAACACACATGACGGGAACACAAATAACCTTTATAGAAGTGTTATTTATTGCTAGTTGTACTGTTAAAATTAACCCATTCTTACCCTCAAGTATAATTTTGTCGTTCTAGCAATTGTTTTTATAGTTTGATTCAAATTGAAAGGTTAGATAAGGGATAGATTTTGACCCCCATAAAACCGGTTTAATCCTACCACTGTTAAATATCTGTACCAAATCATGCTATCACGGCTCTTTTATGTTATTGTTTGTCCCTATTGGGTTCCCTAATGGGTCAAGTGGTTATCCCAGATTTCTTACAATGGACCACGTGTTCGTCCGGCAATATATCAAGCGCCTGTCATTATTCGATCACATACGCAATAAAATATTGCTGACTTGACTGAAATATATCTTGAAAAGGACATAATATATGGGTATTTTTGCGGTTTTTGTACATTATGTGGGAATATCATTATACTGTCAAAGTAAATAAAATATTGAACTGCATAGTCTATATATTGTATATGCACAGTGGGTTTTCGAAGAAGCTTGGTCCTATATATTTAGATATGCTTTTGCCGGATCTCGAACACATACTGGTGAAAGCAGAGGTGTCAATCGAATATACACTTCAATCATATATATAGACAATGTCATACGTAGTGGACGAGATAAAAACGCAACCAAATTTTGTAAAGAAAATGACAAAAATATCTCTAGATTGTAATAAAGTATGAGAAACAAAATCTGTTTTGTTTTCACGTCTCAGCGATTGAGTACACGATAAAATCCAATTTAAAATATTTAAATTTACTACAATGTGTAACTCTATCCGAAAATATGAGGATCGGAAAGGCTGCTTTGATTTTATTATTTATATGGCTGAACACATCTGTTTATGATGCGATCAAATTTATAATACAATGAGCCCTATTAAATTACGGAAGAAGCGATTCGTTCAGTTATTTCACATTAACACGGAGTGTTAATCCTAGCGTGACCGAGAACATTGTGAAATCTAATAACGTTACAGCACAACATGGAAGAAGGGTACCATTTACTCTAATACAAATACATGTGTAGTTGTTTGAATATATGCATTTCCTCATTAATTTATTTGTTCTTACCTACATTTAATTATGATTAAAGGCATACATCAAGTGACTTATCAAACAAAGACCTTCCAGCGTACATTGGCCTATTACGTATAGCCTTGTCCATGATATGTTTTGGTTAATACTCGTTGCTAATAACATCGTACAACACAAAGGAAAACTTAAGATCAAGTTGATTTCTGGAATGTTTATTTTTTCCTTAGGGTGGACATCTTTCTTATAGGACACACTATAGAAGGGTATTAACGGTACCTTTATTTGTACAGCCGGCGAATAGTTTCATGACTTTTATTCCAAAGTAATATAGTCCTATAACTACTCGGGTTTTCAGTGCTATTCCAATCAGGAGAATGTGGTTTTATTTGCTTGTAACGGCACATCTTATTGTCTTTTAAGTCAACAACACTTTATTATACTTCCTATTGTGTACATTAGAAATTTCAAAACGTATCCTTAACATCAATTTATTGCCTAATTGATAAAACAGGAATTTAAACATTTTCATGCTGATAAAGCGGTACAATAGTTTTATACAACACGTTGTTTTACTGTAGTCTTTGGAATATTAATATACATATGAAACTATTATTAGGAGAATATCAAGTTTAGTTTTCCTTCACCAGTTATTACCCTCGTTACGCTTTCTAATAGGGCTATAATATATTATAATGACAGGGTATAGATTGTTATATGCTATGAATTATTTTCCTCATACAAATTGCACGCACTTCTGACCTGATATTTTGTCATTTAGAGTGGCTTTGTTTAGTTTTCTTTTAACTTCTAACATTAAGGTTTGTTGCACAATGATTTTTTAACCCGCAACGCGAACTAAAGCGTCAAATTTGTGATGATATATTAACTAATTGTTTTGTTGAAATATGCATATACAGCGCAACAGATCTGAATTGATATAATACCTAGATCTGGTCGAATGTTGTTTCAAAAAGTATGAATTCAATGAATTAAGCTTTATCTAAATTCTGACCTCTACTTTTTTTTTCATTTTTATGACTATTATGAAAACATGTTATGTTTCTACAAATAACTTTGTCCTAAATATGTTAAAACAACATCAATATATCAAACTCTTTCGATTCAGGATAGATTTTTGTGAAACGTCATTTTCATCAATTTAAATGGATTTGTAAAATGGACAATTATAAAGAGGACAGATATACCTAAGGAGCAATCCAAAAAACGTAATTCATTAGCCAGACAAAACCCGGGACTACAAATGAACACCACAAGCACAACAAATAAACACTGAAAACTGAAAAAAAACAATGAAAAACACGATCTCCTTTAAAAACAAGGTGTTAACTCAGGTGCTCCGTAAGGTAAGCAGTTCCTATAAAGGAAATGAGAAAGACCTGTAATCAAACAGCCTATCAACAATAGTTACCTACAATACTTTAGGGGAGGTTTATCCCTATTGAATAACAGGGAACAGACAGCAACTATAAGCCTGGTCATGCATGTGGATCCATTCTAACGAGACAGTAAAATAGTGATATTTGAATTCTATACGAAAATGTTAAAATGCACCAACCCAATTTTATTTTTTAAGGCGTATAATTCAGGTTGATTGAATTTTTACTATCAAGAAGCTTTTTATATACGGAAGGAGAAATTCATATATTATAATTTAATATAATGCAGAATGTATTTAACAGAGTAAACAATATAAACCATCTAGGAAGGAACCAATGTTTACCCACAATGGTTAATTTAACTTAATACAATAGGTAAACATTATTTTCAATATATAATGGGGTGCGTTCAACTCCGATCTTAATGACAAGGATTGCCAATTTTCCTACCAAGGTCGGTGCTTCCTCCAACAATAAAATCTGACCGCCGCGAATTTGCTAAAATGTGCTGAAAACGTCGTAAAACCACAACTAAATAAATACATAAATCAATATATAATGGTAAACTTCTGAAGTTTGTTTTTTTTGTTTTTGTTTCCCATTTACTCTAACATAAAATATACCCTTTCAAAGTAACCATCTGTATATGTATGCTATTGCCAGGATTGAACAAAATGGACTTGGATCCTATATAGATAAGAATTAGCATAAGTTTAAATCTTAATTTTCAAATGTTATTTTAATGGATAGGATAGAAATGAACACATTCTGCAAACTATATAAAACATGCACCTGGTAAAATTAATTAGATTGACAAGGACTATAGTTTAAAATGCTTTAATTTGTCTTTAAGCATTCAACGTCATTTAATACGAAGACAAATCTAGCACCTAATCTTGAATAGATTAAGACACATTCTGAGATTAGTTGTTAGTAATAATAATATTTTACTGACTGTTACTAGTTCATCCGCACATTCACTAGCTATGACTTTATAGTTTGTAAATATGCTCTAAAGCAGTTTGGTTCGACTTCTACGTTTAATGTTTTTGGATCTGAACGCTGCGTTTTGCAAAATATTTTGATAAAAATTAAGGCAAACTGAATAATCTAATTTTTGGACGACAAGTTGTCACAATGACCTGACAGCCGCTGGATGTGTTCTCGAGGGATTTGTGTTCACAAAAGAAAACCAAAGCATTAAAATGAAATATTTTCCATTCAAATGATAAAAAAATGTAAAAAAAATACAATCGGAGGTCAGATCTTTACCCTTACCGAAATAAAAGCCTTCCTGCGAATGTTTGTACGAAAGAGAACATCCGACCCATCTCTCCTGTCATCTTTGTGGAGTTTATTTTTCATGTTTAAATTGGTAACCCTTCCCGAATCTTTGTTTTTGACAAGGCGCAATCTAAATTACATAAGGTTGACTTTTGGGCACCTGCTTATTTATTGATAACTTTTTGCAGTTACGAGTAAATAAATATTTAGTGACATCAAGAAAAATCAGAAAACGAGTATAATAGATTTTAAAAAATGTCTTCCCTATTTCGTTTGGGATTTTTCACTTTTAACAAATGTTCTATGTATGTGCACTTTAAATTTTTTGTTAAAATTGAATTTGCTGATTTACAGTACATGCAGAAGCATTAAAAATTGGAATATGGTAATATACAAAACACATTTCAATAAAAAATTATATATACAAAATGACGACTCACCTTCACTGCGTTAGAAAACAATTGACGTTTAAATTGGTTGAGATGAAAACCTGCCAAATTATGTTTATATGATTCAATATTTACTGAATGTAATTGGTGTTTAACTAGCATGTATTTCAGTGTACTATTCACATTGTACAAAGTATTCAAATAAATGGTATGAAATGTAAACCCACAGGAAATCACGATAATTAAATTTTTATTCGACCTTTGATATATTTTGTATTCATGTCACTGTGGTCACGTTATATGTAAATCAAAGGTCTATCTTAGGTAAAATTAAGGCTTTATTATTAAGGTTATATATATTCTGTCAGAGTTAATGCCTTTGTATTCGTCTGATTATTTACATGTATTTTAGATTTGAATTATTAATTTCCCACGATTATTGAAATTCCAGGCTTCTGATAAAGAATTTGTTTTTGTGTTAAAAATCAAAATAAAGATATCAGTTACTACCTACAAAAACATCTAAATGTAGAATTCAATGTTCTTTTATGTACTAGTATCCGGCTTAAACCTTTTTTTCAAATTAAACTTATTTATTTGTTTATAGTGGATTTGAACAAAGCATACAAACTTGTATAAAAAGTCAAAATAAAGATATCAGTTACTACCTACAACAACATCTAAATGTAGAATTAATTGTTCTGTTATGTACTAGTATTCAGCTTAAACCTTTTTTTTTCAATTTAAACTTATTTATTTATTTATAGTGGATTTGAACAAAGCATACCAACTTATCGCAATTCCTCTTCAAATAGGGATGCAAGAGCTGTCTCTGTGGCTGCATTTTAGCGAAGTGTGTTCCTCTCTCTTAACATTGGACAGACATTTTCCCTCCGAATCCGATAGACTAGCAACTGTTAACATGACCATTCTCGCAAATGAGGTCCATAGGGCCAAATTTAATTCCTGAAATTTTCGTCCGGGACGGGAATCGAACCAGGAAGCTTTGGCTTTATAGTCCGATAACTACTGCACAACGGAGTAATTAGATTAGTATTACCTTAGAGTTATTCAGAGTTCAACTGTATTCAATATTTATACATGGTCATATATTTATATATTAAAGAATAAACTGATCAATACACTAAAAGTGTTTTCTACGGAAAATTGTGAAGATTTGGTAAATCTCCAGCTCAAGGCAATTGAGATTTTAAATGTTTCTTCTAGGGCACGGTATGAACGAAATATGTATTCGATAATGCATTTGCTATAAACATCAATTAGCATGTAAACGCTGTTATCAGGATATAAATGACCCCCTCCCAATGAAGTAAATAAAGTAATTCGTAGAATTTCCAAAGACATTGATAACATTATACTGAAGACAGGATGACGAATTCGTAACATATATCAACATGTGTTATAAATAAAATCTAGTTTAAAATATCAAAGAATAATAGGTTCTCACACGAGTTCAAAATGAAGACTGGGAAATCTTAAAGTTTTTAAAATTTACGTTTTTCTCCGAGTGCAGCGCAGCAAACACACTGAATTTTAAATACGAGTTGACGATTTTCCAGTTCTTCATTTTTGAACGAGTGTAAGTATCTATTTCTTCCGTAAAAACAGGTGTTTAAGGCCTGGCATACCTATTTATTTTCAGTATGAACAACCGAAAAGGTATAGTAACGTTACGCTTGATTGGTCAAGAGTCACCATAAACGAATATATTAACGATTCTCATTGGACGTCATACCGAGTGATGTCGATATATTTAATGTTACATTTCATATTATATGAGCTGTATTGCTTACGAATAAAGATTATTATTATTATTATAAACTTGTTTAAAAGAGAAACGCGATTATACACACGGTACATATGATGGTAGTTGACATGCATTGTGGGAAAAAACATAGCTCATAAACGTCATAAGCTCTTGTCGGGATCGCGAAATGTTGTCCCAATGATAGATACGGTAATTGTGTTTTTGGATAGTTCGTAGTGATGTGTTTTAAGGACATATCTACCCGTTAAATGTTAATGAAACTTTACTTGGCAAAAAGTAATCAAAATTGTTGTGCCGCGGGGTATCCACAATTTGAGAAGGGTGTGATCAAATGTCGCCGTGAAAAATCGAATTTGTTTTGCAATTAATGGAGTCGCTGAATAAAAAGAAATGATAAAGGAGTCAAGATAATGACATTACATTTCTGTCAGCATTTGATTTAATTGCTTAGTTGTTTTAGACAAGATCATTAAGTGAATTTTCCATAAAGTACCAATTTTAACTTAACCTTTCCCGTGGTAGCCATCTTCAAAGATATTCCCATAATCAGCGCGTCTAAATGGAGTCTGGCAGAATCTGCTAGAGTCTGGAGCAGTCTGGTGACAAAATATAAGAATATATACATGTTTAATTATATTTTCTTGTTATATAAATGTTATTATAGCATTATTTCATCATTCATATCATAGCATTATAACTTTATAACTATTTCTATAACATCCATAACTAGCAGGCTATTTAATTAAATATTAACATGATTTTCTGTTTTTTAGTAATACATATTTGCCGTAATCATGGTAATATTTCTGTTTTAGTAACATCCGTGCGCCGCAAATTTTCTATTTTTAGTAATATTTATTTGACGTAATATTTTTGTTTTTAATAACATGATTTTCTGTTTTAAATAACATTTGTCCGCTGTAAATTTTTTACTTTTGTCCTGGCATGATTCATTACTAACTGCTATATATAATATTTGATATGAACGGAACTATTCAAATTTCTTCCTATTATTTGACTTTTTCTTCCTCTGCTTGACGGACGTGACAAACAAAGCTGGAGTATTCCAATTTTTTCCTCAATTAAAAAAAACTGTTTTGGGTCACTTCTTTTTCCTTCGCCTGAACGGTGTATATATTTTTATTTATTTCAATAAAACTGTTTTGGGTCACTTCTTTTTCCTTCGCCTGACCGGTGTATATATTTTTATTTATTTCAATTATCTGTTGTGTATATAGTTAAAGTTACATATTTTTTCTGTCCTTCTCTGTTGTTTAATTTATTAATACATGTATGCATCTTTCATGTTTATATTTTTTTTTTTTTTTTTCATATTTTTTCTTCTCCCAGAAAATATTTATCTAACATGTTTAATTCGTACTGAAATATTTTATAGAGTCGGTTCAAAATTGAATTTAAGAAAATATGAACACGTCCAAATCGTTGGGTCTGGTAACATATTCCGTTATGAATATGGCGGAGATTACTACATTGTTTCGGATTTGTTTTGAAATTAGTCCTTATCTATTAATGGCGATGTTGTTTACATCGACTTCAAACTTTATTTTAGTCCAATAAAGACTGAAATCAATTTAATAAATATTGAAACAGTTGCCATTTATCTTTAAATAGTTACGATAATGAGTTAAAATGAGTATATTCCCCTTATTTTCATGTTAGATATAGTGTTTTCTTTCCATACTTCGTGTCCAACATGACAACGAGCGACAATGTTTGTCAATCTTCCAAGATGCAAATAAAAACCAATATTTGATAGATACTTTCATTAAAATGGTGAAATAATAATGGCAGAAAACAAAAATTGCAGGAAAATATTGACACACTTGTATATAATCTGATATATTTCGACCAGACTCTCTTTCCGCCATTACAAGAAACGAAGATGTTTGCCGATCTTCCTAAACATGCTAAATATGACCAACAAAGGATAAATTATTACAATTGTTTATTAAATTGATGAAATAATGTAATAATGATACTAATACGGGATTACAATATTACCAAATATGTATATATTCTAATATTTTGCCACGAGACCCTTCCAGACTCTAGCAGACTTTACCAGACGTTATTTAATCGTTCAGATATACTTCTAAAAGAGGATACTCCAAGTTTTATTGCTGCAAAGTTAAGGAATGTTGCGAGTGGTTTCAAAAAGTCTCTTTATATGAGTTTTCTATGTTCAAAAAAACCATCTTAGATATCACCTGATGAGTATTTCTGTCACGTTCCATTTCATTTTACTCCCTGGTTTCGGGGAATTTGATTTTAGCTACGATAACAATATATTCTGTTACGAAGGCCCCAATTAGGTCATAAGTAAGTCAACTGCAATGAAACAAATAACGAATCTGTAATAAAAGGAGTAGTTATCAATAATCACAAAGTCAGGGCAGAGCAATAAAAGGTTTATGAAACTCGGGTCAACAATGTCATCAAGCAACTCAACATTATTGACAAGAGATCTGTGTGTGAGGTAGTACAAATGTATGCTACTATTTTAAAAAGTATGAAGTAAAAACCAGTTAAATATTTTATACATGTACAGTTGAGATCAGTTCTAACCCCTAAACCATTCTGTCAGAGAGGACGGTTCTAGAACAATTCTAGGTAGAACCGTCATAAATGGTTTTAGGGTAGAACTGTCCAGAATAGTTCTAGGGTAGTACTGTCATAAATGGTTCTAGGGTAAAAACGTGCAGAATGGTTTTATGTCAGAATTACCTTTATCTAAGGACATATCCAAGTAGTTTGGTCATTTTCTCCTCGTATTTGCTTTTTCCAAACTTTTTAAAATCTTTTTTTTTTAATATGTAGTGACATTTCACATCGAGTATAATTTTAATGTATGAAATTATGACAATTGTTAATAATATTAAATTGATGGCAAATTTATACAAAATAGAAAAAGTACATACATGCAATAAAGAGCTATGGTGCAAGTTTTTTTCTCTTCATCTTCCCACAAGAAAATCTTTGTATTTTTTTGTTAAAATTTGTGTGATTTTTATCTTAAGTAAATTAACAGGTAAAGAAATTTGTTCTGGTAACATGTTGTATGTTTCAGGTAATTAAAGTTAATTAACGGTTTGGCATGTATATTGTACCTTGACTGTCCGTATATTTATTGTTCCAACCTTTAGAGTACACAAATATGTAGACAAGTAAACCATTTTGTTGACAAGATCATAAGATTGTAATACACATTAATGTTCATTAGGTTAGGGTGTATATAGATCGAATTGGTCTGTACTTGAGGTGCAGTTGATGTGCACGTCAGGTAAACAAATCCCATTGAAAGTTTTGATGGTAATACCCATTAATATTTGGGTTGGGTGTGTAGATTGAATTAGTCTGTACATATGGTGCTGTTGGTGTGTACGTCAAGCAGAAAAAGCGTGTTGAAAGTTTTGATGGTAATACCTAGTAATGTTCATTAGGCTTGGGTGTTTGTAGATTGAATTGGTCTGTACTTGAGGTACTGTTGATGTGTAGGTCAAGTAGACAAAGTCTGTCGAACGTTTTGATGGTAATACACGTTAATAAACATTTGGGTTGGGTATATATAGATTGAATTGGTCTGTACCTGAGGTACAGTTGATTTGTATGTCAAGTAGACAAAGCCTGTCGAAAGTGTTGTTTGTAAAACACAGTTTGGTGTATGTAGATTGAATTAGTTTGTACTTGTGGTACAGTTGATGTGTACGTCAAGTAGACAAAGCCTGTCAAAAGTTTTGATGGCAAAACCCATTAATGTTCATTTGGGTGTTTGTAGATTGAATTGATCTGTACATGAGGTACAATTGATGTGTACGTCAAGTAGACAAAGCGTGTCGAACGTTGGTAATACACATTAACATTCATTAGTTTTGGCGTATGTAGATTGAATTGGCCTGTACATGAAGTAAATTTGGTGTGAATGCAAGTTGACACATCCTGTTTAAAATTTTGATGGCAATACACATTAATATTTATTAGGTTTTGGTTCATGTAGATTGAATTGGTCTGTACTTGATGTAGTTTTATCCGTTAGTATCCTCTCACGTTCGAAGAAAATCTGGGGACATTGTTACCGGCAGTCTTTTTTAATGTGGCCTAAAAGTTTGTTTCATTTCTAAATTCAAACAATTTATTTCTACATCATATTGTCATATACAATGTACTGTATGCACAAATCTAGTCTTAAAATTTTGATTTTCAAAAAAGACCAATAAGAGTTGAAGTTCTACAATTGTGAATTAAAGCTTGTGATCTAAATTTTAAAAAAATAATGAATTTAAGCTTCAAGTTATGCATGCCTAATACGGTTTCAACATGATGCTTTGTCAACAACACTGGGGCCAACTGAAGTTGAATTCTGACATAGTGTATTTAAACTTGTGACTTAAACTCCTCTTTAATTTTTCATTTATTCATTTTATTTCTATAAATAATTCTCACACACTGTATATAGATGAGCAATATGATATTAGAATTGTGACGTTCAAAATTTGGAGTCCACAGGGATCCAGTTCTGCATGTCAATTTAAATTTTCTACTTCAACTACTGCTTAATTGTTTTATTTTTTTCTTTGTGTATTTTATATCTGTACACAATTGTACATTCATGTAACAATATAAAGAAGCCCGATAAGATTTTAAATTTTCATTTGGATACCAACCCCTATATCTGTTCTGTACGTCATAAAATAAAACAAATTATGTGTTCCTCATCATCGTAACGATACAAAATTATACAAGTTGTATGGAGGAATGCAATTTACATATACATTAACCAAAACGATAATAATTTGAGTCACCATCTATACGATCTACACGATCTCTGTAATATATAAGTGATTCCATTTCACTATACCAACCGACAAATATAGGCAAGCATGCATTGTCCTATTGTAATATTCTATTAAATACTTTATCTTCTGCAAGGTCCATGATTCCCTTTTCTCCTTTGGTAATTCTAACAAAACGGCCGAATATACTTTCTTTGCAATCAAATATCACGACATCTTGGTTACTGGTTCCCTCATAATGATCACATAAGGTCATTGTTTTGCTGGAAAGTCCGATAGTGACATCTATATTATTGAAACGGTACCCAGTGAAAATCAACAAGTTAATTCTTAATAATACCGGTTAAAAAGAAATATAACATTTACTAAGCCAGCTAACATAATAAAAATGACAACAATTAGACGAGAGCTCAGATACCACTCTATTACAATCTCTGATGATGTTTTCTGTCGTTTTTATAATTGTTGCTAATTGCGTGTTTTTTTTAAGCTATATTCGTAATGGAAAAGTTATTTTCATTTTTCTTTTAAACTGAGGATTAAAATCAGAATTCAGGTAACATAAATATAATTTAGATAAAAATATTACCGTAACTACTTCTTATTAAGACATATACAATATTATATTCTTCGGTGAGGTCTACTGCCCAATAAGGATATGAATCACTACCACTTGGTGCGAAAAAAGTATTGTTCTTTCCATCGACAGCATATTCAGAATGGCAACGATTCCCGTAAATGGAACTTGCACGCGTAGGCTTTCCGTATGCTACATCCACTGTAAAAAAACAATATGAGAAAAAGTGGGAATACTGTAATACAATAAATGAGCAGGAAATACCCAATTACTGGTAATTGAAACAATAATACGAACACTATTAATACAAAAGAACGTAACAGCTATGACCTCGGTTATATAATATAATTATAATCTTGTTTTTCAAAGAAAACAGAAATTTCCAATTACAATACACAATCCTGTTTTGCTAAGAATTAATTTATTCCTTAGACTCCTATGAACAATCTTGTTTTTCAGAGAATGCATTCATTTCACATGGGGTTTATATTGTTCATGTTACTGGTGCTTTAGTTTATGGGCTGTCCTGTTATAATTCTGTTCGATTTTTTAAATATATGTTTTATTCTTTTAATTAGGTATCTGTTATGTTGCATTTTGCCAGCTTTATTATTTAGATCTTGCTGGCTACTTTTATTATTTTGTCGATTCGGTATTCCTTTTCTGTTTTCACTCAACTGATAACATCATCGGAGACTCATAAAATGTTAAAATCAAAGCAATAATAAAACATGAATAAATAAAGAGAAAATACCAAAAGGACCAAAAAAAAACTAAAGCCAAAAGCATATTCATGATGGAGATATTGCTTATGTTTCACAAAATTGGATAATGTCTTCTTATTAAACTTTTTTCGTTCAGGGACATACCCTCCCTAGACAAAAATAATGAAAAAAGAGATTAAAAAAAAATTAAAAACACAGAAGATAACATTGATCCTTAGAAAAGCAAAGTGTGCGTATATTCATATCAAAACCTGCACTAAACCTCTAAATTCAGTGACAATATATTTCAGTACTTAAAAATTAATGTTACTGTTTCTAAATATTTAAATATTTTCATCATAAACAGAACTAAAATAAGAGATCATATTTATTAAACTGTCTATTTTGTATTTTTTTTGCAATGAATGCCGTTTTCTTGTCACCTACGATGTTTGATAATAAATTGTCCGTTTTGTAATTTTGTATTTTTCACAATTTCCCCTTCCATATAGTGCTCTTTATATTCGTTACAGCAAAGAGATAAATGATATTTTGTATGGAGAATAAATTTGTAATATATTTTATATAAATTTATTCTCAGCGAATCAGATTGTTTAATCCCGTATGTTTACAAGGTAATACTGTTGCTTTAGGGTTTAAAAAAGTTAGGGTAATGACCATTCAAAAACAATATCTAGTGTCCAAATTTATTTTCGTCCATACCTTCATATTTTCTTGCCGCAATGACGTAACCTTCAAATAATTCGGTCCGAATGTATCTACCAGAGGAAGCGTCAATTTTACATGTTTTATTTACTTGGTTGTAGCTACACACATAGCAGTCCTTTCTTTGAAAACAGATACTGACGCATTCCAGCTCCGAACGGGTTCGTAAATTTTTAATTGCATTTGACGTTCCTTCAATCATTTTCTTATCCTTTACTTCAAACTGTTCAACCATCATTCCAACACAAACATGTAAATAAAGAACCCACTGCACAGCAAACAACATAGACATTATCATTAGTGTTCAAACAGTGAAGAGATCAATAGCATATGCCAAACACTTAGCTGAATTCAACTATTTAAAATTAAATTTCGTCTGAAAATAAATTAAACCGTGGAGTTTGATTAGCAAGTTTCAGTCACATGTAATTGAGGATCCATAAAAAATAAAATAAATGCAATCTATTGACGTAACTCCACAGTAAATCATGTATCATAGCATTGCATAGTTAATCAAACAATCAATATTATCAATGGATAGTACAATGTAGTAAGAACAATAAATGGAAATGGGGCATAAAACGACTAAAATGTATGAAATACACAAGTCGAACAACACCAAATATAAAATCATAAAAAATACAACAATCAAACTAAAAAGTTAAAAATACCCAACGTTTTGACCAATATCCAGTCAAATACGGATTTGGATTGTTACTATTGCAGTTTTACGTGATGGCGGCCCAAAGAAGTTGAGCCTTAATTTCAGTAGTATAGATTTACTAAAAAAAATATTTATCTTTTTTATCGGTTAATTAATGTTACTGAAACATCATCCAGGGGTTTCTGAAAGTCATCAGAAAATACATGATATAAGTCAAAATTGCTTCAAAAGAAGTAAAGAAAATGCGCTGCGCAAAAATTATCATTTTTCCATTGTGAAGATTATGCCAATCTGTGTAAAAATCACTAGACCATGAAAACTAGATCCAGGCGAACTGAAATTTGCCAGACTGATTCCAATGCATATTAACACGAGATTATTTAAACTTATTGAGAAAAAAATTTACTCAGATCAATGGACCGTGAAAATGAGGCTAAACAGTATAACATGTACGCCTTCTAGTGTCTCGATCTGCATACAAGCCAAAATCAACTTAGGACAGTAAATAAAGTCAAGTTGAAGTGACACCTTTTAGACTGACACGTGCATCTTCCAATGTTGGTGCACACATAATGATATAGTTAACATATCTTTATAGATTCTGGGAAAGGACCTCATCACGAATAATGTGACACAAATTTATCAAAGCCAGTCAACTGTAAAACTGAGGTCCTGCAAATGAGCCAATTGAGGGGAAATTAATGAAAAATACTCAGATGATAAATACTTATAATAGAAGAAATAAGGATTCTATTTGAAATGTTTATTCCATAAATAAATGTACAATAATGCAAAATTAACTTTATATTTATAATTTAGGAATGATATTTTGTTGGTTTATACTGTTTGAGTAATAATGTCTAGTCATTATACATGTATGTTCCCTTGACCTACATATTACCTGTCTAGTTAAGTTCTATGTTAAGGTCTATTAATGCAATCTGATAAATCCTGTATACAAAAGCTCTGCTCCGTTGATGCTTCCTTTTTATAAAGTAAATAAATGATTCGTTACTAAAACAATGTTTAATAAAGCGAAGTCTATAAGTGATTGTCGACAGAGTTTTCACTTGGAAATATCAATTGAAATAGGTTAGTGTCAAGTTAGACATTACATACAAACAAGTTGTTGAATTAATTTACAAGTGTGAAAAATTTGTCTTGCTTATAATTGATACTATACTGCACGCTACAAAATTAGTGTCATGGACGTATGTGTGTATTTGTATTTATATTATGTCTTAGGTGTATATGGATATCAAAAAATATTTATAATGAAATTTTGATGGCTACTTCAATATCAATAGTTCTGGGGGGGGGGGGGGGACATTACAATAATAAATAGAGTTTTTTTTTATATTGTAACGCTATAATATATATTGAAAAGTAACTTGCAAAATTTGTTCATACATGGACACGATATACATGGACATGCTTATGTACATACATGTAATTGTAGATAAAGTAAAATTGTTATTTTCTCTATCGAACTCTGATGTTCTCGTATGACGCACAACTGGGACTGATGACCAATTTGTTTCTGAATAAATTATAAGATATGATAATATTAGGAACCAGTTGATGAATATACTGCGTGCCGCGTTTATTATCCGGAAGCAGACAACAGTATACATATACAGAAGGAGAATATCGAGGCTGTCCGAGTCAATAAGAAAATTCGTAAGATTACTACAGACTACACAAAGAGCTATATTAGTATAGATAATAAGCATCCCAGATGAGAAACCAGACTCCCATTAACCATCCCATAAGGAAAAAAACAAGTACAAATAGAACTCCGCTGATGCCCAATAACAATAAAAAATCGAGTACCGTGTTATATCGAAGTGAAAAATGATCAATACGAAATTCTGAGGGTGCGGTCTTGTTTTACTTTTTTCACTATACACGAGTTAAACCCCAAAAAACTTTTTACATGTGCTACTACAGAGAAAAAATAAGAAAAGAGACCAGTCTTTTAATTGTAGTTTCTGCTATATAGATGATGATCTCGACTATCCGAGGCCTGCTTCATATGTGGACCTGCACTTGTACATTGATGATAATCGGCGATTGTAATCAAACGTGATGACTATATGTCATTGATATCAAAAAATTGTATTTGCATCACTGAGCCGATGCCATTGACTCCAAGCGCGAAATTGATAAAATTTACAGTTACAAGATTGTAAAATTTGTAAAAACTAAGGATCGAGTGTCTCCCTCGTGCATAGCCCTGTCATTTGATGGTTTTGGCTTTTCTTGCCCCTTTTGGTGATTTTGGTATTTTTGAATTTGCTCTTCAACCTTTTGGATGTTTGTTTTGATTTTCAACGTTATAGGGCTTGAGCACAACTGATGAGTCGTAAATCGACGACATGAGCATATCTTGTGCATCAAAATTGGTATCAACGAATTGTAATCTATTCCCTTTCGTAGCAGTAGCATACAAAGGTCTCCATCCTATGGTGTTTACATGACACAGTCGTTTTGTTAGAGCGATAATGCTGTCACATAAACTTCTAAGACAAGGTTGTGATAATTCCTCGTTTCATTTATCACTAAGAAATTTTACGAATTGATTGGCCGATTCGAAGTTTCTGTGTCACATATGAGACAAGATATCTCCAGTTAGATTTCACATCCTTCTGGAAACGACACCTCACCAGAAGTTGACACTTTAATGGATTTTACTCACTGGCTATGTCATGGGTGGCGTTAAAGGAACAAAACAAAAGTCATGCTTCTCGTTCCATAGAACCTCTTGTCACTCCTGTTTTTTGTGTGGTACACATTGCTAGTTATTTAGGTCATCTGCTGTCTTCTTCTATTTCAGTTCAGTTAATTTTATGTTTTTTTTTTTTTTTTTTTTTTTTTTTTTAATTATGAATTGTGGAATTTGCTTCAATTCGTATGGCATTACGGACTTTTTACACTTTTTTGTTGGCTTTGCTTGTTATGAGGACTTACAGCCTACACACGATGCGCCGTCAACTGAACCAAAAACAAAACAGAAAGGTACAAGATACCATAAAAAAGCTCAAGACACAAACATGGTTACAACATAGAGTCAGGAGAATCTGGCTCACATGCAGTACAGACAGTGAGTTATGGTGGGATTAAACTGGTTTTATAGGTACCCATAACTCCTTACCAGCTAGTATAAAAGCTAGTACAGTATGATGACAAACAGAGGTGTGACCACAAGCTAGCCATAGAGATATATACATGTTTTGCACATTAGGAAAATTTATTTTTCCTGAAGTTGTGAATAAAGTAATGTTTAGAAAGTTAAAATCTGTGGATATTAAATGAAACTATGCACATATTTTATGCCTCTTAACAAAATTATGAATACTCTTCAAGACCGTCATCAGTATTTAGAAATAATATCTATAATTAAACTGCAACATCATAGCAATTATTTTGCTGCATTGTCAAAGGACTGGTTACATACACTTTTCAAAGAAATTTATTTAGCATATCAAAAAACAAAAGTTATACGCGAGTCCATCGGCCGCCCAACTTCAGCAGATACCCATGGAAACACCGAGGAAATATTACGGCCATTTTCCCGAATTATTGTTTATTACTTTCCATTGTCCATTTTCAAAACATCGTTAAATGGCATTCTAAATACGTGGGGACATATAAGTAGGGTAGTATGTTGCCATGATAATTATAACAAATTTGTTATGTGGGGATCTTAAAGACAGTTATGTAGCATAAAGGACATTTAGAAGACAGCTATCCCCATTTTTTCTAAGTGAATATATGCACTCCAATGCACCTGGTTATGTTCTGATTGTCTTTAAAAGTTGTTAAAATGATAAAGAATGACTGAAGTCTTTCCTAACATTTATCGATTTTCCCTACAGTAAATATCAATTTTTAATGATATGTTATCAGTTTTCTGAATTCCTACATTCAGATACATTATTACATTTAAATTTTGAATAAAACAATTAAAGTTACAAGTGAAATAAATTCTCCTGAATGAATATTTGAGAGAAAAAATGGACAGTTTAAAAATCAAGCTATTAACGACCGACGGATATTGCGAGTTATGAAGTGATTTCATGAAAAAAGGTTTTTTGCTGTCAGTAAGGAATTTTTCTCTCTGAAGACTACTAAATTTTCCCACAAAATGAAAAACAGCTACTAGATAAATGACAAAAAATTGGTAAAAAACATTTAAACATTTGAGTTATATGAATCTCCAAAACGGGAACGTTAGATGACAGTATCACGATATATTTCAAGTAGAAATTCTTTGAAAATGGAATAGATACCTCAACTTAAAAGAATAAACATGTATACCAATTTTGATGCACTTTTCCCGAGCATGTCCACAATTCATTTCTCATCAACAGTCTTCCGGTAAGATATTAAGTGCAAAAATATAATCAACCAGTATATGTATTTCAATACCTCATCCAAGTCGAATGACCGGGAATCGCGAAATAGCTTTCATTTACAAATCTGAGAGAGGAAAAATACGCAAAATTGTTTCCTGTATATAGAATGTGACAATAAACCAACATGAAACTTAATTTTCGATTTCTCACTGCCGTAGACATGATAGATACATGTATAAACGCTAATTTTAATACCATGAAAGACGAATGTAGGGGTTAAAGAAAATCGATCAGTTCAATACTTGAACGCGACAGAAAATGGATAGTGATTTTTGTCCCAGTCTTTCCCTGAATGGTATAAAACGATCTTCAGCAAGGATATCATTGCATTCAGCAATGTCAATAATGACATCATCGACTCCTAGTCGTTTATTGTATCTAGACTTATCTGTTAAACACTTTTTATTCGTGACACACATTTTCGTCGATTTCGTGGACAACGCATTCCACGGATTTAAAAACACAGTGAAATATATATTTTCAATCGTTTTATCAAGTTGAAATAAAAAAGCTCGAAGTCCTTTCCAAGAATGCAATATCGTCGTTTGATCTTTAGTAAATATATCTCAATCGGATAAGTATGAATAACAATGTGGACAGGGAAGAAGATTTTAGTTTGCTACAAGAAAAGATTTGGGCTTAGATAAATTACTGAAAATAAATATATACTCCAAATGATGTAAACCATGTCATAGTAAAGTATTTATATAATTAATCTAGTTAATATGTAATTTCCTTGGTTTTGTTTGTAGCTTCGGCAGCAAATATTGTTCTGATAACATTTTATCTAATTGGTATTAGTTAAGATGATAATGATGTCGTTGATTGGATTGGATTTATTTAACATTTTAAAAATTTTTCGTTAATTATGATTGGGATCATGTGAATTTCGTTTCTTTAATTTTAAATCCAAGAAATTAAGAACCGACGAATTTGTCTTTTTGTCCTAGTCCACGAAAATTGATGTCATCTTGTCCACGGATGGTATTTACTTATTTCATGACGACACATCAAAGTTGAAGAAAATTACTATTGGATTAATCAAAGAACGTTGATGTGACTTTAGCTATAATGTTTCCTTTAAAGTTTGTGTAGATTGCTATGCACACATACAGATTTCCGATTGCGATTACTTTAACATCTGCGACTTATTTTTTTATAAAACGTGATTACATCTTAAACTTATATATTAAATTATAATATAAATACAGAGAAATATTAAAAAATTTAAGTGATGTGACGATAAACCTGTTTTAAAGGTTGTCAACATTTTAATTATCTTTTCTGATCCTCTGGGCAGATTTAACAAAATAAAAACCCGAAAGATAATGAAAAGCAAAGAAAGAAAGCTTTGTTTGTGCCCATATTAATCAAATAGCATGTTTTGTAAGAGCTATAAAAGTGTTGTCAAGAATGACATATGTTACCATGATAAAGTTCGAAACAATTACCTTTTTTTTATTCGTTTGGGGTTATCTCCCTTCCTACACTGTTTAATCTTGATAGGTAATTATCAAATATACCAATAAAAAATAAATTAACGAATAAATATATAGATAAAAGCATACGTGTATAATGCCAATAGTTCACTGAAGACAAACACACCTTCGGGTGGAGTTGAAGATTGGAGGACGCAAGACCACAGAGAGGAATCCCAGGGAATTATGTTATGTATTATATTAGTTACGGACATCTTTTTATGAGTTACCGTCATCATTACGAAAGATTCAAACGCTGATAACAGTTTATTGGGCAATATTTATGACAGGCGTACGCTTCAGAATTATTTTTTTAACAAAGATCAATGCATCTGTTGTGTCCGATTGAAGAAGAGACCCGTTAAACTAGCGAAATCATTTAAAAACTAACTTACCAGAAGTGGCGTCCTCCATATTGGGATGTCCGTAACTGCAGTTACGGTCATCGTTTAATACCCGGCGAGGGAAGCAGGTGACTAATAAATTATGTTGTACTTTGTTCGTTATTATAAGTACATCGTATTATTTAACATGTCAAAATAAGTGGTGTACTTGGCTATTTTCTGCCATGTGTATATGATAAAAAAAAATTGAGTACGATTAGTGGACTTAGTGTATATTTATTCACATAAAAGATCTATATACAATCATGACAACTGTATCTCAGTTATAAAATTGTTATTATTCACGAAATAAAATTCCACCTTCATTGTCATCATATCACAATGCCATCTGAAAACAACAAAAACAAATATAATGAATTAAAGGCATTAAAGTTTAAATATTAATCCTATATTTTAAATCAAGACAATTATGTGATATAGCTTAAACTAGGTAAAGTCATAGTTGTTTTTTTTTCTTTGTTTTGCGTCCGCGTGCGGGAAGGTTTTTTGCCTCATATTTTCAAAAACATAGACAGACGTATTTTTCAACCGATAAAACGATAAATGGCCCAGTCCAGACATAAAATATCACAATTACTTTCAATTTGAATCTCTTGTTCTTGCAGGTGTCACAGATTGACTGTTCAAATGCAGTTTTATTCTCATAAAATCTCTATGATGAGTAAATGCATTGTGTTTTATATATATATATATATTTTTTTTTTCCTGTGTGTGTTTTTTTTCCTGGATGGATGTTAGGTTTTCACAGACTCAGTTGACACAAAACTAAAAAAAACAGACAGTCTATTAGTAAGTTATACATACGATGGTATAATAAAATATTTCAATACATGCGAAATTCTAATAACCAATAACCAACATTATGTCTTATGTAAAGTTTTATTTAGATTTTTGTTCATTTCTCATGAATTAATTTTTAAATATATCAACTTTTTATGCTCGTAGAGGTTACTGGGAGATTCGCCTGACTATAAACAGTAACGTCGAGGTACCCACATTGCCGAATAAGAAAGGTGTTTTTCGAGTAGACTACTGATGTGCTGTTTGCAGGCATTTGTTTTGGACCTGAAATTTTCCTGGTTATTTACAACTGACGGCATTAAATAAACCAACAACCACAAAGGGTACCCATATCGACCGAGTTGAAATATTCAGTCCATTCAACAGATATTCATTAAAACACTGTTGCATATAGAAGAATAAAAGTTTTTAGTACTTTTAAACACACGTATTCAAATGTTTCCTGTGCCGTTGAAACGTAAGAATGTGTGGGCCAATTGCGATGTGGGTTCCACGAAGTTATTTATAAATACTAGGAAAACAACCCATCCACCCCTTTACTGTCAATAAAGATGGACATGAAAGTAATAAAAACATAAATCGTTGAAGTACTTAGTGGAAATAAAATTTCAACACTGCGTTCTACGCTTTCAAAATCAAATAATTTTCACAAATATTAATCGTCAGTTCGTATTTGACCCCACTACTTTTGCTAATGTTTCAAATAATTTATGGTATTCTAAGGATTGACAGTAATTTTGTTTTCAGTCTATTCGAAATAGCCTCAATGCATATTGTGCACACTTTCAAGTAACTGTGTGTTATTTAGTGTGCACCGCGTGATTGAGGTTATTTCTTCATAGACCGGAAAAAAATAACGGTCAATCCTCAAATAATGTACACATTACAATGAAAGAAATTTACCTGCACAGATCTTTTTACAGCACAACACGACACCACCTATACATAAGTCCACACACTAAACTGCCTGCTATTCTAGCTCCAACTGCCATACTATAAACATACTAGTGTTACTGAATTGATGTAGTCTTTCTTGGTTTGTGGATTCAACTCTTTTTTATCAATAATCTATATTTTTTAATGTTTTGAATAGATTTTGCTTTGGTGTAAGTGTCCCTTGGTTTAAACATACAAAAATAGGTTTCGTGTTCGGTAATTGAAGCAATATAACTCCATGAAACAAATGAAAAGTTAAATATTCAAAATTATTGACCAACAATAGAATATAAGCCTAAATACGATAAAACCTGTCAATACAATACAAAATGTCAAAGTACGCCTATACGACACATAGCCGTCCAATATGCCGTATTGGACTAGTCAGTAGTAATAGTGGTCCTCACTTCCAATCAATCAAATCCCATTCTGCATTCTGATTGGTCACTTCCAAACAAAGGACACGCCCCAAGGGTTCTCATTTCCAATCAATCAAAACCCGTTCTACCTTCTGATTGGTCACTTCCAAAACAAAAGACACGCCCCATTCAAACAGACCACTTGCACACAAACCGTGATCCACCCCCCCCCCCCCCATATTTCCACATACCTATTCTAAGTAAATTATAACCCCCTAATACGTCATATTTAGCGATGGGTGAAACCACAAATATGTAAGGTATGAACAATAGACCTTCGATATAATACCTTCTGGTATGACTGAACGAAATGACATATATATGGATATCGATCTAATGGTACCCTTATCATATTACTTAGTACCGGATGTATCAACACCATATATGGATATGGTACCCCTATCAGTTTACATTGTAGTTAATCATCTGATATTTGGGGCCCCTATCTTATTACAAACGATTCTATGTGTTTATCCAACCGTTTTTGACCGTTTTGCCATCGTTACGCATGACTTATTTTAGCCATAACACCTTTGTTAATGTCCACATGGACCTCAAATCGATTCTTCGAGAACCTGGAAGTCTTTTGTGACCGTTTAGACATTGTCATGTATGAGTGATTTTGCCCATTGAAACGTCTTTTCAGCAATTCACGGGCCTCTAATAGATTTCTAGGACGTTTTTGAAGTCTTTTGCGACCATTTGGGCATCGTCATGCATGAGTGATTAACCCCTGAAATACAAAAAATTAAGCCCCCATCTGGACTTCATTTGACGTCCTTGAGACTAGGGAAGTCGTTTTGGACGGTTTGGACATCGTCACACATGATCGTCGTGTTGGAGAGAGGGGAGAGTGGCGCGCGGCCGGCATATGCTTATAAGCTTATATGCTTATAAGTTTATAAACATATCAGCTTATCTCGTCCGGTGGGACATATAACAAACACCATTGAAATTTTACAACATTTTAATTTTTCATCGTGTTCTGGCAATAAATTTTCGTCTATAATGTTTTTTCTTAATTTCAATGCCTGTTTGGCAGCTTCTTCCAGTGGCATCTCGTAGACATCTTGACAATGGTTCACGGTTTTCATGATTTCACTGTGTAATGGTTCGTTCAGTAATCGATCCAGGTTCAAAATTAAGTTCACGTATTTTTTCCGGAGTTCTTTTCTGATTTTTGGTATGTAATAATTAACTGCTTTGGACTTGGCAACGTTTTCGTCATAACCGTCTCCTATGTATTCTTCCATTTTGTCGTCTATCATTTCTGTCCATTCCTTAGCCAGTGGATGTCTAAGCAAAGGCGAATATACGGAATCCGGTAGATCTTTAGCTGGGATTAATCTCATTTTCTTTGAAATTTCAATTTCTTCGTCAATTTCCATCCTGATATATTTCCAGTGGATGCTTGTATTGATTCTGCATTTCATCTCTAATACCAGGAATCACATCCCGCGTAGAATGTGCGAATATTGTTGAATCCGTGTTTTTAATTTATATTTTGTTCGAGATAAAACATTCGGTGTAAGTCTCTTGCTTGTCTTGGTGATAGGTTTTAGATCGATCAGTAGGTTTCCGTAGGGTTGTTCTACTGCTCTTTCAAAAATTCCCATAAAGTACTGGGTATTTCCTGGTAGATTTGTCGAGCTAACGTCGTTACGAGTTGTCTGTCCATAGGATTGTTGAAGAGGACTAGATAACGGCAGTTTCTCCTTTGTGTTGGATCTTTGCTGAAATATATAATGAATTCTGGTTCAATGTCATGACTGACAGGTTGCTATGATGACTGCCTTCCGTAAATAAATCTGTGATGCGTGGATCTTTCGATGTCATAAGATCGTCTACGATCAAAAGTTGACGAATCTTTGGATCAATGAAAGTATCCCTGTCCAAATCAACTGGAATACCGTGTACAAACTGGACCGGAGGCCACACTGTTTCCTTAATGTCGTCGTAGAGTGGTTGCCATCTTTTGTAAAGCCAAATTATTTTCTCCGGTGGTGGATAGATAGCGTTGTTGATGTTTTGAAGTATGTTTTTAACTAGGAACGTTTTTCCACAAGACGTTGGACCACTGTGAAGGGATGAAGAAATTGAAAATCTCCTACTTCTTCCTCTCCTCTTCCTCCTCCCCCTCCTCCTCCTCTGGAGTCAGTAATCTCATTTTGAAGTACATGTTTCAAATGCCTTTTCATTGTCGTCTCTTGAAAAAATAAGTGAACACGAATGACAAGCATACATGTCGATATATTCCCACAGAAATGAATGTGAATTTGAAACTACTGCTATTTATACTGTGTCTAATATGATGAAACGACGATTCCTTTTACGCGACATCTTATCCGGATCAACAAGAGGCAAATCGTCTTCAACTTTTCTTTTTAAATTTGCTTTCGCACTCTCTGCCACTGCAGCAACTGGTGTGATTTGTTCTATAGGTAAAACGATTTTCTCAGGTGCTTTCACTGGAACGTGAAAATAGGAAGAGTATCTACCTCCTACTCCTCTCACCGATTGGGGTGTCTTGTAATAAGGATTTATTTTTCCACTAGACAGGTCTTTGAATGTATTTTCGAGTCGCTCGCGTAAAGAGTCATTATACTCGTACAACTTTCAACAAGTAAATGAAAATGAAAATGTTCATCAAAAAAGGACCTTTATAAAAATCTACACTGTCATTCGTCATAAAAGTTTTGTTTCATATTTTACGAAAGGATATGGAGTAAATGCACACGAGACATTAACACATGTGTTAACTTCAACTGCAATTAATTTTAATGAGCTGGATGGCCATTTCGGAAATTTATTCCTCGTCAGCAGCACTAGGACACAAACATAGGCAATCCATAATATCAACAAATGTTTAAAATGCATTAAACCAAACGAAATCCGAATAAGAAGTAATATCAAATATAGCTAAGGACAAAACTACGATGGAAGGAGTTCAACCTTATGTTTTGGAATTTACATGTATGTAAAATCGTGATGAAATCTTTATCTCGTTTATCTTCTGGACATTGGTGTATAATCCAAACTAGGATACAAAATATGTTTTATATTAATATTGCTATATGCTCCACGTTGATTCCATCCAATGCACGGTGATAAATATCCCAAATGATATTTGCTTGTTCTGGGTAGAGATGACAAATATAATTTGTGATTGTAAACAACGTCAAAATTCTACCCGCGTTGACGATACCGTCGTTAAAGAGGGTCAATGCTACCCTCCCCTCTCTCCAATACGACTTTGATTGGTCGCAAACGTTCGTATGCCGATCACTCATGTGTGACGATGTCCAAACCGTCCAAAAAGACTTCCCTTGTCTCAAGGACGTCAAATGAAGTCCAGATGGGGGCTTAATTTTTCGTTTTTCAGGGGGTTGATCACTCATGCGTGACGATTCCCAAATGGTCGTAAAAGACTTCAAAAACTTTCTAGAAATCTATTAGAGGCCCGTGGATTGCTGAAAAGACGTTTCCAGAGTCTCGAGAAATCGATTGGAGCCTCGTGTGTGGCTTAATGGGCGTTTAAAGGTGTAAAATCAGTCATGCGTGACGATGTTCAAATGGTCGTAAAATACTTCCAGAGTCTCGAGGAATGGATTATAGGTCCATATGGGTCTTTATAGATGTTTTAAAGGGAAAGATCACTCATGCGTGACAATGTCCAAACGGTCACAAAAGACTGGATTGTTAGTTCATAATCATTAGATTATAAATATAAACTTTTTATTTCTTGTTTCTTTGTTTAATTTATCTGTAACGTTTTTCTTATTGGCATGAATGCATATATATATATATATATATATATATATATATATATATATATATATATATATATATATATATATATATATATTCCTTGTGATTTTGGTCAAATACTTTGACATTAAATTAACATTACACATGTTAAAATGAGAACCTAAAATCGATGTTTGAGGGAACAGTGTTACGTTTATTGAAACAAGTTGAAGCTCCAACCGACATCATTTTAACTAAACTTAAATTGGTTGGTTCTTGGTTGAGTACAGGGTTGGTTTGCTAATTGTCTAGTATATAAAATGGATCACCAATATCTACTCCTGTTTGATTTTTTGTTATTCTTATTCATTTGAGGGGGGGGGTGGTATTTGAATTTGCTCTTGAAATCTTGTTTATTGAATTTTCATACTTTTCAACCATGATATCTGCTGATGAAACATAAATTGTAGAATTGTGCATATTTTGGTATTTACGTTGAATTTTTATCAACAAGCCAACAGTCTATTTTGCTAAATTGAAACGTATACGTTTTAGGATTCATAATAAAGATATGTATTAGTGGCCGAATAAAAGTATCAGATACACAGCCCAATAATGAAGTCTCAGTTATTCCTAAATGTAGTATTCTATATAATTTAAATATTTCACCAAAAATAAACAAGCAATCATACATCAACAGAAATCATTAAATTAGCCCATTCAAACTTAATGAAATTAAGTACACAAAGGGAACATTAGATTATAATGAGTTGACTTCATATCAGTGACGGATTAAAGAAGCGTTGATTCTAGAAAACGAAACCACGGTAAATGAATAGGTTGACGTCACAGCAGTGGTTTAATTACATGTAAACAGAAAATAATGGTCTGACATTGTCATAGATGTTTAGGGCGTTACTTGAAATAAATTAAATGGTAGCAGTACAAGTAAAATGGAGCGTCAAGGGTTAAGATCCATAGCGACCGATGAAAAAGTCCTTAGCAACAGATAAAAAAGTCCCTAGCAGCCATATATATTTGGATTAAGTACTTTATAATTTACCTGTGCAAAAAGAAAGGTCAAGGGTCAAGGTAATTGAAAACGTCCATCGCAAGGGTCAAGGTAATTGAAAACGTCCATCGCAACCCATGAAAAAGTCCCTAGCAACCATATATATATGGGTTCAGGACCCTACAATTTACCTGTTCAAGTCAAAATGGAAGGTGAAGAATCAGTGCCATTGAAAAAGTCCATAGCAACCGATGAAAAAGTCACTAGCAACCATGTATATTTCGGTTCAGGACCCTGCAATTTACCTGTTCAAGTCAAAATTGAAGGTCGAGAGTCAATGCCATTGACAAAGTCTATAGCAACCGATGAAAAATCCGTAGCAACCATATATATTTGGGTTCAGGATTCTATATTTTAGCTGTACAGGTCAATATTAAGGAGAAAATTGTGACGGTATACATTAAATAGCAAAAATAACCATTTATGCAAGATCTACTGGTACACAAAAGATAACAGGTGAGCGATATAGTGAGCCTCTTGTTTATTTTTATGTCTGTTTATTAATGGTATGTCTGTTTTCGTTTTTGATGTCTGTTTCTTTATTTAAACGTCTGTTTTTTTTATTATTATTTTATGTTTGTTTTCGTTCTTCACGTGTTTTTTTTAATTTGTTTAACGTCTGTTTGTACATTTGTTATGTTTATTTTCGTTTTTGAAGTCTGTTTTTGGTTTTAATGTCTGTTTTTAAAATTTTCCTGAAATGCCTATAAATAACAACAAAATTTAAGAAAACATATAATTAGGGGTCCGTCCGAAATGATTGGATAAAGCAATCATCACACCACTTTTTAAGAAGGGAGATAAAAGCTTGCCAGTTAATTACAGACCCGTTTCGTTGACGTCAGTAACAATTTTAAACTCATGGAACATACATATCATTTTCAAACATAATATGCGACCTTTAGAGAACTATGAAATCCTAGTAGTGGACTACCAACATGGCTTCAGACAGAAAGGATCATGCGAATCACAATTAATAACAACAATTGAAGATGTGGCCAACAGCTGGATAAGAATCAGCAAGTTGAGATGTTAATATTACTTTAGCAAAGCGTTAGATGTAGATGGATGGATGAATTATTGTTTAACGTCGTGGCAACAAGGTGCATACCAGGACAAGAACGTGTTGATATGATCCCTGCTTTGTACTAGACCGACACGCTGAATCAGATTTTTAATGTGCTAGCAAGGTAACTGTCAGCAGGAAGACGTATCACCTCACACTGACACAGTATATTGACTACGAGCCGACCAGTCTTTACACTTACTCTTAGATGCCATGGGCTTGGGCGAGAAGCAGCAAATACCTATTTTAATGTATTTGGTTTGACCCGGATGGGGATCGAATATACGACCTTCCAACTCGGGGCAAGCACGCTACCACAACTTCTGCAGTAATCAGACCATTAAGAATTAAAAGGCAAACTAATTCAGTGGTTGAAGGCTTGACTCACACAACGTCAAAAGTGTGTAGTAGTTGACGGTGAGATATCTGAAAACACCCATGTAAAATCAGGAGTTCTCCAAGGTACAATTTTAGATCGACATTTTGTTTATTAAGGAGAATTATTGGAGATGACATCAAGTCAAAGTTGCGTCTTTTTGCATATGATAGCCCTTTTATACCTGGAAATAGATTTCACTGATGACTGCAACCAATTACAAAAAGATTTATATAAATTGGTTGAATCGGCATCAAAATGGCAGACGAAATTTAATGCGTCAAAACGTAATGTACTAAAATTATTTTAACAAGAAAAAGCCTATAATGCATAACTACCACATGCACGTCATAAGTTTTGAAAATGTAGACC
The DNA here is from genome assembly GCA_028015205.1 of Mytilisepta virgata. Classification (NCBI taxonomy): domain Eukaryota; kingdom Metazoa; phylum Mollusca; class Bivalvia; order Mytilida; family Mytilidae; genus Mytilisepta; species Mytilisepta virgata. The sequence continues at coordinate 26,079,300 of CM051513.1, forward strand.
AAAACCCATATTTAGGAGTTCAGTTTACCAACAACCAACTGAAATCAAATTTATTTTAATATAATGGTCTAAAATCCAAATATTGAGTTAAAAAACTTGTTACCAAAACACACATGACATACATGACAATATTTACTTGCAAACAAATATCATGTGAACGATTTTCTAGGCGCTCCCACATATGCTTGTCTTAACAAAAATCAACATTGTCTCGGACGAGTTAGAAAATCAGAACAGACTGATTGATTTTGTATTTATTCATTGCAACTATAAAAATATGGCAAACTGATATTTAAGGTCGAGGCGAAGTAATTGAACGCCACCTAGTGTTCACTTGTTTACCGTTTCAAGGGTGACAGCCCCTGATTATTGTATTACTTCCCCGACTGATTGTCTGATGTCGTAGTCGTTATGCTGTTGATTCCGGAGGGGCAAAAGTGTCGCTTAAAAGGTAGAATAATTGTGTGTTCAGACGTACAGTTATTGTACAAATCATTCACCCGTCTCTTCATTATCAAAACTTTTCGAAAAAGTTTTAGCTAAAACTCCTTTACACTTCTCTTCATTATCAAAACTTTTCAAAAAAGTTTAAGCTAAATTCGAAAAGTATTATTTAGTCGTGTTAGTGCATATTAGACATATTCGTTTCAGAACCACAGGTTCGTGTTGTTAGTTGTAGAGTAAATATTATGCAGGTAATTTTAGTTTAAATTTTAGGTATTTTTATGAAGTACAGTGTACTACCTCCATGGTATTACCACGCCTTAAGCCACATTTTTCCACACTTATGTCACAGATACACTGTTATAACTTTATTGAACATCTCAACTCCTTAGACAAGTTAGAACTCAATAATAAAACGAAATAAATTTGATGCACTGTGTGGCAATAACGCGAATGCATGTGTGACGTCAAGTTGTGCATCCAACGTCATTTATACTTTGATGGAGAAATAAAAAATATCCAGGTAGTGTAGATGGTCCTAATTTTTCTTTCCAAAATATTGTTACTTTTATTTTTTCAAGCGAAGATGAAACTTAAGTGCGATACAATTTTTAACTAAAGTATTTCAAAAAATGGAAGACAATCAATAAATAAATTATCATAATTATTTTAAAATTAACAACGCATATATAACTATGATCGGTTGGATAGTTTATCAACGGAAAAAACGAAAAAAATAGTATACAGGACTGTAATGTTTTTCTTTCTTTAAAAATCAAATTGATATAGCGCATTTGCATTAAAAATATCTTGTAAAAACATGTTTTCAGTCTCTTGGTATGTCACGTGATCATGATGATCAATTTTAAACTTTCGGAAACCGGTTGTTGCTGATGACGCAGTTCCTATTGCATTTTATACTAATTGAATGGCTTTGGGTGTTTAATGCATAGTTTGGTAAGTAATTTGAAATATATACATTGTGTATCGACCGCTTACGATGTAACCTACAAATGAAAGTTTTGTGGGGCAAAATCATCGCTCGTAACATTTAAATAAATTATGCATGACTGCTAGTAAATCCTAATGTGAATTTATTGTCTAATAATACATTTTAATATAGATCTACTATGATCTTATGATCTATTTTACGAAACATTAAATTTTTTGAACTTGGAGAGACCCCTCCACCCCCCCCCCCCCCCCCTCTTGTAACAAACATTTTACAATTTTGTATTTTTCTTGTTTTTATCCCTGTATTTCACTAACACTTCGGCATAATTATTAAAATATTTATTTATTTCAGAAAAAACAAAAAGATGGCATAGCCTACAAAATATATGAAATAATTAAACTTACAAGACATTTTTTCTTTAGAGAAATTATCATTGGAAACTAGTACAGAAACCGAAATTGAAATGTGAGGAGATTGATGCTTGTGGATGTTTTTAACTTCAAAGTTTAATAAGTAATTCTAAATATAAAGACCTTATGTATCGACTGCTTTTGAATTAACCTACAAATGAAAGTTTTCTGAAGCAAAATCATTGGTCGTAACATCTAAACAAATTATGGATTAATGTTCGTAAATCATAATGTGAATTTTAATGTTGAACTGACAGAATTTATTTCTTAACAATACTATGTTCTTACATATTTTCTGAAATAGTATTGGTGGGGGGGAGGGACTTGGAACGAATCCCCTCTCCCCTTTTTTTACATTTTGTAAGACTGTTTTCCTTTACGGGAATTATTGTTGGAAATTAGTACAGCAACAGAAATTGAAATGTTGGGATAAACGTGAAGAGATTCCCTGAATCCTAATAGATATGGTGATGTGGACAATGAGGTGCAGTATAGACAATTGAAATTTTTTACTGTAACTTTTATCGATCAAATTCCATTAAAGTTTACAACTGTGTGACTTTTCAACATTCAGACTCCTTGTTTTGAGCAGATAATTTCCTTTTTTTTTATTAATAAATTGACTTATTTCAAGTACAATGAAGTTAGTTGAGTTTCTTATTTGAAGTAATCAAATTACTTTATGTTAAGTAGAACGTTACTGGTGTGATGCCTATATAGCTAGTATTTTAGTAATCAATTACTTACTTATTTAAGTAAAATCAGGTAAATTTATTACTGTTTTCAAGTTATCAAATTACTGGTTTTGAGTATGATGTTTACTTAGTTGATGCTCATATTTAGCAAACAGACTTCTAATTTTTAAGTAAAAGTCTTTTCTTGATTTAAGTAAAGGTATTACTTAAATTTCAAGGATTTCAATTAATTACGTTCTTATGTATTAAAATTACTTAGAAATATGACTACATAGTAATGCATTACTAAATAGTACTTGCCAGGATTATCAACTACTTAAGATTGTGACAACTTTTCCTAGTACAAATACTTAAAACAAGTAGTCAATTTCTTAATTTGATAAATTGTAAGTAGTATTTTTTAGAATGATATTATGATATATTTTGATACCAAATTCTTTACCACATACCTCACATTTGTAAGGTTTTGCATCGGTGTGTTTTCTCATGTGTCTTAGGCATTTACTGTTTCGGCCAAACTTTTTTCCACAAATACCGCATTATATTTGTAATGTTTTTCCCCAGTATGGATTTCCATGTGTTCATTATTGTAAGCAAACATTGACATACATGGAATTCGCAAGGTTTTTCACTAGCATGAGCTTTCATATGTCGATTATAGGAACTGCCGTCACCAGTTCTTTACTACAAATATTACATGTTCATTACCATTATGTATTCTATAGAAGGTGTGTTTAAGCTCGGTTGGTATTCAATATTTTCTCAAATACTTTACATTTTAATGGTGTTTACGTGTGATTCTTTACGAGAAATCTATGCATGAATTATTGTCCACATACGACACATTTAAACGGTTTATCATCAAAATGTAAACTTCTCATTTGTCACTTTAGGATCCACTTTTTACAAAAGCCTTCGCCACATATATGACATTCACATGGCTCATCATTGTATTGAGACCTCCCTGGCTGATATTCATTATGAGAATGCAATAAAAATTTGTCTGTAGCAGCCTCTCTATTACTAGACATAACTAACAGTCTGTTCATAGAAGACAGATGTGTTATTATCTATATGATTCAAATATCAATCTATTTAAAGATGTTAGATAAACTATATAATTGTTGCAACTAGAAGGAGTATGTATTGCCTATATATTCTGAAAAAGTTTTATGATCTGCTTCCACTTTCGGAGCACCTGAGATCACCACGGGTTTTGTGGGGTTCGTGTTGCTTTGTCCCTAGTTTTCTACTTTGTGTTATGTGGACTGCTGTTTAATTTGTCGTCGTTTTTCATTGCTTGCCATTGCTCATCGGTTTGTTTTCAGCTTTTTGAGTTTGATTGTGCCTTTCGTAATTTTCGCCTCTCTTTTATCAAATTACGATTGAGGATACAAAATAGGTACCCGAAAATAAAGTAATGGTAGAGTCTATTTTTTGTAAGGAAAACCCAAAATATCATTTCGAGCAAAACAAAAAATACCAAAAAGAGGTACGCAATAGAATGTTATGGTAAAGATACTAAATAAAACAGTTTCATTAAACTATGATCATATGACAGCTTAGATAACAAAAATAATAAAAAAATATTAGTCCTTAAATTTAGCAAGCGAGACGCGGGTTTCATTTTAATAATACTCATCAGTGATGCTCGAATACAAAAAAAAAGGAAAAGCCAAATCAAGTATGAAGTATGAAGATTCAACAATGTTAAAAAGATTATTCAGAATATGACTATGGTAACTTTTTTGCCTGATGTAGAAAATCTTTAGGATTATGAAGAATTCAAAAATTTGCAAACTCTAAATTTAAAAATATGACTTTGCATTTGTATCAGTAATATTTCATGTTAACATAGAAATGTTGACTACTGGGCTTGTGATACCCTCGAGGAGTAAACCTCCACTAGCAGTTGCAACGATCCAGTGGTTGTAAAACAAGTTGCTTTCTTTACACTAGAGACTCCAAAGAGCATGTGTCGCCACCTGTATCTACTGTGGTTATGGAAATCATGTAAAATAAGGTTAAATTCATTAAAAAAAAATACCCTTATAATGATTGTGGCAAAGTTTGGTTTAATTTGGCCCAGTAGTTTAATTAAGAGCAGAAGATTTTTGTAAAAAAGTTTACAAAAATTACCAATAGATTGTGGCTTTAAAGGACAATAACTCCAATAATTAATTAGTCAATCGACCTTTTGGTCATTTTAACTTATTTGTAGATTTTTCTTTGCTTGACGTTTTTGTTGTTACAGTATATCTACATCTATAATGATATTCAAGATCATAAACAAAAACCGCAAAATTTCCTTCAAACGAGATATCACTGCAACAGGATGCTGCTACGAAAGTCTCTCAAATGAACATCAACTGAATGTTTCTCCTAGAGCCTGTATAATGCTGGAAATGACTGAAAGTATTTTTGTTGGAACACTCTCAAAAAACATTTTGGGAGGTACCTCAAGTACAGACCAATTCAACATACATACATCCAATCTAAATGATCATTAATGGGTATCACCATCAAAACTTACGACAGACTTTGCCTACTTGACGTTCAAATCAACTGTACCTTAAGTACAGACTAACTCAATCTAAATCAACCCAAACATAATGAATATTAATGTGTATTACAATCAAAATTTTCAACAGGCTTTGTCTACTTGACGTAGACATCAACTGCACCTCAAGTACAGACCAATTCAATCTACATACACACAAGCCTAATGAACATTAATGTGTATTACCATCAAAACTTTCGACTGCCTTTTCCTGCTTCGCACACACATCGACTGTACCTCAAGTACAGACCAATTCAATCTACATACAAAAAACCTAAATGAACATTAATAGGTATTACCATCAAAACTTTCGACAAGCTTTGTCTACTTGACGAACACATCAACTGTACATGAAGTACAGACCATTCGCCATTTCAATCTACATACACCCAACCCAAATGAATATTAATGGGTATTGCCATCAAAACATTCGGCAGGCTTTGTTTACTTGACGTACACATCAACTGTACCTTAAGTACAGACTAATTCAATCTACATACACCTAACTCAAATGAACATTAATCTGTATTACTGGAACCAGTTGAATTCAAATAACACTGGTTTATTTTCGTAGGGATGGAAAACAGGTAACAATGTAAAGCTATAGGTTAATTTAGAGTTGACCCTAAAATATACAATATAAAATTATATTAAATTATAGTGCAAGAAAGATGACTCATGAACTATACAGTACATTTGCACTAGACATACATGTATTATTTAAAATAAGAAAAATACTCAGTTCACTATTTACCAGCTTATCAAGCTCATTTAAATATATACGTAAGTATGAAGAACAGCAATTAAATCAGTTTTGTCAGGATATGTGTTCTTAGTTCAAGAATACATTAAACCTCATTTTGCATAGAGATTCACCATGCTCACTATTCAATTAGTAACAAAATGTAAATAAACTAAACAAAAATTCAAAGCATTAGAATAGCAATTCTATATGATCACAGTATTGACACAAAAATATTGGAATCAGGATTATGAATAAAGTCAGTACCTTTTAAATGTTTAGGACTGTTGAAATCTTAGATTATCATGCTATTTATTTTAATGACTATTCAGAAGATTCACACATTCCATATTTGTAATCTGTATTTATTAACCATTATTCATAGTATTATTATTACTTTATTTTAATCTTGTTAACCATTTTATTTGTTTCATATCTGTTTAACAACTCTTGCACAGAATAAAATTATACATCTCTCACTTATTAATTCATTCATTCATTCGTTCACCCATCTCATTTTTACTAAATATTAAGGATATGACTATTAATAAAGTTGGTTATAAGATAACACATAAAAAACTGACCTTCTACAAGAAAATGACTTCCCAGGTACCAATTTCAATTTAGTGAGAATACAAACAACATCTTGTCAAGTAGGACATTTTTTATGGAGTGATTAAAGAACAATGAAATTCCCTCCAAAAGAACATATGACCAAAACAGACCAATCAGAAGAGAGAATTTGAGGTTAAGGTTTAAAGTACAAAACCTTACGTCACTAACTTAATATATAAAATATAAGTATGTAATGAAAATATACTAATTTAATACTAATTATTATCATCAAATTTAACTGACATAAATTATCATATATCATTTGATGAATATTTAGTAACATATTTCTATTATCAAAGTGGAAAAAATCAAATTATTAATGGTTATAAGTAATCAATCTATATTCTACTAAAAATATTTACAAAATTCACTCTACCACATAACCGTCAAGGCTTCAAATGCTGTTTCTTGTTGTTCGTCCCATTTCCATCCTTTTGACTTCTTTGCTTTTCTTTTAGTCTTGTTTGGTGTTAGTATGAAGTCGGTGAGAGGTCTGCTTATTCTACTGAAGTTCCGGGTGAAACGCCTGTTATATCCAACGAATCCGAGAAATCTACGGACATCCTCCGGAGTACTTGGCTTTGGCCAGCTGACTACTCTCTCTATTTTCTCTTGGTCAATCTCTATTCCAGCCTCTGATACCATATGTCCTACATACTTTCTTCTTGAAGAAGTCGCACTTGTTTGGGGAAAGTTTGAGGTTGGCTTCTCTAATCCTCTGAAATACAAGGCGTAAGTTCTCCAAGTGATCTTCATACGTCAAGTAAGTATGAAGAACAGCAATTAAATCAGTCTTGTCTTAATATGTGTTCTTAGTTCAAACATACATTCACCCTCATTATCTAAATATCTGAAGGTTGGAACAATAAACATCTGGACAGTTACGGTAGAATATACATGCCAAATCGTTAATTAGCTATAATTACCTCAAACACACAACATGTTATCCAGAAGAAATTTCTGTACCTGTACATTTACTTCAGATAAAAATCACACAAATTTTAACAAACAAAAAAAAAATTTGATTTTCTTGTGGGCTAAAAAATGAAGAAAAAAAAAACTTGCATCATAGCACTTTATTACGTGTATATACTTTGCTATTTTGTATAAATTTGTCATCAATTTAATATTATTAGTCATTGTCATAATTTTATACATTGAAATTATACTCTATGTGAAATGTTACTACATATTTCAAAAAAAATGTTTTAAAAAGTTTGGAAATAGCGAAGTCATGGAGAAAATGACCGAAATACTTGGATATGTCCTTTGATAAAGGTAATTCTGACATAAAGATAACATATATTACTATTATCTTAATTTTAGAAACATCCGGATTAGGATTAGCACTGATATATATAATTATATTTAATCACGAACATACAATAAGCACAAATTATCAAAATAACAAAAAGAATAAAAGAAAAGATTACCGAAACGAAAGACTTTAAAATTAGCTGCCAAGCGTGGGAAAATTTTGTCCTTTGAATATATACGAAAATGTCCACTACGACATTATTACGCCATTTTTTGAGAGGCCGATTTTTACATTATAATGATTGCCATTAATCTTCATTTCATAACTAAATGTGGAACTTTTAAAAATCTTTCTGTTTTTGAGGAAATGATAACTTTCTTAAGAAGAAGAAAAATAACAAGAAAAGTTTTTATTTGACACCTAGCATATTGACTATTGTTAATTGCAGTGCTATACAGAATTTGCTTACATCTGTCTCATACAATGTTTTCATTATTGTTATCACATATATATATTTATATATATAATATTGCTATATTTGTTATTTAAATTCTAAAAAATCCTCATTTTCTGATGTTTTTTTTTAATGATTTTTGTCTTAAAATGCACTTTTAATGTAATGCTGTGTAACTTAATACAATGGCCATTGTTAAATGTGGTCTTATATAACATTTTCATAATAAATTCAAAGAAATCCTCATTTTTTGTAGATTTTATGTTTTTTGTCCACAAAATGACCTCTTAATGCTTTTTTTTTGTTATTTGGTGTTGTTAAATGTACTGTTATAAAGTATATGCATCATTGCTGTAATTTATATTATTTATGCTGAGTTTTATTTGTTTTTGCCCCAAAAATGACCTTTAAATGCATTTTATATCAATTCATAACTTTGATATTGTTAACTGTACTGTTTACAATTAATGCATCATTGCTGTCATTTATATTAATTATGCTGAGATTGTAATTTAAAATTCCCAGAAATCCTCATTTATGGTAGATTTTATGTTTTTTGCCACCAAAAATGACCTTAACATGCATTATATGTAATTGAATCAATTCTGTACTGTTATACAATATATGCATTATTAATATTATTTGTTGCTTAGTTTGTTATTTAAAATTCCCATTAATCCTCATTTTTGTTGACTTTTATGAGTTTTGACCCAAAAAATTACCTCAAAATGTATTTTTATGTTTTTTGATAATTTTGGTATTGTAAATGTACTGTTATACATTATATGCATCATTGCTATCATTTAAATTATGATTGTTTAATATGTTATTTAAAATTACCAGAAATCCTCAATTTTTGATGATTTTTAATGATTATTGCCTTAAAATGAGATTGTAATGTAGTTTTGTGTTACTTAATGCATTTGGTATTGTTTACCATGCTCCTTTACAGCATATGAATCACTGCTATCATTTATATTATTTTTGCTGAGTATGCTATTTAAAATTTCCAGAAATCCTCAATTTTAGTTGATATTTTTATGGTTTTGCCCAAAAAGTGACCTTTAAATGCATTTTTTTGTTATTTCATAACTTAGACATTGTGAAATGTACTGTTATACAATATATGCATCATTGCTATCATTTAAATTATTTTTTCTTAGCTTTTTATTTAAAAATACCCGAAATCCTAATTTTTTGTTGATTTTTAATGGTTTTTGCCCAAAATTACTTCTAAATGCATTTTTCTGTTATTTGATAACTTTTGAAATTGTTAACTGTACTAATATACAATATATGTATCATTGGTACCATTTAAATTATGTTTATTTAATTTGTTATTTAAAATTCCCAGAAATCCTCATTTTTTTATGATTTTTGCCTTAAAATGAGCTTGTAATGTAGTTTTGTGTTACTTAATACATTTGGTATTGTTTACCATGTTCCTTTACAGCATATGCATCACTGCTATCATTTATATTATTTTTGCTGAGTATGCTATTAAAAATTCCCAGAAATACCCATTTTTAGTTGATTTTTTTATGGTTTTTGCCCAAAAAATGACCTCTAAATGCATTTTTTGGTTATTTGATAACTTTGATATTGTTAACTGTACTGTTATACAATGTATGCATTATTGTTATCATTTAAAGTATGTTTGTTTAATTTGTTATAAAAAATTTCCAGAAATTTTCATGTTTTTATTGTTTTTGCCCCAAAATGATGAAAAATGCAAAAAATGATTAATAAATTGACATTTTATCCCAAAGTTATACTCTCTCCACCAGAAAACGCCTAAAAATGAAAGTTTTGAGATTGGGCCAAAAATGGCCCTTAATGACCCTACTCCTTTAATTAATATCAATGTTTCACAATTCAAATCTGTCATTAAGTGATTATTCAAAGTATATATATTTCATGTGTTTAACCACGACCTATTTCTCAGAACTTAAACATTAGAAGAATTTACGCTGATTTTGCAAATATAAGTTCACATAAGTTCACATGCATAAAAACCAATGACAAAATTGACTTGGATCACATGGTTTTCGCGGTATCATTTGTGAGTTTTCATCTGCCTAGGTGGAACTGTCAAGAAATTTTCCGAATGGATCTTATAAGAATTATGCAATGACTTTCCCTCCCCTCCCTATATTATGCCCTGAAATGGGCAATTTTGAAAGTTCGATGAATATCATCAAATGATAAGGGGTAATGAAACAGTTTCCTTTCAAGAACAGTTTGAGGAAGCATTTTAATTCAATAAGCAGTAACAGTTCGTGACTGAGAGGTATTAAAGACGAAGTGTATACAAATTTGAAATGTAAATAAAACATTCGTCATCATGTCATAGCATCAACAGTCAACCTTAATTATGTTCCTGAAAAGTTAGGAAACCTTCAGACTTCAGACTTTTATTTCACACTCTGACAGTTTACACTGTTACAAGAGGCAGACAATTATACAGAATATAGATACAAACCGTAGACACCAATTCAATTTCTCTTTATTGATCCCTTAAAAAAAGTTAAAGTTAATTACACCCACAACAGTATCGGTATGATTCCTTCATTCAGTGAGTGTTGTGTAATTGTGACATATTTTATTCACAGATTCTTTATGCAAATTTGTGCATATTTTACACAAAAAATATTTTCTACCCCCAAAACTTGCTGTCAAGGGTCAGAATGATGCACAGAAAATCTAGCACTAAACTGAAGATCGCCATTACCAAAGTTTCGTTTTGTCGCTTCTTTTATGTTTGATGATACTGCTTTCAGAAAATCGGGAACTAGTTCTGAAAGTTTTACTTGAAACTCTCTGGATTTTTTAGCCGTGATGTCAGTATCGATATCGATAATGAGAATTCTGAATAAAAAATTACCTTGAAAACACAGGCGCTTGTTTCAGAAAAAAAAATTCCTATATATGCCAAGTAAAAAGAAAAGGTTCCAAACTCGGGCAACACAATTTTACGCGCCTGCTTCGATTTAAAAAGAATTATTGCTTTCACCTTTCGATCTCGTTCAAAACTTTTGGATCAATAAAAAATATTAATTTATCAACACAATGATGTATGACACGCCTACCTTACTTGCCAATAAACAGCACTTTAGGCATATGAAATCGGTCAAAAAGTGAATTATGATAATGAAAATCGAATACTCAAAGCTTGTTTTTCAGCTGAAATTTTTATTCTGAAGAGGTCAGCATATCATATGATATACAACAAGGTAGATTCCCAAACCTACTGACCTCGGAAACCCTAAAAGGCAGACCTGTGCAATATACAGCAAAGAAAAATGGTGCAAAAATGCAAAGTAATTTATTAATATGCATTTGCTAACACATCTAAAAAAATGACCCCAAGAAAATATCCAAAGGGTCATAGTGACCCCTTCCTGAAAAAAGTACCGAAAAAACACTAATGGTTTTCCAAGGCATGCCAACAAACCCTCTATGGTCACCATGTTTTATTGTGGATCTACTCTTTTGAATGTGCCCTGACGAATCTTTTTTTTATAATTGTAGGTTGTAAGGGGGCTTTATTGAAATTTATTGGATTGTGACACTTTCATTTTCAAAATCACAAAATGATTGTCATGAAAAAACAAAAGTTTGTCCAGGATTTTTGGTGTATTTGTGAAATCATTTCCAAAATGTAACAACCTGCAAAACTCTGAAAAATCTAGATAATTTTCATAAGAATTTATAGGGCAGTGTTCCAGCTAGCTTAAAATAGTGAGGCATAGCACCCTGCCCCTTTTCCAATGTACCTCTCTGCCCTTTCAGTGCTCCCCTGCACTCTACAATAATTTTGATATAAATTATATACAACACATCACTTTTTTAAAGCGTATAAACAATACTGAATTAAAGAGTCACTGAGTGCTGCACTCTACAATAATTTTGATATAAATAGTTATGACAAATCACTTTTTTAAACCATATAAACAATACTGAATTAAAGAATGCAGAGAAACTAATACAACCCTTAAAAGGGTATCAGATTGGTGAATAATTGATATTCCTTAAAAATTGACTTGATCCTGTTTGACCTTTTCAGATCTCAAAACGTGTCAAAGTGCCCTATATCCTCAATAAATGTCTGTCAACCCTTTAATCATAGCCGGAACACTGTAGGGCCACTTAGAGGCCCTTAGTTGTAAAGTAGAATCATCCCTGTGAATGCTTATAGTAGTATGTCAACATATTTCTTTTAAAACAGGGCTCATGTCTTATTGTTTTTTTTTTAAAAATAGACCCGGAGATGTTTTGGGAATTTTTTATTTGATCATACTGGGGAAGAAAACAAGGTTCATCAAAGTTAACACCAAAATCCGCTTCATATTTGGATTTGTTTCTTGAAATAGACTATGAGGGACGTTTGAAGACAAAACTTTATGACAAATGTGATGACTTCAACTTTCCTATTGTTAATTTTCCCTTCTTGAGTAACAATATACCAGCATCGCCTGCATATGGCGTCTAAGTTTCTCAGCTTATCCGATTTTCAAGGGCATGCGTGAGTTACCCTGACTTTCGACAAAGAGGATTACTGCTGTCACAAAAGCTTCTTAACCAGGATTTTATCAGGGATAAGTTGATGTCATCACTTAGGAAATTTTACGGTCCTTATCATGAATTGATTGACCATTACAGTGTTCCAATATCTAAGATGATGTTGGACCTGTTCCCACTGTCGTAACCTTTCATGTACCTCCACCGATTTGTGACTTCCACCGGATTGACTTTGTTGATTTTCACGACGGGTGCCGTATACGGAGCAGGAACTGCTTACCCTTCGGGAGCACCTGGGTTCACTCCTGGTTTTTATAGGAGTTCGTGTTGTTCATTGTTTTTTAGTTTTCTGTGTTTATTTTTTGTGCATGTGGTTGTTCATTTGTCTTCCCGGGTTTGTCTGTCCAATGGATTACGTTTTTTTGATTGCTCCTTAGGTATATTTGTCCTTTTTTTTTTAACAGAGACCTTTACAGAAAAATAGTCACCCTCTGATCTGTGCAGTCTATAACTTTCAGTGGCCTAAGAAAGTTCTAAAATAGGCAATATTATTTCAGACGTGTCTTGGTCTACACCTAAAGATGAAGGTGTTTCAGGGACATGTACATATATTTTCATAAGATGTTCTGACAAAAAAAAACCAAAATTATTCAAATAACACTGAAGAAATCTAACAAGGTCTAAAATGATTTAAATAGAAGATTTTTGTCAACATAAAATTTAGGATCCTGAGTTTTTGATAATAACAAGTGACAAATACCTGAAAGTGGTGCTTGATAATTTTTCCAAATTTCAGAATTAAATTTTCTGCCATTAAAACTTTGTATAGATCTTTCACTTCTTTTAACAGTATTGAGTAAATATGATGCTATATTTTGGCTGATACCATTTTTGACCAGACAGAATAAAACTAGACAACAAGAATTTGTAATCTTTATTGAGCAGTTATTATTAAATTTTTAATAATTTCCAATTATTTAACATGTTTAATAATATGAATCTTTTTACAGAAAAAAATGGTTACACAGAAGTGAGGTGTATAAGGTTTTCTTTTTAGAAAATAAATCGATAAGTCATTTAACACTAATAAAGTCAGAATCCATCAAGTTTTGTATATGGAGTGCATTTAGCCAATTCAAGGTCAGACATTTTGATGTCAGAGAGTCTTGGAATGTTTTAGATGTCAAAAAAGTTGTTTCACATACATGTATGAATACAGAAAACAATCCAGGCCATCTCTCGATTACTTTTGTCCACATTTTCAAAATTATGTCATGTATCATACTTCAGATTTGGATGAAAACTTGGCAGGAATACTTGCTAGGATATATAGATGTGCATATGTTCTTGATTTTTTTATAAATCAATTTTTGTCGGTTTACCAGAGTAAAATATGGACTTTTTGCCTTAAGACTAGACAGAAGAAATTTTGTCATCACTCTATCTCTACCAGATATGCATGTATTCTGGTCTTTGTAAAAATTCAATTTCTGAGGGTCGACCCGGGTAAAATGTGGACTTAGCCATTTTGCCTTAAGATAGGATGGAAGAAATTAATATCCATGTTTAGAGATGAATATTGACACATCCTTCTTTCTGACTCATTATGAAATCCACTCAAACTAATTGCATATTTGATATCAGGTTTGTAATACAGCTATTTTATGTTCCCTCCTGATAAAAATGCGGGCGGGGGAGACATACATTTTTGTGTACAAAAACAAACTAATTCTGCACACACACTGTAATTTCAGATGTAGGACAATCAACAGTTTTAAAATTAATGAGTCTTAAATTTCTTTTGCAGATGATGTAAAGGAAAATTAGATTAAGATAAAAATGTCTTTTAAAAAATATCTGGAAGATACCAAGAAACATTTGGTGAGTATATTATGTTTGAATTAAACATAGGCATTGTTCAGTTTATAAATGTACAGAGAAAAGTTAGTTTTGTGTTTTAGTGGAAAAAATTTTCCTCACTCACTATAATACGCTTACTATCGAGACAGGAAAAATGCCTCTATTCAGACATTTATGTCTGAATTAATCAAGTTTCAGGATAGATAAGGGGGAGATTTTGGTAACCATAAAACTACTACACAATGTAGTTTAAAGCCACCATTAATCAGTGTCTGTACCAAGTCAGACTATCTTTTGTTTCTGTGTTTGTGTTTTGTACTCTTTATTGTTACTAGTATTTTTTGTCGACTGGATGGAATTAATACGGCACTTTCGACATCGATCGCTCTTTGCGATGGAGGTAAAGAATGACGTATCATGTGACATTAGAAACAATATAGCATCCCTGGTAAATTTTGCGACAAAAAATGTACCAAAGTTGCGACAATTTCTGTCCCAGAGGTGTATATCATGCCATGAATACAGAAAGCTCAAACTCTCCCGACTTGCATTATCCTTCAAATTTCCCCCCACTCTCGTAGCCTAGAAAGTGCCATTCTCATGGCTAACAAAACT
The DNA here is from genome assembly GCA_028015205.1 of Mytilisepta virgata. Taxonomy (NCBI): domain Eukaryota; kingdom Metazoa; phylum Mollusca; class Bivalvia; order Mytilida; family Mytilidae; genus Mytilisepta; species Mytilisepta virgata. The sequence goes on from CM051513.1 coordinate 26,094,429, forward strand.
CTTAAGTCAAGTGATCGGAATAATAATTTCTGCCTTGGATGCGGTAATTCCGGACTAAGCTGGAAATCGAGTATTGATTGGTGTGTCATTTTGGTGTTTGTTTATGAATATAACCATGATATAATTTATGTCTGGTCAGCATACAAACAGGTAAACAAGTTTCGTCTGTTCATTTGGGATACCTTGTTGCAATTTAGTTTCATAATATTTTTATGGAGAAAAATATTTTCAAAGCAACAGACATTTTGTTATAATTATTGGACAAGATATTTGATTTATAGACTTAAATGTATATTCAAGACTATATGAATTGCCTATATATTTTGACCGACTCAGTGGTCTCATGGTAGCATGATTTGCTCGAGTGCTGAAGGTCGCAGGTTTGATCCCCAGCTGGGTCAAACCAAAGACATTAAAATTGGTATTTGCTGCTTCTCCGCCAAATACACGGTAAGACCAAAGATGGACTGGTCGGCTCTGAATCAGTATAATGTGTCCGAGTGGGGTGATATGTCTTCCTGCGAACAGTTACCTCGTGAGCTAGCACATTAAAAATCCGGCTCAGCGTGTCGGTCTAGTACAAAGCATGGATCATATTCATTGTCATATCAACATGTTCTTGTCCTGATATGCACCTAGTTGCCACTGGACGTTAAACAGTATTCATCCATCCATCCTAGATGTTTTGGATTCATGTGAAAAAATGAAATTAATTTTAAGGAGGCACTTCAGAAGTGTATGTTTGTCCTGTTTCATACTTTACAAATAAACAAGTCTGGTTTTTATTATTATGAACATTGTTATTAATGAAGTGTAAAATTTCTACACAAATATATTTTGTTTGTTTAATAAGAAAGTGTAGAAGCATACAGGTTTTTATAGGTCCTTGTATTAAATAGTACATGGTAAGCTTTGCTGAAGAAACCAGTTGAAAAATTTCTGCATTTAGTCTAGGTTAAGCAGTTAAAAAAAAATGTAACGATAGGACTGGACACTAAAAACACAAACACCAAAGCTAAATTTGTTGGTCAGTAAGGTATTTTCAAAAATTTGAATTACCTCCCTTAGTCCATCTGATGGTTTCTGATATATTATTTAGAGACAATTTTTCTAAAAAAGAGGTGAGGCGAGGGGTGGCACCAAGCATTTCATAGTAATGAAATTATAAAAACAATGCAGAAATCAATAATTGTTTATACATTGTATTTACATGTCTGTTTCATAATTGTAAAAGTCAAAGAAAAATTTTTTAACTTGTAATTCTCCTGAACTTTTATAAAACAAATTGGTTGGAGTAAAGTTAATTTTGAGCTGAATATAAAAATTTGTTTGAATGGAGGTGCTTTTTTCTGTTTCATAGATTATTTGGGGCAAAGAGAAGCAAAAATTCATTTTTTTTGGTTTGCTTTTGCATATTCTACATTGTCCCCTCCCCCTTTTCCTCATTACAGGTCTGAAATTATGTCAGCGATATCATCAAGTGTTGAATCCAATGAATAATTGTCATTAACAATTTTATATATGAATTTGGGGGCCTTGGTAGTTCGTTATGACTGCTAATAATCACTACACTGTTCACAGTGGTTGTGAGTTCGAATTTCACCTATGGTGCAATTTTTTTCGACTCCGATCTTAATTGACAAGGATTGCCAATTTACCTACCGAAGGTCAGTGTTTCTCTCTGGGTACTACAGCTTCCTCCACCATTAAAAACTGGTTGCTGCGAAATAGCCAAATGTGCTGAAAAAGGTGTAAAACCCTAACTAAACAAATATATGAATTTTACCACTTGTTTGATATTGAGTCATTTGAAGCACATCATACTAACATTAAAATTCTCTCTTTTCTGTGTACTTTTGATCATTTTAAATAGTGTATGCTCCATTCTAAGAATTTCTTCTGTTTTGTTTCCTGGCCAAAGTCTTAAAATTAAATTATAAATAAAAATGACAGAATATGAGTAGAAAATGTTCTTAATAGAAAATAGATGCCAGATGAAAAATTGGAAGCTACTGTACACCTCTAGATCTCATTTGCAATAAATATACCATTCTTGAGATTCCTTTTATCTGTGACCTGAAATTTTATCTCTGAATGACCTACTGACTTACTGTAACAATTGGGTGTCATAAGCTATGGTTTAATATATATTTTACTGTGTGATACAAAAAAAAGTAAAGAAAAAAAATAGATTAAAAGGTTTACAAGAAAAAAGACAACCACACACCCCACCACCAAAAAAAAATCCCCCGAAAAACTGACAGTTAAGGTCCAGTAATGGTGTACGAAAAGATAAATTTTATGTTTAGAATGGAGCTCATATCAAGATAATTTATAACGTTATCCTAAAGTTTATCACACTTGGCATGAAAATAATTTGAACTAGATGACCTATTGTAATGTTTACATGTAATACACCAAACTGGATATTTTGATCTGTAAACAGACTTGTATCTGTTAGAAAGATCTGTAGATAAACACGGTATAGTTTGATTTTGTTCTATTAACATAATTTATGAAAATGTTGAAAAGGGGGGGGGTTTAGGGGCTTGTACGGGAGTAATTAAAATCCAGTAAAATTCTACCAATAAATTATTATTTATTCTAATTAAATTCTTTATTAGAATGATATAATCATTTGTTACAACACGACCTATGTAAATTTTGTACTGCAATGCTATTAAAAATTTCTGGGAAGATCGAACACTGGAAGTTGGATAATTAAAAACTAGCTATGAGCGTTCAGAATATTTGAGGTTAAGGATCCCTGGCAAGTAACTTGAACTAGAAGTTGTCAACATTAATCAGTAATATTTTGACCCCAACCCCCCACCACTTCTACGTTCAACATCAGATAAAAGTATCTGCATGAGAGTTCCTGTAATTCAGAATGTTTAGATCTTATTGTGACAGTCCTGTTTAATAACAGAATTTATTTGATATTGTTGCTTTTTTGGAGCTATTTGCTATTTACAACAGCACAAAATGGTTGTTACCCAGAATAGACTCTTTCAGAAAAGAAAGACAATTTTCTTCAGTTTTCTTATTTCGATATTTCTACAATCTTGCCAAAACTCTTTAGCTTTTGAAAATTTAAATTTCAGGTGGTTTTATAACATGTTAATCTTATAGTCACTTTTTCAATAATCTGTAAATTTTCTTAATTTAATAAAAAGATGAATTAAAGAATGATCGTAAGATTAAGAGCTACATGTTTACAGCTAAAATTTAATTCTCTCGAGTGTTGAAACATAATAACCCACTTCTAACAGAAGGAGATGATTTGCATAATGTCGTGACATTTAACAATAATAAATTTTCAATTATTAGTTTGTATGTATTGTGTTTCTTTATTTTAGTCTGATGGTTTTAAAGACCAAGAAAAAGTTCATGTTGTACTCTGTAATGAAAGCTGTGACCTAGATTCTGCAGTCAGTTGTTTGGTTAAAGCATATTTTCTCTATTACGTAAGTACATTCTACTTTTTAATTATGACTGATTAGCATTTATGTATTTTAATTAAATTTCACATAAAAGGTTATACATGTATATATGGGTATCTTTACATTAATGAGAAACCAATGAAGTTACCAAAGGGAGATAATTTGCTAAAAGGTTATTATACCCCCTGCAAAAAAAGTTTGGGGGGGGGGGGGGGGGTTATATAGGAATCAGCCTGTCCATCTGTCCGTCTGTCTATCTGTCTTTCCAGAATTTTTTTGTACCCGCATTTTCTCAAACATGCCATATCAGAGGTTAATAAAACTTTGCATACTGTTAGATCCTAGTACATAGATGTGCGCATGCGAAGTATGTCCTCGTCCAATACTTTTCCCATAATTTTATACCCTTTTGTTCCCTCAGTTCTACCCAGTTGGACTAAGAAATTGTGAGACAATTCACCATGATAAGGATGCCCTAGTCCATTAAATTAACAGCAGCAGGGGGTATAGTAAGTGAGGTCCCCTCACAGTTCTAGTTACATTATCTCCCTTGCAAAATTTGATTTGGACTGGTAACTGACTATTTTTCTTACATGTATTTGTTTAGTAAGTAATGCAGGCAGTTTTTACTGACTAATATTAAAAAATGAAGTCTAAAAAATTCTTAATATTTTTTTACAGTTTTATATATATTTCTTAATTAAATAATATCGTTAGATCAGCCCTAATATTGTAAAATCGTCAAGTTTCATACTAATGACTTGGCCCCGCTGATGTTATTACTATTTTTCGGTCCCAGGGCAATACAGCCACTCTTAAATCTACACCAGGGCCAATACATAAAAAAACAGTTAATAACACTATGGTACTGCAACTTTAATGACTAAGAAGGGATATGATAGATAGAAAATTCACACATGATCTGCGTATGTGACAGTTCAAACAGGGAGGGGGGGGGTTGGGGGGGTCCGTGGCCAAGTGGCCTAGGTAGTTCGTCTTGACTACTAATGATCCCTAGCCTGTCAACACTGAGGTTGTGAGATCGAATCTCACTTGTAGCGGGGTGTGTTCGACTCCAATCTAAATTGCTGGCCTCCACAAAATGTGGTGAAAGCAGTGTAAAACCCCAGACCGTCATCCAAGATGGCCGCCAGAGCCAAACATAGTTTAACATAGGACCCTATGGGAAATTTAATCAAAGATCTTCATGTCTGAAACCACTTGGAAATTGGAACAAAACTTGACAACAATGGTCCTTAGGTGGTCCTCTTTCAGAATTATATCCTATGATGCCACCCGTCATCCAAGATGGCCACCAAAGCCGAACAGTGTTTAACATAGGACCTACATTGTAAGTGGAAAAATCACTGAAAGATCTTGTTTGAAATGGTCCAGTGAGCCAGTTGGAACTTGACATGTTGCCAGTCAAGATCGACATAGTCCAGGTGAGCGATACAGGCTCCTGGGAGCCTCTTGTTTGTTTTATAAACGACTGTCATATTTTACATTATATTGATGGGACTTTTTTCTGGACTTTGGATGGATTGATGAATTATTGTGTGACGTCCAGGTATATATCAGGACGAGAACATGTTGATATGATAATGAATATGGTCCTCGCAGGAAGACATATCACCTCTATCGGACACATTATACTGACTCCGAGCCGACCAGTCTTTGCTCTTACTCTTAGATGCATTATGCTTGGCTGAGAAGCAGCAAATACCAATTTTAATGTCTTTGGTTTGACCAGACTTGGGATCGAACCCGCGACCTTCCGCACTCGGGGCGAGCACGCTACCACGAGACCATAGACTTTGGTAATTTTTATATGTATACATGTATTTCTTTATCAAATCAGGATTTGTTTCTATTTTTCAGTTTATTGACGACATCTCTTGTGTCATTCATATATTCAGAGAGCATTAAACAAATTTATCATGTTGATACAAATATCATATTGAAATAAAAATTTCTATTTTTAGACATCCAAGTCAACAGAAAGAGTAACAGTTATTGCAGTATTAAATATTCCATACCAAAAATATCATCTGAGAACAGAAGTGGTATTTCTTTTAGGATTGCACGACATAGATATTGACCTTTTAACCTTCTCTGACCAGATTGACCTCAAAGATTTGCATAAACAAGGAAAACTGATTCTATCATTGATTGACCACAATGTATTAACAGGAAAATATACTGAATTAGAAGATTGTGTTATATCTGTGACAGATCACAGACCTCAAGTCAGGAAGCCAGATGACAGGTTTGTTTTATATTGGCATTTAATAATTTAATTTTTCATAAAAACATGAATAAAGATGGTTTTTGTAAAATTTTGGGCCGTCCTGTTGCCATGGAAACCAGGGTGGAGGTACATGGATCTCAATACATTTGTGGGTGATTGAGTTTTTTATTTTAATATTCATCACTATGTAGTATATTTATAGTAGGAGCTGTCTTTCTGTTATCCATATAAGTTTTTTTTATGTGTATGGAAGCCTTTCAAGCCAAAAATGAGCTAATATCACAACTTTCCTGTCGTCCTCATCACTCTGCTTGTTGAAATAGTTTTGGCATTTATACTGAATTTCGGCTGTTTTATTATTTCATCAATTAAGTAAAGTCAATGAAAGATCTGTTGTATTTTGAAGGCATGATTTTCCTTCACGAAATGTATCAATAGGGAGACTGAGGCTGTATAGCTACTAATGATTTTAAGATCCATACTTCTGAGGTTCTAATTTTAATGTTGACTAATGGAGAGGTGTTTTCTTCTCCAATATTGACCAGTTTTGCTTTTACAAGCAGTTGTTGATATCAGGTCTATGGCACCCTTGCCAAATAAAAATTGCCTGCCAAAACTTGAAAAATTGAAAAAATTTGCCATAAATTTCATATCCCATTGATATTGTGCTTGTTTTTTTTTTTGGCTAAATTTCTTACACAAACATTCAAGGATCTTTAACTAATTAACATTTTACTGAAAGCCTTTTGTTTTTAACATCATATGACAGTGTTTCATGTATTTAATCAAAGCAGAATTCCTTTGACAGATCTGTGTTGAAAAGTTGACTAATTATTGGATTTTAAGTTTTCTTTATTAGAGACAGAGGCAGTTCAGCGGTAAACAAGTTGTGACATATTTAGCTGGAGATTTAATTAAAAAATTTATTACTTGGAATCTGCTGGGTTTACCGTATTTGGCATGTTCAGACTTAAAAATCAGGCTGTTAAAATTTCTTATACATGTAATTAGTATTCGATGATTCTGTCCCGGTTGTCAAAAGTATTAAAATTATCCATAAAAAAACTATGAAAGAAGATGTTTACCGGTGCCTGTCAGTATGTTGTTCAGCAAAATTTTGCCAAAGTAGGCAGCATATGCACAAGAAGAGCTGGTGAAATAAACTGCCTAAAAATGCTTGGAAAGCTTTCACTGCTCTATATCAATAATTATCAGGAGTACAATCCATCAATAATCAATAGCAATATAATTGAACTATAGAAAGATGTAGGTTCATATTATTCAGCTATTTAATGGTTGCGGGTGCATTAGTCTGGAATATTTGTCCCGAGGTATTGGGTATGTTTTTTTACCCACACTATACACACAAAACTCAGTTAAAATCTACAGTTGTAAAATTTAACATTACACCCTATGGGGAGACTTTATTTCTGCAAAAAAAAATTCCTCACTAAAAATTCTGTGGGGAAAAATCAAACTAAGAATTATAGATAATAGGATGTTCTTTGTATTAGCACTTTTTATATAAACCAACTTTTCTTGTGGCAAAATTTGTCAGCTTTACTATAATAGTTTCTTCAAATTACAGCAATTTCTATCTTCGTGTACCCTTTAGACTGTTATCTAAAGACCAATCTTTTAAATGCCTGAAGCAAACACTCAGAAGCCAGAAGCATTAAATCAAGTTTTTTGTGACAATCCAGATTTATTGTTGTATTTTGACCTTTTCCTAATTGCAAATGCTACACCATTTTGTGAAAAAACTAGAAAAAAAATTCTCAGCTTTGACAAATCTCGTTGAGAGGTTTTGCTATAATCTGATGAATTACGGTATTTCCTTCTGCAAAGACTTATAATGGTAATTGAATCACAACTGAGCAGCTGAGACTTATACATTTTGTAAGAATAAAAGACAAAAAATTGACAAAAATAGGGAAAAATTTCAATTTGTAATCCTTTGGTATTTATTGAACTAGCATGATTATTGAAATGTAGAACCTATTTTAAGTTCAGCTGATGAGGATAAGTGGATCTACTTATAAACAGGCAGATTAATTGTAGACTAAAAGCTCTCGGTGTTTTCATGTGATGTATGGAATTTCTGCTAAAACATATAGGGTGCTAAAATTAGTATTAATGACTATTTAACGGATGTATATTGATTTTCCAATTTCCAAGAAGAACTGAATATGGATATATAATGACATTTTGCAAGGGTAAAGTAATTTTGTCTTTCTATGCAAGTTTCTCTTTAAATTTTTACTCAATTTGAATTTCCTTAAACCAAATCAAAATATTGGCATTTTTTATAGTAAAAAATTAAATGTATGTATACATGTCTTCTTGTACAATTTTACGTGTCTTTTGGAAAGTCAGTAGTTTTGTTTTAATGATTATAAGTCTGTTGCTCTATTTTAACAGTGGGCAATGAACCGAAATATTGAGGTTAAGGATGCTCGCTGGTCATGTTTTGGTCTTTTTGTCAGATTTTTGGAATCCTCGGGTTTTATCCATTTCTTAAACATTAAATTTTTTGCCCATGAACCCCCACTTTTTCTTTTATAATTCAATCATATATACCTTAAAATGGTATTTGACAAAATTTTATGAAATCCTTTTTATTTTTTCATACATTTTTGAGAGACTGAAGTTGAAAATGCAAAGACAATGAAAAATCCAGAGAAGACCTATTTCCTGCGAATTTTCAAGGCTTTATAGCTCTAAAATGAGCACATGAACATATATTTTTTTGTTGCTTATTTGTTTACTATTCATATGGTCTCTCAAATTAAAACACCTTTTTAAAATCCTATTTATTTCCTATAAGACCAGCGATCATCCTTAAGTATTGTAAGGTAAGAATATATATTTTAAGAGAGTAAAGAGAAATAATAAATTTGGTTAACCACACTAACTTATTCTTAAAATGTAAATTGGTTTCTTGAGTTTTTTATTTTCGGGGTGATTTTTTCGTGTTTTTTTATTGCAAGTTGGCTTTTTCTATCATGTTTTATTATACATACATGAAGGAAAATAGTATAGCTCTTCCGATTATTTTCCTAGTAAGAAAAATGCATCTCTGTAATTCGGAGGATTACTGAACTTTTTTACAGACCATGTCCTTGTCAATTTTCAAGACGTAAATCAAACAGCCTTCATTGTTTGCAGGCAGTAATGTTGGTCATATAAATAGTGACGGGCAAATGATATTCTGTTAGTTAACTTAAGTCAAACATGGCTGTCATACATTGTAACTTAACAATTGCAGTATTTGGAAGTTCCCTCGAAAAAAAAAAGAGAAATAAAAAAGCAAATATCCAGGATTAATGTGTCAAGCTTTCCATTATAAAAAAATTTCTAAAGAATATTTGAAGTTCAAAAATTTGAATTCAGCTTTTAAATCTGAGGGTTTTATTAATAGGTTGCAGATAATGTCTTCTATTATGTGTGGATGAATTTGGATTTTATAGTGGTCAAGAAATGGCTTGTTTATTGAGAAAAACTTTACTAATTACAGTGAATTCTATCTTACAAAGTAAATTACTCAACATGTAAACCTTTATATAATGGGGGGAGGGGGCACTTTGCTAAATAGCTGGAGCAATTTTGACAGAGTAGGAATGTAGTAAAAAATTATTCCTATGGGTTTCGGCATCGAGCTGTCATAACTAATTCCACAATCTAAGCATAAACAAGTGAATTTATTCTGGAAAGGAATGAATTCCCTACAAAATACACTTTACGGCATTTAAAGTTTCGAGAACTGGAAATATTACTGCACCTGTAATTTTCGGTATTCAGTTAGAAGTGTTCGGTCAAATTTTCACTGGGAAATTTGAAATGAGAAAAAATTTCTTATTTGGTAATGAACGTACTATTCAAGTACAATTTTCTAAGACAGATTTATTTTAAAAAAATGTCAATAATATTGCCCTACTTGGAAAAATTCATTTTATATTTTTCCCAAATTTTTGAAAATGCTAAATTTAACATTGAAGTAAAACGGGGGCCCAATTTAATGGTGTGCTTTCTTAAGACCATTGTTCCAAATGCCTTTAGCAAAATCTCTAATGCCAGCACCATTAATTTGCTTATTTTGGAGACAAACGAGATTTATTGATGCATTCTGACCTTTATTTAATTGCAAATATTTCACGTTTAAGAAAAACCAAGAGAAATAATTCTAAGCTTTGACAAATGTCTTTGAGATTGTTTTTTTGCTAATATGATAAATCAGTCTTTTTCTCCTGCAAAGACGTTTAATGGTAATTGTATCACAACTGTGCACAAGAGACTTATATACAATTGCAAGATATAGTAGAAATTAGGGTCATAAATTTTACTGAAAAATTAATATTTAAAAAATTGCTTGTTTATTGAGAATGAACATTTTCTTATTGATTTTTTTCCCCACTGTTTGCATTTCTACATTGTCATTCTGTAGAATCTGAAACAGTAATTAACCAGAGCACAAAATTTTAAATTCCAAAGTCACAAAAACGTTTTAGAATCAGAAAAACATGTCAAATAAGACATTTTTTATTTGTGGACATTTTATATTGGACCAAGTGGAACATCATCAGTACTTTTAAAATATAAATCATATGCTACCTCATATAAATATCAAATGTATTGGTGAAATTTTTCCAGAATCTGCCAGCTAGATCATTTCCGGAATTGTCAATTATACATCTATCTTGGAAATTTTTTTTTAAAAAACATTGATGATTTTCAGTTTATGATAATTTCTGTACATTCATGCATGTCAATACCAGTTATTATCACATATACATTTTATGTGATTTTCATGGTTTTCAACGTTTTAGATCTTTAGCACAACTGATGAGTCGTAAATCAATGAACTATTTACATCTTGTGCATTAAAAATTGGTATGATAGAATTTTTATAACCATTAAGATCAAACCAGGTTTGCTGCTGGACTTCCAAGTCCCTAAGGGTATCACCAGCTCATTTACATGTACTAGCATGAAATTGATTCCTTTAATTTTACTGTAAATTTTTTGAAAACTTATGAGTTATCTCCCATTTGCATACTTCTGTCCTTAGGTGGTGTAGGATTTACCCTTTTGGTCATGTTGTCTTTTGATATTCAAAATTTTTTATTATTAATAAATGTTTTTGTTTTTTTCTACATGTTAGGCCTTGTGCATGTTATGCACATCTTATAAATCATAAATCAATGAAATGTGCACATCTTTTGCATCAAAATGGGTATTATGCAAATAGAATTTTTGAAAATGGAAAAAAAAAAATGAAAAAATAAAATGAAATAATTAAACTTAACGTCAATTCAAGCAGTATTTTTATATGTTAATTGTAAGAATGACAAATTGTCAATCCACAGAAAAATTTTAACATTTTTATTAGAATTCAATTGTCTGGATTTCCTAACATGTTTCCTAATATATATTTTCAGTTCAGATTTATTTCAGTCAGATTACTACCTATTGTAAGCTTTAGATATAAAGCCTGCAGTCCATCATGCGTCATCTTCATCAACGCTGGCTGTAATCTGCTGGTCTAATTGAATTCCATAAACAAATTATCCTCAAATCTTAACTTCATGTCACAAAGAAAATCTAGTTATCGGAAGAGGTTTTTCTTGAAGTGAAATGTCGTAGGATCAGCTTGAAGGAAATGGATGACATATTGGATAGGGAAAAAATGATGTAGTGGATTTTTTTGTTTTTGTTTATTTTTATATTTAATGGGAGTACTTTAATTAATTTGAAGGGTTAATTTAATTATGTTCTGGGTTATTAAACAGAGTTGATATTAGTATATAGAATAAATTACATTTTCTATTATTGGTAAATATTATTGATGAAAAATTTGTTTTTTTTGCACATAAAATATTATTTATGATTCAGTTGTCCTGAGTTATTTCTTGTTGAGAAAAGGAAGGATAAATTTTTGTTCAATTTGAAAAAAGGAAGAGGAAGATGTATTATAAATAATATCCTGATGCCATAACATGTAACCAGATAACTCAGGACTGTATCCAATACTTAGATTTATTTAGATTTTAAAATGCATTTTGTAAATTCAGGATCACAAAAATTTCAATATGTGTGGCAAAGGACTTTAAGTGACAAATCTTAAATATCTGAATTTGATCCTTGTATCAAAATAAAAATTAATGAACTGAACTTCTCTATGGAAAATTCAAATTTGATAACAATGAGTTTAAGTTTCAATCCAAATTGCCAAAATTCAGGAGGAATAGCAGAAAGATTATCCAATATTACCTAATTTGTATGTATATAAAATTTTTTGGGTAAATCAGGACATAGCAAGGTTACTGTAAATTCAGAAATTATTGCATGCATTTATTGAGATTTGTCATTTTAGACCAAAATGCGATTTTAATTTTTGCAATATTGAGAAAAATCACGCTTTATTCAAATAAAAAATTTCAAAATGTGAGTTTAAATTATTGCGATTACAACATTGTCGCATTTTTCACAGTGAAAAAAAAACAATATAATTTCCGAATTTACAGTACCTGCTAACCTTAATTTTTTTTTATAATTACCTTGAATTAATACAGGATTTTACTTTTGGTCTTATAAAATCATATATTTGTCACTGATCTTTTACAATAATCTAGTCGATCGCCATTACTTGATATGCAAAATTTGATGTCATTATTTCTTTCTCTGTTTGTGGTAATTAATAAGCCTCAAGGTTAGGAACTTCTTCTGTTGGGGAAAAATCATTTAATCCTGATCACAGGATAGCTTTCTGTCAGCTAACAGAAATTATCAGATATTCTCATGTCATGGATCTGACAGTGTCTTTAATGAACTAAAAAAAAATTGTTTGTCGTGTCATGTGACCACAGTACATACCTTGTTGCATTAAATCCAAAGGGATGTAGTTTTGTTTTGAATTTTCAATCTTGGAAAGTTCAATCAGTTGGAGAAAAATCAATCTGAGAATTCCGCGACAGAGCGGATTTATGATTAGGCTTCGTTAGGAAGGTAAGATGGTTAATTGGTATAAATAAGTGATGTTTATGATATTAATCAATGAAGGATTTAAAAAAAACTAATATAAATTCACTTTTGTTGCTTTGTAAAGCGTTTTCTGTTAATCTGGTTAACATATAAACCATATAATGTAAATATGAAAGAATAAAGTGTGCATTAATCCCATCATTGATCTGTTATTTGAGAAATAATTCATTGATGCCTCCCTAATGCAGCTTGTTTAGTGTAGAAGTGGTAAATACTTGTTTTAAAGTACCGTATTTTCCTGCCTATAGGTCGAGACATTTTTACTTTAAAATGAAGATTTTACCATTATAAGTCTGTGGAGAAAGTATCAATTAAACCTAGCTATAGTCCAGAAAATACAGTATAAGTTTGTATTTGTTTTGACCTAAACATGCATTGTATCCTTACCTTCTGCATTCGAGGTTGACACACTTCCACAAGAAGGCTGAGGTTGTTAAAAAATTAATTAATCCAGAGTAATATTACAGGAAGCATGGTACTATAGACTCCTGTGGACTATACTTGTATGGTATTTGTATAATATATTGCTTAATATGGGAACAGTAGAAGCAAAGATATTTTGGGTCAATTTTGGAATTTTTAAATCAACTTTGGTTCAGGATTATAATCATCTTACAATGGGTATACCATGAGTATTGTGCAATTTTTGAAATGAGAAAACAGAAATTCAGAAATATTGTTATAAGCAAAAGATGTTTAAGAAGTACAAATCGGTGTTTAAGATAGAATTTTGTCGATAAAGGGAGACTGTATTATTATCTACCCTTAGGGAAGAGATCAAAAGTTCAATGTAGGATAAAAAACTTAATTCACATAGATTTTTCACTGAACCCTCCCCTCCCCCCCCCCCACCTCCCCTCTTAACTTAATTGGGAAAAATTGATTGACCAATATGGTCATATGCTTTGAAGTATACTTTTTGTATCATGGGTCCTGTTTTTCCTCAACAATGTATGTTTGTTCTGTATATTGACTTGGGCATCACTTGAATCTGTATTTTTCAATCTCGTCCCTTAGTAATGTGGTTAAAGGGAGGTGATCTGACTGATGTTTTCCATTGAACAGCAGCAAAGATTTACTTTGTAATTTCTTTACTCAAATGCATATTATCCTGTTGAATACAGAGCTAGCTGAATTACCCATCCTGTCTATCCAAATGGAAGTTTTTTGGTGCAGTCCTGATGTTACTCGTCAGTATATTTGTCTTTTTTGTTGTTTGTTTTCGGTTTCATTTTAATCTCTGGCTTGATGATTTATAATTGCTCTTTTGATATTCCGTACCTTGTTTAGTAACAGGAGAGCGTACCTTGTTTAGTAACAGGAGAGTGAATAGATTTGTGCAAAAAGATTAAAGCAGTTGTTTGTACATGTATTATGAAAATTTAAACTTCAAATAACTATACAATTGTTATACATATGTTGTTGAACAGTATACTCTTCACATACCTAGAGAGAAGAAGAATTTGTATTGTCGATTATTGTACACGTACAATGTAATAATACAACAAATGCACTTTTACAATTATAAGTATAGCCTTGTTTAATTGCGTGATAATAAGATATTTATATGAAGTCCTTGACATTTTGGGAAGTAGGGTATTTTGTTATATATTTTTATATGTAGAGATGTTACATTTCATCAGAAAAGACTTCTGTCTTTAGTCTTCTATGAAAGCATTTGTTTTAACCAAACTTTAATTTGGTTGCTTGTCTTTGCATGTCCTTTGAATTTTTTTCCTAGGATTTTTATATCAGATGAATATAAAACGTACAATGAATAAAAAAGAAAAAGATATACCTGTAAAATGAAAACTTGACAAATTTGTTAAAAAAGATAACTCATTTACAGCTAAACAAACCATGCTCCTATCAGCCCCTGATGGCTCTGCTAACATATAAAAAAAACAGAACAGTGAAAAATATTATGACCAAAATAATTTTTTCTCACTGTATTTTGACAAATATTGCCTTTATATGATATTAGGTCACATTACATATGATTTACAATGAATTGTCAATTCTAACATTTTTTATACGACCGCAAAATTTTTGCGGTCGTATATTGGTATGACGTTGGCGTCGTCGTCGTCGTCGTCGTCCGTCGGAGTCTGTAGACATTTGGTTTTCGCACTATAACTTTAGTATAAGTTAATAGAAATCTATGAAATTTAAACACAAGGTTTATGACCACAAAAGGAAGGTTGGGATTGATTTTGGGAGTTTTGGTCCCAACAGTTTAAGAATCAGGGGCCAAAAAAGGGCCCAATAAGCATTTTTCTTGGTTTTCGCACAATAACTCTAGTATAAGTAAATAGAAATCTATGAAATTTTAACACAAGGTTTATGACCACAAAAGGAAGGTTGGGATTGTTTTTGGGAGTTTTGGTCCCAACAGTTTAGGAATTAGGGGCTAAAAAAGGCCCAAATAAGCATTTGTCTTGGTTTTTGCACAATAACTTTAGTATAAGTAAATAGAAATCTATGAAATTTAAACACAAGGTTTATGACCACAAAAGGAAGGTTGGGATTGATTTTTGGAGTTTTGGTCCCAACAGTTTAGGAATTAGGGGCCAAAAGGGTCCAAAATTAAACTTTGTTTGATTTCATCGAAAATTGAACTATTGGGGTTCTTTGATATGCCGAATCTAACCGTGCATTTAGATTCTTAATTTTTGGTCCCGTTTTCAAATTGGTCTACATTAAGGTCCAAAGGGTCCAAAATTAAACTTAGTTTGATTTTAACAAAAATTGAATTCTTGGGGTTCTTTGATATGCTGAATCTAAACATGTACTTAGTTTTTTTTATTATGGGCCCAGTTTTCAAGTTGGTCCAAATCGGGGTCCAAAATTAAACTTTGTTTGATTTCATCGAAAATTGAACTATTGGGGTTCTTTGATATGCCGAATCTAACCGTGCATTTAGATTCTTAATTTTTGGTCCCGTTTTCAAATTGGTCTACATTAAGGTCCAAAGGGTCCAAAATTAAACTTAGTTTGATTTTAACAAAAATTGAATTCTTGGGGTTCTTTGATATGCTGAATCTAAACATGTACTTAGTTTTTTTATTATGGGCCCAGTTTTCAAGTTGGTCCAAACCGGGGTCCAAAATTAAAGCTAAAAAAGGGGTAAATTATTTTTTTTTGGGGGGGGGGGCAATTCTCCACAGCATATTGTATCGCACAAGAATTCAAAAATTGAATATAAATTCAAATCATATGACCAATTCTAAGTTCTTTATTTCAGTTATTCTGTTTTAGAAACCTATTATGTGTCAAATATTTCAAGAAATTTTCAATTACACAGTATTGTGCAATAGCAAGAATCAGTATAATTTAAACCAATTTACATTATTTACATTACAATTAAAGGATAACTTCAGTAACACCCAACAATGACTTCAATCCAAACATATATATTGAATAAACTTACAAATCAGAAATTTTAAAATTATATGATACTAACATACATACTACTGCTAACAATTAAATATGACTTAGAGCAAATATGACAACATGATTATAAAAATATGTACAAAGAGGGATAACTCTTTTTTTTATCTCAAATTTTGAATATGTGCTGATGAAGCTTTTTTGTTTATCTCATCTAAACTGCTTTTAAATTATGCATATTTAAAATTTGCCATCCATGACTATGATGTCATTTTCTATTTTAATACGTTATGGTGTATTTAAATGGGCTGTTAAGAGAAATGGGGGGGGGGGGGGGGGGGGGGGGGGGGGGGGGGGGGGTGAAAACAAAATTTAGGGGGGGGGAATGAGAAATTGGGGAGGGGGCAATTTTTTTCTCATTTCATAATTCATAAATTAAAAAGGAAATTTCAAATTTTTTTTAGCAAAAAAGGGGGGGTTACAATAAATTTTATTGTTTTTTGTTGTTTTTTTTTTTGGGAGGGGGAGTCAATGTGCAACTTCATAGTGTATTGCACAAAAGCTAAAAAAGGGGTAATTTTTTTTTTTTTTTTTTTTTGGGGGGGGGGGGGGGCAATTCTCCACAGCACATTGTATTGCACAAGAAGCAAAAAATTGAATATAAATTGAAATCATATGACCAATTCTAAGTTCTTTGGTTTCAGTTATTCTGTGTCAGAAACCTATTATGTGTCAAATATTTGAAGAAATTTTCAATTGCACAGTATTGCGCAATAGCAAGAAATTGATATGTGTGCCCAATTTTAAATTGGTTATTTCTGATTTATATATAAAAACAAAAAATACTGATATGGTTTGAATAGGTAAATTAAAAATTTTTAAGTTCTTAGACAACATTCATTCTGTGTCAGAAACCTATGCTGTGTCAAATATTTATTCACAATCCAAATTCAGTATTGTATCAAGCTTGAATGTTGTGTTCATAATTGCCCCAACTATTCAGGGTTCGACATCTGCGGTCGTATCTAGCTGCGCCCAGCGGAGCATTTTATTTATAAATGTAGATAAATTAGGTTTAATTCATGTTTTACCCAGGTAATCTATTTCGTTTTGTCAACAAATGTTATTAATGGCAAAGTTTGATGGAATTTTGATATATTTAAAAAAAAAATTCTGGTAGGGATAGAATGTATCAAATTGTTTGAATTTCTCTGAAGAGGAGAAGCTGCAAAAATGATGAACATAATGCTTTAGTTTGTGACAGTTTTCCGTAGTATGCTGGATTTCTGGAATTTTGTGATTTTGGCATCTGATATCCAATTTTTTGTAACTTTAAAGTCTACCTCATTTTTTTTCATTATTATGTCTGATTTCTTGATTTTGGTGATTTTGAAAACTAAATTCCAACTTTATTTTACCTTCCCCCAAATGGCAATACTTTTGGCATCTAATGGCCAATTTTTAAAGATAGGAAGTATTATGGTATACCGTTGTCCGTCCATCGTCAGTTTTCATGAAACTTTGGTGACTTGTTTATATCTATTGACGTAAGCTCCCTTTTTATGTTTATAAATTTCCGGTTTTATGTTTCGGAGTTATTGGACTTTATTCATAAAAAAGGTGGGATTTTCCAGTTTTCGGACAGTAACACAAATTCGCTTTGAGCAATTTTTATGAAACTTTGGTGACTTGTTATATCTATTGATGTAAGCTCCCTTTTGTTTTCTATAAATAAATTTCCGATATGACATTTTGGTGTTGTGGAACTTATTTGTTGAAAATTCGTCGAAAACTGTCAATTTTTGGCCGGGTTACACGGAGTGAAATCTGGGTTATAGTATTTCGAATAGCGGGCAGGTGGGTGGATGAAAGTAGTAAAGTAAAAAATACCAAAGGGATATTGGAAGGAGGGGAAAATTGAAATAACGGACAAACTCAGGAGAACAGTGAAGACAAGACCAAAACAATACAAGCACTACAAAGATATGAAGAACATGGATCCCCCCCCAAGAAAAAAAGAAGGGTAGACTCAGGTGCTCCAGTCTCTGCTTCCTGCAGGACACCCACCATGCTGCCCATGTCAAATTCGGTATGAGCAAGGGACATCAATGGAACAGGTACCTATTTTGTGTAATCAACTTCCCTTACCTACAGTTTTCAACCAAGAGCCTTTAAACTTGGTAGAGTGTTTGTATATATAATGGCATTTAGAGCCCAATATTTGGCAACTTTTCTAATTTGCATACCTCATATTGACTTAATTATCATAAATAAAAATGTTGATGAGAATCCAAAAAAATAGTTTTCATGGCCTTAGTTTAGGAACAAAACATCAAGCATTGTATAAACATAGGGATAAAATGTAATATACATATAAAACAGATGTTTATATTACAGTTATAACACAGGTATAAAAATACCTGTGATTCAGAGGCTGTTTTCAATACTATAGAAACCTGTTTATTTATAATGTACATTAATCACGAGGAAGTGAATTGAAAAGTGGTTAGTTTATAATGCGTAATGTTGTATATCATAGATAAATCTCAAGGTAAAAGTTTATTATGTGGCAGTTTATCTGGAGTAAATGAATTGGGATTTGTATATAGCACAGTTATTTCAGGTAAAATTAGCGTAATTTAGAAAAGAATTTTACTTGAAAATAACGCGTGTTTGATAATTAAAATTAAAAAATCACACAGAGAATGCACGTTTTATAATTATAATTAATAGAAATCACAGAGAGAAATTTTTGCCTAGTTGATAATTGAAATTAAAAATTCACACAGGGAATATTTATTCTGAATTTGATCCCCCTTTTAGTCAAATATTAGACTACATTGACAGCCTGGCAGTTCACCTCATTAGACTGATATGCCTGTCATAGGCCCTATACTGATTAGGAGATAAAGATATTCTTTTCTATTCTATTCTATAAGACTGAGTTACAGTAGGAAATTTTAGAAGACAAATCACATTGGCGCCCATTTTAAAAAAAAAAAAATTTGCTGTCAGAGGGGTAGTTGGCATATACGTTGAAGTTGGTATATCATAGGATGATGACTGAAATCCTTTGACCTGTTGAACTGAAACTTGGCCTGAAGCTTCTATGGAAGGTCCTTTACAAAGTTTGCATAAATCATCCCGGTCCGTCAAACAAAATGGCCGCCCTGATCATTTACATGTTCTGATTGGTCCAAATTTAACCCTTGTGAGGTGGCTAAATCCCTGATGTTATAGAACCATAACTGCTTTTTAAACGACCACCATTTTGTATGCTAGTTGAGTATGTTGTCCTGTAGCTTAGTTGCTGAGCTGAGTGCTACCGAACCAAAGGTTCCAAGGTTTGATTCCCGGTTGGTTCAGTCGGTAATTTTGGGAAACAAATAATCATGTGCTATATACTGTCTAAGGACAAATCTTTCATAAGAAGCAGTCGCTTTAAAAACCTAATAAGCTTATAGTGTTTGGTCTGAAATATTATGTAAGATGCCATTCTTTCGTCAAATTTTAATCTAGGATTAACAAAATTCATTGGAAAAAGACTTTACAGATTTAATCATACAGTGTACTAGTAAGCTAATTTACTGGTATTTTTTGAGGAAGTAAATAGACTTCATTGGAATTTAGATTGCTTCACATCCTGTTTCTCAGTGTGATGGCACTTGGTTTATTGAATTAAATTACAATCAGACATTTTTAGATTTGCCATATAAAAGTGAATCTTTTGCTCTTATAAATGATCGAAATACAGAAAAAAAATGTCAAATTTTGCTCCGAGACAGAAAGAAATTTTTTCCCTTCATTATGAAGATGAAGATAATTGTACGTAACTGCGATAAAATCTGAACCGATTAATTTGTTCGCTTTTATCTTGAGGGTGTTATTATCGTCATTGATTTTTCTCCGTAATTGTAACGAAACAAATTTACAAGTGCACAGAAATTACTGCCTTGATTGGTTGTGAATATAAGGGCTTCATTCGGTAATGTACAATATTGTTTCTTGTAAGTTTAATTAAGGGATTAGCAGGAATCGACTGCTTCCTGATGACAAGGAGAATTTGATAATATTTGTGGGGAGGGAAAACATTCGATAAAGTGTTGGAAAATAAGCTTAATTTATAAAACATTTTGCTAATTATTATAGTGGCAAAGATATTTTGGTAAAAACTTTCATTTTTGATATTTTCACATAATTTTAAAGCAGATTTGTGATGAGGGATTGGGCTTTCAATGGAGTGTCGATAATAATTTATTCTGTGACAAAAATTAAAGTAATTAGGAACAAAGGTATTTTGGTTAAAAAGTTCTTTTTAGAATAATTATTGTACAAGTATGCATATGAACATGGCATATTTGCATATTGGTAAAATTACATCTTTCGACAACCATTCCATAAGGTCTCATTAAAAATTAAACTTAATATTCCAATGTTTTGAAATGGATATTGATAAAAGTTACATAATTGTACATAAGCAATTTATATGTTGATATATGAAATAAGCTGAATCCTAGAATTACGTTTTTCAGCTCAATTACAAAAGAGTAGACACTTACACTATGCAAAACAGGTAACGACAGAAAATCGACATATTATTTGATTTCTCAACGCTACTTTTAACAAGAATAAACAATGGCGCATTCAGATATATATACCGAGAGTCTTTTTTAAAACTGCAAGTATTTTTCATAAACATCTCAAATTATTCATTAAATGAAAGTAAACTTTTATTCACAACAGTCATACTTACTTAATATTGTCTTTTCTACCTTGTAATGCATTTAATATTTAATGAGGGTCGATTTTCCATTTTTATGAGCAATTCATTGATTTTTTAGTCAAAATTATGAGGTCACCACAGACAGGTGTGACTTTGCTGAAGGTGTGGAAGTTAACTTGTTTCCAAAAGTTGACTTTTGGGATAAGTTGTTATTTAGAATCTACAGGAATGTAAATAATCTTGAGAGTTTTTCATCAAGAAATCAATTGACAAAATATAATGGACACACAGTTAAGAGAAATACTCTTTAGCAGGCATAACTGCATATATATTAATAAGAAGGACAGTCATTTTCTCAAGAATTCATATACATGTAGTCAAGTATAATATTTTCCAGTAGTATATTTTCAGATATGCTGAAGTATGTTTGAATTTTGGAGGAAAAGGTTGATAACACCCTTTGTATTAACCCTTTGGGATCTAATTGCACTCAGGGGCCTCGGTGGCCGAGTGGTCTAGGTAGTTTGTCATGACTACTACTGATCACTAGCCTGTCAACACTGGGGTTGTAGGTCCGAATCTCACCTGTGGCGGGGTATGTTAGACTCCGAACTTAATTGACAAGGATTGCCAATTTTCCTACCGAAGGTCGTGGTTCTCTCCGGGTACTCCAGCTTCCTCCACCACTAAAAACTGGCCGCCGCAAAATGGCCAAAATATGCTTTTGAAAGGAGTAAAACTGAAAAGTAAAAAAAATGGGCTTGTTTCTGGTTTTACACTATGAATAATTTTAGATTAATACCAGTCCAAATAATTTTTATTTAGTCCAATAAACATGATATACAACACACTTACAGTATGTTGTAGCTCAAATATTTTTTAGTCATTCATGTTTTAATTTCCTGAAGGGCAATATAAATTTCCTGTCAGTAATTAAGAATTATGTTGTATGATTAATCTTATTGTGTTTGTTGAATTACCCATAGTACTATATATGGATTTTTGACAGATTATTAGATCAGGCTAAGTAATATCGTGTGTTGAATTTCAGACTTACATACCGGTATGCTTCTTTTCTCTTATAAAGAAATGATTGATTAGAGTCTCAGTTTCTACAATTATATACCGGTACACAACGAAGAAAAGTACGAATGAAATACGACAGTATTTAAATCGGTTCATTTCTATATATATAGTAACATAATTTTCCATACCAGTCACTTCGATTCAAACAGCTGACACATTGATTTGTTTCTTGAAAAGTTTCGAATATAAGAATTGACGAAATAGACTGAAGAGGAAAATTTAAAGTTTTTCCCCATTTCATTGATTAATTTGGTTAATCTGGTGTTAAAATAAAATTTAAAAAGAAAGAAAAAAAAATCAACGATTAATATTCTTAATCTTAAACGTTTGATTATTTCTTGTTTTTTTGTACTTTTATATCTACCGCTATATTGTGGCTGAATGGAAAAAAAATAAAGAAATGAAATACAGAAAAAAAATGTCAAATTTTGCTCCGAGACAAAAAGAAATTTTTTCCCTTCATTATGAAGATGAAGATAATTGTACGTAACTGCGATAAAATCTGAACTGATTAATTTCTTCGCTTTTGTCTAGAATTTAAATATTTTCTCTTGAGATTTGGCTTTTTTTTATTTTACTGCACTTTTATGTCTGCTGTTATATAGTGGCTGCCAGTTTTTATTGGTTGGGAAAGCCAGAGGACCACAAGAGATTACATGGATGATTTTGTTATGTTTTTGGCATTATGACTGATTGTTTACTTTGTCCTCCTTCATATAGTACAGTTGTAGTTATGACTATCTAAGTAGACTGGTCTTCTGCTGAGGCTTCTACATATTTTAATGTGATGGATGTGAGTGATGTAATATTCTAAATTTTTCATTGAGGCTATGAAAATAGGATTCCTAGTTTATCATCCAAACATCCAAATTTGAAACGTATCTTTACAAAGCAGATTTTGTCTTTTCTTAATGCTTATAAAACTTTGTTGATACAAATATAAGAAATAATAAACAAAAATATGGTATATAATATAATATCATAGAACCAGTTAATTTAGGTTTTGTCTCACAGTCCCAGTGTTGTAAATGCTTCCAGATAACAATTTTTTTTGCTGTACCTATGACAGACAATTGATATTTCAGATCAATGGATAAGGCATAAAATTAATAGCCATCTGTAGCTGATGATATACTGTTTAATACCATGTTTATGACTACCGTTTGTGGAGAAAAAAGAATATAATGGTTAATAGAAGACAGATAACATTTGTTTTGTCTGAAAGTAGAAAGAAAGTACACATCACAGGCATCAGGCGTTAATGTATTCTGTATGGATAAATATTTTTATAAAGGATTTAATGCTGATCTACTTTTATGGACTTTTTAACATCAATGTTTTAAACCCATTTTTCATCAGAGAAGTTATTTAGTTTGACTATGTATGGAGGGCAGCTTGGCTTTTTGCTTGGCAACCCATATTTCGGCGGCGTCAGAGTCCGTAGACAGTTAGGATTCTGCTTATATACTTTTTACCTGTTGAATGTATCCTTATGAAATTTTACCCATTATGTTCCCCATAAGAAATACAGGGTGGGATTGATTTTGAGAAATCTTGCCCATCCCTTTTTTTTTTCTTTTTTTTTTCAGGGTGTCAATAAGGGGTTTTTGATAATTTTGGTATAACTTTTAAAATTTTTGTCCGATTTTTATGATTTTTGGTTTATGATTTTCCTTCATAAAAATGGAAAAACATGTCTATGATACGTTTTTCACTACAGCTTTAGAGATATAAGGCAAGGGGCCAAAAAATGACACTCCTTAATTTTCAAAACATTTTTATTTCTTATCTGATTTTGATGATTTGTTTTTTAAATGGTTCGGCATACAATAAAAGTTATTTTGTATGTTAATTTTTTTCATTGCAGAGATAAAAAGGGTCTAAAGGGGCCAAAAAGCAGTGTGTCTTGATATGTAAATATTTTTATTTTTCATCCAAATTTTAAATGAGATTTTTTCTTTTAATTCACCTTGATGAGTGCTTCAATTTCTAAGGCTCTTTCTGTTGATGCAGAGGTAACCCTTAGCTTAGTTTGGATTCCTGTTTGTTTTAATTGTTTTGGATTTAAACGGTTGTGCTTATTAATTCATCATTTTATCTTTTACGGGTTTCCCAACACTTTGATCTCGAGCACTGCTGATGAGTTGTCAGTCAATAAAATGGCCATACAGTGCATCAGATTTATTTCGGTATTTTGTGATTACTTTTTATTTCATAAGTATGTCAACGATTTTTTTTCTATCTGTTATTATTTCTAAGATACAAAGGGTCAAAGTTAGCCATTTTTGAGGAAACAAAAAAATAATTAAAATTCATCTTAATGAATATTTGCAATAGTAAGTCACACAGATTTTTACTTTCTTTTAGTTTTAGATACAGGTGCTAAAAAGTGAAGCTTTTTATTTGATTATTGTGTAAATTTTGACTGTTAAGCTAACTGGCCAATTTGAGTCAAACTACATTCAGACATTTTGTTTTCAACATCGGGAACCTATTTCTGGATTGTGTTCTGCTTTCTCTAGGGCTCCTGTTAAATTATCTCTCTAACTTTCATTGCCCCCTCTCCCCTTTCTAAAAAAAAGAAAAGAGAGAAAAAAGTAAAATATATAACAGTTATATATGGTCAGATTTTCACCTTACTATATTTCTAGAGTGAATTCATGAATTATCAGTTTTAGCTGGTATAGTCTTAAATCATAAAAGTAAGTTAAGAATATTTTGTTTTGAATGGCTAATCCCAGAATTAGCAACGTTTATAGGTTACATCAACAACTAAAAACCACTATACATCTAATGCCTCCTTCTCATTTCCTGTAATTGTATTTTACACTGACTATTATAACTGACATACAAGTTCCCCGGGGTAATATAAGTCTGGTATATAATATGGATCTATATAAAGTAGCTCCAGAAGGTATTAAACATATGGGGGTTTTTAGGTTCTACAGAATTAAGTGACAGTTCTAGAATGAGTTGTTAAAAACAAAATATTCTTGGTTTAGTTTCATGAGCTAAAACAATTTCAGATAAATCGTAATCATGCTTGCTTATATATCTCTCTCATGCATAACAAATCGTAATCATGCTTAATCATGCATAACAATTGATTATGTTAAATGTTTATACTATTCTGTTCATTTGGAAAATCTGGAAACATGATTTTATGTAAAATCATTTCTTTACTAAGTGTGTTCAATTCTAAATCTGTACAGGGGGCCTCGGTGGCTGAGTGGTCTGGGTAGTTTGTCATGACTACTAATGATTACTAGCCTTTTAACACTGATGTGTATGTATCTTCATATCAATTCATACATGTATTGACAGTGTATCTGGTTTCGATAAATTTGCCCTGTATTTTGCCTACCAAAGTAGTTCTCGGATAAAATATTAGAACTTTTTTTGATTGGATATTAATAATATGCATAAAATTATGAATTTGATCAATATCTAGGTGATATGTTTTAAAATCGATTTCCAAGTATTTTTGGGGGCCTCGATGGCCGAGTGGTCTAGGTAGTTCGTCATGACTACTATTGATCACTAGCCTGTCAACGCTGAGGTTGTGAGTTCGAATCTCACCTGTAGCAGGGTGCGTTTGACTCCGATATTAATTGACAAGGATTGCCAATTTTCCTTCCTAAGGTTAGTGGTTCTCTCTGCGTCCTCTGGCTTCCTCCACCAATAAAAACTGGCCGCCGCGAAATAGCCAAATGTGCTGAAAACGGAGTAAAACCCCAAACAAGAGTGGACACACAAAAATGTCTCGCCTGTGGTGTATTTCTAATGAAAGTAAATGCTATCAGTATTCCAAAAACAGAGCAAAACACAAAAACTTAACTATAACCACTGAACCATGAAAATGAGGTCAAGGTCAGATGACTCATGTCAGTTGGACATGCACACCTTACAATCCTTCCATACACCAAATATAGTAGACCTATTGCATACAGTATTCGAAAAACAGGCCAAAACACAAAAACTAACTATAAGCACTGAACCATGAAAGTGAGGTCAAGGTCAGATGACACCTGCCAGCCGGACATGTACACCTTACAATCCTTCTATACACCAAATATAGTAGACCTATTGCATACAGTATTCGAAAAAAAGGCCAAAACACAAAAACTTAACTATAACCACTGAACCATGAAAATGAGGTCAAGGTCAGATGACACCTGCCAGTTGGACATGTACACCTTACAATCCTTCCATACACCAAATATAGTAAACCTATTGCATACAGTATTCGAAAAACAGGCCAAAACACAGAAACTTAACTATAACCACTGAACCATGAAAATGAGGTCAAGGTCAGATAACACCTACCAGTTTGACATGTACACCTTACAATCCTTCCATACTCCAAATATAGTATACCTATTGCATACAGTATTCGTAAAACAGGCCAAAACACAAAAACTTAACTATAACCACTGGACCATGAAAATGAGGTCAAGGTCAGATGACACCTGCCAGTTAGACATGTACACCTTACAATCCTTCCATACACCAAATATACTAGACCTATTGCTTATAGTATCTGAGATATGGACTTGACCACCAAAACTTAACCTTGTTCACTGATCCGTGAAATGGGGTCGAGGTCAATTGAAAACTGTCTGATGAGGATGAGGACCTTGCAAGGTACGCACATACCAAATATAGTTATCCTATTACTAATAATAAGAGAGAAATTAACATTACAAAAAATCTTAACTTTTTTTTCAAGTAGTCACTGAACCATGAAAATGAGGTCAAGGACAATATACATATGACAGACGGAAACGTGGTAACATAAGGCATCTATATACAAAGTATAAAGCATCCAGGTCTTCCACCTTCTAAAATATAAAGCTTTTAAGAAGTGAGTTAACGCCGCCGCCGCCGGATCACTATCCCTATGTCGAGCTTTCTGCGACTAAAGTCGCAGGCTCGACAATAAACTAAACAAACTAAATTTGTACATAATTACATAGGAGTATAATTTAATATTAGATGTAATGCATCATTTGATTGGTCAAATTTTTTTCATTAATCATATCATAGACTAATTTTTTTTCATCTAAAAAATGTCATTAAAGGGAATCCAATGTTTTAGACGTCAAAACAACTGTTGGAATTAAATTATAAGGATTGACAATAATTTTGTTTTCAGTCTATTCGAAATTATATAAGAACCTGAATGCACATGGTATAAACTTTCAAATAACGTGCTATGTGGGTTATTTATTGTGCACCACGTCTTCATAGATTGAAAAAAATTACAGTCAATCCTTAAATAGCTGCAACATTCTCTCTGAACTAACTGTCAGTCTCTGTATGGTTAGATAGTCAGACTTTATATAATATAGATATGATATGTTGAGTATGTCAGTGGCAATGGATTCTTTGATTATGTCAGTCAGATGCATGTCATGTTACAATGACATAATTTTGACTACAGTTAAATTTGTCTTATGGGACTTCCTAAGGGCCAAGACAGGAAGTTTTATATGACTGGTTTAGTAAATTATGAAATGCCTGGCAAAGGGAAATAAAAATTTGCAGTCTGATATGTACATTTCTTTTATCGAAATAATTTCTGTATTTTATAATTCAACTAGATAAAATTTGTTTACGATAGAAAATAAATCTCATGGCATCCCAGCTTGGTGCTCAGCAAGTATTTTTCCAATACTGACATTTCACATTATCTCATGAAAGGTGTCTGGTTCAAGGATAATACATCTGCAGGGAACCAGTCAATTATGGAAACAGATAATTGTAACAAGTAGTTATAAAACTGATTATTGTAATCAGATCACCACTATATCAGTGGTTTTGTCCATTGATTCCTGTACATAGTACGGTTTATTAAGTAGATTGACTTATATATCAATACATGATTGTATTGTGCTTGATATGAATTGAATTTGTAAACCATTGAGTAATGAATACCTCAGTACAAAGACATGAAAGGGGAATAACTCTTGTTTGGTAAAACCTTTAAACATATACAATTACAGCGTTTAGAAGAATGTAATATACATATTTATTCAATCGAGGAAAAATAACCCTTTCAAGATTTAATAATTATAGATATTACCGCCTTCTGAAGGACATAACGTTATTATTATACTGAACTAACTTCCTGGACAAAATATCAGTTATTACGCTCTCGTCGATTCTTGCAGGAGAGTTATTTTGCTCTCATTGATTATTGCGTGAATCGACATGAACAAAATAAATTGTTACTATAAATTCAAAATTATTGCGATAAATGCGACATGGTTGTAATCGCAATAATTTAAATTGGCATTTTGGAATTTTTTATATGAATGAAGTGTGATTTTTCTCAATATTGCAAAAATTAAAATCGCATTTGTCATGAAATTAAAAATAAATACGAAAGAATCCACCTGGAATCAAATTTGATATATCAAAATTTGACAAGAAAAAAAGATGCAGACGTTATCAACTTCAGGTGGAGAGCACTCTTACTTTGACGTCCTACATGGAAGTGATTTGTAAGTGCAAATGAGTTCCCACTTGGAAATTTTCATATATATTACAAATAAAACGACAGTTTTTCAAAATTTTGTCCTGAAATTATTTTTTGACTTATTATAATATTTTTAAAATCCCCAATTCAAGTACAAATATTGATTTCTAATAACATCTCCACCGCTAAACCTAGGTAATTATGACATGCAGAAAATCGTTTGTGTGTGTAAATAATTATTTCTCCAAAATTTGGAATCACAGAACAAATTCCAAAATATCTAAAGAAACTTTAAATAATTGTGAAAATGATCTAAACATTTCATTAGTACATTTGTATGGGATAAAAGGTGACACCAGGACAGTATTGGAAAACAGAGTGGTTTTATATGAATTGTATAGAGAAATGTACTCTGTCATTATTGATCTTTTCTGATCCACTAAAGGACTGTAAGGATATGTTGAATGGAAAGATTTCTGTCAAATTTTCTGATTTTAGGACGATTCCCACTTCTGTTAGGGTAGATTGTATGATCTGCATCTAAGTGCATAAGTAATTTGTGTTATGAATTTAAACTTTCCATTACAACGTACGAACAGCAGTTCACTTTGCATGCAGTTTTGTATAATAACCATCCATCGATCAGCTTCATATAAGATGTTATATTATTGTCAATTAGCATGATAATAAAAATATGAAATCCATATAGTTTATGGGGAAAGAAATATATTTTCCATAAAAGTTAATGAATCCTTGAAATGCTTGTCATTTTTACCACTATAATTATGGTATTTTATTTTTAGAGTGACCATCAACATCTCTCCAGTCGGATCATGCTGTACACTGATTGCTGAAGAACTAATTAAACAGGAAGAATTTACTCCAGATAAAGTTGTTTTGAAATTTCTTTATGGTAAGGTTTTTCTTAACGATAAGGTTTTTCTTTGTGGTAAGGTTTCTCTTTATGGTAAGGTGTTTCTTTATGGTAAGGTGTTTATTTATGGTAAGGTTTTTTTTTTTTTTTATAGTAAAGTTTTTCTTTATGATAAGGTGTTTCTTATGGTAAGTTTAATATTTATGGTAAGGTTTTTCTTAATGGTAAGGTTTTTCTTTGTGGTAAGGTTTATCATTATGGTAAGGTTTTTCTTTGTTTTTTTATAGTAACGTTTTTCTTTATGGTAAGGTTTATCTTTATGGTAAGGTGTTTCTTTATGGTAAGGTTTTTCTTTATGGTAAGGTGTTTCTTTATGGTAAGGTTTTTCTTTATGGTAAGGTGTTTCTTTATGGTAAGGTTTCTCTTTATGGTAAGGTGTTTCTTTATGGTAAGGTTTCTCTTTATGGTAAGGTGTTTCTTTATGGTAAGGCTTTTCATGAATAATGTAAACATCTAGTTTTTATTAGGCCAAATAAACTTAAATGTCTGGTTCTCAGACACCGCTACTCTACTTAAAAAGTCACCAATGAAACGAGTATTTCTTGTTTCAAGACAAAAATTGTCACCGTCCTGATATTGTTTCGAATTCTAACCTTGAAATTTGGCACCAGAAGTACTTTTCAAGAGTCTGCCTACCAAGGTTCAATTTAAAAACATTTTTAAATATTAATAAAGTCAAAACCAATTGCGCTGTCGAGTGATCATTAAATGTCATTGAATATACAAGCCTATTGTGTATATATGCCAAACATAGTGAATGGTTTGGAACAGGATTCGTATTTCACCAAAATATACGCCTAAAGAAGAAAATCCATTTCCTCTTTTGACAGAGAATAAAATAAAAAAGAAACTTCTTACCTGCCTTTCTATTTTTTGAAAAAATTATCTGAGAACCAGAAAATTTATTTAAGATGGCCTGACTGGATAAGAAATATAATCAAGGGGAACACAGAAAAAAAGAAGAAAAAATTGAAATGTCAATTATTTATTTAGGTCATCTTGCAAATAATTATTGATATTGTATTCCCATAAAACTGGCAAGGGGCCTGGGAAGAGATCTGAGGCACAAAAATAATCAATATTTCATAGTAATTGTAGGGTTATCTCCCCTGTGCAGTATATGATTATCACAATAACTTTTAGTGGAAACATAATATTGAGTATTCTAATGACATTTTATAAAGATTAGAAAAGAATGGTTGGCTGTTCTTTGTAATTTTTTGCTGATTAAATACAATTTTGCAAATTCCTTCTTATAATATGCCCAAAATATGAATTAGTTCATAAAATTATAATTGCTCAGCTGATATATATCATTTGTAATTCAATATGAGATCCCCAGGGCATTTTACTTTATTCAAGTTCAGGCAACCAAAGGGACTGTGTTCCAGTAAAACCTGTGTCAAAAACTTAGCAGAAACAACACGGTGATTAAAATGAGTAAACTCCAATTTTTAAAAAATTTAAAAAATTTTTTTGTTCTATTTGAGCAGAAATTTACCAGTAAAATGAAATTTTCTAATATTGAATATTAAGGTTTAAGTTTCAAACATCTTAACATTTGTACATATAACAGTGATTCCTTTAAGGTAATCATAAGATCATAAAATTAAGGCAATTGTTTGCCATTTAGCATTTTCTAGAGGTAATTTTATCATTGATGTTTTTAAAGCTTCTTAGCAATAAACTGTATTTGAACACCCGATAGGGGGGGGCCCGGTGGCCGAGGTCTATGTAGTTCGTCATGACAACTAATGATCACTACCCTATCAACACTGAGGTTGTGAGCTCGAGTCTCACCTGTAGCGTGGTGTGTTCGACTCCGATCTATATTGACAAGGACTGCCAATTTTCCTACCGAAGGTCGGTGGTTCTCTCCGGATACTCCAGCTTCCTCTACCAATAAAAACTGGCTGCCGCAAAATAGCCAAATGTGCTTAAAACGGCGTAAAATCCCAACTAAACAAACAAACAAACACTCGATAGGTTAAAAATGATACAAAATGTATCCCATAAATAATTATAATCTAATGTTATGTAATGAATATTTCTTTTAATGCCTGGATGAAGAAATTATATTTAGGGATGGGAAAACTTAAAAAAAGTTAAAAAAAAAAATTTTGTATTGTGATTATTTGGATCAGACATCTATTTGAAATCCCCTCTTGTATGTCTTTACTTATTATGTCACTCAAGGGGGTTCAATAGGAAGTTTCTGTTATTTTAGAGGCTTATGACCTTAAATGCCTTGGTGGAACCGGATTAGATATAAAAAGAAAAATGTTCTTCCATTAGTATTATTTCTTTTTAATCATGATAAATAATTTTAAAAGTATAATCTTTACAATTTAAAGTCTCTTTTACAAATTAAACTAGTATTGCTTGACTAAATAAAAATAGTCAATATTTCATAACTGTAGGATTATCTCCCCTGTGCAGTATATAATTTTAACTGTAGGATTATCTCCCATTTGCAGTATATAATTTTCACAATAACTAAATAATTTTTCTTTTTGTGGAATTTTTAACATAACATTGAGTATTCTTATGACATTTATAGATTTGAAAAGATTGGTGGAACGTTTTTTATAATTTTTTTCTGATTGAATAAAATTTTGCAATTTCCTTTTTATAATATGCTTAAAATATTAATTATTTCATAAAATTATATTTTCACAAAAGGTCATTAATAAGTATGAGCTATTGCCATCACTTTATACAAGTGAGCTTTTAGTTATTCTTTGGGTGGCACCTAGACTGATACCTTGACTTAAGAGGTGCCGTAAAGTGAAAAAAAAATATAGTGACAAAGGTGGACAGGATGAGATGCATTTATGTATATTGATCTACACATTGTGCATGTAAGGCCGATTTTTAAGAAAACAAATTATAGAATCAAGTTATATGACCTGCCAAACGTTTTTTGAGTGACAATTTCAAGAATTCGACTGGATGATATGCTATTTCATAAACGCTATTGTATTATGGTTTCAGTGGTGATGAACAGATAAAAATATATAGATAAAAATCCCTGCCGCGAGATTTTTGTTGTTGTTTTTTGTTGTTTTTTTTGTGGAGATCAATGTGACTGCATATAAGAATAAAGTAACATAGTGTATAAAGTGGAATAAATGTCTGGATTATCCAACAATAATTTAATATTGAATGTAAAACGTCATTTGTTTGGTTAACGTTTTTCTTCTGCAATAGACGAAATTTTTCTTTTCTACTATGAAATCACAAAGGGGAATCCCTATGTTTTAGATGTGAAAGCAATGGTTAGAATTAAATTGTGACATTAATTTTTTTCCAGCTTACATGTATATGAAATAACATCCATACACATTGTACACATTTGACATTGAATTTCATTCTTTTTTCAGCTACAATTTTAATCGATACGGTAAATCTCAATCCCGCTGCACACAAGATGACAGACCGAGACGTAAACATGGTGGACAAACTGAAAGAACGTTTGCCTGATGTTAATGGTGACGAACTATACAACAGTGTACATAAGGCTAAATCTGATATTCAAGGTTTCATACCCCTTTGATATATATTATTTTCAGTTTCAAAGTTAGGAGGTAGCTACATCCTCTAAATTACAGATTTTTATGAATTTTTTTTTGCAGAGATTGGTAAGTGGCCCACCTACTTACATGGGGTGCGGGGATCTGACCGTACCGATTTCTAGGTTTTAAATTTTATTAACTTCAGTAAGGACTGTTTAAAATCCTTAAAATGAAGGTCTTTTACTGTAGATTTCAATTAGTAGACACAAAATTTTATAAAAATCTGAAATATAGCGCATTTAGGTACCTCCTACCTTAATAAGAAGGAACGTGGTTGTGAAATTCTTGATAAAAATTCAGCACACACATGATAAAGGTTTAAGCAAGAAATAGGGTTTTTTATTGCTACTCTTCATGATTAAGTCACTGTGAAGCCTAAATTAGACTACAGCATAGATGAATTATTATTTAACGTCCAGTGGCAACCATTAGGTGCATATCAGGACGAGAACATGTTGATATAATAAGATTGCTGCTTTGTACTAGAGCCACAACCTGAGTCGGATTTTTAACTTGTAATGAATGTCCGCAGAAAGACATATCACCCACTCGGACACATTACACTGATTCCGAGCTGACCAGGTTTTTGCTGTTACTCCTATATGCCACATGCTTGGCGGAGAAGCAACAAATTCCAATTTTAGTGTCTGGTTTGAGCCGGCCATGGATCGAACCCGTGACCTTCCGCACTTGAGGCTAGCATGCTACCACGAGACCACTGCACCAAGGCTGTTTTCAACATATAGAAAAGTCTTGCCTCTCATTGAAAGTTTAAGACTTCCTGAAGCTTCAGTATTTCATTCATTAAACTCACACTTATAGACACAGAAAACCATGCTGAAGAAAAGCAAGGTGACACAATTCTTGTTACTGACCCAATTATTTTATTATCAGTGCAAATTGTTATTGGCATTCACAGCATGCAAATATCAAATAAAATTCACACAAATTACAAATAATTACACAAATCAATTAAATTGCCCATCTATTTTATTTTAACACTACCAAACATAATGAACTGAATAGCTGTTTTAAATCAGATGGTCACTTTTATATAGAGTATTATATGAAGAAAAAAAAACCAAAAAAGGTTAAAAAAAAAATTCTGCGGTATAAAAATGACACATGTTGTGAATAAATTTTCCAGATTTTGATCACTTGCATAGGTGTTTCTTCTGACTTCAAATTATTGTAAACTTATTTTTCAGGACTGACAACTCTTGATTTGCTAGAGAAAGATTTAAAGATTGTGTCAGGAAGTAAAATAAAAGTTGCCATGTCATCCGTCAGTATATCATTACAGGTATAATGAAATGAAATTAAATTTACTGGGAAACTTCCTTTGGTGAATAAAAGCAATTAGGACTCCTAAAATAAATTCTCTGGTTCTCAGCCATTTTTTTTTTTACAAAAATGGCAAGATCGGTGTGGAATTTTTTAGTTTATTTTTCTGTCAAAAGAGGCCAGGGATTTTCAGTTTAGGTGCTTATTTTCGTGACATACAAATCTAGAATAGAGAATGGAAACGAGAAATGTGTCAAAGAGACGTTTTAATTGTTCGAAGGGGTTATTTACTTTCAATGCCTCAAATTTCCTCCATTTCTCCTGCAAACGTTTTCTGCAGAGCTGTTCTATGGTAATTGTAGACTGAACAGGCAGTATCATTAATGGAATGACTTGTTTGCAGTGAATATTGAAGTCAAACTCATTGCCAAGATCGTTTATCAGTTGTTTATTTACTGTCATTTTGACTTGATCAATGTCACACAATGCTTGAAAATTGAGTCCGGGTTGGAAGATGCTTGAAAAATACTTTTAGCTCTAAATTTCAAATTTTATTTTTACGGAAAAATATGGCAGCAATTTTTTTCTGGAAATCAAATAAGGCCTTTTATTTTTATTTAATTGGTTTACGGATTTTTTTTTTTAAAAATAAGGTTGGTCGGTCGGGAAAAAAAAGAAAAAAAAAGAGGGAAAATCATGTACTTTTGAACAATCTTGGTCATATTGCCAAAGGTTGCAAATGATCAGTTAATTCCCTCTTTTGAAACCCAAATATCAGAACATCTATCTTGAAAGGTGTTGTTCAGTAGACCGTTCCCTTTTTAAGGGACCGACTCGTCAACTACAACATTAAATGAGTGGATTCGATATCTTACGGAATCAAGATATTCATACAAAACGAACTTAAAAGCCGCATGGATTCTATTAAGAAATTCGTTTCATAAAACGTGTTTCGGAAATTGGCATCAACTAACGTCTATAAATAGATTTTTTTTTTGGGATCATGTTTACAAGTATTTTATTGATGGATAATCTATTTTTAGACGAATTGGAATATAATCTTTTATGAAATTTTGATGCAAAAAAGGATTTTAATTTATTTTTATTTTTGGGATGGCTGATTTCAGAGGGTCGGCGGTAATAAAAAACCAAAATTTTCAATTTTATTTTTATACGACCGCAAAATTTTTGCGGTCGTATATTGGTATGACGTTGGCGTCGTCGTCGTCTGCGTCGTTGTCTGTCGTCTGCGGCGTCGTCCGAAGACATTTGGTTTTCACACTATAACTTTAGTATAAGTTAATAGAAATCTATGAAATTTAAACACAAGGTTTATGACCACAAAAGGAAGGTTGGGATTGATTTTGGGAGTTTTGGTCCCAACAGTTTAAGAATCAGGGGCCAAAAAAGGGCCCAATAAGCATTTTTCTAGGTTTTCGCACAATAACTCTAGTATAAGTAAATAGAAATCTATGAAATTTTAACACAAGGTTTATGACCAC
This sequence comes from Mytilisepta virgata, assembly GCA_028015205.1. Taxonomy (NCBI): domain Eukaryota; kingdom Metazoa; phylum Mollusca; class Bivalvia; order Mytilida; family Mytilidae; genus Mytilisepta; species Mytilisepta virgata. The sequence continues at coordinate 26,130,139 of CM051513.1, forward strand.
AAAAGGAAGGTTGGGATTGTTTTTGGGAGTTTTGGTCCCAACAGTTTAGGAATTAGGGGCTAAAAAAGGGCCAAAATAAGCATTTTTCTTGGTTTTTGCACAATAACTTTAGTATAAGTAAATAGAAATCTATGAAATTTAAACACAAGGTTTATGACCACAAAAGGAAGGTTGGGATTGATTTTTGGAGTTTTGGTCCCAACAGTTTAGGAATTAGGGGCCAAAAGGGTCCAAAATTAAACTTTGTTTGATTTCATTGAAAATTTAACTATTGGGGTTCTTTGATATGCCGAATCTAACCGTGCATTTAGGATCTTAATTTTTGGTCCCGTTTTCAAATTGGTCTACATTAAGGTCCAAAGGGTCCAAAATTAAACTTAGTTTGATTTTAACAAAAATTGAATTCTTTGGGTTCTTTGATATGCTGAATCTAAACATGTACTTAGTTTTTTTATTATGGGCCCAGTTTTCAAGTTGGTCCAAATCGGGGTCCAAAATTAAACTTTGTTTGATTTCATCGAAAATTGAACTATCGGGGTTCTTTGATATGCCGAATCTAACCGTGCATTTAGATTCTTAATTTTTGGTCCCGTTTTCAAATTGGTCTACATTAAGGTCCAAAGGGTCCAAAATTAAACTTAGTTCGATTTTAACAAAAATTGAATTCTTGGGGTTCTTTGATATGCTGAATCTAAACATGTACTTAGTTTTTTTATTATGGGCCGAGTTTTCAAGTTGGTCCAAATCGGGGTCCAAAATTAAAGCTAAAAAGGGGATAAATTTTTTTTTTTTTTTGGGAGGGGGGGCAATTCTCCACAGCATATTGTATTACACAAAAGCAAAAAATTGAATATAAATTCAAATCATATGACCAATTCTAAGTTCTTTATTTCAGTTATTCTGTGTCAGAAACCTATTATGTGTCAAATATTTGAAGAAATTTTCAATTGCACAGTATTGCGCAATAGCAAGAAATTGATATGTGTGCCCTGTTATCAAAACTTTATTATTAACAAATTCCATTGGAAATTTGCCAATATAAAATGTGCTGATGAAGCTTTTTTGTTTATCTTATCTAAACTGCTTTTAATATGTATATTTAAAATTTGCCATCCATGACTATGATGTCATTTTCTATTTTAATATGTTATGGTGTATTTAAATGGGCTGTTATGGTTTCAAAGTATAAAGAAATGGGGGGGGGTTGAAAACAAAATTTGGGGGGGGGGGGGGTAAATGAGAAATTGGGGAGGGGGTAATTTTTTCTCATTTCATATTTCATAAATTAAAAAGAAAATTTCAAATTTTTTTTAGCAAAAAAAAGGGGGGGGGGGGTTACAATAAATTTTATTGTTTTTTGTTTTTTTTTTTGGGAGGGGGGTCAATGTGCAACTTCATAGTGTATTGCACAAAAGCTAAAAAAAGGGGTAAATTATTATTTTTTTGGGGGGGGGGGGCAATTCTCCACAGCATATTGTATTACACAAAAGCAAAAAATTGAATATAAATTCAAATCATATGACCAATTTTAAGTTCTTTGATTTCAGTTATTCTATGTCAGAAACCTTTTATGTGTCAAATATTTGAAGAAATTTTCAATTACACAGTATTGCGCAATAGCAAGAAATTGATATGTGTGCCCTGTTTTAAATTTTAAATTGGTTATTTCTGATTTATATATAAAAACAAATAATACTGATATGGTTTGAATAGGTAAATTAAAAATTTTTAAGTTCTTAGACAACATTCATTCTGTGTCAGAAACCTATGCTGTGTCAAATATTTATTCACAATCCAAATTCAGTATTGTATCAAGCTTGAATGTTGTGTTCATAATTGCCCCAACTATTCAGGGTTCGACATCTGCGGTCGTATCTAGCTGCGCCCAGCGCAGCATTTTATTTTTCTTCAAATCGGCAAAATCGGGTCGGCGGATCCGTAAACCAACTAATTAAAAATAAATGGCCTAAACTTGTTACATCGCCAGCTTTTTATGTGGGGTGTCAGTGTCTGACAATCAGAAATTTAAATTTAGTTGGCTAAGATTTTCGTTTTTTATGTCAATCTACTGTTTATTTCAATAACTTTTATATACTTTTACACCTGATGAAAGTAATATTATTTCACTACCAAAAATAATGGAAAACTCTGATCTTGTTACTGTGACTTGGACTTTTTTGCCCAAACGGACTTGTGTATTGTACTGTAGAACATTAGGCTTTTTCCATTGATCTCTAGTGCAACAATTGTACTACTGCATATTTTGTACAACGTTTGATGGTATCACAAGTGTAGAAATATCATAATCCACTAAAACAAGGAGAATCTGTATTTGCATAATAATAAGTAAATTCAATAATGGTTCCATAGTTTTCTTTAATTTTTTTTATTTAGCATGAATTATTTTTTTGACAGGATTTCCTATCAAGAGAAAATTTACTGGAAGATTTGAAATCCTTCAGCCAGCATCTGACAGCTGATGCTCTTATAATGATGATGATTCATGAAATTTCTCCAAGACAACCTGCTAGAGATATTGCCGTATTCTGCTGTAATCCTGATTTACAACGAAAGGTGAATATGGGCACGAAAATAATTCCTGCAATAAGTTTACCTGTGTGACATACTAGATCTATTTGGTGCACAGTTAAGGTTACTATAAAAGGCTTGTTGAATGTAAAACAGGCTGTTAACTATCCATGCTTTTATCTTATATTTAACAATAAGAAGGCATTTATGTTGTACAGCTGAACGGAAAATAGTGAACAGAAAAATGCTGCTACAAACATTTTATGGTAAACGCCTATCTCCACCAATAAAATTTAACTTCAGCACGCCGGTTTACATTTTGCAGCTATTTTTTGCTTGATAATAACATACTACTTTAAACAAGAGAAGCTGTTCAAAGATAAAAAATAAGATTAACAGCGATTGGATAGATGGAGGAAGGAATATGACATGAAATCTTTATTTGCTGTCATGAAAGTCACAATAAAGCTTCAGACAAGCATGAAAGTCACAATAAAGCTTCAGACAAGCATGAAAGTCACAATAATGCTTCAGACAAGCATGAAAGTCACAATAAAGCTTCAGACAAGCATGAAAGTCACAATAAAGCTTCAGACAAGCAGGAAAGTCAATCATACCATTACAAAATCATAATGGCTCCTGGTAATGGTTTAAGATGAAGTCTTTGTTAATTGTCAGTCATTTCAAATTTGTACAATTGAAGTCACAGATGAGATTAGCAACACATACTTATTACGCAGAGAAATCTTAAAAGAAAAAAGAAAACTGGGTTAATGAGTAATTTAAATTGTTGACAGAGGACAAGTTCAAGGGCTTCAATTACTTAAATTTCAAATATGCTACAGTATGATACAGTATAACTTTAGTGGCTTGAAATATATGGGGCCGTTGAAATCTATTCAAGTTTTAACTGAACCTTGTTTAAGTACAAAAAAGTACCAGTGCCATACTGTGTTCTAATAGCTGATCATTACCATGAAATATTTTTTAATTCTGTGTAAAGTTCTGTGTAACGTAGTGTTGAGAGGCATCCGATGGGAGATATATTTTGTGCTTTTTATGGTTAAAATTGTTATGTGGCAATTAGCACACACCGCATCTGTTGATTTATCATTAGTTCAATGATAGCGATAACTGTATATATTTCACTTGGAAGGTATGTATTGCTGTTTTCCCAAACATTAACACTAAAGATTTTGTGACAAACCACAATACTTGGCATCACTTACGTGATTGCCAAGTAATAAATTTCATCATCAAAACCCCTAGCCTTTAAAACTTGATACTTTAAAAAAACTCAATAAATCCAAAGAATGAAAACATTATCTTAAAATGAAGTTTAATTTTATGTCATTACAGATATGTAATAGTTTGATTCAGAACAAGGAACCAGATTTAGAGCTTGAACATGTACAAACATTTAATGACAATTTAGTTACTTATCATCAAGGATGTGTCAGGGCTTCCAGAAAACAAGTTCTGCCAGTGATTCAAAGTGCTGTGATTAAATATGAAACTAGTGCTGACCAATCAAACAATTCTTCTACTGAACAAGCAAAACCGTTGGACGCTGTTGACCTTTTGAACCCCTCAGGAACAACTTCTGCTGAGCAGTTGCACAGTTTTGATCCTTTTGCCTCATTACCTGATCAATCTAGTCAAAACCAGTCTCAAGTTACCTCTGCTGAGCAGTTGCACAGTTTTGATCCTTTTGCCTCATTACCTGATCAATCTAGTCAAAACCAGTTTGAATATGGTTCATTTTCAGATTTTCAAAATGAGGGAGGCGCTGGTCCCACAGAAACAGATAACTCGTTAGATAATCCAGTATTAAACTGTCAGTCAGATTCAACAGATTTAACAAATTTTAATCTTTTAAACAACACAGAAGGTACTGAACAGGTTTTAAACAACCAAATGTCCTCAAACTTAGATTTGGTGGGCAGTTTGGATCTCTTTGGTTCCTCAATTAACCAAATGCAAGATTTCCATGAAAATATAAATGTAAATATCCCTGAAATTAGTATAAACAATAGTGATGTAGTTGATGAATTTAACGACGCTGACATAATGTTTCATTCTTCAAATTTCGATTTCCCCAATTCTGGGAGGAGTAGTGTTTCACAAGTTTCTTCAGCTCACACGTCAGAACCGGGTTCGGCTTTTGCTAGTTACCCCATTACCCCGCCAAATAGTTTTATAGATAGCTCAGGAATTTTGCATATGAAGGATTTTACTCTGCCAAGTTTGAATAGTGCTGAAATGTTAGAGAAAATACGGGAAAAGAAAGGAAGGTTAAGGTCGACAGAAAGTACAAGCGCAGATGTTACGGATAATGAGGGAAATAGTGTTCCATATACCCCTCAGAATAGTTTTATGGATGGCACGTTTGAACAGTATGCGAAAGATCACCAGTTACCAAGTTTTAATAGTATGGAAATGGTTCAACGAATAAAACAGAAACGTTCGTCAATGGAAATGTCAAGGTTAGAAGAAGAGGATGATATGGTTAAATTGAGGTCAGAGAGTGGGGAGTTAACTCCATTTACACCTCCAAATAGCTTTAGAGATCTAACAGTGTTAGATAAAAATGCTAGAGAATATTTAGATACAGACAAACTGCAACAGACTTTGCAAAATATTCAACTCGGAACAATTGATTTGGTAGAGGAAGTTGATGAAAGTAGTCCCGCAGTGAAGGAAAGGACAAATTCTGGATTGTTAATTTTTGACATGTCAAATACATTTAATCCTACCACTATTGACAATAATGTTGTTGCTGTTGGACTTGCACAGGAAATGATAAAAAGCGAAACAACTGAAGAGGATCTTCTTGTTTCTTTTGACGAAGCGTCTTCAGATGGAGGAAACAAATTAACAGACTCAAATTCATCAAATTTTGAAGAAAAGCCGTCAAGTGACAATGCGAATAATGGGAATAATACTGAAAATTTTCAAAATAATTCTCATATTCCTGGTAATAATGATGGAAAATCTTGTAGAGATACAAAAAATGAAGATCTTCTGTTACATCAAAGTATTGATGAATTTGCTCAAAATTTGACAGGAAAGTTAATAGAAGAAGCTATAAATACTTTTCCAGGAAATGACCAATCACCAGAATCGGAAGATATGACAGACATGTCTGATAACTCAACAGAAACAGAAGAATCCATTGAACATCCAATGGAGAATAAAACCAAGATAAATTCTGTTAGTTCCCTTGACCTTGTTTCACCTTCCTCAGGTATTATATTTTATCATATATTTAAAGTCTTTTGGTGTGTATTACGAGCACTTTTTTACTCTCAAATACGTTTTTGATAAGGGGGGTGCGTACTATACATGCCAGTACAAGTACTTAGTATCTTTTGAGGTTCAATATTTTCTGAGAAAAAGATGACTTTCGAATCTGAAACCCCATTTTGCACTCAGTATAGAAGTTTCTTTTAGTCATTAGTTACTTTATAATTGTGGTCTTACAGGGAATAGAGATGATATATTCGAAAAAAATTTGATTGCAATGAGTTTTTGCACGAAATAGACTGCCTTTTTTTTAATTTCCAATGTATCAGGTGATCATGTGCCATATGACTGTAATCCTTGTAAAGTGGTGATTTTACGTTCAGCTGATTTAATATCTCTTAGAACCTCAGACAGATATAATTTAAACGAAATAAATTTTGAAGATATAATATTTTTTGCATTATTGAATTACAATTCATGTTTTTTTTAATTTTTATTTCTGTATTTATTGATATTGGAGACCGTTTCGGATTTGCAGTATTCCAACTATGTTTTAAATTTACGCACCATTCCTATGCTTTCTGCTCTTCAAAATGTGTTTGTTGTACGTGAATATTTATTAAAATTTACGAATTTATTGCCGAATTCTTTATTGTGGAACACATTTTTTGAGTCAAACCAAAACCAACTTCAATTTGCAGCTGAAAAAATCACCAATCAATGGGAATCTTGTTGATTTTAAAGTTTGAACACGAAATTTTTTTCCCTCCATATTCAAGGGCCAAAAAGAGGGTGCGTGTAATACATAAGTGCGTTTAATACACACAAAAAGACGGTAGTCATTTTAGTTATTTTGAAATTTAGCCCATACCAGTAGCTGTAATGGTATTCATAACATCATGGCTCTTTATGCACCAGAGAAATCACTTTATCAATATAATTTTATGTCAAACATCAAAGAAACTCATGCTTGTTTGAATAAACAGTCTTTAATTTACTTACATGTAGAATTAATGGGCAAAAATGGGGTCTGGTAATTTCTGCCATTGAAAGTTCTAAAAGTTTCTCTTCTCACTGGAATTTGTCTTTGGATTTGAGGTAAAATTTCAAAACAGTACTGTACATGTTGTCTATATGATATTTCATCTATACTGAACCACAAAAGAAACGTCGCACAAAATGACATGTTCACATACATTTATTTCAAAGTGACATTTATATATCTTAAATTAATTTTTACAAAATTTAATGAATGATTTACAGTCTTTTGGTTACAATGTTCACAAAAACGTCACAATTGTCGCAACGTCACATGTTTTCAATGCTGTGCTCCCACGTCCGTTAATAACGTGTATGTCCTCCACCGGCACCAATTACTGCGGCACATCTTCGGTACATGGAGTTGATGAGCCGATTAATAAACGCCATCGGAATACGTGCCCATACTCTCTGAAACGCTTGTGAAAGTTCAGCTGCAGTTGTCGGACTTGGCTGCTCATTATTCAACCGTCTTTGAACTTCGTCCCATAAATGTTCAATAGGGTTTAAATCTGGACTCAAAGCCGGCCAATCCATAACATTAATGTTATTCTGCTGTAGGAAGTCTCTTGTGGCTCTTGCGGTATGCGCACGTGCATTGTCCTGTTGGAAAGTCTTGTTTTGATGACGTGCAAAATGGGGCTGAACATGGGGTGTCAAGACTTGGTCGATGTAACGGGCAGCTGTTACGCCATTTCCTCTGCCTGGGCCAAGGTTCTGAAAGATGACTGGACCAAGTTTAACGTTAAGGCCGATTCCACCCCATACCATGATGCTAGGTCCTCCCCACGCGTCTGTTTCCAGAATGCAGCTGTCTTCGTAACGTTCCTCGCGTCTTCTCCACACTCTGGTTCTGCCATCGGCTGTTGAAATACAGTAACGGCTTTCGTCAGAGAAGATGATGTTACGCCATTGTCGATTTCGCCAATTCTGTCGCTGAGTGGCCCACTGAAGACGAGCTTGACGTTGTCGAGGAGTAAGAATAGGTCCTCTTGCTGGACGGCGACATCTCATGTTTCTAGCAGCTAATCGCCGACGAACAGTATCATCACTTATGGGTCGTCCATGTGTTCCAACAGTGTTTCTGGCAGTTTCGGCAGCTGGGGTGAACCGATTCATCAAATGGTGATGAACAATGCCTCTATTCTGTCTAGGGGTAGTGACTTGGGGTCTACCACTCCGTGGACGGTCATTTGTGCTGTTTGTTGCATTGTACCGTGTCCGTAGACGTTCAATTGTTCGAACAGCACAGTTGAAGTCGTTGGCAATAACTCTGGCAGATTGCCCAGCATCCAATCGACCAATGGCCTGTTCTCTCTGTTGTGGAGTCAGACGTGGCATAGCTTCTGTGTCAACACTGATACTAACACTCTTTAATTTTCTCCGGCCTTTTATACACATAAAGGAGCATGAATTTCACGAACATTTAAGATTTAAGAAAAATTACCGCCAAGTGTGTCCCACGAGCGGTTTTAGGTACGGTCGCTCTACGATATCAACTGAAAATTATTTAACCGAAAATTTAATTCACAGGTAATTTAATCTTACCTGGTGATGTAATCGTAATACTGATTATATAAAAATCATTAATTAATATTTATTTTGAATTTTGCTAAAATTTTGAAAAAGCGACGTTTCTTTTGCGGTTCAGTATATATTTTGTGAAAAAAGACCACATGCTAAGCAGTAATGACATTTGTTCTCAACTGTGCACATGTCCTACATATAAATCTGGTCAAAAAAGTTTGAAAATATTTTAATCCTTTCTTCAATTTAAAATTCTGTTGACCGAAAAAATCTTTTTACCTACCTACCTACCCTATATATTGTGGCCTGTGTGTTTATGTGAATGTTTATTATCTCAGTACTGCTTTCAAAAGAGATTGACTTTTATATGATTATATTGTTTATTATATTGAAGGAACAGTTATGCCACTATCACCAGAGGAAGTACCCATAGAAACTGATTACCTGCCCAGTGTGGACCCATTACGTGGTAACCTTGACCTTCAGGAAGATAATCAAGAAATTATAGAGAGTATAAGTTTCCGTAAAATCAGCGGAGAGGAACCACAGACTGTCAGACAGGAAATACTTCAACAAAACTCTCATTACAGAGGTATCTTTTATGAAATTGACAGATAAATATGAAGAAAATTTTGAATAAGAAGTAAAAAAAATTGTATTTCCACTTAACAGCTATCACTGGAATTACTTTTTAGATCTAAAAGATCTATTTTGGTCTCGTTATTCCCCCCCCCCCCCTCCCCAACGACTTTTACTGTGACATCGTATAAAACCCTTGGAATTTTACATGTTGTCAAATGCGACGGTCTTGCCGTCTTTTGACGTGGATCGCTTAATTTAGAAATTCACTTTTTCCAGATAATTTTGACAAATATTTTGTTGCATGATAAACAAATCTAGATCAGTGAAGACCAATTTAGCTCAGTTCATCAGAGGTAAAGTTAAACATTGTATAATTTTATGAACTGGTCTTAAGTTATAAGGCATTTTATCTTATTTTGGTCTTGTTACCCTGTTTTTTGTCTGAAATTTTGAAAATTTTAAAATCCAGAAAATCAGGATAAAAAATCAAGACAGCACATATGCATAAATCAAAATCTACAAATTTTCTCATTAATAAGTCTTTGTGATTAGTGAACATAACATTACTTATGACAGGAATGATTTTATTCCTTTCTTAGCGGATTTCCTCTTTTTGCAGTTCAGATTTGTCCGTAATGGTTTCGTAATTATGCATAGCAATATGGCTTCTGATATAGCATTTCCGTTTTTTCTTGGCTTGAAAAATCATCTCTGTTATGAAAACAACGTTATTGTTATGAATAGCCTGCCCTTAGGACAGTTTTGTTGACGTCAGTTTTGTACAAAATTGTTGCCAACGCGCAATAAATGATGAAATAATTTTTGTTGAGTACAACACATAATAAAGGATTGTTTCTCAACAACAAGACAACCAAAACATAAGTACAAAGATAATTTCAATATTAAATTTTTTCATGACATCACACCTATGGTGGATAAAAGTATAGTTTCAACCAACCACATAAAAAATGATAACCACTTTTGATGGTCCTTGGAGTTCTAACACTTTGTGTCTAAGAATGTGGCAAATCTGCCTGCTGATTAGAAGTAGATATACAAACCAGGGTCTTGTTATATAAACAACTGCTTAATCTCAGTTGTGTTTTTAATTCACAAAGGGGTAAAAATAAATCAAAGTTGGATTTTCATAAAGGGACATAACTCTTTATCATGATAATGCCTGATGGAATTCTTTACGATATTATAATTACATTACTTGTTTCATTGAAATCTGACCGCCTCGGTAGTCTCGTGGTAGCGTGCTCGCCCCGAGTGCGGAAGGTCGCGGGTTCGATCCCCGGCCGGGTCAAACCAAAGACATTAAAATTGGTATTTGCTGCTTCTCCGCCAAGCACGCGGAATCTAGGAGTAAGAGCAAAGACTGGTCGGCTCGGAGTCAGTATAATGTGTCCGAGTGAGGTGATATGTCTTCCTGCGGACAGTTACCTCGTGAGCTAGCACATTAAAAATCCGACTTAGCGTGTCGGTCTAGTACAAAGCAGGGATCATATTCATTATCATATCAACATGTTCTCGTCCTGATATGCACCTGGTTGCCACTGGACGTTAAACAATAATTCATCCATCCATCATTGAAATCTGTAATTTTCATTGGAATATGCTAGTCACATGGTTCTGAAAAGTGATGTTTTATAACCCAATAAAAGTCACGTGCTCCCATGAAGAGGTTGATGACACTGCAATGCAGCAGAGTAATGTTTCGAGACAATACGGAGAATACATTTTTAAATTACAGTCAAATATAAAATTTAATTATAAGAATTGAATGCATTATTTAATAGTTTTATTGCATTTGAAAAGCCTTGAGCGGGCACAGGTTTTTTTTTGTTTGAAGAGCTTCTGCACTTCATACAAAATGTGTTTTGGTCAAGGATTTTACACCCCAATAGAATTACAAAAAATGAAGCCTTCAGTTCTTAATGACAATGTTTAAACCAATGAAAAATTTCGATCTGATCTAAAATAATTTATTTCAAATGTTGTTTTAGTTGATGAGGTTACCACTCCAACAACAGAGACATCTTGTGTTGGAGTTGATGGATATGCATCACAACTGGTTCAAAAGGTCATTTTAAGTGCCATAGCAACTGTTACTGCAGCAACCACAAGTGTAAATACAGACACATCTGACTCGACCAGTGATATCACAGAAGAAAGTGGTGTCACATGGTCGAGGGAGGCAAGCTTTGATACTGTATCATCGATACGGAGTAAAGATGGAAAACATATCACATGGTCAAATCAAGGCAGCATAGAGACTCCACGTTCAAGTATTGATAAAAATTCGGGTGCTGCTAGTTTTGACTCAGATGAACTTTTACTGTTGACTCATGGGAGAAAGTCTTTTGACACTCAAGATTCCAATGAAGATCCCTCGTCAACGAGTAGTTTAGATGATTTTAGTGAACCCAGAAAGGAGAATCAGAGGGAATTGAAAGATATCATCACTGATTCTGTTGATGAAGATGTAGATGGTGAATCTAATTTAAATGAAAAAGAAAAAAATAATTTATCATTGATTAGCAAAACAAATTTGTCACTTGATTTTAAAGAAGCTGATACAATGCTGTCTGAGGAATTTCAGTCACATATTTCATCTAGTTATTCACATGAAAATGAAGGCAATTTTCAGAAAGAAATGAATGAAAATATTCCAAACTCGGATATTTTAACTGAGAGATTTAAAAAAGTTGAGTCTGAGGACTACATATCTTCAGAAAATGAAACTGATAGCTTGTTGCAACTGAAATCGGAAAATGTCAGTCTGCTAAATCAAGCAGAACATTTGGATCAAAATTCAGTGCCTTATAATTTTAGAAAGATAGAATCATTGGATTATATTTCTTCTGAAGGAGAAACAGACAATATAGTACAGTTACAGCATGAAGCGTCAGACTTTGTTGATAACCAAACACCGAGACCAACATATCAAAAAGCTGACACCTTGGATTATATTTCTAGTGAAGGGGAGGGACAAGAAACACATTTTATTGAACCCCTCCCTGGGATGTATAGTAGTCAGTCATCAGAACCTACGTCTACGACAACAGAGGGAAGTTATCAAGTGTTGTCACCTGACCAACATTTTAGTGAAATTAAAGGGGAAATAACGAATATGATTAAAACTGAAATGAAAGGGGAGGTAATTCAGATGATTTCAGATATTAAAAAAGATACAAATTTTACTAAAAATGAAAATGATGTGTTGTATGAAGGTAAAAGTAATTCAAATTTATTTTCAACAGAGAAATTGAAGGATAATGTATTGTCAGAAAATAATGAAATCATGTATCAGGGTAAATTCAGTCATGAACTCGAAAAATCTAATTTAGATAAAGTTGAAATATCAGTTTTTGAGGACCTGGAATTAGATACAGACCAAATAAATTCTAAAGACATGAAAGATAAGAAGAAGGAAATTTATATGACAAGTGCAGGGAGAATCAGCATAGCCAGTGATGGAGACACAGAGAGTTTGAAACAAAGGATTTCAGTTACAGATAAATTTATTGAAGAAACTCATTTAGAGGTAGGAAAACTTATTGCAGAAGCAGATGAGACTGTTGCACAAGCTGATGAAACTGTGACTGAAGCTGACACACTCCTTGCATGTATAAATGTAAACCCCATGGAAGAACACTGCACTGATCCTAATCACTTTAATGTTTTACCTCATATGAATGGTGACTTGTGTTGCATGGATGTTTTTGATCAGGTTGGTGTTGTCTTCAAACCTGCATGCTTCTTGTTACAACCTCGACACTCCTATATCCAACCTGCATGAACACTGTTTTTCTATATTTCTGGTTTGGTTTTTAATTTACTGTGCATGTGATAATTTTACTAGGAAAAGTTTTTGTAGATTTTTTTTAAAGTGTGCAAAAGAGCATTGTAGGAAAATATTTTTGTACCGAATAAATGAATTTTGAATTGGTAATATATCATATTGAAATTTATCTATGGGAGGTAATTCTTATTTTTATTTTCTTAAAATTGGTCTGTTTTTGTTTATAGTTAAAATGTCGTAATGTAAATTTCAGAGTTGTTAAAGTATTTCAAATATTAACTTGATTGTAAAGTTTTTCATAAGACATATATGCACAAATGGTAAGATAATCATTGACATTTTTCACAGAAACTATCTAATGTAAAAGTTTGTGTTTAATTTTTGAAGGAAGATATTATTATACAATTCAAATTAAAATATTCAAAGATTGTAAAAAGTATTTATTCCTTTAAGATATGGTGCATACACAGCTTGCAGTTAAGTTCTTATATGGTACTTCACCTTTATCACAGTCATTATGAAATGCTGTTGGACAAAAATCCAGTCGTTAAGACAAAAATTTGGAGATTCTTTAGATGAACATATAGCAAAATACCAAATACTGGTTTTGGTCAGAGAAACCTTAAAACAATTTTGTAAAGACTTTTATCATTTTATGGATGTTAATATGTATAAACAATTTTTTTTTTCACATTGAATTTTTCTTTTAAAGTACTGTACCCCATGACCAATTCACCTGGAAATGTGCTCAGTTATTGTTTTTCTCCCTTCTGGGTAACTTAGATAGGTAGACAGTGTAGGCTAGATAGATTATCAATATTTCTCTTTGCAAGTCTGTCAGCACTTAAACATAATTTATTTTCAAAGAATTAATTGAATTAATCTAAAAATGCAACAGATTATAGAATGTAAAGTTGAAAATCATGTATTTTTTTAATGGAATAAATGGTTTACAACAAAACACCTCATATTAAATTTGTTGCATGCATGGTTGATTTGTGTTTATATAACTTAAGGAGGTACAGAACACCTAAGGAAGTTAAATATTTAAAAATCAGCTGAATGTTTTAAGCACATACTATTAGTAAAGAGAAATCAAGCTTCTCTATGATCAAAATTAGTGTTTGTCAAACTGCTATGTATCCAATGAAATTATTCCCATAAAGTGTATGGTTCAAATTTCTTGAAATTTTTATATTTTTGTCAACAGGTCAAAGTTAATATATCCCCATAATTTTATGAAAATTAAACGAGCCAATTTTATTTTAGTCAAAGTGTTGGGTACCTCCTTAAAAGCTTGCTAGAAAATTATTTATGAATGTTTATTATGAGAGCTACTTTATACATGTATACATATGTATATAACAATTAATTGTGTTAAATCCTAACTTATATAAATAAATCACAGAGGCTAAACATAAAAGAAGAAATTTTGTTTTAACTTTTTCCATAGTTCATTTTGAACTTTGGTTTATTTTGGCCCACTTGAAGACTTAATGACCTTTTGTACATGTTTTTTAGTATACAAGCAGTTTCATCAACATTTATATTTTATTTTATAAATTCAATAAGAGTTTTTTTTTTATCTATAAAAAAACCCTATAAACCCTACATACATGTACAAAACAATTGTATTCAGTGGACCTGTGGTTGGTAAATCTTGTAATTCTTGAACAAATATCTTTAGAAAATAGTTTCCATAGAATAACAAAATTGTGCCTTATCATGTTTCTCTTTAAAATTCTTTCTTCTCCCCCCTTTTTTTTTTTTGGTTTAATTTGAAGTTTACACAACCAAAGTTCTCTTGTAATACTAAAATTTTAAGAGCCTTTCTCAGACAAAGTCATTTAATGTTAAATTAATTTAGAGTTATTCCCCTTAGACCAAAACGTGTGGGAAAATTTCTGCATGACTTTATCCTTATGTATCACAGGAAATCTTAATTAAATTTAATGGGAAATAATGTCTCGTATGAGTTTGCATCAGATCTCTATGCTGATTATTATACAGATTATAATGGTGTAATTAGTTTTTAATATGTATTCATGAGACAAAATCGTGACTCGACATGTGTGACTAAAGTTTATTTTGAGAAAATAAAAATATAAATATGGGAAGTGGTAGGCTTGTTTCAAGACAGAAATCTTTCATACTTGCAGCCTTTCTAAATCTGATGTGGTTTTAAAACATGGTTTGAATCTATAATCACCCACACATACAATGTACTGTCGATTAGAAATTAATGTGATGTTTTAACTATTTTGAAAATGTGACAGGATGAATTTCACAATAATTTGAACTGCCATTTTAATTATTGCCAGTAGTGTCCTATGATCAGACTCATGTTAATTAGTCTCAATATTGTCAGTGATTCACACTTACAAATGCAAACATTATATTTAAACTTCAAATTTTCAGTGATTAATTTTGAGTGTATTTATCTATTATTGCAAAATTTTACAGCATGAAAAAATTATTCAATGCATGCACTGTGTTCAGTTGTGTTAACTGGTTACAATGGAAAATCTGCATAATTTGAATTTTGCATAACCTTGAAAGTCATGCAATGACCCATAACTGTTATCTATCTATTACAATGGAAACATACTGTTTTGAATTTTATAGTATGTTTTATATATGATAGATGAGATCGATGTTTGGGTACCCATAAAACCGATTTAACCGCACCACCATTCAGTGTCTGTACCAAGTCAGACTATCCTGACTCTCTGTTGTGTTTATGTTTGTGTTTAACCCCACCACTGTTCAGTGTCTGTGCCAAGTCAGACTATCCTGACTCTCTGTTGTGTTCTTGTTTGTGTTTAACCCCACCACTGTTCAGTATCTGTACCAAGTCAGACTATCCTGACTCTGTTGTGTTTATGTTAGTGTTTTGTGCTCTTTTCTGTTATTTTTTTGTCCATGGGGTTCTCTCTGTTAGGTGGCATTGATTAATTGGTATGTCATTGTTGACCTTTTCTGGTATCCATTTTGTTGTTTACCCATATCCTTTAATTTTATATTTATTTTTTGTTTATAAAAACATTTGGTAAACATCTGTACCGTTGATTTCTGAATGTTTTGGAAGAGATGACCCAGAAGATAAAAAAAATTTCAAATTTTATGGCCCTGCCACTAAGTGGTTAGGGCCATATAGTTTTATCCTTGTCCGTCATTCCGTCATTCCGCAACGAACAGTTATACAGACTTTTTTCTAATTGCCTTCAGATATTGAACAGATTTTTGGTATTTGAGTCTACCGTAATGAGTTACAGATCGAGTTTACATTTTGTTCTGCTCCGCTGATTTTTATTGAAATAAAGGGCTTTGGACTTAGAAAATTTAATGAAAATATTACCTTTCCAGACTTTTTTTCTAAATGCCTTCAGATATTGAGCTGAATTTTGGTATGTGAGTCAGACGTGATGAGTTACAGATCAAGTTTAGGTTTCGTTACGTTCCACTTATTTTTGCCAAAATTACAGGCTTTGGACTTTGAAAATTTCGTGAAAATAACACCTTTCCGGGCTTTATTTCTAAACACCTTAAGATATTGTACTGCTTTTTGGTAGGAAAGTTGACTGTGTTGAGTTACAGATAGATTTTCATTTTGTTCCGGTCTGCTAATTTTTGCTGAAATTACGGGCTTAAGTTTGAAAATTTTGTGAAAATACCACCTTTCTGTACTTTTTATCTAAATGCCTTCAGATATTGAGCTGATTTTTGGTATGTGAGTCTACCATGATGAGTTACAGATCGAGCTTTGGTTACCTTCTATTCCACTAATTTTTGCCGAAATTACGGGCATTGGACTTTTGCAGATGGGGGAATTTCGTGTCATTCCAACACATCTAGTTTAACATGAGAAAGATAAAAACTTGCATAATATATTAAGTGCCTAATACTTATTTTGCCACACAATATGTGAACATTTCATCACTTTAAACACATCAGTTGTGCATAAGATCTATAATATTGGAATTCAAAACAATTTGCATACAATTGAACTTTTAAGGATTTGACTTCATCAGATAGAGTTTCTAACCAAAACCTTTGAAAAATAAAAAATAATCATAAAATTCCTGTGACGTTCATGTATACAATCAAACAGACCTAAAATAGCACCTGTAGCAGTAGTACTACCAATGTGGTTGTAAACAAACTGTAGTAACACGAGTAAGTGATACTATCTTGACCCTCTGTTGTGTTTATATTTGTGTTTTGTTCTCTTTTATTTGTCCACGATTTTGTCTGTTGGTTGGTGTTGATTGATTGGTTTGTCATTGTTGACCTTTTATGTTACCAATTTTGTTGTTCCTCCTCCAAACAGAGGACGTAAATCTGGATTAATCTTTAGCATTTATGCTGCAGGAATACATGTCAATGCTCCAGATTTCTACTGGAAGCTCAAATATTTGACCCCATTACCGGGTTACCAGGTGGACTGTAATATTCTCCGGGATTTCTAAATTTCTCCGGGATATCTAAATTTCCCAGGGATTTTTTCAGTGCTTATACTTATAATAATGTAAGATGGACAAAATCCCTTCTATTAATGAAGACACCAATTCAGAAGTCACCACAAGAATTAAGATAATATTTTACATCAAAAGAAAGTAATATTCAACATCAAAATAAAGTACATATGTAATATTCATAAACATATATTCACTTTTTGCACTCTGGAAACAGCTAGCTTCCAAACACCTTAAATTCGTTTTCGGCCAGGGGCCTCGCCATGGACCCCCTGGGAATCATGAGCGATCCTCAAACCCCTTGACAATTTTATTAATATGTTGGCAAGTATGTGCAGGTGACCAAAACTTGATAGTGCCAAAAATTTGGAATGGGTAAATTTTGGCTATTTGAAATCAACCTGTCTTTTCCACATTAAATAATCTGTCAATTAATTTTAATTGGCCATTTTTCAACATATTTGTATTGTTACAATATTGGAATGTAAGATGACGATGACTGTCAAGGGAACCACAGAAAAAATAAAATTTTAATCACATGATGTAAGTTGCTCCGATGTTTTGTTTCCTGTATATGTTGAAAGTATTCCATATATAAATATACATGTACATGTGATGTTATATGTGTGCTAAGTCATTGAGATGGATCTTTGAGGAAGAAACCAGTCATAAATTCTGAGAAATTTGACATATTAAGATAAATTTTAAGAATTTTAATGAAATTTTGTACACTTATTTTCTATTATAAAATGAATATTTTGTACCTCAGTGATGATTTTACTACAAATTAGAAGGATTATTCAGCTTATTATGAAATCATTGAAAAAGTACTGTAGCCAAAAAGTGGTTAGATGGTTTTCTAAATTTAAACAATACAAACTTCAGGGGAAAACCAAAATTAATATTTTAAGTGATTGATGTTAATCATTAAATATAAAGGATTTCGACAGGAAATCATGGAATAAAAATTTTACTTCTAATATTTTCTTTAAAAAAATCACTGGTGCAGGTGATATTCAGTCGTTCTCCTGACTGAATTATGGCATTCTGCCTTATTCTTTGGTAATAAAAAGAAGATTACAGTAAAATTTATATTTATAAAAACACTTGTAATATTTTACATCCTCTAAAGTACCCCTTCATCAGGAAGTGATTTAATACCATCACCCCTATGTTGAACCTCTCAGCATCAGGAGCAGGAAATATACATTTATTTACATGTTAGTTAATGAGACAAAGTGAACACTAGGGGATTATTTATGTCATTACATCAGAGAACCAGACACATTTTGTATAATGTTCTAAATATGTGGACATAGTTCTCGTGGGATCAGAGTGTTTTATACAGATGCTGAGTGCAAAGTGGTTTTGTGCTTTAGTTGTTAATTAGTTTTCAATTGACTTGGTATATATGCTGTTTTACTGCTGTGTAATATAGTGTTTTGTGGATTTTTGGATAATGTTTTTATTGAAGTTATAATTAATTGAAGTTGTGTTGATATATTCTGTTTGGTAAGTAAAGATTTGAAAATTTTATTAATTTATTATTTTTATTTCAAAGATGTTTAAAATATTTGCAGTATTGGGTATTTCAAAACTACAATGTCAAATAGAAACTCAAAAAAATTTAAATAAAATTTTAGATTATCTAATTAAAAGAAAATATTAGTCCTAACTCAGGTGAAAAAGAAATTATGGGAGTTTTACCACATTCCTATTACTGAACAACTTGTAAAATTACATTGCGTAGAGTTTTATAAGTTAATGTGGAGTACTTATAATAATAAAAACCGCATTGGTAGTCTCGTGGTAGCGTGCTCACCTCGAGTGCGGAAGGTTGTGGGTTCGATCAGCGGCTGGGTCAAACCAAAGACATTAAAATTGGTATTTGCTGCTTCTTCACCAAGAATGCGACATCTAGGAGTAAGAACAAAGATCTACTGATCGGCTTGGAGTCAGTATAATATGTCGGAGTGGGGTGAGATGTCTTCCTGCGGACAGTTACCTCGTGAGCTAGCATATTAAAAATCCGGCTCAGCGTGTCGGTCTAGTACAAAACAGGGATCATATTCATTGTCATATCAACATGTTCTCGTACTGATTGCACCTGGTTGGCACTGGACATTAAACAGTATTCATTCATCCATCCTGTAATAATAATAATAATATAAATCTTTTATTTAATGAGGGATACATACATGTAGTTATAAAGCCAATATCCTGAGGCCCTGTTACTGCCTGAATCTATATTCAGCAACTCATTTTGGGAATATCTGAAAAAATTCTTTAAACACACTGTTATTGCCAGATAGTCGTAATAGTTTTTAAATGCCTTAATGACCAAATTTAATACATATGCAGAATTATATTAAAATTAGTAATAAAAGCAAGATTAAGGGACACACAGTGATTTCTTTTGTTATTCAATGTTTTGCATTGTCCGTGAATAAGATTATTTGGTACCGGAATAAAAAATCTCTCCGCAAGCAAAATCTGAAAACCTGAGATTATTTATAAAATATTAGCTGTGCTTTATGTCACTCAATTTATAAGTGGATTGGTCTCCATCTTTTACAGCAAAACAGGAAATTCCATGACATAATATTGTTGTATGAGTAACCTGCATGTGGTTAACATATTCACACACCACTTTGATGTTGCAATACATCTGTTTTGAATGAACTTATGTTTTGGCATCCATTAATAAAATCATGGGAAAACATTTGGTGTTAGGGGCTCTGTTTTCTAATGATCTGTTCATTTATATTTCTCTGAAATTTTTATTCTTTAGAATACTTCATGGATGAAAGTTTAATTAAATTTATATATTAAATCTATTGTAAACACGAAACTTGAACTTCTACCATTCATTTGTGACTTTATAAAGCAGTCATTGGCAATGCGAAAATAGGGTCCACATCCGTTAAAGTAGAATTCAACAGTGCTTAAAATTTACTGTGCATAAAAATTGTTTTATTTTGTCTATATCACCATGTTGTCGTGCTTAATTTGTACATGTATTGCATTGTGTTTGTTAAATTGTGTGTTTTGCTTTGACCCGTATGGGTGTAATTTGCAAATAAATAAAAAAAAATAATATATGCCGGTTTTCGAGATTTTGATAAATTCTGCATTAATATATTTCCTAAGAAAACGGAACAACTGACATGACAGATTTTCTATTTATTTAATTTTTTTTTCTTGTGAAGTTGTGTCGGAAATTTCCAAGGGGGAAATACTTTATTACTGTAGTAATAACCATCTTTAAGACATTTCAACCACTGGCCTTCTTCAGTCTTATGTATTAATTAACTTCACCATATGTAGCTTTACCAAATGTGTTAATCAATTTTTGTCTTGAGTAAGTGTAGGATAAAAAACTTAATTCACATAGTTTTTTCACTGACCCCCCCCCCCCTCCCTATCCTTAACTTAATTTGGGAAAAATTGATTGACCAATATGGGCATATGCATTGAGAGTATACTTTTTGTGTCTTTGGTCATGTTTTTCCACAACAATGTATATGTGATGGCTTTTATTTGCTTTAAAGGTCCCAACATATGTTAGCACCGAACTTGAATCTGTATTTTTCAATCCAAAAATCGATGTCGGATAACAAAACTTGTGTGCTTTTTACCCCCCTACCCCCAAACTATTTGAATTTTATCCTACATTGAACTTTTGATCTTGTCCCTAACCAAAATTCCACTCAAATATCAATTTCTGCATGCCCACCTGTGACCTTTCAGAGTTGTATAATTAAATATGAAATAAATATTTTGTACAATATGGCTTAAACTTGTTACATTGTAGTCTGGTAATTACAACATGTAAAATAATAGAGGTTTTCCTAGACCAATTTAGCATGGTGCTGCACCATGCCTCCTTCATAAATTTTACAATGTGCCTCCAGGTAGCCAAACCTAACTTTCAATTTTTAGTTTAATCTTATCTTTTTGAAACTGATTTGCATTTAATGACACTTTTACACCATCAAAGTAGGGTGAAGACTGTTTATTGTAGGTTTTGATAAATAAACTGTCCTCATGTCAAAGTTGGGTGCCCCCAATATTATTTATTTTAACCAATGAGTGCCTTCAAAATACGAAATTTACCATGCCCTCACAAATTTCTGGGGAAAGCACTAACAAATTATTGGCTGTTAAGGTCTGTTAACTGACTCATCAGGGAATACCAATATGAAAAAAAAATGTTTTCAACAGACTTGTAATATACATGTATATAATATATATATATCAGGAAGGATTACATAATCTTAAATATTCATGGAATTCCAGTTTCTCTGATTATTTCAGAACCTTACATTTTTGGCAAAGGTATTTTTGCTATTGACATGTCTGATTTTGCCAAATTGACTTGCCAAAAGATGATTATTATTCATGGTTATGTATTGGATATAAAAGTATCTATCTATACCCCTGAGGGCGTTAGCCCGACATGGGTATATTCTATTTAAAAGTATCTATCTATACTCCTGAGGGCATTAGCCCGACAGGGGTATATTCTATTTAAATCGTGATACTCTGGCATGTGCAAATGATAGGTTTTAATAATTTAGAAGGGGGGTCTTTCAGGAATTTCACCTTGTGCAAAGATAAACTATGATAAACGCAGGATATCTGATTATGACATCATGATATAAATATATTTAGATATCTGTCTGGTTTACAAAAAAATAAATAAAAACTGTAAAAAACTATTTCAAATTTTGTGGCTTTGTTATTTTATCTTTTAAAAAATAGACTAAATTCCCTAAATTATGACCTCTTTTCTAACTTCAACTTTACAGAATTTAAATTTGAATGTTAAGTTTGCCTGTGACAATCTTTAAAACCCTGTATTTATATTTGGAATGAAAGGATATTTAAACAAACATGCATGAATATTTACAATGTTTACCTGAATCGTAAACAAAAATTATTTATCATCTATTGAAAATTATTCATTCAAGTAGAAAAAGTTTGTCAACAAGGAAATACATTGATTTTTAAAGAGGATATACTACCAAAATGGTTTGTGAAATTTTTACGTATATTTTCAGTTTTTTTTTAAGTTTTGGAATGCTGAATTTACCAATGCTTTGAAATAAATATAATATATGATTAAACAATAGTCAAAGTGGTGTGTTGCAATGTAATTGTTGCCCTTAATAGGTACATGTACTTAACATGCTCATGGGGAAGATAAAAAATCATCTAACTGCCTCCAAAATAAGAATACTGTGATGATTTTTAGTATTTCCCCCCACCCATATTAAAAAAAAAAAATAAAAAATTTCAAGATCTAAGATTTTATGTTGAAAAATATATGTTTTCGTTATAATTTCCAAGACTATATGGATATTTAGTTCTGACTTTATATTATTATTGCAGTTAACATTTCCAGTTTGATTTTTCTGTGTAATTTTTGCTTCCTGATTGGAAGTATATACAGGTCAAGGACAAAATTTGTACAGTAAAATCTTACCTTATTCTGAATTTCATAGTTTATATGTTTGCAAGAGTTATCTCCCATTTAAGCAGATAATGTATGCGCTGAATGCAACTGTCATAGAAGAAAATCATCTATCGTATACATTTTTTTTTCTGTTATATTTGATATGAATTGGGAGATGTTGAGAATTTGAATTCTTAACTGTGTCAAATTAATACGCATATGTATAAGCAATTCATTTAAAAAGAAAATGGAAGGAAAACATTTCTTGGAATTGATAGTGGAAATATTATTTAATGCCAAGGAAAAATTTTACCAGTAATAAGATTTTGCAACACATTTGAAAATTACCTTAGTCATCATAAAATGTAATTGGTGTGGACCAAAAGGATGAAAAAGTGAGCACAGCTCCTGTCCACCCCAATACTACTCATCCATTACATGGAAAGTAGATTTTTTGGGGTTTATTTTGGGTTTTGTGCCTATTTCAGCATGTTTCATGGAATGTAAATGTACAAACTTACGGAGGTCAATTCCAGATAGAAATTTTTTAACTTCGTATCAGAGACAGAATATATATAAAAATAAAATGGTCTTGTGCTTGTGATGATGATTCCTGTCTTCCATTTCCTCTGAGCAAAGTTTTTTCTGAGAGACCAAGATTCTCCCACAAGCAATTGATCAGCTCAGTTTCTCTAACACCATGGATATCCTGAACTTCTTATATTAAATAATTTTTCCAGTCTTAAAAACATCTAACTCAAACTATCCAGAGCTGTGAAGTGTTCATGCAATCATGATTCTACTGTATAATGTTCATCCATAGCTTTAAATCCTTTAAAAAACACTCAAGTGTAAAATTTTAAAATGATACAAATTTTGAAGATACTTGGAACTAATAAAAGGAAATAATCTTGACCCTGTTCTCAGTAAATAATAGGAAACTATATTATTTATGATAATTGTATTGCTCATTTTCAAATTAACAGAGACTAATTAAGACAAAAAACATTACTTAAACCATTTTCTTTTGCTTGATAATTCATTAATTGTTGTTTGCTTAATGATCAATGACAAACATTTCATGCTTCTTCACGGCCAATTTATCAATCAATTCAAATAGGGGTGGGGCAACATACGCAAAGTCAGATTGGTTTTGACAGCCACTGTAAAGGGTGGATGGTTGGGTGGGATTGGATAATTTAACACTAGCCTGGTCTTTTTTTTTTAGAAAACTACAGAAGGTTGCAGGGTGTGTGGAATTGCCAAACACATTAGCAACTGGTCTGCAGTCAGACTTTTTGTAATGTGACGTGACAACCCCGCCGTGAGAAGGTTTGCCCTATCTGTCACCTGGAGATACACTAAGGCAACTGTATGGGTAGACCGCCCATTGTCCATCACAGGTGTTTGACCCTTTGCTTGATATTTGTGATGTAAATGTGTGGATTTATACCATATTTGCTTAGATTCTTACCCGAATATTTTGAATTTTTCATGACTGGATATTGGGGATATCAATTGTTTTTCATTTCTGAAGTCTCCACACCAAATCACAAATTATATTCCTGGGCATGTTATATCTAGTTGGATGTTGTTTCATCCACTTATACCCCATATCCGTTCATTTACATATTAAATTCTGTGTTTATGAAGTAACTGAAAACTATGTAAATGTGTGGCAGGATATCATATTACCTTAGATTCTTAGATCACCCAAATATTTAAAATTTTTTATGACTTTACGTGTAAAATTTTTACAACTTGGATATTGGGGACATCAATTGTTTTTCATTTCTGAAGTCTCCACAACAACTCATGAATATTATAGTCTTGGGCATGATATATCTAATGGAATGTTGTTTCATCCACTTATACCCCACATCCTTTCATTTACATATTAAATTCTGTGTTCATGAAGTAACTGACAACCTCCATTATAGATAGGATCTTTAAATAATGGGTTCAGATGTAAAATCCTGTTGATGGCTGTATAGAACACTTTACATATAATTATACCATATATATACATCCACTTATATAGGTTATTTTGTAAGGATGACTTCATTTTACTTGAATTTTGATCAAAACTTTGACCATGTACATAAAGTTGTTTGAACCAGATTATTTTTAAGCCAAGGTAAGAAATTAAAAAGAAAATGTTTATCTTACATAGCTATTTTAATTTAAAGCATGGTGTTAAAAATTATTTTTCAAACTAATTTAAGAATTGTTTTTTAAAGAATTATTATTTTCAACTATTTTAATATTATGGTGTAAGACCTAAAAATCATGAATTTGATTACTGACTTGACCATTGTTGGTGTTTAGTTTGTTAAATATCTCTTCATAATACACAGTAAAACTTCTGTTGTTTGATGAAAAAAATTAAAAAAAAGGTTTGAACCACAGGATAGTACTGTATGAAAATTCGAAAATTATTGTGACGTTCTTCTCCCAGCATTAGTCAAGGGTAAGGATGCATCTTGCATGCAAAAATTTTTCTCTCTCTCTCTGTGCCAGCAAGAATTTTTCTCTCTCTCTCTCTGTGCCAGAGAAAATTTGTTCTTTTATCAACAGTTGTGAGTAACATCTGGGTAGATGTAATCTGGATACCGTAACTGTTTATAATTTGATGATGGATTTGAGATTTGACACATAATTAACTTCCATTGTTCAAAGATGGGATGGTAAATTAATCATCCCAGGTGTTGTCTGTAATCCAGGAATGTTCAGATTGGTGAATTTTTAAATTGCCAATGAGCTATGATTAATGAACGCCCTGCTGTATTTTTTGTTTCTTTCATTACTTTGTATACAGTACCACCCCTCTTCATGTTAGGTAAGAAGATAATAAATTCTTGACACAAATTCTCCCCTCTCACTCATATTTACCCCCCCCCCCCCCCATCCATGCCCCCAAACAAATAAACAAATAATTGTTTTCTTACGTCCCCTGAGTCTTACACCATGTTGTAAAAGCAACATAAAACCAGCATTATAAATGTTCTGTTTGAAGGTAAAAATATATATCAAATCAAATCAAATAGATTATTGATGAAAAACGATATATTTTGGCGAGTATCAAGTACAATATAATATGATACAATACAATACAATAATAATACAATATTATATATATAGTAGAACCAACTGATCGCTCGAACTCCACTTTTAGGGACCGTCAAAATATTTGTCCCCATACGATGGACTATAAACCATTGTTTAAGGATAGCATACTTGCTAATGCTTTTATAGATAGGATGTTACAGATTTGATCCCTTAAGGGAAGACGATACAGTAGGGGTTTATCATTGATATTTCATGAAATTTGGACATGAGTGACTCCTTGCTATTTTACTTTTGAAATATCTTGAGAAAAAAATAATTTTAAATTTGCATAATTTTGCCAGGAAGTAAAATTTTTTGTTTTGGTTTTGTGCAAAAGGTTCCTCTTTGTTCTGGAAAATTTTATAATTCAGTCAAATGAATTGTACCTAAAATAAAGTGTAGGTTTGAAAAAAACTGGGAATTTCAGTAACTTTGAATGAGTATTGGAAAAAAGTTACCATTGAATTTTTCTTCAAAAATTAGGACAATTATATTGAAGTAATAGGCATCTGTTTGCAAAAGTAAACAGTGAGGTTGTAAATGTGCTTCTTATGGAGATATGTAAAAAAAATCTCAAATTTTTAGGATGTTTTAGAGATACTACAATGTCACAATGTGTATCTCTTGGTGACGTCATTACCTCCCCCTGCTACTGTATTAACTGAGTATTCCCTTAAGTTTTGTTCACGTGACATCATAGGAGTCCAACCAGGTACCCTTGGAATCACAAATTCACTACAAAAACACCCCTTCAGGTTGTCCTTCATGTCCCTCATGGCTATTTTAACAGGAGACTTGATCCAAGTGTGCTAATTGTAAACTTGGAAGGCAGCCTTTAGACAAATGGCAATGTCTGATCAGATGCATTTAAGATAAAAAATTTCAAAGATAAAATAGAAGAGATATGATTGTTTATCACTGACTTAGAGTTAATTAACAGATCAGTAATAATGATTATAAACATCAATCCTCAATTATTTGTTTATATACTGGTATGATTAAGTGACCACAGACAGAAATAGTAAACATGTGTCATGGCTACAGTTCATTATGGTGAAAAACTAGTTCCTGGTAGATCAAAGTACAAAGGGCAGATGGTGATGTTGGAATTGGGCATTTATTTTGTGGGATTTGTCATCTAAAAACTATTTAGATTCCAGATTTTTAACTGTCCTGATTTTGGGAAAGTCCAAATGATTTTTGGGAAACATTGGAAAACATGCTGTCTATTATGGAAAAGTAAGGCCACCCATCAGACATGTAACATTTGGTGGATATCTGCATTGTCACAACTAAAAATAACCTTTGGTAGCCTTGAGCTGTTTTCTGCTCTTTGGTCGGGTTGTTGTCTGTTTGACACATTCCCTGTTTCCATTCTCTATTCTATTTTAGATAACAGTAGATATTAGGGGACAGAAAAATATGAGTAACAGATGGGAGCTAGGATTCTTATTTTGGAAGAATTTTGCACATTTTAAATGGAAAAAATCCTTTAGATTTAGATAGGGGGGGGCAAATATAATAGTACCATATTGCATATTATGTTTTAGCATATTCATTATTATGGTTATCAATTTATCTGTCACCGACAGAATTAAATGTTACCCCTATATATTCTTTGACATTGGGAGTGAGGATTTTTGGTAACGCCCCAAATAATTTCAGAAATATTTTTCACCAGGTTAAAATGTTACATCAATGTTTTTTACGTGGCTTACAACACTCCCTATCCTGACATTTCTGATTTCAGTCCTGATCAATAGCCACAACACTCCCCATCCTGACATTTCTGATTTCAGTCCCGATCAGTAGCCAGACTATGTACTGATAGAATATAAATTAAGTGATGTAAATCATGCTATTATAATGAATACCATGTACCAAGTAATTCTGTAGGATGATGTATGAAAAATTATTTCATCATATCTATTGTACACAGACAGGATATTATTGTCCAATTATTGTGATTTGATTTTACATTAAGGGGGTACCCACCACTTCCACTGAAATAGATTTGGCTTGTTTAATTTTTATAAAAATTTTACGAAATATTTACTTTGATCCATTGACAAAAATATAAAAATTTCAAGAACTTTGAACCACACGATTTACCGGAATAATTTCATTGGATACACACACTAATTTTGATCATTGAGAAGCTTTTATTTCTCTTTACTAATAGTATGTGATTAAAACATTCAGCTGATTTTTAAAGAGTAAACTCCCTTAGGTGTTCTGGACCCCCTTAAGTAATATAATTAGATTTTGGTCATTATAAGATGTGTATTGATTCATGCTGATTTTAGTAGTATATATTAATTTCATAATCATTGTTTTGATGTGCCGGACTACTATGATTGCCATAGTTTCAAATATTTTTTCTCATATTGTAGTATTTAAATTTGGTCTTGGGTTTCTAGTTGTTGTATAAAAAAGTTGATGTTATTAGGCAAATCTAAAAAATAGTGTTTCTGATTAGAGTCAGAAAGTGCTTTAGGGTCAGGTTTCCCTAAAAAAATTTGAAGCTTAGGGGGATTTACTCAAAGGATGGCTGTCATGAATCTGAAGGATAGGGGTAAAAAAAATGATATAATATATTAAGGAATTTAAAAATTTCAAGTATGGGGCCTATCATAGATCACCCTCTAGAGAAAACACTGACTGGGTAAAGCATTTTAAGGCTTCAATTGTTGATGGTCATTATGGGTAATGAACTATGAAAATGTCAACTTACAGAAATATGTATTTGATAGTTATGATGTACGTATTAGATAGGCTTTGCAATAAAATCTACAGACAATGATGCAAATTGAAGTACTGACAATTTATTATTTTCACTACTGATTTCACCATTATGGAGTAAAATGTGATTATCCACCTATCTGCAGATAAATACTTGGTATCAGAATTTATTCATAATACATTGAAAGTTTTATATGATCAAGGTTAGATATCGTCAGCAGATATTTATGTGACATGACCAGAAGGAATGACTTATTTGTCAACCAAATTTTCTGTCACAACCACCTGCTTGGTTTCAGATCCTAATTTGATTAAGTCATTGCAAGTTTTAGATGACAGCTTAAATATCATGTTCAGATTTTTAAGTGACAAATTCCGGAGTGATTGAATCTTTATTTGTCAACAAAATTTTCTGTCACTACCACCTGTTTGGTTTGATCCTAATTTTATTAAGTCATTGAAAGTTTTATATGATCATGGTTAAATATCATATTCAGATTTTTACGTGACAATTCCAGATTGATTGAATCTTATTTGTCAACTAAATGTTCTGTCATAACCACCTGCTCGGTTTGATCCTCAATAGCAAACAGCATGGATTTCCTTGGACAGTAATTTATTCCGGTAGATATTAATAAGGGAGGAGATCAAAAACTTAATTCACATAGTTTTTTCACTGACCCCCCCTCCCCCCACCCCCCTTCTTAACTTAGTTTGTGAAAAATTGATTGACCAATATGGGCATATATGCTTTGAGAGTATACTATTTGTATCATGGGTGCTGTTTTTCCTCAACAATGTATGTGTGATGGCTTTTATTTGCTTTAAAGTCCAAACATATGTTAGGGCCGAACTTGAATCCATATTTTTCAATCCGAAAATCGATGTCGGATAACAAAACTTGCAGTGATTTTTACCCCCCCACTTTTTTTTGAGTGAAGAAGGGTTTTTTTCAATGGTTGACATGCAGAGTTTAAAAATGAGAGAGTTGGGCTAAAGAAAATCCTGAGAAGAGTGGATCTTAACAACCATTAAAAAATCAAGGGAAAGGTGGGAGGCAATGAATCTAACAACCATCAATTTGTGCTTAAATTTAAAGAAACTGTGGGAAAAAAGTATGAAGTAGGAGTTTTATGCCCAAAAGGCCCTTGTATAATCTTCTCAAATGCTATTACATTGATTATGAACTTTGGTATTATAAGAATTAACTACAGTTTGTCTTCCAAAATGATTCTGTATTGATTTCAGCGTTATTTAAGGTATATAAAAAATATTCACAGACCAATATGTAACACTTCAGCAAAATGAATATAAAGACTATACGTGAAACTATTTTTATTATCTATTATGAGCAAAAAGTATGAAAATTAATGCCAAGTCCAGAATTGATGACGTAATTGAAAAGTCTTGGAGGAATAACTGTATGATTGTAGGTGTCTGTTTGCCAGAGATAAGTCTGATTGATGAATACATGTATAATTTGCACTTGCTGAGCTTGTTAACACTAAAATCTTTTATTTGCCTATCCCAAACATGGTGTCTAAATTTGTCATTGTTTTATTCTTGTATTTTGGAGTAATTTGATTTAAATACGGATAAAATCCAGTTATTATTTTGGTTAAGTACAATTGTACATCTGGCAGGCAACTGGGTGATTGAGGGCTCAAAAAATTTACATAAAAAACTACTTTTGATATCATTAAGACAGTTTCTTGTGTAAGATAATTTGTTGCATGAAAAAAATGTTTTTATGCTCCGCCTGTAAGGGAGGCCGTGCATATAGTTTTTCTGTTCATGCGTCCGTCCATCCGTACGAGGTTAAGGTTCAGGTTTAAGGTAGTTTTTCTTGAAGGAGTTATAGTATCATCCTGCAACTTTGTACATGGATAGCTTGTGAAATGAACAGCAGCATTTTGACGCAAAATGGATGCTTTGACCTTGAGGTCATGGGTCATCGACTTTGAATTTCTTTATGGAATTTCAATATAGAATCCAGGTTAAGGTTCAGGTTTAAAGTAGTTTTTCATGAAGGAGTTATGGTATCATCCTGAAACTTTATACATACATAATTTTGATATGAACAACAGCATTTTGATGCAAAACAGAAGTACTTAGAGAAAGTATTTCATCTACCCTATCGTTAGGGACTTCAGAGTCAACAATATACACATGTAATTTTATTTGCTAAATACTTACATCATTGGCAGGGCATGTAGTGTCCACTGGACACATATATACTTTGTTTCTTTTTTTATTTTTGCGCGATTAAAATCTTTGCATCCCGATATAATCTGCTTTGAAAGCATTATGACAGTCAATTTTAGAGATCTCAATTCAATTGAAGTCATTCAGGTTTGGAGTTAAATTGAGGTTCAACCTACTCCTGCCACCTAAAGTTGACAAAAAAAAATTATAAACCATAATTTGTCCAATTTTAAGTGCAGAAAAAGTAATAAAATACTGAAAATGTCACACATTGCTCAGCTGAGCCAAAATTTTTTGTTTTTTTGCCCTGTCTAATCTCAAATACTGTGTTTGATATTTACGGCATGTTTTTATTCATATTTTTTATTCATATTTTGGCATATTTTGTTAAATGAACCAAGCTTATATGATTGACAAGGCATAAGAGAATTGGCAAAAATAATCAAGAATTGTTTTAGCCATAAGTCCAGAAAATGTAATGCCTCTATTTTAATAATATAAAAAATGAAAAATTTCTTTATAATATGTGATATTTATGGGAAAACATTGAAATTTCAGAATTTATTTTTTGTCAGGTTGTAGATAAAGAAGCTTCTTTCTCTAAATCAGTTTTAAAAAGAAATGATATCAGTACACATCTGTTCAGTAATTTTCAGTGCTTTTGATAAGGGGAAGTAATTTGAATTTTATTGTTTTGATAAGGGAGATAACAACTGATTACAAAAGATATAAAGAAGTAGAAAAGCTAGTGTTTGATGGATTCATAAGTAAATTTATGTGGTGTTAATCTAGACTAATGATAGTTAAGTGATGAAGACTGGTGTGAACAAAATCTGTCAGTGACTTATTTAGGTGCACATGAACTTTTTATTGGACATACCCCTATTTATATAATAAAAAGTGCAGCTGATAGGTTTTAATATTTTAGAAGGGGGGTTTTTTCCAATAATTTCACCTTGTGCTGAGATAAAGTATGATAATTGCAGGATATCTGGTTACATTTTATGGCCTCACTCATGATGTAAATATATTGTGGGTCTGAAGGATGGAACTAGACCATTTGAAAAATGGGAAATCCGTATTATTAAAATGACTCAGTGTTATATTTAAAAAAAAAGAAAAATGATAAATTAGATTGTCACCCCTTTCTTTTCATATGAATGGATTATTCTTTTAAGAATGAAATAGATTAAATGAAACATGCTGCATATCCCCATGCCACTGTTGTATTAATCACAAAATAAAATGCTATGAGTTCAGTCAAAGGAATATTTCACAAAAGAACAATAACATTTTCTCACTGTTTCACTACCATTTCTTCTTTTTTAAATAATTCAGCGAGTGCTATGAATGGCAAAACACCAATGACCAAAGAAATTATACTCAGATGTGACAATAACTTTACTAATGAATTGGACAATTGAGATGGTATTAAGTCATAATGTTTAAATGAAGTGTGACTGATTAGGATATCATATATTGATAATGTAAATACATGTAGTGAACTGTTTTTATGATGACATGTTCTACTAATTAAGTGTAAATTTACCAAAGTTGCAATATCAATTGAATGGTTAGCCAAAGTCTTGTGACATTAATAGTTATTAATATGCATGGTTGCTAGATACATTTCCAAAAAAATGAAGATTTTAGAGTCTTTCAGGAAATTTACCAAAATTGGAGTTAATTTTTTTTAAATCCAAATATTCCATTTAATTTAGGAAATTTAATCATTACCTATACAGCTGTGGCTTTTTTTGTAAACAAATATGTATGGCTGCTAGGTACTGTTCCAAAACATACAGATCTTAGAGTCTTTCAGTAAATTAACGAAATTTGGAATTCCATTTTTGGAAATTGAATGGTAACTATAACTCTAATGATATTAATGGTTATTAATATGCATGATTACTAGATACATTTCCAAAAAATGAAGGTCTTACAGTCTTTCAGGAAATTTACCAAAGTTGGAATTTCATTTTTTTAAATTGAATGGTTACCTTAACTCTTGTTACATTAATGGTTATTAATATGCATGGTTGCTAGATATATTTCCAAAAATTGAAGGTCTTAGAGTCTTTCAGGAAATTTACGAAAGTTGGAATTATTTTTTATTTAAATCAAAATATTCCATTTAACAGCTATTATTCTGCTAGTGTCTGATAGTATGGTTGATTGGCAATTTTCAAAAATTAATAAGTCTGACACTCTTCCAGAAATTGTTTTCTGCCCCAAGGCCAAATTTCAAAATTCCGAAACCTTCGGCACAGACAACTTTTAAAGTGCTTGTAATGCACCAATTTTTATGTTTCTACCGCTTAGGGTGTAAGAGGAGTTACATATACAAAATTCGACTCATCCGAAATTTTGACTCAAGCGAGTTTGACATAACGAGAGTTGACTGTATATGCATTATCAGATTTGACAAATCTCCTAATTGGAGGTATTCTACGAACTAGATCACATGTATGATAAAATACTTCAGGTAGGAATTTTGATAAGGCAATTCTTATATAATATAATAAAGCAGCTGTGTATAAATTTTACTGCATGTATCATAAATTGGCTGTTTATCAAACATAGATAAGATATATACATGCAAAACAAATAAAACTAAGTATATATTCTAGTAATGTTATTAAATATGATTGAAATAACTTGCTATCGTTGATTGAGCCTTAATTCAAACACACCCTAAGCATTCCATGTGGCATGTTTATCTGTTGTGATGATGTTATAAATTTTATTATTACAAAATGATTTGGATCCTATTAAAATTATATAGTAGTGAAATCACAGTGTGTTGTTAAGGCGTTTTTCATACTTTATTGCCAAATATTAATATTTATCAGAAGTTTATGATCCTCAGAATTGGTGAAGTTGTCAATTTTATCGGGTTTTGTAATGTTTGCTGTGTTGAAAACTTGATATATATATACATGGTAGTTGAGTGATAGCTGTGTTGAATAGGTAGATACTTTTATTTCCAAATTAGGGCCCCAGTAGGGCATATTACAGAACACATATAATTTTACACATTCACAATCATTGACAAATGGGAGACAACTCCCTCCTACAACACATAATTTTATATAATTTTCAACACAAATATGTACCAGTAATGAACTTTTTATTTGTCATTAAACATAAAGATATAGTTTGTGACAAAGACATACAAATACATATAAAGCAAATTTGGAGATCAAATATTATACGCATAAGTATTAGTAACAGACATTATAACATATCAAATGAATTATGAGACTTCTGCCCTCAGTTCTAATATATGTACATCACTTATAAAAGCAAATAAAATGATTTACAGAACGTAATGAACATGTTTTGATTTCAGATTGCATTTACTCAGCCATCATGCACATATTGTAATAAGCCTAATAAATTTTTCTCTATCAAGATTTTGGCTTCCATAAAGCTAAAGATGTTCATCCCTGGGTATTCCTCTCAAAAAATTATACTGCCAAGAACTCTGTTTTATTTATTTCATTTTATTCATGTCCGTTTCGAGAAACCAAAATGGCTGAAAGCTTTTTTCTGTAAACTTCTTGTTTTGTCAGGATTTTTTTGCAATATTCAAACAAACATAAAAATTAAAATCTTTCCACCTTCCTCATTTTTCTACCCAGAAGCAGACTAAAACTATGTTTAGTTGATCTAATATAAGATAAAATGTGTCAGCAATATCTAGGGTAACTATGGCCATATAATTCCATTCTTATCAGAACATTTCCAATGATGTGTAAAATTACAGGTTTTATACAATTACTGTTCATCTTTCATTAAGAACACAGTAATTATCATTTGATTGCACTCAGGTTTATGGAGTCTAGACACAGAATAGGTTTAATCATGGTATTCTCTGATGGCTGTCCAAAGTTCTTATGTAATCTTTTTGGTCTTTGGCCAAATTATTTCAATATGGTGAGATTCCACTTTTGAAAACGGAATAATTGATGTCAATAAACAGGTTGTCAGAATTTTGGATTTCAGGCTTGGGCGCCATAAACATTGATAATATTCTTAAGTCTGAGAATTTTATTAAATATTGGGATACTCGAATGTGATTGGTTGAGAATGGGAATTTGAGTAAAATTTTCTTTGCTCAGCAAAAATAGTTCTTTATGGCGCCCAAGCCTGCTTTGGTAGAAGTATATTTATATGACTCTCCCCTGGTCTGAATGTCCTCCTAATAAAATAAAAAATGATTACATAATCAAATAGAATTAAGTTCAGAATATTTGCTTCTCCCTGTTGCAACCCCAACCCCATTCTCCCCTCCAAGAAATAAAATGAAAAACCAGTCAATGAGTTAGTATTATCAAGACATTGATTTAAAGTCAGTTCATTTCTAAAAGTTTTATTGCACTTTACTGTGACTTACGAGTAAAAAGCATGGTTTCTTTCTTTGAACTTGTATCACATGTATATGTAGGTACCAGGGTATGCTCAGACAAGACAGAATTTGTTCTCGGTGCACATTAGGTGAGGTAGAGGATGAAATTCATTATATGTTGAAATGTAGTAAACACTTGAGAGGGAAAAGTTAGTAAACAATATTACAAAGTCCTGTAAAAATTTTCACACATTGAATAATAAAGATAAGTTTATTTGGATGATGAATACTGAAGATCCCTCATTACTCAAATATATTTGTACATTTATACATGATACTGGGTGGTAGTCATACTTGGTTTGGATTGTATCTGTATGCATGTCTGAGGTGGCTTTCCAATTTTGCATAAAATACAGGTAGGACTTTATCCTTTAAGCATAGTCTCTTGGTGTTTTTTGCAATTTTGGAATGTTTCGATATGTGTGCAGATTAAAACCTTGTAATCCTTTACTACACCCTAAAATTGTAGTACATAAGAAACTTTGTCCATTGATATGACATATGCCATTCCTGCATGAAGTACAAGTATGACCTGGTCATTATAGCATTGACTCTTGGTGCTTCATGCAGTTTTGTCACTGTTATGCCATTGGCAATATATATATATATTTATATATGTATACTGCAAAATTTATGTGTTTACTGGTAATATTACTCACCTTGGTGTGTGTGTACCGTGAGCAGGTTCTGTAAATCATTTTATTTGCTTTTATAAGTGATGTTCATGCATATTGGTACATATTTAATTGTGTTGAAAATTATATGAGTTCTGTGTTGTAGGAGGGAGTTGTCTCCCATTTGTCAATGATTGTGAATGTATAAAATTATATGTGTTCTGTAATATGCCCTCCTGGGGCCCTAATTTGGAAATAAAGTACCAACTATCTGTATACACGTATGGATTTTGTGTCAAAAATTTCCCCCCCAAATTCTATCAAGTTTAAACTTATTAATTTACTGTGGATTGGGAAAGAATTTAAGTTATACTAACTTTTCCTATAATGCTCACACCCACCTACACCCACCTAGTGGGTGTGAGAAATGCTTCATTAGGGGAATTCTAGCCTACTTAATCTCTCTCGACATGACTACAAGGAAGGTTTTAATAGGGAATTAAATTCCCATTTATTGTCCAATCTGACGCATTACCATCGGGCATCCTCGCAAATAGTTTCGAAAGTGCAGTGCAAATTTGATCCCTGAAATTTTCGTAGCATAGGGTATCCAAACCAGTTCTTTGCTTTGTTGTCTTTACTGTAGTCATGACACAAATTAACACAAGTTTTCTCCTTATCTTTCAGTTGTTCATGACATCATATGAAACCACTGTTTTATTGAAGGATTATGTGATTTGTCTAAAAATTTAGTTAATTAGTCTTAATTTTATTAAAAATGTAGCATTATATTGCACATTATTTTCATTTTCAACATTATTATGATTTCCCAAATGATATAAAAATGTCACACTGCCAGACTATGATATTGCCAATGAATTAATAAAATGTCTGAAATTTATACCTTTTTGTCAAATTAGACAAATTTTATGTTTTGTTGTGCATGCATTGGTGTAAGCCTTCACCCCTGGCATTAATTAGTCAGTACCACTTAAAAAGTCTAAAGCTAAAAAATAAAAGATTTGAGAGGTCTCAGTGGAGGAAGCCGGAGTACCCGGAGAGAACCACCGACAATCCTTGTCAATTTAGGTGGGAGTCGAACACACCCCACCACAGGTGAGATTCGAACTCACAACCTCAGCGTTGACAGGCTAGTGATCATTAGTAGTCATGACGAACTACCTAGACCACTCGGCCACCGAGGCCCCCTCAAAACACATGGTAATTAGGAGTATGAAGTAGGGTACATATTCATATAAAATAACGATTTGCACATAATAATTGGCACTCAACGTAAAACAACATGTTTTTAGTACCAGGAAGTAATTATAAAAAACTCAAGTCCCTCCCACCTCAGATTCAAATGCTCATACATTTCCACCGTTTGCACTATAACTAACCATGCTGCTCTAGTTACTGATGCCTGGTGGTAGGCGTGATTAAAATGTCATTAATACATTAAATAACATTAATGAAAAATGAAATATAAAATAAAACAGATGTACTATGATTGATGAAACAAAAAATTGTAATGAAGTTTTGTATCCGATTTCAAACGATAACATATCTAATTCATAATTTGATCCAATTTAGAAAATGTTTTTGTGTAGACAACAAAAATTTTATATCAATCAACTCAAAGAAATTATTTTTTATATAATATCAAAAAATTGAATTACATGATCAGATCTTTCCAGCATAATTTAATTATGTCAGACTGAAAATACACATACAGACATAAAGTTGTTTTGTATTTATCAAACTTTCATCAGTGGTAATAGACTGACTTAGTGAATATTGGGCATTCGTTTACTTTAGGGGCCCTGACTCCTTCAGGGCTAGGGTTTGGTTAGGATTAGGGCTTAGGGTTTAGGGTTAGGGTAAGTGTTATTGTTTAGTGTTAATATAGGAAACTCCTATAGAATTGGACCCATAAACTGGATGAAGGCGGAATATTGAACTCTCATTCTATTAATCAGATTTGGTTACCGGGTAAACAGAAAATTTGTTTGGCGATCTACATTGGGTGTGTCCAAACAGTGATGAAGGAAGGTCCAGTTAGCTGTCAGTCAAATGGCTGAGTGTAGTGAGTCCTTATCATTAAGTATTATTTCAGTTATATAAATTAGATGCCTTTTTTCTAATGCAGGATGAACTGACAGAAAAACCTGAAACTAAAGAAACAGAGGATTCTTCAAATACAGAGACAAGAGATAGGGAATCCGAACCCAAAGAAACAGAGCAGAAAACAGAGGATTCTATAAACACAGACACCAACAATAAGGAATCAGAAACTGAAGACAAGAAAGTTAAAGACACAGGTCAACCTGTGACCCTTGAACCTGCTGA
Source organism: Mytilisepta virgata (assembly GCA_028015205.1). NCBI lineage: Eukaryota > Metazoa > Mollusca > Bivalvia > Mytilida > Mytilidae > Mytilisepta > Mytilisepta virgata. Next base: position 26,168,231 of record CM051513.1, read on the forward strand.
ACAACCTGTTAATCTTGAGAGACAGCATGCTGCTGGGGGAACAGACAAACCTAAAGTAGCCCAGGTAAATTGTTGGTTATGTAGGCAGTAGAATTTTACAAAAAAAAATCTATAAATATCATGATGAGGAACCAGAGTGAGTTATCTTTTCCTAACCAATGTAGGTAAGGGAGATAATTAAATTTTATCCCTTTTGTCCTCAGGCTAAAAGGGAGACAAATTTATTATCTCCCTTACCTACATTGGTTATGAAAAGATAACTCACTTTGGTTCCTCATTCTATAGTTTAATATGTTTTGCAGGATATTATGAAATGTATGCCAATTAAATGTTAATGTGAAGATGTAAGAACTTTTAAATAACATGGAATAGTACAACATGTACAACAATAAGTACTTCTTGTTTTAAAATAAGTTTGATTTTTGGTCTTCCAAATGTTTCGGTTTTAATGCTGCTGATGAGAGGTAACTCCTTGAAATGCATTGAAAACAGCATAGTATAAATTTGTTATATCTAATATTAGTATCTTTGGATTGTTATTTTTAAAAGTCCTGAAAGTTTTGTATTTAAAAATCTTGGATAAGTAATTTTTTTTGTATTAATTTTGTTCTAAAGTTATGTCCCCTGATCACAAATAATACAGGTGGCAAAGCTTTTATCAATGTCGAAACATATTTTTATTAGCAATAAAATGTCAGTTTCTTATTGGTTTTAATTGAATTCTGTTAGTGAAGTAATTTTATTGCCCTTGTTTTTCAGACAGCACGTCATAAAGAATTATGTAATTAAAAGATAAATATTATCAGGATTTATTCTGTTGAAGTCATTTATTCATATTTATAACTCATTTATTATAGCCAGGAAAAAAAGGGATGGATTTTACAGAGGAATGGCATGAGGACCCGATCCCAGGGATGAATGTTGACGGGGATGATTCAGATTCTAGTGATTCACGTTCCAGACACAGTAGTGGTAGTAGTGACAGTAGTGACAGCACTAGACCTGGTAGTGTATTATTGAATTATGCTTGTTTTCTTATTGTAAACTTTCCATGTTGACACCTTGCGTTCATTTACTGCTGCAAAATGGTAGAACACTGAAATCTTTTATGTAGTAATTGTTTAAAAGGGTAAACACACAAAATATTTTAAATGAGATGAAAATAATACTTATAATTTTTAAATGTGTGTAAGTAACATTTTCTTTCTTAAAAGACATAATTTTAGCAATTATTTTGATTGGGAAGATTACCCATTCAGGATTGAATTACCTGAGGTGACCTCAATAGCTCATCTCAAACTGAAAAGGACCATTTACGGTAAGATGATATTTTTTTTGTAAAGGAATTTTAAGATCACAAGTTTTCTATATATATCTCCTAAATGATCAAAATATCATTCATATGTTAGTCTTTTATTTTTGTTTGTCAGCAAACAGACCAACATCATTACAGACAAAGAAGAAAAAGAAAATATCTGCTAATTTCAACATTCTCAAAGAAGATTATACTGCTGCCGATGGTGTAGAGAATTTAGATAATGCTGGTGATCTAGAATGGGAAAGTTAGTATATTATATAAGCATCGCAATGGAAACAGAGTTATCTCCCATCCAGTTAGAAATTTTAATTTATAAATTGATAAAACTTAGAGTAAAATCTTTACATATAGATTTATATATTTTCCTTGGCATAAATTAATTTGCCTAGTTTTGAAATATCAGATTTTTATGATAAAAAATCTTAGATATCTTAGGAAAAAAATTCTCATTGTAATCTCTGTTAACCCATTTCAGACTTCAGTTTTAGAAAGCATATATCAGATATGGAAAGTTTTCCTAACACACTGAATTTTTTGAAAATTGATTATTTTGGTATGTAGTTTTTCGATTTTATAATTTCACAACAGTTGGATCAAAATACTATATGACATGGGCAAACAATTGCACATTTTGCTTAATAATACTTTTTAAATGAAAATCATAACAATCCTTTGGTGCATATAAAACAATAGTTTGAATTTACAGCATATATCTTAAATAAAAAAACTGTTTCTGTTGTACATTACAGATGATACTCCTGTAAGCATTCCAAGTGAACCTCTTCCTGAATACAGTGCCGAAGACGAGTACCAGGATGCTAAACACTGGCGAGGTGTAGAGGTCAATGGGAAACAACAGAAAATTGACCTCAGAGTCATTGATCCATATAAAAAGTTCCTGTCACATGGTGGTAAGTATACAATTGAATTCATCAATCATAATGTTTTGAATGGAAAGTATGTATCTCTCCCCCTCCCTTGGGTGTGAATCATTTTATTCAGTGGGACCAGTGTCTACCACAATAAAATACAAATTTGTGACAATTGTAGCTACATTCAACTTCGTTCATAGCCTTAATATAATATCAACAAGTTCCAAAAGTTACTAATTTTCAGCTGAGCCACGTCAAAGTGAAAAAGAATAGGACAGTTATTTCTAATCAAAATTTTTAAAAACTAATTGTATTCCCAGATGCTTGCTCTCATATTTCATTATTTGCTTTCATTGAAAATCAATAGTAATATTGTGTAATTTGTAAACCTTGTATTTACACTTTGGAAAGGAAACCATGACTAAAATTAGATTTAGCCGTGATTGCAAATTTTCAACAAAATGCAGAGAAATCAGTTAACTCAGTCAGGGATCCTTTATTTATAAATTATTGAATAAAATCTTAGTCAATACTAAATTACTGAAAAGTGAAGTGCTGAATTTTGTACGTAACATTTGTACTTTTCATAATTTAAAGCTTTTCACGGGTGATTTTGATTGAAATTAAGTTTGTGCTGTTTTCATGTGATTATATATACAAGTATGCTATTAACTTTATGTCATAACATTACATTTACATTTATAACATCAATCTTCAAGGGGCCCCAGTGGCCATGTGGTCTAGGTCATTCATCATGACTACTAACGATCACTAGCCTGTCAACACTGAGGTTGTAAGTTTGAATCTCACCTGTGGCAGGTTGTGTCCTATTTTCCTACCGAAGGTCGGTGGTTCTCTCCAGCAACTCTGGCTTCTTCCACCTGGTCCAATAAAAACTGGCTGCCGCGAAATAGCCAAACGGCGTAAAATTCCAAGTAAACAAACAAATAAATCTTCAATTTATTAAATGTAACATCTGAACACCTTTTCTTTTAAAAAAATACATTTACCATTTAATTTTTAAAATTATATTGTTTTATTACAGGTTACTATGGTGATGGATTAAATGCTATAATAGTATTTTCCGGTTGTTATTTACCTGACAGAAATCGTAAAGATTACTCGTATGTGATGGATAATTTATTTCTGTAAGTTGGATTGAGATTTTTACTCTTCAACATTCAATTTTTCTCAACAGTTTAAATCAATTATGATACTTGTGTATTGATATTAAAAAAAAAGGGTATGGTTAATTAATTTATGGCACAAGATTCATGCAAGCTATGGAAAATATCTCTGCAATGTTAGAACCATTGTTAAAACTTTAAAATATGAAATGGCTTTCCTCTTTGTAGCTTTTCACCTTGTTATCTTTTTTTCCCTAGAGTTACATCCCTTTAACTGTACGCTCAGTTGATTTCTGATTTACTCAGAAATAACTAAAAAAGTCAAATTTAGTTAAATAAAATTCTTTGCAAAAGATGCACGTCGATTTACAACTCATCAGTTGTGTACCAGGCCTAAAATGTTGAAAATCAAAACAACAATCTAAAAAGTTAAAGATCAAATTCAAACATGCCAAAATAACCAAAAGGGGTAAAGCCAAAATCATCTAAAGACCAGTCATTATGAAATGCTGTCTGACCGAACAAATGTTAGACAAAAATCCAGTTGTTCAAAAATAATTTTTAGGATTGTTTAGTTGAACATATAGGAGCAAAATGGCAAATTTGGGTTTCGGTCAGACAAACCGTAAAACGATTTCTTAAAGACTGCAAGACAGAGCTACATGTATGCAAGAGGCAGATAATTCTTAGTTTTCACAAATTTTACAATTTTGTAACAGTAAATTTTAAGCATCATTTTAAATTAATGAAATTATAAGAAAATACATTGAAATTTTTGTTTGTACTATTGCTTTACTTTATTTACAGGTATGTTATAAGTACTTTAGAATTATTAGTAGCTGAAGATTATATGATTGTTTATTTCCACGGGGCCACACCTCGACGACAAATGCCAAGTTTTGGTTGGCTGAAAAGATGTTATCAGATGATTGACAGGAGGTAAGAGTCGTGGTTACGCCATATCTTCTTCTTTTATAAGGAGCTCCATAAAATTATTTTTTGTATTGTCACTTTGTAAATTTTAAGGAAAAAAAATTTTGACGCTTCATTTTGCAAAAAAGCTGAAAATTTGCCCAAAATTCATTTTTCAAGAATTAGAGATGAAAAGTGTTCACCCACTCCTAAAATTTGGGTAAAAAATAGGGATTTTTTTTCATTTTTTGCAATATTTTAAACGAAATTTTTGCTACACGTAAAATTGATCTTTGCCTGAAAAAAACAGTCTTCAAGAAAAAAAATTAAAATTTTGCTCCCTCACACCTATTTTTGCCATAAAAAATCCAAAGAACATAAAATTAATTTGGTATTGCCCAAGTGGGTTTATATTTCAAGAACTCTTCTTATGAGAATAGATTTGCATTATTCACGTTTTTGTTACCTTTTATATCATGTACCTGTGCAGATATTTATTAGAATTTTTGCCTTGTATTTTCAGATTAAAGAAGAATTTAAAAGGTTTATTATTAATACATCCTACGTTATGGCTTAGGACAATCGTAATAATGACCAAACCATTTATAAGGTATGATGTCGTTACAGTTCTTGGTATAATAAACCATTCACCAATTTCCAAATTTAAGGATGCTTGCTGGTCATGTTTTGGTCTTTTTGTCAGATTTTCGGAATCCTCGGGTTTTATCCATTTCTTAAACATTAAATTTTTTGCCCATGAACCCCCACTTTTTCTTTTATAATTAAATCATATATACCTTAAAATGGTATTTGACAAAATTTTATGAAATTCTATTTATTTTTTCATACATTTTTTAGAGACTGAAGTTGCCAATGCAAAGACAATGAAAAATCCAGAGAAAACCTATTTCCTGCAAATTTTCAAGGCTTTATAGCTCTAAAATGAGCACATGAACCTATTTTTTTTTTCTTGCTTATTTGTTTACTATTCATATGTTCTCTCAAACTAAAACACTTATTTCAAATACTATTTATTTCCTATTAGACCAGCGATCATCCTTAAATATATAATACATGTACAAAGAATTGTATATGAGAAACTTTAAATTTCGAAAATAGTATTTCTTTACAACATGAAAAAATGCAGCACTGCAAACAGACATTACATAACTAAACCATTTATAAGGTATAATGTCATTAGGGCTATTCCATTAAAATAGATGGCCTATTGGTAATTTGCGAAACGAAACGAAACGAAACAAGTTAAGAGGCACATTAAAGGGGCGCAAACAATTAAAAAAAGGACTTCGCTATTGTGTAAAGGCTGCTTTAACTGGCTATTTCTACATCAAAATACGTGATTTACACAAAAAGATATGCATATAAATTGAAATATATATGCCCTGAAGTTGCTTTCGTTGTCACGATTATAATATCTAAAAAATCAATGGTTAGAAATGAAAATATACTTTTTGTGCAAGTCTGATATTAGAGTAATAATTATCTTCTTGAATTGTTCCATTACACAATAAACCAATATCCCTAAAACTGTTTTTAAATAAATTTCAAATCGTAATGAGTCATGGCTACGAATTAAGATGTTTATATATACTTCACGCTAAGTTTCTATTATGCCCAACTGAATAATTCACACAAAGTAATAAATCATCAAGATAACCGTAGACCTGTTTTCAAAATATTTGTTTCGTTTTGTTTCTCTAAATACCAATATCCACACGGATATTGGTAAAAAGCGAAACGAAACGAAACAAAGACAGTTAATGTGTAATTCAGGCATGCTTCATATTTTTAAACGTTTTTCATATCAATCTGAATATTGTTAATATTCCTGAATGAACAATTCGCACAACATATATATTTAAGGATGCGAAAAAATATTGTTTCGTTTCGTTTCGCTAAATACCATTATCCTCACAGATATTGGTAAAAAGCGAAACGAAACGAAACAAAGACCGTTCTTAATGTATAATTCAGGCATGCTTCATATTTTTAAATGTTTTTTATGGCAAGCCGTTTTACTATTTATTCTAACTTCAAGATATCTAATAAAGTTTATAAGATATCTCATATAGTTTATAAGATATCTTATAAACTTTATAAGATATCTCATATAGTTTATAAGATATCTTATATAGTTTATAAGATATCTCATATAATTTTCTTTATAAGATATCTTATATATTATATAAGATATCTTATAAACTATATGAGATATCTTATAAACTATATAAGATATCTTATAAATTATATGAGATATCTTATAAAGTATATGATATCTTATATAAAAAATATTTATAAGATATCTTATAAACTTTATAAGATATCTTATATACTTTATGAGATATCTTATATTCTTTATGAGATATCTTATATACTTTATAAGATATCTTATAAACTTTAGAAGATATCTTATAAAGTATATAAGATATCTTATAAAGTTTATAAGATATCTTATAAAAACTAGATTATATAAGATATCTTATATATTATATGAGATATCTTGAAGTAAGAATAAATAGTAAAACGGCTTGCCATAGTTTTTCATATAAATCTGAGTATTTGTTAATATTCCTGAATGAATAATTCGCACAACATATATATTTAAGGATGCGAAAAAATCTTGTTTCGTATCGTTTCGCTAAATACCAATATCCACACAGATATTGGTAAAAAGCGAAACGAAACGAAACAAAACAAAGACAGTTCTTAATGTATAATTCAGGCAAGCTTCATATTTTTAAATGTTTTTCATGTCAATCTGAGTATTTGTTAATAATAAATAATTTGCACAACATATATATTTAAGGATGCGAAAAAATATTGATTATTCAGTTGGGCATAATAGAAACTTAGCGTGAAATATATATAAACATCTTAATTCGTAGCCATGACTCATTACGATTTGAAATTTATTTAAAAACAGTTTTAGGGATATTGGTTTATTGTGTAATGGAACAATTCAAGAAGATAATTATTACTCTAATATCAGACTTGCACAAAAAGTATATTTTCATTTCTAACCATTGACTTTTTATACGACCGCAAAATTTTTGCGGTCGTATATTGGTATGACGTTGGCGTCGTCGTCGTCGTCGTCCGTCGGAGTCTGTAGACATTTGGTTTTCGCACTATAACTTTAGTATAAGTTAATAGAAATCTATGAAATTTAAACACAAGGTTTATGACCACAAAAGGAAGGTTGGGATTGATTTTGGGAGTTTTGGTCCCAACAGTTTAAGAATCAGGGGCCAAAAAAGGGCCCAATAAGCATTTTTCTTGGTTTTCGCACAATAACTCTAGTATAAGTAAATAGAAATCTATGAAATTTTAACACAAGGTTTATGACCACAAAAGGAAGGTTGGGATTGTTTTTGGGAGTTTTGGTCCCAACAGTTTAGGAATTAGGGGCTAAAAAAGGCCCAAATAAGCATTTGTCTTGGTTTTTGCACAATAACTTTAGTATAAGTAAATAGAAATCTATGAAATTTAAACACAAGGTTTATGACCACAAAAGGAAGGTTGGGATTGATTTTTGGAGTTTTGGTCCCAACAGTTTAGGAATTAGGGGCCAAAAGGGTCCAAAATTAAACTTTGTTTGATTTCATCGAAAATTGAACTATTGGGGTTCTTTGATATGCCGAATCTAACCGTGCATTTAGATTCTTAATTTTTGGTCCCGTTTTCAAATTGGTCTACATTAAGGTCCAAAGGGTCCAAAATTAAACTTAGTTTGATTTTAACAAAAATTGAATTCTTGGGGTTCTTTGATATGCTGAATCTAAACATGTACTTAGTTTTTAGGGTTAGGTTGCTAAGCAACCAAAACCCTTATGCCGTCGGTCGTTTGGTTAGACAATGAAGGAAACTTTGGAAATCTGGTGTTTTGTGGAAAAAGTTGGACCAGAAGTTTTTGAAACTATGTTTTTATGAGTAAATATGCAAGCTTATCTAGGATTGAAGCTTAAGCAAGGCTAGTTAAGCAGCTTTTTATCTCGATTTTGAGATGACACATGCGCAAAGCAACCTCTATAGTTTTCGAATTACGACTATGTTTATATTGGAATATCATATAAGAAAATAAACATTCCGCGGTAAAATAGTCCTAATATTTGTTGTTGCTGGTGCAGTTGTTTTTTAATAGAAATGTAACTGAAACACACCGAGAAGTGTAATTGTCCAGTTATTTAATAAAAGATGTGTGTTTTATTGACGATTTCCTTTTTGTTTTGAAAGCCGTGTAAAGTATTCGCACCTTTTAAAGTGTACAATGCTATCGGCGTAAGGATTTTGAATTTGCACGGATATTTTGGGAAGGATTACAATCAGGTTTATTTTCAAAAGATTTCAAAGGTAAGTTCCATTTTTGTTGTGAACGTGATTGTTAACTTATACAGAACATATTTTGCACATTATTTGCTTATTCTTCTTGTAATTCTGATGGTATTTTGTGTATTTGATTAACCTTTTGACCTGATCATCGTGACTTCATTTTGTCAAACCTGTTGGTCAGTGATAGAATTGCATACAGGTTATTTGAAATGCCGACAACTTGCACATTAAGATTGAAAAACACTGTGTTTATCATTAATTTAGAAAACGGTATTATCGAAGGTATAATGGGTTTATTTTAATTGAAAGCTTGAATGTTTACGTTCTTTTTGTGTATTTGATTAACCTTTTGACCTGATCATCGTGACTTCATTTTGTCAAACCTGTTGGTCAGTGATAGAATTGCATACAGGTTATTTGAAATTCCGACAACTTGCACATTAAGATTGAAAAACACTGTGTTTATCATTAATTTAGAAAACTGTATTATCGAAGGTATAATGGGTTTATTTTAATTGAAAGCTTGAATGTTTACGTTCTGATCTACCTGCACATGCGCAATGTAGTGTAAATAGAAATGACCCCCTTCTACAATTGTCCAAACTTTGTCTTTTTAGCTCACCTGGCTAAAAGCCAGGGTGAGCTTTTGCCATCACTTTGCGTCCGTCGTCCGTCCGTTAACTTTTCACATTTCAATCTTCTTCTAAAAAACCACTGAACCAAATGGAACCAAACTTGGCAGCAATGTTCCTGTGAAGGTCCTTTACGGAATTTGTAATTTTGGTGCTGATCGAATATTCAACATGGCTGCCAGGCCCAATAATGTGTTTTGATTGGCTGAAATTTCAAAAATCTTCTTGTTTTTCTTGAGGATTAGTTTTTTTTCAGGCGTAGAACAAATTTACCTGCGGCACAATTTTTTTTAACTAAATTATGAGCTTTTCTCATCACTTGGCGTCCGTCGTCGTCGTTAACATTTTACATTTTGAACTTCTTCTAGAGAACCACTGAATGGAATGAAACCAAACATGGCATGACTGTTCCTTATGAGGTGCTGACCAAGTGTTGTTACTTTGTAGCTGATCCATCATCCAAGATGGGGCCTAAATTAAAATATTGTTTGTTTGCTGTCAGCCGACCGACCAAAAAAAATTGCCGCGACCCAAATAATTTTATTGCCGTTTTTGAAAACATTTTTTTTTTATTCCGGAATTTTGCCGGTTGCGGTTTAGAATCGAGTGCTGATTTCCGGGTTACATGCGGTTTTGATTTCCGGTAGTACATTGAAATGTTTCGAAGGTATACAAGTTAAAGAGGTGAAGGTTATAGCAAGTGACACATAAATGCATGCATATGCAGAGATAAAAGATTACGAGGCTCCCTACCTTCATACTATTATATAAACATCCAAAATATTTTTCGAGAAAAAAAATAAAATAATTTACCTACCTACCTACCCACATTAAAAATTCTGGGTAGGAGAATGCAAACAAACAATATTTTAATTTAGGCCTGGCCGCCAGCGGGGAACTTAGTTTAACATAGGACCCTATGGGAAATGCATACAAATGACTTCTTTTAGAGAACCGTTGAATGGAATGAAACCAAACATGGCAAGAATGTTCCTTATGAGGTGCTGACCAAGTTTTGTTACTTTGTAGCTGATCCATAATCCAAGATGGCCGCCAGCGTGGGACTTAGTTTAACATAGAACCCTATGGGAAATGCATACAAATGACTTCTTTTAGTGACCCACTTAATGGAATGAAACCAAACATGGCATGAATATTCCTTATGAAGTGCTGACCAAGTGTTGTTACTTTGTAGCCGATCCATCATCCAAGATGGCCGCCAGCGGGGAACTTAGTTTAACATAGGACCTATGGGATATGCATACAAATGACTTCTTTTAGAGAACCACTGAATGGAATGAAACTAAATCTGGCATGAATGTTCCTTATGAGGTGCTGACCAAGTGTTGTTACTTTGTAGCCGATCCATTATCCAAGATGGCCACCAGCGGGGGACTAAGTTTAACATTGGACCCTATGGGAAATGCATACAAATGACTTCTTTTAGAGAACCACTGAATGGAATGTAACAAAACAGAGCATGAATATTCCTTATGAAGTGCTGACCAAGTGTTGTTACTTTGTAGCCGATCCATCATCCAAGATGGCCGCCAGCGAGGAACTTAGTTTAACATAGGACCCTATGGGAAATGCCTACAAATGACTTCTTTTAGAGAACCAATGAATGGAATGAAACTAAATGTGGCATGAATGAACCCTTATAAGGTGCTGACCAAGTGTTGTTACTTTGTTGCCGATCCATCATCCAAGATGTTTAGAAGTCTATCAGAAAATTGTAAAAAAAATTCTGAATGGTCACAACCTGACCACATATTCAAAAATAATAATGATAAGATGTCTTCAGTAGCTATTGTAAGACTACACTAAGATGACCTGTTTTTAATTTTAAATACTGTGTCAAATTAAACCAATCTTGGTCTCAATCATTATATAATTTTACATAATTTCCAAATTACATTAGATACAGGTGAGCGACACAGGCTCTTGAGAGCCTCTAGTTATATAACCTTAATAACTTGAAGACCTTTGATTTCTGTTTATTTTAATTCATCAAATCATTATTATGCGTTTGACTTTTTAAAAAAAATCAATTTAGAGTGATAATTCAAGAAACGTTAGCCGACTCGTGCTTTCTTTGATTGATTAGTGCATATTTATGTACAGACATGCGCAGTAAAGTTGAGTAGTAGAACCTTCAGCTCAGATACACTGTGTTGCGAAAATATACGTTTTAAAAAATCACTGTATATTTTGAAACCAAAGAAATACATATGCTGTCAATTTAAAAAAAAATCAGTCACCTACCCACAGGAACATTATTATATAATAGACACTTTTTCCGCAGAGCTCGTTAACTTTCATAATTGATATATTTCCTTGTAAATAATACTGTTAATAAAAAGAATTCAATACCAAAACCTATTTTGCAATACATTGTACAAACAAAAAGCATTGAAATAATCATCAGCAATGTTTGTACAAATAAAAGTCAAATGCTAGCAACCTAACCCTACCAGTGCTATGCACTTTGATTTTTATTATGGGCCCAGTTTTCAAGTTGGTCCAAATCGGGGTCCAAAATTAAACTTTGTTTGATTTCATCGAAAATTGAACTATTGGGGTTCTTTGATATGCCGAATCTAACCGTGCATTTAGATTCTTAATTTTTGGTCCCGTTTTCAAATTGGTCTACATTAAGGTCCAAAGGGTCCAAAATTAAACTTAGTTTGATTTTAACAAAAATTGAATTCTTGGGGTTCTTTGATATGCTGAATCTAAACATGTACTTAGTTTTTTTATTATGGGCCCAGTTTTCAAGTTGGTCCAAATCGGGGTCCAAAATTAAAGCTAAAAAAGGGGTAAATTATTTTTTTTGGGGGGTGGGGGCAATTCTCCACAGCATATTGTATCGCACAAGAATTCAAAAATTGAATATAAATTCAAATCATATGACCAATTCTAAGTTCTTTATTTCAGTTATTCTGTTTTAGAAACCTATTATGTGTCAAATATTTCAAGAAATTTTCAATTACACAGTATTGTGCAATAGCAAGAATCAGTATAATTTAAACCAATTTACATTATTTACATTACAATTAAAGGATAACTTCAGTAACACCCAACAATGACTTCAATCCAAACATATATATTGAATAAACTTACAAATCAGAAATTTTAAAATTATATGATACTAACATACATACTACTGCTAACAATTAAATATGACTTAGAGCAAATATGACAACATGATTATAAAAATATGTACAAAGAGGGATAACTCTTTTTTTTATCTCAAATTTTGAATATGTGCTGATGAAGCTTTTTTGTTTATCTCATCTAAACTGCTTTTAAATTATGCATATTTAAAATTTGCCATCCATGACTATGATGTCATTTTCTATTTTAATACGTTATGGTGTATTTAAATGGGCTGTTATGGTTGCAAAGTATCAAGAGAAATGGGGGGGGGGGGGGGTGAAAACAAAATTTAGGGGGGGGGGGAATGAGAAATTGGGGAGGGGGCAATTTTTTTCTCATTTCATAATTCATAAATTAAAAAGGAAATTTCAAATTTTTTTTAGCAAAAAAGTGGGGGTTACAATAAATTTTATTGTTTTTTGTTGTTTTTTTTTTGGGAGGGGGAGTCAATGTGCAACTTCATAGTGTATTGCACAAAAGCTAAAAAAGGGGTAAATTTTTTTTTTTTTTTTTTTTGGGGGGGGGGGGGGGGGGCAATTCTCCACAGCATATTGTATTGCACAAGAAGCAAAAAATTGAATATAAATTGAAATCATATGACCAATTCTAAGTTCTTTGGTTTCAGTTATTCTGTGTCAGAAACCTATTATGTGTCAAATATTTGAAGAAATTTTCAATTGCACAGTATTGCGCAATAGCAAGAAATTGATATGTGTGCCCAATTTTAAATTGGTTATTTCTGATTTATATATAAAAACAAAAAATACTGATATGGTTTGAATAGGTAAATTAAAAATTTTTAAGTTCTTAGACAACATTCATTCTGTGTCAGAAACCTATGCTGTGTCAAATATTTATTCACAATCCAAATTCAGTATTGTATCAAGCTTGAATGTTGTGTTCATAATTGCCCCAACTATTCAGGGTTCGACATCTGCGGTCGTATCTAGCTGCGCCCAGCGGAGCATTTTATTAGATATTATAATCGTGACAACGAAAGCAACTTCAGGCGTATATATTTCAATTTATATGCATATCTTTTTGTGTAAATCACGTATTTTGATGTAGAAATAGCCAGTTAAAGCAGCATTTACACAATAGCGAAGTCCTTTTTTTTAATTGTTTGCACCCCTTTAAGGTGCCTCTTAACTTGTTTTCGTTTCGTTTCGTTTCGTTTCGTTTCGCAAATTACCAATAGCCAAATAGATGTGGGAGGGTAGGCAGGGACATTTTATTGCATGACATGGGTCCTGTGTCATTTTAAGTGTTTGCCTATCAGATAGCCGTAAAGTTATCTGAAATAAGTTTGTTGGTTGTGGGGGTATTGTTTGAAAGTCCCTACCATCCCCCATTGGTTTTAATGGAATAACCCTTACACGTACACCATTCACCAATTTCTAAATTTAAATTTATAATACAAAGAATAGAAAATGACATTACATGAAGTTTTTCTTAGCCATGATATAATATTGAATTTTTATTGGATGGAACATTTTCTGTCTTTGGAGCTGGTAAATAAATATGGCTTTAGATGATTTGAAGTCAGATATAAAATATATGAAGATTTAAGGTACATTTTTGTATAAAATTTACATTACTTATAATAATGATATTTTCTTTTCAGCACAAAGTTTAGTTCCAAGTTAAAGTTTGTACGGACACTAAATGAACTGTCAAAAATAGTCCCAATGGAGTATATATTTGTCCCTGATCAAGTTCAAAAGTAAGTACATCGACTTGTAGTTTTAAACAGATTTAAAGCATTGAATTAATACGTTGCAGAATTTTTTTTTAAGAGTACCTGGAGAGTCAGGAAGGTTGTTTTACAATTATTCTTGTTCTTAAAATTTAAAATTAAAAAAATTATTGTGACAGCTGTATCACCCAAATTGTGGACAGTGCAACAGCATAGGAGAATGAATACTTGTTTGATGTAACTGTAGTTAGAATTCATATATATATAATATTAAGGAAAAGTTATTGTTGATAAAAGTTTTAGCAAAGCAATAGTACTAGTTCTTTCATTGCTATTCTTCTTCTTGAGCTCACACTGATTCCTGTACTGTTGATAAAAAATATAATTCCCTGCAACATCGAGCTTAATATGGTGTCAAAAAGGGCTTGTGCAGAATATTCCTTGCCAGATGCACACTGTGATTTTAGTATGATGATGCAAAGTAATATCAACTAATTCAATATACACATTGATGCAAAGAATTCTGTTCAATATTTACCAAGGGTGGTACAGGGGGGATATGGACTATGCCACTAAAAATAAATATTTCTATGTGTTTGGGACAGTTATATTCCATGTGAGACACCAGTGTGAGATTCATGCATCTCACATCACATGACCTAGACTGACGTAACAATGCAAAAAAACGTCACGTCAGAAACACACATCTTTGCACAAATGGTACGACAACGTCGAAATTAACATCGCTTCAATTTGAAAACTCCTGAAGCGCAACCTAAAAGATATCTTTTTAAAGTTTTGTACCTTTGGTACAAAACCAAAACGCATATCTTTTCAAATATGTAATTTATTTTACACTAAGTTGTCTAGTTTAATAGAACGCATTTTCATGTCATCATGGCCACGTTTATTTCTGTAAATATTCGGCCGAGAAATTTGAGAAAAATAATCAATCAGGAGACTGGACAATTCCACCCTTGGGTTCACATTTTCTGTCATCAGAAACTCGGCAAGCCTCGTTTTTAACTGGAAAGTGTGAACCCTCCAGTGGAATTGTCCCATTTCACATCTTAGACCATGATTGATTATTATAGTCATTCACGATGAACAAAAAATAAAAATTTGGCCTGCACATTTTTCTCTGTTTGCACAAAACACAGTTAATAACAACCTATCGCCACAGTCATACAGGAAATAAAAACCTCTTAAATTGTTCCATAAAAAATTAACCCCGTACCACCATCATTTTCTGACAATCTTAGAATACAAACTGAAAACACAACAATCTTTTGTACCATAACATTCATGGATGATTTAGAGAAACATTTTGATATATAAAATATTAATTGAACTTTTTATGCATATTTTCATGAGAACATGTTCTTTCTTTCATTTGAAGATATGACAGTAATCTCATTCAGCCTCCACGTTCCTCGGCTTCCTCATCCTCCTCAGCACCCCACACTCCTCCCTGAATTGCACAAAGAGCAAGCACAGCCATTACTTTATAGAGGTAAGCAATGAATGCACTGTGGAAAATACCTACAATATCAGTCTGTATTTCAGAAGATATATATCACCAGAATAAGTAAAAGAAATAAAAACATATTTCTTTCTCCCTTTGAAACTTTGTTATTGTCCCATGTTTGACAGGTCATTTTTCATATCTTTTATATATATATATCTACATCTTATGAAGTAATTTTTTATTAGCTCACCTGGCCTAAAAGGCCATTTGAGCTATTCTCATCACTTTGCATCCGTTGTCGTCCTATGTCGTCGTCGTAAACTTTTCACATTTTTATCAACTCCTCTGAAACCACTGAACCAATTTAAACCAAAGTTAAGTGGAATGGTCCTTGGATTGTCCCCTTTAAAAAAAATTTGTTCAGTTTTCCGGGGTCCCGTCCAATATGGCTGCCATGGTTGGACATAGTTTAACCTTGGACCGTATGGGAATTTTAACATTTTTGTTATCTTCTCTGAGACCATTAGGCCAATTTGAACCAAACTTTGGTGGAATGGTCCTTGGGTGGCCCCTTTTCAAATTTGTGTCGGTCTCCCCGAACGCCATCCAACATGACCGCCATGGCTGGACTTAGTTTAACATTGAGCTTGGGAATTTTACTTTTTTGTCAACTCCTCTGAAACCAGTGAACCAATTTAAACCAAACTTAAGTGGAATGGTCCTTGGATTGTCCCCTTTAAAACTAGAGGCTCTCAAGAGCCTGTATCGCTCACCTGGATTTAACTTTTCACCTTGAGCAGACCTAAAAATTTAAGTGTTGCAGTCAGTTTGGCTGGTTTTTCTATAGGATTCTGTGTTAAACTAATTTCAGCTGTGGCAGCCATCTTGGTTTAGTCCAGGTCAACGGATACATTTCTAAAAGAGAACCATTTAAGGACCATTTCTGCTAAGTCTTGTTCCAACTGGCTAAGCGGTTTCAGACAAGAAGATTTTTAACTGAATTTTTCTATAGGGTCCAATATTTAACAAAGTTCGGTGTGGCAGCCATCTTGGTTGACAATCCACGTGATCGGACATATTTCTGAAAGAGGATCTCCTAAGGACCAATGCTGCCAAGTCTGGCTCCAATATGTCAAGTGGTTTCAGACAAGAAGATTTTTCAATTAATTTTTCCATAGGGCCCTATGTTAAACTAAGTTCTACTGTGGCGGCCATCTTGGTTGACAGTCTGGGTCGTCGCACAAAAATTCTGAAAGAGGACCATCTAAGGACCCATTGCTACCAAGTCTAATTCTAATTGACTTAGTGGTTTCAGACGAGAAGATTTTTGAGTGAATTTCCCATAGGGTCCTATGTTAAACTAAGTTCTGCTGTGGCGGCCATCTTGGTTTACAGTCCACGAAATTTGACACATTTCTGAAAAAGGACCTCCTAAGGACCAATGCCGCCAAGTCCTGCTCCAATATGTCAAGTGGTTTCAGACAACACAATTTTTCAATGAATTTTCCTATAGGGCCTATGTTAAACTAAGTTCAGCTGTGGCGGCCATCTTGGTTCACAGTCCGGGTCATCAGACACACCTCTCTAAGAGGACCATCTAAGGACCATTGCTGACAAGTCTGGTTCCAATTGGTCAAGTGGTTTAAGGCAAGAATATTTTTCAATGAATTTTCCCATAGGGCCCTATGTTAAACTAAGTTTGGCTGTGGCGGCCATCTTGGTTAACAGTCCGGGTCATTGGACATATTTCTGAAAGAGAACTTCCTAAAAACCATTACTGCCAACTCTGGTTCCAACTGGCCTTGTAGTTTCATATAAGAAGGTTTTTGAAATTCACCCCCCCCTTTTTTTTCTATTTTTAGTAACAGCAGCCATGGAAGTCGGGGATGCCAGACTTAAGTTTGGAAGGGGGCCAGCCAAGGACCATTCCACCAAAGTCTGGTCTCAATTGGCTCAGTGGTTTGAGAGGAAAAGATCTTAAAAGCAAAGTTTACGCTGAATGCCGTCTTTAAAGGGCAAAAACTCCTATAAGGGGTCAATCAACGATTTTGGTCATGTTGACTTATTTGTAGATCTTACTTTGTTGAACATTTTTGCTGTTTACAATTTGTCTTTATCTATAATAATATTCAAGATAATAACCTAAAACTGCAAAATTTCCTTAAAATTAAAAATTCAGGGGCAATAACCCAATAAAGGGTTGACCGATTCGTCTGAAAATTTCATGACAGGTAGATCTTGACCTGATGAACATTTTTACCCCATGTCAGTTTTGCTCTAATTGCTTTAGTTTTTGAGATATAAGACAAAAACTGCAGTTTACCCCTATGTTCTATTTTTAGCCATGTCGGCCATGTTGGTTGACAGGCGGGGTCATCGGACACATTTTTTAAACTAGATACCCTAATGATGCTTGTGGCCAAGTTTGGTTTAATTTGGCCCAGTAGTTTCAGAGGAGAAGATTTTTGTAAAAGTTAACAGACGACAACGACGGACGACGGACGCCAAGTGATGAGAAAAGCTCACTTGACCCTTTGGGTCAGGTGAGCTAAAAAATTGGTTCAGTTTTCCGGGGTCCCGTCCAATATGGCTGCCATGGTTGGACATAGTTTAACCTTGGACCCTATGGGAATTTTAACATTTTTGTTATCTTCTCTGAGACCATTAGGCCAATTTGAACCAGACTTTGGTGGAATGGTCCTTTTGTGGCCCCTTTTAAAATTTATGTTCGGTTTCACCGAACGCCATCGAACATAGCCGCCATGGCTGGACTTAGTTTAACATTGAGCCTATGGGAATTGTACTTTTTCGTCAACTCCTCTGAAACCACTGAACCAATTTAAACCAAACTTAAGTGGAATGGTCCTTGGATTGTCTCCTTTAAAATTTGTGTTCGGTTTTCCGGGGTGCCATTCAATATGGCTGCCATGGTCGGACATAGTTTAACCTTGGACCCTATGGGAATTTTAACATTTTCGTTATCTTCTCTGAGACCATTAGGCCAATTTGAACCAAACTTTGGTGGAATGCACCTTGGGTGGCCCCTTTTAAAATTTGTGTTCGGTTTCCCCGAACGCCATCCAACATGGCCGCCACGGCTGGACTTAGCTTAATATTGAGCCTATGGGAATTTATTTTTTCGTCAACTCCCCTGAAACCACTGAGCCAATTTGAACCAAATTTGGTGGAATGGTCCTTGGGTGGTTTCTTACCAAACTTATGTCTGGCATCCCCGACTTCCAGACGACATGGCGACATGGCTGCTGTTACTGAAAATAGAAAAAAGGGGGGGGGGGGGTGAATTTCCAAAATCTTCTTCTATGAAACTACAAGGCCAGTTGCAACCAAACTTGGCAGTAGTTGTCCTTAGGAGGTTCTCTTTTAGAAGGATGTCTGATGACCCGGACTGTTAACCAAGATGGCAGCCACAGCCGAACTTAGTTAAACATAGGACCCTATGGGAAAATTCATTGAAAAATCTTTTTGGCTGAAACCACTTGACCAATTGGAACCAGACTTTGTAGCAATGGTCCTTTGGACGTCCTATTTCAGAATTGTCTGATTTCGTGGACTGTGAACCAAGATGGCCAAACTTAGTTTAACATAGAACCCTATGGGAAATTCACTCAAAAATCTTCTGGTCTGAAACCACTCAGCCAATTAGAACTAGACTTGGTAGCAATGGTCCTTAGATGGTTCCCTTTTAGAAATGTGTCCATTGACCTAGACTGTCAACCATCTTGGCTGCCACAGCCGAACTTAATTGAACATAGAACCCTATAGAAAAACCAGCCAAATCTTTAGTCCTGCTCAAGATGAAAAGTTCAATGCAGGTGAGCGATACAGGCTCTTTAGAGCCTCTAGTCTAGGTATCTAGAATTTCCTGTTATCCTTCTGAATTTTGGTTTTTTTTATATCTAAGCATTGGCAGGCAAATTCACATATTTTTTCAGTATCAATTTTTGTAGTTAATCAAAGATTTTTAAATTTAAGAATGAAAGATTTTGTGGTTTTCAGGAATGATTTATTCCCGTTTTTAAATGGAATTATTTATTTTCTGGCTGTTCCTTTTGTCCCCTAGGTGTTCTTTATTACATATTGTAGAATGGCTTCCAATACTGGCTTCCAATACAGCCTTTCCTTTTATTTTCCATGTTGCCAAATTTATCCAGTGGGTATTGTATTACACTCAAATTAATATTACTGGCCACACCCATGAGGTTGACAAAAATAAGTTTCTTGCCAAAAACTGGGAATTGACAGCAATCAAAACCTTGACAGATGTACTTGAAAATTTTCGAATGGTGTATAAATTTTACATTGTAAGTATATGTTCTGTACACTATTTACTTAAATAATTAGGTAAACTGTACTGGTAATTGTTTATTTTACAGAATTGAAGGTATCCTGAAAGAGGATCCTACCTTCCTTGACCTAAAAGATGATACTTACAAGAAAAAGAGGGGCAAAGATGAAAAGAAACCAGGAAAGAAAGACAAAACCAAGAAGACAAAGACGTGATTTTAATAACAAATTCCTTTTAAATCGTTTATTTATATTATTATATTATATTTATACTTAAAATTTTTTTAAATGTGTTATCGATATTATTTTGATTTTAAAAATGAAAAATGTTCTTTAAACATTGCAAAAATGTTAAAAATCCTATTTTTTTTAACAAGGTATATTGTAACCAGTTTTCCATCATGTTAAACCATTTGTGACTATATATCAGTAAATGTGAATGTCGTGTAGATTCTCCGTATGTTTTGAGTGGATTATAACATTTCTATGCTTGGGGTTGTAAGTCTAAGGTTTTCAAAATTCAAGTCGAATAAGGAATGATAATGTATTTGAAATTATTTGAAAAATTAATATTCAATAATGTTATAATGTTTGACCTTCATGGGGTCCATTTTAATGAGTTGTTTTCTTGACGAAGAAAGTTACATGGTTTAATTTTATTCATTAAGAATCTCGTAATTTAATTACAAAATTTCTGATCAGCGAACATTGCTTGGCAATTGAGACGGGAAGATATAAAAGTTACCTAGAGATTTGAGACTTTGTAAATTTTGTACCAATACAATTGAAGATGAGAAGCATTTTCTCTTAATTTGCTCTACCTGGTAAATATAACAAACCTAGAGAAGACTTTTTTAATAAACTATTAAAACATCATCCCAACTTTTTTAATCTGGATGATATAAACAAATACAATACTAAATCCTACTTCTTATGGTCGTGTTAAAACAACTGTTTCCTTTTTAAAACAGTCATTAGAACTGAGGACAGGGGACCAGACATTAAATACTGACCCGTAAATAGTTAGTTAATCGTTTTGTTTTTTGTCACAAACTTCATCTTATAGTTTACATGACAATAAAGGATTAAATTGAATTGAATATAATGACAGTATATGCTATGCTGTGTAAATACAGTATTGTTAAATTACTGGTATTTCTGAAATATAATAAGAGTGTATTCTGTAAGTGAATTAAAATGCATAGAAGATCATGTTTCAAAGGAAAAAATAATCTAAAAGTTCGTCGATTTACTACTCAGATCATGATTATATTTTATGTCCTGTTGTGATATATCCAAAAAAATGTTTATGTGGAATAAAATGTACCTAATGATATTAATAGATTTCGACATGAAACATATGTAAACTGATTTGCCGTATATAGACTACATTAAGATTTAACAAATATTAGATAAATTATGATAATCGTGTTGCATTCTGAACAAAATTAAACAATTAAATGATCTTAGACGAATGAATGCTGTGTGTTTAACAAATTGTGTAACTTTTTTTTCGTAATAGCTTTTGACTTTACTAAATCTATAAATTTGAAATTGCAATCATTCACACTATTATTCAATGGCAGTCTTCACGAAGAGATTTTACTGGACATTCGTTCCAACAAGGACGTTAGATTTGCTGGACCGAAAAAAAATAGCTGAAATTTACAAACATTTGAACGTACCGGATGTTTGGATTGCGATTTTAAATTTCCAACCGATGTTGGACTTTTGGACTAGGAATGTTGAAAATTCCAGTGGACCGATAACGATATTGTAGGAATTGTCCAACGGACCGATGAACTTCATGAAGACTGCAATGGTACATATCCAATAGTGTACCAATCATGAAAGTTTGTCAAGTCTTTGTTGTGTTTTTTGACAGAATTCCTCATGAAAGAAGTTTTTAAAAAATTCTTGTTGTTGGAACAATGAATAATTATTTTTAATATGGTTGGAGGAAACATTTATATTTATTAATGCATTCATATTTGTCACATTTAATTTGTTTATGATTTTTATCTTACAATAGTGAGAAATATTAATTATTCCCCTTTACCAATAAATAAACTCCCCTTTAGCTGTTGGACCAAAGGGAAATGATTACAGTTATATCCCTTGGGTAAGTTAAGGGAAATAACTGGCTAAGATTTCTCATTATTTCCCTTGTTTTAGCTGTATTTCCTGATATGATTGTGATAGTATGTAAAATTGTACAAGTTCCCAATTTTCATTGTGATCTTGAAATATATTGTCTGCATTTACCATGTAAAATTTCACAGTATTTCAATTAATTTTAAATTGTTTTTAAATATTCGGATTTATATTATAATATATTCACAGACTTACTATAGTGCAATATTTTGTATGTCTTAAAGTCTGTTTCAACGGAAACAAATGATTAATGCATTTGAATTGTTCCAGACTCCATTTTAATATGTTGTTCCTTTGATTGCTTGTTATGAATATATCCACAAATTATTGATTTGTTTTTAGTTGTATTAGTGAAAAAATTCTGGTCTTGTTTTGATAATTCCAAAAGGGAACATACTTTATATTACTCTAGTAAAAGAAACAGATTTAAAAATCTATTGTCATTGGCCTCCTTCAGTTTTTTTATTGATATTAAAGAGTTTATCAATGACTTTTCATCAGACTTGATAGAAATAAAATGCCAGGTTACTTGTCTCACTCTCATCAATACATTGTACAGGACTGAATGTGGACTATTTTTAGAATCATTTCAATGGAAGTAGAGCAAAATTATATAGTTCATGACAAAAAAGAAGCTAAGTAATTATGATTTTTTAACAGTTTGCTGATTAATTAATGCTCCTCTGGTATTTGTCCTCTATAAACTTTTACAAACAAAAATAAAAGAAAGGATAAGTCAACTATGTTCTGACAGTAATTAATAATTTTTGTGAAAAATGTAATTTGGTTCAGATTGCAATTCATATATAAAAAATCTGTCATTTACACTTTTTTGAAATTCGCACCACCAATAATTTATAATTTATAAGCAAATTCACAGTTTCGTGTTTAATAGCTTATCTTATGATATATTTTTATTTTGATTTTTTTTAAATGTCCTTCAAAACCTTGATCACCAGTGTGTTACTTTGATCAAACAGTGCGTTACTTTGATCAAACAGTGTGTTACTTTGATCAAACAGTGTTACTTGATCAAACAGTGTGTTACTTTGATTGAACAGTGTGTTACTTTGATCAAACAGTGTGTTACTTTGATCGAACATACACATTAAGCACTTGGTATTTCAAATCTAACAGTTTAGTGAAGGAAGTGAAAATTAAAGTAAATCGAGTGAAAGGAGTGAAAAGAATACAAATTCAGTTGGAGGGAATGAAATGTGATAGACATTTCACTGAAAGGAGTTCAGAAGTTGTCGATGATAATCTGAGGTGAAGAGAATTTGAGTGTGATTTTCATTGTACTTTCCGTGTCTCAGATCCAGTATTTCAACTATTTCTTGCTATCATTTTCACTTGCCATATTCTGTTATTAATATGAATATTAAACAGAGTAAATATATTATCATTTTATATATAGGTGCTCTATCATATATTGTTAATGAATGATTGTTATTAAAATAAATATCTGTTGATTCTTGATATTTATTATTGTCTATACAATGTATATCCTGTAGAATTTTACTGATTTTTAGTGGCATCACTTTGACTTATCATCAGTATAAATGTATTGTTAACTTTCACATGGTTTATGGAAAGGTCTCTTGATTTAACCATATTGCATCCTTGTCAACCAACCAGATTTATAAAATTTGTCTAAACAGAAATGAGAATTCATCATTGCAGCCATATTAGTTATCGGACCAGAACGAAATATACATGTATTGACAAAATTTCCATTTGTGCATAGATATGTCAAAATCCGCTAAATTTATTTTTTAATTAGGTCTACATATTGTCGGTAAAAAACACCATGACCAATGAAAAACCACGAGAATTCCGATTGCCGCCATTTCATTTTCTAGCTTACTTTTTGTGGTTTCTTTCCCCTTCCCCCAAGAAAACAAAAAATGGCGGCTCGAGATTTTTAATGAAAATAACGGTCTTCAGACGCAGCTGATTACGTACGTTGTTCGGAGGCGCCTTACTTAAAAAAACAGAGCGACTCATTTGTCGCTCTGGAGCCGATGACAGGGCGACATTGGCGAGCATTAGGCGACTTAATCGCCCTAATCGCCCAGTTTGGTGAGCCCTGAACTTTATAAGGCCAACTAAAATTAATAAGTAGATTTTCATCCAACTTTTTGAAAAAAATGGGGCGGGTGGGAGGATTTTATTTTTTATTTTTTATTTCATATGAAACTATTTTGTAAGGTGTTATTAATATGTAAACGTTATAAAATGGCTTATATATGTTTTTATTCCAGAAACATGCACAATAGAAATTTCAACTCCAATCTCTGCAGACTTAAGCTGACCAAAAGACATCTAAAGGTCACAAAAATAGTCGAATCACGAAAACCATGTTGAATTGTTACAGGAAGTTAACAAAAAACGAAATTATTGACACGGATACCGGTAACGGAGATGAACAAAATCCGGAAATCGTAAATTTTAGAAAATAAAAAAAATCGGGGCGGAACGATTTTCGAGGGGCGGGCGGGGATGAAAATCTATCAATTAATTCTAATTGGCCTAAAGGTCCTTCCACAGATGCTTCATACCAAGTTACAGTTCAGTTGGCCTTGCGATTTCAGAGAAGATTTTTAAAATAGGGTCCGAGTGGTCTAGGTAGTTCGTCAGGACTACTAATGATCACTTATTAGTCAATAAACAATGAGGTTGTGAGTTCGAATCTCACCCATGGTGGGGTGTGTTAGACTCCGATCTTAATTGTCAATTTTCCAACTTCAGTATGTGGTTCTGTCCTGGTACTCCAGCTTCGTCCACAAATATAAACTGACAGCTGCAAAATAGCCAAATGTTTTGAAAACGGCATAAAACCCCCAACTAAACATGGCAATAATAGCTAATACTTTAAAAAATCTTCCAAGAAGAACGCAAGTGTTCAAATGTACAAAGTATTCATATGAAGCAATAGGATGGATGAATTATTGTTTAACATCCAGTGGCAACCATAAGGAGCATGTCAGGACGAGGACATGTTGGTATGATCCCTGCTGTGTACAAGACCGACACACTGATCCGGGATTTTTAATGTGCTAACTTACAAGGAAACTGTCTGCAGGATGACGTATCACCCGAACAGGACACTTTATACTGACTCCATGCAGACAACTCTGCTCTTACTCCTAGAAGCAGCAATTACCAATTTTAATGTCTTTGGTTTCACCAGCCAGGAATCGAACCCTCGACCATTCCACATTCAAGGCGAGCACACTACAATGAGACCACCGAGGCAGTTCAGCATTTATCAGATGGTATCTATGGAGTTTGCTTAATTTGTCCCATTTGGACTGCTAACATAGCAGTAATATTCAATATTGAACTTCTTGACAAAATGAACTTAAACTTCATATGAAATGCAGTTTTTAGCTCACCTGGCTAAAAGCCAGGGTGAGCTTTTGCCATCACTTTGCGTCCGTCGTCCGTCCGTCGTTTGTCGTCCGTCGTCCGTCCGTTAACTTTTCACATTTCAATCTTCTTCTAAAAAACCACTGAACCAAATGGAACCAAACTTGGCAGCAATGTTCCTGTGAAGGTCCTTTACAGAATTTGTAATTTTGGTGCTGATCGAATATTCAACATGGCTGCCAGGCCAAATAATGTGTTCTGATTGGCTGAAATTTCAAAAATCTTCTTGTTTAGAGAACCACTGAATGGAATGAAACTAAATCTGGCATGAATGTTCCTTATGAGGTGCTGACCAAATATTGTTACTTTGTAGCCGATCCATCATCCAAGATGGCCGCCAGCGGGGAACTTAGTTTAACATAGGACCCTATGGGAAATGCATACAAATGACTTCTTTTAGAGAACCGTTGAATGGAATGAAACCAAACATGGCATGAATGTTCCTTATGAGGTGCTGACCAAGTGTTGTTACTTTGTAGCCGATCCATAATCCAAGATGGCCGCCAGCGGGGGACTTAGTTTAACATAGAACCCTATGGGAAATGCATACAAATGACTTCTTTTAGTGACCCACTTAATGGAATGAAACCAAACATGGCATGAATATTCCTTATGAAGTGCTGACCAAGTGTTGTTACTTTGTAGCTGATCCATCATCCAAGATGGCCGCCAGCGGGAACTTAGTTTAACATAGGACCCTATGGGAAATGCATACAAATGACTTCTTTTAGAGAACCACTGAATGGAATGAAACTAAATCTGGCATGAATGAACCCTTATAAGGTGCTGACCAAGTGTTGTTACTTTGTAGCCGATCCATCATCCAAGATGGCCGCCAGAGGGGGACTTAGTTTAACATAGGACCCTATGGGAAATGCATACAAATGACTTCTTTTAGAGAACCGTTGAATGGAATGAAACCAAACATGGCATGAATGTTCCTTATGAGGTGCTGACCAAGTGTTGTTACTTTGTAGCCGATCCATAATCCAAGATGGTTGCCAGCGGGGGACCTAGTTTAACATAGAACCCTATGGGAAATGCATACAAATGACTTCTTTTAGTGACCCACTTAATGGAATGAAACCAAACATGGCATGAATATTCCTTATGAAGTGCTGACCAAGTGTTGTTACTTTGTAGCTGATCCATCATCCAAGATGGCCGCCAGCGGGGAACTTAGTTTAACATAGGACCCTATGGGAAATGCATACAAATGACTTCTTTTAGAGAACCACTGAATGGAATGAAACTAAATCTCGCATGAATGTTCCTTATGAGGTGCTGACCAAGTGTTGTTACTTTGTAGCCGATCCATCATCCAAGATGGCCGCCAGCAGGGGACTAAGTTTAACATTGGACCCTATGGGAAATGCATACAAATGACTTCTTTTAGAGAACCACTGAATGGAATGTAACAAAACATAGCATGAATGTTCCTTATGAGGTGCTGACCAAGTGTTGTTACTTTGTTGCCGATCCATCATCCAAGATGTTTAGAAGTCTATCAGAAAATTGTAAAAAAAATTCTGAATGGTCACAACTTGACCACATATTCAAAAATAATAATGATAAGATGTCTTCAGTAGCTATTGTAAGACTACACTAAGATGACCTGTTTTTAATTTTAAATACTGTGTCAAATTAAACCAATCTTGGTCTCAATCATTATATAATTTTACATAATTTCATTAGATACAGGTGAGCGACACAGGCTCTTGAGAGCCTCTAGTTTTAAATGGACTGCTAACAGACAAGCATAAGCCAATTATATTTGATTAATAAATATTTGAAAAATTCTATGAAACAGAACAAGACCACACAAACCCTAAACCACAGGAATTTGAACTTCCACAGAACCAAATCTTACCTCACCCGAGCTGCAAAGTATTTGTATAAAACAATACATTGGCCTATAAGATGTTCTTACTATTATACATGTATTCAGTAAAAATGGATGATCCGAGTTATCACCAATTTCACAATGTTTTGACCCAACCATATCGATATTTGACCTGAAGTTATTTAGGACTTTAAAAACGTAGAAAAGCTGTAGTTTTCCAGCTGAAAATTCCCCAATAAGAATATGTTAAACATATTCTCCGAAGATAATATCAGTGGCTTGACTCCAACGCTATTCTCACTCACCATAAACATAGGTAATCTATCGATTACAAAGCTCACCTCGTAACGCATTATTATCACTAAGCCGTAATTGACTTGAACTTTTCAAAATTTTAAGTGCTCATCCATGCAGAAAAAGAAGGTCACAGCCAGCATCTGAACCATGCATCTTACAAAGCATCTCTGGATGCTTTGGTTGATGTGGTACTTGCCTGTTAGCAGGAATGCACTTTAACCATTCTTCTGTAAGTGGTCATCCATTGGGAAAAAGTAGGTCACAGCCAGCATCCGAAGCATGCATCGAGCTTAGCATCTGTAGGTGCACCAACCACGGCAATATGATTGATGTGGCATGTGTCAGTAACCAGGAATGGACTTTAACCTTTCTTCTGTAAGTGGTCATCCATCCGGAAAAAGTAGGTCACAGCCAGCATCCGAAGCATGCATCGTGCTTAGCATCCGTAGGTGCACCAACCATGGCAATATGATTGATGTGGCATGTGTCAGTAACCAGGAATGGACTTTAACCTTTCTTCTGTAAGTGGTCATCCATCCGGAAAAAGTAGGTCACAGCCAGCATCCGAGGCATGCATCGTGCTTAGCATCCGTAGGTGCACCAACCATGGCAATATGATTGATGTGGCATGTGTCAGTAACCAGGAATGGACTTTAACCATTCTTCTGTAAGTGGTCATCCATCCGGAAAAAGTAGGTCACAGCCAGCATCCGAAGCATGCATTGTGCTTAGCATCCGTAGGTGCACCAACCATGGCAATATGATTGATGTGGCATGTGTCAGTAACCAGGAATGGACTTTAACCATTCTTCTGTAAGTGGTCATTCATGCGGAAAATATAGGTCAGAGCCAGCATCCGAAGCATGCATTGTGCTTAGCATCACTAGGTGCACCTACCACACCAATATGATTGATGTAGCACTTGTCAGTAAGTGTGTATGGATCTTAACCATTCTTCTGTAAGTGTTCATTCATGCGGAAAATATAGGTCAGAGCCAGCATCCGAAGCATGCATTGTGCTTAGCATCATTAGGTGCACCTACCATACCAATATGATTGATGTGGCATTTGTCAAGAAGCGTGTATGGATCTTAACCATTCTTCTGTAAGTGGGTGCGGACGCCAACACCGACGCGGACACCGACGCCGACGCCGGGGGTATCACATAAGCCCCCCTCACTTTCGTGAGGTGAGCTAAAAAGGCTTCATATTATGGCTCACTACTATTTAGTGATATCAATCTGTGGAAAACCAGATCATCTATACATATCTACTGCTCCAGAAATTTCATTTACCCAGTTAACAGGATCAGTCACATTGCAAGTGAGTGAAATATATTCTAAGGCAGTAAACATTCAAATGTGTCTTGTTATAAACTACATGTAAAACTAATTTTTAAATTTTATTACAAAAATTGGAATGATAAAATCACAAATCATATAATTAAATGTATACAGATTATTAGAAGACATTAATGTAAACAAGAGGCTCACCTGGAGTCTGGTTTTCATTGGACAATTAATCAACTATTTGACAAAGTTTGTTGCAATTGGTTCAATTGTTTAGGGGAAAATTTGTTGAAGATTTATTATTCATAAGGTTTAATGTTAAAATATGTTCCCTGATGGCAGGAAGTTGACAAAATTGACCAGGAATAAGGGTGAAGCTTAAATAAATGTAACAGAACCCGACCTCAAATTACACAAACTAACAACTCCTTAATAGAATTTGGGATTCCCTTCAAAATTTCAGGGTAACATTTTTCAATTATATTTCACTTCTATCTCAAGAGATTAATGCAAAAATGTTAAAATTTTGAAAATTTGACAAAAAAAGGACAATAACTCCTAAATGGGTTTTGGGATTTCCTTTAAAATTTCAGAGTATGTAGATCTCAACATGGCAAACATTTTTCAAATTTACATTTCACTTCTATCTCAAATAGTTTTGGAGATAAATGACGAAAAATGTTAAATTATGAAAATTTGACAAAAAAGGGGCAATAACTCCTAAATGGGTTTTAGGATTTCCTTCAAAATTTCAGGTTAGGTAGATCTTGTTATGCTGATCAATTTTACCCCTGTAAGATTTTTGATATCTGTAACGGTTTTTAAGTTATAAGCCAAAAACAACACATGCACCCCTATATTCTATTTTTAGCTACGACAGCCATGTTTTATGTCAGATCAAAATAAATTGAGGATAGTTTGTAGAGGACATGTCATAGATCATTCCTATTAAGTTTTAAAACAATCGGCCCAGCGGTTTCAGAGGAGAAAAATTTTGAAAATTTGACAAAAAAAAGGCAACAACTCCTAAATGGGTTTTGGGATTTCCTTTAAAATTTTAGGGTAGGTAGATCTCAACATGGCAAACATTTTTTAAATTTATATTTCACTTCTATCTCAAATAGTTTTGGAGATAAATGACGAAAATGTTAAAATTTTGAAAATTTGACGAAAAAAGGACAATAAATGGGTTTTGGAATTTCAAGGCCTTCAAAATTTCAGGGTAGGTAGATCTTGTCATGCTGATCAATTTTATCCCATGTCAGATTTTCTATATCTGTAACGGTTTTTGAGTTATTAGCAAAAAAAAAGCAATTTACCCCTATGTTCTATTTTTAGTAACAGCAGCCATGTTTTTCCGCGAATCAAAAATCCCCACATCAGTTCTATGCAGGGTACCCCAAGGAACATTCATACCAAGTTTGGTTCTAATTAGTCAAGTAGTTTCAGAGGAGAAGAGTTTTTTATAATTGTTAACGACGACGACGAAGACGACGATGATGGACGACGACGGACGCCAAGTGATGGCAATAGCTCACATGGCCTTTGGCCAGGTGATCTAAAAATTTCACAAAAAAGAAAACATTTTGGCATTGTTAATCATTTTGGCATTGTTAATAAAAATGTTAATCATATATATTGCAAACAACAGAGCAATGTAAGCTAAGCATATACTCAGTATATGTATAAACAAAGGCAAATTATAATAGAACAAGAGGCTCCCGAGAGCCTGAATCGCTCACCTGTTATGTTTTGTGTACCAGTAGATCTTGCATCAATGATTATTTTTGCTATTTAATGTATACTGTTGCAATTTTCTCCTTAATATTGACCTGTACAGCTAAAATATAGAATCCTGATCCCAAATAGATATGGTTGCTTGGGAATTTTCCATCGGTTGCTATGGACTTTTTCAATGGCATTGACTCTCGACCTTAAATTTTGACTTGAACAGGTAAATTGTACGGTCCTGAACCCAAATAAAAATGGTTGCTATATATAGGGACTTTTTCATCGGTTGCTATGGACTTTTTCAATGACCTTAACCCTTGACCTTTCTTTTTGACTTGTACAGGTAAATTATAAGGTCCTTAACCCAAATATATATGGTTGTAAGAGACTTTTTCATCTGTTGCTAGGCACTTTTTCATCAGTTGCTATGGAATTTTTCAATGACCTTGACCTTTGATGCTCCATTTTACTTGTACAGCTACCATTTAATTTATTTCAAGTAATGCCATAAACATCTGTGACAATGTCAGACCATTATTTTCTGTTTACACGTAAATAATCTTTCAAGGGCAAAATCTCCTATAAAGGGTCAATTGACGATTTTGGTCATGTTGACCTATTTGTAGTTCTTACTTTGCTAAACATTTTTTTTTTTGTTTACAGTTTGTCTTTATCTATAATAATATTCAAGATAACAACAAAAAACTGCAAAATTGCCTTAAAATTAACAATTCAGGGGCAACAACCCAACAAAGGGTTGACTGATTCGTCTGAAAATTTCATAGCAGGTAGATCTTGACCTGAGGAACATTTTTACCCCGTCAATTTTGCTCTAAATGCTTTAGTTTTTGAGATATTAGCCAAAAACTGCAGTTTACCCCCCCTATGTTCTATTTTTAGCAATGGCGCCATGTTTCTCGATGGACAAGAAAATAAAACACAAACTTTATTCTAGATACCCTAAGGATAATTCAGACTAAGTATGGCTGTACGACGGACAATGGACATACGGATGGACGGACGGATGGATGACTGACGCCAGGTGATGGCAAAAGCTCACATGTCCTTTCAGGACAGGTGAGCTAAAAATTAATATCTGTGATAAAATTCTCTGAGAAGAGAGACTATTAAAAAAATTTTGATGGTTTTATAACATTGCCAAATTAACTCTGTTTATTCATTATGTATACATGTATATCTGAACTGAAGTAAAAAAAATATGAGGACACAGTATGATGGTGGTAAAATTTAGTTTTATATCAGTCTACATTTGCATTCTAAAACCCAGTGAACAGAATAACATGGTGATAAAATAATCGCAATCTGATTTGAATTTGGTTATTTTTTACAAACTAGTTTCAAAATTTTCTCCTGTTTTATGTTAAAGGACATCAAACCAACGATGGTTAACAATTTTATATGGGAAGGTACAAATCTGACAAAACAGATAAGATCTTGTAGTAAATAACTCAACGCCTTTATTTCAATTTCAAAATGCCTTTACTGACTTTTCCCAATGTTTTGTCACTTCAGTTTTCTTTTGCCGATATTTACAAAAATTAGATTTTGATTCTATGTCAATCACGTCACAACAGAGGGAGATCGATGCACGGTACTATGGCACATTTCATAGAAAAAAATAATTTAATTTTTAAATCAACAAAAAAAAAATAATTTGGATCTCAAAAAATTTGGTGAGTCCAATGTAAACAGCAAACAAACATAATTCGATTTTAGGCCCAAGTCATTGGTGACCATCTTGGTTGACAGTTCCCAAGTTCAGCTTCCTGTAGCTATTTAGTATCAGAGTAGCATTTAACATTAACACATTGCTGCAAAGTCTGGTTATAATTGGACAAGAGATTTTAAAATAGAAGATTTCTAAATTCATTATCAATTTAATAGCCAAATAGTTTCTGGCAAGAAGATTTTTACATGAATCCTATGTTAAACTAAGTTGGGCTGTATCTAGGCTGAAGGTCCAGGTCAACAGACAAAATTCTGAAAGAAGACCATCTCAGGACTATTGCTGCAAAGTCTAATTTCAATTGGCTCAGTTGTGTCAGCCAAGAAAAATATTTTCCCACATAAGGTCCATTGTAAAACTAAGTTCATCTTGGTGGACAGTCCAGGTAATCAGATGCATTTTTGATAGAGAACCACCAAAGGACCATCTACGGTTTAAAAACATATTTTTTGGTATTCTTTCAGTACAAATGTAGCAGCAGCCATGAATGATAGAATTTGGAAGGGAGTCATCTAAGGACCATTCTATCAAAGTTTGGTGCTAATTGTTCTAGTGGTTTCATAGTACATCTTACATCTTTAGCTGGACAACTTCAAAGAACGCCAAGTGATGGGCAAATCAAGCTTAAAACAGAGAAAATATAGTTAGCATGTTTTACCTGAAAGTAATCTGATACTATGCTTACATTCACTCGTATTATTTTTTTTATTATCTCAAATCACTCCATTTGGTCTATAATAATGATAAGGACAGTCAACTGCATATACATTTTACGATATGAACAATACATCATTTGCATGGGAATATATATTGATATGTAAGCAACAATGACAATCAAAATTCATCACAAAAATTATATATACAGATATGAATGTGCTTGACTTTTGTAAACAAAAATATGTTTTTACAGATTGTAGCACCAAACTCAAAATAAAAATATCTAACATTTAACTTGCAAAAGTAAAAACCTTTGACAAAAATAAGGTTTAAAAGAATGTGTAATAAATTGCTTCGCTGAGCGCAGCTGGATACGACCGCAGAGCTCCAACCCTGAACAATTGGGGCAAAAATGGACACAATATTCGCACTTGATACAGGTCTGAATTTGGATTTTAATTAAATATTCGACACATAATATGTTTCTGACACAGAATAACTGAAATCAAAGAACTTAGAATTGGTCATATGATTTGAATTTATATTCAATTTTTTGCTTCTTGTGCAATACAATATGCTGTGGAAAATTGCCCCCCCCCCCCAAAAAAAAAATTTACCCCGTTTTTAGCTTTTGTGCAATACACTATGAAGTTGCACATTGACCCCCCTCCCAAAAAAAACCCAAAAAACAATAAAATTCATGGTAACCCCCCCTTTTTTTGCTAAAAAAATTTTGAAATTTTCTTTTTAATTTATGAAATATGAAATGACAAAAAAATTGCCCCCTTCCCAATTTCTCATTTACCCCCCTAAATTTTGTTTTCAAACCCCCCCCCCATTTCTTTATATTTTGCAACCATAACAGCCCATTTAAATACACAATAAATGTATTAAAATAGAAAATGACATCATAGTCATGGATGGCAAATTTTAAATATACATAATTTAAAAGCAGTTTAGATGAGATAAACAAAAAAGCTTCATCAGCACATTTTATATTGGCAAATTTCCAATGAAGTTCATTAAACTAAAGTTATTGGCAAATTTCCAATGGAATTTGTTAATAATAAAGTTTTGATAACAGGGCACACATATCAATTTCTTGCTATTGCGCAATATTGTGCAATTGAAAATTTCTTGAAATATTTGACACATAATAGGTTTCTGACACAGAATAACTGAAATCAAAGAACTTAGAATTGGTCATATGATTTGAATTTATATTCAATTTTTTGCTTCTTGTACAATACACTATGAAGTTGAACATTGACCCCGCACTCCCAAAAAAAAAAAAAAAAAAACAATAAAATTTATTGTAACCCCCCCCCCCCCCCACCCTTTTTTTGCTAAAAAAAAATTTGAAATTTTCTTTTTAATTTATGAAATATGAAATGAGAAAAAAATTGCCCCCTCCCCAATTTCTCCTTTACCCCCCCTAAATTTTGTTTTCAAATCCCCCCCTCCATTTCTTTATACTTTGCAACCATAACAGCCCATTTAAATACACCATAAACGTATTAAAATAGAAAATGACATCATAGTCATGGATCAAACAAAGTTTAATTTTGGACCCTGATTTGGACCAACTTGAAAACTGGGGCCCATAATAAAAAAACTAAGTACATGTTTAGATTCAGCATATCAAAGAACCCCAAGAATTCAATTTTTGTTAAAATCAAACTAAGTTTATTTTTGGACCCTTTGGACCTTAATGTAGACCAATTTGAAAATGGGACCAAAAATTAAGAATCTAAATGCATGGTTAGATTCGGCATATCAAAGAACCCCAATAGTTCAATTTTCGATGAAATCAAACAAAGTTTAATTTTGGACCCTTTTGGCCCCTAATTCCTAAACTGTTGGGACCAAAACTCCAAAAATCAATCCCAATCTTCCTTTTGTGGTCATTAACCTTGTGTTTAAATTTCATAAATTTCTATTTACTTAAACTAAAGTTATTGTGCAAAAACCAAGAAAAATGCTTATTTGGGCCCTTTTTTAGCCCCTAATTCCTAAACTGTTGGGACCAAAACTCCCAAAAACAATCCCAGCCTTCCTTTTGTGGTCATAAACCTTGTGTTAAAATTTCATAGATTTCTATTTACTTATACTAAAGTTATAGTGCAAAAACCAAATGTCTTTGGACGACGACGACAACGACGCCAACGTCATACCAATATACGACCGCAAACAAACACTATTTGGAACGAGATCAAAAGTTCAATGTAAGATAAAAAAGTTAATTCACATAGTTTTTTCACTGACCCCCCCCCCCCCCCCCCCCCCCCCCACCCCCCTCTTTAAACTTAATTTGGGAAAAATTGATTGACCAATATGGGCATATGCTTTGAGAGTAGACTTTTTGTATCATGTGTTCTGTTTTTCCTCAACAATGTATGTTTGTTCTGTATATTGACTTGAACATCACTTTTAAAAAATATTGGGAAAAAGTGATGTGTATTTCTAGCTTTATTTGCTTTAAAAGTCCAAACATATGTTAAGGCCGAACTTGAATCCGTATTTTTCAATCCGAGAAACGATGTCGGATAACAAAACTTGAAGCGATTTTTACCCCCCCCCCCCCCAAAATATTTTAATTAAGTTTTTTATCCTACATTGAACTTTTGATCTCGTCCCTAAATTCTTTTATCACCTTATGTTTACTTTTACGGTACATTTTGTATTTCCAATTTATTTGTATTTTTATTGTGTCTGTGTCTAAAAAATCGTAACATTACAGAAAACTCCTCCCTTTTTGTCAGAATAAATAATTCAATAAACAGTCATGTGCTAATATGCAGATTTCTTTATTTTCATGTAAAAACATAATATGGATAAATTCTGTTATCCCTATTTGTGTTAAGTACTGTATAAACATACGAGTGTATTATGAACTGTATAAATAATTTTGAATTAGATCTAAAAAAATAAAATGGTGTTTTATTCATTTCTATAAGTTATTTTCAGTCACTGTATCTCGACTTTGTATCAAACTTTGGCAATATTTATATAAAAAATCATACAATTAAAAGGACTTTCTTCAAAATTCAATATTCAATAATACGTTTGTTTCAAGACCTATCCATTCCATCAATATTGTGGATGTTTTCTTCGAAGGACGTTATCGATTGTTAGGCAAATCGGCAAAATTCTACATACAATAATAGCTGTCAGAGTATTTCTTCGTACTTTAACTCCATAGCCCTGAAGTGTTTCAAGTCAACTGGATGCAATTATAGATTACACCATACAACTATTTTATTAAATTTTTAGCCATGAACAGGGATAATTTTAGAAAATTCTTATGTCTTCAAGGAAAAGGGAAGAATGACACCTAACATTCCTACAACATCATGTGACATCATATACGAAAACTTCTGATTTATGACAGAACATAAATGATTCGAAACAAACGCAGAAGAACTTGACTGTACTGTTGGATGGAAAATAAAGCATGCTACTTTCTCCAAACTTTCATTTCATGATCAGTTTAATATTTCTAATTCTTCCATCCATACATATGTTTCCTCTTCTTCAGACTTTCTCAGTTCCCCATATTTAACTTTCCCTGAATTAAATAAATTCATTTATAAGTCTTTAAATCTCACATTTTATATGCAAATTTATCTTCTTTAAATAAGGAAATTACCATTTCAATTTTAGGAGGGACTAAGGAGAGATTAGGCAGAAGAAAGACTCAGAAATATGATGAAAAAAAGATTTTTCGAATATGAAATGCTGCTTTTGTTATAGAAAAATTATTGTTGAGACATGCACACAATGTGTTGTTGATGTGAAGCATGTCTAACATATGATTATGAAACACTACCTGCACTATACCACCCCTGTGGTATTTTGTCAATAACGGAAGGATTAAAGGTCAAAATCATTTACAGTCGAACTTTGGTAGCTCGAACTCAGATCGCTCGAACCGTTTGGAAAGTCCCGAACTCGATAATTAAATTGACAATCTTGTAACCTGATACTTACAGGTATGCATCACAAGTTTAAAACCAATAGATGAGTCTGATAGGTAAATATGTACTTTTCAATGTATTAAAGATGTCATAACTGTTGACTACTGATTAACCTGTTAAATTTTAATTAAGAAATATTGCATGGTTATGATTATGTATACCAACTCATATACTGATGGTTCTGACAATTTTTCATACTTGAACAAACTTCGGTAACTCAAACTACCAATAACTCGAACAGATTTCGGCGGTCCCTTGGAGTTCGAGCCATCGAAGTTGTACTGTAATTCACTGAATCTATCTTATATCCTTTACTTTGTGTAAGAACAAAGCCAAGCTTGAAATTCAACAACTAATTACTATTACGAGAAATGGCAACACAGTCAAGATTGTGGCGTCAAAATCCAAGGTATTACAGCATAAATTCACATGATGCAAATTCAACAGTTAATCATGGAAAATCATAGATTGTACAGGATCTGGAATGCTAGTGCTGGTTTTTAAATCTCAAAAAATCAAATCGTCATTCCCTGAATTTTGGACTATTTATTATATGCCATAAATTTTTTAATAAATTCCAAACTTAATTAAAATACACCCTTATTCATTGTTATTGTTGAAATG
This sequence comes from Mytilisepta virgata, assembly GCA_028015205.1. Lineage (NCBI taxonomy): Eukaryota > Metazoa > Mollusca > Bivalvia > Mytilida > Mytilidae > Mytilisepta > Mytilisepta virgata. The sequence goes on from CM051513.1 coordinate 26,205,821, forward strand.
CACACTTAGTATCAATATAAGCAATACATGTATATGTATGTTGGTCACTAAATATCAATTTTCTTATATTTGCTTTATCAAATAAATATTATGTTGCTTTCTTCAGGCTCTGACACCACAAAGCTAAAATTGTGTGCAGCCATGCGTAGACTATAGATTTTAGGAACACTCTATAGATTTGTTTGATTGCTAATTTAAAGCTAAGCAAGCTTCCCTCATTTATACATGTTATAATATCCAAAACATTTTAGATCAAGTAAGAAAACACACATTGTATATGGTTCCAAAAACTGCAAAAAGTTGGATTACCAAATCAATTATATCACTGACCTGGTTTTTGTCAAAAGACACAATTCTGGGATGAGAAAAACCAATGGTACATGTATATGTGAACCATAACAAGAGTGGACACACTACATGTCTCGTCTGAGTATGCACATGGACACAGAATAATGATTATCTGATATCCGACATTGCAAGTCAAAGGAAAATGCGTTAAAAGAAATAGTAATGGTCAGGCGAAAATTTGTCTGAAAAATCTCATGCATGTCTTTCAATCCTAAAACCGTTTCCAAGGCAAGCTGACAGGTCTCAAACTGGTATATACCCACCAAGCACTATCTATAGACCAAATATGGTTGGTCTATGTATTGCAGTTGTTGAGAAATGGATATTATCCAAAAACATGAAACAAGTCAGTCAAGCATGAAACATAGGTTAAAGGTAAGGTGTCAGATGTCAAATTGGTATATACTAAGAACTTCTATCAACCAAATACTGTGGGTCTAGTTACCGTATGAACAAATTTCAATCCATTGGATAAGCAGTTTTGAACAAGGTTTACAAAATTAAACAATGAATTTATTTAAATGAAAGTCTTCATATACATGATATAGAACGTGTGCTATGCCATGATTTTAAAATATATTTATATTTCAAAATTATTTTAGCTACATGTTTAGTGTTTCATAATCTGTTATTGTGTAGTATTTTATATTGTAACTGTTTTTAGAGTCTTGTACATGTAAAATTCAGTAACTTTGACAGAACATAAGAACAAGCTTTAGTCATTACCTGCATTTAATCGTTGCTTCCGTATTACATATCTAGCATGACCATACAACACAAGAACTATACACAGACAGCAGGACAAAATAACAACAAAAATGATGGCAGTTGTACAAACATCTGCAAAAAAATAAATAAAATAGTAATGCAGCTTTTTGATATTTAATTCTACCATTTTATTTTAGTTATTCAAGATAATGTAACTAATATGATCTAGAGTCTCCAAACATCTGTATTATTTAGCTAGATTCAACTCGCCATTGGCCATTAAAGCAGTAACTGAAAGGTTATTTGAATTGTGATTGGGATCAATGACAACTGTTTGATATTTTATCATTTACATGTATTAAAATACTAATTACCATTGTTGCCAAAATTTGTTAAAATTAAAGAAAGTTTCACAGACGATTTTATGAAGTGCTATTTCTTAGTCTTATGTTAAGCTGTGTTTGCCATCATAGAACTTTGGCAGTCAAATGATCCTCAAGATCATTGCTGCATGTTTGGCACCCATTTGCTCAGTGGTTTCAGTGCAGATTTTGAAGTGTTTTTTTCTTTCTCTTTCTCTTTCATCTGGCAGCTCTCTTTTTAGCATGCTGACGATGCTGTCATTTGTCAAACTGAATAGACACAGTCACCAGAGCATTTGTAAGAAGTGTATATATAATCAATATCAAGCGTGTAAACCTCAATTTTGCTTTCTGATAACTAACTTTGACACAAATTATAAATTACTACACATTTTTTTCCCTGTAACGTTTTTGCAAACACTGAAATGGCATATTGGGGCATAGAGTGTAATATGAGGGCCAAAAATAGTAGAAACTACACTAAAACCTTAGTGGTTTGTTCGTTTAATTGGAGTTTTATGCCATTTTCAGAACATTTTAATATTTCGCGGAGGATAATTTTTATTGGTGGAGGAAGCCGGAGTACATGGAGAGAACCAACGACTTCGGTATGAAAATTGGCTATCCTTGTCTATAAGATCGAACACACCCGCCACAGGTGAATTTGAAGCCACAACATCAGTGTTGACAGGCTGATCTTAGTAGTCATGATGAACTACCTAGACCACTTGGCCATCGAGGCCCCCAATCGTAGTGGTAAACAGGTCTGAAATAGGCACATTGCATGGTTTCAGACAAGACATTTTTTAAACAAATTTTCTAATAAGGACATAAACAAAGTTACATCAATTTCTCAATGGTTTTTATACGACCGCAAAATTTTTGCGGTCGTATATTGGTATGACGTTGGCGTCGTCGTCGTCGTCGTCGTCGTCGTCGTTGTAATGCCTCCCAATTAATTCTTCCAAATAAAAGGACTACATTAAAGTTAACCACATTTATTACATCAGAATCCATTCACAAGTAGCATGGTTACAATATATATGCTGATGAACGATTACAAGATGACGTGTGTGATGATTGATGCGGTAAGAAGCTGAAAATACAAAATAAACAACAATGTAACACCTAACTACTAAATATAGTACATAAAATGCAAAAACATTGGAAATTGCAAAAAGTACATTATGACACAAAAAGTTCACCATACATAAAAAGGCAAAATTTACTGTCGGCGATTGATTTGAATAAAATATCATTCCAATATATGTACACTTCAAAAATACACCTCACTGTGTTCATAGAACAAAAATCAGCAAAAATTTAAAATTACATAAATGGCACCAATGGCGTTCCATACTTTGAATATTCGAAAATAGGGGGTGTTAGGATAACACATCTCATAATTTCAAATCGTTCAAAATGGATTATACATGTGTTTTATGATGTATTATTGTCATTTGAAACGTTCACTGGCAGTAATTTAATGTAAACAACGAAGAATCAACAAATTAAGGTCAAGGTAAGTATGATGTAAAAAAGACTTTAACCAGGACGTCAAAATTACTGTCACTTATGCAATACTCATAACAAAATATGCAGGTAATTATAATAATGTTTATAACTTACATTGTGCCGGGATATGGCGAATATTTGGTTTGTTATTATCAAGTTTACGATGACACGTCATAAAAAAGAGAAATACAAAGATAGGGGAAAGTAACGCACATGTATCAAAAAACAAAAAAATCAAAGTACATTAGTTCTGATGAAGTCAGTACACTCCCCGCCTGGCATCTTAAATTGCCACCACATCATTTTTCTTTTTCTTCAAAAGCACTACAAGTTCGGTAACAGGTCTAATAAAATTGTGCTTTTTCACAGAGTTTTTCTCAGCACTACGCACGATCTGTACTTCCGCTTTACGTACTAAATTGTCACTACTTGGAAATACTTTCACAATAATTCCCATTGGCCAACATATTCGATTGACCTGATTGTCCTTGATCAACACAATGTCTCCTTCCTGAATATTGTCTTGTGGTTCGGTCCACTTCCTTCGTGCTTGAAGGGATTGTAAATACTCCATTCGCCAACGTCGCCAAAATATGTCGGCCAAATACTGAACCCTTTTCCATTGAGAGTGGTACATGTCTCTACAGTCATACGAAACATCCTTCGGAACGAGAACATTTGGCTTCTGGGTGATCAACAACGACGGTGTAAGTGGAAACGGTTCTTCAGAGTCAGAAGAAACACAAGTGAGCGGTTGAGAATTGATAATGGCCGATACTTCGGCAAGGAAGGTTACCAGTACTTCATGTGACAATTCTTTTCCCGGAAGTTTTGCTATCATCGAGTCAAGAATGCGTCTTGTGGTTCGAATCATTCTTTCCCATGATCCGCCCATATGGGATGAATGAGGTGGATTAAAATGCCATTCGGTTCCATTATCAAACAAATAGTCTTTGATCGGAGAGTCTTCAACATTAATCGCACTAATGCCAAGATGATCAGTTGCACCTATAAAATTTGTGCCTCTATCTGAACGAACGAGCTTCACATCCCCACGAATCGACACGAATCTTTTGAATGCGTTTATAAAACAAGACGAAGTCATCTCTTCTATCACCTCCAAGTGTACGCCTCGTGTTACCATGCAAGTAAAAATTATAGCCCACCTTTTGGAGTCAGCGGCTCCACCTCTTGTGCGTCGAGTTATCACAGACCACGGACCAAAGGTGTCTATTCCTTTCGAAGAAAATGGAGGATCTGGTTGTAGTCGGTCTTTTGGCAAGTCAGCCATCATTTGTTGTTCGGTGTTTCGACGAAGTTTTCTGCAGGTGACACATTTGTGTAATATGGATGAAATCAACCGCTTTTCACCAACTATCCAATAACCTGCTGTTCTAACCGCACCAGATGTAAAATGTCTACCTTGATGATATATCTTTGTATGATAGAATCGAATGATTAGAGTTGATATCCAGTTTTTGCTATGAATAATGATTGGGTTACGCTCATCAGAATTAATGTTTGCCAAGTGGATACGACCACCTACACGCAGAACACCTGATTGATCAATATACGGATTAAGACGCAATATACTACTGTCTTTTCTGAGTGGTTTCTTGTTTTCTAAACATTCAAACTCGTCCGCATAATACTCTCGCTGAACGGATTTGATTACAACTAATTCGGCCTCTTGGAATGTGCATTTCGATTCCGTTTTACCCTCTGATCCTTTTTTAGCAATAAATCGTTTCAAAAAGGCAATTGAGCGAATGAGAGATTTCCAGTTTCCAAATCTCGTAAATCGGTCTGATCTTAATGAAGAATTCTGACAACTCACTGTTTTATTACATGAAATTTCTGGTCGTAGTTCTTTGTCCATTTCAGGATCCTGAAGATTATACAACGTCTCAGTTTTTTGCGTTTGTTCAGTACAAGTTTTGAGCGTCGGACCTTTTAACCACATGCTGTTTTCGAGATTTTCTGCCTTGACTGATCGAGTTCCGATGTCAGCTGGATTACGCTGTGTGTGCACATATGACCATTGACTTGGTTCTGACAACTTATGAATCCGTGCCACTCTATTACTTACATAAGTATGGAATCTACGAGATGAGTTATATATATATCCTAAAACAACTCTGCTGTCAGTATGATACCTGATATCTGATAACGGAATACTAAGTTGATCGGAAATAATCTGTCCAATCTCTGTCGCTAATACTGCTCCGCATAATTCCAACCTTGGGATGGTGTGTCCGTGAGTAGGCGCGACCTTCGCCTTGCCCATTATGAAACCTAGTTCTGTTTCCCTTTTAACCGATTCAAGTTGCAGGTAGCCGACAGCAGCGATTGCCCGTTCAGAGGCGTCAGAGTAAATGTGCACAGTTTTAACTTCGGAGGAACTAAACGAAATTGGTACAAACATTCTTGATAGTTTCAAATTCTCTAACACATTTAATGATGTTCTCCACTCATCCCATTGCTCATACTGATCAGGCGGCAGGGGATCGTCCCACGAGGAGTCTCCTTGGTGAGTCATCACCGATCTGAGTAGTAGTTTACCTCTAACTGTCACCGGAGCGAGAAAGCCGATAGGGTCGTATATGCTATTTATCGTAGATAGAATACCACGACGCGTGTAAGGTTTAATGTCTCTGTCAATCTGATACATGAAACAATCTGAGCTAAGATCCCAATTCATTCCAAGACTACGCTGTACCGGAAGTGCACCTGAATCTAGATCCAAATCTTTGAGTTCTCTTGCAAGGTCATCAGAATCAAATGCATTCATTACTTCCTCTTTATTTGATGAAATCTTATGAAGTCGCAAATTACCATACTTTTGTAATGCTTGCTGAGTTCTCTTCATCAAGTCAATGGCAATAGAGGAAGTGGGTTGTGACGTCAACCCGTCGTCAACATAAACGTCTTGCGACACAAAGTTTTCCATATCTGAACCAAATTCAACTTCTCCTTCTAGAGCTGTTTTACGAAGTCCATAGGAAGCCACCGCTGGGCTAGGGCTATTCCCAAACACATGTACCCGCATTCTGTAGATAGTGAGTGGTTTCGCAAAATCATTGTCTTTATACCAATAAAATCGAAGATAATCTCGGTGGTCTCTGTTCACTTTGAAACCATAAAACATTTGTTCGATGTCGCCCATCACAGCAACAGGTTCTTTTCTGAATCGAAGCAAAACACCCAAGAGGTTGTTTGTCATGTCTGGGCCACTCAAGAGAACGTCATTTAGAGAAATGTTATTATACTTCGCTGAGGAGTCAAAGACGGCTCTTAGTTTGCCAGGTTTCTTTGGGTGATATACCCCAAAGATGGGTAGATACCACTGTTCTTGCTCACTATCAATATCGAGTGCGACCTCTGCATGACCTTTGTCGAGTATAGCTTTCATGAATGTAAAGAAATGTTCCCGTTTTTCTGGGTCTTTACGAAGATTAGCATCTAGACATCTAGCTCTCTTTAACGCTTGAGTCATATTGTTCGGCAGACGCTGTCTTTCCCGGCGGAAAGGAAGGGGTGCTGACCAATTGTTGTCGTCGTCTTTCTTAAACTGTTCGTCCATGATATCAAGAAATTGTCTATCGTCTCTTGATAAACCTGGTTTGTCATCTTCGACGGTACGAACAAATACATTATCACCAAGTTTGTGTTTGCTTTTAGTCGCTCCAAATACTGTTGTTTCCTCGATTTTCAGATTGTTTGTGCACGGAGGAAAGATAGAGAGTCGTTCAATAGCGCTCATATAAGTTTTCTTGACACGCGCTTCATCAGGATAATGCAGCTTTCCAAGACAAGTTTCTCCTATGATCGTCCATCCTAGTGGGAGCTTTTGAGCATATGGAGAATTCGGAGGACCAATTATTTGATCCTGCACGTAATGAGCCTCAATCAGATCACGTCCGATTAGAAGAAGAATCTTGGACTCTGCTTTCAACGGAGGAATGAAATCGACAATGTCTCGAAGATGAGGATGATGCATAGCGACCTCGGGGATAGGAATTTCATCGATAGTATCTGGTAACTGATCACATTCTAAAATACTAGGCAACTATAGCTGAATATTCTGATCAAGAGGTTCTACAACAAGTCCACAGAGTTTCCTTCCAGAGTTTTGTGACTTGCCATTACATGTAGAAAGTATGTAATCGGACATACTTGTCGATCCAAAATAGTCAAAGAGTTCTGATTTCCCCAGTGTCCTATTCGATTGGTCATCAAGAACTGCATAAACGTTCAGTCTTCTGTCGGGTTCATCTCGCATGAATACATTCACTAAAACGATTTTGGCGCACGACTTGCCACCAAATCTATCAAAACATATCTGTGTACACTTCGATTTCACCGAGCTTCCTGATCTATTGTCCTGTTTCGTGTCCTTTGATGGCTCCCCGCCATACCTTGTCGAGTCGACATTCCCTTGCTCATAATTACGAGTTACGTGAAGAGCTGTTGCATGATCATTTTTTCCACAAATTATACATTTGATAGTTTCTTGACAATCACGTTGCACATGTGTTTTTGTGTTACAACACCTAAAGCACATCTTGTTTTGTCGAAGAATTCGTTTTCTATCTTGAATCGATTTCGATTGAAATGCTCTACAGTCGTTTAAAGAATGACGAGTGCCATGAATCGGGCATTTTTCATCTTGGTCTCCACTAGATACATTATTATTTTTTGTCCCTACATGTTCTATCGACCCTTTGGTTCTGTTACCAGGAGTAAACGGTTTGGTATTCGAAGGCCCATTTCTTGATGTGGTTTCATACAAAAAACTTGGATTGTTCTTGATTTTACTTTGCTTATGAACAAAATCTGCAAATACCCTAAACGGTGGGTAGATCGTCCCATGTTTATCATTATAATCGACGGCAGTGCGAGTCCATCGTTCTTGTAAGTGCATAGGGAGTTTAGCAACGATAGGTTTCACTCCTACAGAACAATCGAAGTATGAGAATAATGCACCATAACATTCATTTTCCTTCACTGATGCGATCTCAGCAAGAATGTCAGATAAAACGTAGAGTTTAGAGTAGTCGTTCGTGATCCGTGGAAAGTTATCGAGTTTCTTTCGAAGTGCTTTATCAATGTGCTCTGGGCTGCCGTAGCGCTCATCGAGTCTCTCCCATATTAACTTCAACGCCTTCTGCGGGTTATACGTGTTAGCAGCCTTAATGCTCTGGACATGAGATCGTGATTCGGAGCCTGTCCACTTTACTAAAAGGTCGATCTCTTCAGCTGCATCAACTTTTATTTCCTTCACAATTTTTTGAAAACTTGACTTCCATGACGGATAGAATTCCGGACGATCGTCGAAAGTGTTGAATCGAGAATGTAACAAGTCGCGTTTCAACAAGAAGGAAGTGAAGTCAGACGCCATATTATGGTCTTTCCTGGTGCTAGAATTATTGTTATCATCGGGTGTAACATTATTATCCACAGTTCTAGGTTTGAACGGAGCCGAGTTTGGATCTAAAGCTGAGGACGAGAGCACAAAAGTAGCAGGATGCGGATCAAGTCGAGTATTTGGTAGGCCAGTTCTAGACGGAGATTTGTCCGGTCTTGACAACGGATTATCCAAGAAGGGTGGAGTTGAATCCTTGTCTGGGTCGGTAGAGTGCACAGTTTTGTCCGATACAATATGATCTGAATGTTGCATTTGATCAACAAAAGCAGCTGTTTTAGACTTAGAATCTAGTGGTGGTTGATCAACAATAACCTGTGACATGTTGTCCTGAAATTCTGCTTGTAAAGCTTCTGCTTCTGCTTCAATAGCAGCGGCTTCTTTTCGCTGTGTTAGTAGGTCCAAGTCTGCCATTAATTCAGTTTGATGACGCACTATCTTGGCTGCATCAACGGCCTGCTGCATATCAATTAGGGCCTTTTCCTTAAGCAATGCGGTTTCTTTTTCAGCAAAGTGTGCTCTTATTTTCGCCGCTTCTGCCTTAGCTTTCGTCCTAGCAATAACTGACGATCCGGACGACGATCTTCCACTTGACCTACTTCCTCGTGACCTTCTACTTCGAGTTGAACTATCGTATTCTGCTTCTCGCAAGGCATTAATATAGTCATTCATCCTTTTTGATTCTCTTTCCACAATGTCGGAAAAGTCTTGTATTTCATCTTGCAGAGTTTTTATCTCGTTCATACATTCAGCTGTATTAGTTCGACTAAGAAAGTTTAAGTAACTTTTACAAATTCTATCAAATTGTGTAGTCCTCTCGATTACACTTTTCTTGAGATCTTCGAGCGAGTTTAAGTCATTTGAATATGTTTCAATGTTTCTCACTAGTAGTTGAAAATCACTTTTGGCAACACTGATTTTCAACATATATACATTTTTCTTGTCTTCAAAGAGCTTATTTCCTTTAGCTGTTAAAGTTCTAACACGTTTTTCCTTTTCTACACTGTCCTGTGTTCCTTCTATCGTCTCAACGGTATTGCCTTCAATTTCTTGTAAATTGTTCAAATTATCCAATGGTTCATCATCAGACTGAGCCATGTTGATCAACAAGTCCAAATATGTTGCCAAGTAATCTTCTTACTGTAATGCCTCCCAATTAATTCTTCCAAATAAAAGGACTACATTAAAGTTAACCACATTTATTACATCAGAATCCATTCACAAGTAGCATGGTTACAATATATATGCTGATGAACGATTACAAGATGACGTGTGTGATGATTGATGCGGTAAGAAGCTGAAAATACAAAATAAACAACAATGTAACACCTAACTACTAAATATAGTACATAAAATGCAAAAACATTGGAAATTGCAAAAAGTACATTATGACACAAAAAGTTCACCATACATAAAAAGGCAAAATTTACTGTCGGCGATTGATTTGACTAAAATATCATTCCAATATATGTACACTTCAAAAATACACCTCACTGTGTTCATAGAACAAAAATCAGCAAAAATTTAAAATTACATAAATGGCACCAATGGCGTTCCATACTTTGAATATTCGAAAATAGGGGGGTGTTAGGATAACACATCTCATAATTTCAAATCGTTCAAAATGGATTATACATGTGTTTTATGATGTATTATTGTCATTTGAAACGTTCACTGGCAGTAATTTAATGTAAACAACGAAGAATCAACAAATTAAGGTCAAGGTAAGTATGATGTAAAAAAGACTTTAACCAGGACGTCAAAATTACTGTCACTTATGCAATACTCATAACAAAATATGCAGGTAATTATAATAATGTTTGTAACTTACATTGTGCCGGGATATGGCGAATATTTGGTTTGTTATTATCAAGTTTATGATGACACGTCATAAAAAAGAGAAATACAAAGATAGGGGAAAGTAACGCACATGTATCAAAAAACAAAAAAATCAAAGTACATTAGTTCTGATGAAGTCAGTACAGTCGTCGTCGTCGTTGTCGTCTGCGTCGTCGTCCGTCGTCTGCGGCGTCGTCCGAAGACATTTGGTTTTCGCACTATAACTTTAGTATAAGTTAATAGAAATCTATGAAATTTAAACACAAGGTTTATGACCACAAAAGGAAGGTTGGGATTGATTTTGGGAGTTTTGGTCCCAACAGTTTAAGAATCAGGGGCCAAAAAAGGGCCCAATAAGCATTTTTCTAGGTTTTCGCACAATAACTCTAGTATAAGTAAATAGAAATCTATGAAATTTTAACACAAGGTTTATGACCACAAAAGGAAGGTTGGGATTGTTTTTGGGAGTTTTGGTCCCAACAGTTTAGGAATTAGGGGCTAAAAAAGGGCCAAAATAAGCATTTTTCTTGGTTTTTGCACAATAACTTTAGTATAAGTAAATAGAAATCTATGAAATTTAAACACAAGGTTTATGACCACAAAAGGAAGGTTGGGATTGATTTTTTGGAGTTTTGGTCCCAACAGTTTAGGAATTAGGGGCCAAAAGGGTCCAAAATTAAACTTTGTTTGATTTGATTGAAAATTTAACTATTGGGGTTCTTTGATATGCCGAATCTAACCGTGCATTTAGGATCTTAATTTTTGGTCCCGTTTTCAAATTGGTCTACATTAAGGTCCAAAGGGTCCAAAATTAAACTTAGTTTGATTTTAACAAAAATTGAATTCTTTGGGTTCTTTGATATGCTGAATCTAAACATGTACTTAGTTTTTTTATTATGGGCCCAGTTTTCAAGTTGGTCGAAATTGGGGTCCAAAATTAAACTTTGTTTGATTTCATCGAAAATTGAACTATTGGGGTTCTTTGATATGCCGAATCTAACCGTGCATTTAGATTCTTAATTTTTGGTCCCGTTTTCAAATTGGTCTACATTAAGGTCCAAAGGGTCCAAAATTAAACTTAGTTCGATTTTAACAAAAATTGAATTCTTTGGGTTCTTTGATATGCTGAATCTAAACATGTACTTAGTTTTTTTATTATGGGCCCAGTTTTCAAGTTGGTCCAAATCGGGGTCCAAAATTAAAGCTAAAAAGGGGGTAAATAAATTTTTTTTTTGGGGGGGGGGGCAATTCTCCACAGCATATTGTATTACACAAAAGCAAAAAATTGAATATAAATTCAAATCATATGACCAATTCTAAGTTCTTTATTTCAGTTATTCTGTGTCAGAAACCTATTATGTGTCAAATATTTGAAGAAATTTTCAATTGCACAGTATTGCGCAATAGCAAGAAATTGATATGTGTGCCCTGTTATCAAAACTTTATTATTAAAAAATTCCATTGGAAATTTGCCAATATAAAATGTGCTGATGAAGCTTTTTTGTTTATCTTATCTAAACTGCTTTTAATATGTATATTTAAAATTTGCCATCCATGACTATGATGTCATTTTCTATTTTAATATGTTATGGTGTATTTAAATGGGCTGTTATGGTTGCAAAGTATAAAGAAATGGGGGGGGGGGTTGAAAACAAAATTTTGGGGGGGGGGTAAATGAGAAATTGGGGAGGGGGTAATTTTTTCTCATTTCATATTTCACAAATTAAAAAGAAAATTTCAAATTTTTTTTAGCAAAAAAAAGGGGGGGGGGGTTACAATAAATTTTATTGTTTTTTGTTTTTTTTTTGGGAGGGGGGTCAATGTGCAACTTCATTGTGTATTGCACAAAAGCTAAAAAAAGGGGTAAATTATTTTTTTTTTTTTGGGGGGGGGGCAATTCTCCACAGCATATTGTATTACACAAAAGCAAAAAATTGAATATAAATTCAAATCATATGACCAATTTTAAGTTCTTTGATTTCAGTTATTCTGTGTCAGAAACCTATTATGTGTCAAATATTTGAAGAAATTTTCAATTACACAGTATTGCGCAATAGCAAGAAATTGATATGTGTGCCCAATTTTAAATTTGAAATTGGTTATTTCTGATTTATATATAAAAACAAATAATACTGATATGGTTTGAATAGGTAAATTAAAAATTTTTAAGTTCTTAGACAACATTCATTCTGTGTCAGAAACCTATGCTGTGTCAAATATTTATTCACAATCCAAATTCAGTATTGTATCAAGCTTGAATGTTGTGTTCATAATTGCCCCAACTATTCAGGGTTCGACATCTGCGGTCGTATCTAGCTGCGCCCAGCGGAGCATTTTATTCAATTAATTTTCACATTTAGATCACTATTGCCAAATCTGGTTCCAATTTGTCATATAGTTTTGGACAAGAAATACAATCTTGGTTCCCAGTTTGGGTAACCTGACACCTAAGGATTTTAAAATCTTCATGATCTTATCGCCCTTTCCAAACATCAGCCATGTCAGTTGACAGTGGTGGACGTTGGACAGCATTTTTTAAGGAGTTTCTCTTAAATTTACATGTATATGATATCAATTCAAATTAATGAGTCCTTATACAGCACAGTCAGCGCGCATATGCTTTCGCGGTGTCAAAACACCGCAGATTTCCATCTTTTCGACACGAATTGTAATAATCTTATTGACTCAGTATTCAATAATACATATTACGAACGTAGAACCCTTCATTCTGTCTTTTACCCATGTAGATGGATTCGGCTATTACAGTTGTAATTGGTGCTTCATGTTTTAAATAATGATTTTCGGTCTTCCAATTGATTTGGTTTCATTGCTACTGATGAGAGATACAATACGTCCGACTTTGTGTATGGCATGTGTACATGTATATCTTGGTATTTGACTCCTTGTTTCTGTTGCCAGTATATGCAAGGCAGCTGGAACATGCGCGAGTAGTGCAGAAATGTTCTTACATGTATCTCACATTCATCGACGAAAAAAATAAAAATGGAATGTGTTATTCCATTTTCAAAGGCTAAATCCTGGGCTATTAGAAAAAATAAGGACGAAAATATTATCTCTATAACGGTCGTTTATTTTTTAAGCTATTTTAATAAGCACGACCCCTTTTCAGAAAATAATAAAGCTCAAAGGAGGTATCAACAAAACAACAAAAACGTCATTCGAATGGACACACAAAGTACAACGGCAAGAACAAAAAAAAAACTGAAAGAAATAAAATGCTCCGCTGGGCGCAGCTTGATACGACCGCAGAGGTCGAACCCTGAACAGTTGGGGCAAGTATGGACACAACATTCAAGCTTGATACAGCACTGAATTTGGATTGTGAATAAATATTTGACACAGCGTAGGTTTCTGACACAGAATTAATGTGGTCTAAGAACTTAAAAATTTTTAATTTACCTATTCAAACCATATCAGTATTATTTGCTTTTATATATAAATCAGAAATAACCAATTTAAAATGGAAAATTTTAAAGAAGTTTAATTTTGGACCCTTTGGACCTTAATTTAGACCAATTTGAAAACAGGACCAAAAATTAAGAATCTAAATACACGGTTAGATTCGGCATATCAAAGAACCCCAATAGTTCAATTTTTGATGATTCAATTTTTGATGAAATCAAATAAAGTTCAATTTTGGACCCTTTAAACCTCAATGTGGACCAATTTGATAACCGGGCCCAAATATCAATTTCTTGCTACTGCGCAATACTGTGCAATTGAAGATTTCTTGCCATTGCACAATACTGTGCAATTGAAGATTTCTTGCTATTGTGCAATACTGTGCAATTGAAAATTTCTTGCTATTGCACAATACTTATTATAATAATTTACACATCCTGTTTGGTGTGTATCTCTGGCCTTATCATTATTATTTGCTTTTATATATAAATCAGAAATTTAATAATACATTTTTTGGCAAATTTCCAGTATACAAATCAAATAAAGTTCAATTTTGGGCCCTCTAAACCTCAATGTGGACCAATTTGATAACCGGGCCAAATATCAAAAATCTAAATACATGGTTAGATTCAGCATATCGAAGAACCCCATATATTCAATTTTTGTTGAAATCAAACAAAGTTTAATTTTGGACCCCGATTTGGACCAACTTGAAAACTGGGCCCATAATAAAAAACTAAGTACATGTTTAGATTCAGCATATCAAAGAACCTCAAGAATTCAATTTTTGTTAAAATCAAACTAAGTTAATTTTGGACCCTTTGGACCTTAATGTAGACCAATTTGAAAATGGGACCAAAAATTAAGAATCTAAATACACGGTTAGATTCGGTATATCAAAACCCCAATAGTTCAATTTTCGATGAAATCAAACAAAGTTTAATTTTGGACCCTTTTGGCCCCTAATTCCTAAACTGTTGGGACCAAAACTCCCAAAATCAATCCCAACCTTCCTTTTGTGGTCATAAACCTTGTGTTTAAATTTCATAGATTTCTATTTACTTATACTAAAGTTATTGTGCAAAAACCAAGAAAAATGCTTATTTGGCTCCTAATTTTTAGCCCCTAATTCCTAAACTGTTGGGACCAAAACTCCCAAAAACAATCCCAACCTTCCTTTTGTGGTCATAAACCTTGTGTTAAAATTTCATAGATTTCTATTTACTTATACTAGACTTATGGTGCGAAAACCAAGAAAAATGCTTATTGGGCCTTTTTTTGGCCCCTAATTCTTAAACTGTTGGGACCAAAACTCCCAAAATCAATCCCAACCTTCCTTTTGTGGTCATAAACCTTGTGTTTAAATTTCATAGATTTCTATTAACTTATACTAAAGTTATAGTGCGAAAACCAAATGTCTTCGGATGACGCCGGACGACGACACGTCTAAAGATCTAAACATTCCGGTGTTCGTTGTAATCCCATACTATTCACTATAAACTGTTGCTCACATTTTGTGTACTAAAAATAAGTCATTTATATTTAGCTTACTTAAATTTTCTTTTCAGGAAAGACAGTAAGATGAAACTGAAAGGTGTGATCTCATTAGTTGGATTATATGTATATAGTCGTAATTTGTTGTTTCTTAAGAAATTTCAAGTCTCTGTTTCCGATCCTGAACTGTTAAAAGTTTTGGTTAATTGACTGATTGGTACATGCACCAGGACAAATATTCCATGCAAATTCAGGCCGGGAACATGCGTATCAAACTACTCTACATCTTAGGGGAGTGCAGGGTCCAAGTAAGGAACGGAAATTGTGTGGGGAGTTTTATTAGGGACTTTTTCAGAGTTGTGCAGTCTTACAAAATGAGACTACTGATTTCTCTGAAGATTTGTTGGTACATGTACCTGTATATCTTTAAAAAATTAAACTATTCCCTTGTTGTGAACTTATGAGCCCCACAAAGCCGTAAGATGGAGAGTTCTCATGGTGTACGTGTACATGTAGCTCTACAGATGTATTTATATACCATGACAAATTAAAGATTCATGGATAAATAAAAGGAATAAAAAATAATAAGTTTGTGTTCAATGTTTAATTTTAAATCTACAAAATATCAATACATGTATACATAACAAAACATAATCATTATAATAAGAAAAAAATGTAAAACTTTATGTGCAAAATTAAAATATTATGAAGACAATATTAAGACTATACATATTTAAATAACAATACAGGTATAATATAATTACATACATATATACATAAATTTTCTTTGTCATCTTTGTCTTTTCGTCTTAGTATTTCGTTAACCCTAGAAATGATCACATCTTGCCACACCTTGGTTCAGATAAATGGGGAAAGAAGAACAGGACATATCTTTGGAGGTGGTTTTTGCGGTCAGGGTCGATTTCTGTCTTGGGATTGGGACCTTTGCTACGGTTGTAGGAGTATTTCTTGTAGAGTTTTTCTGTCGTGAATAATTCGGGAAAGAGTCTTTTTGTAACCTTTGTGGCAAAGTGTCCGGGGCCATGGGTGTGTTGCTGCATAGAATCCAGGTCTTTCATACTGATGCGGTAGATGTCAGGAATGTGAGGAAATGGGTATGGTCCGTTCAGGTCAAGACAGGAAGGCTGTTGTTGATTTACTACTCCTTGAAATGGGTTAAAGGATGGCGGTGCAATATCAACTGGTTGGGTATGGTGTAAACTAGATGGCTGTATCTGGGGTTGTGTCGGTCTGTCTGTAAGAAGATGGATGAGGGAGCCTAACATAGTCTTTATTTCTGTCTGGTTGGTCAGGATAGCTGTCTGGTTGGTCATGATAGCTGTCTGGTTCTGTTCCAATGTGGCAATTCTCCGGAAAATGGAATGTCTGTCTTGGGTCGTTGGTCGTAGTGGGGTCTGGCATAATTCTGTGATGGTTCCCTGGGACAAGTCGAGCAATGTTGGGGTCTCTGGCATGATGGTCTGGTCAGTGTCCATGTATCTGAAAACTTGTTAAAAATTAAAACGGTCAGTGCTGATCTGTTGTCCAAATGTTGTCCTTGTGTCAGGGGCAGGTGGTTGTATGTCAGGTAGCGGTGCAGGTGGTGGTGTGGGTTGAGGCACAGGTAGTGATGCAGGTGGTGGTGTGGGTTGAGGCGCAGGTACTGATGCAGCTGGTGGTGGAGGAGCAACTGGTCTGGTGGTGCTGGTGGAGGTGCAACTGGTGGTGCAGGTGGAGGTGCTTTGCAGGACGTGTTGTTCTACGAACAACTGCTACCGATTTTTTCTACAATTAAGAAAACAAGAGGCTCAGTGGGCTGAGCCTGTATCGCTCACCTGGCAGTCACAAACTTTTGATTTGACAGACTAGATTGATTTCTGGAAACTTTGTAAATGATCTTCTATAAATGCTTCATACCAAGTATAAGTTCATTGGCCAAACGGTTTCAGAGGAGAAGTTTTAAATTTTGACCGATCAGAACATATAAAGGTTTCTGGTGACAATTTTGTTTCACGGACTAGAAAGATTTATGCAAACTTTGTAAAGGACCTTCCATAGATGCTCCATACCAAAAATCAGTTCATTTGGCTTTACGGTTTCAAACGAGAAGAACTTTTAAATTTCGACCAATCAGAACATGTAAATGCTCATGACAGCCATTTTGTTTCACGGACCAGGAAGATTTATGCAAACTTCCTAAAGGACCTTCCTTAGATGCTCCATACCAAAAATCAGTTCATTTGGCTTTAAGGTTTCTGAGGAGAAGAAGTTTACAATTTTGACCAATCAGAACATGTAAATGCTCATGGCAGCTATTTTGTTTCACGTACCATGCTGATTTATGCAAATTTTGTAAAGGACCTTCCATAGATGTTCTATATCAAAAATCAGTTCATTTGGCTTAACGGATTGTAAGGAGAAGAAGTTTTATATTTCAACCAGTCAGAACATGTAAATGCTCATGGCGGCCATTTTGTTTCACGGACCATGATGAGTTATGCAAACTTTGTAAAGGACCTTCCATAAATCATCCATACCAAAAATCAGTTCATTTGGCTTTACAGTTTCAGAGGAGAAGAATTTTTAAATTTCGACCAATCAGAACATGTAAATGCTCATCACAGCCATTTTGTTTCACGGACCGGGAAGATTTATGCAAATTTCCTAAAGGACCTTCCATAGATGCTCCATACAAAAAATCTCATCATCACCATTCACTAAGGATACCATGTTTACTTTAAAAACCAAATATTGTTGAAATCTGAGCAAGTGTAAAAAATGGTGGGAAAATGGCAGCCATTTTAAAAATGGCTGTCCAAAACAAACTTTCATCATCACCATTCAACTCGGGATACCATGTTTACCTTGAAAGTAGCTTTCATCTTCATTTTCTTTCTATAATTCAGGAAAAAGTAGCAAAAAACAGCATTTTGACCCCTATGTTCTATTTTTAGTAAGGGCAGACATGTTTTTCAACCAATCAAAAATCCAAGCATTACCTTTTTGCAGAATACCCTAAGGAACAATCTTACCAAGTTTCATTTGATTTTGAATAGCAGTTTCAGAGAAGATTTTTGAAATAATAACATAAAAAAGCCAATAAAATGCTCCGCTGGGCGCAGCTAGATACGACCGCAGATGTCGAACCCTGAATAGTTGGGGCAATTATGAACACAACATTCAAGCTTGATACAATACTGAATTTGGATTGTGAATAAATATTTGACACAGCATAGGTTTCTGACACAGAATGAATGTTGTCTAAGAACTTAAAAATTTTTAATTTACCTATTCAAACCATATCAGTATTATTTGTTTTTATATATAAATCAGAAATAACCAATTTAAAATTTAAAATTGGGCACACATATCAATTTCTTGCTATTGCGCAATACTGTGTAATTGAAAATTTCTTCAAATATTTGACACATAATAGGTTTCTGACACAGAATAACTGAAATCAAAGAACTTAAAATTGGTCATATGATTTGAATTTATATTCAATTTTTTGCTTTTGTGTAATACAATATGCTGTGGAGAATTGCCCCCCCCCCAAAAAAAAAATAATAATTTACCCCTTTTTTAGCTTTTGTGCAATACACTATGAAGTTGCACATTGACCCCCCTCCCAAAAAAAAAAAAACAAAAAACAATAAAATTTATTGTAACCCCCCCTTTTTTTTGCTAAAAAAAATTTGAAATTTTCTTTTTAATTTATGAAATATGAAATGAGAAAAAATTACCCCCTCCCCAATTTCTCATTTACCCCCCCCCCCCAAATTTTGTTTTCAACCCCCCCCCCCATTTCTTTATACTTTGCAACCATAACAGCCCATTAAAATACACCATAACATATTAAAATAGAAAATGACATCATAGTCATGGATGGCAAATTTTAAATATACATATTAAAAGCAGTTTAGATAAGATAAACAAAAAAAGCTTCATCAGCACATTTTATATTGGCAAATTTCCAATGGAATTTGTTAATAATAAAGTTTTGATAACAGGGCACACATATGTATCAATTTCTTGCTGTTGCGCAATACTGTGCAATTGAAAATTTCTTCAAATATTTGACACATAATAGGTTTCTGACACAGAATAACTGAAATAAAGAACTTAGAATTGGTCATATGATTTGAATTTATATTCAATTTTTTGCTTTTGTGTAATACAATATGCTGTGGAGAATTGCCCCCCCCCCCAAAAAAAAATAATTTACCCCCTTTTTAGCTTTAATTTTGGACCCCGAGTCGGACCAACTTGAAAACTCGGCCCATAATAAAAAAACTAAGTACATGTTTAGATTCAGCATATCAAAGAACCCCAAGAATTCAATTTTTGTTAAAATCGAACTAAGTTTAATTTTGGACCCTTTGGACCTTAATGTAGACCAATTTGAAAACGGGACCAAAAATTAAGAATCTAAATGCACGGTTAGATTCGGCATATCAAAGAACCCCAATAGTTCAATTTTCGATGAAATCAAACAAAGTTTAATTTTGGACCCCGATTTGGACCAACTTGAAAACTGGGCCCATAATAAAAAAACTAAGTACATGTTTAGATTCAGCATATCAACGAACCCAAAGAATTCAATTTTTGTTAAAATCAAACTAAGTTTAATTTTGGACCCTTTGGACCTTAATGTAGACCAATTTGAAAACGGGACCAAAAATTAAGATCCTAAATGCACGGTTAGATTCGGCATATCAAACAACCCCAATAGTTAAATTTTCAATGAAATCAAACAAAGTTTAATTTTGGACCCTTTTGGCCCCTAATTCCTAAACTGTTGGGACCAAAACTCCAAAAATCAATCCCAACCTTCCTTTTGTGGTCATAAACCTTGTGTTTAAATTTCATAGATTTCTATTTACTTATACTAAAGTTATTGTGCAAAAACCAAGAAAAATGCTTATTTTGGCCCTTTTTTAGCCATTAATTCCTAAACTGTTGGGACCAAAACTCCCAAAAACAATCCCAACCTTCCTTTTGTGGTCATAAACCTTGTGTTAAAATTTCATAGATTTCTATTTACTTATACTAGAGTTATTGTGCGAAAACCTAGAAAAATGCTTATTGGGCCCTTTTTTGGCCCCTGATTCTTAAACTGTTGGGACCAAAACTCCCAAAATCAATCCCAACCTTCCTTTTGTGGTCATAAATCTTGTGTTTAAATTTCATAGATTTCTATTAACTTATACTAAAGTTATAGTGCGAAAACCAAATGTCTTCGGACGACGCCGCAGACGACGGACGACGACGCAGACGACGACGACAACGACGACGACGACGACGACGACGCCGCCGCCAACGTCATACCAATATACGACCGTAAAAATTTTGCGGTCGTATAAAAATGTCAAAAAAGGGCAATAACTCTAACATCAGTAGACAGATTTTCACGAAAATCAGCACACAGGTAGCTTTCATCATGCTGAACACTTTCAAACTGCCAGAATTTGCCGTTACCTAATGATTTTTGAGATATTTGCGAAAAACTGTTGTTTAACCCCTATGTTCTATTTTTAGTAACAGCGGCCATGTTTTTCGACGAATCAAAAATCCCGAAATCAGTTCTATGCAGGGTACCCCAAGGAACATTCATATCAAGTTTGGTTCTAATTAGTCAAGTAGTTTCAGAGAGGAAGTTTTTGAAATAATAACATAAAAAAAAGCCAAAAATGTCAAAAAAAGGCAATAACTCTAACATCAGTGGACAGATTTTCACGAAAGTCAGCACACAGGTAGCTCTCATCATGCTGAACACTTTCAACCTTTTCAAGTAGTTTCAGAGGAGAAGAGTTTTGAATAATTGTTAACGACGACGACGACGGAGACGACAGATGACGACGACGACAACGGACGCCAAGTGATGGCAATTAAATTTTTTTGCAACAATCAGAATAAATGAAAGTATATAATTATATTTATCATGTGATTAAATTGTGGTGAAATGAAAACAATCAGTATGCTTATTGGAAAATCTCTGCATACATGGTGTATCATAAAAATCTGTTTGGAAACATCTATATATAAGATTAAATTTAATTTAAAATATTTGCATAAATATCGGAAGGGTGTTTATATTGTTTACAATAAAACAACTACTATTAAACAATGTCACACAAGATGATATCTGTATGTTGTATAATAATTAATTTTTTTGCTTGACACTTTTTATTTTTAAAGCCCTCCCCCCTTTCAAATTCTTTTCCTACACCTATGTTTATGTGGGTCCATAAAAACACCCAAGAATATCTTCAAATGCACGGACATGTCGACAAAATAAATTAATCTAATATAAAATGACATTATTGACTTCAGGGATATAAAAATCAGCAAAAATAATGTTATTTCGATCTTTAATAAGCTCTTTGAAAAGCAAAAACACAGGACAAGAAAAACTTGTCGTATGTTATAAATTTCAGATACATAAACATGTAAAACATTCATATCACAACAAAATTAATGAAATAAAATTGAGTATTACATTAAATTTATTATTCGGAATAAATTTCTGAAAAAAGGAATCAAATCAAATTATGAAATAATATTAAATAATGTAGTTAACAATATTTAATACTGATAGCAATTTTTCCTCAACAAACAACTTTAAATTTAAAGAAAAAATCATGTAAATTACGTATTTTTAGCATATTGGTATTTATATATACTGAACCGCAAAAGAAACGTCGCTTTTTCAAAATGTTAGCAAAATTCAAAATAAATATTAATTAATGATTTTTATATAATCAGTATTACGATTACATCACCAGGTAAGATTAAATTACCTGTGAATTAAATTTTCGGTTGAATAATTTTCAGTTGATATCGTAGAGCGACCGTACCTAAAACCGCTCGTGGGACACACTTGGCGGTAATTTTTCTTAAATCTTAAATGTTCGTGAAATTCATGCTCCTTTATGGGTATAAAAGGCCGGAGAAAATTAAAGAGTGTTAGTATCAGTGTTGACACAGAAGCTATGCCACGTCTGACTCCACAACAGAGAGAACAGGCCATTGGTCGATTGGATGCTGGGCAATCTGCCAGAGTTATTGCCAACGACTTCAACTGTGCTGTTCGAACAATTGAACGTCTACGGACACGGTACAATGCAACAAACAGCACAAATGACCGTCCCTGGAGTGGTAGACCCCAAGTCACTACCCCTAGACAGAATAGAGGCATTGTTCGTCACCATTTGATGAATCGGTTCACCCCAGCTGCCGAAACTGCCAGAAACACTGTTGGAACACATGGACGACCCATAAGTGATGATACGGTTCGTCGGCGATTAGCTGCTAGAAACATGAGATGTCGCCGTCCAGCAAGAGGACCTATTCTTACTCCTCGACACCGTCAAGCTCGTCTTCAGTGGGCCACTCAGCGACAGAATTGGCGAAATCGACAATGGCGTAACATCATCTTCTCTGACGAAAGCCGTTACTGCATTTCAACAGCCGATGGCAGAACCAGAGTGTGGAGAAGACGCGGGGAACGTTACGAAGACAGCTGCATTCTGGAAACAGACGCGTGGGGAGGACCTAGCATCATGGTATGGGGTGGAATCGGCCTTAACGTTAAACTTGGTCCAGTCATCTTTCAAAACCAAGTCTTGACACCCCATGTTCAGCCCATTTCGCACGTCATCAAAACAAGACTTTCCAACAGGACAATGCACGTGCGCATACCGCAAGAGCCACAAGAGACTTCCTACAGCAGAATAACATTAATGTTATGGATTGGCCGGCTTTGAGTCCAGATTTAAACCCTATTGAACATTTATGGGACGAAGTTCAAAGACGGTTGAATAATGAGCAGCCAAGTCCGACAACTGCAGCTGAACTTTCACAAGCGTTTCAGAGAGTATGGGCACGTATTCCGATGGCGTTTATTAATCGGCTCATCAACTCCATGTACCGAAGATGTGCCGCAGTAATTGGTGCCGGTGGAGGACATACACGTTATTAACGGACGTGGGAGCACAGCATTGAAAACATGTGACGTTGCGACAATTGTGACGTTTTTGTGAACATTGTAACCAAAAGACTGTAAATCATTCATTAAATTTTGTAAAAATTAATTTAAAATATATAAATGTCACTTTGAAATAAATGTATGTGAACATGTCATTTTGTGCGACGTTTCTTTTGCGGTTCAGTGTATTACTTCCAAAATAAATAAAAATTTTTAAAATTTACATGTTTTCTTGCCTATTCTTGGGTGTTTGTATGGACCGTGTTTATGTTAATCTCATCGTTTCCTTAAATCCCAATTACACGTACCCTCTAAATGTTCATTGGACCCCCAAATATGACATTGACTATGTCTGTTAATTTTACACTTGACACCCTGCAAATTTACCCTCAAATAACAAGTTTGACAAAATATAATGAATATTTTTTTTTCTAATCTTACTTTGTAGAGAATAAAATATGAGTAAACTCATCAGGACTTTTTAAGGGTTTTTAATTAATAAAAATGTTACAACCAAAACGTATTATTAGCAAATCTCGATCTAAATACATTCATTCCAAGACCACTTTAGTTTGTTTTCAACTTTTTTTTTAATTAAATGTTTTAAATGTATATATTATGAATCCAAAATTACTGCGTAAAAGAAGAAGTAATATTGCTGTTATCCAACATCCTGTCACCCAGCAGTGCAAAGCCATAAAACATGTAAAATGTAACCTTACTGGAAATATGCAATAAAAATGTTGAATGCAACTATACATAAGGCCATAAACTTTTATTTTTTTCTTGGGCATTGTTTAATGGAAATATGATATACAGGATGCGTTACGATAAATTCCAAATTTGACATTACACAAATATCAGTATTTAAGGATGTTGATCACTAAGAGAAGGTCATTCACTGATCGAAACACACAATGCTGAAAGTTCAACACCAAACCAAACTCAGAATTATCCAGCTTTATAATAGTGGTTGGAAAC
Organism: Mytilisepta virgata; assembly: GCA_028015205.1. NCBI lineage: Eukaryota > Metazoa > Mollusca > Bivalvia > Mytilida > Mytilidae > Mytilisepta > Mytilisepta virgata. The sequence continues at coordinate 26,229,903 of CM051513.1, forward strand.
CATATGCCATACAAAAGAAGCTTGAAGCTGAAAACACTATAGTTTCAGCAAGCAACGTTGAGCGAATAGTCAACAACTACAAAGTCGGCGCATTCAGTCCCGTTACCGAGGTATCACAGAGACCTGTAACGTTCAAGAAGGTTAATTACCAAGACCTTGATGCTGTAAGAGGCGCTTTGACATCAAATGCCACTTTTAAGCTCATAAAGAGAAGACCCTTATATAGCCTGTTAGGCAAAGCCAATTATTCAGACCACTTATTCCCCTCAAAGATTATTATAAGCATGCACGTACAGCAACGCCCCTTGAATGCTTGATCTGCCTGTCTAGAAAAGCTTTCTAGCCACAAAATAAGCATTTTAAGCAAAGACCCATATTCAACATGTCCAACAAAGCCAATTTATTCAGTATGTTAAGAAAATCTTCCAGCTCAGAATATAAATCGCGCCATAAATTTTATTGAAATTAAAAGGACAATCACCCAAGAATGTTAGGATAATTCTTATTATCTAAGTCCCTTCACTCCGCTGGTAATTACTCATGGTTTTAATTTGTAGATAATATATGCACTTCTAATGACATTGATCAAAAACAATTGATAGTAATAAACTACCAAAAAAAAAAAGAAATTTAACTAAAACCTTGAACCAGAAACTTCAGAGATAAGTATGAAAACGAATTCTTTAAAAAATTACAAACAGTGAAAGAAGATATTAAAATATACTTATATAGTAAAATAAAAACTCAATATCAAACTGAATTTTCTTTACTTTGGAAACAGAAAAATATCCTTATAAAATGAGAGTTAGTAACCACTTTTTAGAAATTGAAGGGTACTACTTAAAGAACCCTGCCAAGGTAAATGAAGCCTGCAGAAGCCTGTAGGTTAGTAGTATGTGGGCACAGTTCAGGTCGGATTTGAGGTGGTGCTGAGGTGGTGCTACCGGAAGTGACGTCAACCGGAAATTACGTCACCGGAAGTGACGTGACCGGAACCGGAAGTCAGGTGACCGGAACCGGAAGTGTGTTCTGCGCATGTGTAGGCGGAACCGGAAGTACCCGGAAGTGGTTTGCGCAACCGGAAGTAGGGTGTTTTTTCCGCCATTTGTTGACGGAAGTGACGAAAGTCACAGACCCGGACGTGTGGTCCGCGCATGTTCGGGCGGAACCGGAAGTGGTTGGTGCAACCGGAAGTAGTGGATTTTCTCCATTGACGGAAGTGACGCAAGTCACGGACCCGGATGTGCCATGCTTGACCAGATTGAATTATCTCCCTTTTCCCACACTTCTCGGTCGTCTCTGGCTCTTTCGTCGGTCTCTAGGGTCTGATACTCTCACTGTTATGTCGAAGTCCGAGAGTATACGAAGTACACTATTGGATTATCTCCCCTTATCCCGCTCTTTTCATCTGGGGGTGCTGTTTTCTGTGAGGACTAGGATTGGATTATGTCCCCTTACCTCCAAGTGATGCTTGTCACCAATGGAGGGGTATCCTTAGCAACCGCCTTAGCAACGGCGGTCCATTTCATTGCATTCACTTAGTTTCTCTTCTCTTGCCCCATCCCGTTCTTTGCTGCTCATGGCTACTCAGGCTTGTTGCTGTTCGTCATCGCTGCTCTTCTCTTGCTCTTTGCTGCTCAACGCTGCTCTGCACTGTACTCAGACCTGAAAGCACCCTAAAGACAATCGTTTACCCTAACACTAGTACCACTTCAAATTCATAAGGGATTGAGCCAGATTGAATTATCTCCCTTTTCCCGCTCTTCTCGGTCGTCTCTGGATCTTTGATTGAATTATCTCCCCTTATCCCGCTCTTTTCATCTGTGAGTGATGTTTTCTGTGAGGACTAGGATTGGATTATGTCCCCTTACCTCAAGTTGATGCTTGTCACCGCTCAATGGAGGGGTGTCCTTAGCAACGGCGGTCTATTTCATTGCTCTATGCTTCGCTTCTCTTCGCTTGCTCTTCGCTGCTCCATGCTGCTCATCGCTAATAATGACTATATTCACCTGCTGATTTATGATTCTTGGGGTTACTTGTCGGTGTTTTCGCTGCTGCTTCCGCTCCTGCTGCTTGTTGGTGTTCGTCATTGCTGCTCTTATCTTGTTCATCGCTGTTTTTCTCGTGCTCTTTGCTGCTCGTCGCTGTTTTTCTCTTGTTCTTTGTTGCTCATCACTGTTTTTCTCTTGCTCTTTACTGCTCATCACTGTTTTTCTCTTGTTCTTTACTGGTCGTCACTGTTTTTCTCGTACTCTTTGCTGCTCATCGCTGTTTTTCTCTTGCTCGTTACTGCTTATCGCTGTTTTTCTCTTGGTTTTTGTAGCTCGTCGCTGTTTTTCTCGTGCTCTATGCTGCTCGTCGCTGTTTTTCTCTTGTTCTTTGCTGCTCATCGCTGTTTTTCTCTTGTTCTTTGTTGCTCATCACTGTTTTTCTCTTGTTCTTTACTGCTCGTCGCTGTTTTTCTCTCGTTCTTTACTGCTCATCGCTGTTTTTCTCTTGGTCTTTACTGCTTATGGCTGTTTTTCTCGTACTCTTTGCTGCTTATCGCTGTTTTTCTCTTGTTCTTTGTTGCTCATCACTGTTTTTCTCTTGCTCTTTACTGCTCATCACTGTTTTTCTCTTGTTCTTTACGTCTCATCGCTGTTTTTCTCTTGCTCGTTACTGCTTATCGCTGTTTTTCTCTTGGTTTTTGTAGCTCATCGCTGTTTTTCTCGTGCTCTTTGCTGCTCGTCGCTGGTTTTTCTCTTGTTCTTTGTTGCTCATCACTGTTTTTCTCTTGCTCTTTACTGCTCGTCGCTGTTTTTTCTCTTGTTCTTTGTTGCTCATCACTGTTTTTCTCTTGCTCTTTACTGCTCATCGCTGTTTTTCTCTTTGTTTTTGTAGCTCATCGCTGTTTTTCTCGTGCTCTTTGCTGCTCATCGCTGTTTTTCTCTTGGTTTTTGTAGCTCGTCGCTATTTTTCTCGTGCTGTTTACTGCTCGTCGCTGTTTTTTCTCTTGTTCTTTGTTGCTCATCACTGTTTTTCTCTTGCTCTTTACTGCTCATCACTGTTTTTCTCTTGTTCTTTACTGCTTATCGCTGTTTTTCTCTTGGTTTTTGTAGCTCATCGCTGTTTGTCTCTTGCTCTTTACTGCTTATCGCTGTTTTTCTCTCGCTCTTTGTTGCTCATCGCTGTTTTTCTCTTGGTTTTTGTTGCTCGTCACTGTTTTTCTCGTGCTGTTTACTGCTCGTCGCTGTTTTTTCTCTTGTTCTTTGTTGCTCATCACTGTTTTTCTCTTGCTCTTTACTGCTCATCACTGTTTTTCTCTTGTTCTTTACTGCTTATCGCTGTTTTTCTCTTGCTCTTTACTGCTCATCGCTGTTTTTTCTCTTGCTCTATGCTTCTCATCGCTGTTTTTCTCTTGTTCTTTGTTGCTCATCACTGTTTTTCTCTTGCTCTTTACTGCTCATCACTGTTTTTCTCTTGTTCTTTACTGGTCATCGCTGTTTTTCTCTTGCTCTTTACTGCTCATCGCTGTTTTTCTCTTGCTCTATGCTTCTCATCGCTGTTTTTTCTCTTGTTCTTTGTTGCTCATCACTGTTTTTCTCTTGCTCTTTACTGCTCATCAATGTTTTTCTCTTGTTCTTTACTGGTCATCGCTGTTTTTCTCTCGTTCTTTACTGCTCATCGCTGTTTTTCTCTTGCTCTTTACTGCTTATGGCTGTTTTTCTCTCGCTCTTTGTTGCTCATCACTGTTTTTCTCTTGTCCTTTGTTGTTCATCGCTACTCCTTACCTTACTCGCGTGCTTATTTCGTTTTTTGGGGCTACTTGTCTCTGTTTTCGCTGCCACTACTGCTCCTGCTGCTTTTTGCTGTTCGTTATCGCTGCTCTTCTCTTGCTCATCGCTGTTTTTTCTCTTGCTCATCGCTGATCCTTTCTTGTTCTTTGCTGCTCATCCCTATTCAGGGCCTTACTCGCGTGCTCATTTGCTCATCTCTTGCTCATCGCTGCTCACAACTGCTCTTCTCTTGCTCATTGCTGCTCATCACTGCTCATCGCTGCTCTTCTCTTGCTCTTTGCTGCTCATCCCTACTCAGGACCTTACTCGCGTGCTCATTTCGCTCCTGCTGCTGCTACACAAGGAATGGGGTTTACTGCTGATGATCGGAAGGCCACTCGGTACTCATGTTGTCGGTTTGATTGGTAGATCAAGACTGATCGATGTGATTGTATACTGGGATATTTAACACAAACACAAATGAAACAGTTTCATATTTTATTTTACAAAATCTACATCAGTCAATGTTTTAAGTTCTGGTTCTTTCTCTTCAAACAAAGGTATGATCTTCTTCAGTTCTTGCCATTCGTAAGGACTCAGCGTTATACCTCTCTTGGTTGGCTGTAAAGTCAGTTCTCCGTTAGGCACGAAATATTTTCTGATGTGAATGATAGGATAGGGTGCTTTAATGATGACATAAACATCTTCTCCCAGATGATATGTCCAGTCCACCGGTTCTTTGTCCTTGATTCTGGTGATCAGGTCGTCCACCACTTCTGTAGTACTGCACAACATTTTCCACTGCATTAACGACAGGCTGACTCCGGTCTTGGTGGGCACCGTTTCACTTTCCCAAAATCTGAGATCTACTCTTTTACTGCCATTCCATTCTGTCAGCTCTGCATAACGTCCTCCACCCAGTAGTACTTTCAAAGGAATATCGGAAGCTGTCATGGCGTCTTGAACGATATCGCGCTTGGTCTGGTCTTTGGTTTTCTTTTCTTTACGAGACATATCGGCTGACTGATTCCTCTTCTTGCTGGTCTATTTATATACATATATTTGTGAAGATGGATTGGATTGGTTATTATATTATGAAACGTGAAACAGGATTGGCTATCTTTCCGACATCGTGATTGGTTAACTTCTCCCGTTCCGATTGGTCGAAAATCTCGTATTTTCATTGGTCAATTCCAACCGTTTCGATAGATCAACACGATGGTACACTGTCCAAATATGTGGCGCCCAATCCGGAAACTGCTCACAATAGGTACGAGTAAACGCCGACAATACGATCAGTCTTCCTTGGTTCACCACACCGTCTTCGAACATGGCAGTGATTCTCTCGTATACTTGGAAGGGGTCCATCGTACGAATGACTTCTCTGACTATCTTCACTTCCTTTTATACATTTATGACATGAGACTACTCTGCATTGACAAACTTGTAACTGTCTACATATATACATGTATATATAGTGTTGCCAGATGATCCCGATACCGGGGTTTTGTATCTGACGCACTGGCAGTCCACCCGGACAGAGGAAAATACCGACAATCGTGTTCAGGATGAACGAGATTACATCCGCCACCTTTCCTGATATGGTTCGCCACACATTCAACCTACAAAATACGACCTTCAAGATCAACGTGTCGTTTGGATTTATACTGAGAAACGCAGAGACCGGAGAACTAAGATACTTCCATTCCAGGACGGGGACGAATGTTCTCTGTCTCGATGATGTTAGATGGACATCAAAGATGGCTGCACCCATTCTCTTGGTTTTTGCTGCTCATCGCTGTTTTTCTCTTGCTCTGCTAATGATGACCTTACCTCATTTCAGTTTTGGGGCAACTTGTCGCTGTTTTCGCCGCTGTTGCTAGTGGTGGTCGATTGTCGTTAGTCAAAGATTGGATCTGTGCGAGAGCACCCTTAGATCCGGGTTATTTAAAAGTCCACTCTGCATTTATCCAGGCTTGTGACTGGCTATCATAAGATAGGCTGCATTAATCCTGCTCAATTTTTTAAGGGCACTCTGCATTTGTCCAGGCTTGTGACTGGCTATATATATGTATAAACATATATAGGCTGCATTACCCTCCTTCCCTTTTTTTGTTATATTTTTTTCTGTTTTTCTTTGTAATATGTTCCAATTCATCCGTCACATAGAGTCATTGCTGTCTTCAGCTGCAGGTGGGTCGTAGTCCTTCAATACACGGTTAAGCAGATATTTTCGTTTTTCTACGGCCTAATCCCATGATTCTTTTGATTCGTAGTCTTCCTATTCCCTCTAGCGTTTAGCCGTTTTTCTTGATCTCTCTATGTACGGGGTCTTTATTTATGTCTTGATGCCAGGACACCAGTCCGAGGTAATGCTTTCGTATTTCGTCTCTGTATGAGTCAAACATGTCTCTATATGCTGCCAAGCGTGCCTTGTTTTCTTCCATTCCGGCTTCCACTACTTCGTTTACTGTCTGTGAGTATTCCGATTGATGTACTTGAAATGTTATGTTCAAAACGACTTCCCATAGGGACTGTTCGCAAAGCTCTTCGGAGTCTTCGTTGGATCCATGGTCACTACTTTGTTCCGATTCATCGTTATCGGCTTCTGTGGTGGTGTCTGAAGCTGAATCACTATAGTCTGTTGAATCCTCTTCAATACCATGTGCATTCTTTTTGTGTCGCACTAGGTTAAAGTTTTGCTTGGATTGGTATCCACAGGTATACATTTAAGACGTCTTTATTTCCTGGTAGTCGATAGCAGAATGAGTTCCGGTCGTCCTGCAAGTGCTTATATTAGATACAGGTTCCTCAGCGGCTTGTTGATTCATACACAAGCGTTTGGCAAAGTATTCGTTTCGACATTGTTGCAGTTCAGATTTCACTTTTCTGATGAGGTCTCTTTTAAGTCTTTTCCACTCGTTGTCAATCCTTCTACATCCCTTGCAGATATTCATGTTTTTGTAGAAGTCCGCAAAGCTCTTGTTCGTTTGACACTTTTTACATTTCTTGTTTGGATCCACTTTGTTGGGTCCTCCACTTGTGTTATCCAGCCGTTTGGTTCTCTTCACTTTGGTTAGAAGTAATTTCCTTTTCCTTTGTGGTTTTGCTTTGGTGTTAGAAAGATCCACAGGTATTAAATATCTAGCAGGAACCACTAAATCAACGAGAGGCGTTTTGGATGCCATTGATACGTGTGTGTTGTTTGACGGTCTTCAAACAACTGACGAAATTAAACAAAACCTCTGATTATATTTTCGTTAAAAGCTTTTCATTGGTGTCATGGTGACGAAGATTGCTTTTTTTCTATTCATTCAGACCTCACAGTTCGCTGTTCGTTGTTGCTATTGCTGCTGAGGAGGTGAAGGTGGGATTCTCACTGTTTCGTTATAAGTCACCTCTTAGTCTCGTTGATGTTACGATGAACATCAAAGATGGCTGCCTCCATGTAACGCGGACCTGAAAGAGAGCACCCTATGAAATAGAAGTTTTAGAGTCTTTCCGGACGGGAACAAATGTTCCCAGTCTCGTTGATGTTACGATGGACATCAAAGATGGCTGCGCCCAAGTAACGCGGACCTAAAAAAGAGCACCCTAATGAAACGAAAATTTCAGAGTATTTCCGGACGGAAACGAACGTTTACAGATTTCAGTCCTAACCCTAACTCGAGTCCTAACCCCAACTCTAATCCTAACCCTAACCCTAACCCTAACCGTAGTCTTGCCTCATGTTTGTCACGCTTGCTTAGGTGAACCACCGGCGTGGGGTATGAGTTGTTAGAGTAGGAGTACGAGACAGACCTACGATAAGGGTTAGAGACAAGACTACGGTTAGGGTTAGGGTTAGGGTTAGGGTTAGGGTTAGGATTAGAGTTGGGGTTAGGACTCGAGTTAGGGTTAGGACTGAAATCCGTAAACGTTCGTTTCCGTCCGGAAATACTCTGAAATTTTCGTTTCATTAGGGTGCTCTCTTTTAGGTCCGCGTTACTTGGGCGCAGCCATCTTTGATGTCCATCGTAACATCAACGAGACTGGGAACATTCGTTCCCGTCCGGAAAGACTCTAAAACTTCTATTTCATAAGGGTGCTCTCTTTCAGGTCCGCGTTACATGGAGGCAGCCATTTTTGATGTTCATCGTAACATCAACGAGACTAAGAGGTGACTTATAACGAAACAGTGAGAATCCCACCTTCACCTCCGCAGCAGCAATAGCAACAACGAACAGCGAACTGTGAGGTCTGAATGAATAGAAAAAAAGCAATCTTCGTCACCATGACACCAATGAAAAGCTTTTAACGAAAATATAATCAGAGGTTTTGTTTAATTTCGTCAGTTGTTTGAAGACCGTCAAACAACACACACGTATCAATGGCATCCAAAACGCCTCTCGTTGATTTAGTGGTTCCTGCTAGATATTTAATACCTGTGGATCTTTCTAACACCAAAGCAAAACCACAAAGGAAAAGGAAATTACTTCTAACCAAAGTGAAGAGAACCAAACGGCTGGATAACACAAGTGGAGGACCCAACAAAGTGGATCCAAACAAGAAATGTAAAAAGTGTCAAACGAACAAGAGCTTTGCGGACTTCTACAAAAACATGAATATCTGCAAGGGATGTAGAAGGATTGACAACGAGTGGAAAAGACTTAAAAGAGACCTCATCAGAAAAGTGAAATCTGAACTGCAACAATGTCGAAACGAATACTTTGCCAAACGCTTGTGTATGAATCAACAAGCCGCTGAGGAACCTGTATCTAATATAAGCACTTGCAGGACGACCGGAACTCATTCTGCTATCGACTACCAGGAAATAAAGACGTCTTAAATGTATACCTGTGGATACCAATCCAAGCAAAACTTTAACCTAGTGCGACACAAAAAGAATGCACATAGTATTGAAGAGGATTCAACAGACTATAGTGATTCAGCTTCAGACACCACCACAGAAGCCGATAACGATGAATCGGAACAAAGTAGTGACCATGGATCCAACGAAGACTCCGAAGAGCTTTGCGAACAGTCCCTATGGGAGGTCGTTTTGAACATAACATTTCAAGTACATCAATCGGAATACTCACAGACAGTAAACGAAGTAGTGGAAGCCGGAATGGAAGAAAACAAGGCACGCTTGGCAGCATATAGAGACATGTTTGACTCATACAGAGACGAAATACGAAAGCATTACCTCGGACTGGTGTCCTGGCATCAAGACATAAATAAAGACCCCGTACATAGAGAGATCAAGAAAAACGGCTAAACGCTAGAGGGAATAGGAAGACTACGAATCAAAAGAATCATGGGATTAGGCCGTAGAAAAACGAAAATATCTGCTTAACCGTGTATTGAAGGACTACGACCCACCTGCAGCTGAAGACAGCAATGACTCTATGTGACGGATGAATTGGAACATATTACAAAGAAAAACAGAAAAAAATATAACAAAAAAAGGGAAGGAGGGTAATGCAGCCTATATATGTTTATACATATATATAGCCAGTCACAAGCCTGGACAAATGCAGAGTGCCCTTAAAAAATTGAGCAGGATTAATGCAGCCTATCTTATGATAGCCAGTCACAAGCCTGGATAAATGCAGAGTGGACTTTTAAATAACCCGGATCTAAGGGTGCTCTCGCACAGATCCAATCTTTGACTAACGACAATCGACCACCACTAGCAACAGCGGCGAAAACAGCGACAAGTTGCCCCAAAACTGAAATGAGGTAAGGTCATCATTAGCAGAGCAAGAGAAAAACAGCGATGAGCAGCAAAAACCAAGAGAATGGGTGCAGCCATCTTTGATGTCCATCTAACATCATCGAGACAGAGAACATTCGTCCCCGTCCTGGAATGGAAGTATCTTAGTTCTCCGGTCTCTGCGTTTCTCAGTATAAATCCAAACGACACGTTGATCTTGAAGGTCGTATTTTGTAGGTTGAATGTGTGGCGAACCATATCAGGAAAGGTGGCGGATGTAATCTCGTTCATCCTGAACACGATTGTCGGTATTTTCCTCTGTCCGGGTGGACTGCCAGTGCGTCAGATACAAAACCCCGGTATCGGGATCATCTGGCAACACTATATATACATGTATATATGTAGACAGTTACAAGTTTGTCAATGCAGAGTAGTCTCATGTCATAAATGTATAAAAGGAAGTGAAGATAGTCAGAGAAGTCATTCGTACGATGGACCCCTTCCAAGTATACGAGAGAATCACTGCCATGTTCGAAGACGGTGTGGTGAACCAAGGAAGACTGATCGTATTGTCGGCGTTTACTCGTACCTATTGTGAGCAGTTTCCGGATTGGGCGCCACATATTTGGACAGTGTACCATCGTGTTGATCTATCGAAACGGTTGGAATTGACCAATGAAAATACGAGATTTTCGACCAATCGGAACGGGAGAAGTTAACCAATCACGATGTCGGAAAGATAGCCAATCCTGTTTCACATTTCATAATATAAGAACCAATCCAATCCATCTTCACAAATATATGTATATAAATAGACCAGCAAGAAGAGGAATCAGTCAGCCGATATGTCTCGTAAAGAAAAGAAAACCAAAGACCAGACCAAGCGCGATATCGTTCAAGACGCCATGACAGCTTCCGATATTCCTTTGAAAGTACTACTGGGTGGAGGACGTTATGCAGAGCTGACAGAATGGAATGGCAGTAAAAGAGTAGATCTCAGATTTTGGGAAAGTGAAACGGTGCCCACCAAGACCGGAGTCAGCCTGTCGTTAATGCAGTGGAAAATGTTGTGCAGTACTACAGAAGTGGTGGACGACCTGATCACCAGAATCAAGGACAAAGAACCGGTGGACTGGACATATCATCTGGGAGAAGATGTTTATGTCATCATTAAAGCACCCTATCCTATCATTCACATCAGAAAATATTTCGTGCCTAACGGAGAACGGACTTTACAGCCAACCAAGAGAGGTATAACGCTGAGTCCTTACGAATGGCAAGAACTGAAGAAGATCATACCTTTGTTTGAAGAGAAAGAACCAGAACTTAAAACATTGACTGATGTAGATTTTGTAAAATAAAATATGAAACTGTTTCATTTGTGTTTGTGTTAAATATCCCAGTATACAATCACATCGATCAGTCTTCATCTACCAATCAAACCGACAACATGAGTACCGAGTGGCCTTCCGATCATCAGCAGTAAACCCCATTCCTTGTGTAGCAGCAGCAGGAGCGAAATGAGCACGCGAGTAAGGTCCTGAGTAGGGATGAGCAGCAAAGAGCAAGAGAAGAGCAGCGATGAGCAGTGATGAGCAGCAATGAGCAAGAGAAGAGCAGTTGTGAGCAGCGATGAGCAAGAGATGAGCAAATGAGCACGCGAGTAAGGCCCTGAGTAGGGATGAGCAGCAAAGAACAAGAAAGGATCAGCGATGAGCAAGAGAAAAAACAGCGATGAGCAAGAGAAGAGCAGCGATAACGAACAGCAAAAAGCAGCAGGAGCAGTAGTGGCAGCGAAAACAGAGACAAGTAGCCCCAAAAAACGAAATAAGCACGCGAGTAAGGTAAGGAGTAGCGATGAACAACAAAGGACAAGAGAAAAACAGTGATGAGCAACAAAGATCGAGAGAAAAACAGCCATAAGCAGTAAAGAGCAAGAGAAAAACAGCGATGAGCAGTAAAGAACGAGAGAAAAACAGCGATGACCAGTAAAGAACAAGAGAAAAACATTGATGAGCAGTAAAGAGCAAGAGAAAAACAGTGATGAGCAACAAAGAACAAGAGAAAAAACAGCGATGAGAAGCATAGAGCAAGAGAAAAACAGCGATGAGCAGTAAAGAGCAAGAGAAAAACAGCGATGACCAGTAAAGAACAAGAGAAAAACAGTGATGAGCAGTAAAGAGCAAGAGAAAAACAGTGATGAGCAACAAAGAACAAGAGAAAAACAGCGATGAGAAGCATAGAGCAAGAGAAAAAACAGCGATGAGCAGTAAAGAGCAAGAGACAAACAGCGATAAGCAGTAAAGAACAAGAGAAAAACAGTGATGAGCAGTAAAGAGCAAGAGAAAAACAGTGATGAGCAACAAAGAACAAGAGAAAAAACAGCGACGAGCAGTAAACAGCACGAGAAAAACAGTGACGAGCAACAAAAACCAAGAGAAAAACAGCGATGAGCAACAAAGAGCGAGAGAAAAACAGCGATAAGCAGTAAAGAGCAAGAGACAAACAGCGATGAGCTACAAAAACCAAGAGAAAAACAGCGATAAGCAGTAAAGAACAAGAGAAAAACAGTGATGAGCAGTAAAGAGCAAGAGAAAAACAGTGATGAGCAACAAAGAACAAGAGAAAAAACAGCGACGAGCAGTAAACAGCACGAGAAAAATAGCGACGAGCTACAAAAACCAAGAGAAAAACAGCGATGAGCAGCAAAGAGCACGAGAAAAACAGCGATGAGCAGCAAAGAGCACGTGGAATACAGCGATGAGCTACAAAAACAAAGAGAAAAACAGCGATGAGCAGTAAAGAGCAAGAGAAAAACAGTGATGAGCAACAAAGAACAAGAGAAAAACCAGCGACGAGCAGCAAAGAGCACGAGAAAAACAGCGATGAGCTACAAAAACCAAGAGAAAAACAGCGATAAGCAGTAACGAGCAAGAGAAAAACAGCGATGAGACGTAAAGAACAAGAGAAAAACAGTGATGAGCAGTAAAGAGCAAGAGAAAAACAGTGATGAGCAACAAAGAACAAGAGAAAAACAGCAATAAGCAGCAAAGAGTACGAGAAAAACAGCCATAAGCAGTAAAGACCAAGAGAAAAACAGCGATGAGCAGTAAAGAACGAGAGAAAAACAGCGACGAGCAGTAAAGAACAAGAGAAAAACAGCGATGAGCAGCAAAGAACAAGAGAAAAACAGCGACGAGCAGCATAGAGCACGAGAAAAACAGCGACGAGCTACAAAAACCAAGAGAAAAACAGCGATAAGCAGTAACGAGCAAGAGAAAAACAGCGATGAGCAGCAAAGAGTACGAGAAAAACAGTGACGACCAGTAAAGAACAAGAGAAAAACAGTGATGAGCAGTAAAGAGCAAGAGAAAAACAGTGATGAGCAACAAAGAACAAGAGAAAAACAGCGACGAGCAGCAAAGAGCACGAGAAAAACAGCGATGAACAAGATAAGAGCAGCAATGACGAACACCAACAAGCAGCAGGAGCGGAAGCAGCAGCGAAAACACCGACAAGTAACCCCAAGACAAGCATCAACTTGAGGTAAGGGGACATAATCCAATCCTAGTCCTCACAGAAAACATCACTCACAGATGAAAAGAGCGGGATAAGGGGAGATAATTCAATCAAAGATCCAGAGACGACCGAGAAGAGCGGGAAAAGGGAGATAATTCAATCTGGCTCAATCCCTTATGAATTTGAAGTGGTACTAGTGTTAGGGTAAACGATTGTCTTTAGGGTGCTTTCAGGTCTGAGTACAGTGCAGAGCAGCGTTGAGCAGCAAAGAGCAAGAGAAGAGCAGCGATGACGAACAGCAACAAGCCTGAGTAGCGATGAGCAGCACGGAGCAAGAGAAGAGCAGCGAGGAGCGGGATAGAGCAAGAGAAGAGAAACGAAGTGCATCATAGAAATGGACCGCCGTTGCTAAGGCAGTTGCTAAGGACACCACTCCATTGGTGACAAGCATCACTTGGAGGTAAGGGGACATAATCCAATCCTACCTTTGGTCCTCACAGAAAACATCACCCCCAAATGAAAAGAGCGGGATAAGGGGAGATAATTCAATCAAAGATCCAGAGACGACCGAGAAGAGCGGGAAAAGGGAGATAATTCAATCTGGCTCAATCCCTTATGAATTTGAAGTGGTACTAGTGTTAGGGTAAACGATTGTCTTTAGGGTGCTTTCAGGTCTGAGTACAGAGCAGCGTTGAGCAGCAAAGAACAAGAGATGAGCAGCGATGACGAACAGCAACAAGCCTGAGTAGCCATGAGCAGCAAAGAACGGGATGGGGCAAGAGAAGAGAAACTAAGTGAATGCAATGAAATGGACCGCCGTTGCTAAGGCGGTTGCTAAGGATACCCCTCCATTGGTGACAAGCATCACTTGGAGGTAAGGGGACATAATCCAATCCTAGTCCTCACAGAAAACAGCACCCCCAGATGAAAAGAGCGGGATAAGGGGAGATAATCCAATAGTGTACTTCGTATACTCTCGGACTTCGACATAACAGTGAGAGTATCAGACCCTAGAGACCGACGAAAGAGCCAGAGACGACCGAGAAGTGTGGGAAAAGGGAGATAATTCAATCTGGTCAAGCATGGCACATCCGGGTCCGTGACTTGCGTCACTTCCGTCAATGGAGAAAATCCACTACTTCCGGTTGCACCAACCACTTCCGGTTCCGCCCGAACACACGCGGACCACACGTCCGGGTCTGTGACTTTCGTCACTTCCGTCAACAAATGGCGGAAAAAACACCCTACTTCCGGTTGCGCAAACCACTTCCGGGTACTTCCGGTTCCGCCTACACATGCGCAGACCACACATCCGGGTCCTAGCACGTGACTTGCGTCACTTCCGGCAACAAAGGGCGGGAAAACTACCCACTTCCGGTTGCGCATGCGCGCAAAAATCACTTCCGGTTCCGGTCACCTGACTTCCGGTTCCGGTCACGTCACTTCCGGTGACGTCATTTCCGGTTGACGTCACTTCCGGTAGCACCACCTCAGCACCACCTCAAATCCGACCTGAACTGTGCCCACATACTACTCAGGTTAATGGCTATAGATACGTGGAATATTTTTACATATTATGGTAGATGAAAGTATATTATTTGAAAATATCGAGAGAAAAAATTGATTTTGATAAGTTTTTCGACTCTTAATCGATGATTTTCTATTGTCGTATTTGAAGCCTGCAAGAATGCGACGCCATCTTGTTTTACCTGAGATTCGAGTTGACATGTATAGTTAATTAGCCAGTGTATATTGTAAATATTGTAAAATAAACAATTTTATTAAGTTTAATGTTAATTGAATGTAATAAAAATGTAGAACTCTCTTCCATATTCATAAATGAATATGTTACCACACCCAACGACGAGTACGTGGTTCTACTTATGGGTCCATTTTTTTTTTTTTTTTTTTTAAATTTATTTATTTACTTTTACATTTTTCATAATGAAAAACTATATACAAAATAACAATTTTGAAGAAAAATCTTTATCAGCTAAAACTTTTTTTTTAAAATTTATTTATTTACTTTTACTTTTTTCATAATGAAACTATAAAAAAAATAACAATTTGAAAAAGAAATCTTTTTCAGCTAAAACTGTGAGAGCAGAGGAAGAAGAAATAGAAAAACGTTAACCTAAAGCGGAAGAAGAAAAAACCAAAATTGAATAAAAAATCTATAATTTAGGGCGCTTGCTGACGGATGTTGTCTTTGCATTCCGTACCCGCTTGACTTGACCGGGTTTCTTGGCAAGTCGAGTGGTTACGGGTACTGTCAATTGTCCCTCTGTAGAAACCAACCGATTTGACTGCGGCCTAAAATGTATAAATTTTAAATAAATTTTGCGGCGTTGCTCATCCGTCAAGTCAATCCAAATATCACGAGTCACCCTGAAATGCATTGACCGTTCTGCCAATTCCAAACAACCCCTCCCATGAAGTGCACCCCTTATCTCAATAACTTGGGACTCGTGAATGTCCCTTAATCTGGCAATCAGATCAGGAATTTTCGACACCTTCCAGTCTCCCAAGTTTTTGATTTTGTGATTCATTGACTCGCAATTATTATTTTTCCAATCGTTTGGTATATTACCATTGTTTTGGCTCGGGAGAAAATTTTTTTCTTTTTATGTAGGGAGCAATTTATCTCTAAGATATTTGCCCCCGACATGCCCGAATTGTTCCAAAATTTCTGATTCCCGTTCTAAATATGAAACACGTGAATCAGAATATAGAAGCCCGGAATGGCTGAGAAGTTATCCGAGAATTACCATGTGGCATATATCCAGGATATTCGCCAATGTATTCATAAACTTGAAGCAAATGAATGCCAACATGGTTTGGTAAATTTTGAAACCAGTTAACCCTTCTTTGGTAATTTAATTCTTTTTTCAATTTTGAATGGTACCTCTGTAAAATAGCAATAGAACTTTGATCTGGCTGATGACCAAAGAATGCAAATGGGATTTTTACTTTTTTTGAATTTCGTGGAGAAAAAGTTCTGTTTAGAATTCCGATAGAATTACCAAATACCCCATTTACTGCCGGATAAAATGATCTAATGGGTTTGCCAATGACTGATGCTGCTGCATGAATAACAAAAGCTGATGAAAAAGAATAATTAACAGAACAGGCCTGTAGTGCGGCGTCATATGTGTCAGAAACCAAAGACAGTCCGTCATGTCTGTGTTCGTCCGTATAAAAAGATTTGTACTGAATCATTTCAATACATGTCCTATATCTAATTTCTACAGAAAGAATTTCTGAATTTTGAATTCCGATGGAGATGGCATTAAAAAGACAATTCCCATCTCCAGTCGTCTCCACTGCCCAATATGTCGAATTCTTGCTCAAATGTGAAGTTCCTACTGAATCTATTGCCAAAGATCTATTTACCTCTAAAGATTGTGGAGACAGTGTTTTTTTATATTATCAATAAATATTTTGTTATCATATAGCCCATTCAGAGCTGTAATTAAAACATAATGAAAACATTAAAATGATAATTAATCCTAATAAGTGAAGCCAGTTCACTACTCAGTATAGTTCAAAGCTATGATTGTGTGATTAAATTATATTAATTAAATTATTTAAGTGAGAATATTTCAAGTTGTATTTAGTTTATTTAAGTATAGGTATTTCTTTTAATAACTATATAAAAATGTTAATATGTGATTATTTACTTAAAATTGTTTATTTTACAATATTTACAATATACACTGGCTAATTAACTATACATGTCAACTCGAATCTCAGGTAAAACAAGATGGCGTCGCATTTTTGCAGGCTTCAAATACGACAATAGAAAATCGTCGATTAAGAGTCGAAAAACTTATCAAAATATTTTTTGTTTCGATATTTTCAAATAATATACTTTCATCTACCATAATATGTAAAAATATTCCACGTACCTATAGCCATTAACCTGCAGGCTTCTGCAGGCTTCATTTACCTTGGAAGGCTTCTTTTAGTAGGACCGAATTTGAAAGAGGACGGTATAAAAACATCAAAAGAGAAAACAAAATATGTAAAACATGTACTTTAAATGAGATAGAGGATGAAATACATTTCTTCTTCAATTGTCCAAATATGACATGTTAAGGAAAGATTACTTCAATAACATCATTGAAATACAACCAAGTATAAATAATTATTTGCCTTTTGAAAAACTGAAAATTATTTTTATCCTCTAAAGATCTTATGCGGTTTGTTGCACCATTTATAAAAAAAGTATTTTACACATTTTTTTTTATGTATTTCTGTTCTACTTTTAAATTTATGTTACTTAAATGTTTAAATAATGTTGTCAACCCTTCGGGGTATAAATTTGCATTTCAAATAAAGAATTAATTAAAATCTTGCATTTCTATATTTTGTAAAAGAGAAAATATAAGTAGACAAAATTAAATAATACTAGATGGAATATTACCGTTTTGATATAATAAATTTACAATAGATTACCAACTTGAAATGGGACTAAACTCATAACAAACAGGGGGAAAAATATTTTATCAGCGTGTGAAGGCAAGAACGGCATTTGATAACGTGTAGACTTGTTCAAAGGCGTACAAAAATTATAAGTCGTTCAGGTGGACTTCGTATTATCAATTGAAAGTGGAAACTCTGATAAAACATTGATCATTAACTTATATCCAATCCCCAAAGCGACATGAACTGACTTGAATTGAAAATAAAGAACCTACCTTTCCATCAGACTTGATAAATCCTCTGGACCTAACTTGAAATGCACTGTCTTCTAAATACTGCACAAGAAAATGTGTACCTTGGTCTTACCAGAGAGCTCGAAGTGTCATGGTGAATTGGAACAAATAGAATGTGTGGTTAACAAAACAGATTGATTTTGCTGTACATAATCCCAAGCCGAAGACTCTATACATTTGTAGAAATTGCATGGCTTCTTGAATACTTACCAATGATTGGGTCGATCTATCAAAAGCTGTAACAACATGTCAGCTTGTGAGTGCCCCAATCAGAAGAGAACATGTTGTATAAACATTGATTCTTTTTGGTTTTTTTTGTAATCAAAAACTGCTTCTCGAGTTTGGTCGGTTTATTAATAGTTGTAACAACATGTGTGCTTGTCAGTGTCACAAAACGGAAAACTGTTATATAGTATTTTGAATGTAGTGTAAACATGTACTGTGTGGGATTTTGTATAATCAAAAATGGCTTCTTAAGTAAAACAAGATGATTTGATGGCTTATTCTAATTCAAAATGGGATATTCACTACCTTGCTGTTTGATTGATTTATTAAAGTGTACAAAACACAATGAACATCGAGACAACAGAGTTTTTATAAATGCCTGTGATTTATTTTGTGCACGAAATTAAAACAAATTACTAGTCTAAGAATGCCCCGAAATCTGAAAAACTATAGGCTCTCAAGAGCCTGTGTCGCTCACCTGTATCTAATGTGATTTTGGAAATTATGTAAAATTATATAATGATTGAGACCAAGATTGGTTTAATTTGACACAGTATTTAAAATTAAAAACAGGTCATCTTAGTGTAGTCTTACAATAGCTACTGAAGACATCTTATCATTATTATTAAAAGGAACATTTATACCCTGTTTTATTTCATTCTATTTAGTGGTTCTCTAAAACAAGACATTTGAATGTATTTCCCATAGTGTCTTATGTTAAACTAAGTCCCCTGCCGGTAGCCTTCTCTGATGATGGTTCAACTACAAAGTAACAACACTTGGTCAGCACCTCATATGTAATATTCATGCCATATTTGGTTTCATTCCATTCTGTGGTTCTCTAAAAGAAGACATTTGAGTGTTTTTCCCATAGTGTCCTATGTTAAACTAAGTCCCCTGTTGACGGCCATCTTGGATGATGGATCAGTTACAAAGTAACAACACTTGGTCAGCACCACACAAGAAACATTCCTGCCATATTTGGTGTCATTCCATTCAGTGGTTCTCTAAAAGACATTTGTATGTATTTCTCATAGGGTCTTATGTTAAACTAAGTCCCCTGATGGTGGCCATCTTGGATGATGGATAGGCACCAAGGTAACAACACTTGGTAAGCATCTCATAAAGAACATTCATGCCATGTTTGGTTTCATTCCATTCAGTGGTTCTATAGAAGAAGACATTTGTATGTATTTCCCTTAGGGTCCTATGTTAAACTAAGTCCCTCACTGGTGGCCATTTTGAATGATGTAACGGCTACAAAGTAACAACACTTGGTCAGCACCTTGTAAAGAACATTCATGCTATGTTTTGTTACATTCCATTCAGTGGTTCTCTAAAAGAAGTCATTTGTATGCATTTCCCATAGGGTCCAATGTTAAACTTAGTCCCCCGCTGGTGGCCATCTTGGATGATG
Source organism: Mytilisepta virgata (assembly GCA_028015205.1). NCBI lineage: Eukaryota > Metazoa > Mollusca > Bivalvia > Mytilida > Mytilidae > Mytilisepta > Mytilisepta virgata. The sequence continues at coordinate 26,249,238 of CM051513.1, forward strand.
GATCGGCAACAAAGTAACAACACTTGGTCAGTACCTCATAAGGAACATTCATGCTATGTTTTGTTACATTCCATTCAGTGGTTCTCTAAAAGAAGTCATTTGTATGCATTTCCCATAGGGACCAATGTTAAACTTAGTCCCCCGCTGGCGGCCATCTTGGATGATTGATCGGCTACAAAGTAACAACACTTGGTCAGCACCTCATAAGGAACATTCATGCCAGATTTAGTTTCATTCCATTCAGTGGTTCTCTAAAAGAAGTCATTTAAATGCATTTCCCATAGGGTCCTATGTTAAACTAAGTTCCCCGCTGGCAGCCATCTTGGATGATGGATCAGCTACAAAGTAACAACACTTGGTCAGCACCTCATAAGGAACATTCATGCCATGTTTGGTTTCATTCCATTCAACGGTTCTCTAAAAGAAGTCATTTGTATGCATTTCCCATAGGGTCCTATGTTAAACTAAGTCCCCCTCTGGCGGCCTTCTTGGATGATGGATCGGCTACAAAGTAACAACATTTGGTCAGCATCTTATAAGGGTTCATTCATGCCAGATTTAGTTTCATTCCATTCAGTGGTTCTCTAAAAGAAGTCATTTGTATGCATTTCCCCTAGGGTCCTATGTTAAACTAAGTTCCCCGCTGGCGGCCATCTTGGATGATGGATCGGCTACAAAGTAACAACACTTGGTCAGCACCTCATAAGGAACATTCATGCCATGTTTGGTTTCATTCCATTCAGTGGTTCTCTAGAAGAAGTTCAAAATGTAAAATGTTAACGACGACGCCGGACGACGGACGCCAAGTGATGAGAAAAGCTCACTTGGCAAAAGCATATGCGCCACACCCCGCGCTGACTGTCCTGTATGACCATAATACGTCGTCCCGTCTTTAAAGACAGGTGTATAAAAATTGGCCATTAAATGGAAAATTGCTAAGTATTTTTTAATTATTGTTCGAAAACTGGAAAATCCCCCCTTTTTTATGAATAATGTCCCTTAACCCTGAATGCAAAAACCGTAAATTTGTAAATATCGAAAGGGAACTTGCTTCGATGGACAAAAACAATTCACTTAAGTATCAGGAAAATTGCTCAAAGCATTTTTGAGTTAGAGTCCGAAAACTGGAAAATCATCCTTTTTATGAATAAAGTCCCATAACTCAGAAACCTAAAACCGGAAATTTATAAAAATCGAAACGGAACTTGCTTCAATAGATATTAACAATTCACCAAAGTTTCATGAAAATTGGTGAAAGCGTTTTTGAGTTTTTGTCCAAAGTTTGGACGATGGACGGATGGACCGACAGAAAGACGGACAACGGTATACCATAATACGTTCCGTCTTTAAAGACGGGCGTAAGAATGACAATTAAAGTCCCATAACTCCCATAAAATTTGACGAATCAAAATTGCGATGCTATAGGATCAAATATATGTAGTAACTAACAATCCTACAAAATTTGAACAAAATATGATCAGTGGTCTCAGAGGAGTTGTGTCCACAAACGTTTCATATAGTGCCACAGTCACAAAAACGTTAAGTGTCTTATAGTGTCAAATGTAGAAAAAAGTTGAAGTCCCATAACTTCCGTAAAATTTGTCCAATCAAAATTGTGGTGCGATAGGATCAAGTACATATGGTGACTAACAGTCGTACAAGATTTTAACGAAATCCGATCAGCGGTCTCATGGGAGTTGCGTCCACAAAGTGTTCCTATTGCCGTATAAATATATACATTCCATTATGTAGCATGTGACATATTTAATAAATATTTCTGTCATTAAGGTAATATATATATATTGGGAAACGAGTTAATATAAGTTGAATAACTTGTTTTTGACCCCTTTGATATATATATAACCGCGGACTATACAAGCCTTTATGCGGTATATATTTTGTTAAAATTTACTTGTGTATTTGTATTAGAGTTATATCTATTAATAAAATATGTTTACACTAAAGTGTTGCTATAGTGTCAAATGCAGGTAAAAGTTAAAGTCCCATAACTCCCGTAAAATTTGTCGAATCAAAATGGCGGTATAATAGGATCAAGTACAATGTACAAAAGGTGACTACCAATCTTATAAAATTTGAACTAATTCCCATCAGCAGTTTCAGAGGAGTTGCGCTGACCAATAACTGTGATGGACGGACGGACAAAAGTTAAAGTCCCATAACTTCCGTAAAATTTGTAAAATCAAAATGGTGTGCAACATAAAATCAAATACATATGGTGACTAACAGTCCTATGAAATTTTAACGAAATCCGATTAGTGGTCTTAAGAGCAGTTGCGCTGACAAATAACTGACGGATGGACGGACACCATTACTAGGTCCCTCCGTCGCATTGCGGCGGAGACAATTTATAATATGTGATTGTAGAAAGTAGCAAATGTTATATAATGCGTTAATACAAAAAAACTCAAGAAGGCAATCCAACGATCACCGGTTCTGTGTTAAAGAATAAGAACCCTTAAAATCTCAAGATGGCCTATTATTAGAGTTATGTGTACAATGTATATCGAATTTCACAGAAACCCTGCAGGCACAATTTGTACTAGGCTGGTATAAAATACAACGTACCTGTGTTGACAAAGTCACGTCCAGTCATATAATATTTAGAAGAACCAATATCACAAACAATTCTGTATTTTTTGTTGCAAACTGATGTTTCATCTTTGCAGGACAGAGTAACATTGACAGATGCTTCCGCGAAACTTTTATTTCTATTAAAAGTCACAAGTACAAATTCTGCAAGTGTCTTCTGTAAATGATAAAGCATCAACGTCTTCAACACAGGTCCTAATTTTTTGCAATTGTCTAAGTTCTGTAGTAACCTTCATTATGTATGCTAGTGACTTGAACTTTGGAAAGAAAAATTCATCTAAACATTGTTGGCAATAAAACCAGGATACACACACTAAAGGCAAAGGCAATGTTGCCTGAGGGAACTGAAGCCCTACTTTTTTCTGTTTTTGTATTTTAGTAGCTTAAGTTTACCAAAAAAAAAATAACACTCTTTCAGATATACACTGTATTTTAAATTTTTTTATGTTTATTGAAATTCACTTTAGGCAAAAAAAAAATATGTGTTTTTCCGGTTACCCGACCCACCCTATTTTTTTTGCACCAAAATTCCGACCCTAAACTTTTTTTTTGACGATTTCAGAAAAAATCCGGAAAAACTACGTGCTTTTTCCGTAACGGTCTCTTTTATTATAAAATCGTAATGGCTGCGCACTTGTTTACAGCAATAAGTTTGTTGGCCGTACGGATAAATAAATGCCAGCACCTTGTAGTGGATAAAAATGCAATCCTAAGCATTGAAAATCGGAGGACACTAATAGATATTTTACGGACAACCATTGAGAACTGCCTAGTAAAGGTTTTCAGTTGACAGTGACATGCAATACGTCTATGGACACTGCAAAGGGGACATCATTCGATGTTCAGCAAAACATGGTAATACAACTGTTTATACACATCAATTATACCGTTCAATATACATTGCCATCCCATTTTTTTTTAAGGAAAAAAAAAAAAAAAAAAAAAAAAAAAACTACCTACCCTATTTTGAAATTCCATGTAATAGGAAACACACATATTTTTTTTTTTTGGCCTTAAGTCTTTAGGTCCTAAAGCAACACAGCACACAAATCAAACACCACAAAGACACAACTATGTGATAACTAGAGGCTCCCAGGAGTCTGTATCGCTCACCTAAACTATGTCCGCCTTGAATGGCAGCCTGGAACATTGCTGTCAAACCAATTGGCTCACTGGTTTCAAACAAGATCTTTCAGTAATTTTCCAATTAGGTCCTATGTTAAACTATTTTCGGCTTTGGTGGCCATCTTGGATCACAGATGGAGTCATCGGATATAATTCTGAAAGAGGAACAACTAATTAAGACCATTGCTGCCAAGTTTTGTTCCAATTGGCCTAGTGGTTTCAGACAAGAAGATCTTTAAGTAAATTTCCAATAGTGTCCTATTTTAAACTATGCTCAACTCTGGTGGCCATCTTGGATAACGGGCCAGGTCATCGGATATAATTCTGAAAGAGGACCAACTAATTAGGACCATTGCTGCAAAGTTTTGTTCCAATTGGCCTGGTGGTTTCAGACAAGAAGATCTTTAAATAAATTTCCCATAGTGTCCTATTTTCAACTATGGTCGGCTCTGGCGGCTATATTGGATGAGGAGTTTGGTCATTGGATAAATTTCTGAAAGAGGATCACCTAAGGACCATTGCTGCCAAGTTTTGTTCCAATTGGCCTAGTGGTTTCAGACAAGAAGATCTTTAAGTAAATTTCCCATAGTGTCCTATTTTCAACTATGGTCGGCTCTGGCGGCCATATTGGATGAGAAGTTTGGTCATCGGATAAATTTCTGAAAGAGGATCACCTAAGGACCATTGCTGCCAAGTTTTGTTAAATTTAGCCTAGTGGTTTCAGACAAGATCTTTAATTAAATTCCCAATAGGATCCTATGTTAAACTATGTTTGGCTGTGGCGGCCATCTTGGATGACGGGCCAGGTCATTGGATAAAAATCTGAAAGCGGACCACCTAAGGACCATTGCTGTTAAGTTTTGTTCCAACTGGCCCAGTGGTTTCAGACAAGATCTTTAATTAAATTCCCCATAGAGTCCTATGTTAAACTATGTTGGGCTTTGGCAGGCATATCGGATGACGAGTTGGGTCATCGGATACAATCTGGGAGAGGACCACCTAAGGACCATTGCTGCCAAGTTTTGTTAAATTTGGCCTTGTGGTTTCAGATAAGAACATATTTCAGATAAGAAGATATTTAAGTAAATATTCGATAGGGTCCTGTTAAACTATATCTGGCTCTGGTGGCCATATTGGATGACAAAATGGGTCATCGGATACAATCTGGGAGAGGACCACCTAAGGACCATTGCTCTTAAGTTTTGTTCCAATTGGCCTAGTGATTTCAGACAAGAATATATTCAATTAAATTCCCCATAGGGTCCTATGTTAAACTTTGTTCGGCTCGGGCGGCCATCTTGGATGACGGGTGGAAACATCGATATCATTCTGAAAGAGAACCACCTAAGGACCATTGCTGCCAACTTTTGTTCCAATTGGCCCAGTGGTTTCAGAGGAGAAGATCTTTAAAGGAAGGTTTATGACGACAGACGACAGACGCCGGATGCCAATAAAAATGCATTGAAAAGAAAACGCAATTAGAGCAAAACAGTATCACCTACATCAGGTGCTTCGGAAGGAAATTAAGCTAATTAGAAGCAAATATACAAAGTGTACAATTATACAGACAATAATATTGTATTGACTATTGCAGTATGTTGCTTACATTTTGATATTCTATGGTACAGTTTGGAAGAGGTACAATCATCATGAAATTTATGTTTATAGTTGCTGTTGATCCACTGTGAGAAAAAGTGATATTCATTGTGTCTCCAGTTGGGGGATCTGTAACAGAAATTACACATTGTTTAAAAATTCCATCTCTTAATTATTATAAACTTAAGCTTCTCAGGAGTCTGTCAAAAGCCCATAGGGATTTGTTAATGATTTTATTTTGCACTAAATGTCCACTCCAATTTAACAGGAGGGATGGACTAAGGACTATTTCAACAAAATATTGATTGCTTATGATAATAAGGCTTCATGAAGTTTTGGAATATCCAAATGATAAAATAATATACCTCTGCTATCTTCCCAATTCAGTAAAATCTTTGGGACCACCATTGTTAAAATTAAAAATTATCTGTGCATGACATAATAATCAATTTTTGAAATCGGTGAAGAAAACTTAATTCCTCATTTTGAAACACCGCTTTACAAAGGTAAAACATTCTAGTTAGTCTGTAGGATATTGTCATCAATGCTGGAGGTCAGCACTTAGTGCTATATTTTATCGTCACAAAGACTGTCAAAGTTAAAAGTGGATCACCTAAGGTACGACATCAAAAGTTCAATGTAGGATAAAAAACTTAATTCACATAGTTTTTTCACTGACCCCCCTCCCCCTCCCTCTTAACTTAATTTGGGAAAAATTGATTGACCAATATGGGCATATGCTTTGATAATCCCTTTTGGGATTCTGTGGTCACCCACAGCCAAGTCAGAAAAATTGCTCCGGACACAGAATCCCAAAAGGGATCAATGCTCTGGGAGCATACTTTTTGTATCATGTGTCCTCTTTTTCTTCAACAATGTATGTTTGTTCTGAATATTGACTTGGACATCACTTTTAAAAAATATTGGAAAAAGTGATGTGCATTATTAGTATGCATTAAAAAAGGCATTGTTAAATTATAATTTTATACATATATCATTCACAATTCATGATCGATAAAGTGTTTGAACGACATAGATACTGTAACAGGAGGGGGTCAGTGAAGACACCTCCCGGGACGTGTACTGGCCAGTACTTCGCCCCTATTCGATCATCTGGATACCTGATGTCAGATTCTGGCTATAAACAAAGACATAAATTCAATATAAGACAATATTTTATTTACAAATATACGACTATCTAGCCAAACTTAAGTACCAAAGTAATGCCAAAGTAATTGCAGAATAAAATGCTCCGCTGGGCGCAGCTAGATACGACCGCAGATGTCGAACCCGGAATAATTGGGGCAATTATGAACACAACATTCAAGCTTGATACAATACTGAATTTGGATTGTGAATAAATATTTGACACAGCATAGGTTTCTGACACAGAATGAATGTTGTCTAAGAACTTAAAAATTTTTAATTTACCTATTCAAACCATATCAGTATTATTTGTTTTTATATATAAATCAGAAATAACCAATTTAAAATTTAAAATTGGGCACACATATCAATTTCTTGCTATTGCGCAATACTGTGTAATTGAAAATTTCTTCAAATATTTGACACATAATAGGTTTCTGACACAGAATAACTGAAATCAAAGAACTTAAAATTGGTCATATGATTTGAATTTATATTCAATTTTTTGCTTTTGTGTAATACAATATGCTGTGGAGAATTGCCCCCCCCCCCCCAAAAAAAAAAATAATAATTTACCCCTTTTTTTAGCTTTTGTGCAATACACTATGAAGTTGCACATTGACCCCCCTCCCAAAAAAAAAACCAAAAAACAATAAAATTTATTGTAACCCCCCCCCTTTTTTTTTGCTAAAAAAAAATTGAAATTTTCTTTTTAATTTATGAAATATGAAATGAGAAAAAATTACCCCCTCCCCAATTTCTCATTTACCCCCCCCAAATTTTGTTTTCAACCACCCCCCCCCATTTCTTTATACTTTGCAACCATAACAGCCCATTTAAATACACCATAACATATTAAAATAGAAAATGACATCATAGTCATGGATGGCAAATTTTAAATATACATATTAAAAGCAGTTTAGATAAGATAAACAAAAAAGCTTCATCAGCACATTTTATATTGGCAAATTTCCAATGGAATTTGTTAATAATAAAGTTTTGATAACAGGGCACACATATCAATTTCTTGCTATTGCGCAATACTGTGCAATTGAAAATTTCTTCAAATATTTGACACATAATAGGTTTCTGACACAGAATAACTGAAATAAAGAACTTAGAATTGGTCATATGATTTGAATTTATATTCAATTTTTTGCTTTTGTGTAATACAATATGCTGTGGAGAATTGCCCCCCCCCCCCCCAAAAAAAAAAAAAATTTACCCCCTTTTTAGCTTTAATTTTGGACCCCGATTTGGACCAACTTGAAAACTCGGCCCATAATAAAAAAACTAAGTACATGTTTAGATTCAGCATATCAAAGAACCCCAAGAATTCAATTTTTGTTAAAATCGAACTAAGTTTAATTTTGGACCCTTTGGACCTTAATGTAGACCAATTTGAAAACGGGACCAAAAATTAAGAATCTAAATGCACGGTTAGATTCGGCATATCAAAGAACCCCAATAGTTCAATTTTCGATGAAATCAAACAAAGTTTAATTTTGGACCCCGATTTGGACCAACTTGAAAACTGGGCCCATAATAAAAAAACTAAGTACGTGTTTAGATTCAGCATATCAAAGAACCCAAAGAATTCAATTTTTGTTAAAATCAAACTAAGTTTAATTTTGGACCCTTTGGACCTTAATGTAGACCAATTTGAAAACGGGACCAAAAATTAAGAATCTAAATGCACGGTTAGATTCGGCATATCAAAGAACCCCAATAGTTCAATTTTCGATGAAATCAAACAAAGTTTAATTTTGGACCCCAATTTCGACCAACTTGAAAACTGGGCCCATAATAAAAAAAACTAAGTACATGTTTAGATTCAGCTTATCAAAGAACCCAAAGAATTCAATTTTTGTTAAAATCAAACTAAGTTTAATTTTGGACCCTTTGGACCTTAATGTAGACCAATTTGAAAACGGGACCAAAAATTAAGATCCTAAATGCACGGTTAGATTCGGCATATCAAAGAACCCCAATTGTTCAATTTTCAATGAAATCAAACAAAGTTTAATTTTGGACCCTTTTGGCCCCTAATTCCTAAACTGTTGGGACCAAAACTCCAAAAATCAATCCCAACCTTCCTTTTGTGGTCATAAACCTTGTGTTTAAATTTCATAGATTTCTATTTACTTATACTAAAGTTATTGTGCAAAAACCAAGAAAAATGCTTATTTTGGCCCTTTTGTAGCCCCTAATTCCTAAACTGTTGGGACCAAAACTCCCAAAAACAATCCCAACCTTCCTTTTGTGGTCATAAACCTTGTGTTAAAATTTCATAGATTTCTATTTACTTATACTAGAGTTATTGTGCGAAAACCTAGAAAAATGCTTATTGGGCCCTTTTTTGGCCCCTGATTCTTAAACTGTTGGGACCAAAACTCCCAAAATCAATCCCAACCTTCCTTTTGTGGTCATAAAACTTGTGTTTAAATTTCATAGATTTCTATTAACTTATACTAAAGTTATAGTGCGAAAACCAAATGTCTTCGGACGACGCCGCAGACGACGGACGACGACGCAGACGACAACGACGACGACGACGACGGCGACGACGACGCCAACGTCATACCAATATACGACCGCAAAAATTTTGCGGTCGTATAAAAAGAACTCGGGTGGAATCTATGGATTCCTGCGAGCTGAAGTCTAATTTAGACTGAAATTAAAGTGTACAAGAAAGGTGGCAGTAATGCCGGCTCGTACACATGGTCTTCTCTCCACCGCTGCAACTCCTGATCAATGTTAAGATAAAATCTTATAACTTTCTCAGATAAATTTAAAGATAAGGTATGGAAGAAATTTTGAATAAACTAATATTCATAAAATATTAAACAGATTTCATAGGTAAATACTTTAACAGTTAAACAAATTAAGCTACTTTACATTTTAGTGTGTTTAAATTGAATTAAACTTAAAATGAACATATAATTAAGAAAACATTAATCTGAACGTAATAAAAGGAGACTAATCAAATCAACATCCATTACATTCCTCCCTCCTTAAAGACAATTATTTATTAAGTTAATATTTGGCAAAAGAAATATTAAAAATGGATGTATTTAAAACAATAAACAATGCAATTAGACAGTTAATAAATGCTACTTCACCATACATGTACAGTCCAATCATTGAAAAGTTCATCACTATATTATAATCCAGGAATTACTGGCGAAGACACATTAAGAGAATAACTGTTCCATAGACAACGGACACTGTAATAAGAATCCATGAAACGGAACTTATCTACTTGGTTCAAGTTGTACCAGGTGTAGTCCACCACTGTTCATCTCACGAAAACACTTTGAACTTGTGTTTTCGGGTTCTAAATAGTCCATCGTTGTACCAGGTATCGTCCACCATTGTAGATCTCACGAAACACATAAAACGTGTGTTTTCGGGTCAAGATGATCTGACGTTGTACCAAAAGCAAGAAAAATATTCTCATTGGAGAAAAACTTTATCAGCTGGTTCAAGTTTTCTCTCCATCTAGCTGACAACCTATTGGTTTCTGCCATGACTAATTAAAGTCACAATATGGGAATACCATAACCAAACTAATATAAAAATAAAATATTAAACAGATTTCATAGTTAAATACTTTAACAGTTAAACAATACTATGATTGATTTCGCCCCAATACTCTCGGACAAAAATTTGCTTTCCAGTACGATTTGATGGCTTTTATTTCCTTTAAAAGTCCAAACATATGTTAGAGCCAAACATGAATCCGAATTTTTCAAACTATAAATTGATGTCGAATAACAAAACTTGCATTGATTTTTACCCCCCACCTCAAAACTATTTAAATAAAGTTTTTTTTTAAGTGACATTGATCTTTTGATGTCGTCCCTATAGACTGGTACCCGTCCGTTATTTTACAAGATTGACAATATATGACGGAGCTCATACTGAATATTACGGCGGGGACCAACCTATCGTCCCTAAAGAAATTGTATGTAAAACACTTCTGTCATCACAATTTGCTTAATGTCGTCGTGTGAGCCACCTAGCATGCTGTTTTTGCTTCTTTCGCATTTTGGGCATTGCATACATTTTCATCGACTTCAAGAGCCATGTAAAATGTAGCCTTTTGACTTTAATACAGATTTCGTCACTTTTGAATGATTGTAGGAAAAAAGTCACAGGAAAAAAAGTCACAGGAAAAAAAGTCACGGAAAAAAAGTCATGGATAAAAAGTCACAGGAAAAAAAGTCAAAGGAAATAAAGTCACAGGAAAAAAAGTCACACTATATATTATTATATATGAAAATTGCAAACCATAAGCAACTTAAGGTTTTGTTTGTTTATTTTTTGTTACACAACTTTGCATAGTAAAATTTTTAATTTATTTTGTTTGTATTTTATTTAAAAATGTTTTGTTTACTTATTTTAGAATTAATTAATACATATAAAATGTTAGTTTCATTACATATTTTAATAATAACATACATTCTGATACTATTTCACACTATATATTATTATATATGAAAATTGCAAACCATAAGCAACTTAAGGTTTTGTTTTATAATTTCTTCAACCTAGTTGGCTATGCTCATCCGTCCATCTGGAGAGTGATCGAATGGTGCCAGAAAGAAGAGTCAACCGTCCGCATAATGGTGCAACAGGATGCAGTTGGTAACCCACCTATCAAGCGCGTCAAGAACAGACACATTCAACTACAGCAACGACTGCAGCACTTGTGCACTGACCTTACGTCTGGACAGAAGACCATCGTTGAGTTCCTACGTGGTGTTGGTTTCAACATTAGACTGACTCGTCAGCGTTAATTTGATTGATAAGATTAATAAGATTGATACTGACTGTTTCTTAGTGCTATGAACAATAGACTTTGTCAAAATTATTATATGTATTGTTGCTTAGTTCATGTTTATGTTTATGTGATGTGCTTAATTATTTAATATTTATTAAATGTAAAAAATTTATATACTTTTTATTTATGTTCTTGCCTTTCCGGCAATGCAATGAATTTTTGACTGAGAAATAGTATATGATATGAAAGAACAAATACATGTGACTTTATTTCCTGTGACTTTTTTTCCTACCCTTTTGTGACTTTTTTCCTGTGACTTTTTTTCCTACCAAATTTGTGACTTTTTTTCCGATCACCTTTTGAATATATCTCCATCAAACTGTAGTTAGGGACCGGGCAAAATTTATCAGGGGATTGACACCGGTTCAAAAGGCCATGGGGACAAACACTTTTTTGGTTACTCTATTTCATTGGACATTTCAATTTTTCTCATTCTCATAACACATAGGACACAAACATTTTTTATTACCATATTTTTATAAATTTACACAAAAAAATTACTTTAAAGCACACATTGTACCTTACTGTTTTTGAAACATTAACACTATTGGAATTACTGTATTTTTGTCTTATATTAAAAGTTTTTTTCTTACATTTGCAATGATGCAATTAACTTGGCAACTTGTATGGTATAAGTACATAATATAAGCACGGTTTTTGTCAATTTATATCAAAAGCCATAGAACTTTCAAAATTTAAGAACAGTTTTAATACTTGACAGACTTCATGCATGAAATGACTTAAATTGCTCAGTTTTGTCAATACAAGAAGGATAATTATTTTCAATTTTTTTATCTAAACTGTAGGACATCATATCCTAAATACAATACATTTGCAAATTTTTTACCAAATTTTATCAAATTTGCTTGTAAAATGTTTTCTTTAAGGCAAAAAGTATACCTTACTGCCTATGAAACATTAACACTATTGAAATTCCTGTATTCTTACCATATATTAATTTTTTTTCCCCCATATTTCAATAATTCAATGAACACAATATTTTGTATGGTATAAGTACATAATATAAGCAAGGTTTTCAACAAATTATATGAGTAACCATAGAAATTTCTAAATATTAGAACAAATTTAATACTAGTACTTGACAGATTACATATCTTAGCCCGACAAAATTGCAAGTCTCCTCTTGAGTCACTAAATTTCTAGGTTTAGGTATGGACATGAAATGCTTCAGAAATAAATCCTTATACCTCACTATGTATTAATAAAGGGAAAAAATATACTTTTCAACATATGTTTGTCATTTATTGTCCAAAAATATACAAATTCCCATCAGAGTTCCATATCTTAGGCCATAAAAATTGCAAGTCTCCTCTTGAGTCACTAAATTTCTAGTTGTATGGACATGAAATGCTTCAGAAATTAATTATAATACCTCACTATGTATTAATAAAGTGAAGTAGTATACTTCTCAACATATTTTGGTCATTTATTGTTCAAAAATATTCCAAATCGCATCCGAGTTACAAATCTTAGGCCGTAAAAATTGCAAGTCTCTCCTTGGGTCTCAAAATACTTAGATGTATGGACATAAAAAGCATCAGAAATTAATTATTATACCTCACTATATATTAATAAAGGGAAATAATATACTTCTCAACATATTTTGGTCATTTATTGTCCAAAAATATACAAATTCCCATCAGATTTCATATCTTAGTCCGTAAAAATTGCAAGTCTCCTCTTGAGTGACTAAATTTCTAGGTGTATGGACATGAAATGCTTCAAAAATTAATTATAATACCTCACTATGTATTAATAAAGGGAAATAGTATACTTCTCAACATATTTTGGTCATTTATTGTTCAAAAATATTCCAAATCCCATTTGAGTTAAAAATCTTAGGCCGTAAAAATTGCAAGTCTCTCCTTGGGTCTCAAAATACATAGATGTATGGACTTAAAAAGCTTCAGAAATTAATTGTTATATCTCACTATGTTTAAATAAAGGGAAATAATATACTTCTCAACATATTTTGGTCATTTATTGTTCAAAAATATTCCAAATCCCATCCTAGTTACAAATCTTAGGCCGTAAAAATCGAACAGCGTTCCTAGTCCCCCGCCGCTAGAGCATCAGAAACCCTTGGACAAGTGGAATATAACAAAATTTTCTCAAAGAGAGAGAATAGAAGGACAAACAATTTGTGGTTATTGCTAAGTTTTTTACAAGTTAATGAGTGGTATGAAGACATTTATACAATATGGGTATAGTGTTGAAATCTTATTTTACCATGTGTATTGAGAATTTATACAAATGTACATTTACTCCTTTTCAATAAACAGAAATGCTTTGATCAAAAGTATTCCGCCTAACAAACTCTTAAAGACAGTATTTTTCAATTTTATAAGTTTCGATAGGAGTTTATGTATAAAACCTCCCTTTAGGTCCAAGTGTATAAATATTATTCCAATGCAAAGAGAATATAAATTTTCTAGAACACTTAGATGAACATTTTGTCAATTTTCAAAGTTATTAAGGGGCATAACTCCTACAAAAATATTTCGACATGACTCATCTTCGAACTCCCTTGAGGTATCATTGTGTTAAAGCTACTGTATAAATATTATCCAAATCGGTAAAGAAATAAATTTGCTAGAGCGCTTACATGAAAATTTTGTCAATTTTCTAAGTTATTAAGGGGCAAAACTCCTACAAAAATATTTCGACATGACTCATCTTCGAACTCCCTTGAAGTATCATTGAGTTAAAGCTACTGTATAAATATTATCCAAATCGGTAAAGAAATAAATTTGCTAGAGCGCTTACATGAAAATTTTGTCAATTTTCTAAGTTATTAAGGGGCATAACTCCTACAAAAATATTTCGACATGACTCATCTTCGAACTCCCTTAAAGTATCATTGAGTTAAAGCTACTGTATAAATATTATCCAAATCAGTCAAGAAATAAATTTGCTAGAGCGCTTACAAGGTGGACGGACGGACGGACGGACGGAAGCACGGCACGACGGACACCCGGCATTACCATATCCCCCGCATCGCGTTGCGGCGGGGAACAAAAATTGCAAGTCTCTCCTTGGGTCTCAAAATACCTAGATGTATGGATATACAAAGTATCAGACATTAATTATTATACCTTACTATATGATTTTCTGATATCAATAAATGGAACTTCTGATATCAAGAAATGTTAATGATTTTCTGATATCAAAAGATGAATTTTTGATATCAGAAAATTTATTTCTTGATATCAAAAATTCGATTTTTTGATATCAAAAGTTAATTATTGATATCAAGAAATATTTTTTTTTATATATCAAAAATTAGGAATAAATAGTAAAACGGCGCCTCATAGTTCCTGCTCCATATACGAATTCTGTCGTGCTGTTCAAAAAGGTAAATCCTATAAAGGTTTCAAATCAGTATAATATTATGGCTAAACAGGTCCATTTGATTGACTTTTCTAAAAAAAAAAAAAAAAACAGAATACAACCAGCATTTTTCCATCTATTTCAAACCAAAAACTATTGTATGGAATTAGACGAAATCGTGTACGGTATAAAACGACTGGAGTAAGGAATTTACCACAATCATGACAATGGCATAGTATTAGTTTTTCGATATTCCTTGGGTCAGATCATTTGTCTTGGGTGAAAACAAAGTGTATAATCGAAAGAAAAAGATTTACAATGTTCAAATTCGTGCCTTGAGACAACCCAACGTAAAATGGGAACCAGTAGGCATTGATGAAAGCCGATCGTGTACAGAAATGCCCGGACCGACTCTATTATTTTTGCCAATTTTCTTATCTGTTTGTCAACAATTGATTTATAAAGATTTTGATTGGCGCGTAAAATACCCCACCGCCGTCCAGCATCTGTACAAAGTCAGACTATCATGACTCTCTGCTGTTTTCTTGTTTGTATTTTGTAATCTTTTATATTTTTTGTCCGGAGTTCTGTCGATCAGTTGGGTTTACTGTGATTGATTGGTTTATCATTGTTAACCTTTCCTGTTATCCATTTTATTGTTTACTTTAGTACTAGTCAATGGCGCCTTTAACCAAAACTGTACATTCCGGAAGCCTGATCCTAAATGAGCCCTCTAAAATCGGCAAATCGACAAAATTTACGATCAATAGGGAAGTTTTTGACGGTTACAAAGATGCATAAAGTGAAAATTACGACTACTATTTAGATCAAGACGATGTGTTTACCCAGCATTTTCCCGAAAATTTTTCTAGCCTTAATATATAGCACAATATGGACATATTCGCTTAAACAAATATATTTACTTCGGACTGCATAATGGCTGTCCATTAAACAAAGACTTTTCTAAATGATCCATATGCTCCCATAGCACTCACTGCGCTCGCTCTATTTGAAGTGAAGCCCAGCAAAAAATATTTCACCAGGGTACCAGGTTAGTAACCAGCTCTGCCGCCATCTTTGGTGACATAAGGGGATATAAATACCAATTTCAAAATTATTTAAAATGTTTTTTACCCTCAAGAGGCCCAGATGTGGGTGTCTTATATGTAGATAACTGCATTTTTAGTTTTCAGGTAAAAATAAACCCCTTTCTCTTTTTTCTTTTCGAATTAAAATGTATGAATAAACAATTGTTGGGGAGGCAGCTCCCTCCTCCGCCTCTATGGAAATTACGGCCCTGCTTTAACTAAATATGTTATAAGGATCAGTTAAACTGGCATTAACCGAGGCTAATATTACTGACAAAAAATTGTACTAACCTATTCTAATATGTATATGCTTTCTTCATCAAGGTATGACATTCAGCAAAACTTTTTGAACGTTTTAAGCTCACCTGACCCAAAGGGTCATGTGAGCTATTGTCATACAAGATGGCCACCAGCAGGAAACTTAGTTTAAAATAGGACCCTATGGGAAATACATTCAAAACTCCTCTTCTAGAGAACCGCTAAATGGATTGAAACCAAACATGGCATGAATGTTCCTTATGAGGTGCTGACCAAGTGTTGTTACTTTGTTGCCGATCTGTCATCCAAGTAGGCCGCCAGCAGGAAACTTAGTTTTACATAGGACCTTATAGGAAATACATTCAAAACTCCTCTTCTAGAGAACCGCTGAATGGATTGAAACCAAACATGGCATGAATGTTCTTTATGAGGTCCTGACTCCTGACCAAGTGTTGTTACTGTGTTGCCGATCCGTCATCCAAGATGGCCGCCAGCAGGAAACTTAGTTTAACATAGGACCCTATAGGAAATACATTCAAAAATCCTCTTCTAGAGAACCGCTGAATAGATTGAAACCAAACATGGCATGAATGTTCCTTATGAGTCTTGTTACTTTGTTGCCGATCCGTCATCCAAAATGGCTGCCAACGGGGAACTTTGTTAAAGATAAGACCCTATGAGAAATACATACAAAAATCTTCTTCTAGAGAACAGCTGAATGGATTAAAACCAGACATTGCATGAATGTTCCTTATGATGTGTTGACCGAGAGTTGCAACTTTGTTGCCGATCTGTCATTCAAGATGGCCAGAAGCGGGGAACTTAGTTTAACATAGGACCATATGAGAAATACATACATAAAATCTTCTTCTAGAGAACCGCTGAATGGATTGAAACCGTACATAGCATGAATTTTCCTTCTGAGGCGCCGAACAAGTGTTGTTACTTTGATGCCGATCCGTTATCTAAGATGGCTGCCAGCGGAAGACTTCGTTTAACATAGGACGCTATGGGAATTACATACAAACCGCTTCTTCTTGCAAATTACTGAATGGATTGAAACCAAACATGGCATGGATGTTAATCTCAAGGCCCTTTAGCAATGAACAAATGGAACATCAGGTGAGCGATAAAGGCTCCTGGGAGCATCTGGTTTAAGATATAAACTCGATAGGGCTAATATATGCATCAAACACATTTACACTCCTTTGAAGATATCGGCGAAAGAAACATTACAAACATACAGCTATTCATAGTTTTTCGTATAAGGTCCTGTATTATCCCAATATCCACTGCTTACATATGTCCAGCATTGAGGGATTAAACCAAATCATTGTGTTTTAATCTATTTATCATAGACTAAATAAAAAATTCCAATATATGATTTTAATATTACGGTTTTACATTGCATAAGACATGCGTATGACGGCGGGATGTTGACCGGACTGGTTTAATACGGCTATCTTTATACTTTCGGTCATTTAAACTCATTATTCTATAATATTTGACGTTAAGTATACGGTAATATCAGTTAACAGCTTTTGGAATGCAATACATGTATATGTTTAAAGTTTCTGTACGACCGTATCATAAAACATTTTCTTTTGACGCATTGCCTCAAGGAAAATAAGAATGGTTGTATACATATTTTTATTAGATTTTTTTCGAATCAATTTTTATCACATATTTAGTATGTTCTGAAATGGGTGTAAAAATCCATGTTTGCCCTCAAATCATTATTTACCATTATTATCATAAATATGTGACAGATTATTAAATGTCATTTTTCATATTGGTCTCATTATCAGCCCTCGACTCATATTGGCCCTCGAGCTAAATATGGGAGTATCAGGCTGATACCAGGGAAAATGCCATGTAATAATCTGTAAATTTCTTGAATGAAATGTTTACCATAGAGGGTTGTAAAAATACCGATAGAATGAACTGTAATCTTTGTTATTGAGAGGCTTGAGCAACAAAAGCCACATACCCCAGATCATCCACTGGTCGAAAAACAACATTGGCATATTTTGCTACATTGATGATTATTAACAACTAGGAATAATTATAACAAAATACATGTGCATTAGACATTTCCTAACAGGGCCAATACGGCAAAACAGGGACTCATTCTACAGTCGATTATGAAACGGGACCATTATGAAATCAGAAAATTCAAAATGGCTGATCATTTCTGAGGATTTTGTAGCAGGGAATCTTGTAGTTGATTGTAGTGATCACATATTCTGTTTTACGCTACTGACTATAGTGGATTTTTATTCTGGAGAAATTTGTGAAATAAACAATATTTTAACCTCTTTTTCACTCCACCACCTGAAAATTGAATAAGCAGATGACAGATAACAAACACCATGTCTGTTGACAATGCAGCAGCAGTGCATTCATACCGAGAATGAAGCTATATATTTGATACAGTTAAAAAATTAAACGTCATGTCTCTTAAGATTCCACATCCAAATATGATGTAGAATAATGCACTGTCACAACCAAAACATTTTATACTATCTGCTTTTCACTAAATTTGTTTTTCTGCAGTTGGGTAATAAAAGTATTAAGAATGGGTGTTTTCATAATGGCATTGTAATATGTCCAGGGTCTGTTATAATGACATAAGGAAGGCTGTAATGGTAATGTCATAGTGATATTCACGCACTATAAAAGAACAGAGACACCAATAAGACTATTGATGAAAACAAAAACCTTCCCCAAATATGATGCTGGATATTGTGAATCTCATTTATCCGGTATGTATCTTTTTGGATTGTTTAAAATGAAGCTAACTCAAATATAATTAAAGCTGATAAAAAAGTTTAATCAATGTTACTTGAAAATCTTTAGTATAATTCCATGGCATTTCATTATTTGCTTTTAGCACAATAGCCAAAAGGGCATTAATCTAATAAAATAACTCATAAAACTGACCAACATTTAAATACTTACATATAATTTTACTTTTATCTACTTCAAGCCTCTTCTTGCTAACATCAAAGTCATATCCACATTCATAAATTGATTCTAAATCGGCTTCTGTCACATTGTTAATTTGCAAACTAAACTGGTTACCTGTTGACAGTATTTCTTTATATTTTTCTTGTTTATTACTAAGTCCATTGATTGCTATCAATGTATTATATTGCCCAATAGACCACTGTCTGTTAACGTCTGGATCTATTGTTTTGATACCATCTACTGTACATGTTAAAACGATAGACTCTCCAATTTCTATGCGAGGACTTGTCAACTGCCATGACACTATATAAATAATAAAAAGATAAATATTTGATGGCAACATCACAGGAAGAGCATTACTAGCTGAAAAGTAAAATTCGAATTCTCAAACGAAGGAAATTCAGAACTAAAACCATTCTAATTTCATATGAAAGGATATACATAATCTCACTTACAGCCAAACATTCGTTTTGGTTCTGAGTTTCCTTCATGCTGAAACATGGGTAATATATGATTACAAAGTTCGCCTCATCTCCCCACTAATTTTGGTGTTTGGTTGTGCAACCTCCCGAGATGTACCGTTACAGCCATTAATATGACTCTAGGACGCTTGGTATCGGAAAACTGAACTCGGACGTAAAACTTAAGCCAATGAAGCGCAATAAGTAGGTCACAGTGACCTTATTTTGGTGGGAGGCTATGTTACTCCCAGAGATGCATCCTCACACCAAGTAATATGATGAAGGTCGGTTAACATCGGACGTTCAACTTAACCCAAGTCAATGAAGCGCGATAAGTAATTTTGGTGGGAGGCTGTGTGACTCCTCGAGATGCATCCTCAAACCAAGTAATATGATTGTAGCTCATTTGGTATCAGAGAACTGAACTCGGACGTAAAACTTAACCTAAGTCAAAGAAGCACGATAAGTAGGTCAAAGTGACCTAATTTTGGTGGGAAGCTGTCTTGCTTCCCGGGACGCACCCTTACACCAAGTAATATGATTGGGGAACTGAACTCGGACGTAAAACTTAACCTAAGTCGATGAAGGGCAGTAAATTAAAGTGACCTAATTTGGATGGGAGGCTGTGTTACTCCCCGAGACCCTGACACCAAGTACTCGTAACAAGATTGTAGGTCCCATGGTATCGGATAACTGAACTTGGACGTAAAACTTAACCTATGTCAATGAAGCGCGATAAGTAGATGAGAGTGATCTTATTTTTGTGGGAGGCTGTTTTACTCTCCATATACGCACCCTCACACCAAGTAATATGATGTAGGTCCCTTGGTACCAGAGAACTGAACTCGGACGTAAAACTTAATCTAATTCGACGAAGCGCAATAAGTAGATCAGAGTAACCTAATTTTGGCGGGAGGCTGTGTTACTCCCCGAGATGCACCCTCACACCAAGTAATATGATTATAGGTCATTTTGTATCTTAAAACTGATTTTTTTACATAAAACTTTAAAGCCAGTCAACCGTGTAATATGGGTCATGTGACCTTCATCTTATGTCACATGTTCAGTCTCGTCAACGTTCACAAAATTATATGATCTTATGTCAATTAGTAACTGAGACCTGGCTGTGGACGCGCACGCGGATGTTGACGCCGGGGGGACTCCATTAGTCCCCCTCAACTCGTTGCGGTGAACTAACTAGATGCTTTAAAGAGCCTGTATCGCTCAGTTGCATTGAACTTTTCATCTTGAGCAGGACTAAAGATTTGGCTGGTTTTTCTATAGCGTTCTATGTTAAACTAAGTTCGGCTGTGGCAGCTAAGATGGTTGACAGTCTAGGTCAATGGACACATTTCAAAAAGAGAACCATCTAAGGACCATTGCTAAAAAGTCTAGTTCTAAATGGCTTAGTGGTTTCAGATCAGAAGATTTTTGAGTGAATTTCCCATAGGGTCCTATGTTAAACTAAGTTCGGCTGTGTTGGCCATCTTGGTTCACAGTCCACGAAATCAGACAATTCTGAAAGAGGATCTCCTAATGACCATTGCTGCACTGTCTGGTTAAAATTGGTCAAGTGGTTTCAGACGAAGATTTTTCAATGAATTTTCCCATGGGGCCTTATGTTAAACTAAGTTCGGTTGTGGCAGCCATCTCAGTTGATATTCCAGGTCATGGGACAAAATTCTGAAACAGGACCATATAAAGACCATTGCTGCAAAGTCTGGTTCCAATTGGTAAAGTGGTTTCAGACAAGATGATTTTCCCATAGGGCCCTATGTTAAACTAAGTTCGGCTGTGGCTGCCATCTTGGTTAACAGTCCGGGTCATCGGATATCCTTCTGAAGGAGAACCTTTAAAGGACCATTACTGCCACGTTTTGTTGCAATTGGCCCTGTAGTTTCATAGGTTTTTTTAACTTAACCCCCCTTTTTTTTCTATTTTTAGTAACAGTAGCCATGTCGGGTGGAAGTCGGGGATGCAAGACATAATTTTGGAAGGGGGTCACCCAAGGACCATTCCACCAAAGTTTGGTCCCAATTGGCCCAGTGGTTTGAGAGGAAAAGATCTTTAAAGGAAAGTTTACGCTGGATGCCGTCTTTAAAGGGCAAAAACTCATATAAGGGGTCAATCATTGATTTTGGTCATGTTGACTTATTTGTAGATCTTACTTTGTTGAACATTTTTGCTGTTTATAATTTGTCTTTATCTATAATAATATTCAAGATAATAAAATAAAACTGCAAAATTTCCTTAAAATTAACAATTCAGGGGCGATAACCCAACAAAGGGTTGACTGATTCGTCTGCAAATTACGACAGGTAGATCTTGACCTGATGAACAATTTCACCGCGTGTCAGTTTTGCTCTAATTGCTTTAGTTTTTGAGATATCAGACAAAAACTGTAATTTACCCCTATGTTCTATTTTTAGCCAAGTTACCCCCCCCTTTTCTATTTTTAGTAACAGCAGCCGTGTCGGTTGGAAATCGGAGATGCCGGACATATGTTTGGAAAGGGGCCACCGAAGGACCATTCCCCCAAAGTTTGATTCAAAATTTGCTCAGTTGTTTCAGGGGGGTTGACGAAAAAGAAAAATTTCCATGGGCTTAATGTTAAACTAAGTCCGAGAATGGCAGCCACGTTGGATGGCGTTCGGGGAAACGAACACAAGTTTTAACAGGGGCCACCTAAGTTTGGTTCAAATTGGCCCAGTGGTCTCAGAGAAGATAACGAAAATGTTAAAATTCCCTTGGGTCCATGGTTAGACTATATCCGGCTATGGCAGCCATATTGGATGGCGGCCGGGAAAACCGAACACAAATTTTCATGGGGACTATCCAAGGACCATTCAACTAAAGTTTGGTTTCAGAGGAGTTGATGAAAATGTGAAAAGTTTACGACGACGACATAAGACGACGACGAAAACGGACGCAAAGTGATGAGAATAGCTCACCTGGCCTTTAGGCCAGGTGAGCTAAAAACTGTGTTATAGACGTTAATTTGTCATTTGTGTTAAAACTGTCTACCAATGCGATATTGAGGTACGTACCCTAAGAATTGTTTTAGTACTTACTTGTCAGTTATTATTAGCAAATCTTCAGAGACCACATAACAGGCCAGAGATTTTGAAATGATTTGGCCGACTTTTTGTAAATGGCCCTAGAAGTGAAATAAATGCAGGGGGAAATGGCCCTACTTCTCGCATAGCGGTATAATATTGAGGTTTATGTCTGCATATATATATTTATGAGAAATACAGGAACCTAAGGTGGACCTTTTAACATCTAGAAAGACCACTGCCTTATTTTACAAAACCTGAGCTTGGTAGAAAATAATTATTGTTTAAAGATCTTCACTTTTCAATACCGGAAATCGCATTATTGCAGTTGAATTTGTAATTAAAGAAACTGATGTGGATTAAAGCAATACAAACAATCAAACTTAACATTTACAGATACATGAACATAATTATCGGTTGAGAGTTAATAATTTGGATATTACTAGTTCATGAATGATATACGTTAGGGTCAAAGATGTGGTCAAAATGAAAATTTATGGTATGTGTTAGTTTTCATATAGTTATTTTGGTAATTTATGTCTTAATTTTGAAGATTTTAAATCAAAACATGAAATACCGAACTGCTAGATATCGTGTGTCTGTAAGACACGGATGCCTCGTCCCCCTGAACATAGAATTCCCATCTATCATTTGTGATTGGAAATCATGTTGAGAATTATTTTAAACAAGAGCGGACACACTACATGTCTCGCCTGAGTATGCACATGGACACAGAATAATGATACCCGACATTTTGCAAGTCAAAGGAAAATGTGTTAAAAGAAATTGAGGTCAAGGTCAAAAGACAGGTGTCATACCGACATGTATCCACTAAGAACTATTTATTGACCAAATATGGTAGGTCTAGTTATTAAAGTTGCTGAGAAATGGACCTAATCTCGAAAATGTGACAAAGTCTTTCAAGCATGCAATAGAGGTCAAAGTCCAGAGACAGGTGTTAGACTTGGATGTTCCCACTAAGAACCATCTATAGACCAAACACGGTATTACATATCATGAAAGAACGACTGAATCAAGAAAATTGGATGACATTCAGTCAACCATGAAATTGAGGTCAAGGTGCAAAAACAAGTATGAGACTGGCATGTACCCACCAAAACTACCAATAGACCAAATACAGTAGGTCTAGGTATTACAGTTGTTGAATAAATTGCTTCGCTGATCGCAGCTGGATACGACCGCAGAGGTCCAACCCTGAACAGTTGGGGCAAAAATGGACACAATATTCACGCTTGATACAGGTCTGAATTTGGATTGTAATTAAATATTTGTCACATAATAGGTTTCTGACACAGAATAACTGTAGTCAAAAAACTTAGAATTGGACATATGATTTGAACTTATATTCAATTTTTTGCTTTTTGTGCAATACAATATGCAGTTGCGAGTTGACCCCTCCCACCCCCCCCTAAAAAAAAATTAACCCCTTTTTTTGCTTTTTTGCAATACACTAAGCTGTTGCATACTGACCCCCCCAAAAAAAATCATTGTACCCCCCTCCCCACCCTTTGTTTTGCAAAATAAAAATTTGAAGACATTTTCTTTTTAATTTCTGAAATCTGAAATGAGAAAAAATTGCCCCCCCCCCCCCCCAATTTCCCTTTTTCCAAAAAAAAATTCTTTCCCTCATTATATGGTCATAATCCCTATTCAAATTTCTCATGGAGTTTGCAAACATAATTACCCATTTAAATATATCATAAAAGTCTTAAAATAGAAAATGACATATGGACAAAATTAATATTAATTAATAGTAACTTCTAAAAATAAACTGACAGCTATAAATCACCCCAAAACAATCTACATTTCTTTATACATAATTTACAAGCAGTGTGAGGGAGGTAATTGAATCTTTCATCAAAAATTGAATTCTTGGGGTTCTTTGATATGCTGAATCTAACCATGTATTTAGATTTTGGATATTGGAATACCGCAAAGGGATGGTAAGAATTGTCTTTGGTAGTTATGGCTCAAACCGTTAAGGAATAAGGTGCAAAAAGGGGGGGGAAGTGTTTCCAGGTTAATGGACAATTACTTAAGTACAAAACATAATTTAAAAGGCAGTGTAAGGTTGGTAATTGAAACCCATTTGAATATCTCACCTAAACTGGTTTTAAATTATTTATATTGGAAATTTGCCAAAAACTTTATTATTAATAAATTCCATTGGAAATTTGCCAATAACTTTAGTTTAATGAACTTCATTTGAAATTTGCCAATATAAAATGTTGCTGATGAAGCTTTTTTGTTTATCTCCCCTAAACTGCTTTTAAATTATGTATATTGGAAATTTGCCAAAAACTTTATTAAATTTCTGATTTATATATAAAAGCAAATAATAATGATAAGGCCAGAGATACACACCAAACCGGATGTGTAAATTATTATAATAAGTATTGTGCAATAGCAAGAAATTTTCAATTCCACAGTATTGCGCAATAGCAAGAAATTGATATTTGGGCCCGGTTATCAAATTGGTCCACATTGAGGTTTACAGGGTCCAAAATTGAACTTTATTTGATTTCCGGCGGTTTACGTCGGCAACAGATAAAATACAATACAGTTATCCCCTAAATCTAAATACACGGTTAGATTCGGCATATCAAAGAACCCCAATAGTTCAATTTTTGATGAAATCAAATAAAGTTCAATTTTGGACCCTTTAAACCTCAATGTGGACCAATTTGATAACCGGGCCCAAATATCAATTTCTTGCTATTGCGCAATACTGTGGAATTGAAAATTTCTTGCTATTGCACAATACTTATTATAATAATTTACACATCCTGTTTGGTGTGTATCTCTGGCCTTATCATTATTATTTGCTTTTATATATAAATCAGAAATTTAATAAAGTTTTTGGCAAATTTCCAATATACATAATTTAAAAGCAGTTTAGGGGAGATAAACAAAAAAGCTTCATCAGCAACATTTTATATTGGCAAATTTCAAATGAAGTTCATTAAACTAAAGTTATTGGCAAATTTCCAATGGAATTTATTAATAATAAAGTTTTTGGCAAATTTCCAATATAAATAATTTAAAACCAGTTTAGGTGAGATATTCAAATGGGTTTCAATTACCAACTTTACACTGCCTTTTAAATTATGTTTTGTACTTAAGTAATTGTCCATTAACCTGGAAACACTTCCCCCCCTCTTTTTGCACCTTATTCCTTAACGGTTTGAGCCATAACTACCAAAGACAATTCTTACCATCCCTTTGCGGTATTCCAATATCCAAAATCTAAATACATGGTTAGATTCAGCATATCAAAGAACCCCAAGAATTCAATTTTTGATGAAATCAAATAAAATTCAATTTTGGACCCTCTAAACCTCAATGTGGACCAATTTGATAACCGGGCCCAAATATCAAAAATATAAGTACATGGTTAGATTCAGCAGATCGAAGAACCCCATATATTCAATTTTTGTTGAAATCAAACAAAGTTTAATTTTGGACCCCGATTTGGACCAACTTGAAAACTGGGCCCATAATAAAAAAACTAAGTACATGTTTAGATTCAGCATATCAAAGAACCCCAAGAATTCAATTTTTGTTAAAATCAAACTAAGTTTAATTTTGGACCCTTTGGACCATAATGTAGACCAATTTGAAAACAGGACCAAAAATTAAGAATATAAATACACGGTTAGATTCGGCATATCAAAAAACCCCAATAGTTCAATTTTCGATGAAATGAAACAAAGTTTAATTTTGGACCCTTTTGGCCCCTAATTCCTAAACAGTTGGGACCAAAACTCCCAAAATCAATCCCAACCTTCCTTTTGTGGTCATAAACCTTGTGTTTGAATTTCATAGATTTCTATTTACTTATACTAAAGTTATTGTGCAAAAACCAAGAAAAATGCTTATTTGGGTCCTTTTTTAGCCCCTAATTCCTAAACTGTTGGGACCAAAACTCCCAAAAACAATCCCAACCTTCCTTTTGTGGTCATAAACCTTGTGTTAAAATTTCATAGATTTCTATTTACTTATACTAGAGTTATTGTGCGAAAACCAAGAAAAATGCTTATTGGGCCCTTTTTTGGCCCCCTAATTCTTAATCTGTTGGGACCAAAACTCCCAAAATCAATCCCAACCTTCCTTTTGTGGTCATAAACCTTGTATTTAAATTTCATAGATTTCTATTCACTTATACTAAAGTTATAGTGCGAAAACCAAATGTCTTCGGACGACGCCGGACGACGACGACGCCAACGTCATACCAATATACGACCGCAAAAATTTTGCGGTCGTATAAAAATCTAAATACATGGTTAGATTCAGCATATCGAAGAACCCCATATATTCAATTTTTGTTGAAATCAAACAAAGTTTAATTTTGGACCTCGATTTGGACCAACTTGAAAACTGGGACCATAATAAAAAAAAACTAAGCACATATTTAGATTCAGCATATCGAAAAACCCCATATCTTCAATTTTTGTTGAAATCAAACCAAGTTTAATTTTGGACCCCGATTTGGACCAACTTGAAAACTGGGACCATAATAAAAAAAATAGGTACATGTTTAGATTCGGCATATCAAAGAACCCCAATAGTTCAATTTTCGATGAAATCAAACAAAGTTTAATTTTGGACCCTTTTAGCCCCTAATTCCTAAACTGTTGGAACCAAAACTCCCAAAATCAATCCCAACCTTCCTTTTGTGGTCATAAACCTTGTGTTTAAATTTCATAGATTTCTATTTACTTATACTAAAGTTATTGTGCAAAAACCAAGAAAAATGCTTATTTGGGCCTCTTTTTAGCCCCTTATTCCTAAACTGTTGGTACCAAAACTCCCAAGATCAATCCCAACCTTCCTTTTGTGGTCATAAACCTTGTGTTTAAATTTCGTAGATTTCTATTAACTTATACTAAGGTTATAGTGCGAAAACCAAATGTCTTCGGACGACGACGACGACGACGACGCCAACGTCATACCAATATACGACCGCAAAAATTTTGCGGTTGTATAAAGGTAAATCTATAACATATAATAGTACTGACATCTTTACTTTAAGTTTATTATTATTTACCCCGAATTAGCTGGAATGTAAAATAGTTATGCCACTCGGACTTGGTGTGTCTATATAAGATCGCCCCTCGAGATGATCTTATATAGACAATACGCGTCTTCGTGGGATAACTATTACTTACAGCTCGTACATATAAAATCTATTGACAGCTTAAAATCCAGTTCGCCAATTGAAATATTTTCAAAGTTATTAACGATTTTGTCGGAAATAAGTTCAAAAAATTTGCAGCCCCACTTCTGTTGCGATTTTTTAATTATAAAGAGGTTAATTTATCTATACTTGTATGAAAAAGGGAAATTTGCATAATGGCTCCCTCAATTTAAACAACTAATAATTTCCAAATGACCCATATGCTCCTAGTTGCACTCGCTACAAAACGAATTGAAGTTTTGCCCTGATTTTTGTAGTTGGGAAAAATGAACTGTTAATAGGTCTTTTGACAAAAATATGAAATCGACAAATAAATTTAACTATCATTTAAGACTAATATAGTGAAACTAATCGCTGAATTCAAATACCAGAAATAAACAACACGTTGCCTAATTACGCAGTTATTTAAAACTGTAGTTCGGTCGCAAGTTGTTTACATGTATTTCTGGTATTTCAATTCAAGGATTATTTATAATTTTTTATTACATTCTACAGAATCTATCATTTTAGCAGAAATAAACTGAAATAAAACGGACTATGTTTGATATCTCTCCGCGGCAATTTTAACGTCACTTCCTAGAGTGAAATAACGGCTGTTCTTTTCTTAACAGATTTTTTTCCCACCCGGATACTATGGTAAATCACTGGTTCAATTTGGTGGACGTGTTTTCCAACAGACAATTGGCATTCCTATGGGTACTAATTGTGCGCCACAACTGGCCGACTTGTTCCTTTACTCATATGAGGTAGACTTCCTTGACCGGCTTCTTAAGGAAAAACAAAAGAAGTTAGCCCGTACCTTTAATTTCAGCTTCCGCTACATAGATGATGTTTTATCACTCAACAATTCACGTTTTGTGAATTTCTTACATCTCATCTATCCCAATGAGCTCGAAATTAAGGATACCACACACACTGCCAAGTCTGCATCTTATCTTGACCTTCACCTCGAAATTGACACCAGAGGAAGCTTGAATACAAAACTTTACGACAAATGGGATGACTTTGACTTTCCAATCGTCAACTTTCCATTTTTGAGCGGCAATATTCCAGAAGCGCCGGCGTATGGAGTATATATTTCA
Source organism: Mytilisepta virgata (assembly GCA_028015205.1). NCBI lineage: Eukaryota > Metazoa > Mollusca > Bivalvia > Mytilida > Mytilidae > Mytilisepta > Mytilisepta virgata. The sequence goes on from CM051513.1 coordinate 26,278,045, forward strand.
CAACTCATACGTTATTCCAGAGCTTGTGACATATACATTGACTTCCTGGACAGAGCCCAGCTCCTGACAGAAAAAGTTGCTCAGACAGGGGTACGTTACTGCTAAGCTGAAGTCATCCTTATGAAGTTTTATGGGCGTCATCATGACTTGGTTGACAGGTATGAAAAAACCGTTTCCCAAATGCAAATGGACCTGTTCCATTGATATTATCCCTTCCTCATACTGGATTTGACATAGGCAGCATGGCGGGTGTCCTAGCAGAGACTGCTTACTCTTCCGGAGCACCTGAGTCTACCCCCGGTTTTTTTATGGGTCCATGTTGTTCATACGTTTTTAGTTTTTAATTTTAGTGCATGTATTGTTTTGGTCTTGTCTTCGTTGTTCTCCGGAGTTGTCAGTTGTTACGATTTTTCGAATATCCCTTTGGTATTTCTTGACTTTACCTACAATGTGATAATGTGATAATGAAAGTTTTTCATAAAGAACTACCTACCTTTCGCGGAAGCAGTAGAGCAGTATAAAATAAGACTTAAAATAAATCTTAATACCGTCATTATAGTTCATCTCAGTTGTCTGAAATGTATAATTTATATAATTATTCTCACAATAAATTCAAATATAATAAATAATACAGGAATATGCATCAATGAGAGAGAGACAGAAGCATGGTAGATTCTCATGTCCATTTGGCATTTATTCAAGTCTTAACTTTGTCTATATCCTTTGTTTTAGTTACATATTCCTTTTGGTGCGAACCGCCTCCGTGGTCTCGTGGGGGCGTGCTCGCCCCGAGTGCGGGTTCGATCCCAGGCCGGGTCAAACCAAAGACATTAAAATTGGCATTTGCTGCTTCTTCTTCAAGCACGCGGCATCTAAGAGTAAGAGCAAAGACTGGTCAGCTAGGAGTCAGTATAATGTGTCCGAGTGAGGTGATATGTCTTCCTTCGGACAGTTACCTAGTGAGCAAGCACATTAAAAATCCGATTTGGCGTGTCGGTCTAGTACAAAGCAGGGATCATATTCATTTATCATATAAACATGTTCTTGTCCTGATATGCACCTGGTTGCCACTGGACGTTAAACAATAATTCATCCACCCATCCATCCTTTTTGTGCGCCGACGTTTCTGCAAATACTGGAAATGATTCGTTATTAAGGATACCATAGATACAGCAAAGTCCGCTTCGTATTTTTGATTGATTGGTTGTTGCTTAACGTCCAGTGACAAATATTTCATGCTTCTTCAGGACGAAAACCAGTTCAATTTATCAAACAATTCAACTAGGGATGGGATGGGACACAAAGGGGAACCAATTTTGACTGCCACTGTAAAAGGGGGATAATTGGGTAGGGTCGGATAATTTACCCTTCTGTAGCGGCATTCTCCAAACACGTTACCCACTCTGGTCCACGGTCAGGATTACTGCTGTCACAAAAGCTTCTTAACCAGGGTTTATCAGGGATAATATGATGTGATCACTTAAGAAATTTTACGATCGTCATCACGAATTGATTGACCGTTACAGTGTTCCAATATCTAAGATGATGTTGGACCTGTTCCTACTTTCGTAACATTTCATGTGCCTCCTCCGATTTATGACTAATTCCACCGGATTGACTTTGTTGAACTTCACGACGGGTGCCGTATACGGACCTGCTTACCCTTCCGGAGTGTTGTTCATTATTTTTTAGTTTTCAGTGTTTATTTGTTGTGCTGGCGGTTGTTCATTTGTCTTCCCGGGTTTATATGTCAAACGGATTACGTTTTTTTATTGCTTCTTAGGCATATTTGTCCTCTTTATTTTTCATTAGTAAACCATTAAAATTAACATTTAAACCCACCATTTTTATCATTCCACTTTCACTTTGAACAATTTGTCACGTGACTGCGTTATTTCATTTTTTTTATAGTAAATTTATGCATATGACCCAGGTAACCCGCATATCTCATGTATATTTTCTAACCGGAAGTCCCTTGTACACACTCATGTTTTCTGTGGTATGCAAACAAGTTGACGCGTTCCAACCTACATGCACAAATTAGCTCCCGTGATTCTAAGTTTCGTAACGAAATAACGTGAGATTGCAATATCTTGTTCAAAGTGAAATTGAAATGATGAAAATGGTAGGTTGAAGGGAATAACGTTTTCGTTTAAGGTACCACGGAGATTGTTGGAGAATAAAATATATTGTTAGAGAAAAATGAATAAGGAATCGATTCATGTATGATTTATCTACTTATAATTTGATACATTACGATTTCGAGTCTAAAATCTGCCGCCCCAAGTCTGGGTCGGTAATTTCAATGTTTTCTATACAAAGTGCGCTCTGACGTTCCACGGCCCCAGCAGGCCATCTGACGTCAGAACAATCTCGGACTACATTATCACCTAATCTTAATACAAAATTACAAAGTTTTTTTTATAACACATTATGACTGACTTTTGTGGATTAAACTAAAACCTCCACTTCAGAGAGTAATTGTACGCAGTGTTTTATAGTAATTGTAGTTTCACTGAAGAAGTTCGTCTTCAGCAAATGCAGGATTACCGGAATATAAAGGCGATATATTAGTTGAGCCTATGGATTCCATTTGCACTAGCAAATCATATGTATACACCACATTAAGTAGGGTAGACGGTACTCCACCTTGGCCGACACCTTAGTGAATATCAAAACGCCCAGAATTGACGAAAACTAGCAATGCCTCAATAACATTCCGAGATAATAGATATGTAACGTTTTTCCAGTTATTCCCAAATGGAACAGTTTGTAAAACAATCCATGGGGCCAGTGTCGAATGCACTAGACCTATCAAGGATATCAACTTCAACTTTGCTGCCTAATTTTAATAAATAATAGACCAGATAATTAAATGAAGAGGTGATACAACTCAGACTATTTTCGAAGCCTTGCTGTTGTATATTCGGAAAAGATTGTTTTTTCTTGGAAACAATTAAACATATCGTTCCTTTAATATGATTTCGAACAGTTTGTATAGTACCGTTAATAGAGCAGCTTTACATTTACCGTTTCCTTTAAATAGGGGGTGTGTGTTTCCATCACATTGGCAAATGACCTATGCCAATAACAGTTGTAATTAAACGAAGAGTCAGAACTTGTAAATACGTCAATTTTAGACAATATAATGTGATTCTGAAGTTGTCATATTATAGAGTTCATTTTCAAGAATTCTGATACCGTGCATTGCCTTTTGAACAGTAAGTTTTCTAGATGCGATAACTTGTTAAAAGTTGATTTCAATGGGAAATATGTAATATACTGAGTTATATATTTGACCTCATGCTACAATTTTTTTTCTCTGAGGAATAAAACTTGAAATCAAATAGAAAATTATGCCATATTTCAGTTTGTTCAAGGTGTGCTATAGGTAAATTTTAAAAAATGAAAGTTTTGAAATTAATTAGACACGTAATTAAACAATTATCAACATGGTGTTAGCATCAAATAGAAAAAAAATCTAATCCCCCAAAATAATAGTTCGGACTTTATTCAGTTTGTGAGTGAACTGCCTGACAGGTCTCCTTTAGCCACCGATAAATTGCTTAAAATCAACTCTCATTATGTATCATCTATACGCAAGCGGGAGACAAATGACAGGTCACTACATCAGGTAGGAATTTCACAATTTATTCGTGTTTATAGTCGAGTTTTGGTCAACTTGTATAAGAAACGCAGCAATGAATCGCTGCATATGTTACCATCCAGAATGACTTACATGACTTACGCAGCGTTTAAAACTCATAAGTGCACCTGTCAGAGCAATCACGCACCGCGTCAAAGTCGACTCGAGCGTCATCGTTTAGATGCATATCGCGTATTTCGAAAAAATACCAAGTATTGGTCATTATAATTTAGTGTCAATTCAATATTTTTTTTACAAGTAGCTTTTTCTGGACGATTTCAGCCAATATTTTCATTGCGTTGTACAGCGAATTAGAAGGTTGCGTTGTTAAAGGAAACGATAATCATAATATATTGTAACGTGCAGGGTGTCAGATCCACACGCCAGATGGGGGAATTGGTACACTAAAAGATGTACCACGTTAATTCGTGCCGAGGTTACTTCCCCGGATTTGTTGGGTGCCTATACTACCTATTCCCTTGCCAGAGACCCTAGTGTATGCGTGTGTGCGAAAGTGTCCCTAACCGATTGTAATGTTAACGACCACGGGTATACTACTGACGGTTGTTCTTTAACCAGCGACCCTCTGGCTCTTATTCAGAGACAAAGTGGCACCAACCCACAAGGACGGGATGTTATTGCCTCCTGTTTGTGTTGAATATATTTATATATACTCAAGCCTAAAATTGTGGTCAAGATCAGGTGTCAGACTGACACCTACTTGCCAAAAAGTATCTACAGACCATATACAGTGGATATAGGTACTATAGTTAATGAGAAACGGACTTACACATGAAAATGTTACTCAAGTGTGAAATTCAGATGAAGGTCTCAGATAGCCATGTACCAACCAAGGGCATCTATACATGAAACATGGTTAGTATATGTATTGCAGTTACTGAGAAATGGACATTATCCCAAAACTTGAAACAAGTCACACAAGCGTGAAACAGAGGTCAAAGGTAAGGTGTCCGATGTTAAAGCGATATTTACCAGCTAAGAACTTCTATCAACCAAATACTTTAGGTCTAGTTAGTACAGACTAAACCATGAAAATATTTGTTTGTTTGTTTGGTTGGGGTTTTATGCCGTTTTCAGCACATTTGGCTATTTCGCGGCGGCCAGTTTTTATGGGTGGAGGAAGCCGGAGTACCCTAAGAGAACCACCGACCTTGGGTAGGAAAATTGGCAATCCTTGTCAATTTAGATTGGAGTCGTACAAAACCCTCCACAGGTAAGATTCGAACTCCCAACACCAGTGTTGACAGGTTAGTGATCATAAGTAGTCATGACGAACTACCACTCGGCCACAGAGCCCCCCCCCACGCAAATGTATATGTCACTCAAGCATAAAATTCAGGTCAAAAGCTGAAGGTTTTAAACTGGTATGTATCCACTAAGAACTATCTACAGACCAAATATGTGCCTAGGTATAACAGTTGCTGAGAAAAGGACTTAAATCTCGAAATATGACAAGTCACTTAAGCATGAAATTGAGGTCAAGGTCCAGAGACAGGTGTTGGACTGTCATGTACCCATTCGGAAATATCTATGAATTATTGTTTAACGTCCAGTGGCAACCAGGTGTATATCAGGACGAGAACATGTTGATATGATAATGAATATGATCACTGCTTTGTACTAGACCGACAGGTAACTGTCCACAGGAAGACATATCACCTCACTCGGATACATTATACTGATTTCGAGCCGACTAGTCTTTGCTCTTTCTCCTAGATGCCACAGAGAAACAGCAAATACCAATTTTAATGTCTTTGGTTTGACCCGGCCGGGGATCGAACCCGCGACCTTCAGCACTCGGGGCGAGCACGCTACCACGAGACCACAGAGGCGGTCTCAGCTGCTAAGAAATGGACTTAATATCTAAAATAAGACATAGGTCACTCAACCATAAAATTGAAGTCAAGGTCAAAAGGCAGGTGTCATACCGAGATGTACCAACTTAGAATTATCTATTGACCAAATATCGTGGGTCTAGGTATTACTGTTGCTGAGAAATGGACATAATCTTGAAAATGTGACAAACTCACTCCATTATGAAATTGAGGTCAAGTTCCGAAGATAGTGTCAGACTGGCATGTATCAACTTAGAATTATCTATTGACCAAATACGGTGGATCTAGGTATTAGTTGCTGAGAAATTGACAAGAAATAGAGACAGGTGTGCCTACTTAGAACTATCTATTGACCACATGTGGTGAGCTTAGGTATTACAGTTACTAAGAAATGGACTTAATCACGAAAATCTGTCGCAGGTCACTAAACCATGAAATTGAGGTCAAGGTCAAAAGGCATGTGTCAGAATGACATGTACCCACCAAAAACTATCTAATGACCAAATATGGTTGGTCTAGGTATTATAGTTGCTGAGAAATGGACTTTACCAATAAGACGTGAAAAGCTCACTCAAGCATGAAATTGAGGACAAGGTCCAGAGAAAGGTGTCCAACTGGCATGTGCCAACTAAGAACTATCTATTGACCAGATATGATGGGCTGAGGTATTACAGTTGCTGAGAAATGGAATTTACCACGAAAATGTGACAAGGTCACAAGCCAGGTGTCAAGCTGGCATTGTACCCACTAAGAACTATATATATATATACACCACATATGGTTGGCCTAGGTATTACAGTTGCTAAGAAATGGTTTCAACCACAAAAAATGAACGCATTTGTTTATGAAGTCAGTGAACCATGAAAACGAGTATTGTGCGGCAAACTTTATACGATAAGGTATCAGTGGACCAAAAATCTTAAGTGTAGATATTATAGCCTTAAAGTTATTAAAGTTTTAAAAATTTGAAAAAGTTTACGCCACCGCCGCCGCCGGAAAGTAAAACCTATATCCAACCTTCGACTTTTCGTCACAGGCGAGACAAAAACGTTTTACGTATGATGCTCATCCACAACAAAAAAAAAAACACATACTGAGGATCATATGGCTGCCTCTAGATATCTATTTGCGATAAACCAATCGCTTCGGAGATAGGTTTCCAACAGTAAACAAGTGTGACAGCACTACCTTTGCAACACCAATGAGCAAGAAAACCGAATGGTAGGTTTGGAAAGTCCAAATGAATGGCAAAACGAAAGAAAAACACAATTAACACAAAGAAACAAAAGAAAAACACAATAACTATCAACAAAAACCCCTAACTAAAGGCTTTCAAGAGTCTGTATATCGTTCACCTGGATTTAACTTTTCACCTTGAACAGACCTAAAATTTTAAGTGTTGCAGTCAATTTGGCTGGTTTTTCTATAGGATTCTATGTTAAACTAGTTTCAGCTGTGGCAATCATCTTGGTTGACAGTCCAGTTCAACGGATACATTTCTAAATGAAAACCATCTAAGGACCATTCTGCTTAGTCTTGTTCCAATTGGCTAAGCGGTTTCAGACAAGAAGATTTTTAAATGAATTTTCCTATAGGGTCCAATATTTCAGTTCGGTGTGGCAGCCATCTTGTGATCGGACACATTTCTGAAAGAGGACCTCCTAAGGACAAATGCTGGGAAGTTTGGCTCCAAAATGTCAAGTGGTTTCAGACAAGAAGATTTTTCAATGAATTTTTCCATAAGGCTCTATATTAAACTAAATTCGGGTGTGGTGGCCATCTTTGTTGACAGTCTGGGTCATCACACAAAATTCTGACAGATTAGCATATAAGGACCATTGCTACCGTCTAATTGGCTTAGTGGTTTCACGAGAACATTTTTGAGTGAATTTCCCATAGGGTCTATGTTAAACTAAGTTCTGCTGTGGTGGCCATCTTGGTTCACAGTATACGAAATCAGACACATTTCTGAATAAAATGCTCCGCTGGGCGCAGCTTGATACGACCGCAGAGGTCGAACCCTGAACAGTTGAGGCAAGTATGGACACAACAGTATTATTTGCATTTATATATGAATCAGAAATAACCAATTTAAAATGGAAAATTTTAAAGAAGTTTAATTTTGGACCCTTTGGACCTTAATGCAGACCAATTTGAAAACGGGACCAAAAATTAAAAATCTAAATACACGGTTAGATCAAAGAACCCCATATGAAACCCTGCTCACATGGGTATTAATATAACAGGGTAATTTGTCAGCGATAGCTGTAGTTATGAATGTGGTCTAAGAACTTAAAAATTTTTAATTTACCTATTCAAACCATATCAGTATTATTTGCTTTTATATATAAATCAGAAATTAAATTTTTGATGAAATCAAATAAAGTTCAATTTTGGACCCTTTAAACCTCATTGTGGACCAATTTGATAACCGGGACCAAATATCAATTTCTTGCTATTGCGCAATACTGTGCAATTGAAGATTTCTTGCTATTGCGCAATACTGTGCAATTGAAAATTTCTTGCTATTACACAATACCTATTATAATAATTTACACATCCTGTTTGGTGTGTATCTCTTGCCTTATCATTATTATTTGCTTTTATATATAAATCAGAAATTTAATAATAAAGTTTTTGGCAAATTTCCAATATACATAATTTAAAAGCAGTTTAGGTGAAATAAACAAAAAAGCTTCATCAGCAACATTTTAAATTGGCAAATTTCCAATGGAATTTATTAATAATAAAGTTTTTGGCAAATTTCCAATATAAATAATTTAAATGCAGTTTAGGTGAGATATTCAAATGAGTTTCAACTACCAACCTTACACTGCCTTTTAAATTATGTTTTGTACTTAAGTAATTGTCCATTAACCTGGAAACCCTTTCCCCCCTTTTTTGCACCTTATTCCTTAACGGTTTGAGCCATAACTCCCAAAGACAATTCTTACCATCTCTTTGTGGTATTCCAATATCCAAAATCTAAATACATGGTTAGATTCAACATATCAAAGAACCCCAAGAATTCAATTTTTGATGAAATTAAATAAAGTTCAATTTTGGACCCTCTAAACCTCAATGTGGACCAATTTGATAACCGGGCCCAAATATCAATAAATTGCTTCGCTGGGCGCAGCTGGATACGACCGCAGAGGTCCAACCCTGAACAGTTGGGGCAAAAATTTTTTGCTTTTTGTGCATTACACTATGCTGTTGCGTACTGACCCCCCCCCCCAAAAAAAATCATTGTACCCCCCTCCCCACCCTTTGTTTTGCAAAATAAAAATTTGAAGACATTTTCTTTTTAATTTCTGAAATCTGAAATGAGAAAAAATTGCCCCTCCCCACAATTTCTTATTTACCCCCCCTCTTTCCCCTTTTTCCAAAAAAAAATTCTTTCCCTCAAGATATGGTCATAATTCCTATTCAAATGCAAACATAATTATCCATTTAAATATATCATAAAAGTCTTAAAATAGAAAATGACATATGGACAAAATTAATATTAATTAATAGTAACTTCTAAAAATAAACTGACAGCTATAAATCACCCCAAAACAATCTACATTTCTTTATACATAATTTACAAGCAGTGTGAGGGAGGTAATTGAATCATACACAACATTTTACTTTAAATGTGTTTGGATTACCTCCATTACACCAAGATAATAACCAAACAAGAAAAATGCTTATTGGGCCCTTTTTTGGAACCTACCGGTAATTCTTAACCTGTTGGGACCAAAACTCCCAAAATCAATCCCAACCTTCCTTTTGTGGTCATAAACCTTGTGTTTAAATTTCATAGATTTCTATTAACCTATACTAAAGTTATAGTGCGAAAACCAAATGTCTTCGGACGACGACGACGACGCCGCCGCCGCCGGACAACGACGACGACGACGACGCCAACGTCATACCAATATACGACCGCAAGAATTTTGCGGTCGTATAAAAATCTAAATACATGGTTAGATTCAGCATATCGAAGAACCCCATATATTCAATTTTTGTTGAAATCAAACAAAGTTTAATTTTGGACCCCGATTTGGACCAACTTGAAAACCGGGCCCATAATAAAAAAAAATAAGTACATGTTTAGATTCAGCATATCAAAGAACCCCAAGAATTCAATTTTTGTTAAAATCAAACTTTAATTTTGGACCCTTTGGACCTTAATGTAGACCAATTTGAAAACGGGACCAAAAATTAAGAATCTAAATACACGGTTAGATTCGGCATATCAAAGAACCCAAATAGTTCAATTTTCGATGAAATCAAACAAAGTTTAATTTTGGACCCCTTTGGCCCCTAATTCCTAAACTGTTGGGACCAAAACTCCCAAAATCAATCCAAACCTTCCTTTTGTGGTCATAAACCTTGTGTTTAAATTTCATAGATTTCTATTTACTTTTACTAAAGTTATTGTGCAAAAACCAAGAAAAATGCTTATTTGGGCCCTTTTTTAGCCCCTAATTCCTAAACTGTTGGGATCAAAACTCCCAAAAACAACCCCAACCTTCCTTTTGTGGTCATAAACCTTGTGTTTAAATTTCATAGATTTCCAATAACTTATACTAAAGTTATAGTGCGAAAACCAAATGTCTTCGGACGACGACGCCTAACGTCATACCAATATACGACCGCAAAAATTTTGCGGTCGTATAAAAGGGACCTCCTAAGGACCAATGCTGCTATGTCCGGCTCCAATATGTCAATTGGTTTCAGACAAGAAAATTTTTCAATTAATTTTCCTATAGGGCCCTATGTTGAACTAAGTTCGGTTGTGGCGGCCATCTTGGTTGATAGTCCGGGTCATCAGACATATCTCTGTAAGAGGACCATCTAACGACCATTGCTGCCAAGTCTGGTTCCGATTGGTCAAGTGCTGTAAGACAAGAAGATTTTTCACTGAATTTTTCCATAGGGCCCTATGTTAAACTAAGTTCGGCTGTGGCGGCCATCTTGGTTAACAGTCCGGGTCATTGGACATATTTCTGAAAGAAAACCTCCTAAGAACCATAACTGCCAACTTTGGTTCCAACTGGCCTTGTAGTTTCATATAAGAAGATTTTTTAAATTCACCCCCCCCCCCCTTTTTTCTATTTTTAGTAACAGCAGCCATGTCGGTTGGAAGTCGAGGATGCCAGACATAATTTTGGAAGGGGGTCACCCAAGGACCATTCCACCAAAGTTTGGTCCCAATTGGCCCAGTGGTTTGAGAGGAAAATATCTTTAAAGGGAAGTTTATGCTGGATGCCGTCTTTAAGGGACAATAAAATGCTCCGCTGGGCGCAGCTAGATACGACCGCAGATGTCGAACCCTGAATAGTTGGGGCAATTATGAACACAACATTCAAGCTTGATACAATACTGAATTTGGATTGTGAATAAATATTTGACACAGCATAGGTTTCTGACACAGAATGAAAGTGGTCTAAGAACTTAAAAATTTTTAATTTACCTATTCAAACCATATCAGTATTATTTCTTTTTATATATAAATCAGAAATAACCAATTTAAAATTTAAAATTGGGCACACATATCAATTTCTTGCTATTGCGCAATACTGTGCAATTGAAAATTTCTTGAAATATTTGACACATAATAGGTTTCTGACACAGAATAATTGAAATCAAAGAACTTAGAATTGGTCATATGATTTCAATTTATATTCAATTTTTTGCTTCTTGTGCAATACAATATGCTGTGGAGAATTGCCCCCCCCCCCAAAAAAAAAATAATTTACCCCTTTTTTTTAGCTTTTGTGCAATACACTATGAAGTTGCACATTGACCCCCCCTCCCAAAAAAAACAAAAAACAATAAAATTTATTGTAACCCCCTTTTTTTGCTAAAAAAAATTTGAAATTTTCTTTTTAATTTATGAAATATGAAATGAGAAAAAAATTGCCCTTCCCCAATTTCTCATTTACTCCCCCCTAAATTTTGTTTTCAACCCCCCCCCCCCCCATTTATTTATACTTTGCAACCATAACAGCCCATTTAAATACACCATAACATATTAAAATAGAAAATGACATCATAGTCATGGATGACAAATTTTAAATATACATAATTTAAAAGCAGTTTAGATGAGATAATATAAAAAGCTTCATCAGCACATTTTATATTGGCAAATTTCCAATGAAGTCCATTAAACTAGAGTTATTGGCAAATTTCCAATGAAATTTGTTAATAATAAAGTTTTGATAACAGGGCACACATATCAATTTCTTGCTATTGCGCAATACTGTGCAACTGAAGATTTCTTGCTATTGCAATATACTGTGCAATTGAAAATTTCTTCAAATATTTGACACATAATAGGTTTCTGACACAGAATAACTGAAATCAAAGAACTTAGAATTGGTCATATGATTTTAATTTATATTCAATTTTTTGCTTCTTGTGCAATACAATATGCTGTGAAGAATTGCCCCCCCCCCCCCCCCCCCCAAAAAAAAAAAAAAATAATTTACTCCTTTTTTAGCTTTAATATTGGACCCCGATTTGGACCAACTTGAAAACTGGGCTCATAATAAAAAACTAAGTACATGTTTAGATTCAGCATATCAAAGAACCCCAAGAATTCAATTTTTGTTAAAATCAAACTTTAATTTTGGACCCTTTGGACCTTAATGTAGACCAATTTGAAAACGGGACCAAAAATTAAGAATCTAAATACACGGTTAGTTTCGGCATATCAAAGAACCCAAATAGTTCAATTTTCGATGAAATCAAACAAAGTTTAATTTTGGACCCCTTTGGCCCCTAATTCCTAAACTGTTGGGACCAAAACTCCCAAAATCAATCCAAACCTTCCTTTTGTGGTCATAAACCTTGTGTTTAAATTTCATAGATTTCTATTTACTTATACTAAAGTTATTGTGCAAAAACCAAGAAAAATGCTTATTTGGGCCCTTTTTTAGCCCCTAATTCCTAAACTGTTGGGACAAAACTCCCAAAATCAATCCCAACCTTCCTTTTGTGGTCATAAACCTTGTGTTTAAATTTCATAGATTTCTATTAACTTATACTAAAGTTATAGTGCGAAAACCAAATGTCTTCGGACGACGACGCCGAAAATTTTGCGGTCGTATAAAAACTCATATAAGGGGTCAATCATTGATTTTGGTCATGTTGACTTATTTGTAGATCTTACTTTGTTGAACATTTTTGCTGTTTATAATGTCTTTATCTATAATAATATTCAAGATAATAAAAAAAAACGGCAAAATTTCCTTAAAATTAACAATTCAGGGGCGATAACCAAACAAAGGGTTGACCGATTCGTGTGAAAATTACATGACAGGTAGATCTTGACCTGATGAACAATTTTACCCCCATGTCTATTTTGCTCTAATTGCTTTAGTTTTTCAGATATCAGACAAAAACTGTACTTTACCCCTATGTTCTATGTTTAGCCATGTCGGCCATGCTGGTTGGCAGGCGGGGTCATCGGGCATATTTTTTAAACTAGATACCCTAATGATGCTTGTGGCCAAGTTTGGTTCAATTTGGCCCAGTAGTTTCAGAGGAGACGATTTTTGTAAAAGTTTACAGACGACGACGGACGACGGACGCCAAGTGATGAGAAAAGCTCATTTGACCTTTCAGGTCAGGTGGGCTAAAAATTGGAATAGGACAAGGTTTACTGGTTATGGTAAGCATTTCTTGATTCTTATTCTACATCCGCCGTGTTGCCCTTGTGAACTCCACTGTGAGGTAACTAAATTGAATGGAAAAGATTTGTTTTCATCTAGGAAAAAAGACAGAGCAATTCACCAATTCGAGATGGCGACACATATGCAGTTACCATTATATAGGCAGTTACCCCCACCCCCTTTGACAATGACTCTTGTTGCTATAATAAATCTCAAATATATCCCAGTTATAGCAATAAATAAAGCAATTGTTTTCTTCTGAAGAAGCAATATATCCATAAAAGAAAACTTCAAATGGGCATTCTTCCTCCTAAAATTATTCCACTCCAAAAAATTGCCTATTCCCCCCCTACTTCCCCAAAAGAAAAAAGCTCAGAAATAGTTACCCCCCCTACCCCCCCCCCCAAAAAAAAAAAAATTTAAAAACTTTAAAATCCTCAGACCCCCTCCTTCAAAATGGCAAGAGTTCCATTCGGCAATCCCATAAGTACCCCCCCTCCCTCTTGGGAAGAAACCACGTGACAAATTAGTGTAAATTTATGAGTTTTTAATATTTTCATGTGTAGAGAAAGCAAACATGAATAAAATGAGCAAGTTTTCATATTTTATATCATCTTTAGCCGAGACAAATCAACCGCCTTACCTGCAGAGGTTGACTTTAAAACTGATTTTGAATCTTGTGCATTACACAGTGATTGGCCACTTTGAACAAAAGATTTTATTAAATACCTGTCTTATCAGTACTTAGTAATTGGGGCCTCAGGAGGGTTTTAAATAATTTTTAAATTTGTAGGAATGTTTACTAATGTCACCAAACATTGCAGTATAAGACAATAACAGTGAAATAATTTGGCATGAAATTGATATACGAATTTGGCACGAATCTGGAAATGCTCGGGAAAAACCTCGCATTTTCACCCGATTCTACGCCTCATCCGTACCATAGACACATCTCTTCAAAGGTAGAACTTTGCAAAGATTATTGAAAATATTCAACAATTTCCCTGCAAATTTTTGCCAAGAATAGAAATCTGCAAGTAAGAAGAAAATATACATATACATACATGTATTACTCAATATTATTCACCTGATCGGGCGGGCCTTATATGATCTTATGTCGGCTGATTTAATTAGGAAGCAACCATTTGATTTTTATGGGGTGGGGGGAATGGGGGGGATAGGATCAACTGTTTTATCCTGCATATTGTTTTCGCCGATATTTAAGTCCTGATTTAAAAAAAAAAATTATGATTGACACAGGTCCCGCATATTTCTTTTTTCACATCTAAAGTGGTCCTGGCTTTTTATTTTGCCAAAATCCTGGTCCTGCCTTTTTAATTCAAATTTGATCATAGAAGTTAAGAAGCTGAGATAACGTTTCGTCTCCTTTCTTACATAGCTGAGATATTATTGCCGTTCCATCTGAATTATATTTGGCTCTGTGTGTTACTATTTGTAGTAATTTGTGCAGAAGTTAAGTGTCAAGTGTGTACAAGTTGCTTTAAATTAGTTGGTACAGTATCCAAAAAGTTCATATGATCAGTTATAAACAATAACCCAATCATACCTGCATGGTTGTATGGATATTGATCACTTTATCTAACAATTATTAATTTTAAACAAGAGTGGACACACAAAAATGTCTCGCCTGTCATGTATTTCTAATGAAAGTAAATGCTATCAGACATATTGCATACAGTATTCGAAAAACAGGCCAAAACACAAAAACTTAATTATAACCACTGAACCATGAAAATGAGGTCAAGGTCAGATGACACCTGCGAGTTGGACATGTACATCTTACAATCCTTCCATACACCAAATATAGTAGGCCTATTGCATACAGTATTCGAAAAACAGGCCAAAACACAAAAACTGAACTATATCCACTGAACCATAAAAATAAGGTCAAGGTCAGATGACACCTGCCAGTTGGACATATACACCTTACAATCCTTCCATACACCAAATATAGTAGACCTATTGCATACAGTATTCGAAAAACAGGCCAAAACACAAAAACTGAACTATATCCACTGAACCATGAAAATAAGGTCAAGGTCAGATGACACCTGCCAGTTAGACATGTACACCTTACAATCCTTCCATACACCAAATATAGTAGACCTATTGCATACAGTATTCGAAAAACAGGCCAAAACACAAAAACTTAACTATAACCACTGAACCATGAAAATAAGGTCAAGGTCAGATGACACCTGCCAGTTGGACATGTACACCTTACAATCCTTCCATACACCAAATATAGTAGACCTGTTGCATACAGTATTCGAAAAACAGGCCAAAACACAAAAACTTAACTATAACCACTGAAAATGAGGCCAAGGTCAGATGACACCTGCCAGTTGGACATGTACACCTTACAATCATTCCATACACCAAATATACTAGACCTATTGCTTATAGTATCTGAGATATGGACTTGACCACCAAAACTTAACCCTGTTCACTGATCCTTGAAATTGGGTCGAGGTCAATTGAAAACTGTCTGACGGGGATGAGGACCTTGTAAGGTACGCACATACCAAATATAGTTATCCTATTACTCATAATAAGAGAGAAATTAACATTACAAAAAATCTTAAATTTTTTTTCAAGTAGTCACTGAACCATAAAAATGAGGTCAAGGACAATGTACATATGACAGACAGAAACTTCGTAACATAAGGCATCTATATACAAAGTATAAAGCATCCAGGTCTTCCACCTTCTAAAATATAAAGCTTTTAATAAATTAGTTAACGCCGCCGCCGCCGCCGCCGCCGGATCACTATCCCTATGTCGAGCTTTCTGCGACTAAAGTCGCAGGCTCGACAAAAACCCAATATAAATAAAATATTTAGCTTTTTGTCCTGATTAACGGGACTGAAACGATTAGACTTACATGCAGATTGAATTTTCATCTAAGAATGTTTTGCAAATGTCTTACAATACCATGAATACGCCTTGACATCATTATTTTTTCTGTACTTACTATAAGATAATATTGCCACTACTGAAGACAGTTCAAAAATACAAAATGCATAAAATGAAATAGACTGGCCTTATGCAAACCCGAACAGTTCAATATTACCCGAATAAATATACATGTAAGTATTGAATTTTGTTCTAAAGATTGAATTTAAAAATTTCCTCGTTTCAGTTAATCAGGACAAGAAGGCGTGTCCTACTGTCAGCGAATGAATCATTGAATGTCACTTGTAAATTTTTGACTGCTCAAATAAATCGGTTGAAGTCAATGTTTTTGTAATAAATCCGTCGTCTATCAATTGTCGTTTATTCTGAAAACCATCCGTATATGATGCCAGGAAGGATCATAGATGTATGTTGAGCCAAATGTTACAAATATGTTATTTTATATTCGGTTAAAAGCTCTCCAGAGCTTATATATGTTATTAATTCGCCTCCAAACTGTGTTTGGAAAGGCGAAGTATTACCTTGTATGTGTGTACCGTGAACAGGTTCTGTAAATAATTTTATTTGCTTTTATTAGTGATGTACATACATACTGGTACATATTTAATTCACGGTGTAGAATGGTAACGGACTTATCGGGTTTTTTTCGGCGTTTCCGCACTTATCGGGTTCGGCAACGGACTTATCGTGCTTTGTTTCCAGACATTGTGTCACAAAAATGAACCAAATAAACGAAAAGAAGTCGTAAGTGTTTATTTTTATATGATCACGGAAAGCACCGATGATCTAAGTTTGCGAAATTTTTCATTTTAGTAGTAGAAAGAGCTGATTATAAGGACGTTTCAAAATGGCGGACAAAATGGAGTACCGAAAAACTCGTTCAACACGAAATCTCGGGTAATCTCGTTCTGTAAATCTCGATCAAAATGAGATCTCGTGAAAAGATGAATCATAACTTCCGCCAATATGGCTACCACATCACGTATGTCTCCAGATCTCGCTTAAACTTAGGTTACAACTTCCTCTGTATTCTTATTCTCGTTAACACGAGAACTTACTAAATTATTGCTAAGTGAGATATATAAAACTGAGAGCTAAACATTAGATATTAGCATTGTAAAAAAAATAAAGAAAAAGAAAAGATAGTGTTTTGTTAAATGATTATTGTCATTTATAAAATTAAGAAGTAATAAAATAACAATCCAAAGATACAATTATTTTACCTTTAATTTGCAAAGTAGTCAGATAGTCCAAGCATACTTTCTCGAATTTCTTCTGTTATTTAAGACAGTATGCTGTATAGATCGTGTAAAATCTGTCCTTTAGAACTTAAAAACAGATCCATAGGGTGTTTCCAAAAAAACAAAAAAACAAAAAAACGTTCAGAATAATCAGTTTTCCTTCATTTATGTTCTTCGTCATCCACAACTGTTTTCCCAAAAGAAATTTAACATGTCTGTGTACACACTGTTTTTGTTTTGGTTATATGTTAATTTTGAAGAAAATTATTATAACTATACATAAATTACATGCAGTGTACATAAATGTTTTATTCTCTCATTATTCTTAAAGTCTCCAATGGCGATTTCGCTTATCACAATTTTAATTCCTTTCCTAACTAAACACTCACTAAATATTTAAAAATTTCTTTGAATGAATGAATCTTCAGTTCCAGTAGTTATACACATCGAATTTTCGGTTTCTTTATCTATTTCGGTAACATTTACATTATTGAAACTGTTCCCCTATCTTGCTTTGTTCTTTTTCTTAAACGAACAAATTAAACAGAATCCGTCATTATAAAATGAAGTAAAAAAAAATAATAATAATACACAAAATAAACAACTTTAATGAAGATGTACTATTGGTTTTAATATAATTTTGCTGTTTTCCTGATGCCATTCTCTATCTACACATACATGATTAGTATTATGTATATTGAAACATGTTGGTAATTAATGGGGATTTATGTTCTTTTCTTATTGGTAATAAAAGATATATAATGTTATTTTGTATATGTACAATGTACATGACTAATTTATGATTTTTATGACTTTTGGACTCACTGTTAGGACTAAACATGTTAAATGTCCAAAAACGTTGATACACATCTTCCAGCAATTCCCCGGTCTTATTATTCTTCTACGTCTCGAAAATGTTTCACAAGGGGAAGGCGGGGGTTAATTCATATATAATGGTAACTACATAAGTGCGCCACAAAAGGGTCTATTTATCTCATTTAAAATATGTGAAATGGAATACTGTTTTAAATAAATATATATGAGTAGATCACATTTCCAGATTATTAAAATGTCATGCTCCTTTTTCCTCTGCATGTAAAGATCTTTAGTTCGGATTGGACTATTTGTGAAAATATAAGGTGAGAAAATATATGAAAGTGTCAGGAATAGAGTAGTTTATATATGATTAAGTTAGCCTTTCTTGGAATCTGAAATATATTTATAGGATGGGACTCGAAAATGTTGACCGCACACCTGTATCATAATAAAGGACTAGTTACACCCCCTTGTAATGTTTAGTGTAGACTTTGACATGAACCTGACGGAAAGTATTACATATAAAGGGAAATGTACATACTACGGAGATTTTTCACGAAATAAATACATATTTATCCGACACATAAACCAACTAACAATAACTTGTGTATGGTTTGGGGACATCTTAAAGTAGGCATACCAAAAATAAAGTATTTCCGAAAACAGATGAATGAAAAATGCAAATTACATAGCTTAAATACATGCATGTTTCCATACAATTAAAGTCAAAGTGAAAAGTAAAGTTTGTCGCTGTTAATTTTTTTTTCAAGTTTCTGTTGCAATATTTTTTTAAAACATAATGTTTTAATAAATGTCCCCATAAATATACAATAATATAAAATTTATCTAATACCATTTTAGTATACAACGTGCGGACTTAATGAAGATGAATCGAGTTTACTTTCCCATTCGGGAACATGTTATCTTTGTGTTTTAGGAGTAAAATTCTGAATTAGTTGCCAAATATACGAGAAAAACCAATTTCATACATTATGAAAAAAAAGGAAAACCACGAAATGCGTTAACATTCTATATCCTCGCATGCTTTCTCGATTCTCCTAAATGTCATTATATATAATATGTTCTAATATGAGGATTCATCAGTGAATCAGGGGAAAAGAAAATCAGAAATTATTGTTAAGATCTTGTAAACATTACGAATAATAATATTTATTGATTGAAAATCCAACAAACGATCATAGTCTACAACATGAAAAGACAAAACACAAAGAAATCAAGCACTGTCGTCTACCAACATGAATGAGGCTATTACCGAAGTAAAAGATAGAAATACTATATTATAATCAAAGGTATATCGGTATCTTTCGTTTGCATTACATATCATTTATACCTGTCGTATGTATTTTCATGACATCAAAATAATTACTGTTCGTATTTTAAGTTTAAATTTTTCCATATCTGATAGATCATTAAACCGGAAAAACAGCAGTAATATCAGAAAAACATTATTTCTGAGCTGTTCTAATTCTTTAAATTTTATGACGAAATGAGATTCATCCTCTTTATCATTTTTACGATTAGCAGATTCTAATTTATTTGAAATGCTCGTATTCACGCTACAAGAACGGGTAAGTTTAGAGTGTGCAGTTTGTCAGAGGCAAATTGTAATTTCCTTTTCTGTCTTGGGGATTCAAACCCATGCACAAATTTTCCATGAAAATGCTAACTCCATTAATTCAACGGTTTGCCATGATCCGTTGTATCTGATAGGTATTATTTAAATGTATGAATATACCAAAGATAATTATCTGATTAATATATTCTTGATTACAAGCAGTGTACTTAATTTTAAACGGTATTTCACACCCAAATGTTGTAAACAAAGTCTACAAGTACGCCAATTTCGGTAATCCACTGGATCGTACTACTGCACTGAAATCAAATTGAGAAATGTTAACAATGATTGTATTTGGTATAAGTTTGAATACGGGTTTTACTTTGCTACTTGGTTATTATTCTACAATTAATTTATTTACCGCAGTACTGTAGCATTTTATATTTTCGTGTAAAGTTTTTGCATGATGTCGATCAACTTCATTCAAATTTATTTCATGCTCAAAGTTTCAGTTTCATTGTGAAATCCTCATATGCATACCGGCAAATATGAATGAATAATTTTAAATTGAAAGATTAGGGAGGTAAAAAAGATGTGTGAAAAGCAACGATATTGTAGAACTGAATTAAAATGTGACATAAATGTTGTTGAGACAATAATTCTAAAATGGAATCGGAAAGTATAAAATAGCTGGCTTTTGACCTTCGCACTCAGTTAATCTTTATTTTCATTTCTTTCTTTATAACAACCACTCCATGAGCCTACGTAAAACATTACATTCTCAATAAAATGCTCCGCTGGGCGCAGCTAGATACGACCGCAGATGTCGAACCCTGAATAGTTGGGGCAATTATGAACACAACATTCAAGCTTGATACAATACTGAATTTGGATTGTGAATAAATATTTGACACAGCATAGGTTTCTGACACAGAATGAATGTTGTCTAAGAACTTAAAATTTTTTAATTTACCTATTCAAACCATATCAGTATTATTTGTTTTTATATATAAATCAGAAATAACCAATTTAAAATTTAAAATTGGGCACACATATCAATTTCTTGCTATTGCGCAATACTGTGCAATTGAAAATTTCTTCAAATATTTGACACATAATAGGTTTCTGACACAGAATAACTGAAATCAAAGAACTTAGAATTGATCATATGATTTGAATTTATATTCAATTTTTTGCTTCTTGTGCAATACAATATGCTGTGGAGAATTGCCCCCCCCCCCCCAAAAAAAAAAATAATAATTTACCCCTTTTTTTAGCTTTTGTGCAATACACTATGAAGTTGCACATTGACCCCCCCTCCCAAAAAAAAAAACCAAAAAACAATAAAATTTATTGTAACCCCCCCTTTTTTTGCTAAAAAAATTTGAAATTTTCTTTTTAATTTATGAAATATGAAATGAGAAAAAAATTACCCCTCCCTAATTTCTCATTTACCCCCCTCTAAATTTTGTTTTCAACCCCTCCCCCCATTTCTTTATACTTTGCAACCATAACAGCCCATTTAAATACACCATAACATATTAAAATAGAAAATGACATCATAGTCATGGAATTTGTTAATAATAAGGTTTTGATAACAGGGCACACATATCAATTTCTTGCTATTGCACAATACTGTGCAATTGAAAATTTCTTCAAATATTTGACACATAATAGGTTTCTGACACAGAATAACTGAAATCAAAGAACTTAGAATTGGTCATATGATTTGAATTTATATTCAATTTTTTGCTTCTTGTGCAATACAATATGCTGTGGAGAATTGCCCCCCCCCCCCCCAAAAAAAATAATTTACCCCCTTTTAGCTTTAATTTTGGACCCCGATTTGGACCAACTTGAAAACTGGGCCCATAATAAAAAAACTAAGTATATGTTTAGATTCAGCATATCAAAGAACCCCAAGAATTCAATTTTTGTTAAAATCAAACCAAGTTTAATTTTGGACCCTTTGGACCTTAATGTAGACCAATTTGAAAACGGGACCAAAAATTAAGAATCTAAATGCACGGTTAGATTCGGCATATCAAAGAACCCCAATAGTTCAATTTTCGATGAAATCAAACAAAGTTTAATTTTGGACCTCGATTTGGACCAACTTGAAAATTGGGCCCATAATAAAAAAACTAAGTACATGTTTAGATTCAGCATATAAAAGAACCCAAAGAATTCAATTTTTGTTAAAATCAAACTAAGTTTAATTTTGGACCCTTTGGACCTTAATGTAGACCAATTTGAAAACGGGACCAAAAATTAAGAATCTAAATGCACGGTTAGATTCGGCATATCAAAGAACCCCAATAGGTCAATTTTCGATGAAATCAAACAAAGTTTAATTTTGGACCCTTTTGGCCCCTAATTCCTAAACTGTTGGGACCAAAACTCCAAAAATCAATCCCAACCTTCCTTTTGTGGTCATAAACCTTGTGTTTAAATTTCATAGATTTCTATTTACTTATACTAAAGTTATTGTGCAAAAACCAAGAAAAATGCTTATTTGGGCCCTTTTTTAGCCCCTAATTCCTAAACTGTTGGGACCAAAACTCCCCAAAACAATCCCAACCTTCCTTTTGTGGTCATAAACCTTGTGTTAAAATTTCATAGATTTCTATTTACTTATACTAGAGTTATTGTGCGAAAACCAAGAAAAATGCTTATTGGGCCCTTTTTTGGCCCCCAATTCTTAAACTGTTGGGACCAAAACTCCCAAAATCAATCCCAACCTTCCTTTTGTGGTCATAAACCTTGTGTTTAAATTTCATAGATTTCTATTAACTTATACTAAAGTTATAGTGCGAAAACCAAATGTCTTCGGACGACGACGCAGACGACGGACGACGACGACGACAACGACGACGATGACGACGACGACGACGACACCAACGTCATACCAATATACGACCGCAAAAATTTTGCGGTCGTATAAAAATACATAAACATAACAACAAAGCATACAATACATTCAATAACCTATAATATCTTCTGATATAAACATGATAAAAAGACAAAAAAAATAGCCTCCTTAAATGACTATAGATAATACTTAACACTCTCCTTTGAACCTGAACCATTCGAAGGACAAATTAACAATACTATACATTAAAAATTTCATAATTTTGATAACAGAAACACTAACAGAATTTTGGTAATTGATAGGAAAAGAAACAAAGCGCCGTAAGGTGGAGAATCCCTTTAAACTTGCAAAACGCCTTAGTTGTTAAGTAAAGTCAAGAAATACCAAAGGGATATGACCAAGGTTGTACATCGAACATATTTCTCTCAAAAAATAAATATTTGTTCAGCTTAGCATGCCAATGAAGCTGAATTTATGAACAAGAGGTTTATGTTCATATCGATTGAAAAGTGATTGCTTTTACTTGGTGGTCTGAAACACAACTCCTAACACGCTTCTACTAGTTTTTTGTTCAAGTTTCTTCGATATAATAACTTCATTCAAATCTTCGCCCTGGCTGTCTTCCTTTGAAATGTCCAATTGTAACATAATTTATATCAAATTAAGAAATCATTGTCAATTGTTTTAAATGAAGCTAACCATTTTTCTTTCTATATATTTGTCAAAACTTGAAGAAAATAAGCTAGGAAAAACTAGCGGTGTTCAATATTTTCCTCACTTTATACACCTTTACTATGTATATATACATATATTAAAATACAACATTCCAAAAAAAAAAAAAAAAATTACAAAAGATTTAAATAGATCATTTTAAAGAAATGAGAGTATATTAAAAAATAGTTACATTATTAGCACATTTATTGTTACATTAAGTAGTAGAGTCCGAAAAATATCCGTTGTCAATTGAGAAGACTGAATTTGACAACAGTTCCATGCTATAAGAGACAGACATTTTGAAGAATTGAATTCAAAACGAAATTATTTGACAAGGTATTTCATCAAAGTATATTTGAACTAAGAATTATTGATTGAAAATCTCGTATCTTTGAGATGAAATTTTTTTTTAATCTATAAAAAAAATCAATTTTGATGTGATATTTTTTGACTGAAATCAATTTGAATAATTCCCAAAAACACTTTAATTTCTGGACCGATAACAAAGGTGTCAAAGCATGTATACTATTTCTTATATAAAGATATAAGTAAAACTCAGCAAACAATGTGTAATATTTCTTTTTAATAGTATATATGTAAGGGTGTAAATATTTTACTGACTTAACTGAACATTTGTTTTGAGGATGCTAAATTTTATGATATTGTGAATATCTCCAAGTATTATAAAAAACAAAATATGTTTTGTTTCATTTAAAAGTTACAGCCAAAAAGAATCCATACAATATTTAATTATATTTTTGGAATAGTTTATACATGTATCTCATACTGTCACGGTACATAACACTACGTGTATCAATTTTAGTAAAAATACTCTCATGTTTCGTCCTGTCTCGTTCAAATTCATTGATTCGATTCCTGTTGTAAAATATTTTGTAGTTTCTCCCATTTCGCTTTTTTCATTCTTTTTCGTTTAGTTTCATACAGCTAAATGATTAAAATATGTAATTGTTTCATTGAAACACTACCTAGAATGAATAAGGACCATTTAAGAATTTCAACAATGAATTAGATTATGGAGAAAACATTTCGAAATAAAAAACTAGTTGCGAAAACTTCGAAGCTGCTGTTCGTGAATTTATATTTCTATGTATAATATTTGACAGCAGAATAACTTTTTGCTGATCAACAATAGATGTGCATTTATCAGTGTTTGGATTAGATCGAAAATCGTGCGGTCTCGTGTTGCAATGAAACCTCGTTCATGCATAGATAAAAACTAGCACCGTGAAAAAAAATCAAACGAAAAAGAGTATCTTAACTACAAATTAAAAAATCTCAACTTATAATTTCTTAAATTTTATTTTTTTTTTACCTTGTTAATCATTAAAGGTATCACATATTCCGCTTACGGTGAAAAGAGTGCATCAGATATAGAATAAAATATATATATTAATATTTAAAAGGAATGAATGAAACCCCCGACAAATTACATCCAGAAATAGATCCACCCCAAAATTAAAATGAATATCATTCTAAGAAACTTACAATTAAGCAATGTAGTTACATTGTAAATTAGTTTTCTTGTTGTTTTGATATACAACTATTTTTGATATTTAAAAGTATAATTAAAAAAGAACAGACAATGTATTGTACCTATAAATTAACTCAGTGAAAAGAGAGGAATCCGATGGGATAAAGAAATGAAAACTTTCTCACTTTTTAAACGAATGAATTTTGATTTTCAATCGCCTTCTTGTATTCTAGAGGATACGTTCCACTCGATTACTGTTTTTATTAACATATTGCATGCTTAAGTTTGTTTTATTGTCAACAATTTTCCATGTGTATGTACGAAAAAAAAAAGCCTGACGTTATAATTTTTTTTCAAAGGACTGCTTACAGAATGCACCAATCGAATATATTATCAACAAATTAAATGTGTCGTTTTTGAGATTGTCAATATCGGAAAAAGTATACGGATGCGACAAAACAGTTGGAAACGTCCACACATTCAAAATCCAAGATAAAATACAAAGTCAGGGAAAAGGAACAAAGCAAACGAACGCCACAAGGATACATGTATAACTAAAGGAGCAACAAAAAAAAAACATATAATAAACTAATCAAAAATAGAACAAGACAGCACAGAAACTAAAGCACTAGCAATATGAACTTCCTTTGATAATTGTTTCTTATTTATCGAATGATAGGGCTTGTAGCTTGTTGAGTTCCAAAATGTATTTCCTACAATGAGAATTCAGTACATGTACAAATAATTGTGGAAAAAATCCATGCTTGTTACACTGTGGAAAAGATCCATGCTTGTTACACTTATGAAAATACCAAAATTGATAACCACACATTCTGTTTCAGTTTTCAAATCTTTTTTTTTTCTTTTTTTTTTATCATAAATCGGCCTTTTTTTATTTTCATCAAAGTAGCAAATTTCTAAGGACCTCTCTTCTTGTTTCAGTTTTATAAAGTCTAACCTTTGAGCTTTGGTATCACAATATTTTTTTCAAAAAATTATAAATACAACGAAATCATTTTTTCTTTATGTTTCTTTAAATAAAGAAAATCTTTTTTATCTATATGTTCATTTCGATAGGTTCGTAGTTCTAATTTTCTTATCTTATGGAAAACTGGTATCATGTATTAAAAAATTTTGGCAAATGCAAATTCAAAATACCAGTTAAAATGTATTACTTAAAATTCTAAAATTGTGTTTACTTGGTTTTTAGATAATCTTGCCGTGAAATCAGAGATATTCATGAAATGAAAATGCTTTTCGATGTTTTAAAGTTTAACTGGCTTCAGTTATATTAATCTCCCTCTCTCTCTCTCTCTTTCTCTCTGGAGAATATTAAGTGAAATGATACGTCATTGACACATACAAATTAGGTTTTCCTTAAGATAAGAAAATTAGAACCACGAACCTATCGAAAATGAACATATAGATAAAAAAGATTTTTTTTATTTAAAGAAACATAAAGAAAAAATGATTTCGTTGTATTTATAATTTTTTGAAAAAAATATTGTGATACCAAAGCTCAAAGGTTAGACTTTATAAAACTGAAACAAGAAGAGAGGTCCTTAGAAATTTGCTAATTTGATGAAAGTAAAAAAAGGCCGATTTATGATAAAAAAAAAAAGAAAAAAAAGATTTGAAAACTGAAACAGAATGTGTGGTTATCAATTTTGGTATTTTCATAAGTGTAACAAGCATGGATCTTTTCCACAGTGTAACAAGCATGGATTTTTTCCACAATTATTTGTACATGTACTGAATTCTCATTGTAGGAAATACATTTTGGAACTCAACAAGCTACAAGCCCTATCATTCGATAAATAAGAAACAATTATCAAAGGAAGTTCATATTGCTAGTGCTTTAGTTTCTGTGCTGTCTTGTTCTATTTTTGATTAGTTTATTATATGTTTTTTTTTGTTGCTCCTTTAGTTATACATGTATCCTTGTGGCGTTCGTTTGCTTTGTTCTTTTTCCCTGACTTTGTATTTTTTCTTGGATTTTGAATGTGTGGACGTTTCCAACTGTTTTGTCGCATCCGTATACTTTTTCCGATATTGACAATCGCAAAAACGACACATTTAATTTGTTGATAATATATTCGATTGGTGCAAATACTATAATTTCCAATTTAGGTAGATCAGCAACATTCTGTAAGCAGTCCTTTGAAAAAAAATTATAACGTCAGGCTTTTTTTTTTCGTACATACACGTGGAAAATTGTTGACAATAAAACAAAATTAAGCATGCAATATGTTAAAAAAAAACAGTAATCGAGGAACGTATCCTCTAGAATACAAGAAGGCGATTGAAAATCAAAATTCATTCGTTTAAAAAGTGAGAAAGTTTTCATTTCTTTATCCCATCGGATTCCTCTCTTTTCACTGAGTTAATTTATAGGTACAATACATTGTCTGTTCTTTTTTAATTATACTTTTAAATATCAAAAATAGTTGTATATCAAAACAACAAGAAAACTAATTTACAATGTAACTACATTGCTTAATTGTAAGTTTCTTAGAATGATATTCATTTTAATTTTGGGGTGGATCTATTTCTGGATGTAATTTGTCGGGGGTTTCATTCATTCCTTTTAAATATTAATATATATATTTTATTCTATATCTGATGCACTCTTTTCACCGTAAGCGGAATATGTGATACCTTTAATGATTAACAAGGTAAAAAAAATATAATTTAAGAAATTATAAGTTGAGATTTTTTAATTTGTAGTTAAGATACTCTTTTTCGTTTGATTTTTTTTCACGGTGCTAGTTTTTATCTATGCATGAACGAGGTTTCATTGCAACATGAGACCGCACGATTTTCGATCTAATCCAAACACTGATAAATGCACATCTATTGTTGATCAGCAAAAAGTTATTCTGCTGTCAAATATTATACATAGAAATATAAATTCACGAACAGCAGCTTCGAAGTTTTCGCAACTAGTTTTTTATTTCGAAATGTTTTCTCCATAATCTAATTCATTGTTGAAAGTCTTACATGGTCCTTATTCATTCTAGGTAGTGTTTCAATGAAACAATTACATATTTTAATCATTTAGCTGTATGAAACTAAACGAAAAAGAATGAAAAAACGAAATGGGAGAAACTACAAAATATTTTACAACAGGAATCGAATCAATGAATTTGAACGAGACAGGACGAAACATGAGAGTATTTTTACTAAAATTGATACACGTAGTGTTATGTACCGTGACAGTATGAGATACATGTATAAACTATTCCAAAAATATAATTAAATATTGTATGGATTCTTTTTGGCTGTAACTTTTAAATGAAACAAAACATATTTTGTTTTTTATAATACTTGGAGATATTCATAATATCATAAAATTTAGCATCCTCAAAACAAATGTTCAGTTAAGTCAGTAAAATATTTACACCCTTACATATATACTATTAAAAAGAAATATTACACATTGTTTGCTGAGTTTTACTTATATCTTTATATAAGAAATAGTATACATGCTTTGACACCTTTGTTATCGGTCCAGAAATTAAAGTGTTTTTGGGAATTATTCAAATTGATTTCAGTCAAAAAATATCACATCAAAATTGATTTTTTTATAGATTAAAAAAAAATTTCATCTCAAAGATACGAGATTTTCAATCAATAATTCTTAGTTCAAATATACTTTGATGAAATACCTTGTCAAATAATTTCGTTTTGAATTCAATTCTTCAAAATGTCTCTCTTATAGCATGGAACTGTTGTCAAATTCAGTCTTCTCAATTGACAACGGATATTTTTCGGACTCTACTACTTAATGTAACAATAAATGTGCTAATAATGTAACTATTTTTTAATATACTCTCATTTCTTTAAAATGATCTATTTAAATCTTTTGTAATTTTTTTTTTTTGGAATGTTGTATTTTAATATATGTATATATACATAGTAAAGGTGTATAAAGTGAGGAAAATATTGAACACCGCTAGTTTTTCCTAGCTTATTTTCTTCAAGTTTTGACAAATATATAGAAAGAAAAATGGTTAGCTTCATTTAAAACAATTGACAATGATTTCTTAATTTGATATAAATTATGTTACATTTGGACATTTCAAAGGAAGACAGCCAGGGCGAAGATTTGAATGAAGTTATTATATCGAAGAAACTTGAACAAAAAACTAGTAGAAGCGTGTTAGGAGTTGTGTTTCAGACCACCAAGTAAAAGCAATCACTTTTCAATCGATATGAACATAAACCTCTTGTTCATAAATTCAGCTTCATTGGCATGCTAAGCTGAACAAATATTTATTTTTTGAGAGAAATATGTTCGATGTACAACCTTGGTCATATCCCTTTGGTATTTCTTGACTTTACTTAACAACTAAGGCGTTTTGCAAGTTTAAAGGGATTCTCCACCTTACGGCGCTTTGTTTCTTTTCCTATCAATTACCAAAATTCTGTTAGTGTTTCTGTTATCAAAATTATGAAATCTTTAATGTATAGTATTGTTAATTTGTCCTTCGAATGGTTCAGGTTCAAAGGAGAGTGTTAAGTATTATCTATAGTCATTTAAGGAGGCTATTTTTTTGGTCTTTTTATCATGTTTATGTCAGAAGATATTATAGGTTATTGAATGTATTGTATGCTTTGTTGTTATGTTTATGTATTTTTGAGTAATGTAATGTTTTGCGTAGGCTCATGGAGTGCTTGTTATAAAGAAAGAAATGAAAATAAAGATTAACTGAGTGCGAAGGTCAAAAGCCAGCTATTTTATACTTTCCGATTCCATTTTAGAATTATTGTCTCAACAACATTTATGTCACATTTTAATTCAGTTCTACAATATCGTTGCTTTTCACACATCTTTTTACCTCCCTAATCTTTCAATTTAAAATTATTCATATTTGCTGGTATGCATACGAGGATTTCACAATGAAACTGAAACTTTGAGCATGAGATAAATTTGAATGAAGTTGATCGACATCATGCAAAAACTTTACACGAAATTATAAAATACTACAGTACTGCGGTAAATAAATTAATTGTAGAATAAGAAAATAACCAAGTAGCAAAGTAAAACCCGTATTCAAACTTATACCAAATACAATCATTGTTAACATTTCTCAATTTGATTTCAGTGCAGTAGTACGATCCAGTGGATTACCGAAATTGGCGTACTTGTAGACTTTGTTTACAACATTTGGGTGTGAAATACCGTTTAAAATTAAGTACACTGCTTGTAATCAAGAATATATTAATCAGATAATTATCTTTGGTATATTCATACATTTAAATAATACCTATCAGATACAACGGATCATGGCAAACCGTTGAATTAATGGAGTTAGCATTTTCATGGAAAATTTGTGCATGGGTTTGAATCCCCAAGACAGAAAAGGAAATTACAATTTGCCTCTGACAAACTGCACACTCTAAACGTACCCGTTCTTGTAGCGTGAATACGAGCATTTCAAATAAATTAGAATCTGCTCATCGTAAAAATGATAAAGAGGATGAATCTCATTTCGTCATAAAATTTAAAGAATTAGAACAGCTCAGAAATAATGTTTTTCTGATATTACTGCTGTTTTTCCGGTTTAATGATCTATCAGATATGGAAAAATTTAAACTTAAAATACGAACAGTAATTATTTTGATGTCATGAAAATACATACGACAGGTATAAATGATATGTAATGCAAACGAAAGATACCGATATACCTTTGATTATAATATAGTATTTCTATCTTTTACTTCGGTAATAGCCTCATTCATGTTGGTAGGCGACAGTGCTTGATTTCTTTGTGTTTTGTCTTTTCATGTTGTAGACTATGATCGTTTGTTGGATTTTCAATCAATAAATATTATTATTCGTAATGTTTACAAGATCTTAACAATAATTTCTGATTTTCTTTTCCCCTGATTCACTGACGAATCCTCATATTAGAACATATTATATATAATGACATTTAGGAGAATCGAGAAAGCATGCGAGGATATAGAATGTTAACGCATTGCGTGGTTTTCCTTTTTTTTTCATAATGTATGAAATTGGTTTTTCTCGTATATTTGGCAACTAATTCAGACTTTTACTCCTAAAACACAAAGATAACATGTTCCCGAATGGGAAAGTAAACTCGATTCATCTTCATTAAGTCCGCACGTTGTATACTAAAATGGTATTAGATAAATTTTATATTATTGTATATTTATGGGGACATTTATTAAAACATTATGTTTTAAAAAAAATATTGCAACAGAAACTTGAAAAAAAAATTAACTGCGACAAACTTTACTTTTCACTTTGACTTTAATTGTATGGAAACATGCATGTATTTAAGCTATGTAATTTGCATTTTTCCTTCATCTGTTTTCGGAAATACTTTATTTTTGGTATGCCTACTTTAAGATTTCCCCAAACCATACACAAGTTATTGTTAGTTGGTTTATGTGTCGGATAAATATGTATTTATTTCGTGAAAAATCTCCGTAGTATGTACATTTCCCTTTATATGTAATACTTTCCGTCAGGTTCATGTCAAAGTCTACACTAAACATTACAAGGGGGTGTAACTAGTCCTTTATTATGATACAGGTGTGCGGTCAACATTTTCGAGTCCCATCCTATAAATATATTTCAGATTCCAAGAAAGGCTAACTTAATCATATATAAAAAGGACAAATATACCTAAGGAGCAATCAAAAAAACGTAATCCATTGGACAGACAAACCCGGGAAGACAAACGAACAACCACAAGCACAACAAATAAACACAGGAAACTGAAAACAATGAACAACACGAACTCCTATAAAAACCAGGAGTGAACCCAGGTGCTCCGGAAGGGTAAGCAGTTCCTGCTCCGTATACGGCACCCGTCGTGAAGTTCAACAAAGTCAATCCGGTGGAAGTCACAAATCGTAGGAGGCACATGAAAGGTTACGAC
Organism: Mytilisepta virgata; assembly: GCA_028015205.1. Taxonomy (NCBI): domain Eukaryota; kingdom Metazoa; phylum Mollusca; class Bivalvia; order Mytilida; family Mytilidae; genus Mytilisepta; species Mytilisepta virgata. The sequence goes on from CM051513.1 coordinate 26,309,776, forward strand.
AGTAAGAACAGGTCCAACATCATCTTAGATATTGGAACACTGTAATGGTCAATCAACTCATGATGACGACCGTAAAATTTCTTAAGTGATGACATCAACTTATCCCTGATAAAACCCTGGTTAAGAAGCTTTTGTGACAGCAGTAATCCTCTTTGTCGAAAGTCAGGGTAACTCACGCATGCCCTTGAAAATCGGATAAGCTGAGAAACGTAGACGCCATATGCAGGCGATGCTGGTATATTGCTACTTAAGAAGGGAAAATTAACAATAGGAAAGTTGAAGTCATCACGTTTGTCATAAAGTTTTGTCTTCAATCGTCCCTCATAGTCTATTTCAAGAAATAAATCCAAATATGAAGCGGACTTTGGTGTATCTGTAGTATCCTTAATTTCAAGCTCACTGGGGTAGATAAGATGTAGAAAGTCTTGGAATTTGTCGTTATTTAACGACAACACATCATCTATATAACGAAAAGTGAAATTAAAGGATTGGGCTAGTTTCTTTTTGTTTTCACGTAGTAACCCTTGAATGAAGTCCGCTTCATATGAGTACAGAAACAGATCGGCGAGGAGAGGAGCACAGTTGGTTCCCATTGGAATGCCGATTGTTTGTTGAAAAATTAGACCGCCAAATTCAACGAATATGTTGTCTATGAGAAAATCTAACATGTTTGTAATTTCATCTTCAGAATATTTTTTGTCAGAATCAGAGTGGTTCTTCACGAAATAAGACTTTTCTCTACCTAGAACAAGGAATTTATACCTGCGTGTCCCATTTTTCTTGAAAAAACATTGATGAACTAGTTGCTTTAAGCGATCTTTTAATTGAGAATGTGGTATGGTAGTGTAGAGTGTAGAGAAGTCGAACGTTTTTATGCTGTTGCATGTAGCCAAAGATTTTGATTTTAGATATTGAAGTAAATTTTTGGAGTTTTTAAGAATCCACATCTGATTGACGCCACTGGTGGAATATGATGTTTCACAGTAATTCTGAAGGCCCTCTTTAACACATGTCAATATGGATGTTAAAATCTTTGAAAGAGGTTTTGTAGAGCAATTAGCTGACCCAGCAATGTACCTTTGTTTAAACGGATTCTTATGTAGTTTAGGAATCCAATAAAGAGCAGGAAGGTCCATTTCTTCATCCTTTGTAGAAATGCCAAAGGAATGAAGAACGGTCTTGTGGTTATCAAGGACTTCCTGCTTAGTGAGTGTGGTCGGTGTATAAGTTGGGTTACCCGCAGTGTTATCTATTCCCAATTCGTTTCTAAGACACTCAAAATAATAGTTCTTACAAACAAAAACGATGTTATTGGGGGCCTTGTCAGCTGGGACAACTACATATTTGTCATGGAGGCGAGTCAAGTTTTCAACAACCTTAGGGTCTTTAAAGATGGATATAGCTTTAGTGCTCATAGACCCTTGGAGGCTTTTAATTCTGATTTGTATCATTGACCTAATAGCCTTCACCCACTCTGAAAGTGTGTCAGCAGGCTCCTGTTCTTTTGAAGTCCATTTTCTGGCATAGTCCTCAACCGAATCCATAAGTAACTTGAAATTGTATTTCCAATTAATTGGCTGAGGTTCTCGGTATTTGGGGCCTTTAGCTAGCATATTTTTAAGCTTTTGATTATCAACTAGATTGAGATCTCCAGTGATAACATGACCCACAGGACTATAATTGAATGGAGATGTCGAACAGGAGCAGTCAGGGGGTTTAGACTTGAGGTCATCGGAATTAAGGTCCCGCAATGCACGTTTGTAATTGAAAATCTTGGTTGCAATGGGTTTTGTATAAGAATAAGAAATAAGTGGAACAGTTTGGTCTTTGAAATATGGAGGAATTTTAGATTTTACTGTTTTGTGGTGAAGGATATTGCTGAGATTTATGGCATCCAAGCCTTTATTAACAAAGTTAACTTTGAGGAACGACCTTTGGTGAGATTCGTCGTTATGGATGCGAACTGGTTTGAATAATCTGTGAGAAGCAATATCCGATACCACAGCAGCGAGTTTGTATTCAGCTGAATTAAAATTCTTGATTTGTTGCTCCAATGCTTTTTTGTGGAGTGAGCTAAGCTATTCCTGACACTTTCATATATTTTCTCACCTTATATTTTCACAAATAGTCCAATCCGAACTAAAGATCTTTACATGCAGAGGAAAAAGGAGCATGACATTTTAATAATCTGGAAATGTGATCTACTCATATATATTTATTTAAAACAGTATTCCATTTCACATATTTTAAATGAGATAAATAGACCCTTTTGTGGCGCACTTATGTAGTTACCATTATATATGAAGTCACCCCCCGCCTCCCCCTTGTGAAACATTTTCGAAACGTAGAAGAATAATAAGACCGGGGAATTGCTGGAAGATGTGTATCAACGTTTTTGGACATTTAACATGTTTAGTCCTAACAGTGAGTCCAAAAGTCATAAAAATCATAAATTAGTCATGTACATTGTACATATACAAAATAACATTATATATCTTTTATTACCAATAAGAAAAGAACATAAATCCCCATTAATTACCAACATGTTTCAATATACATAATACTAATCATGTATGTGTAGATAGAGAATGGCATCAGGAAAACAGCAAAATTATATTAAAACCAATAGTACATCTTCATTAAAGTTGTTTATTTTGTGTATTATTATTATTTTTTTTTTACTTCATTTTATAATGACGGATTCTGTTTAATTTGTTCGTTTAAGAAAAAGAACAAAGCAAGATAGGGGAACAGTTTCAATAATGTAAATGTTACCGAAATAGATAAAGAAACCGAAAATTCGATGTGTATAACTACTGGAACTGAAGATTCATTCATTCAAAGAAATTTTTAAATATTTAGTGAGTGTTTAGTTAGGAAAGGAATTAAAATTGTGATAAGCGAAATCGCCATTGGAGACTTTAAGAATAATGAGAGAATAAAACATTTATGTACACTGCATGTAATTTATGTATAGTTATAATAATTTTCTTCAAAATTAACATATAACCAAAACAAAAACAGTGTCTACACAGACATGTTAAATTTCTTTTGGGAAAGCAGTTGTGGATGACGAAGGAAGAACATAAATGAAGGAAAACTGATTATTCTGAACGTTTTTTTTTTTTTTTTTTTTTTTTTGGAAACACCCTATGGATCTGTTTTTAAGTTCTAAAGGACATATTTTACACGATCTATACAGCATACTGTCTTAAATAACAGAAGAAATTCGAGAAAGTATGCTTGGACTATCTGACTACTTTGCAAATTAAAGGTAAAATAATTTTATATTTACTATATCTAATATTAGTATCTTTGGATTGTTTTTTTATTACTTCTTAATTTTATAAATGACAATAATCATTTAACAAAACACTATCTTTTCTTTTTCTTTATTTTTTTTACAATGCTAATATCTAATGTTTAGCTCTCAGTTTTATATATCTCACTTAGCAATAATTTAGTAAGTTCTCGTGTTAACGAGAATAAGAATACAGAGGAAGTTGTAACCTAAGTTTAAGCGAGATCTCGAGACATACGTGATGTGGTAGCCATATTGGCGGAAGTTACGATTCATCTTTTCACGAGATCTCATTTTGATCGAGATTTACAGAACGAGATTACCCGAGATCTCGTGTTGAACGAGACTTCCGGTACTCCATTTTGTCCGCCATTTTGAAACGTCCTTATAATCAGTTCTTTCTACTACTCATTTTACTTCGGTACAACTCATGGCTTTTTCAAAGAGCTCCACACTAAACAGGACAACCGGCCGAACACTGTTACTAATGGTGTGGTTTCCGTTCCAATACGCAGTATATTAGAATGTGGACTTTTTGGGCTCCTTAATTTCATGCAAAATACATATTAGAACCACTTGTGTGCATTTAAAGACTAAAAATATCACATATCAAAGCTTTTTCAAAATTCTTTGGCAGCGGACTAATCGGGTTTCCTAAAAACGACGTGTTTTTTGGCACCGAACTGTTGGGGTTTATTGAGCACAGGACTTATCGTGTTTTTTATTGTTTTACCAGGGTAAAAAGCAAAAATTTAGAATAGCCTTCCTAGACGTCACAATTATTTGGACTAGAATGCTACCTGCTATGAGGACGAGATACTGATAGAATCCCACACATTTGTTTGTGGATTAATAAAGTATATTATTGTGTGATTAATGTATAAATAAAGAAGTGTTGAACAACACAGGAGGAGTAAACAGATATGATATGAGTCTTCTTATTCATTTTCGCACAAAAAGTCCGATGCCAATAACACAAAAAGTCCGATGCCATTAACACAAAAAGTCCGGTGCCAAAAATTTTCCAAATTAACCATCATTTAAGACCTTAATAGTGCATGAAACAGTTCCGAAAGGGAAAATGTCTACATTTAATGAATAATCACCAAAAATTTACTTGGAAAAAAAAACAGCATGCTTACAACACGCTTCAATTGGACATTTTTTCATGAAAAATTTTTGTTTCCAAGTTCAGGTACCACGTTGGTGGAAACAATTTGAAATAAACCGTATCTTCCCATGAATATATGATTAGATATCCAACAAAATAAATAATTTCCCCATTCCGTGACATTAAGCTGATTTAGAAATGTCTATGCTGCTTTAATACAAGTTGAAAGAAATAACTACTTACGCCAAATGTTGTCATCTAAAAACCCGATAAGTCCGTTGCTGAACCCTATAAGTGCGGAAACGCCGAAAAAAACCCGATAATTCCGTTACCATTCTACACCGTGTAATTGTGTTGAAATTATATAAGAGTTGTGTGTTGTAGGAGGGAGTTGTCTCCCATTTGTCAATGATTGTGAATGTGTAAAATTATATGTGTTCTGTAATATGCCCTCCTGGGGCCCTAATTTGCAAATAAAAGTATCTATCTATCTATCTAATCTATCTATCTGTAATAGTACCATGTTTTCCGTCACAAATTTTGTCGCGGTCGTTTGGCATATTTAGCCGTGAAAATTTGAGTGGCAGTCAACAGTGCACGTACACCGTGAGACAGTCCACAGAGAGACAGTCAGACACCACAGGACAAGAAGTACGTCATCGATAAAAGCATACCATCATGGGAATTTATTTATAGATTACCTACTAACTTCAGCAGGGAGAAAAATTAATGAGGTGGCGTTTGACATATCGAATATAAAATGTGTTTAAAAGATAATAAAATGATACACATCAAAGCATTTTGTGATTATTAATCGTGCCGGGATGCACTAAATTAGGTTTGAGCTGGTTTAAACTATAAATAGACCAGCATCGTTCCATTTTAACTTGCGTGTTGGGGTGGGGGGGGGGTAAATTATATTAATCTAAGATTGAAGGGGGTCATTTTTTCATTTATCAGATAGGGATATCACTATTGTTTTTGATAGATGCTGTAAGAAAAATTCCAGACCCCTCATATAATTAATGACCGGCCCTCGGTGCATATCTTTTGACATACCTCGCGGAAGAAAACTAAAATGATATTTAAATTGAATGCCAAAAGTTAATTGTCAAAATTGAAAGCAGATGTAATATAATTTTATGATTATATAAAAAATGATCCTGGTACAATAAACATGTAAGATTATATCCTAACATTACTGTTACATTTGAACTATTTTTAGTACAACTAGATAGTCAGAATTCAGAATCACAAAGGGACAGAGCTTTTATTGTCTTCCAGACTGAGAAAAATCTAACTCCAAACTGGGCTGAAAATTCAAGACTGCTCACAAATATTACAGCAAGCCCCTGAATGTTAGTTTTCCTCCTTTTATAATAATAGGAAAATATTAAAACAATTACGAATTTCAGTTTATATGCCTTAGTACATAAAGAAGTCAAATAATGAAATCACATTATTTTATGGTTGAAGGCTTAGAAGGATTACTTAAAAAAATATCAAAAGTACCGCAGTAATGGGTCACTCTAAAATATCTGTTAATATTTAGTACGGTAGGAAATTAAGGTACATGCAGGAGGTACCTAATTGGGCTGTATTTCAGATTTTTTTAATAAAATTTTGTATGCAACTAAAGCATGTTAATCTGTAACTGAATATAAAAAAATGTTTATCACTTTAACACTTCCCGGAAAATTCTGTATCAAGTTTTGGCAAATATAGAATGTGTAAATACATAGAATACACGTCGATATCGCTGCAAAAATTCCATTCTTTAGACTTTAAATTATATATTATTGCCATATAATGATATATATATATGTATTATTGATATAAAGTTTACTAGGGGTCACCAGATTTTTTTTCGTATATTAAATTTATTACTATATGTAGAGAGGAAAAAAAACGTCAAAAGGCCCAAATAAGGTTAACGTCGTAACGACGTCGTAATGGTAAATGTAGATTTTTAGTGTTTTTACAGACAGGGCATAAGTTTGAACGATTACCACAACAAAAACGAAGGGATGACCCTATATTATTTATCATCAATAAAATGGAATAGCTGACAGCAATTCCATATCATTTTATAGAAATTTCTAGGGATAAGTTTTTAAGAAATGACGATTTAAAGTGAAATTATTTTCTTCGGCAGTTTTTATATGAATTCTACAGTGAAAGACATTTGTTTATTTTAAGGATATTAATTCAAATTTATTGAAGAAATATAAAAGCTAAACTAAATTTTTTCGACATTTAGATGCAATGTCGAAAATTCTACCTGTGTATAAAATTTCATTAAAATCCATTATTCAGCGGATTCAGACAACTTAAATGGACCTGTTCCATTGATGTTGTCCATTCCTAATATCGAATTTGACATGGGCAGCATGGCGAGTGTCCTGCAGGAAGCAGATACTGTTTACTCTTCCGGAGCACCTGAGTCTACGCCAACGTTTTTATACCCCCGCAAACATAGTTGGGGGGTATATATAAATCAGCCTGTCCGTCTGTCTGTCTGTCTGTCTGTCCAGAATTTTTTTGTACCCGCAGTTTCTCAAACATTCCTTATCAGAGGTTAATGAAACTTTGCATACTGTTAGATCCTAATACGTAGATGTGCGCATGCGAAGTATGTCCTGGTCCAATACTTTTTCCCATAATTTTATATCCTTTTGGACTTAGAAATTCTGTCTATCCCCCATTTTTTTGTACCCGCAGTTTCTCAAATATGCCTTATCAGAGGTTTATTAAATTTTGCATACTATTAGATCCTAGTACGTAGATGTGCGCATGCGAAGTATGTTCTGGTCCAATACTTTTTTCAAAAACTTTATACCCTTTTGGACTTAGAAATTCTGTCTACCCCCCAATTTTTTGGTACCCGCAGTTTCTCAAGCATGCCTTATCAGAGGTTAATGAAACTTTGCATAGTGTTAGATCCTAGTACGTAGATTTGCGCATGAGAAGTATGTCCTGGTCCAATACTTTTTTCCATATTTATACTCTTTTGGACTTAGAAATTCTGTTCTGGTCCAATACTTTAGTCTTTTATTGGATATGCACATAATAAGGATTTCATTGATCAATTAGCTCCTCATAGCTTTGTTAAATTGGGCTTCAAAATTTTAAAACACAGATTTGATATCAGTTTTTTGTAAATTAACAGCAGCGGGGGTATAGTTAGTGAGGTCCCCTCGCAGTTTTAGTTTTGGTGGGGTCCATGTTGTTTATATGTTTTTAGTTTTTAAGTGTAATGTTTGTATTGTTTCGATCTTTTCTTCGTTGTTCTCCGGTGTTTGTCAGTTATTTTCGATTTTCCCCTCCTTCGAATATCCTTTTGATATTTCTTGACTTTACTTAATTGACCAGAAAGACCAAAACGGCTTTAAATCCATTTTTGTAACGTTATTTCATTCATTACACCACTTTGTGTAAAAGGAAGAAATGAAACCTAATGGATAAAGGGGTTCTAGATTAAATTATTACACTTAAGAGTTATTTATTTATCGTTGGACAAGAACTTGAACTTATTTATCTCTGTGTTTACAAATATTTTTGTACTTGATTGGATGTCACATCATTCGCCTTGACCAGAAATAAAGGAAGGTTTTCGATCCAACAAATTAAACTAGTTTCACCCCACCGCATGTTATGTTATTTAGTCTGTCCCAAGTCAGGAATATTTTGGCTACTGTCCAACTTTATTTGAAAATTAAATAACGATAAATAAAGATTGACTATTTATTCGGGGCAATTTATTACACTTTGTGAGGATTCCCACTGTGTTTGAGACCATCCCTGTGGTGAATAAACTATCTCTTATATCCAGTTTTGAGATTTGCTATAATCGCGGCTTTTACATATTCTTATGCCCTAGATGAAAATATTTTGTAAATGTTGCTACATGTAGGAATATAGCATATGCTAATTTTATTCCCTGGAGAAGTAGGCTAAGGGAAAATAGTTTGTACCTCGTTATCAGGCATTATTCCCCGTATTTCGTTAAATCCGCGAATAACAAAGGCATTTATGTTTTGACCAATATTAGCACAGCAAATGGTTATCAAAACAAATTCAATCTTGATATCTTAGTATTCAATCCGGTTGACATTTTATTACACATTAAAATCATGCAGTTTTTGATGAATGATGTTTTATATCGACATCCCGACTCGGCATGTACGTTATCAGAACATTAATTTAAAAAAAATGAATTAATTTAACTAGGTGAAACAAATATTCGATTTAAGTACCAGAATGGGAATACCGACGCTATAAGACAGTGGGCAAAAACAAGGCGAATACAACGTACGTGAGAATACCAAAATTGCAAAAAATACTATACACACCCAAAGGATGGAATCAAAATATGTATATAGACAATGGCTTGCGGTGGATGTACGTGTATCTCATTAAAATACATGTATATAGACATTGGTCTGGTGGTGGATGTAACTATTTCACACTACAGTACATGTATATAGACATTGGTCTGGTGTGGGAAGTACCTACAAAACATTATAGTACATGTAATTAAACATTGGCCTGGTTGTGGATATCCGTGTATCTCATTAAAATACATGTATAGAGACATTGGTCTGGTGGTGGATGTAACCATTTCACACTACAGTACATGTATATAGACAATGGCTTGGTGGTGGATGTACGTGTATTTCATTACAATACATGTATATAGACATTGGTCTGGTGGTGGATGTAACTATTTTACACTACAGTACATGTATATAGACATTGGTCTGGTGTGGGAAGTACCTATAAAACATTATAGTACATGTAATTAAACATTGGCCTGGTTGTGGATATACGTGTATCTCATTAAAATACATGTATATAGACATTGGTCTGGTGGTGGATGTAACTATTTTACACTACAGTAGATATATATATAGACAATGCCCTGGTGGTGGATGTATGTGAATCTCATTAAAATACATGTATAGAGACATTGGTCTGTGGTGGATGTAACCATTTCACACTACAGTACATGTATATAGACAATGGCCTGGTGGTTGATGTACGTGTACCTCATTACAATACATGTATACAGACATTGGTCTGGTGGTGAATGTAACCACTTCACGCTACAGTACATGTATATAGACAATGGCCTGGTGGTGGATGTACGTGTATCTCATTAAAATACTTGTATAGACATTGGTCTGGTGGTGGATGTAACTATATCACACTACAGTACATGTATATAGACATTTGTCTGGTGGTGATGTAACTATATCACACTACAGTACATGTATATATACAATGACCTGGTAGTGGATGTACGTATATCTCATTAAAATACATGTATAGAGACATTGTTCTGGTGGTGGATGTAACTATTTCACACTACAGTACATGTATATAGACAATGGCCTGATGGTGGAGGTACTTATATCACACTACAGTACATGTATATATACTCTGGCCTGATGGTGGATTGTGCGTATATCACACTACAGTACATGTATACAGACATAGGTCTGGTGGTGGATGTCATATTTCACACTACAGTACATGTATATGGACAATGGCCTGATGGTGGAGTTACGTATATCACACTACAGTACATGTATATAGACATTGGTCTGGTGGTGGTTGTTACTATATCACACTACAGTACATGTATATAGACATTGGCCTGATGGTGGATGTACGTATATCATACTACAGTACATGTTTACAGACATTGGTCTGGTGGTGGATGTAACTATATCACACTACAGTACATGTATATAGACATTGGTCTGGTGGTGGATGTAACTATATCACATTACAGTACATGTATATAGACATTGGTCTGGTGGTGGATGTAACGATATCACACTACAGTACATGTATATATACAATGACCTGGTAGTGGATGTACGTATATCTCATTAAAATAGATGTATAGAGACATTGGCCTGGTGGTGATGTAACTATTTCACACTACAGTACATGTATATAGACAATGACCTGGTGGTGGATGTACGTATATCTCATTAAAATACATGTATAGAGTCATAGTTACACACTACAGTACATGTATATAGACAATGGCCTGGTGGTGAATGTAACTATTTTTAACTATGTAGGCAATGGCCTGGTGGTGGATGTAACTATTTTTAACTATGTAGGCAATGGCCTGGTGGTGGATGTAACTATTTTTAACTATGTAGGCAATGGCCTGGTGGTGGATGTACGTGCGTCTCATTACAATACATGTATAGAGACATTAGAGTAGTGGTGGATGTAACTACTTCACACTACAGTACATGTATATAGACATTGGTCAGATGGTGGATGTACGTATATCACACTACCGTATATGTATATAGACATTGGCCTGATGGTGGAGGAACGTATATCACACTACCGTATATGTATATAGACATTGGCCTGATGGTGGAGGAACGTATATCACACTAGAGTACATGTATATAAACATCGGTCTGATGGTGGATGTAACTATTTTACACTACAGTTCATATATATAGACATTAGTCTGGTGGTGGATGTAATTATTTCACACTACACTACATACATATAGACATTGTCCTGATGGTAGATGTAACTATATCACATTACAGTAGATATATATAGACATTGGTCTGATGGTGGATGGACGTATATCACTACCGTACATGTATATAGACAATGGCCTGATGGCGGATGTAACTATTTTATACTACAGTACATGTATATAGCACTGGTCTGATGGAGAATGTACGTATATCACACTAACGATATACGTCCTGTCTCTAACCCTTATCGTAGGTCTGTCTCGAACTCCTACTCTAATCGGTCAGTACCCCACACCGGTGGTTCACCTAAGCAAGCGTGACAAACAGGAGGCAGTCACGCTTACATGTTTAGGTGAACCGATGTGGGGTACTGATTTAATAGAGTAGGAGTACGAGCTAAGCAAGCGTTACATCCACCAACAGATAAATGTCTCTATACGTGTATTTTAATGAGATACATGTACATCCACCACAAGGCGATTGTCTATATATATGTACTGTAGTGTGATATACGTACATCCACCATCATGCCAATGTCTATATACATGTACTGTAGTGTGATATAGTTACATCCACCACCAGACCAATGTCTATATGCATGTACTGTAATGTGATATACGTAACTCCACCATCCATACGTGCCATTGTCCATATACATGTACTGTAGTGTGAAATATTACATCCACCACTAGACTAATGTCTCTATACATGTATTGTAATGAGACGCACGTACATCCACCACCAGGCCATTGTCTATATACATGTACTGTAGTGTGTAACTATGACTCTATACATGTATTGTAATGAGATATACGTACATCCACCGCCAGGTCATTGTCTATATACATGTACTGTAGTGTGTAACTATGACTCTATACATGTATTGTAATGAGATATACGTACATCCACCACCAGGTCATTGTCTATATACATGAACTGTAGTGTGAAATAGTTACATCCACCACCAGACCAATGTCTTATACATGTATTGTAATGTGAAATAATTACATCCATCATCAGGCCAATGTCTATATACATGTATTTTAATAAGATACACGTACATCCACCACCATAGCATTGTCTATATATATGTACTATAGTGTGGTATACGTATATCCACTGTCAGACCAATGTCTTTATATATGTACTGTAGTGTAAAATAGTAACATCCACCACCAGACCAATGTCTATATACATGTATTGTAATGAGATACACGTGCATCCACCACCAGGCCATTGTCTATATACATGTACTGTAGTGTGAAATGGTTACATCCACCACCAGACCAATGTCTGTATACGCACATCCACCATCAGGCCATTGTCTATATATATGTACGGTAGTGTGATATACGTACCTCTACGATCAGGCCATTGTCTATATACATGTACTGTAGTGTGAAATAGTTACATCCACCACCAGACCAATGTCTATATACATGTATTTTAATGAGATACACGTACATCCACCACCAGGGCATTGTCTATATATATGTACTATAGTGTGGTATACGTATATCCACCACCAGACCAATGTCTATATACATGTATTGTAATGAGATACACGTACATCCACTACCAGGGCATTGTCTATATATATGTACTATAGTGTGGTATACGTATATCCACCGTCAGGCCAATGTCTATATACATGTACTGTAGTGTGAAATAGTTACATCCACCACCAGACCAATGTCTATATACATGTATTGTAATGAGATACACGTACATCCACCACCAGGCTATTGTCTATATACATGTACTGTAGTGTTAAATGGTTACATCCACCACAAGACCAATGTCTCTATACATGTATTGTAATGAGATACACGTACATCCACCACCAGACCAATATCTATATACATGTATTTTAATGAGATATACGTATATCCACAACCAGGCCAATGTTTAAATACATGTACTATAATGTTTTGTAGGTACTTCCCACACCAGACCAATGTCTATATACATGACTGTAGTGTGAAATAGTTACATCCACCACCAGACCAATGTCTCTATACATGTATTTTAATGAGATACACGTTTATCCACAACCAGGCCAATGTTTAAATACATGTACTATACTGTTTTGTAGGTACTTCCCACACCAGACCAATGTCTATATACATGTACTTTAGTGTGAAATAGTTACATCCACCACTAGACCAATGTCTATATACATGTATTTTAATGAGATACACGTACATCCACCACAAGCCATTGTCTATATATATATTTTGATTCCATCCTTTGGGTGTGTATAGTATTGTTTGCAATTTTAGTATTCTCACGTACGTTGTATTCGCCTTGTATTTGCCCATTGTCTTATAGCGTTGGTATTCCCGTTCTGGTTCTTAAATCGAATATTTGTTTCACCTAGTTAAATTAATTCATTTTTTTAAATTAATGTGCTGATAACGTCGGCCGAGTCGGGATGTCGATATAAATCATCAAAAAACTGCATGATTTTAATGTGTAATAAAATGTCAACGAGATTGAATACTAAGATATCAAGATATAATTCGTTTTGATAACCATTTGCTGTGCTAATATTGGTCAAAATATAAATGCCTTTGTTATTCGCGGATTTAACGAAATACGGGGAATAATGCCTGATAACGAGGTACAATACTATTTTCCCTTTGCCTACTTCTGCAGGGAATAAAATTAGCATATGCTATATTCCTATACATGTAGCAACATTTACAAAATATTTTCATCTAGGGTATAAGAATGTGTAAAAACCGCGATTATAGCAAATCTCAAAACTGGATATAAGAGATAGTTTATTCACCACAGGGATGGTCTCAAACACAGTGGGAATCCTCACAAATTGTATTAAATTGCCCCGAATAAATAGTCAATCTTTATTTATCGTTATTTAATTATCAAATAAAGTTGGACAGTAGCCAAAATATTCCTGACTTGGGACAGACTAACATAACATGCGGTGGGGTGAAACTAGTTTAATTTGTTGGATCGAAAACCTTCCTTTATTTCTGGTCAAGGCGAATGATGTGACATCCAATCAAGTACAAAAATATTTGTAAACACAAATATAAATAAGTTCAAGTTCTTGTCCAACGATAAATAAATAACTCTTAAGTGTAATAATTTAATCTAGAACCCCTTTATCCATTAGGTTTCATTTCTTCCTTTTACACAAAGTGGTGTAATGAATGAAATAAAGTTACAATAAAATGCTCCGCTGGGCGCAGCTAGATACGACCTCAGATGTCGAACCCTGAATAGTTGGGGCAATTATGAACACAACATTCAAGCTTGATACAATACTGAATTTGGATTGTGAATAAATATTTGACACAGCATAGGTTTCTGACACAGAATGAATGTTGTCTAAGAACTTAAAATTTTTTAATTTACCTATTCAAACCATATCAGTATTATTTGTTTTTATATATAAATCAGAAATAACCAATTTAAAATTGGGCACACGTATCAATTTCTTGCTATTGCGCAATACTGTACAATTGAAAATTTCTTGAAATATTTGACACATAATAGGTTTCTGACACAGAATAACTGAAATCAAAGAACTTAGAATTGGGCATATGATTTCAATTTATATTCAATTTTTTGCTTCTTGTGCAATACAATATGCTTTGGAGAATTGACCCACCCCCCCCCCCCTCCCCCCCCAAAAAAAACAATAAAATTTATTGTAACCCCCCCTTTTTTTGCTAAAAAAAATTTGAAATTTTCTTTTTAATTAATGAAATATGAAATGAGAAAAAAATTGCCCCCTCCCCAATTTCTCATTTACCCTCCCCCCTAAATTTTGTTTTCAACCCCCCCCCCATTTCTTTTACTTTGCAACCATAATGGCCCATTTAAATACACCATAACATATTAAAATAGAAAATGACATCATAGTCATGGATGGCAAATTTTAAATATACATAATTTAAAATCAAGTTAGATGAGATAAACAAAAAAGCTTCATAAGCACATTTTATATTGACAAATTTCCAATGGAATTTGTTAATAATAAAGTTTTGATAACAGGGCACACATATCAATTTCTTGCTATTGCGCAATACTGTGCAATTGAAAATTTCTTAAAATATTTGACACATAATAGGTTTCTGACACAGAATAACTGAAATCAAAGAACTTAGAATTGGTCATATGATTTGAATTTATATTCAATTTTTTGCTTCTTGTGCAATACAATATGCTGTGGAGAATTGCCCCCCCCCCAAAAAAAAATAATAATTTACCCCTTTTTTTTAGCTTTTGTGCAATACACTATGAAGTTGCACATTGACCCCCCCCCTCCCAAAAAAAAAAAACAAAAAACAATAAAATTTAATGTAACCCCCCCTTTTTTTGCTAAAAAAATTTGAAATTTTCTTTTTAATTTATGAAATATGAAATAAGAAAAAAATTACCCCCTCCCCAATTTCTCATTTACCCCCCCCTCTAAATTTTGTTTTCAACCCCCCCTCCCCCCCCCCCCCCCCATTTCTTTATACTTTGCAACCATAACAGCCCATTTAAATACACCATAACATATTAAAATAGAAAATGACATCATAGTCATGGAATTTGTTAATAATAAGGTTTTGATAGCAGAGCACACATATCAATTTCTTGCTATTGCACAATACTGTGCAATTGAAAATTTCTTCAAATATTTGACACATAATAGGTTTCTGACACAGAATAACTGAAATAAAGAACTTAGAATTGGTCATATGATTTGAATTTATATTCAATTTTTTGCTTCTTGTGCAATACAATATGCTGTGGAGAATTCCCCCCCCCCCAAAAAAAAAAAAATTTACCCCTTTTTTAGCTTTAATTTTGGACCCCGATTTGGACCAACTTGAAAACTGGGCCCATAACAAAAAAAAACTAAGTACATGTTTAGATTCAGCATATCAAAGAACTCCAAGAATTCAATTTTTGTTAAAATCAAACTAAGTTTAATTTTGGACACTTTGGACCTTAATTTAGACCAATTTGAAAAGGGGACCAAAAATTAAGAATCTAAATGCACGGTTAGATTCGGCATATCAAAGAACCCCAATAAGTCAATTTTCGATGAAATCAAACAAAGTTTAATTTTGGACCCCGATTTGGACCAACATGAAAACTGGGCCCATAATAAAAAAACTAAGTACATGTTTAGATTCAGCATATCAAAGAACCCTAAGAATTCAATTTTTGTTAAAATCAAACTAAGTTTAATTTTGGACCCTTTGGACCTTAATGTAGACCAATTTGAAAACGGGACCAAAAATTAAGAATCTAAATGCACAGTTAGATTCGGCATATCAAAGAACCCCAATACTTCAATTTTCGATGAAATCAAACAAAGTTTAATTTTGGACCCCGATTTGGACCAACTTGAAAACTGGGCCCATAATAAAAAAACTAAGTACATGTTTAGATTCAGCATATGAAAAAACCCCAAGAATTCAATTTTTGTTAAAATCAAACTAAGTTTAATTTTGGACCCTTTGGACCTTAATGTAGACCAATTTGAAAACGGGACCAAAAATTAAGAATCTAAAGGCACGGTTAGATTCGGCATATCAAAGAACCCCAATAGTTCAATTTTCGATGAAATCAAACAAAGTTTAATTTTGGACCCTTTTGGCCCCTAATTCCTAAACTGTTGGGACCAAAACTCCAAAAATCAATCCCAACCTTCCTTTTGTGGTCATAAACCTTGTGTTTAAATTTCATAGATTTCTATTTACTTATACTAAAGTTATTGTGCAAAAACCAAGAAAAATGCTTATTTGGGCCCTTTTTTAGCCCCTACTTCCTAAACTGTTGGGACCAAAACTCCCAAAAACAATCCCAACCTTCCTTTTGTGGTCATAAACCTTGTGTTTAAATTTCATAGATTTCTATTTACTTATACTAAAGTTATTGTGCAAAAACCAAGAAAAATGCTTATTTGAGCCCTTTTTTAGCCCCTACTTCCTAAACTGTTGGGACCAAAACTCCCAAAAACAATCCCAACCTTCCTTTTGTGGTCATAAACCTTGTGTTAAAATTTCATAGATTTCTATTTACTTATACTAGAGTTATTGTGCGAAAACCAAGAAAAATGCTTATTGGGCCCTTTTTTGGCCCCTGATTCTTAAACTGTTGGGACCAAAACTCCCAAAATCAATCCCAACCTTCCTTTTGTGGTCATAAACCTTGTGTTTAAATTTCATAGATTTCTATTAACTTATACTAAAGTTATAGTGCAAAAACCAAATGTCTTCGGACGACGACGCAGACGACGGACGACGACGCAGACGACGACGACGACGCCAACCAATATACGACCGCAAAAATTTTGCGGTCGTATAAAAATGGATTTAAAGCCGTTTTGGTCTTTCTGGTCAATTAAGTAAAGTCAAGAAATATCAAAAGGATATTCGAAGGAGGGGAAAATCGAAAATAACTGACAAACACCGGAGAACAACGAAGAAAAGATCGAAACAATACAAACATTACACTTAAAAACTAAAAACATATAAACAACATGGACCCCACCAAAACTAAAACTGCGAGGGGACCTCACTAACTA
Organism: Mytilisepta virgata; assembly: GCA_028015205.1. Classification (NCBI taxonomy): domain Eukaryota; kingdom Metazoa; phylum Mollusca; class Bivalvia; order Mytilida; family Mytilidae; genus Mytilisepta; species Mytilisepta virgata. The sequence continues at coordinate 26,327,268 of CM051513.1, forward strand.
TACCCCCGCTGCTGTTAATTTACAAAAAACTGATATCAAATCTGTGTTTTAAAATTTTGAAGCCCAATTTAACAAAGCTATGAGGAGCTAATTGATCAATGAAATCCTTATTATGTGCATATCCAATAAAAGACTAAAGTATTGGACCAGAACAGAATTTCTAAGTCCAAAAGAGTATAAATATGGAAAAAAGTATTGGACCAGGACATACTTCTCATGCGCAAATCTACGTACTAGGATCTAACACTATGCAAAGTTTCATTAACCTCTGATAAGGCATGCTTGAGAAACTGCGGGTACCAAAAAATTGGGGGGTAGACAGAATTTCTAAGTCCAAAAGGGTATAAAGTTTTTGAAAAAAGTATTGGACCAGAACATACTTCGCATGCGCACATCTACGTACTAGGATCTAATAGTATGCAAAGTTTAATAAACCTCTGATAAGGCATATTTGAGAAACTGCGGGTACAAAAAAAATGGGGGATAGACAGAATTTCTAAGTCCAAAAGGATATAAAATTATGGGAAAAAGTATTGGACCAGGACATACTTCGCATGCGCACATCTACGTATTAGGATCTAAAAGTATGCAAAGTTTCATTAACCTCTGATAAGGAATGTTTGAGATGAGAAACTGCGGATACAAAAAAATAAACAGGCTGATTCATATATACCCCCCCCCCCCCCCCCCCCAACTATGTTTGCGGGGGTATAAAAACGTTGGCGTAGACTCAGGTGCTCCGGAAGAGTAAACAGTATCTGCTTCCTGCTTTAGCATAGTTTAGCTTTGATATTTCTTCAATAAATTTGAATTAATATCCTTAAAATAAACAAATGTCTTTCACTGTAGAATTCATATAAAAACTGCCGAAGAAAATAATTTCACTTTAAATCGTCCTTTCTTAAAAACTTATCCCTAGAAATTTCTATAAAATGATATGGAATTGCTGTCAGCTATTCCATTTTATTGATGATAAATAATATAGGGTCATCCCTTCGTTTTTGCTGTGGTAATCATTCAAACTTATGCCCTGTCTGTAAAAACACTAAAAATCTACATTTACCATTGCGACGTCGTTACGACGTTAACCTTATTTGGGCCTTTTGACGGTTTTTTCCTCTCTACATATATATAGTAATAAATTTAATATACGAAAAAAAATCTGGTGACCCCTAGTAAACTTTATATCAATAATATATATTATATGGCAATAATATATAATTGCAGCGATATCGACGTGTATTCTATGTATTTACACATTCTATATTTGCCAAAACTTGATACGTACATATTATCAGGTTTTCTGCAAACGTATATCGTATAGTATCAGCCGCGAGACACAATGTGAAGCTTTTTCGTAATTGTTTTAATATTTTCCTATTATTATAAAAAGAGGAAAACTAACATTCAGGAGCTTACTGTAATATTTGTGAGCAGTCTTGAATTTTCAGCCCAGTTTGGAGTTAGATTTTTTCTCAGTCTGGAAGACAATAAAAGCTCTGTCCCTTTGTGATTCTGAATTCTGACTATCTAGTTGTACTAAAAATAGTTCAAATGTAACAGTAATGTTAGGATATAATCTTACATGTTTATTGTACCAGGATCATTTTTTATATAATCATAAAATAATATTACATCTGCTTTCAATTTTGACAATTAACTTTTGGCATTCAATTTAAATATCATTTTAGTTTTCTTGCGCGTGGTATGTCAAAAGATATGCACCGAAGGCCGGTCATTAATTATATGAGGGGTCTGGAATTTTTCTTACAGCATCTATAGAAAACAATAGTGATATCCCTATCTGATAAATGAAAAAATGACCCTCTTCAATCTTACATTAATATAATTTACCCCCCCCCCTTCCCCCACCCCAACACACAAATTAAAATGCGTATTTATTATAGTATTTCCGTTTAAAGTGGTTCGTTCCAGGTGATAAAAGATGTGATAAGATTATTGAAATCTTCACTGTCTTATAGTTTTGTGATGTTTTAAATATATCCCTTGTGACGAAAAATTACTTTGAGGTATAAGAAGTTTTGAGATAAAGAGAGTACATAAGTAAAGGAGCAACCATTTGATTTATATTGGAGGGGGGCTGCGCATGGAAGTAATTTTATTTTTTCTGAGGATTTTTTGTCCTGCCTTTTTTTCCACCAAATTGTGCATCCTGCCTTTTTTCAAATTCCTTCCATGCCTCCCCCCCCCTAAAAATCAAATGGGTGCTCCCTAATGGCTGTACGTTTGTTGTCAACATTACAGAATCATGTAGATTGTTGCGTTGTGAAAGATTTATTGGAAACAAGAGAATGCTTTATTCCTTCAAAATTTATTTCACCTCCACCTTTTTGAATCATTTAATAATTGTAGTATATCTCTTCTTCCACCATTCACTGAATTTTCAAATTTCGGTTTTTTTTTACCAAGAAAAATAGAATGGATTGAGATCTTGCAGAACATTTTAATTTTTCAAGTGATGGATTCAGCTTTTCATAATATATGCATGAATTAAAATTATATTTTGACCACAAGCAAATGAACGAACAGGTATACAGCTTGACAAATTCCCATTTTTACCACTTGTGGTAGATAATATATTACCCACAGATAATTATTCAACAAGAGCATTAATCAAGACATATTTTATGTGTCATCTCAAGAAATGACAAAATTTACATCACAAAATTCAAAATTTTAGCCCTCCCCGAAAATGTTTCATCCCGTAAATTTGACTCCCCTTATAATAATATATGTATGACAAATATCGCACAGAGGTCCTATGTTACAGGACGAGACCCCCTAATATTATCCAGACCCTCCTTCCCTCCCAGTTGGTAAATAAAGAAGGCCTCTGAAACCCCGTGAAGCGTAAAAACAAAAACAAAACAAAAACAATAACGGCTAAATCATGATTAAAAATAATTGTTTAACATATGTAGATATTAATTAATTTCATTGTCATAAATCATGTTATAATACTTTTATATTATTTTTTTCCTTTCGTGAAAACCAAAATATAAATGTAGCGTGCGGTGTTTTATTTTTATCTCTGAGCATATTCATATATTTATTTATAGTATGATGACGTTTGGCCTCACTGTGTACTTGGTCTCTGTGTGTACGTTCCCCGCGTGCCTGCGAACTGTTAGATGCTATTGGAAAATTTACATGTCAATAGATTTTAATGTGGAATGGTGCACCTCGGTATACGTTTTTTGATGCATGAAGGGGAAATGTGTTTAATTAGCTTGTTAATTTTCTGTATGAAATGCACTACGTGCTATTTATAGATTTTGAGATCGAGGCTGATTTTGAGCATGTAGTTATTTTGATCGCGAATAACATTGGGTCAACACATACTACTACCGGTTTATAAATAGATATAGAATAACAATCCAAAGATACTAATATTAGATATAGTAAATTTATACTATGCTGTATACGACGCATTTCAAGGAGTTACCTCTCATCAGCAGCATTAAAACCGAAACATTTGGAAGACCAAAAACCAAACTTATATTAAACAAGAAGTACTCAACCAAAAATACCGAAATAGGAAGCCAAATTTCAGCTAAGGAGATCTACCATGTGCAATACAAGGAATGAACCGAACCCTTAGTATTTCTTTTATTTTTTAATTTTGCTAAATACTGGTAATTTCTGTAACAAATCAATGCATAATCATGTCAGACAAGTCTGACGACTGGGTTGGCGAATACCCTCGGGGACCTAGGGTCCACCAGCAGAGGCATCATCCCAGGAGTTTCAAAATAAGAATCCAAAGATACTAATATTAGATATAGTAATTAATTAATCATTAATTCGCTTCCAAACTTATATATAGACGTGCACATGGTTCAAGCAAACAATGTCTTCTATAGAATTTGAAATAATAATTTTAAAAGGATTAATTGGAATTATTTGCATTAATAGGTGCATGTTCAGCAAATGAAATTTTTTCGACCGTTTCACCACTGTTCACGGTAGAATACTTCCATCTAGTTTGTGATGTTATTGTAGTCGCACTATCTAAGGCATAAAATAGTCGAGACTGTATAGGGTTCTGGACAGTTTATTACAAGAAGCATTAAAAGAAACCCTGCAATAGAATATCTCATTAAATAACAACATATATAAACTAATTCTATGAAAACATAAAATGTATCAATCTGATAAATTTACGTAATGAGTGTTCTTAAAACAAGAGGCTCTCAAGAGCCTGAATCGCTCACCTGGCAAACAATGCACTATAAACTAAATTAATATATTAATGTTTGTTGTAAATTAAACTGAGTATTAAAGGTCACATAAAATGCTGAAAATACCTTTAAAAGCCTTTCAAGAACCTCTCGAAAGAAATGGGCATGAGTTCTCCCTACGCTTGATTAAGATACAGTCATGGTCAATCTGATGATTCACAATACAAAATACAAGCTTTAATTCATCTTCAAATACAAGTATAAATCTATGTTGTCTTCGTTTTTAAAATGTTTGAAAGAAGTTATATAACAAGTGTGGACCCTAAAAGATGTCTCGCCTGTCCGCGCTTGACCCAGAATAACATGCACTATCAAAGACCATGCTATCATTTGCCTACCATTATGGTACATTTGAAACAGACATGCGAAAGCTGTTATGTGATTACTTGAGCAATTAATTAATTGAGGTCAAGGACAAAAGCCATATGTCAGAAACTGACCTCATCAAAAAACCTTAATATGGTCACTGGACCGTGAATTGAGGTCAAGGACAAAAGGCATATATATATCCCCTGTCCACGCTTTATCCTAAAGCTTATATGACCAATAATACAGTAACTTCTATAGCTATAGTATATTGTCATAATTGCTTAAAACAATATTTTTAAAATCTTACTGTGCATTGCCAAGAACCATACCGGTCTATCAATTGCTATTGTCTGACTAATCTGGGAATTTGAATAGGCTACTGGTGTAATTTAAATGACCAACTTGATATAGCTTTACTACAACATAGGTTGAAAAAATTGTTCATGGTTTGCTTTTGTCTGGTCATCAACTAATCAAAAGTCCCTATGAATTGTCTAAAAATTCTATTGTATATACTAATATGTCTTGCCTGAAAAGGGTCTTGGTATTCTTTTCAGTTTGTATGGCAAGGTAAACCAAATTGGTCATTTAAATTTCACCTGTAATCTAATCAGATTGCTAATCTATTTTTACAACAGGTATTGTAAGATCGATAAGGTAGAAGACAATTCACAGTAAAATTTTGCAAGCTTTTTTAACCTGTACATGTATTTTTTTGACTTCCAAATAGTTTGAGTGAAAAGTGTATCTGTATGTGTGCTGTTTTTTTTTTTTTTTGCAATAACAAATTCTATCATATTCAATTCATTTCTATGTTTATGTTATTATGACAAAATAAAACCTTGTAAAAGAGTAGGATCTTTTGACAGGAAACAATGTTATTTTTTTCTAATCCCGCTGAAAGTTAAATATGAGATATCATGCTGATGTATTAGAATTTATTAAGTGCTTCATCTGGAACAAAAAAAATGTGATCTGAATTAGTAAAACTGTGGATTCATTAATTTTCACTACAAACAAAATACTTTTTCTCAAATAGATTATATACATAATCATGTAAGTTTTGTATCAATTATCTTAGGTATGCCATTCGAAGAGAAAAAACTAGATGGAACTTTATACACAAAGTTATACTTCTCCCCCCCCCCCCTTCCTGTTTGTCTATCCCCTAATTAAAACATTAGTGATCAATCTGAAAATATGAGGTGGGCAAGTTCTTATATATATGGCGAGTCTAGATATTGCAGTTGCTGAAAAATGGACTGTAAAAGAAAAAAATTGACAAAGTCACTGAACCATGAAATTGAGGTCAAGGGCACATGAAAGGTGTCAGACTGGCATGTACCCATACAGATCTTGCTATAAGCCATGTATGATGAGTCTATTCATTGTAGTTGCTGTAAAATAGACTTTAAAGAAAAAAATTGACAAAGTCACTGAACCATGAAATTGAGGTCAAGGACACATGACAGGTGTCAGACTGGCATGTACCCATATAGATCTAGCTATAGACCATATCTGATGAATCTAGTCATTGCACTTGCTGAAATATAAACTTTTGAGGAAAAAATTGACAAAGTCACTGAACCATGAAATTGAGGTCAAGGGCACATGAAAGGTGTCAGACTGGCATGTACCCATACAGATCTTGCTATAAGCCATGTATGATGAGTCTATTCATTGTAGTTGCAGAAAAATGGACTTTAGAAGAAAAAATTGACAAAGTCACTGAGCTGTGAAATTGAGGTCAAGGACACATGACAGGTGTCAGACTCCCATGTACCCATATAGATCTTACTATATACCAAATATGATGACTCTAAACATTACAGTTACTAAGAAAGGGACTTGAATGTAAAACTATGTCGCAGATTTTCGAAGTTCACTGAACCGTGCAATTGAGGTCAAGGACAAATGACAGGTGTCAGACTGGCATGTACCCATATAGATCTCACTGTAGACCAAATATAATAACTCTAGGTATTATAGTTTCTGAGAAAAGGATTTGAATGTAAAACTATGTCGCAATGTTTATGTGGGTATTGAACCATGAAAAAAAGGTCAAGGTCATCTAAAAATGTGCTGCTGAAAAGGTCATCACTTCATGCACCTGTGGACCAAAGATGAACATTGTAAGTATTATACTTTAAAAGTTATTAAGGTTTTACAAAAAGTTAACGCCGTCGCCGTCGCCGTCGCCTTCGCCGTCGCCGCCGGATTGCTATACCTATGTCTCGCTTCCAGCGACTTTCGTCGCAGGCGAGACAAAAATTGTGGGTTAAGGCTTTTTATTGTACTTGAAAAGGAAATATTGCAGGAACAATCATGCCAAGTTTAATCCAAATCCCCCTAGTAGTTTCAGAACAGAAGATGTTTGAAAATTTGTTAACAACGATGATGACAGACACCAAGTGATGGCAATTAAAAGCTCACATATTATGAAGTTTAATCATTGTTATACAACATTCTCATCATCACCATTCACTAAGGATACCATGTTTACTTTAAAAACCAAATATTGTTGAAATCCGAGCAAGTGTAAAAAATGGCGGGAAAATGGCAGCCATTTTAAAAATTGCCGTCCAAAACCAACTTTCATCATCACCATTCAACTCGGGATACCATGTTTGCCTTGAAAGTAGCTTTCATCTTCATTTTATTTCTATAATTCAGGAAAAAATAGCAAAAAACAGCATTTTGACCCCTATGTTCTATTTTTAGTAAGGGCGGACATGTTTTTCGACCAATCAAAAATCCAAGCATTTACTTTTTGCAGGATACCCTAAGAAACAATCATACTAAGTTTCATTTGATTTTGAATAGTAGTTTCAGAGAAGAAGATTTTTGAAATAATAACATAAAAAAAGCCAAAAATGTCAAAAAAGGACAATAACTCTAACATCAGTTGACAGATTTTCACGAAAATAAGCACACACGTAGCTCTCATCATGCTGAACACTTTCAACCTGCCAGAATTTGCCATAACCTTTTGATTTTTGAGATATTTGCGAAAAACTGTTGTTTGACCCCTATGTTCTATTTTTAGTAACAGTGGCCATGTTTTTCGACGGATCAAAAATCGAAGCATAAACTTTGTGCAGGATACCCTAAGGAACAATCATGCTAAGTTTTATCCAAATTCATTCCGTAGTTTCAGAGGAGAAGATGTTTGAAAAATTGTTAACGACGACAGACGACAGACGCCAGACCACAGACGACGACAGACGACGACGGACGCCAAGTGATGAGAAAAGCTCACATGGCCATTTAGGCTAGGTGAGCTAAAAATTCGATTTGAACATCAACCCACAATTCCTATAGACCCGATTTCAAATAGACAAAAAAAAAACAAACGCCAATCAGATATAGGACCAATGAAATACTAGAAAGAGTGCGGCTAAATCAAGCGTAAAAACAATGACCATTGAAATAGAAGAAGTGAGTAATAATCAATCTGAGAATGGTCAATCGTCAAATTCGTCAATATAAAATGCACATGAAAATATATAACTCATAATTAATTACAATCCGTAATTAATCTCTTTTAGATCATAACATATATAAATGAAGATTCAAATCACTTTATTTCTAAATAAGTTCAAATAAGAAATTAAAAACTATTTACAAAATGCTATCTATTTATTCATAAATCAGTAATATTACACTCTATCACATTATTATCATGCCGAATCAAAATAAAGTTCGAAAAGTAAAGAGAAAAAAAATTTACCTGTGGTGAATATCATTTCCAACTTGTTTAGAGTCTGAGGTGAAGGTTAAATGTAATTATTTCATAATGAGGAACCGTACGGGGGTGAGTGAATTTTTAAACCCAACAAAATTATAAATAACATGTATGATTACATTTGTAAGTATTTTTTAAGCCCATTTTCGAAAATTAGACAATGTGGTTTTTTGTTTTTGTTTTTTTTATATAAAGTTATGACTTCATCAGTTTATTTTTCCCAGCTGCTGACAATTAGCAGTTCAACCTGATAATTGCAACTGTGACTGTTATCATGATTATGGGTTTAGCAGACGACTTTTATCTATTTAATATACAACATTTACAGTAGAAATCCCCTATAAATTATAAATAGAATGGAATAGTCGCTTGTGAATGTATAAAATTATATGTGTTCTGTAATATGCCCTCCTGGGGCCCTAATTTGGAAATAAAGTATCTATCTATCTATCTATCTATCGATCTATCTATTTATAGTACAGCCGCTTACATTACAGAAAAGAATTAAAAATAAGTAACGGAAGACATTGAAAATAACCGAAACAAAAAGTGAACAGTTCGCGATTTAGACTAGATTTTATTTTAGTTCAATAATAATGATAGATGAACATATTTTTTGTTTGCTGATATTCATTGCAGTTCTTTCAAACACTCGATTGAAAGAAAACGTAATCAACCAATATAGTTGGCAATCACGTTGTATCGTAAAAATCGCAAGTTCCGTAAAAAATGCAAGCACGCATGTGCAAATATTTAAAGCACTTCCTGTGTAAAAATTGGAAGTTTCACTTTCACAAACCGTTTCCGTTATATTAACAATTGATAGGAAAATATACTTTTAACCAACATTTGAGCAAATAACTCAAGATTAATTCCCGAATGTTTAATAACTCGAGGACAAAATTAAAAAATTGTGGTTTTATATGTAATTTATAGGAAAATTTCTAAGCGGGAACTCATTTATGCATTTATGAATTATGTGTACTGACGGTGTATATCTAATTTAAAAGAATTGTAGATTATCAGGGCTTTTATAAACACGAATAAAATACTGTTGATAGCTGTGTCTTATAGTGGTCAAAATAGAATTTAATATGTTAATTTATTGTACTGTAGTTGTTTACTTGGCAAAAATAAGGTAAATACAGCTATTATTTCATACATAAATTGATTAATGGTAATTAAATTATCAGACACAGAAATAAAAATATATCAAGTGATATCAACGATAGGATAAACTTAAAAACATTTTTTCCTTTCCCCATCTCTGCCTGTACCCAAGAAAGGATCATGTACACTATGTGACAAGTATCCAGTTGAATGTAGTACATGTATACTCTTCAAAATTAAGAAATTGTATGTAAAACATTTCTGCCATCACAATTTGCTTAATGTGGTCGTGTTAGCCACCTAGCATGCTGTTTTTGGCTTTTGCATTTTGGGCATTGCATACATTTTCATCAACTTCAAGAGCCATGTAAAATGTAGCCTTTTGACTTTAATACAGATTTCGTCACTTTTGAATATATCTCCATCAAACTGTAGTTAGGGACCGGGCAAAATTTATCAGGGGATTGACACCGGCTCCAAAGGCCATGGGAACAAACACTTTTTTGGTTACTCTATTTCATTGGACATTCTAATTTTTCTCATTCTCATAACACATATAGGACACCAACATTTTTAATTATCATATTTTTATAAATTTACACAAAAAAATTGCTTTAAAGCACACATTGTACCTTACTGTCTATGAAACATTAACACTATTGGAATTACTGTATTTTTGTCATATATTAAAGTTTTTTTCTTACATTTGCAATGATTCAATTAACTTGGCAACTTGTATGCTATAAGTACACAATATATATATAAACAAAAACCATAGAACTTTCAAAATTTAAGAACCGTTTTAATACTTGACAGACTTCGTGCATGAAATGCCTTAAATTGCTCAGTTTTGTCAATACAAGAAGGATAATTATTTTCAATTCTTTTATCTAAACATCTTGTATATCCTAAATACAATACATTTGCAAATTTTTTACCAAATTTTATCAAATTTGCTTATAAAATGTTTTCTTTATGGCAAAAAGTATACCTTACTGGCTATGAAACATTAACACTATTGAAATTCCTGTATTCTTACCATATATTAATTTTTTTCCCCACATTTCAATAATTCAATGAACACAATATCTTGTATGGTATAAGTACATAATATAAGCAAGGTTTTCAACAAATAATATGAGTAACCATAGAAATTTCTAAATATTAGAACGAATTTAATACTTGACAGATTACATATCTTAGCCCGACAAAATTGCAAGTCTCCTCTTGAGTCACTAAATTTCTAGGTGTATGGACATGAAATGCTTCAGAAATAATTCCTTATACCTCACTATGTATTAATAAGGGAAATAATATACTTTTCAACATATGTTTGTTATTTATTGTCCAAAAATATACAAATTCCCATCAGAGTTTCATATCTTAGGCCGTAAAAATTGCAAGTCTCCTCTTGAGTCACTAAATTTCTAGGTGTATGGACATGAAATGCTTCAGAAATTAATTATAATACCTCACTATGTATTAATAAAGGAAATCAGTATACTCCTCAACATATTTTGGTCATTTATTGTCCAAAACTATTCCAAATCCCATCAGAGTTCCAAATCTTAGGCCGTAAAAATTGCAAGTCTCTCCTTGGGTCTCAAAATACCTAGATGTATGGACTTAAAAAGCTTCAGAAATTAATTGTTATACCTCACTATGTATTAATAAAGGGAAATAATATACTTCTCAACATATTTTGGTTATTTATTGTTCAAAAATATTCCAAATCCCATCCTAGTTACAAATCTTAGGCCGTAAAAATTGCAAGTTTCTCCTTGGGTCTCAAAATATCTAGATGTATGGACATACACAGCATCAGAAATTAATTCTTATACCTCACTATGTATTAATAAAGGGAAGTAGTATACCTCTCAACATATTTTGGTCATTTATTGTTCAAAAATACTCCAAATCCCATCCGAGTTACAAATCTTAGGCCGTAAAAATTGCAAGTCTCTCCTTGGGTCCCAAAATACTTAGATGTATGGACATAAAAAGCATCAGAAATTAATTGTTATACCTCACTATGTATTAATAAAGGGAAATAATATACTTCTCAACATATTTTGGTCATTTATTGTTCAAAATTATTCCAAATCCCATCAGAGTTTCAAATCTTAGGCCGTAAAAATTGCAAGTCTCTCCTTGTGTCTCAAAATATCTAGATGTATGGACATACAAAGCATCAAAAATTAATTATTATACCTCACTATATATTAATAAAGGGAAATAATATACTTCTCGACATATTTTGGTCATTTATTGTCCAAAAATATACAAATTCCCATCAGAGTTCCATATCTTAGGCTGTAAAAATGCCATACATGTTGATATTTTGAAAATCAAGGGGAGACTTGCATTTTTTACGGCATAAGAATTTTGATTCTGGTAGAATTTGGTATATATCTGGATGATAATTGACCAAAATATGTTGAGAGGTATACAAATTCCCTTTATTAATACATAATCAGGTCTAATGATGAATTTCTGAAACATTTCATGTCCAAACATGTTGATATTTTGTAACTCAAGATGAGACTTTAATTATTTACGGCCTAAGAATTTTAACTCTGGTGGAATTTGGTATATATTTGGATGATAAATGACAAAAAAATGTTGAGAAGTATATAAATTCCCTTTATTAGTACATAGTTGTGTATAATAATGAATTTCTGAAACATTTCATCTCCAAACATGTTGATATTTTGAAAATAAAGGGGAGACTTGCATTTTTTACGGCCTAAGAATTTTGTTTCTGGTGGAATTGGTATAATTTTGAATGATAATTGACCAAAATATGTTTAGAAGTATATAAAGTCCCTTTATTAATACATAGTCTGGTATAATGATGAATTTCTGAAACATCTCATGTCCAAACATGTTAATATTTTGAAACCCAAGGGGAGACTTGGATTTTTTATGGCCTAAGAATTTTGATTTTGGTGGAATTTGGTATATATTTGGATGATAAATGACCAAAATATGTTGAGAAGTATATGAATTCCATTTATTAATACATAGTCAGGTAAAATGATGAATTTCTGAAACATTTCATGTCCAAACTTGTTGATATTTTGAAACTGAAAGAGAGACTTGCATTTTTTATGGCCTAAGAATTTTGATTCTGGTGGAATTTGGTATATATTTGGTTGATAAATGACCAAAATATGTTGAGGAGTATATAAATTCCCTTATTAATACAGAGTCAGGTATAATGATGAATTTCTGAAACCTTTCATCTCCAAACATGTTGATATTTTGAAAATAAAGGGGAGACTTGCATTTTTTACGGCCTAAGAATTTTGTTTCTGGTGGAATTTGGTATAATTTTGAATGATAATTGACCAAAATATGTTTAGAAGTATATAAAGTCCCTTTATTAATACATAGTCTGGTATAATGATGAATTTCTGAAACATCTCATGTCCAAACATGTTAATATTTTGAAACCCAAGGGGAGACTTGGATTTTTTATGGCCTAAGAATTTTGATTTTGGTGGAATTTGGTATATATTTGGATGATAAATGACTTAAATATGTTGAGAAGTATATGAATTCCATTTATTAATACATAGTCAGGTAAAATGATGAATTTCTGAAACATTTCATGTCCAAACTTGTTGATATTTTGAAACTGAAGGGGAGACTTGCATTTTTTACGGCCTAAGAATTTTGTTTCTGGTGGAATTTGGTATAATTTTGAATGATAATTGACCAAAATATGTTTAGAAGTATATAAATTCCCTTTATTAATACATAGTCTGGTATAATGATGAATTTCTGAAACATCTCATGTCCAAACTTGTTGATATTTTGAAACTGAAAGAGAGACTTGCATTTTTTACAGCCTAAGAATTTTGATTCTGGTGGAATTTGGTATATATTTGGATGATAAATGACTTAAATATGTTGAGAAGTATATAAATTCCCTTATTAATACAGAGTCAGGTATAATGATGAATTTCTGAAACCTTTCATCTCCAAACATGTTGATATTTTGAAAATCAAGGGGAGACTTGCATTTTTGATGGCCTAAGAATTGTAACTCTGGTGGAATTTGGTATAATTTTGAATGATAATTGACCAAAATATGTTTAGAAGTATATAAATTCCCTTTATTAATACATAGTCTGGTATAATGATGAATTTCTGAAACATCTCATGTCCAAACTTGTTGATATTTTGAAACTGAAAGAGAGACTTGCATTTTTTACGGCCTAAGAATTTTGATTCTGGTGGAATTTGGTATATATTTGGTTGATAAATGACCAAAATATGTTGAGGAGTATATAAATTTCATTATTAATACAGAGTCGGGTATAATGATGAATTTCTGAAACCTTTCATCTCCAAACATGTTGATATTTTGAAAATAAAGGGGAGACTTGCATTTTTTACGGCCTAAGAATTTTGTTTCTGGTGGAATTTGGTATAATTTTGAATGATAATTGACCAAAATATGTTTAGAAGTATATAAAGTCACTTTATTAATACATAGTCTGGTATAATGATGAATTTCTGAAACATCTCATGTCCAAACATGTTAATATTTTGAAACCCAAGGGGAGACTTGGATTTTTTATGGCCTAAGAATTTTGATTTTGGTGGAATTTGGTATATATTTGGATGATAAATGACCAAAATATGTTGAGAAGTATATGAATTCCATTTATTAATACATAGTCAGGTAAAATGATGAATTTCTGAAACATTTCATGTCCAAACTTGTTGATATTTTGAAACTGAAAGAGAGACTTGCATTTTTTATGGCCTAAGAATTTTGATTCTGATGGAATTTGGTATATATTTGGTTGATAAATGACCAAAATATGTTGAGGAGTATATAAATTCCCTTATTAATACAGAGTCAGGTATAATGATGAATTTCTGAAACCTTTCATCTCCAAACATGTTGATATTTTGAAAATAAAGGGGAGACTTGCATTTTTGATGGCCTAAGAATTGTAACTCTGGTGGAATTTGGTATAATTTTGAATGATAATTGACCAAAATATGTTTAGAAGTATATAAATTCCCTTTATTAATACATAGTCTGGTATAATGATGAATTTCTGAAACATTTCATCTGCAAACATGTTGATATTTTGAAACCCAAGGGGAGACTTGGATTTTTTATGGCCTAAGAATTTTGATTCTGGTGGAATTTGGTATATATTTGGATGATAAATGACCAAAATATGTTGAGAAGTATATGAATTCCCTTTATTAATACATAGTCAGGTATAATGATGAATTTCTGAAAAATTTCATGTCCAAAAATGTTGATATTTTGAAACCCAGGGGGAGACTTGCATTTTTTACGGCCTAAGAATTGTAACTCTGGTGGAATTTGGTATATATCTGGATGATAATTGACCAAAATATGTGGAGAAGTATGTAATTTCCCTTTATTAATACAGTCGGGTTTAATAATGAATTTCTGAAACATTTCATATCCAAACATGTTGATATTTTGAAACACAAGAGGAAACTTGCATTTATTATGGCCTAAGAATTTTGATTCTGGTGGAATTTGGTATATATCTGGATGATAATTGACCAAAATATGTGGAGAAGTATGTAATTTCCCTTTATTAATACAGTCGGGTTTAATAATGAATTTCTGAAACATTTCATATCCAAACATGTTGATATTTTGAAACACAAGAGGAAACTTGCATTTATTATGGCCTCATTTGACTCTGATGGGATTATGGTATATATTTTTAGATGATACTTGACCAAAACATATTGAGAAGCATACGAATTTCCTTTATAAATATTTTAATTCTACCATATTCCATACACCTGTATATTTACGGCTTGGCTTATCTTTAATTTTGCAGATCCCTCGGACAGCGCCAACAGTCCCCTCCCCCCCCCCCCCCCCCCCCCCAAAAAAAAAATAAATAAAAAAATCCCAAAAAATCTTGGAATTTGAGCTGTTTATCACAAATTTGTAGACTTCTGACTTCAAATTTTATATCGAAAACGGACTTTTCGAGTTCTAGCCAATGAAATCAAGCAGATATATTTATATTTAGTTGATATTACGTCAGAAAAAGGATTTCCCTATAGAAAACAGTTTTTATTGGTCAATTCCAACATCCTATTCTAAAATTATTTTGATGACAAATGTTGACCTCGTAGTTTGTTTACATCGAGTTTGAAACAATTGAAGTAGACGAAGGTTAAGCACGGCGACACGTTTTTAGAGAAGTTTTACCCTGAAAAATCGAGATTTTGTAAAAGAAATGTTTCTTGAGGATGATTCTGAAAAAGAATATTTAGATTTTGATGAAGACGATTCGGAAAATGATGAACAAATCGCGCCGTTTCAGGATACATGGATATGTGGAAACCTTCATACACGTGTTCTTGCTTTCGACGCTGAGAAGAAATTATTTTATTAAAATTTTGATTTGGGAGAAAATCTGGAGATTATTGATTTTTTTCGTTAATTATTGGTGAAATTTCATTAATAAATTAATTGAAGAAACAAATTGCTACGCTGAAACCTTTCCAGTCTGAGCAAGGACAACAAAAATCAATGCCACACTCGTAGGAATTATGCATGTTTACTTAGTATACCTGCATGACATGCATGGATTCATAAAGTAAAATTATAAAAAGAATAATGGATAAAAACTTTTCAGTTTTCTTACTGCTAATTACTGAGCTAAAGAATAATACAAAAACCACAATATTTTCAGATATTTCAATAAAATATTCGGACGGAAGGGTGAAAAACGTTGTCTCGAACTGACTTTACAGCTTCAAATCAAGCAGCTTGTTACCTCCCTCCTGACCACCGCTTCACATTGAACCCTTTAAATTTTGCAGCTCCTTTTTTATAGACGTGATGGTCGCCGGATCCTCATTTTATGGGCCGACCACGTATGTGAAAAATTTAAAAACTGCAAAGAATTTGGCCAGTCCCCCTTATCCTAAAGGAATAAATTCTTTGCAGAGAAAACACACGTCGGACATTTGTTTCATTTCTATTAATTTGTTTCCAATCTAGTCATTTGTTTTCTTCAAAATTTATTAAAGCATTAAAATCTGTCCAATGTATTGATAAATAAGTGTCAAGGCTATTCCAGCAAAGAATCTACCCCTCATTACTCAGGACTAAAAAATCACTTGGTATCTATTAAGACTAATGCGTATTTAGTTTAGTTTGCTATCTTTTAGCTCAAATAAAAGTTCATTCTAATAATTTTATTAATATTGGTGATTTCCTCAATGTCAGAAGCAAAATACAGAGTCCTGTGCTGTCAGAGGGTAAATTATTTGATGGATCATTCTTCAGGTTAAACAACTACAGTACATGCATATATATTTAAAACAGTTTGCTACTAGTATGCACTGAGAGGGAAACATCACAGTCATGAACAATTCTGAGATACAAACTCAAATAAAATCAGATGAAATTAATGTCAAGTTGACACCTGACACTGAGAGCTACAAACATTTAGACATTCTAACACTTACATTAAAGTTGCTACAAATAGTTATATGTGCCAGACATACACATGATCGATTTGTTTTGCTCTGTTGGGTATTAAAAAAATTTTCAAGATATAAAAAAAAAAAAACACCTACCTACCTACCCACTTACAACAATGTGGGTAGGGGTGTGGGGAAACATACATTTTTTTAATAATGGCCTTGGTTAACAAACTTGAACGCATGTTTACGTGTATATTTTTGTAATGTCAAAGTCCGATTTTTTATCGTGGGACGACCATCTCAATGATTTTGAACTAGACTTTCTTCTCGGTGAATTTACAGACAGCGAGTTGAAAGTTGATGAAGACGACGACGACATTGTTCAGAAAACCAAGAAAATAAAGACAGAAAGTAAAACTCCAATTGACACTTCCAAAAAATGTTCTTTGTATGTTTGTCCAGATTGCAACAAGATTCTCAAGACAATCACTGGATTTTGTGGTCACACGTCTAAACAACATGGAAAACACAATTTGAAAGGTAGGCATATTTTTATATTGTTTTTTCTTCTTCTGTCTAGTTTAAAGATCTTGAATAAATTTGAAAAAATATATGTTTTCAGTATTTTGATAATTCAAAATTAAACTCATGTATTGTGTTGTCTTGTATTCTTTTTTTTCTGTTTGGAGTTTTTCTAAGTTGAGTCTCAAATCTTATTTTTATAACGTTAAAGTCTTCGATCAAATATTCTTTTTTCAAGAATACGATAATAGATTGTCATTTAGAACAGACATATAAGACAATTGTTGTATACGTCTCTGTGTAGAACTAAATTTCTGTGGTCAAAATTAAATTTTAGTTTTTTAATACCCCTTAATTAATGTGCTCTTCTGATTGATTTTGGTCTCAGATTGTTTGTCTTTCATAGATTCAAGTTTTTATTTCCTTTTTAATCTAACAGGGTAGAGTCAATTTTCGTGTTATATAATCCCTTTTATACATGGACAACATGTTTGCTGGTAATACATGTATGCAATTTTAAAAAGAAATTTCACTTCAGCATTGTACAGAAGCATGTTAGGGACATGCAATTGAACATTTTTAATTTGCTAAAAAAAATAATTTGAAATTTCATAAACTTTTGAAATACTGTATGCATATCTGGTGTATTAAATTAGGTTCAAATTCCCCATTTTTGCATTCTTTAAAATATAGAAATTCTGCTTTTTCTTATACTTGGAATCCACTCTTCAAGTGTATAATAAAAGAAAATCATGGTCAAGTAAATACATATTTTAATTTTCAATATATTATATTTACAGCTCATGAACACAGATATAAACATAAATAACAAACCACAGATGCAACAACATATATAGATAACACAGTCATGGAAGCAACAATAGATAATAAAGTCACAGAACAACATAATCAAGGTGGTACTTTGAACAACATACTTGACTTGGTGTTTGACAAAGCTTTTCACAATACATTAATAAGTGTGCAAGAAGATCCAATTAATAACTTGTTTGGTGAATCAGATATTGTGAAAATTGCCAAAACTGTTCCAGATAATGTTCAGATAAAAGATGAGAGATGAACATTCTTCCTTTACAATGGTAAACATTGAAGCAGAATGGTATAACAGTATTATAGCTATAAGAGAGGGGAGAACACTGAATAACTGAAAATTATGTTTATGTACATGTATGTGAATGTTGAAGATTTCAAATAAAATGTTCGATTCAATTGTCTATTTCTAACTTTTGAAGCCTTCTGTGTAGTTTGGTATTGTCTAAAACTCATCATTAACCCTGGGTATTTCCTCTCTTCGGTGTAAGGGCCTGTGCACCAACAGCACGTAGTGTGGTGATCATGTTCCTTACCTTGTATACAGTCGGGTTGTTGTTTGCTCCACCTTTGTGCCTGTAATGTCCAAAATGTTGTTCAAGTGGGTCCTGGTTAAAATGACTGGTCGATACAAATTTGACAGCTTTCTCCAACATAAATTTCACACATTCTGTTATGGAATTGACACTTATTTTCAAACCAGTTATAGTTTGTTGACTCAGCTTCATTGCTGCTTTCTGTGGTTGTCTACAATTGTCATCTCTCATTTCAACACTCTGGTGCCAATCTTCCAAATAACCCAAAAAAGAAACCACTCCAGCCGATCAACATTGCAATCTTATCAAGGTATATGGATTTAACTCGTCATTTCTCTTGTTACGACCTCGTATATACTCCTAACATTCAGGCAATCAAAAAATTTATATTTCTGGGTCTGAGATACCAAGGATTTTCTTCTCTTTGGCATCCTGAAATAGACATGTACATTTAACATAATAAACTAAACGCATGTTAGGAGAACTATAATGTGAAGTTGTCATACACTGACTCCATTTTCAAGGTTAAATTTCATCAAAAAGGTGAACATTTTTTTAAAATCTCGTTTTATTTGGTATTCCTCTATTATAAAGGTGTCAGAAAACATTCATAATATTGAAATAATTGTCCTGTATAAAAAGTTTTATCAAAAGGCAAAGGGGCACTATAAACTTGAAGTTCTCATACACCGTCACACAGAAATTGTACATATTTGTCCACTTTCAAGGTTAAATTTCATCAAACAGGTGAACACTTTTTTAAAAATCTCTTTTTATTTGGTATTCCTCTATTATAAAGGTGTCAGAAAACATTCATAATATTGAAATAATTGTCCTGTATAAAAAGTTTCATCAAAAGGCAAATGGGCACCATAAACTGAAGTTCTCATACTAGACAGTCACACAGAAATTGTACATTTTTGTCCACTTTCAAGGTTAAATTTCATCAAAAAGGTGAACATTTTTTTAAAATCTCGTTTTATTTGGTATTCCTCTATTATAAAGGTGTCAGAAAACATTCATAGTATTGAAATAATTGTCCTGTATAAAAAGTTTTATCAAAAGGCAAAGGGGCACTATAAACTGAAGTTCTCATACACCGTCACACAGAAATTGTACATATTTGTCCATTTTCAAGGTTAAATTTCATCAAAAAGGTGAACATTTTTTTCAAAATCTATTTTTATTTGGTATTCCTCTATTATAAAGGTGTAAGAAAACATTCATAGTATTGAAATAATTGTCCTGTATAAAAAGTTTTATCAAAAGGCAAAGGGGCACCATAAACTGAAGTTCTCATACATCGTCACTGTACACTGAAAATTGTACATATTTGTCCTCCGGATTAAACAGTTTAAAACACACCGTTTCGGTGTCAGCAGCAAAATGAACAAGACATAAACAAAATTAATTAATTTTACTTACTTTGTTCAAATATATCTTCTCCTAATGCTAATTATGATGGAATTTTGTGTTACGATGTGTGTTGACAAATTTGCAGAAACCAATATGGCGGACCGGCAAAAGATCACGTAAAATCTCGAGGGCCGCGTGATCTTAAAACCGATTACTAGCGCTTTGATGCGAGTTGCCAATCTCTTGTTATATATGTCTATCTCTGGTGACATAGAATTTAGAAATATTTTAAATCCTAGGTTTCAATGGTAACATGCATTCACAAAGAAAATTTTTTTTTGTCAATCTGTCCAGAAAATGGCTTCATTTATATCAACTTACAAGGTTACATAGGTTACTCTTGGGTAACACGAGGTTAAATAGAATTTAGAACTATTTTAAATGCCAGGTTACAGTGGTTACAATGGTAACATGCAGTCACAAAGAAATTTTTTTGTCAATCTGTCCAGAAAATAGCTTCATTTATATCAAGTTACAAGGTTACATAGGTTACTCTTTGGTAACATGAGGTTACATCGAATGAAGAAATAATTTAAATGCCAGGTTACAGTGGTTACAATGGTAACATACAGTCACAATGAATGGGAACTTAATTATTCCAAAAACAAAATTGTTCAAAAGGTCTTTCACATATCCTGGACCTGTACTTTGGAACAATTTACCTCATCATATTCGTTTTGCCCAAAGTACAAATTCTTTTAAGAGAAAATTAAAAGAACATTTTTTACCAAAGTAGATAATCTTTCTGACATATATATTTAGCATATACTATACAATTTGATTTTTAGGGCCATGCAATGAAATGGCGGCCACCCTAAAGTAATGACTATGAGTCTGTACATCCATCAGTCTGTCAGCATTTCCTGTGTCGTGAGATAACTGATTATTGCCTTCATGATTTTTATACACAATATTGAACTTGACCAACATGACCAAAGGGAGGTCCCTTTCGGTTTTCAGGAAAATCGGACAGCAATTTTTGGGGAAAAATTAGTTTTTATATGAAAAAATGCATATTTTGAGAATTAACACCATGTCATATGATAACTTAAGATTGCCTTCACAGATTACAGTAGGTTACAATGGTAACATTGTTTGTGTGATAATTTTTTATTTGTCTCTTGGATTCTGTAGGTTACATAGGTTACAAACTTACAATGGTTACAATGGTAACATTGTTTGTGTGATAAAAGTTTTAAGTCTCTGGGATTCTGTAGGTTACATAGGTTACAATGATAACATTGTATGTGTGATAACATTTTTAAGTCTCTGGGATTCTGTAGGTTACATAAGTTACAATGATAACATTGTATGTGTGATAAAAAATTTTTTAAATCTCCATATGTACACAATAATGCATACTGTTAATTCATGTTGAAGTCACATTAAATATAACTTGCATTTTGATTGATGAATACATGCAGATGCATGCAAAAACTTCTGAATTAACATTATTAAAATATTATTTACACATGAATAATACATATTAAATAAAAAGTTAACAATATTTGTGATGTATCTGTTTCTGTCTGGAAAGTTTTCTGGAACTCTTTCTGATGCAAGGGCTAGAGAATTCATAACCTGAATTCCATACTCTGTTACCAGTGTCAAAATTATATGATCTTCAGAAGAATTATCCAGTGATGTAAGAGGTACTGCAGTCAAAAGATCTGCATATTGCCCAATATCTCATGTTGCTCTCATTTGAAATAACTGTTTTCTTGGTTTAGATGTTGACATAGGTAAGGAACATGGTGATGACAATGGAGAAGGAGAGGGCAGTGGTGACTGACTACTTTTTGTGCTTCTTTGACGAGTTGACTGAGTCATTGAAGGTTCTCCTTTTCTTGTTTGGAGTTGACATCATTGGT
Source organism: Mytilisepta virgata (assembly GCA_028015205.1). Taxonomy (NCBI): domain Eukaryota; kingdom Metazoa; phylum Mollusca; class Bivalvia; order Mytilida; family Mytilidae; genus Mytilisepta; species Mytilisepta virgata. The sequence goes on from CM051513.1 coordinate 26,349,325, forward strand.
GAGGAGATCATTGTACTTATGAGTCTAAAAAAATTAAATTTTTGTTGACTACTCCCTAGGTATTTTTGTCATTATTTTTTATACCCTACGGTAAAAATTAAACAAACAACTTAGTGATATGACTGCTAGATGATGGTATTGTTTTATTGGGTAGTTGTATCACTGGCTTATACCCTATATCATTTGTTTTTCATAGAAAAAGCAAATGAGATACAGGTATATATTGGTAATACATCTGCAAATTCTGATTTAAAAAAAAAATCATTTAATAATAACCAAACAAATTCAAGTAAATGAATTTTCACATTCAGGCTATAGTCAAGATTTGTTTGTGGGTGTATATTTAATAGTCCATAAAATTATAGAATTACAGGATTCCCTTAAATATAAAATATACCAATTTTGCTGACCATTTTGGTATCACAACTACCAGGGGAATAATCATTTTAGTTGAACAACAGACTTGTCACGGAGTTTTTTCCAGTCATGATAATTGTTTTGATACAACAACATTTTTAAAACTTTAATAAGTAGTGGCTTAACTTGCTGTACTTGTGTTTTTAAGGTGTGTTTTCTTTTACTAAACAATGATTGAATGAAACATATTTATAATTTTATTGCATACTTGAAGGATTAATACAATTATAATGATGGTATAAATTGTTAATTCTTAGTAGTTTAAACAGAATGAATAAATATTGGAGTACACATGAACATACATATTATATTTAATAAATAAAAGACAGTCCATACAAACACCTATTAAAGAACAACCAAGAATATCCAAGAATATCTCAAATTGTTTATTTCATCAATTTTGTTGTGATATTAATGTTTTGCACGAACTTTGAAATATATGACATGGCACATTTTAGCGATTTTCTATATTCCTGAATTAAATTATATCATTTTGATACTTTATTAATTTTGTCGACAGGCTCATGCATTTAAAGGTATCTTGGGTATTTTTGGGTATTCATGGGTGTTTGTATTGACCCATATCAAGTGTACAGTGCTCAAATTTAAACTATTTGTCAGAGTCAGGTTTACCATATATCCCTTCTTATACATTTTGCACAGCAAAAATTTTGATAAAATGATTATAAAAGAAAAATTATTATATACAGTTTGGAATCTTTTTAATATACAAAATTAAAAATCCATGACAAAATAAAATAGAAATCTGGAAAAGTACAGTGAAACCTGTATTAAGTAGCCAGAGTTTCTTTCTTGTTTGGGTTTATGGGAGAATTGTTTTGTTTTAATTGGGTAGGAGGGACGAAATAAAAATAAAATAAAACTGCTGTGATAAATGAGTCTATAAAAAATAAAAATAAAAGGTCCTTTGTAGAATTTTTTTTATTTTGAATTTCTTAACATTTTTTTACATTGCCACTTTTTGTCTTGATTTGGTTTTTATTCTAGTTTAAGCACATTTCTGGTAGTGATTGGCTTGTTAAATCAATCCAAACAATGAAAAAAACATTATAAAAAATTTGTCTATTTATAATGTGGTCATTGTGATCTTTCTTTGACCATCATCCTTCCATATACATGTGCCGAGATATTTTATTAACATAGATCTTAATGTAATGCACTACAAGGGAATCTTTAATTAGTGGTCTTTTAACAAAGGTTGTTGCTTAATACAGGTTGTCTCTTAGGCAGGTTTCACTGTAAATGGATCTAAAAAGCATTTTCATCTTTTCAGATTGTAAAGTGACAATATGATGAAGGAAATGTTCTCTATAAACTGTTACAAAGAGTCCAGTCCTTTCTTATGTAATGATAAACAATTAAGTGAAGTTAAAGACTTTAAATTTTTAGGAAATATTATAAATACCAGAGGAAACTTTAAACCATCCTCTGAAGAACTGTCAAAAAAAGGTATCAAAGTTTTATTCCTGTTAAGGAGCTATATGTCAAATTTTAATTATGTACCTACTACTTTATCATGTAAACTTTTTGATACACTCATTAGACCAATCTTGACGTATAATTCTGAAATTTGGTATATGGATATTTTTAATTCAATTTACAATTCTGAAAAAAGAGCAGTTAAAAATAACAATTATTGTGATGTCTTGTCACTTGTTGAAAAATTTCCTTTCGAAAAAGTTCACAAAAAATTTTGTAAGGCAGTATTAGGGCTTAAAAGGACGGCTTCAAATATAGGTGCAAGATCAGAGCTTGGTAGATTTACTTTAGATTCATTTATAAAAATTCAAACCCTTATGTACTACTACAGATTAAATTCAAATAATGTAAATCCTTTAGTCTATGAATCATTAACAGTTAATAAAACTTTACATAGTAAGGGAGTCTATTCATGGTATACATTTGCAGATACTATTTTAAAAGATTTGGATATACATGCTGACCAATTCAACCTAACTAAAGAAAAGTTCAAAGATACAGCCAAAAAAGCAGTTTTAGAAAAATATGAAAAATTAACATTGGAAAAAATTTCCAAATTTGATACATCTTCAAAACTTTATTGGTATGGAAAACTTAAAAAAGATTGTAACTTAGAAAAGTATCTTGAACATAGAAATTGTAATTATAGACAGTTAATAACCAAATTTAGATTAAGTGACCATTCTCTTGGCATTGAAGTTGGTCGTTACACAAGAATTCCAAGGGAACAAAGATTATGTAGAAAATGTCAAGTCTTAGATGATGAAAAACATTTCTTTTTTGATTGTGAAATAAATGCCTCTTTACGTAATGATTTTTTGAATGAATTGAAATACTGCATAACCTCTTTCGAAGGACTGGACACTCAAACTAAATTAATTAAAATATTGTGCCCCTCTACAGAACTTGTTTGTCACACTGGAGTCTTTATTAAACAGTCTTTAGAACTGAGGGCTTCAGACCCTGGTCGGATAGGTTCCTAATTTGTACACTTTTTTATACATACAAAATGTACATGCTGATATGGAGAATTTGTTTTTTTTATTCAAATTGAACTATACATGTGTCTTTTATTTCAGCTTGTGTGTTGTATGTTATTTGTATGTTGCTTTGGTCCTTATGGACGTAATTATGCTAAATAAAGTTAAAGATATATAAAATATAAATTTGTAACAATTTCCTTGGAACTGCACAATAATTTTGTGTTTCAAATGAATAAAAAAACAAATCAGAAATAAATGCAACAGAATAATCCCTGAATAATAAGTATCAAATACTAATGTAATAAAACTGATATGAAGTAAAAAAACACAAATTTTATATACTTACTAAATATTATTGTTTTCTGATTGGTCAGTAATTTCAGGTAACTTATATGATCCTGAATATGATACCTGATAATTAAAAAGGTGTTCATCAATTATGTTTATGATGTTCATGGCCCAATATCACAGCATGTTATCTAATTAATTAGTTACCCAAAAATTGTAGCACAGCATGATTTGTGATCATATGCTATTTTCATTTTAAGACATAGGTAAAATTGGAATCATTTATAACTTTTAGCAAATTGTAAGACAAACTTTGAACTCGAAATAAGGCCTAAAAAAAATATAGTTGTGTTTAGGGTAACCCGACCCTAGCTAATTTTTAGTGCCTACCCTAAATTTTTTATAACCTTTCTTCAACAAGCACTGTTAAAGTCAAGGTGACTCCAGTATACAACCTAACTAAAAAAATTAATGTAAAAAAAAAATTTCCCTACCTACCCTACCTAACTTTTTTCAGTGTGTTACCCTAAACACATGTATTTTTGTCCCCCGCCGCAACGCGATGCGGGGGATATGGTAATGCCGGGCGTCTGTCCGTCCACCTTGTAAGCGCTCTAGCAAATTTATTTCTTGACCGATTTGGATAATATTTATACAGTAGCTTTAACTCAATGATACCTCAAGGGAGTTCGAAGATGAGTCATGTCGAAATATTTTTGTAGGAGTTATGTCCCTTAATAACTTAGAAAATTGACAAAATTTTCATGTAAGCGCTCTAGCAAATTTATTTCTTGACCGATTTGGATAATATTTATACAGTAGCTTTAACTCAATGATACCTCAAGGGAGTTCGAAGGTGAGTCATGTCGAAATATTTTTGTAGGAGTTATGCCCCTTAATAACTTAGAAAATTGACAAAATATTCATCTAAGTGTTCTAGAAAATTTATATTCTCCTTGCATTGGAATAATATTTATACACTTGGACCTAAAGGGAGGTTTTATAAATAAACTCCTATCAAAACTTATAAAATTGAAAAATACTGTCTTTAAGAGTTTGTTAGGCGGAATACTTTTGATCAAAGAATTTCTGTTTATTGAAAAGAAGTAAATGTACATTTGTATAAATTCTCAATACACATGGTAAAATAAGATTTCAACACTATACCCATATTGTATAAATGTCTTCATACAACTCATTAACTTGTAAAAAACTTTAGCAATAACCACAAATTGTTTGTCCTTCTGTTCTCTCTCTTTGAGAAAATTTTGTTATGTTTCACTTGTCCAAGGGTTTCTGATGCTTTAGCGACGGGGGACTTCGGAACGCTGTTCGATTTTTTTATTTGGCCAAACAATTGTTTCTAATATGGTTATGTACTGAATTCTGTATAAGAAAAAAAATATCATAAAAAAACTTTATTGAATAATTATATATCTAACTAGACATTTTTGTAGTAACATTTCTTAAAACTAAAATTTTTGTAATACACTCACCTTTCACAAAATTTTGACATGATTGATTTACCCTTGTTTCTTTTATTTCCATGAGGGAAAAGTCATCAATAATTGTTCATAATTTAATCATTATAGTCTAACGTTTTTGACCTAACAGGCCTTCATCAGGGATGATTTATTTATGCAAAAGAAAGTTCTCAGAAATGTTAAGCCTAAAATAAAAAAAATGCTTTTGTACCATTCATCCACTAACACAGAAAATTTAGTTACCGGTATATCTATCAAAGTAGTTTATTTATTGATGTAGTTAAGCAATTTTCATGAACTTTTGTTAAATAATAATAATAATAATAATATACTTTATTTAAAGAGAGTTACAATGAGTTAGGACAAGCTAATCTTCCCTGGGGCACTCATACAACACAATACAATATTATTAACAGACTGTTCATGATTCTTACATATTGTAATAAAAGAAACAAAAAGCTCATATATAACAAATATTTTTTTATATATATCAAGATATTGAACATCCATAGAAAACTAGAATACTGACAATGTCAGAAAGGGCTTGTGTGATTGAACTCATGGGATTCAAAAACGCTTCAAAATCTATATATTCCCCAAACAGTGTTTTCCGATTTTCCTAAAAATCAAACAGGACCTTCCTCTGATCATGTCCAACACTGTGCATAAAATTTATGAAAATCTGTGAATTTAAGGCAATCTGAAGTTATCATACGACATAGTGTTAATTCTCAAAATAGGCATTTTTTCATATAAAAACTAACTTTTCCCCAAAAATTGCTATCCGATTTTCCTGAAAACCAAAAGGGACCTTCCTTTGGTCAAGTTCAATATTGTGTATAAAAATCATAAAAATCATAAAAATCCGTGAAGGCAATCTTAGGTTATCGTACAACAAAGGAAATACTGACAGACAGACAGACAGACAGACGGACGGACAGACTAATTACTATAGACCTTTCTTTGATCATGTCCAACACTGTGTATAAAATTTATGAAAATCTGTGAAGGCAATCTTAAGTTATGATACAACATAGTGTTAATTCTCAAAATATGCATTTTTTCATTTAAAAACTAAGGTTTTCCCCAAACAGTGTTTTCCGATTTTCCTAAAAATCAAAAGGGACCTTCCTCTTATCATGTCCAACACTGTGTATAAAATTAATTAAAATCTGCGAAGGCAATCTGAAGTTGTAACCACTGTAACCAGGCATTTAAAATTGTCTTTTAATTTTGAAAGGTCAAGTGAGCTTTTCTCATCACTTGGCATCCATCGCCGTCGTCTGTTAACTTTTACAAAAATCTTCACCTCTGAAACAACTACACAAGCATCATTAGGGTATCTGGTTTAAAAAATATATTCGATGACCCTATCTGCCAACCAACATGCAGTTTTTGTCTTGTATCTCAAAAACTAAAGCAATTAGAGCAAAACTGACATGTTTCATCAGGTCAAGATCTACCTGTCATAAAATTTTCAGACGAATTGGTCGACCCTTTGTTGGGTTATTGCCCCTGAACTGTTAATTTTAAGGAAACTTTGCAGTTTTAGGTTATTATCTTGAAAATTGTTATAGATAAAGACAAATTGTAAACAGCAAAAATGTTCAACAAAGTAAGATCTACAAATAAGTCAACATGACCAAAATCAATGATTGACCCCTTACAGGGGTTTTTGCCCTTTAAAAACTGCATCCAGCGTAAACTTTCCTTTAAAGATCTTTTTCTCTCAAACCACTGGGCCAATTGGGACCAAACTTTGGTGGAATGGTCCTTGGGTGGCCCCCTTCCAAAATTTTGTCTGGCATCCCCGACTTCCAACTGACATGGCTGCTTTTACTAAAAATAGAAAAAGGGGGGGGGGGGGGTGAATTTAAAAAATCTTCTTATAAGAAACTACAAGGCCAGTTGGAACCAAAGTTTGCAGTAATGGTTCTTAGGAGGTTCTCTTTCGGAAATATGTCCAATGACCCGGAATGTTAACCAAGATGGACGCCACAGCCGAACTGAGTTTAACATAGGGCTCTTTGGGAAAATTCATTGAAAATTTTTTCTTAAGGGGTAGGCCTGGGTTAGGCCAAACTTTTCTACTCGTTTAATTTTTTTTCATATTTTCATCATGCATTATATATGTCTCAATACACCACCTGAGAAAATTTTGTTGAAATTCAACCATGCGTTTCCTTCTGAGGGGTCATTGAAAATAGGCATTTAAGGGATACCCTTCATTCCATGAGTTGACACAAGTTAATGAATATTACTACCTCTCATAGGACATATGTTTGATAAAAAATAGTTATAATTGTTGAACTGAAGAACCGGGATAATCAAAAATTAAATATGATGGTAAAATTCGTTCTTTATATGTAAATTCAAAGGTAAAAAGTAACAGACATGTTAGGAATTTCGTTCATTTTCAGTTGCCTCATTAAATATTCAAACACTGCTGTAAAAAAATTCTGTCGTTTAATTCTTACAAAAAACTGTTAAAACAAATATCAGATATATGTGTGTGTTATATGACAAAACATTATGAAATTTTAACCACAAGTTTTCACAAAATACTCGATCAATTTTGATATTAAGACATTGAAAAAAAATAAAGATTTCCCATAATACTATTTGAAGCTGCATTGTCATTCATTATATGTAGTTTATATATGCTATACAACAAATCATGGTTACTAGTGAAAATGTCAGAAGTGTGATATTTAATGTGTGATGGACTATTACTGTTAGAGTATAAGACTAACAGGATAATGTGATATAAGCAACCACGCACTGAGACGAGGACGAGATAAGCACACACTACAAACACACACTTCTCGTCGGGGGGGGGTGGGGGGCTAATTCTAGATTATATATTACGAATTTATGGGACGAGTAGAAAATTCTAGTAAGGATTTATTAAATTATTGCAAATATTGACTCAGCATTTTCTTCATTTCGAGCGGCTTTTTCATCATCGTAATATGCATTTGATAATTGCCACTGGGTGTTAAACAATAATTCATCAATATATCAGATCCTACGTAATTATCGATTTGCACATATTTCGAAAAAGTTTTAGATTCGTTACGGAGATGCCCTTACCGAACCTCTTCACTTCGTCTAATGCGAGGAAATTTGGTACGTCATAGTAATGCCACGTCATTCCTATTGTTTGACGTCAAGAAAAAAACATCAATAGGAGTTATCTCCCTTACCCCAGGCCTACCCCCTTAAACCACTTGACCAATTGGAGCCAGACTTGGCAGCAATGGTCCTTAGGTGGTCCTCTTACTGACATGTGTCCGATGACCCGGATTGTCAACCAAGAAGGCCCCCACAACTGCACTTAGTTTAACATAGGGCCCTATAGGAAAATTAATTGAAAAATCTTCTTGTCTGGAACCACTTGACAGCATTGGTCCTTAGGAGGTCCTTTTTCAGAAATGTGTCTGATTTCGTGGACTGTGAACAAAGATGGCCGCCACAGCAGAACTTAGTTTTACATAGGACCCTATGGGAAATTCACTCAAAAATCTTCTCGTCTGAAAACACTCAGCCAATTAGAATTAGACTTGGTAGCAATGGTCCTTAGATGGTCCTCTTTCAAAAATGTGTCCGATCACCCAGATTGTCAACCAAGATGGCTGCCATACCGAACTTTGTTAAATATTGGACCCTACAGGAAAATTCATTTAAAAATCTTCTTGTCTGAAACTGCTTAGCCAGTTGGAACAAGACTTAGCAGAAATGGTCCTTAGATGGTTTTCTTTTAGAAATGTATCTGTTGAGTTGGACTATCAACCAAGATGTCTGCCACAGCTGAAATTAGTTTAACATAGAATCCTATAGAAAAACCAGCCAAATTGACTGCAACACTTAAATTTTTAGGTCTGCTCAAGGTGAAAAGTTAAATCCAGGTGAGCGATACAGGCTCTTGAAAGCCTCTAGTTTTGTTTGTTTAACTGTTTACTATATACCCTAATTAAATTTTGGCAAACCAGGATTAAACCCTTAAAATGACCTCCCAGAAATCTTATTTTCATGAGTAACAAGTCAACTTTTGAAAATAAATTTGAAAAAAAAATATTTATTAGAGAAATACATTAGATTTTTGGTTTTTCCTTATGCGTAGTGGGTTGAGCTTGATTATGTATTAAGTACAATTAAAATATATGGTGCCACCACCATATATTTTAATTGTTACCTAATCAGACTCAACCCACTATACATTAGAAAAACCAAATTTCTAAGCCAACAGTTACACCGTGCAACGTAAATTGACTTAAAGGGTAATTTTTTAATTTAGAAAATACATAAATAAATAGAATCAAATTTCTCTATGTTTTATTTTATAAGTGAACAAGTAGTCTTTCTTTCAGCTTTTAATTCTCAATTGTTTTCTGACACCCTGAGGACTCAGCCATTTTAATTGTTTACATCAGCAATATAATCACGATGCTGGTTCCGTAAATGGAAAGAGTAGTTTCCAAAACGGAATATAACTACAAAGTGATTATTAACATGTTTGTATAATACATTTTAATTTAGTTTATTAAGTTTTATTCTTACTAGATTTACCATATTTTTATTTTTGTCAAATTTTCGATGTGTACGCAACTGAGTTTTTGCGTACGGGTTGCTACGCGTCTGAATGGTATACCCCAATTGGGGTATCTAGAGATTTTTAGAGTTGATATTCTTTATTTTATATTTTTGCAGCTTATTTATCTAAAAACTGTTAAGGCCCAATTTACTGTCATGAAAATACAAAACGAACTAGACAAAATAAAACTGCATTTAAAAGAAACAAAGCAAATAATATCTAAAAATGTCAATATTTGAAATCAATCTTAAATGCTTCTTTTAAAAATATTTTTTAAACAACTTAAGTGAAATACAAAAGTAATTATACACATTAATTTTTAAAGTTTGCTCGACTTCCATTTAGGCTGTTCAAAGAGATCTAATCCAATTCTTTTTTTTAAATCATTAAAAAAACTAGGTACACCAGAACAAAGTTATGATAATTGATTTCAAATGTCTTCGAGATAAAAAGATAGAAATACGAAGAATAGTTTGTTCTTTTAATTTATTGTCAACATAAGATGAAATACATGTACATGTATAAGAGTGAACAACATTTGACATTCACAGAGGGTGGCTTTACTTTTGATTGGATTAGATTTACATGCAGTAATCTATTACAGTGTAAGTGATCTAATTTTAACAGATATACAAGCGGTTTTATATTTAACAAATAATTTCATTCCGCTAAAACATTTTTGAATGCGCGCAAGTTTTCATCCAAATACCCCAATTGGAGTATTATATCCCAGTTGCAATGAGTTGGGGGTTATTTCAAACCTGGCAAACTGAAATTATTTATAAAAAGAATGTGAACTTTTGCCATCACTTGGCGTCCGTGCCCGTCCCTCGTAAGCTTTTTCAAAGATGTTCTTCTCTGAAACTACTGAACCATTTTCAGCCAAACTTAAATGGAATGATCCGTATGGTATCTAGTATGAATGTTATGTTTTATATTCTTAACCGTCAAGAAACATGGCAGCCATGGCTAAAAATAGAACATAGGGATAAACTGCAGTTTTTGGCTTATATCTAAAAAATTAAAGCATTTAGAGCAAAACTGACTGGGATAAAAATGTTCATCAGGTCAAGATCTACCTGCCATGAAATTTTCAGACGAATGGGTCGACCCTTTGTTGGGTTATTGCCCCTGAATTGTTAATCTTACGGAAATTTTGCAGCTTTAGAATGTTTATGATATTACATTATATCTTGAATATTATTATAGCATGTATAGATAAAGACAAACTGTAAACAGCAAAAATGTTCAACAAAATATCAAATTAAAATCTACAAATAAGGCAACATACCAAAATTGAAATTAATAGTGACCCCTTATAGAAGTTTTTGCAGAGTTGTCCAAAATCGTCGGACCTGTAGGACCCGACCGACAAGATTCAAGTAGGTCCGACTCGACTGTCAATTCTGCCGGTCCTGGTGTCCGACAAAAAAAACAGGGCTTGGATCCGGCAGAACAAGCCGATCCCTTAGATGGTTCTCGCTAAGGCGCGTACATGCGTCCTGGACACGTCATCCTTCAAACTCATGCGTCCCTAGGACACATGTAGATCTAATCAGCTGCGTCTGAAGACCGTTATTTTCATTAAAAATATCCGCCGCCATTTTTTACTTTCTTGGAGATCAAAGGGGATGGGGAAAGAAATGACAAAAAGTAAGCTAGAAAATAGCGGCAATCGGAATTCTCGTGATTTTTCATTGACCACAGTGTTTTTTACCGACCGGTAACAATATGTAGACCTCATTTAAAATAAATTTAGCGGATTTTCACTTATCTATGCACAAATGGAAATTTTGTCAATATTTATTATTAAGGTGTTCAAACAAGGTCAACGGGAGGATTTTAGGAAATTTTGTCAATATTGATTATTAAGGTGTTCAAACAAGGTCAACGGGAGGATTTTAAGAGTATGTTTGAGAAAAAATAATAGTAAAGATTATAGATAAGCAAATATTAAAAAATTAAATGGGAATAATAAATAAGTTGTCAAAAGGTGCAAATATTTTTGCTCATATCTGTAACAGAAATTTTCTTCCAAGTTCGGAGCACCACTGCATAAGTTCATTTTTTTTATTTTATTTTACATTATATTCGTCAGAATTTTAAGGCAGCACATGATTTCAATTAAACTTTAACAATAGTACAATAGGGCTACCATGGTCAAAATCATGCAGGAATGTACATGTACGTTAAAAAAGTGGCAATGAGCCCTGGGACTCATCATTCTGAAAAATGATGAGTCCCAGGACTCATATAATGTTTTAGAGCTTAATTACTAGTTACGATAGAATGGATACCGGAGGTTGGAAAATAAAACATCATCGGAGAAGAAAGTTTCCTTTGGACAATTATTTTGTAGTATTCCTGGACTTCAATAAGCATATCTTCTTGCTGAAAAACATACTTTTATACTGAATATCATTCTTTACTTCCAAAAATATTTTGTACTGAATTGGACTTCTAGTATAATTTCTTGCTGAAAAATGCATGTTTGTTAAACATGCTTTATATTCCAAGCATTTCACAGCATGAATAGTACAAGTTAACGCAACTAGAAAAAATTATAAAAAAATTGTGGGTCTGACAAGACCTTGCTGACTGTCAGACCCAATGTCTGACAAGAAAAAAAAAATTTCGATAACTCTGTTTTTGTCCTGGAATAAATTTATGGCAGCTGTACAAGTAAAATGGAGGGTCAAGGTATTTAAAAAAGTCCATAGCAACCAGATATACATGTATTTGGGTTGAGGACCCTACAATTTACCTGTTCCAGTCAAAATGGAAGGTCAAGAGTCAATGCCATTGAAAAAGTCCATAGCAACTGATGAAAAAACCCATAGAAACCATATATAGTTGGGTTCAGGATTCTATATTTTATCTGTACAAGTCAATATTAAGGCTAATATACAATGGTGTACATATAATCATTGATGGAAGATCTACACAAGAAATAACAGGTGAGCGATTCAGGTTCTTGGGAGCCTCTTGTTTGTCTAACTCGTTCTGAGTTCATTAAGTCAGAAAGTCACTTCTTCTGAGAAGCTTTATCCTCCAAACTGTCAGACCATTACTTATTAGTGGTATTGCAGGGGTTTATCCAGGGTTATTGGGAAGGGTTGTTTTTGGCCTATTTTGGGAAAAATTTTGGTCAATTGGGAACAAAAATTAGAGGTGTAAGTTAGAAAAATCCATGTATTGTCCTTTTACAATTGAAAAAAATACTGTGAATTCAGAAATTATTTCCCTGATTATAATAGGGGGGGGGGGGGGGGGGGGGAATGTGACAGGCCCACTATAGCGTGGTCTTATTTACATTTAAATTGATTGGGGTTTGGGGTATACACAAAAGGTTCTTTCATTTTAAAATGTTTGTTTGTTTGTTTAGTTGGGGTTTAACGCCAATTTCAGCACATGTTGGCCATTTCCCGGTGGCCAGTTTTTATTGGTGGAGGAAGCCGGAGAGAACCACCGACCTTCAGTAGGAAAATTGGCAATCCTTGTCAATTAAGATCGGAGTCGAACACACCCCACCACAGGTGAGATTCGAACCCACAACCCCAGCGTTGACAGGCTAGTGATCAGTAGTAGTCATGATGAACAACCTAGATCACTTGGCCACCGAGGCCCCCATTTTAAAATGTGATAATTTGGTTCCACAATACAGTGGCGGATTTAGCGTGAACTCCCCCCCCCCCCCCCCCCCCTGGTTGAGGTCACCAAAAAAGAAAAATTTATACGTAAAATTACTAGATACAATACTTCACATCGTTGAATATGGTCATAATTACCAAAGGCAAATTTTAAGAAAGTGATGGTTGATTGACAAAAATTAACGTGTATGTAACTTTTTACAAATCTGATAATAAAGATAAGAGTTAATGAGATGGAAATGTATCACAGTGCAGAAAGTAAAATTAATTTTCCACCAGTGTCTCTTGAAGATTTGCAAATGTACCCTTCTTATACAATGTCTTAATTACATTACACATGTATTGTTTTAAATACAAACAAAAGATTATTAAAAGATGTCTGTCTATTTTTTTAAATTAATATATTTGAAATCCATTAATTGGTAAGTAAAAATATCTGGACTATTTCTTTTTTAATTTAAGTGTGTTGTTAGTACAAATGGGCATTTACAATATCTAAAAAATCTTTACTACCATGATGTGTTTAAACTGTTCCGATATACATTGTATGAGAGGTACATCAACAGTTTTTTTATAATGTTTATATCAGTGAGACTTCTGAAATATAAATTTAAAACCTTTAATTTAATAAATTTTCATTTATTTTATTTAAAACTTGAAGATATTAATAACTGTCAAAAAATTTCTTTTTTCAGTTGATTGTTTTTTTAGCACCTTGGTGGCCGAGTAAAAGAACAAAAGTTTGAGATCCTTTTTGAAATTTGATACATGTAACGTCAGAGAATCCAAACTGCACTGTCTACCGAAAATGCAGCCACTTTTAACTTTAAAACTGCCATCTTTCAGTGATTTTGCATGATATTTTTGACGGAACAAAATTATTAATTATTGAAAGTCTAACTAATTGCTTAATTTGGGTCCCCTTTTCAATTAGCTCATGGTACGTTTTTCAATCAGGGATAAGTTGATTCATCACTTTGGAAATGTTACGGTCTTCATCGTGAATATCGAAGATGATGTTGGACCTGTTCCCACTGTAGTAACATTTCGCACACCTCCATCGATTTGTGACTACATCAGATGGCGGATTGACTTTGTTGAACTTCACGACGGGTGTCGTATACGGAGCCGGAACTGCTTATGGTTTCGGAGCACCTGAGTTCACTTTTGGTTTTGATAGGAGTTTGTGTTTTTTAATTGTTTTTTAGTTTTCAGTGTTTATTTGTTGTGCTTGTGGTTGTTCATTTTCCTCCCCGGGTTTGTCGGTCTATGAATTTTTTTGGTTTACTCCTTAGGTGTATTTTTCTTTCTTACAATCACTAATCATACACAGAGACCATGGAGGACCAGAGTTCCAACTAAATATCCTGATATTTTGTTCTAGATACAACCTGGCAACAGCAGTAAAAATGATGCGTACCCCCCCCCACCCCCCCCCCCCCCTTTTCAACAGTAAAAGTTGTAAAATCGTCATTATCCAAAAAAAAAACCAAAAAACAAAAAACAAGGGCAGATAATTATTCAAAATTGTGCCCCCTCACTCGTCGACCCTCTGGATCTGTCCCTGCAATAGGTGTTACAATACTAATAAATACATGAAATATTGATGTATAACATTCACTGTTATTTATAAATCTTTACTTTACATTGTATTATATTTTTGTCTTTTTTCTAATTTTAGATGAAATGTAATGAAAGAACTTCAGAATTTATTCTAATTCTTATTGTATGTATACAATATTCATCTATCATCGCAAAAGGTAAGTAAAGAAAGCTGGACCAACCAAGCCAATGCACTTTTTAGCTCACCTGACCCAAAGGGTCAAATGAGCTATTCTCGTCACTTGGTGTCCGTCGTCCGTCGTCGTCCGTTAAGTTTTACAAAAATCTTCTCCTCTGAAACTACTGGGCCCAATGGAACCAAACTTGGCCACAAGCATCATTAGGGTATCTAGTTTAAATAATTTGTCCGATGACCCCACTGTCAACCAACATGGCCGACATGGCTAAAAATAGAACATAGGGGGTAAACCATAGTTTTTGTTTTATATTTCAAAAACTAAAGCATTTTAGAGCAAAACTGACATGGGGTAAAAATGTTTATCAGGTCATGATATAATTTTCAGACGAATCGGTCAACCCTTTGTTGGGTTATTGCCCCTAAATCAACATGACCAACATTATTGATTTATCCCTTATAGGAGTTTTTGCCCTTTAAAGACGGCGTAAACTTTCCTTTAAAGATCTTCTCTTTTGAAACCACTGGACCAATTGGGACCAAACTGTGGTGGAATGGTCCTTGGGTGGCCCCCTTCCAAATTTATATCCGGCATCTCCACCTTCCAAGAACATGGCTGCTGTTACTAAAAATAGAAAAAATGGGGGATGAATTTATAAAAATCTTCTTTCATGAAATTACAACGCCAATTAAAACCAAACTTGGCAGTAATGGTCCTTAGGAGGTTCTCTTTCAGAAGGATGTCCGATGACCCGGACTGTTAACCAAGATGCCAGCCACAGCCGAACTTAGTTAAACATAGGGCCCTATGGAAAAATTCATTGAAAAATCTTCTTGTCTGAAACCACTTGACCAATTGGAACCAGACTTTGCAGCAATGGTCCTTAGGTGGTCCTCTTTCAGAATTGTCTAATTTCATGGACTGTGAACCAAGATGGCCGACACAGCCAAACTTAGTTTAACATAGGACCCTATGGGAAACTCACTCAGAAATCTTCTGGTCTGAAACCACTAAGCCAATTAGAACTAGACTTTGTAGCAAAGGTCCTTAGATGGTTCTCTTTTAGAAATGTGTCCATTGACCTAGACTGTCAACCATCTTGGCTGTCACAGCCGAACTCAGTTTAACATAGAACCCTATAGAAAAACCAGCCAAAACTTAAGTCCTGCTCAAGGTGAAAAGTTCAATGCAGGTGAGCGATACAGGCTCTTTGAGAGCCTCTAGTTAAATTAATTCATTGTCAAAACTAATTTTGCATTTACAAATTTTACCCCTTATTTGAGAAAAAATACTTTAAGGTTATCTATTAATATAACTCAGACATGCGCTTTCGGAATCTAAATGTTTTATGCAGGTGTAGCATAAAATTTACAAAATGGTAGTTCCTGTTTCCAGTTTCCGGTTTGTCTTTCATATTTTATGCTGTTTACTGTAAATTTTGCAAGTCGTCGTAAAATTCACAAGCTAGTTAGAAACACAAACTATTCTGTTTTAAATTTTTACACATATATATACAAAGGACTACAAACCATTTACATAATAATTGAAATAAATGAGTACTTACTTGACTTACGAATGAAATAAACCTTGAAAAACAAAAAACATCGGCACTCAGGATCGGCATTGTTTTGTGGTTTTTGACACACCTGACCCAAAGGGTCAAGTGAGCTTTTCTCATCACTTGGGGTCCATCGTCCATTGTCCGTTAACTTTTACAAAAATTTTCTCCTCTGAAACTACTGCGCCAAATGGAACCAAACTTGGCCACAAGCATCATTAGGGTATCTAGTTTAAAAACGTGTCCGATTACCCCGCCTGCCAACCAACATGGCCGACATGGCTAATAATAGAATATAGGGGTAAACTGCAGTTTTTGTCTTATATCTCAAAAACTAAAGCATTTAGAGCAAAAATGATTTTTGGGTAAAAATGTTCTACCTGCCATGAAATTTTCAGACGAATTGGTCAACCCTTTATTGCCCCTGAATTGTTAATTTTAAGGAAATTTTGCCATTTAAGGTTATTTAATCTTGAATATTTTTATAGATAAAGACAAACTGTAATCAGCAAAAATATTCAGCAAAGTAAGATCTACAAATAAGTCAACATGACCAAAATCATTGATTGACCCCTTATACGAGTTTTTGCCCTTTAAAGACGGCATTATGCATAAACTTTCCTTTAAAGATCTTCTACTCTGAGACCACTGTGCCAATTGGAACCAAACTTTGGTGGAATGGTCCTTGGGTGGCCACCTTCCAAAATTATGTTGGCATCCCCTACTAAAAATAGGAAAAAGAGGGGATGAATTCAAAAAATCTTCTATGAAATATAAGGCAAATTGGAACCAAACTTGGCAGTAATGGTCCTTTGGAGGTTCTCTTCCAGAATTACGTCCGATGACCCGGACTGTCAACCAAGATGGCCGTCACAACCGGTTTAACATAGGACCCTATGGGAAAATTCATTGAAAAATCTTCCTGTCTGAAACCACTTGACCAATTGGAACCAGACTTGGCAGCAATGGTCCTTTGATGGTTCTCTTTCAGAACTGGGTCCAATGACCCGGAGTGTCGACCAAGATGGCCACCACAACCGATCTTAGTTTAACATAGGCCCCTATGGCAAATCTTCTTTTCTTAAACCACTTGACCAATTGGAACCAGATTTGGCAGCAATGGTCCTTAGGGGGTCCTCTTTCAGAAATGTGTCCGATTTTCTGGACCTTCAACCAAGATGGCCGCCACAGTCAAACTTAGTTTAACATACGGCCCTTTGGAAAAATTAATTGAAAAATTTGCTTGTCTGAAACCACTTGATCAATTGGAACCAGACTTGGTAGCAATGGTTCTTAGGAGGTCCTCTTTCAGAAATATGTCCGATTTCATGGACTGTGAACAAAGATGGCAGCCACAGCCAAACTGAGTTTAACATAGGACCCTATGGAAAATTCACTCAAAAATTTTCTCGTCTGAAACTACTGAGCCGATTGGAACCAAAGTTGGCAGCAATGGTCCTTTGATGATCCCCTTTCACAAATGTATCCGATCACCCAGATTGTGAACCAAGATGGCCACCACAGCTGAATTTAGTTTTATATAGGATCCTATGGGAAAATTCATTTAAAAATCTTCTTATCTGAAACCACTTAGCCAGTTGGAACAAGACTGGATTAGCAGTAATGCACGGTCCTTAGATGGTTCTCTTTCAGAAATGTGTCTGTTGACCTGGACTGTCAACCAAGATGGGGCCAAAATAAAAATATTGTTTGTTTCTCCTTGCCCGACCGACTCCGTGAAAACCCTGCCGACTCTAAAGTTTTTATTCCGTTTTTAGCTCACCTTGCAAAAGGCAATGTGAGCTTTTGTCATCACTTGGCGTCTGTCATCCATCTGAACTTTTACATTTTCATCTTCTCCTCTGAAAACCCTGGACCTATTGAACTGAAACTTGGCCTGAAGCTTCTATGGAAGGCCCTTTACAAATTTTGCATAAAACATCCCGGTCCGTCTAACAAATTGGCCACCATGACCATTTACATGTTCTGATTGGTCAAAATTTAAAACCTTCTCCTCTGAAACCATAAAGCCAAATGAACTTATTTTTGGTATGGAGCATCTATGGAACATCCTTTACTAAATTTGCATAACTCATCCCGGTCTGTGAAACAAAATGGCCGCCATGAGCATTTAAATGTTCTGAATGGTCGAAATTTAAAACTTCTTCTCCTGAACTTGTATCAGGAAATATTTGGAAAGTAAAGGACTTTCAATGCAGACAGCCAACATCATCACTTCTTCCTGGAGACCGTCAACAAATAAACAGTATGAACTTTGCTGGAACATGTGGAAGAAATGGAGACTTTGGTGTTGTCAACAGAAAGTTAATCAGTTTGGACCGTCTGAAACTGAAGTGTTAAATTTTATGTCATTTTTATGTGAACATAAATGTTCTTATTCAGTTTTGAACACATACAAGTCTATGTTAATTCAGACTTTGAAGTTTTTTTTATGTTAGTTGGGTTTCAAACCCATCCTTTATAACTAGATTTTTGAAGGGTTATTATAATGTTAAACCCCCTATTCCAAAATGTAGATATACTTGAGATGTTGATAAAATCTTATTATTTTTAAGTAATCTAATGCCAGTAGATGCATTATTTCTGAAAATGTTAACTTTTAAG
Organism: Mytilisepta virgata; assembly: GCA_028015205.1. NCBI lineage: Eukaryota > Metazoa > Mollusca > Bivalvia > Mytilida > Mytilidae > Mytilisepta > Mytilisepta virgata. The sequence continues at coordinate 26,368,163 of CM051513.1, forward strand.
CTGATTACTTTGTTGGCTCTTTATTACAACTGCTTCTAGAGCACATACTTTATTAGCCTTAGATACAAGTTATATGGCTGTTTATGTGGATAAGGTAGTTTTTCAAATTCACACTGTTTTGAAAACTTCTAGACCTGGTATTCCTATCCCAAGGGTAGTTTTGTATAAGTACAATAAACCAGAATTGTGTGTTTTAGTTACTTTACATGAATATTTAAAAAGAACAGGAGAATTACGTAAAGTTTCGAATCTATTTATTTCTTTCAAAACTTTTGATAAAGTAACCACTTGCACTTTAGCCAGATGGTTGAAATGCGTTGTTGTTTTAGCTGATCCAAATTATTCAAAATTTACAGCTCATTCTTTTTGTGGCACTGCAGCATCAGTAGCCTTTTCAGCAGGTGTTTCTCTGCAGGAAATATTAAGCACAGCCAACTGGAGTAATGCTTAAACATTTCATAAATTTTATCACAAGGAGATTTCTTCAATGAATAATTTTGCAAATTCAGTTTTGAATAGTAAGAGTCAATGATTATATTATTACTGTAATATGACAGTTTAGTATTATATCAGTATGATAGAATTATATTTGATGTGTTGGGACATTTATTAATGACCACTATTATTGAAAGTTTTGCTATACTTCATGTTTCTGTAATAAATATATATACAGATTTTACGTGTTTTAAGGCATAAACCACTTTAAATGTTTTCTGTTTGTGTCAACTCTTTGAATATGCTACATGTATATAATACCCTCGAAGAGCCGAGGGCTATTATGTATAAGAATGTTCTCTCATCCAAGCATACCCCTAGGGATGTGAAGGATGAGAGTCATTCTTATAATAGAGCCAGAGGCTCAAGAGGGTATTATGTACCCTCCCAGTCCCAACCCAAGTTTTTTGTTGAACACAAACAGGCTTTTAAAAATGATTTGCACAGGTGCGTGCCGTGTTTATATACGGTACATATGAGTCACATGACACACAGATCAAAATATGGTAATATTTTGACTTCTTTGAATCGAGTTATCTTGTTATGCCTCACCGCACTCGGCAAATGATATGCTATATAATACCCTCGTGAGCCTCTGGCTCTAGTATAAGAATGACTCTCATCCTTCACATCCCTAGGGGTATGCTTGGATGAGAGAACATTATTGATCATTCAACTTATTTCTTTGATCTTTAAATATCCATGTATAGGTTTTTCAATGACTATAATGGTCTATGAAAATGATTACAAATACAAAACAATATCTGATCAAAATAAAAACAATTGTTTTCATCACTTGTTTTCATCACATGTTTTTTTTTAGTTAAAGCAAATTTATCACAAATTATTGTAGTTATTGAAACTCTTATCTGTAGATGTGTTGCAAAGTTGGAAGTTATCTTTAGGCTGCCTGATATCACACAAAAGCAGTGTTTGCATTTGCCTTGAAATTTGTATTTCTATCTTTAATATTTGTGGGAATGTCATAATGGTTAATGTATTCGACATAATTATTTCAAATAACAAAATCTACTAAGAAATGATCACTTCAGTTAAAGGAAATTTATGTTTATCCCTGAAGTTTAAACCTTGGTGCATTAAAGCTATTTTATTTTCTCACAGGTGATCAATGTTAAGAGAGAAAGTAAAAGGTTACTTTTCATATGTTTATAGAATAGATCTGTTTTAATTATAATTATTTCATATCAGAGAAAATTTAGTTGTCTTTATTGGTTAAAACATGGTCATGTGGTATTTATTAATGTACGTTAAAATGCCAAGCAGGCATTCACGGGCATTATCACACGGTAGTGCCTGCTTGAGATTTAGAGTTACGTCCCCTTTTCAAAACGCAAATGTGATGCAGCAGTTGTAAATTAAATTCTAGACATTTCTAGATGAAATTTTGGTTTCAATGAAATAAAAACAATACTTGCTCAAATAGTATTGTTGTAATATTATATAACAGGGTTCCTTTTTAGCTCACCTGGCCAAAGGCCATGTGAGCTATTGCCATCACTTGGCGTCCGTCGTCATTGTCGTTGTTAACAATTATACAAAACTCTTCTCCTCTGAAACTACTTGACTAATTAGAACCAAACTTGGTATAAATGTTCCTTGGGGTACCCTGCATAGAACTGATGTGGGGATTTTTGATTCGTCAAAAAACATGGCCGCTGTTACTAAAAATAGAACATAGGGGGTCAAACAACAGTTTTTCACAAATATCTCAAAAATCATTAGGTTATGGCAAATTCTGGCAGGTTGAAAGTGTTCAGCATGATAAGAGCTACCTGTGTGCTGATTTTCGTGAAAGTCTGTCAACTGATGTTAGAGTTATTGCCCTTTTTTGACATTTTTGGCTTTTTTTTATGTTATTATTTCAAAAATCTTCTTCTCTGAAACTACTATTCAAAATCAAATGAAACTTGGTAAGATTGTTCCTTAGGGTATCCTGCAAAAACTTAATGCTTGGATTTTTGATTGGTCGAAAAACATGTCCGCCCTTACTAAAAATAGAACATAGGGGTCAAAATGCTGTTTTAACCGGATTTTCATAGGAAAATATCGGTTATTAATTTGGTGATGTAAGGCGGGCGGCCGGATGGGTGGACGTGCGGTCGGACGGGCGGGCAGGCGGTTGGACGGGCGAGCGGGCGGCTGCCAAACAGTGTCCGTGCAATAACTTATGAACTGTTCAACCAAAGCTTTTCAAATTTTAATATGTTGTTACCGATGACAAAATGGAGGTCAAGTTCGATATTGACGATTTTCACTTTCACCGTTCAAGAGTTATGGTTCTTGAAAGATTGAAAAATGGCTTTTCCAGTGGTGTCCGTGTGATAACTTATGAACTGTTCAACCAAAGCTTTTCAAATTTTAATATGTTGTTACTGATGACAAAATGGAGGTCAAGTTCGATATTGACGATTTTCACTTTCACCGTTCAGGAGTTTGTTCTTGAAAGATTGAAAAATGGCTTTTCCAGTGGTGTCCGTGTGATAACTTATGAACTGTTCAACCAAAGCTTTTCAAATTTTAATATGTTGTTACTGATGACAAAATGGAGGTCAAGTTCGATATTGACGATTTCCACTTTCACCGTTCCGATATTGACGATTTTGACTTTCACCGTTCAGGAGTTATGGTTCTCAAAATTTGAAAAAAGGCAGTTCAAGTCGTCGTTTCCATGCAAAGGTCATTTGTTGTTGTCAAGTTATTACTTTTCTTGTGGCATATTCGTGGCCCTTCATACAGCAGAAAATGAGATTCTTTGGATTCATATAAAATAAGGTTATAATCTCATTGGCGTATTTCTTTCATTATTGACTTCATGATTTTTGCCTACCAACCCCTGCTTAACAAATGTGTGTGTACTTATATACTCTCAAAAATTCCAATATTTGTCACTTACTATAAATAGGAGGTCAAGATTGATTTTTGCCTTTCCATTTCTGAACCCTACAAAAATTCATTTATATTTCTTTACTTCATCCTGTTTGGGAATCCAGATTTGCAAACATCATTTCTATGCAGGAAAATCCGGTTTGCTGTCAATTGACAGCCTCTTGTTTGCTATTTTTTCCTGAATTATAGAAAGAAAATGAAGATAAAAGCTACTTTCAAGGTAAACATGGTATCCCGAGTTGAATGGTGATGATGAAAGTTTGTTTCTGATGGCCATTTTTAAAATGGCTGCCATTTTCCTGCCATTTTTTACACTTGCTCGGATTTCAACAATATTTGGTTTTTAAAGTAAGCATGGTATCCTTAGTGTATGGTGATGATGAGAATGTTGTATAACAATGATTAAACTTCATAATATGTGAGCTTTTAATTGCTATCACTTGGTGTCTGTCATCATTGTTGTTAACAAATTTTCAAACATCTTCTCCTCTGAAACTATTAGGGGGATTTGGATGAAACTCTACAAAATGACAGATGAGTTAAGCATGGTTTATTGGATAAAAACCAACAGCTTAGTCAATATGATCAAAGATCAAGCATAATAGAAAATAAAAAGCCTTAACCCACAATTTTTACATAACTTCTTTCAAACATTTTTAAAACAAAGACAACATATAGACCAAAAGATTTATACTTTTATTTCAAGATGAATTAAAGCTTGTATTTTGTATTGTGAATCATCAGATTGACCATGACTGTATCTTTATCAAGCGTAGGGAGAACTCATGCCCATTTCTTTCCAGAGGTTCTTGAAAGGCTTTTAAAGGTATTTTCAGCATTTTACATGACCTTTAATACTCAGTTTAATTTACAACAAACATTAAAATATTAATTTAGTTTATAGTGCATTGTTTGCCAGGTGAGCGATTCAGGCTCTTGAGAGCCTCTGGTTTACACTTGCTCAGATTTCAACAATATTTGGTTTTTAAAGTAAACATGGTATCCTTAGTGAATGGTGATGATGAGATTTTTTGTATGGAGCATCTATGGAAGGTCCTTTAGGAAATTTGCATAAATCTTCCCGGCCCGTGAAACAAAATGGCCGTCATGAGCATTTACATGTTCTGATTGGTCGAAATTTAAAAGTTCTTCTCCTCTGAAACCGTAAAGCCTTTATTAGCTCACCTGACCCGAAGGGTCATGTGAGCTATTGCCATCACTTGGCGTCCGTTGTCCGTCCGTCCGTCGTCCGTCCGTCCATCCGTCGTCCGTTAACTTTTTCAAACGTTAACTCCTCCAACACCATAAGTCCAACTGCAACCAAACTTGGTACAGTTATTAATTGGTATGGGTGCTACAAATCTATTGTTTGGATTTTTGATTCGTATAAAAACATGGCCGTCATGGCTAAAAATAGAACATAGGGGTAAATCGCAGTTTTTTGCAAATAAGTCAGAAACGGTCACAGATATCAAAATTCTGGCATAGGGTAAAAGTGTTCAGCACCTCAAGATCTACCTGCCCTGAAATTTTGAAGAAGATCCAACGACCCATGTAGGAGTTATTGCCCTTTTTTGACATTTTTGGCTTTTTTTTATGTTATTATTTCAAAAATCTTCTCCTCTGAAACTACTGAATGGATTTGGATAAAACTTAGCATGATTGTTCCTTAGGGTATCCTGCACAAAGTTTATGCTTCGATTTTTGATCCGTCAAAAAACATGGCCACTGTTGCTAAAAATAGAACATAGGGGTCAAACAACAGTTTTTTTATGTTATTATTTCAAAAATCTTCTCCTCTGAAACTACTGAATGGATTTGGATAAAACTTAGCATGATTGTTCCTTAGGGTATCCTGCACAAAGTTTATGCTTCGATTTTTGATCCGTCGAAAAACATGGCCACTGTTGCTAAAAATAGAACATAGGGGTAAATCGCAGTTTTTTGCAAATAAGTCAGAAACGGTCACAGATATCAAAATTCTGGCATAGGGTAAAAGTGTTCAGCACCTCAAGATCTACCTGCCCTGAAATTTTGAAGAAGATCCAACGACCCATGTAGGAGTTATTGCCCTTTTTCTGCATTTTTTCCAAATTTTGCACTTTTTAATTTCAAAAATCTTCTTCTCTGAAACTACTATTCAAAATAAAATGAAAGTTGGTAAGATTGATCCTTAGGGTATCCTGCACAAAGTTTATGCTTCGATTTTTGATCCGTCGAAAAACATGGCCACTGTTACTAAAAATAGAACATAGGGGTCAAACAACAGTTTTTCGCAAATATCCTAAAAAATCATTAGGTTAGGGCAAATTCTGCAGGTTGAAAGTGTTCAGCATGATGAGAGCTACCTGTGTGCTGATGTTCGTGAAAATCTGTCAACTGATGTTAGAGTTATTTCCCTTTTTTGACATTTTTGGCTTTTTTTTATGTTATTGTTTCAAAAATCTTCTTCTCTGAAACTACTATTCAAAATGAAATGAAACTTGGTAAGATTGTTCCTTAGGGTATCCTGCAAAAAGTCAATGCTTGGATTTTTGATTGGTCGAAAAACGTGTCCGCCCTTACTAAAAATAGAACATAGGGGTCAAAATGCTGTTTTTTGCTATTTTTTCCTGAATTATAGAAAGAAAATGAAGATGAAAGCTACTTTCAAGGTAAACATGGTATCCCGAGTTGAATGGTGATGATGAAAGTTTGTTTTGGAGGGCCATTTTTAAAATGGCTGCCATTTTCCCCGCCATTTTTTACTTGATTTGATTACCTCCCTTACACTGCTTGTAAATTATGTATAAAGAAATGTAGATTGTCTTGGGGTTACTATTAATTAATATTAATTTTAGCCATATATGTCATTTTCTATTTTAAGATTTTTATGATGTATTTAAATGGGTAATTATGTTTGCAAACTTGATGAGAAATTTGAATAGGGATTATGACCATATCTTGAGGGAAAATTTTTTTTTGGAAAAAGGGAAGGGGGGTGAAAAAAAATTTAGGGGGGTAAATAAGAAATTGTGGGGGGGGGACAATTTAAATGGACATGCATGTCAGCACTCCAACCAGGACTACCACCATCAGGGAACATATTTTAACATTAAACCTTATGAAAAATAAATCAACCCTGAACAATTGAACCAATTGCAACAAACTTGGTCAAATAGTTGATTAATTGTCCAATGAAAACCAGACTCCAGGTGAGCGATACAGGCTCTGGTGAGCCTCTTGTATGTTCTGATCGGTCAAATTTAAAACTTCTCCTCTGAAACCGTTTGGCCAATGAACTTATACTTGGTATGAAGCATTTATAGAAGATCATATACAAAGTTTCCAGAAATCAATCTAGTCTGTCAAATCAAAAGTTTGTGACTGCCAGGTGAGCGATATAGGCTCAGCCCACTGAGCCTCTTGTTTATGTACTTAGTAGGTATGCATATTTCGAATAATAAATTCTTTTCAGTAATGATTGAAGTAGATAAAAGAATATATATAGGGAACTTCCATGAATGTACAATATACCAGCATACCACCAAAAGTAATGACAGAAACATAAACACACATCCAGAGGTCATCATGAGGTCTTAAACATACATGTACATGTAAGGAACCCACACCCAGCAGATTTATATTCTTCAATGAAATAAACACAATAGTTGTTTATATAGAGGGTATTATCATGATAAATTGACTGCCCTCGGGACAGATATTGCCTTCAACATTGATAATTATCAATGTTTCAGGCAATATCACTGTCCCTTGGGCAGTCAATATATCATGACAATGCCCTCTATATAACCAATTATTGTATAAGTATAAATGCTTTTGTATTAAAGTTAGATAAAGAAAATCATTAGTTTGACAACAGTTCAAAGTTACACTTTTTGTTAATCATTCAACTAGACATTGATTTGTTTTTAATTTTCCCATTTACTTTTAGGAAATAATAAAACAGTATGTACTTATTATCCCTGAAATTTGTAACAATATATAGCACTTGGCAGACAGAAGTAATGCTATGTAATGCCATGTAATGCATAAATTACATGAATATTTGCTAATGTAATGCATTACATTACAATTTCATGTAATGCCAAAATTGGGGCATTACACATTACATGCATTACTTGGGAAAATGTAAGCATTACAGGACATTACAATTAGCATTACCCCATGCCTGATATATATAATATTCCTATATAAAATAGTGGATTCTTCCCAATTTCCAGTTTTTGGCACCTTCTTTACTTTCACCCATGCAAAATTAATTACATGTATGTAGTATTGGTAGTAGGGGTGTGGTATCTGTGTCCCATAGACATATTCTGTCTATTTTCTTAAGGAATATTAAAGTCTGAAATGCATATAGAATTTTTAAGATTTCAGAAAATATCACATGATTGACATTTTCTTATGCCCCAGCAGCTAGGCAAAGGGGGCATTTAAAGAGTTACCCTTGATCTTTTGGCCGATTTTGGTTTCTGCACTTTTAACTTTAGTTTGTCTCATCCATCATAGTCATTTACCGTTTTAGAGTTATGCCTCTTGATAACTAGGAAAATTGCAATTTTTTGGGGGTTTCTGGACTCTTAACTTAAGTTTACCTAATCCAAATGTTATGAAACTCATACACAATGATAAGAACCACAACACACAGACATAGTTTGAATTTGGGCAATGAGTCATTTATTGTTCTAGAGTTATGCCCCTTTATAACTTGAAAATTGCAAATTTGTATGCTCTTTACATGTATTTCACGTATAAACTAGCTTGAGTAGGGGCATTCATGTCCTTAGAAACATTCCACTTTTATTGTTCAATAAATGGCCAATTTTGTTCAGTATCCACTTCAATTTTAAAAAGTACTTCCTCACTGTAAAACATATTGAAACCCATGAATCATTGAAATAAATAGCTTAGGTATGTTGTAAATTATTATAAAGTAAAATAAATAATCTGAAATTCAACTTAAGACTTTCATTACAAAATGTGTGCTGTTTTTATGCCTTCGCAAATAGGTGACGGGGTCATCAAGGTTTACCCTTGTCCGTCTGTCCGTACATACAAAAAAAAAAATGTGTGTACTTGTGTCCCAAAATTGGTTTCTGCTCCCTTACTTGTTTGCCTCAATCAAATGTTATGAAACTTATGCACAATGCTTATTATCACCAAACACAGATCAAGTTTAAATTTGGTTGGGGTCACATTCTCTGTTCTGGAGTTATGCCCCTTTATAAATTGCTGAATTTGCCATTTTCACACTCTAACTTTACATTGCCTCAATGAAATGCTATGAAGCTTATACACAATGCTTATTACCACCAAACTCAGATCAATTTCGAATTTGGGTGGTGTCACTTTCATTGTTCTTGTGTTATGCCCCTTTATAAATTGAAAAATTGCCAAATTTGCAGTTTCCGCACACTAACTTTATTTGCCTCAACCAAATGTTATGAAACTTATATACAATGCTTATTACCACCAAACACTGATCAAGTTCAAATTTGAATGGTGTCACTTTCATTGTCCTTGTGTTATGCCCCTTTGTAAATTGAGAATTGCCCAATTTTGCTGTTTTGCGCACTCTGTGACTTTTTAGCTCACCTGGCCATAGGCCATGTGAGCTATTGCCATCACTTGGCGTCCGTCGTCGTCGTCGTCTGTCGTCGTCGTCGTCGTCGTCTGTAAACTTTTTCAAACGTTAACTCGTCCTAAACTACTGGACCGACTTCAACCTAACTTTGCAGAATTGTTCTTTAGGGCATCTGGAAAATTTCTATCGTTTAAAATTTTTGAAATGTCGAAAAACATGGCTGTCGTTACTATAAATAGAACATAGGGGTAAATTGCTGTTTTTTGCTAATAACTCAAAAACCGTTACAGATATCGAAAATCTGACATGGGGTAAAATTGATCAGCATGACAAGATCTACCTACCCTGAAATTTTGAAGGAAATTCCAAAACCCATTTAGGAGTTATTGCCCTTTTTTCACATTTTTGGCTTTTTTTTGTTATTATTTCAAAAATCTTCTTCTCTGAAACTACTATTCAAAATCATATGAAACTTGGTAAGATTGTTGCTTAGGGTACCCTGCATAGAACTGATGTGGGGATTTTTGATTCGTCGAAAAACATGGCCGCTGTTACTAAAAATAGAACATAGGGGTAAATTGCTGTTTTTTGCTAATAACTCAAAAACCATTACAGATATCGAAAATCTGACATGGGGCAAATTTGATCAGCATGACAAGATCTACCTACCCTGAAATTTTGAAGGAAATTCCAAAACCCATTTAGGAGTTATTGTCCTTTTTTCGTCAAATTTTCATAATTTAACATTTTTCGTCATTTCTCTCCAAAACTATTTGAGATAGAAGTGAAATGTAAATTTGAAAAATGTTTGCCATGTTGAGATCTACATACCCTGAAATTTTAAAGGAAATCCCAAAACCCATTTAGGAGTTATTGCCCTTTTTGTCAAATTTTTAAAATTTTAACATTTTTGCATTTATCTCCAAAACTATTTGAGATAGAAGTGAAATGTAAATTTGAAAAATGTTTGCCATGTTGAGATCTACATACCCTGAAATTTTGAAGGGAATCCCAAATTCTATTTAGGAGTTATTGGTTTGTGTAATTTGAGGTCGGGTTCTGTTACATTTATTTAAGGTTCACCCTTATTCCTGGTCAATTTTGTCAACTTCCTGCCAGGACTACCACCATCAGGGAACATATTTTAACATTAAACCTTATGAAAAATAAATCTTCAACAAATTTTCCCTGAACAATTGAACCAATTGCAACAAACTTGGTCAAATAGTTGATTAATTGTCCAATGAAAACCAGACTCCAGGTGAGCGATACAGGCTCTGGTGAGCCTCTTGTTACTCATAAGTCTCAAAGAAAACAAAATGTCAATAGGTTAGAATTAGTACATCGACTCTTGCATATGTATATGCAGGGGCATCCATCATGTCCATTTCGAATGGAAACATTCTTCTTTTATTTTATTTTTTTTGAAAAACCAATAATTTTTGAGAATTGCTACTTGTATTTGCTTTTATATATTGAAAATGCACATGTATCCATCTTCTTATGATTTACAGTGTCATGGCAATTATCAAGTCAAACAATAGAAATTGGAAAATCTATCATTTTGACATGTACAGTAGATGGTATTGAACACATAGATTTAAGTGTTACAAGACAGTGGTTAATTGGATTAGATGGTGTGGTTATAATGTACAATGGACTTACAAATACTCCAGAAAAATATGAAGAAATATTATCATCAGGAAACAGCTTTAGTTTAAAAACTAACAATGTGACAGAAGCAGATTTAAAGTCATTTTATGAATGTGGATATGGTTTCGATGTTAGTAAGAAGCAGCTTGAATTGAATAAACGCAAGATTATATGTAAGTAATTTGATAAGTTTTCATTTTGAGATTCTTATCCCACCCTCTCAAAACAGACTGAAGAGGTTGCTCTTTGCTGTGTCTGTCCATTTCAAAAGTTTGTGAACACAACTACCTTACAGCTTACATTGGAGTGAAGCAAAATTGACAGAACTTAGTGCTGTACACATTGTTCAGTTCTTTAGGACATACATGTGTGAAGGTTTCTGATGATATTGATGATTTGATTTTTCCTGTGGTAAAACATGGACTTTGCTGTATGTCATAATGTAATTCATAAAGTAAGATAAATATAACATTATATGGCAGGGTTTGATTGGTTCTTAAATATTTCTTCCAATCTTTTTACAAAATATATCTTTATCCTGGGTTTGTTTAAATAATGATAATAATTTGTAGTTTTAAACTAGCAACATCTGAATTTAGACAAGCTTAGGAATTTATAAAGTTTTTCAACCTATGATCCAGATAGCGGAGCTAGGTAAACAGACATCTGCCACAGGAAAATCAACCTTTTCGTCTTAAAATACAATAAAGTTATCTCAATTCTATTGAAACAGAATTAAACGATTCACTCTTTGTGTTCATTTTGTTGATAATATCGCCTACATTCTATGCTTTGGTGTAAAACAACATGAAAACAACATGAAAGCAACATAACGTGATTGGAACGTTTCCTTTATGAAACGTTAATATCGGAGGTGTATTGGCTTTGCATTCGTTTAAAAATTAATTAAAGACATGCGAAAAGTACTTTTAAATGCATGTAATATATCTATTTTGTTTATAACTGCATAAATTAAGAAGATCGATTTCGGTTATTAGATATGAATGCTTTTTCCACGTGAATTTTGTGAATGTTTAACAAAGTTTTGTGTCACTTATGTTTTTGTAAGCCAGTTTTGATAGTAACCAAAATGTTCATTTATAAAATTTCAGTTTTAACATTTTTGTTCAGACCCAGACACTGGGACAGTTGTTGTTGTCCATTTAATCATGTAATTAACAATATACTACAAACCAACATCCAACTGATAATTTATTTACACATTAAAAGTTAGACATCTCAACAATGCATTCAGCTTTCAATAAAAATCAGAATTATGATACTCTATATTCCAAACACTTTCTTCTCCTTTATACATGTATTTATAAAACAAGTAAAACTCTTGTCTTCCGAAACAATAATCAATAGATAATTTGTAATCAGAATACGTAAATGTATGCTGAAATAGAATAAAACTATTTCCATTGTCCCGAATCTGCAATTTCCCTATATCTTTGGTGTAGTGACATTTAACATGAAACATGAAATACACTTTACATCATCCTCCCAAGTCAGAATTTTGTATCCACGTTCCTTCCTACAAACCCCTGACATCCCATATTCATATTTTACAGGTGGGACATGAACGATTTTCATTGGTTACTTCTCTACGCCAAAAGAGAATCTATTTTCGTCGTAGGTAGAATTTTCTAGGTCACACACCAGGCGGCGATATGTTCCACCCACAAAATATGAATGTGTGATGTCAGGGTTTGTAGGAACGAACGTGGGTACAAAACACTGACTTGAGAGGATGACTTTACATGATCCATTATATATTAAAAGAAAACCCCCGACTCACATATTTTAAAACAGACAGTGGCATAACTCTTGGACGGTATATGTCAAATGTTAAAGTTAAAAGCACATATAAACTGACAATAATTACAAGCTATAACAAAAAAGTAAACTTTTGACATTGGTGACATCTTTACTTAAACAAAATAAGTTTAGAAGAAAGGTTTAATGGTACTAAACGAGACATTAAAAGTAATACTCTTGTTTTATTGAAACTGGAAATAGATAGACTGACAATACAAGGGCCAAATTAAATAGAGGAAGACACACACATTGGAGATTTTAAAAACATTTGTGTATTCACAAATTAAATTCTTGTATAACTGTATGTTAATATATTTTGTATTTTAAGTTTCAGATATTCTTAAGCCAATTTTCATTTCCTGAAATTTATCAACAAATCACAAGTGTTTTTCAATAGTAGCTATTAATACTAATACGCCATTTTTCACGATAACCAATTTCTAAGTGGTAGCCGTGATCGATTATGTGTTCACAAAACTATAGGGAGATAGGAAGATGATGAGTTCGAACCTACAAATTGAACTCCACCTAGTTTCAATCTAATTAAAAACCGATCTCTCATCGCTCCCGTTTTCTGATATGTCGCGTGGGAGATCTAACGAAATCCGCTTTGAGGTCACATGTGAGTGAACTGGAACTTATGAATTTATAACGACATGCAAATGAGTTGACTTCCTATCAGTAAGCCAATCAAAAAAGTTTATGAATTCTGGGGACTGACGATTTCTTCGTAATCAACTTACAAGATCGCGTAAGCCGCAATTTCATTGGCCGAACAGGACACACCTACGAGGTCACTCACATGTGACCTCAAAGCGGGTTTCGTTAGATCTCCCACGCGACATATCAGAAAACGGGAGCGATGAGAGATCGGTTTTTAATTAGATTGACCTAGTTTATGTTGTTTATATAATTTTTGGTTGGTTTTATGGTTTTTTTTAAATTATAATTAAAGAAATAAAGGGTGCCATTAATAAAAGATTTGACGGCAGAATTGCTATTATTAAAACCGTGGTTTTAACATTTTCGGATTTAGAATATTAGAATAGAGAATTTCTACATTGCTTCTTTCAATCTTGTGTCGCCTGCGTAGCAGAGTCGGCACATCGGGATCACTATCTGTCGTTTTGTGTCGTCATCCGCGTTGCCGTCACACTTTAATTTATCTGAAACTGCTCTTACAGCAATGAATGGTTTCCGTGAAACTTTCAGGGAATCTTCCATACCTCATGTCATTGTGCACCTCCTATTTTATTTTTTGATCAGAATCATCAACTGCCGTTCAACGCTATTATGTCACGAGTATTCGATCACAGATATTGCATCGAAGTCACAAATAGATGTAAATTTTAATAGCGTATTTAAAGCTAAATCTTCTAAAAAATCTGTAATCTGCATTCATTCGTAAAATAGAAATTCCTCAGTAAGTAAATTCTTATGTTTTAATATTAATTATAAAATAATGCAGAATTCCACCGGATTGACTTTGTTGAACTTCATGACGGGTGCCGTATACGGAGCAGGAACTGCTACCCTTCCGGAGCACCTGGGCTCACTACTGGTTTTTATAGGAGTTTGTGCTGTTCATTGTTTTTTAGTTTTCTGTGTTTATTTGTTGTGCTTGTGGTTGTTCATTTGTCTTCCCGGGTTTGTCTGTCCAATGCATTACGTTTTTTTTTATTGCTCCTTAAGTGTATTTGTCCTTTTTAATGGGCATGGATTTTCATTATTGACATGTGTTGAAATCAGTTTCCCCCCATTATATCAGACATATGGTCAATTTTAATAATAATTGTGCAGTTTATTTCGTTATTTATAAAATTAAAAAATAAAACATATACCATTTTATCCTGTTTCTGGTAAAAATAAACGAAATTAGATTAAAAAAAATGAAAATAAATGTGCAGTATCGACCATGTCATCTACTGACTGATAATCATGCCACCCTTGAACGATCACGCCTATCATGTCCGACCTCGTGAACTTTGTTATTAATGGAATATTTAAAGATCAGTTTTGGAAAAGTTTGTAGTCTGTCATCGTTTTATGATTCCTTTCTAAAATAGAAATTCTTTTGTATTACTACATGTACTAATATACTTGGTACGAAATACAAATCCGAAAACTATCGGTTTAAAATTACCCCAGGAGAATTACTGGTTTTGGATTTTTATAAGAAAATTATTGTGCTTAAAATATCCTTGAAGTACTACCTTCAATTCTAAGATTAATATTAACTGAACTTTTTTATTTTTATGTTCTTATCATTCACATACAATTACATTTTAAAAAAATGAAATCAATCGAAAATTATAATAACAAAAATAAATATATTTTCATAGATTCGAACCCATTCTCAAAAACTTCAGGCATTGAAGAGCAACGCGCAAGCGATCACAGCTATCGTGTCTGGGTTAGGAAATAATGTAAAAATATGTTCATCTGTCTCCGATTTTATAATATTTTATATTTATAAAATATTTTCTATTCATAATAATTGTTTCGTTCAGTCATATCCAGGAAAAAAACCTGTGAAATTCTAGTGTTGAACGTTTATAAACATAACATTACGTAAAATTTCTCTAAAAATGTAGTCACATATATATATTAATTAAACTGCCTCCACAGGCAAGTACCAACAAAATATTTCAATATGTGTAGTATCTTTCCTTTATTGTTTTATATTTTTAAGGAAAAGTTGGTACTCGCTTGTGGAGGATTTTTAATTTGAATATACATGTATATACAGGAAAACTGCATATTCTATATCATAAGCCATTCGGCTATTCTCTGGTTAAATTGGAATATTCCCTTCATTAGGCTGAAGATGACCTTTTTTACAGGTAAAATCGTTCACCTGTGAAAATCAATGACCATGTCCTATAAATAGGAATGTCACCTTTGCTACGGTCTCATTTTCTTCTAAGGCTGTAGACGACTACTAGCTAAGTTTATTTGACTCCAAACGTTATTCACCACGACACGTGGACTGCAATTATTATGCCGAGACTATCAGACTCGGAGTCAGACTCTGACAACGTGGATATACATAGCTCTAATGATGCCGATGTCATGCAATTATTTATCTCCGACGAGGAGGCTAGGGAGTTTAGTGGTTTTTCAACTGTAGAAGACAGTGAAACGTTAAGGGTAAACTCTGATAAAAATGCCCCTAAAGCCAAGAAAGCCGACTCGGCTAAAGTAAATTCGTCAAAAGGCCCTGGGAAAGATCCCGGTAAAAACAAGAAAGGGAAAGCTCCCATGAAGAGAAAGGTTGTTATAGAGGACGATACTGGTCCGGGCCCGTCTTCTGGTAAGAAGAAGAAACTTAATGACAATAGCCGACCCGATAATTTTGATAATTTGTACAACCTGTTAGGAGAATTTATGGAAAATTATTTTGACAATAACAATAATTTGAGTAATAAATCGAGCGCACCCCTTGAACCGGAAGTTTTGACCAATGCAGTTCCGGTGTCGCGTGAGGAGATTTCGTCCGTGAGGATTTAACGTCCCGCATGCGTATAAAGGCGGAACTATTTCGATGCAGTTCCGGCGTGAGCACCTCATGCGGCTACTAGCCAACAGGTACTTCCGTCTGATATATGACTTCCGGGAATGGGTGGCAAAAACAAATGTCGTGTGTTTGATTGTACTGATCAAGTGATTGCTATTGAATTATGCAAAAAATGAACAAAATAAACATAAACAAACATTTACATACTTATTATAATTTAATAACAAAATAACCCAGACAAAATAATAAGCAGTTAAATGCACCTTTTGAACAGTGTTGATCAGTGTTGATACAAACGGAAAACTCAAAAAGGGGGGTGGGGGGGATAAAATTGTAGCCTGGAAAAGAAATTTGGCATACACCTCTTTATATAAAAAAATTATGGCATTGTCCTACAGTTTAAAGACATATCAGTAAAAAAAGGGGGGGGGGGGTGCTAGCAGGATGTCTGATATTATGAAATTCTGCACTTAAAAACTTGAAATCTGCATGGGCCACCCAAATTTAAAAAAAAAATTCAATCATGAAGTCGGTTATTCAAAATGGGCAATCCCATATCTTGAAAGATGTAATGCCAGTTTCTTGATTGGGGAATAAATAATCCTACCCTAAAAGTAATTGTGGAAAATAAAATTTCTATTTTGAAAAATAAACACACTGATGATACAGAATTTGTCAGCTCCCCACCCATTAAAGAAATAATTAGTCTCCATATAAACACAACAATAATATGCACAGGCTGGCAATTCTCATGGCTCATATACATCATCTTTATAATATTCTGTCATTCTATGGTACTTTATATGTTAACAGGCTAAAAATATGCACAGGCTGGCAATTCTCATGGCTCATACTGATCATATATACAATATTCTTTCATTCTATGGTACTTTATTTGTAAATGAAACGCAGCAATCGGAGATTGCACATCCCCCCGCTCCCAGCAAAGTCGGAATGCACAAAGTCTGAACCCCTCATAATTTCAAATTGCATAAATAGAGAAAAAGTTTGACACTGATCTTTGGATATCAAGAAACAACACAGAAATATGAAATTGGACTTCTACTGCTCGGACAAAGTCGAATGCACTTGTCTTGTCATGCCCACTAAGAATATATATGGTTTAGGGGTGGGGATCTTAACTGTTTTTGAGATATCTTGTAATTTTCCAAATGAGGGGGGTGGGGCTGACCCCCGGGGGTGAAAACTGGTCTTGTCATGCCCACTAAGAATATATATGGTTTAGGGGTGGGGATCTCAACTGTTTTTGAGATAACTTGTAATTTTGTAAATGAGGGGGGTGGGGCCGACCCCCGGGGATGACCATTCAACTGGTCTTGTCATGCCCACTAAGAATATATATGGTTTAGGGGTGGGGATCTCAACTGTTTTTGAGATAACTTGTAATTTTGTAAATGAGGGGGGTGGGGCCGACCCCCCCGGGGATGACCATTCAACTGGTCTTGTCATGCCCACTAAGAATATATATGGTTTAGGGGTGGGGATCTCAACTGTTTTAGAGATAACTTGTAATTTTCTAAATTAGGGGGGTGGGGCCGACCCCCGGGGATGACCATTAAACTTGTCTTGTCATGCCCACTAAGAATATATATGGTTTAGGGGTGGGGATCTTAACTGTTTTTGAGATATCTTGTAATTTTCCAAATGAGGGGGGTGGGGCTGACCCCCGGGGGTGACCATGTAACTCGTCTTTAAATGTGGAATAAAAATATATATGGTTAAGGGGTGGGGATATGAACTGATCTTACCATATTTTGAGATTTTACATATTAGGGTGTAGCCCCACCCCCGGGCAAAAATCAAAATTCCGAAACCTTTGGCACAGACAACTCTTCAAGTGTTACTAGTGTACCTAATTTCATGTTTCTATCTTCTACGGTGTAGGAGGAGTTCTTGGACAATCGTTTTTAGACATTTTTTAACTCCTTAGGGCATTGCCCCTAGGGGCGGGACAAAAATTTTGATACCCTCTTTCAACTTGGGAAAGGCAATATAAGTAGTGACATAAGTTCCAATATCCTAGCTTTAACACTTTTGGAGATATCTCCATTTATTGGATATCGCGAAATTCGTTTTTCGCTCATAATTTGGCCCCAAGGGGTCAAATTCCAATTTTAAGGGGTCTATTCCCTAGTGGGTCATATACTCTTCCATGATGCCAAATTTCAAGTTTCTATCTTTTACCGTTTCAGAGATATGCCTTGCCACTACAGACGTACGTATTACATGATCCCCCCGCTTTCGCTAAGCGGGGGGATAACGAGGTAAAAATATGCACAGGCTGACAATTCTGATGTCTCATACTAATCATATATACAATATTCTATCATTCTTTGGTTCTGTATATGTAAATGGGGTAAAAATATGCACAGACTGGGAATTCTCATGGCTCATATCATCATCTTTACAATATTCTGTCATTCTATGGTTCTTTATATGTAAATAAATAAAGTACCATAGAATGATAGAATATTGTATATATGATCAGTATGAGCCATGAGAATTGCCAGCCTGTGCATATTTTTACCCCATTTACATATAAAGAACCATAGAATGACAGAATATTATAAAGATGATGTATATGAGCCATGAGAATTGCCAGCCTGTGCATATTTTTTCCCTGTTTACAAATAAAGTACCATAGAATGATAGAATATTGTATATATGAACAGTATGAGCCATGAGAATTGCCAGCCTGTGCATATTTTTTAACTGTTTACAAATAAAGTACCATAACATGATAGAATATTATAGTCATAATCAGTATGAGCCATGAGAATTGCCAGCCTGTGCATATTTTTAGCCTGTTAACATATAAAGAACCATAGAATGACAGAATATTATAAAGATGATGTATATGAGCCATGAGAATTGCCAGCCTGTGCATATTTTTTCCCTGTTTACAAATAAAGTACCATAGAATGATAGAATATTGTATATATGAACAGTATGAGCCATGAGAATTGCCAGCCTGTGCATATTTTTTAACTGTTTACAAATAAAGTACCATAAAATGATAGAATATTATAGTCATAATCAGTATGAGCCATGAGAATTGCCAGCCTGTGCATATTTTTAGCCTGTTTACATATAAAGTATCATAGAATGACAGAATATTATAAAGATGATGAATACGAGCCATGAGAATTGCCAGCCTGTGCATATTTTTAGCCTGTTTACATATAAAGTACCATAGAATGAAAGAATATTGTATATATGATCAGTATGAGCCATGAGAATTGCCAGCCTGTGCATATTTTTTCCCTGTTTACAAATAAAGTACCATAGAATGATAGAATATTGTATATATGAACAGTATGAGCCATGAGAATTGCCAGCCTGTGCATATTTTTTAACTGTTTACATATAAAGTACCATAGAATGATAGAATATTGTATATATGATCAGTATGAGCCATGAGAATTGCCAACCTGTGCATATTTTTACCCTGTTTACAAATAAAGTACCATAGAATGACAGAATATTGTATATATAATCAGTATGAGCCATGAGAATTGCCAGCCTGTGCATATTTTTACCCTGTTTACAAATAAAGTACCATAGAATGACTGAATATTGTAAAGATGATGAATATGAGCCATGAGAATTGCCAGCCTGTGCATATTTTTACCGTTTACAAATAAAATACCATAGAATGATAGAATATTGTATATATGATCAGTATTAGCCATGAGAATTGCCAGCCTGTGCATATTTTTTCCCTGTTTACAAATAAAGTACCATAGAATGATAGAATATTGTATATATGAACAGTATGAGCCATGAGAATTGCCAGCCTTTGCATATTTTTTAACTGTTTACATATAAAGTACCATAGAATGATAGAATATTGTATATATGATCAGTATTAGCCATGAGAATTGCCAGCCTGTGCATATTTTTACCCCATTTACATATAAAGAACCATAGAATGACAGAATATTGTAAAGATGATGAATATGAGCCTTGAGAATTGCCAGCCTGTGCATATCTTTACCCTGTTTACAAATAAAGTACCATAGAATAACAGAATATTGTATATATAATCAGTATGAGCCATGAGAATTGCCAACCTGTGCATATTTTTACCCTGTTTACAAATAAAGTACCATAGAATGATAGAATATTGTATATATGAACAGTATGAGCCATGAGAATTGCCAGCCTTTGCATATTTTTTAACTGTTTACATATAAAGTACCATAGAATGATAGAATATTGTATATATGATCAGTATTAGCCATGAGAATTGCCAGCCTGTGCATATTTTTACCCCATTTACATATAAAGAACCATAGAATGACAGAATATTGTAAAGATGATGAATATGAGCCATGAGAATTGCCAGCCTGTGCATATCTTTACCCTGTTTACAAATAAAGTACCATAGAATAACAGAATATTGTATATATAATCAGTATGAGCCATGAGAATTGCCAACCTGTGCATATTTTTACCCTGTTTACAAATAAAGTACCATAGAATGACAGAATATTGTATATATAATCAGTATGAGCCATGAGAATTGCCAGCCTGTGCATATTTTTACCCTGTTTACAAATAAAGTACCATAGAATGACTGAATATTGTAAAGATGATGAATATGAGCCATGAGATTTGCCAGCCTGTGCATATTTTTACCCTGTTTACATATAAAGTACTATAGAATGCAATCAGATTAAACCATATTTTATAGAGGAAGAAATTTGTTTGACTCAACAGAACAAAAAAGAATTGTCTGTCTGTCAAAGGCAAAGACAGTTTACCTCTGCGGTAAAAACAAAAGTCACTTTCAGAAAACCATTAGTCTGTGAATTAATTAATATTATTTGAGCAAGTTGCAAAAAAAGTGAAGGAAACTTTTCTTTAACATTTGTTAAAGAAACTTTTTAAAAAAAATTAATACCCCCCCCCCATTTTCTCCAAAACAAATGATTGCTGACTTAAGGTATATTGTTTAATTGATTTAATAATTGTTTGCATTTTATTACCAGTAATCATCATTTTAATCCAATTATATAATTATCCCATAAAAATCGTAAATTTATTAGCAGTGTCTCAAATCCTGAAATGATTTATATTGGTTTGTGAATTAATTAATATTATTTGATCAAGAACAATTTAACATGATAGTAATAATCTGGCCCGGATTTTATATCTATGATTATAAATAAATGATATTAAAATGCATCCAAAACTTAATTTTCTTTATACATCGTATGTCGAAAAAATACAAAATAGCGTTTTATGTGACCCGCAATCGATGTTGTTTTTACATTTTGTTGTGCTGGATGATCTCACGGACTGGTTATGCTCACGACCCCCTATGTGAGATCCGACAGCCAAACCGGAAATCGGAAACGGAACTGGCAATTCTCACAGACGAAATCTCCTCACGCGACACCGGTTGATTTAAACTCGTTCAATATTTTTGGTAACAACCAGGCAAATGCGGAAAATGAAGGTGTAAATGCCCAGGAGAATGTGCAAATGCACGGTGTCGATGATTTCATATTTGAGCTACCTAAAATTTTCGACGGTGACGTCGTTTATGGCGATAGTGCCAGGGATAACATAGCTGAAATGGTAAATGCTATCACTAGAAAGAAAACTAATCTCGAAAATATTGTCAAGGATTTGAAAATCCCTTCGAATTGTAAAACAATTGTCCCCCCACGTATAAATGCCGAAATTTGGGCTTTCTTAAGGAGAAACATTAAGTCTTTAGATCTTCTCATGCAGAACAACCAAAAGTTGCTTGGTACAGCTATAGTTCCTGTAATTAAACTGGCAGAGTTGCTGTCTACAAGTAATGTTAATGTAGCTGAGCTTAGGGATAATGTATTGAAACTAATGACTATGCTTTGCAGTTTGTTTTTTGAATTGTCCTTTAGTAGAAAGATGATCTTAAAACCGCATCTGGAAACAAAGTACCACATCCTCTGTAACAGAAGTGAGGAAATAGGCCAGAATTTATTTGGGGATGATGTCTCCAAGAGAATTAAAGAGATCAATGAAACTCAAAAGCTCCAAGGTTGTATGAGGAGGAGATATAGTAACTATCCAAAAAACTTGAATTGGCCCCGGAGCTCCGGGGCAAGGGGAAGCATGAGGGGAAACAACCAATACCAGAATCAGCTGGGTCAGAACAGCTTCAACCGTTTCAGAGGAAGCTTCCGTGGCAGAGGCCAAAGTCAGAGGGGACGATACCCAAGAAAGTTTTAGAAGCTTCTCAGGTAAATGTTGATAGATTTTTTGCTGGTTCAACTATGAATTTTTCTAATGTTTGGGAAAGTATCACATCTGATTCATGGATTTTGGATACAATTGCAAAGGGTTATAAGATTGAGTTTCACTCTGAACCATATCAAAATTTTGTTGCATCGCCAATAACTTTTTCAGAAAGTGAAATCAAATTGATTGATCATGAAGTTGAAGAGCTTTTATTGAAAGGGGCTATTGTGCCGTCAGAAAATGAAAAAGGTCAGTTTGTTTCAAATTTGTTTCTGGTTCGTAAAAAGAACAACAAGTTTAGACCAGTTTTAAATTTAAAAAATTTGAATAGATTTGTTCAATATTTTCACTTTAAGCAAGAAAATTTGCAATCTGTTCAGAATGCCACTTCTAGAAATTGTTTTTATACAAGCATTGATCTTTGTGACGCTTACTTTTCAATAGGAATCAGGAAAAGTGATAGAAAATATTTGAAATTTTGGTGGCAAGGTAAATTATATTCTTTCACTTGTTTGGTATTTGGTCTTAGTACAGCGCCACGTGTTTTTACTAAAGTGATGAAGGTAATATTTTCCCACATTAGAAAAGTTGGTGTGAGTTCATTTTTTTATATTGATGACTCCTTGCTTCAGAATATCTTGTATGACAAATGCTTCGAGAATACTGTGTTACTAAGAAATTTACTTGAGTCTTTGGGTTTTAAAGTCAATAAAGACAAATCAGTTTTCATTCCAACTCAGAGAATAGTTTTCTTAGGTTACATTATTGATTCAGTACAATTTAAGGTGTTTTTGCCTGATGATAAGATCCAAAAAATTATAAGAGAATGTCAAAAAATGTTGAAGGCAAACTATGTAACAATCAGAGAAGTTTCAGCTTTGGTAGGTCTACTTAACTCAGCAAGATGTGCTGTTTTACTTGCTCCAATTTATTGCAGGGAACTTGATTTAGAAAAAAGTACTTCCCTACATGTGAATGACTTAGATTATGATAAAAAGTTTTCTTTGTCCCTTTTAGCTAAGAATGAGCTTAGTTGGTGGATAGGTAATGTTGAAAAGTCACATGGAAAACCTATTTCTTTTGGCTCACCAAATTTCTATTTAGAAACTGATGCATCACTTGTTGGTTGGGGAGCAATTTTTTGTCATGTTGAAACTCAGGGAAGATGGAAAGCTAATGAAGTTCAATTTCATATAAACCTATTAGAATTGTTAGCAATAAAGTATGCATTATTAGCTTTATGCTCAGATAGAAACAATTGCCATATTTGTGTAAAAACTGACAATGCAACAGCAGTTCATTACTTGAATAATATGGGTGGAAGTATACAGTCATTATTTCAGTGTACTAAAGAAATTTGGATTTGGGCTGCTAATAGGAATGTTTTCCTCTCAGCAGTACATGTTGCAGGTACAGATAATGTTGGTCCAGATAATTTGTCGAGACTTTTTAGCGATTCCTCAGAATGGAAGCTCCATGAAGGGGTTTTTGAACATATATGTACAATGTTTTTTAGGCCAGATATTGATTTGTTCGCTTCTAGAGTAAATAGACAGTTAGAAAATTTTGTTTCATGGTTTCCAGACCCAGAAGCAATTGCTTCAGATGCTTTCTCTATTTCTTGGTCGAATTTTAATCCATATATCTTTCCTCCTTTCAGTGATTCCACAAGTTCTCAGGAAGTTGGAGGAAGACAAGGTAAGCAAAGCTTTACTGGTAGTACCAATGTGGCATACTCAGCCTTGGTTTCCAAGATTGTTGCAATGTTTAATCTCTTATCCAGTAAGTCTTCCATTCAGGAAGGAT
This sequence comes from Mytilisepta virgata, assembly GCA_028015205.1. Lineage (NCBI taxonomy): Eukaryota > Metazoa > Mollusca > Bivalvia > Mytilida > Mytilidae > Mytilisepta > Mytilisepta virgata. The sequence goes on from CM051513.1 coordinate 26,392,204, forward strand.
CTTTTGCGACTCGCACACAACCAAGAATTGCACAAAATGAACAAAAGAAAGTTGTTTTTAGTCGTTTGTCAAGTGTCAGGAAATCCTTTGAAAACCAAGGGTTTTCAAGAATCGCTGGAAACATTATGCTCAAATCATGGAGACCTTCCACAACAAAACTTTATGAGTTTCAGTGGAGAAAATGGTGTATTTGGTGTGTTAGACAGAAGGTTAATCCTTTTCATCCAAATGTCTCAGATTTAGTAAATTTTCTTGGGATGCTCTTTAGAGATAATAAATCCTATAGCTGTATAAATACATATAAATGTGCTATTAGCCAGACTCTGGCTTCATTTGGACTCTCTAATTTTATGGATAATCATATGTTGTCAAGGTTCATGAAAGGCGTTTTCAATTTAAGACCCCCCTTACCAAGATATCAATGTACATGGGATGTTGGTAAAGTTCTTTCGTACTTGAAAAGTTTGTTTCCATTGGAAAATTTAAGCTTGAGAGACCTTTGTTTTAAATTATCTGCAATTTTAGCACTGGGTACAGCTCAAAGAGCTCAAACTTTAGTCAATTTGGATCTTGATAAAATGACGATAAGTGGTAATTCAGTAATATCCTTTGTTGTCACACCTCTGATGAAAACTTCAAAACTCAAAAGAGTTGTTACCACATTGTCTTTAGACAAGTATGAGTTGAAAGAGCTTTGTCCTTTATACACATTGAAGTTTTTTATTAAGAAAACAGAGCAGTTAAGGAAATCAAGAAATTTGCTGATATCATTCAAGACTTATAATAAAATTTCTACAAGCACACTAGCAAGGTGGTTAAAGTTAGTATTACAGTCTTCTGGGATAGATACAAGTATTTTCAAGGCACACTCTTACAGGGGTGCATCTACTTCGGCAGCATTTATGTCAGGAGTAACCTTAAATGACATTATGAAAACTGCTAATTGGCAATCAGCAAAAACATTTCATAAATTTTATTTCCGTCATGCTTCAGAAGCATCAACATCCTCAAATGATTTTATGAGAAAGGTTCTTTCTGTTAATAGAGACGGCTCTTAATTTTTGCTTCCTGTTTTTATAGTAGTGGAAGATGTTCTCTTCAGACATGGACTCATTGGACTTGATGGTGATCTGAGGAACTCTTGTTGGTGGAGGATGGATTATAGATGATCATTCCAGGATGGATCCAGAAGTGATGGATATAGTGAAATATGAACTGAACTTTGATATTATGAATTTCTTTGTAATTGATTATGTTTGCTATATAAAGTTGAACTATACTGTGTTTTTTCTTACTACGTATTTTTAGCTAGAGTAGATTCTCCTGATGTCATCCTTACCATCCTTCGTAATTATTGAATTGAGCTTTAAAGATTCCAATTTAACCAGAGAATAGCCGAATGGCTTATGATATAGAATGACCCATTATCCAAACAGAATGTGAAGGATAAGGGGCATTCTATGAGGAAGCCAGTAGGCTTCGAGTGTTAAATTACCCTCCCTATTATCATGATCATGAATGATGCTTGTTTTTGGTATTTTGTTTACTATGCATACATGTGCATGTATAAATGGAACTTGATATGTATATCCCAGCCCGATAGATTCAATAATTACTTGTTGATTTTGGTTATGGGGCAGTACATCTTTTTGCTACAATGATTTAGAAACATGTAATACATGAAACTTGGTATGTGGTTCTGCCCAGATTTGTTTATATTAGCTTTTATGATAAGCTTAGATTTCGGTAAAAGTCTGATCTTTGTAGTATTTATGGTAATAAATTTTACAAGCTCGTTTGTTTGCTGGGTTTTTCTTTATCATTCTTATACATGTATGATTGATTGTCATCTTTTCGCTCTATTCTTTAAAATGAGACCGTAGCAAAGGTGACATTCCTATTTATAGGACATGGTTCATTGATTTTCACAGGTGAACGATTTTACCTGTAAAAAAGGTCATCTTCAGCCTAATGAAGGGAATATTCCAATTTAACCCTCGAAGCCTACTGGCTTCCTCATAGAATGCCCCTTATCCTTCACATTCTGTTTGGATAATGGGTCATTTTTTACAATTTTCTGTAAACCGGGTGTTTTCACGTGCTGCTTGTGACGTCACACAAATAAAAAAAAATAGATTTTAAGTTTTGATTTTTAAAATAAATATATTCGTATCAATTTTAGGGGCAAATGCACTTCAATTAAAGTATCTTGAAAAAACTTCATTTTTGGGGCCATTTATGGGCCTTACCGCCCCTGGTCCTTTGACGATTATTACCCATTATTTGAGACAAAATACTTTAAGATTATCTATTAATATAACTCGGACATTCGCTTTCAGAATCTAAATGTTTTATGCAGGGATGGGAAATTTTCAACAGCGTCTGTCGGACATTTTTGGATAGACATGAATCGTCAGTTTTAACTCTTTTTAGCAATTTGTCGACACACGAACTTATTTCATACAAATGTTGTTATGCACGATTTATTAATGTTTTGGGTAAGACCTGAAATAAATGTCATGTGTATCAACTCTTTAACATTCTGTGCGGCTTTGTTTGTGTATTGAATAGAATAGAATGATAATTTCAATGTTATAGGTGTCTTCTTTTGTTACGTATAAACAGATCAACATGATTAATAGAAAAATGGACCACACAACGACGTAGAATGAATTAAATAAATGAATAAAATAAATTCAAGTTTAAATACTTTTAAATCAGTCTATAAAAGTCTTCCCGAAAGATGAAATTTTTATTCCTTTATCATATTTAACAACAAAGATTCACGCATGCTCAATCGATTATTTACTAAAATACACGCAAACAATTGCATCAATGTGGAAATCTTCAAGTTTTACCGAGTTAAATCTACCAAGGCATTTCTAATCTTCTCAAGTTTATGATTGTGAACTGTTAGATCGTCCGATACATACCTTGTAATGGATTTTTAGTCCAGCACTGGTAGTTTTGATAAAAACTAGCCGTGCTGGAGTATTGTTGACACGATGATCTGTTGAGACAAAGTACCCCCAATCTGCAAATAGTTCATATGAACTCAATACAATTTTAAATCAAGGTAAAATGCATAGGGTTGCATGCAATTATTCACTGAATAATAACATATATAGAAAGATAACTCTATCGAATAACAAATGGGTGTCAGAGAAAACTGTTTTGAGTTAAGCAAACTTTAGCGTATGAATATGAAAAGACACAGAAGTGCGAAAGCGAGGGAAATTCAATTTAATTTACAACCAAGATTGTGGGCAATATTGTTACCGGCTGGTGACAGTCGATAATTTTCATATTTTTAGTTAATTACTTTCAGTCCTCATCGAGTGTTCATTTCGTCATTCTTGACCATTTCAACCATTAACTATATTAAAAATAGTTGTAATGAGAACGATTTTAAAATATATTTTATTGATTTTTTTCTACCTGGAAGTTATCTCTGGAACAGAAATACGAAACAAGTTTGGAATGGACTTGTGTATTCACTTTTCTCAGAGAAATAATTTGAAATATTTAAATGAAATGATTATTTTTTTTAGAAAACAAAACCTCTTATTAGATATTAAAAGGTTATGGTTATATATATATGTCAACAAACGATGAACATGTGTAGTACAAATGATTTGTGAGATGCTCCAAAACTGGAGCAAGATCCCGGTCACGTGTTAAGAATTTGTCCACAGTATGGCGGGTCGATTAGAATTTGCTGCCGTTTTCGACTTTGATATTAAAACAGCTATTTGAAATAACAAGAAAAATAATTTTTTGAAAGCAAAATAAAATAACGATGCCGAAAGTATGACGTATTATTATGTTTTCCTATTCTTAACATGCATACGCCAGGTCGATCTTGTGCCAAAATTGTGGGGTCAAAAATGAGGACGGAACGAACAAATTCTATTTTTTGGACGATTTTCCAATTGTACTAAACATTGTTGTGTTTTGATGTAAAAAAAAATCAGATGACTACGAGTATATGTATTGTAAAAAGAAATCATAATTCATGCTTGCGATTTTATTATTAAATCTCACAATTTGTAAGAAATGCAAATTGACGGTCAGCTGTCATATTTAGAAGGGGGCTTTATCCACCCTCTCAAACCCTTAACATTCAAATAACTATGAAACGGTTGAGATCTCAACTGTAAATGTATTTTGTTTACCCTTATAACAAGACGCACATTCATTGGTGTATGAGGGGTACCTAGGATTGGTATTTATATATTTTAAAACATGGATATACCCACTTTCCCATTCTCTAATTATATCTGAATTTTGAGTATCCTTTAATTTGTGAATTCTAGTTTCAGTACTTTTAGTATCTTCTTAAAGTTATGCAAAATGGTACTGATTTTTTTTTATAAAGGACCCAATGAACAATTATACATCTGTTTGTAGTAATTCAAAATCAATTGCTAATAAGTATGTCTGACATAATTCATTTACATCCAATTTTTTAATTCACGAAAAAAAAAAAATCCTCCCTTTAAAAACCTATACAAATCAAATAAATATTTTTCGAAATAAAAAAATACAATTTTTGTCACGCCTGCAACGAAAAGTCGTAAAAGCGAGATATAGTTATTACTTTGGGGCAGGGACAGCGGTGTAAACTTTTTAAAAACTTTAATAACTTTGCACACATAATGCCAAAAATTAAGATTTTTAGTCGACAGATACCTTAACGTATAAAGTTTTCCACAATATACTTGTCTGGTGACCATGACCTTGTATTCATGGTTCACTGACTTCATAAATATAAATGTAAAATCAGCATCTAAGTTTCGTGGTTAAATCCATTTCTCAGCAACTGTAATATCTAAATATCTAGGCCTACCATATTTGGTCTATAGATATTTCTTAATGGGCACATTCATGCCAGTCTGACACCTGGCTTGGGACTTTGATGTCAATTTCATGCTTTAGTGACTTTGTCACACTTTCATGGTCTAAGCAACTATAATACCTACCCCCACCATATTTGGTCAATAGATAGTTTTTGGTGGGTACATGTCAGTCTGACACTTCCTCTGGACCTCAATTTCATGGTCGACAGGTCACATTTTCACGGTAAGTCCATTTCTTAGCTACTGTTATACCTAACCCCACCATATCTGGTCAATAGATAGTTCTTAGTGGGCACATGCCAGGCTGACACTTCCTCTGGATCTTGACCTAAATTTCATGTATGAGTCACTTTGTTTTTCTTAGCAACTATAATACCTAGACCCACCATATTTGTTCAATTGATAGTTCTTGGTCGATACATGTCGGTCTGACACCTGCATTTTCAATAGATAGTTCTTTGTCGGTACATGTCGGTCTGACACCTGCATTTTGATTAAGTCCATTTCTTAGCAACTCAAATACCTAAGCCTACCATATCTGATCAATACATATATATTTCTAAGTGGGTACATGTTGGTAAGACACCATTAGAATTCATCTGGCATTCCAATGAAAGAAAAATTGAGTCCACCGGAATTTAAATGGAATATATATATATACAAATATTTATATACAACAGAAATATTCCATTGGAAAATGAAGAAGAATTAATTTTGTTAAGTGTATTGGGGAAGTGGGGGGAGGGGCTCACAAAATTTTGAACTTTTTGATCTCCAATTGACTGTCATACTCCATGTTTTAATGAAAATAAGGCATGCCAAATTCACCATATAATATATGGTGGCTGCATGCAGTTATTTCTTCAAATGATAATAAACATCCATTGTTTGATCTCTCACCCCCTTTCATGATGTCCCTAAAATTGAAATAAAATTAATTTTGAATATAAAATCATGACCTAGAGAGACAACACTCCCAAAAGAGGCTATGATCAGATTCATACAACATCTCGATGAAAAAGTGCATATTTTGAGAATTAACACTATGTCGTATGATAACTTAAGATTGGCTTCACAGATTTTCATAAATTTTATACACAGTGTTGGACATGATCAAAGGAAGGTCCCTTTTGATTTTGAGGAAAATCGGAAAACATTTGTTGGGGAAAAACTTATTAAATGGAAAAAGGCAAATTTTGAGAATTTAGCTTCATGCTTTTTGATAGATAAAATGAATGTATGAGATCACAACTTGATTTTGAAGTGTTTTGATTCCCATGAGTTGAATCACACAAGCCAGCAGGGCCCTTTCTGACATTGTCAGTATTCTAGTTGTTTAATTGTTTTTAAAAGAGGAATATTGATTAAGTATTTGAAATTGTTTACTTTTGCTATGATATTAAATCATCTATTCTTATCACTTGACCGTGATTAAGTCCATTTCTTAGTAAACTATAATACTTAAGCCCACCATATCTGGTCAATAGATAGTTCTTAGTAGGTACGTGTTGGTCTAACTCCTCTCTCGATCTTGACCTCAATTTCATGCATTAGTGACTTATATTGCATTTTCGAGATTAAGTCTATTTCTCTGACAGCAACTGTGATTGTCTATGCCCATTATATTTTGTCTGTAGATAGTTCTTAGTGGAAACATACCAGTCTAACACCTTTCAGCTGAACTTGACCTGAATTTCATGCTAAAGTGACTTAATTATTATACATTTTTAAGATTTAGCCTATTTCTTAGCAAGTGTACTATCTAGACCCACATTATTTAGTTGATAGAAGTTTTTAGTGGGTATATATACAACTTTAACATATGACAAATTACGTTTGACCTCTATTTCATGCTTGAGTGACTTGTTTCAAGTTTTTGGATAATGTCCATTTTTCAGCAACTACAATACATAGTCTAGACCAACCATATTGGGTCTGTAGATAGTCCTTGGTGGGTACATGACTGTCTGAGACCTTGACCTGAATTTCACACTTGGGTCACATTTTCATGATAACGTCTGTTTCCCTGTAGATGCTTCTTGGCAAGTAGATGTCAGTCTGACACCTAACCTTGACCACAATTTTAGGCTTGAGTGACTCTTATCCCATTTTTACAAATACATTTCTGAACTATCCCATTTGGCGTCCGTCGCTCGGCGTAAAGTTTTCCTTTAAAGATCTTCTTCTCTGAAACCACTCTGCCAGTTGGAACTATACTTTGCAGGAATGATGTTTTTTTGAAGTCCTCTACAAATACTCCTCATTTCATCTTGATGAGGCAAAAAACATGGACGCCATGGGCAATTGTTGGTTCTTGGCTGAGTTTCCAAAAATCTTCTCCTGAAACTGCTAGGCCAAATGGAACGAAACTTAAAAGGAAGTACAATGGGAGGTCCGTTATAAAGTTTTCTCAATTACCCCAAACGTATTACAAACATGGCAGCAATGGGCAGTTCTTGTTTCTGATTGACTGATATAAAAAAATCTTCACCTCTGAAATCGCTTGGCCAAATAGAACGAAACTTGACAGGAAGCATCTATGGGTGGTTCTTTCCAAAATTTCCTCATTTCGTCCCAATCGGGCAACAAACATGGCCGTCATGGGCAATTCTTGTTTCTCATTGGTTGATTTTAAAAAAAAAAAATTCTCGGGAACTACTTTGCCAAATGGAACAAAACTTGACAGGAAGCATCTATGGGAGGTTTTTCAAACAGTACTCATTTGATCCCAATCGGATTGCAATGGGCAGTTCTTGTTTCTGATTGGCTGGAATAAAAAAATCTTCTCCTCTGAAATCACTTGACCAAATGGAACGAAACTTGATAGCAAACATATATGGGAGGTCCTTTATAAATTTTCCTCATTTCGTCCCTATCAGACTTCAAATATGGCCTCCTTGGGCAGTTCTTGTTTCTGATTGGCTGATACCCAAAAGTCTTCTCTGAAATCGCTAGGCCAAATCGAACAAAACTTGATACTAGGAAGCATATATGGGAGGTCCTTTATAAAATTTCTGCATTTTGTCCCCATCGGACAACAAATATGGCCGCCATGGGCAGTTCTGGTTTCTGATTGGCTGATATAAAAAAAATCTTCTCTTCTGAAATTGCTTGGCCAAATGGAACGAAACTTGACATCTATAGGAGGTTCTTTACACATGTTGCAAAGTTTCCTCTTTTAGTCCCGATCGGGCACCAAACAATGCCTTCATGGTTAATAATTGTTGATCATCGGTTGATTAAAAAAATTGGCCAATTGGGACCAAACTTTGGTGGAATGGTCCTTGGATGGCCCCCTTCCAAAATTATTTCAGGCATCCCCGACTTCCAACCGACATGGCTGCTGTTACTAAAAATAGAAAAAAAGGAGGGGGGTGAATTTCGAAAATCTTCTTATATGAAGCTACAAGACCAGTTGGAACCAAAGTTCGTAATGGTTCTTAGGAGGTTCTCTTTCAGAAATATGTCCAATGACCCGGACTCTTAACCAAGATGGCCGCCACAGCCGAACTTAGTTTAACATATGGCCCTATGGGAAAATTCATTAAAAAATCTTCTTGTCTTAAACCACTTGACCAATTGGAACCAGACTTGGCAGCAATGGTCCTTAGATGGTCCTCTTGTAGAGGTGTGTCCGATGACCTGGACTGTCAGCCAAGATGGCCGCCACAACAGAACTTAGTTTAACATAGGGCCCTATGGGAAAATTCATTGAAAATCTTCTTTTCTTAAACCACTTGACCAATCGGAACCAGACTTGGCAGCAGTGGTCCTTAGATGGTCCTCTTGTAGAGGGGTGTTATTAAAAGGCGGAAACGGAACGGAAACGGAAACGGAAAAATTACATTATTTCCATAAAAAAAAACGTGCAACCTTCAGTTGTTCTTCAATTGTAATATAAAAAAATAAGGCCACCTAGTTATATATCAAAAACATTCGATGTTAACCAACAACAGTCAGAGTGAGTCGATGTTAATGAACATCATCGTCGGACAAGAGAATTAAAAATGACCATTTAAGATTATTTATCAACGAATTGCAAGCGAAGAAGAAATATAAAAAAAAGTGAGGATGATAGAAAAATAAGGGATTTGGGGAGAATTTACCGACTGCATATAGAGTATTAGTACATAGCCCGAAAGTGTGGGGCTATAACCCCCCTCCCCCTTGAATCCGGAATACGCTATAAATTTACAGCTTGAATCCAGCGTACGTTTTAAATTACAGTTTGAAAACCGTTATTTTGTGCAAATATTCCAAAATTTGTATCTGCATACGGTATACTGCATGTGTTGCGTACCACGTACCATGTCTGCGTACGAAATACGCTCTAAAAAGGCCGCCGTAGCATTTTTTAATGCATAAAACTCTAATAATTTGATATAAAAAAACCTTTTTAAATTTTCTCAACGTTTCAAAAGATATTTAGAATTTTTTTTTCTAACAGAAAATTAACTTGCGTCTGTGTTTGTTTTTCGGCCTTAATTTCGAACAAATGTGTTATGAAAACGTACAGTGACCATACATCAGTGGTCTATAACGTTGAAAATGTAAATTATTACTAATTAGAATCTCAAGAAATTAATGGCCATTTGATTAAATATTGCTCAAAATTATTTCAAGGGTCTAGGTTTGTTAATTAAAAAATAAAGAATAAACAGCACACTGATTAGTTTTGTTTATTTAACTTGTGATGTGTACACAGTAAAACAGTTAATTATCTGGACAATTAGACGCATAAAAAGTCAGTATGATCTGTTTATTGTTACGTAACAAATTTCAACCCAGTCGCCAGACTTGTCTGACATGATTATTCATTGATTTGTTACGGAAATTACCAGTATTTAGCAAAATTCAAAAATAATAGAAATACTAAGGGTTCATTCCTTGTATTGCACATGGTAGATCTCCTTAGCTGAAATTTGGCTTCCTATTTCGGTATTTTTGGTTGAGTACTTCTTGTTTAATATAAGTTTGGTTTTTGGTCTTTCAAATGTTTCGGTTTTAATGCTGCTGATGAGAGGTGACTCCTTGAAATGCGTCGTATACAGCATAGTATAAATTGACTATATCTAATATTAGTATCTTTGGATTGTTATTTTGAAACTCCTGGGATGATGCCTCTGCTGGTGGACCCTAGGTCCCCGAGGGTATTCGCCAACCCAGTCGCCAGACTTGTCTGACATGATTATTCATTGATTTGTTACGGAAATTACCAGTATTTAGCAAAATTCAAAAATAATAGAAATACTAAGGGTTCATTCCTTGTATTGCACATGGTAGATCTCCTTAGCTGAAATTTGGCTTCCTATTTCGGTATTTTTGGTTGAGTACTTCTTGTTTAATATAAGTTTGGTTTTTGGTCTTCCAAATGTTTCGGTTTTAATGCTGCTGATGAGAGGTGACTCCTTGAAATGCGTCTTATACAGCATAGTATAAATTGACTATATCTAATATTAGTATCTTTGGATTGTTATTTTGAAACTCCTGGGATGATGCCTCTGCTGGTGGACCCTAGGTCCCCGAGGGTATTCGCCAACCCAGTCGCCAGACTTGTCTGACATGATTATTCATTGATTTGTTACGGAAATTACCAGTATTTAGCAAAATTCAAAAATAATAGAAATACTAAGGGTTCATTCCTTGTATTGCACATGGTAGATCTCCTTAGCTGAAATTTGGCTTCCTATTTCGGTATTTTTGGTTGAGTACTTCTTGTTTAATATAAGTTTGGTTTTTGGTCTTCCAAATGTTTCGGTTTTAATGCTGCTGATGAGAGGTGACTCCTTGAAATGCGTCGTATACAGCATAGTATAAATTGACTATATCTAATATTAGTATCTTTGGATTGTTATTCATAACAGTTTTCAGAAAGAAATATTTAAAAAAAGAAAGATCGTAGTACTAAAATTGGCACTCAAGTATTTGGGTACTCGTTGCCATCCCTAAAATTTTTATTTGTTCATATCTTTATGCACACATATGATAAAGCTTGTTGATGATAACATACTTTCTTTGCAGAAACGAAACTTAAACCCGTAGGTAAACCGGACTTGGGAAGGAAGAACGGACGGACGGACGAACAGACACAGAGACCCGAAGGCTATGCTTTTTAATTAAAGGCAGGGCATAAGAACCACGATTTATCCCAGAGTACCATATATAAACCGTTAAGAATTGAAAAGTGGGGAGGAGACGTGTCTCCTACTAGTACAATAGAATGAAATTTTGCACAATGACGACCCTTTCTCAGCTGAGCAACTTCTATCCTTACATTGATTATTTATCTCCATTTGTTTGCATTGAAATGGTTATGGTAGTGTTGGGAATCGGAAGAAATTTCATAATCGATTTATTATCGCTTCTACACAACCGATCAATGATCGATTAATAATCGGTTAATATTGTTATTTACATTTCCAAGGAATCATATGTATATATTTCATGTACCATGTCACATTTCTAAAAATAAATGTTGTGTACCATGTATGTATTGATTAATAAAGAATACACTAATTTGAGAGTTCATTTACTGGAGATTTTATGGTTGGATATTGCAATTTAAAGGTTTAATGCACCTATATTCATAAAACCTTGTTTAAAGCACATTTTTCTAACAAGTCTGTACCAAGTTGTAGGTAACAATATGCTCTTTAAATTGTTTATGCTCTGGAATTTCCACACTTGGTAATTATTATTACTATATACTTAAATCACTTTTGATTCTCATACAGTTTTGTAAGTCCAAGGATGGGAAAACAGAAATCAGCATAAAACAAGAAGATACATGTAAACTCGCACAGAAAACCATTCAGTTGAAATATGCCCGTACCAAGTCAGGACCATTGGGACACCAAATCTCCAGTACATTATCACCTGTTTTGTCAAATCTCAATGGATTTGTGACATAAAAAATGCCAGTTCAGTAGTAGTTTTGTTTAAGGCCCATTTTTAGCTCACCTGACCCAAAGGGTCAAGTGAGCTTTTCTCATCACTTGGCGTCCGTCGTCCGTCGTCGTCCGTCGTCGTCGTCTGTTAACTTTTACAAAAATCTTCTCCTCTGAAACTACTGGGCCAAATTGAACCAAACTTGGCCACAAGCATCATTAGGGTATCTAGTTTAAAAAATGTGTCCGATGACCCCGCCTGCCAACCAACATGGCCGACATGGCTAAAAATAGAACATAGGGATAAACTGCAGTTTTTGTCTTATATCTCAAAAACTAAAGCAATTAGAGCAAAACTGACAGAGGTAAAAATGTTCATCAGGTCAAGATCTACCTGTCATGAAATTTTCAGACGAATCGATCAACCCTTTGTTGGGTTATTGCCCCTGAATTGTTAATTTTAAGGAAATTTTGCAGTTTTAGGTTATTATCTTGAATATTATTATAGATAAAGACAAATTGTAAACAGCAAAAATGTTCAACGAAGTAAGATCTACAAATAAGTCAACATGACCAAAATCATTGATTGATCCCTTATAGCAGTTCTTGTTTCTGATTGGCTGGAATAAAAAAATCTTCTCCTCTGAAATCACTTGACCAAATGGAACGAAACTTGATAGCAAACATATATGGGAGGTCCTTTATAAATTTTCCTCATTTCGTCCCTATCAGACTTCAAATATGGCCTCCTTGGGCAGTTCTTGTTTCTGATTGGCTGACACCCAAAAGTCTTCTCTGAAATTGCTAGGCCAAATCGAACAAAACTTGATACTAGGAAGCATATATGGGAGGTCCTTTATAAAATTTCTGCATTTTGTCCCCATCGGACAACAAATATGGCCGCCATGGGCAGTTCTGGTTTCTGATTGGCTGATATAAAAAAAATCTTCTCTTCTGAAATTGCTTGGCCAAATGGAACGAAACTTGACATCTATAGGAGGTTCTTTACACATGTTGCAAAGTTTCCTCTTTTAGTCCCGATCGGGCACCAAACAATGCCTTCATGGTTAATAATTGTTGATCATCGGTTGATTAAAAAAATTGGCCAATTGGGACCAAACTTTGGTGGAATGGTCCTTGGATGGCCCCCTTCCAAAATTATTTCAGGCATCCCCGACTTCCAACCGACATGGCTGCTGTTACTAAAAATAGAAAAAAAGGAGGGGGGTGAATTTCGAAAATCTTCTTATATGAAGCTACAAGACCAGTTGGAACCAAAGTTCGTAATGGTTCTTAGGAGGTTCTCTTTCAGAAATATGTCCAATGACCCAGACTCTTAACCAAGATGGCCGCCACAGCCGAACTTAGTTTAACATATGGCCCTATGGGAAAATTCATTAAAAAATCTTCTTGTCTTAAACCACTTGACCAATTGGAACCAGACTTGGCAGCAATGGTCCTTAGATGGTCCTCTTGTAGAGGTGTGTCCGATGACCTGGACTGTCAGCCAAGATGGCCGCCGCAACAGAACTTAGTTTAACATAGGGCCCTATGGGAAAATTCATTGAAAATCTTCTTTTCTTAAACCACTTGACCAATCGGAACCAGACTTGGCAGCAGTGGTCCTTAGATGGTCCTCTTGTAGAGGGGTGTTATTAAAAGGCGGAAACGGAACGGAAACGGAAACGGAAAAATTACATTATTTCCATAAAAAAAAACGTGCAACCTTCAGTTGTTCTTCAATTGTAATATAAAAAAATAAGGCCACCTAGTTATATATCAAAAACATTCGATGTTAACCAACAACAGTCAGAGTGAGTCGATGTTAATGAACATCATCGTCGGACAAGAGAATTAAAAATGACCATTTAAGATTATTTATCAACGAATTGCAAGCGAAGAAGAAATATAAAAAAAAGTGAGGATGATAGAAAAATAAGGGATTTGGGGAGAATTTACCGACTGCATATAGAGTATTAGTACATAGCCCGAAAGTGTGGGGCTATAACCCCCCTCCCCCTTGAATCCGGAATACGCTATAAATTTACAGCTTGAATCCAGCGTACGTTTTAAATTACAGTTTGAAAACCGTTATTTTGTGCAAATATTCCAAAATTTGTATCTGCATACGGTATACTGCATGTGTTGCGTACCACGTACCATGTCTGCGTACGAAATACGCTCTAAAAAGGCCGCCGTAGCATTTTTTAATGCATAAAACTCTAATAATTTGATATAAAAAAACCTTTTTAAATTTTCTCAACGTTTCAAAAGATATTTAGAATTTTTTTTTCTAACAGAAAATTAACTTGCATCTGTGTTTGTTTTTCGGCCTTAATTTCGAACAAATGTGTTATGAAAACGTACAGTGACCATACATCAGTGGTCTATAACGTTGAAAATGTAAATTATTACTAATTAGAATCTCAAGAAATTAATGGCCATTTGATTAAATATTGCTCAAAATTATTTCAAGGGTCTAGGTTTGTTAATTAAAAAATAAAGAATAAACAGCACACTGATTAGTTTTGTTTATTTAACTTGTGATGTGTACACAGTAAAACAGTTAATTATCTGGACAATTAGACGCATAAAAAGTCAGTATGATCTGTTTATTGTTACGTAACAAATTTCAACCCAGTCGCCAGACTTGTCTGAAATTTGGCTTCCTATTTCGGTATTTTTGGTTGAGTACTTCTTGTTTAATATAAGTTTGGTTTTTGGTCTTCCAAATGTTTCGGTTTTAATGCTGCTGATGAGAGGTGACTCCTTGAAATGCGTCGTATACAGCATAGTATAAATTGACTATATCTAATATTAGTATCTTTGGATTGTTATTTTGAAACTCCTGGGATGATGCCTCTGCTGGTGGACCCTAGGTCCCCGAGGGTATTCGCCAACCCAGTCGCCAGACTTGTCTGACATGATTATTCATTGATTTGTTACGGAAATTACCAGTATTTAGCAAAATTCAAAAATAATAGAAATACTAAGGGTTCATTCCTTGTATTGCACATGGTAGATCTCCTTAGCTGAAATTTGGCTTCCTATTTCGGTATTTTTGGTTGAGTACTTCTTGTTTAATATAAGTTTGGTTTTTGGTCTTCCAAATGTTTCGGTTTTAATGCTGCTGATGAGAGGTGACTCCTTGAAATGCGTCGTATACAGCATAGTATAAATTGACTATATCTAATATTAGTATCTTTGGATTGTTATTCATAACAGTTTTCAGAAAGAAATATTTAAAAAAAGAAAGATCGTAGTACTAAAATTGGCACTCAAGTATTCGGGTACTCGTTGCCATCCCTAAAATTTTTATTTGTTCATATCTTTATGCACACATATGATAAAGCTTGTTGATGATAACATACTTTCTTTGCAGAAACGAAACTTAAACCCGTAGGTAAACCGGACTTGGGAAGGAAGAACGGACGGACGGACGAACAGACACAGAGACCCGAAGGCTATGCTTTTTAATTAAAGGCAGGGCATAAGAACCACGATTTATCCCAGAGTACCATATATAAACCGTTAAGAATTGAAAAGTGGGGAGGAGACGTGTCTCCTACTAGTACAATAGAATGAAATTTTGCACAATGACGACCCTTTCTCAGCTGAGCAACTTCTATCCTTACATTGATTATTTATCTCCATTTGTTTGCATTGAAATGGTTATGGTAGTGTTGGGAATCGGAAGAAATTTCATAATCGATTTATTATCGCTTCTACACAACCGATCAATGATCGATTAATAATCGGTTAATATTGTTATTTACATTTCCAAGGAATCATGTGTATATATTTCATGTACCATGTCACATTTCTAAAAATAAATGTTGTGTACTATGTATGTATTGATTAATAAAGAATACACTAATTTGAGAGTTCATTTACTGGAGATTTTATGGTTGGATATTGCAATTTAAAGGTTTAATGCACCTATATTCATAAAACCTTGTTTAAAGCACATTTTTCTAACAAGTCTGTACCAAGTTGTAGGTAACAATATGCTCTTTAAATTGTTTATGCTCTGGAATTTCCACACTTGGTAATTATTATTACTATATACTTAAATCACTTTTGATTCTCATACAGTTTTGTAAGTCCAAGGATGGGAAAACAGAAATCAGCATAAAACAAGAAGATACATGTAAACTCGCACAGAAAACCATTCAGTTGAAATATGCCCGTACCAAGTCAGGACCATTGGGACACCAAATCTCCAGTACATTATCACCTGTTTTGTCAAATCTCAATGGATTTGTGACATAAAAAATGCCAGTTCAGTAGTAGTTTTGTTTAAGGCCCATTTTTAGCTCACCTGACCCAAAGGGTCAAGTGAGCTTTTCTCATCACTTGGCGTCCGTCGTCCGTCGTCGTCCGTCGTCGTCGTCTGTTAACTTTTACAAAAATCTTCTCCTCTGAAACTACTGGGCCAAATTGAACCAAACTTGGCCACAAGCATCATTAGGGTATCTAGTTTAAAAAATGTGTCCGATGACCCCGCCTGCCAACCAACATGGCCGACATGGCTAAAAATAGAACATAGGGATAAACTGCAGTTTTTGTCTTATATCTCAAAAACTAAAGCAATTAGAGCAAAACTGACAGAGGTAAAAATGTTCATCAGGTCAAGATCTACCTGTCATGAAATTTTCAGACGAATCGATCAACCCTTTGTTGGGTTATTGCCCCTGAATTGTTAATTTTAAGGAAATTTTGCAGTTTTAGGTTATTATCTTGAATATTATTATAGATAAAGACAAATTGTAAACAGCAAAAATGTTCAACGAAGTAAGATCTACAAATAAGTCAACATGACCAAAATCATTGATTGATCCCTTATAGGAGTTTTTGCCCTTTAAAGACGGCATCCAGCGTAAACTTTCCTTTAAAGATCTTTTCCTCTCAAACCACTGGGCCAATTGAGACCAAACTTTGGTGGAATGGTCCTTGGGTGGTCCCCTTCCAAAATTATGTCTGGCATCCCCGACTTCCAACCAAGATGGCTGCTGTTACTAAAAATAGAAAAAAAGGGGGGATGACTTTCAAAAATCTTCTTATATGAAACTACAAGTCCAGTTGGAACCAAAGTTGGCAGTAATAGTTCTTAGGAGGTTCTCTTTCAGAAATATGTCCAATGACCCTGACTGTTAACCAAGATGGCCGCCACAGCCAAACTTAGTTTAACATAGGGCCCTATGGGAAAATCCATTGAAAAATCTTCTTGTCTTAAACCACTTGACCAATTGGAACCAGACTTGGCAGCAATGGTCCTTAGATGGTCCTATTTCAGAATTTTGTGGGATGACCCAGACTTTCAACCCAGATGGTCGCCACACCCTAACTTAGTTTAACATAGGGCCCTATAGGAAAAATTCATTGAAAAATCTTCTTGTCTGAAACCACTTGACATATCGGAGCCAGACTTGGCAGCATTGGTCCTTAGGAGGTCCTTTTTCAGAAATATGTCCGATCACCCGGATTTTCAACCAAGATGGCTGCCACACCGAACTTTGTTATATATTGGACCCTATAGGAAAATTCATTTAACAATTTTCTTGTCTGAAACCGCTTAGCCAGTTGGAACAAGACTTAGCAGAAATGGTCCTTAGATGGTTCTCTTTTAGAAATGTATCCGTTGACCTGGACTAAACCAAGATGACTGCCACAGCCTCAATTAGTTTAACATAGAATCCTATAGAAAAACCAGCCAAATTGACTGCAACACTTACATTTTTAGGTCTGCTCAAGATGAAAAGTTCAATCCAGGTGAGCGATACAGGCTCTTGAGAGCCTCTAGTTTTAAGTATACAAATGTAACTGAGTGAATCAGACTTCATCAAGTTTCAAAACCTGAAATAAGTTTTATCTTTATATAGGCTCAAAATTTAACAAAACAACAATAAAACTTGAACATTTAAATGAATTAAACTTTTTAAATTTAACTGTCTTGAACTTGGAAATAAAATTTCAATGAACCAATGAAACTGCGTAATTAGACTGGTGACTAACTCATAGATCTTACCTGGAAACGCTAACAAAATACCGGAAACCGGCTCATTATACAAAACTGACATAAATCGAAATTGGGGAGAAATAAAAGATCGCGGTGTTTATTTAGTCTAATTCATTACCTTTTGATATTAAATGCCTACAAGAGGCTCTCAAGAGCCTGAATCGCTCACCTGGCAAACAATGCACTATAAACTAAATTAATATATTAATGTTTGTTGTAAATTAAACTGAGTATTAAAGGTCATGTAAAATGCTGAAAATACCTTTAAAAACCTTTCAAGAACCTCTGGAAAGAAATGGGCATGAGTTCTCCCTACGCTTGATTCAGATACAGTCATGGTCAATCTGATGATTCACAATACAAAATACAAGCTTTAATTCATCTTCAAATACAAGTATAAATCTTTTGGTCTATATGTTGTTTTCGTTTTTAAAATGTTTGAAAGAAGTTATGTAAAAATTGTGGGTTAAGGCTTTGTTTGAAAATTTGTTAACAACGATGATGACGGACACCAAGTGATGGCAATTAAAAGCTCACATATTATGAAGTTTAATCATTGTTATACAACATTCTCATCACCATTCACTAAGAATACCATGTTTACTTTAAAAACCAAATATTGTTGAAATCCGAGCAAGTGTAAAAAATGGCGGGAAAATGGCAGCCATTTTAAAAAATGGCCGTCCGAAACAAACTTTCATCATCACCATTCAACTCGGGATACCATTTTTACCTTGAAAGTAGCTTTCATCGTCATTTTCTTTCTATAATTCAGGAAAAAATAGCAAAAAACAGCATTTTGACCCCTATGTTCTATTTTTAGTAAGGGCGGACATGTTTTTCGACCAATCAAAAATCCAAGCATTAACTTTTTGCAGGATACCCTAAGAAACAATCTTACCAAGTTTCATTTGATTTTGAATAGTAGTTTCAGAGAAGAAGATTTTTTAAATAATAACATAAAAAAAAGCCAAAAATGTCAAAAAAGGGCAATAACTCTAACATCAGTTGACAGATTTTCACGAAAATCAGCACATAGGTAGCTCTCATCATGCTTAACACTTTCAACCTGCCAGAATTTGCTGTAACCTAATGATTTTTGAGATATTTGTGAAAAACTGTTGTTTGACCCCTATGTTCTATTGTCATCAGGACACCACTAGGTTAAGGCAATTAAAATTTACAAAAATTGTTATTTCAATGGCAATAAATCAATCTGGATGTCCAATTGAAATGGAGTTTCACACAATGACAGATCTACGTAACCAAAAAATAAAGTTAAAAATGTCTATGTAAAAACTTTGATAGTTGCCTTCGTTTTCCAATTTTTTGCAGAAAAGGTTGACTATTTTTACTATGATTTTACATGTAGCCAGCATCCCATGATGGAGAGACAATGTCTAACAAGTTTCAGTGGTTTTAGAGAAAGTTTGTTTTCTTTTTTAAAACTTAACTGACGACGACGGCGACGGTTGATCGCAGACGGATGCATTATGATGGCATTAAATCTTGATCCATGGCCAAGTGAGCTAAAAAACCAACAAGAAGCTATGAAAGAGCCTAAATCACTCACCTTGAACATCAAACTCACCACAAATACAATAACCTTGAAAACAGCTGCATGCATATATAAATTAATTTTCTTTATTGAATATTTTGCGCTCTGGCAGATAAACGGAACAAATTTATTTCAGGGTCTGACCTAGGTCGACAGGTCATTGACATGTCTTTGTCAAAAACTGTTTATATATGTTTCATGGCAATAAAATTGATTGTTATTGTTTTGCAGGTATACCTAAAGAACAACCATGCATGCAAACTTTCATTGAATTATGCCCAGTAGTTTCAGGGAAGATTTTTGACAAATTGTTTTAACCAAGTTTTAAAATCCACATTTTCACACTTGTATATAGCTCATAATTTGACATTATACTGATCTACATTTGTAGCCAGAAACCAAATACCAATGGCATCAGACCGAACAGACTACAGACGACGGCGGATGCCAAATGATGGCAATGCTCATGGGCTTTTGGCCAGGTTAGCTCAAACTGCTTTCTTAAAACAAAAACTGTCTGACAAAACTGTTATTAGTACCGATTGGTATTAAAGAAAAAGCAGAAAGTTGACACAGTTTCCCAAAGTCTAAAAAGGCATGGGATGAGTACTTTTATTATAGGGCCCTAAACCTGCATTTTAAATTTTTGGAAAACTCCAGCAAAAAATTGATTTTTATGCATATTTTCCGAAAACAATAAAACAATAACAGTGAGTTTTGTCACAGTTATAGTTTTAACGTGGTATTTTAGAAAAATGCCTTTTTTATATAAAAACCACAATTTTACTCTTGACTTTTGAATGCTTACTATAATATATGTGTAATTATCTTATGATTACTTGTGAAATACATTTTTAATTTGACAACTGACCATGTTGTACGATCATAACTTGGAATAACTTAGATTTCAAAAAATAATAGGAAGTTTTGTATATTTTCCATCGAGTTCTAACTTCGTATGACGATATGTGCCGCTACTTTAAAAAAAATTTAACACTTACCCTTGCAAGAACCTTTTAAATTGTTCTTCCCAGATGCCTATATGGGGTCTGTGGCAGATATGAGCAGAATGAAGTACCGTTGTCTTTGAGGGCAATTTTATTTGAAAAATGTCTCGAATGATTGGTTATTTAAAAATCTTTAGAGTAACAATGATAAAAAAATTCTCAAACATACATGTCATCTGACAGTTCTAATGGATTATCTTCATTTATTATATATTATTCTAACACCGCTTCTAGTTTAAAATTATCTTAAGACTGTTATGCCATGGGGGATATAAATGATTTATTGGATTCTCAATTAACACATTTCGACTTCAGTCCCTTTAAAGGATTTAGATAAGAGCAGATATTTATCACAGCAAGCAAATCCTTGTTAAAAATATATTGAAGCATCAAAAGACTTTCGGTGGCAAATACCTAGAAGCATACCACGTGTACTTTGCTTGTAGTAAGAAGATATCGCGGGCGGAGCTAGTTTTTCGGCTTAAGTGGGAACAGTTCTTTAAAAATGAAATTACAGTACAGAGGACCACGTGGTATAAAGATATGCATAAGCGATCTATGATAATTCAAGTTGTTCAATACAATACAGCATAAATATGACTGTTTATTTTACTAGAACCCAAATGTGCAGATTATACGTAACAACAGACAATGCAACCAAGTCACATATTATGTCGATTATACCCTGCTTCTTAGCATTAAGAGTATATACATGTAACCATGTAACATTCATTAAGAATTGAATGCATCTTTTTGTAGCTTCATTGGCATGTAAAAGTGTGGACCCAAGCACATTTCGTATGAAGCGCGAAAGCGCTTCATACAAAAAATCACGGTGCCTTCAGTCCACACTTTGACATGCACATGAAGCTACAAAAAGATGCATTCAGTTTTTATAATTACATTTTAATGCAAAAATACTTTAATCTGATAATATTAAGTAATGCACGCGGTAATAATCAATTTCGCTCAATAATATGTAATTGATTAGTACACAGGTGTCTCGTGCTGCTGATTTTCATTTAGACATAAAAGACAGCTTGTTAACTACGTGTCGCAATGTTATTGGTTAAGAAGCATGTTATTACGTCACAATGTAATTATTATATTTTTAAATAAAAATCGTGAAGTTTTCCGTTTCCGTTCCCTTTCCGCCTTTTAGTAACACCCCTTGTAGAGATGTGTCCGATGACCCGGACTGTCAACCAAGATGGCCACCACAACCGAACTTAGTTTAACATAGGGCCCTATAGGAAAATTCATTGAAAAATCTTGTCTGAAACCCCTTGACATATTGGAGCCAGACTTGGTAGAATTGGTCCTTAGGAGGTCCTTTTTCAGAAATGTGTCTGATTTTGTGGACTGTGAACCAAGATGGCCACCACAGCAGACCTTAGTTTAACATAGGACCCTATGGGAAATTCACTCAAAAATCTTTTCTTCTGAAACCACTAAGCCAATTAGAATTAGACTTGGTAGCAATGGTCCTTAGATGGTCCTCTTTCAGAAATGTGTCCGATCACCCGGATTGTCAACCAAGATGGCTGCCACACCGAACTTAGTTAAATATTGGACCCTATAGGAAAATTTATTTAAAAATCTTCTTCTCTGAAACCACTTAGCCAGTTAGAACAAGACTTAGCAGAAATGGTCCTTAGATGGTTCTCTTTTAGAAATATATCCTTTGACCTGGACTGTCAACCAAGATGACTGCCACAGCTGAAATTAGTTTAACATAGAATCATATAGAAAAACCAGCCAAATTGACTGCAACACTTAAATTTTTAGGTCTACTCAAGGTGAAAAGTTACAGGCTCTTGAGGGCCTCTAGTTATTAAAATTATAAAAAGGGGAGGATGAATTTTAAAACTCTTCTATGAATCTATTTTGTATACGCAACTCCGCCTAAACCACTTATTATAATTTCATGAACTTTGTCAGATTCTTTATCGTATAACATGTATAATTATAATGCCATTGTCGACCTCCTATTTTGTTTGTGGCCAAAATCATCAAAATCATTTTTGGGAACTGTTTTACTTTTGGAAAGGGGGGGGGGGGGGGGGGGGGGGCGTGTATCCATTTTGTATCCGCAACTCCTTCTTAACAACTTATCATAAATTAATGAAATTTTCAGATTCTTAACCATATAATGCCACTGTACACCTCATATTTTGTTTTTTTATCAAAATCATTTTTTCGGTTAATTTTTCCAAAACGTGGATTTCTTCTGTCCCACTACCTATTTTGTATCCGTAACTCCTCCTAAACCACGTATCATAATTTAATGCAACTTTCTCAGATTCTTAACCTTATAATGCCATTGTGCACCTCCTATTTTGTTCATTGGTCAAAATCATTTTTGGGGTTTCTTTTTCCAAAAGATGGACGTTGCAAGCGGCCCGATATCAATGTGTGAGCTTTGATCACAGTACCTACATGTATAGTTTTACATAGGATATCCTATGGGAAAATTCATTTAAAAATCTTCTTGTCTTAAACCACTTGACCAATTGAAGCAAAACTTGGCAGGGGTGGTCTTTAGGATTTTCAACAAGTTGGCCCCCATGGCGAACTTAGTTTGAAATAGTGCTCACCATGTGGGAAAATTCATTTAAAAATCTTCGTGTTAAATGGGACAGGCTGCGCAATTGTTTTCCTGTTACAGAAGTCATGAAATAATAGGCTGCCATTAAGTCTGTACGTTTAGTTGAAACATGG
The DNA here is from genome assembly GCA_028015205.1 of Mytilisepta virgata. Taxonomy (NCBI): domain Eukaryota; kingdom Metazoa; phylum Mollusca; class Bivalvia; order Mytilida; family Mytilidae; genus Mytilisepta; species Mytilisepta virgata. The sequence continues at coordinate 26,415,255 of CM051513.1, forward strand.
GAGATGGCTCAAAACGATCGCCATACAATGGCACATATCCAGTTAAAATCTCGGGGTGTGAAGTCAGTCTACTTTTTCCGTAATTTGAGAAATCACGAGCCATGGTAAAAAAGTCTCCTTCCGCAAAGTAAAATGTACCTCTTTCATGCTCTCCATGTAGAATAAAAATTTTCTTGGTCTTATTCATTTAATCCTTTCAATATTTCTATGTCTGCCTCAAATGTCTTAGGTAAATACACCTTTAAAACAACACTAGTTATTCAGTTATCATGGTTGGTTTTGTTACAGTAGGTCCATATATCATGGTGCAATTATAATTTTTTTAATGGACTTCTTTCGTATCCCTCAGGTCAAAGTTCATTGCAGGTCTTGAGCCAAATATGGCTTGGCAAACTTGAACCATACTTTGCAGCAATGTCTCTGATGGCCAGGAATATCAACCGAGAATTGGTACCAAACAGAATGTTCATTATGTCTCCTGTCCGTCTGTCCATGTCACAAAAGTTTCTTCACACAAAATCTAAAGTTTACAGCAGAATGGAATGAAACTTGACAGAATCTCCCATCATCGTCGGTGTAAACTTTCTTTTAAAGATCTTCTTCTCTGAAACCACTGGGTCAATTGGAACAAAACTTGGCAGCAAAGGTCCATTGGTTGTCCTCTTTCAGAATTTTATCTGATGATTCTGCACGCCATCCAAACTGGCCAGTAGACACTGCCAGAGCCGAAAAAAGTTCAACATAGGACCCTAATGGAAATTTACAAAAAAATGTTCTTAAAGGTCTTCTTGTCTGAAACCACTCAACCAAGTGGAACAAAACTTGGCAGCAGAATTTTATCTGATGACTCCAGCTGCCATCCAAATTGGCCACCAGAGACAAACATAGTTTAACATAAGACCCTATGAGAAATTTTGAACAAAACTTGCTTCCAATGGTCTTTAGTTGATCCTTTTTCAGAATTGTATCCGATGGCTCTGACTGCCATCCAATATGGCTGCCAGAGGTGAACATAGTTTAACATAGCACCCAATGGGATATTTACTTAAAGATTTTCTTGTCTGAAACCACAAAGCCAAATAGAACAAAACTTTGTAGCAACATCCTTAAGTGGTCCTCTTTCAGAAATTTATCTGATGACCCTGCTGGCATCCAAGATGGCTGCCAAAACCAAACATATTTTAGCATAAGACCTTATGGGAAAATTCACTGAACATGCCGAAAAAGATCTTGCTTGAAACCAATGAACAATTTTGCAAAACAAGTGAGCCCTTATAGGAGTTTTGCCCTTGAACAGTAATTGTCAGTAAAAATAATGGTCTCACATATTTGTCACAGATTTTTAGAAAATAACTTGAAATAAATTAAATGGTAGCTTTACAAGTAAAATGGAGGTTCAAGGGTCAAGGTCATTGAAAAAGTCCATAGCAGCTGATTAAAAAGTCCCTAGCAACCATATATATTTGGGTTAAGGACTCTAGATCTATAATACAGCTGTACAAGTCAATATGGAGGCTCAAGGGTCAAAGTTATTGAAAAAATCCATAGCAACCAGAAATATCAGGATTCAGGACCCTACAATTTACGTGTTCAAGTCAAAATAAAATGATACAAATGTGTATTTTTTCAAAAACTTATTCCAGATTTGTTGGTTTAGAGGATGTGAAAATTTTAATTTTATTTTTCCTTATCCCATTATTTAATAAAATTTTATCTTTTTTTTTGGGGGGGGGGGGGCCTCGGTGGCTGAGTGGTCCAGGTAGTTTGTCATGACTACTAACAATCAATAGCCTATCAACGCTGAGATCTTGAGTTCAAATCTCACCTGTGTGGCAGGGTGTGTTCGACTCCGATCTTCCTCCACCAATAAAAACTGGCCGCCGCAAAATAGCCAGATGTGCTGAAAACGGCGTAAAACTGCAACTAAACAAGCAAATCTTATTTTTTGTAGGTTCTCATGCTGAAGACACAGCAAATATCACTTCATCTAATAATGCATCAACAGCAACAATAAGCATCAATTTTATGATGATATATCCACCACCAAACTGTTCAATAGAATACCATAATGTGAGTAACACTATATTTAGGCCATCTAAACTTAAATATCTGCTTCTCAGACAGAACTGCCCCAGTTGACAGAACAAGCTTATTTGATTTCCTGTGAAAAATCACAGCCATGCCGGATTTATCCACAGATATAAACTGAAATTTGGCGCAGAAAGAACTTTTCAACCAACTGCCGACTTAGACTCAATTTCCAAGTATTGTCTGACATTTCAAGTCAAAACGAAGGTAAATAAACAGCTGATGAATGATCATTGCAGTAAGTTTGACTTGAATATTCACTCCAAACAAATCATTCCATGGACGATACTGCCTGTTCAGTCAACAGCTCTGTAGACAAGTGTTTGCAGGAGAATTGGAGGAAATTCGAGGCATTGAAAGCAGAACCAGTAGCATAATCAAAAAATCATAATAGAAGTGAATGGATTCAAACTAGAATAGTATGTCGCCAAAATAAACACCTAGTCTTAGAATACATCCCTGCCTCTTTTGACAAGAAATAAGCTACCAAAATAAATTCCTTACTCATCCTCCATTTTTGAAAAATTATTTGACTGAGAACCAGAAAATTTATTTTAGTTGGCCTTACTAGACTACTGCCTTGTCTCTCTTCTTTTAAAGAATTTTAAAAAATCATCAGATTTTTAATAGATTGTATACACAAAATCAAGGACAAACATGACAGAGACATTCTGCAAAAATACATAAAACAACATTTTGATATATTGATGCATTTCCCCTACACCCTTTTGTTTCCAAAGTAGACATTTTATGTTTTAAATCCAAATAAATCTAACGTTTATTATTGCAGAAGACACTTGTAGAATTTGTAACCTACGACAGCAAGGAAAGTTTTGCCAAAACCGCAGTTAATGTTAGCCTGCCCTGCAAAAATGAAATGTCGGACTGTTACAAAGAATACAGAATTGTGTGTGGAACAGGTTCTAACTTTCATATTACAACACCTGAAGTCAGTAAAGGTTTGTTACTGGGATCATATAAATATAAACTTTATTTAATACAATTTTTCAACTATATCTATTGTGTAGTTTGAAATTTTCCATTCAGAACCTTTGTTTAAAAATGAAAAATTCTTTAAATAAACAGGTTATATACAACAAGATAATATGGTATGGGATGTTTCTTTCTGCCAGTATTAACTGCCTCGGTTATTGGTTTAAAATGTTTTTTATCAAAAACATGTAAAGTTTACAATACAAAATATAGCAAAAGGGATTCACAAACAAGAAAAAGTTATATTAAAGCATGCTGGAAGGTTATGGGCTTTATCCCCAGCCTGGTCAAACCAAAGACATAAAAATGGGTATTTGCTGCTTCTCCACTAAGCACCTGGCAGCTAGGAGTAAGGACTGATCGGCTCAGAGTCTGTATAAAGTGTCTGAGTGGATTATCTTCTTGTGGACAAGTACTTCGTGAACAATCATGTTAAAAATCAAGCTCAGCGTGTTGTTCTACTACAAAGCAAGGTTCATATTCATACCATATCAGCATGTTCTTGTCCTGACGTACTTAATGATTGCACTGAAAGTTAAACAATAATTCATCTGTTCATCCATACTACCAGTATTAAAGATTACATGATGAGTGTAGTACTATTATAGGCCAGAAATGTACATGTTACAACATTATGAAGGCGAAAAAAATCTAGAGGAAAACAGAATATCTAAAATTAAATGATAAAATATTATTCCATGACTTTACTTTTTGATTAATTTATTTTGTAGATGATTGCAAAACTATTTTCATTATATTGATTCTGACATGCTGTGCGTTGATTCTTCTACTAGTTTTAGTTTTTTACATTAAAAGAGAGAGACTATCAAACACAGGTAATAATTGATAAAGATACAACCCCATTTTGTAATGAGTAGGGCCCCGCCAATTCATGGTGGTCGCCCTATAGTGATCAGTCTGTCCGTCTGTAACAAATCGTATGTGCTCTATATCTGGAGAACCTTTATGATTTCAAAGTTTAAACTTGGCATGGATCTTCACTAGCACCAAAGGGTGTGTCACAGGGGATGTACAACTCTGTAGGTCAAAGGACAAGGTCAGAAACTTAGGTCAGAGTTGAGAACCCCATGTCCTATGGTAAAGATCGTGTCCGCTCTATGACACAGACCTGATTTTCTTCCGCTTTAAAGCGGAATTCCACTTATCTCCCGACCGGAATCCGATTTTTAGCTCACCTGGCCAAAGGCCATGTGAGCTTTTGCCATCACTCTTCGTCCGTCGTGCCGTCCGTCCGTCGTGCCGTCCGTCCGTCGCGCCGTCCGTCCATCCGTCGTAAACTTTTCATTCAAAAATCTTCTCCCATGAAACCGCTGGGCCGATTAGTTTGAAACTTAATAGGAATGATCTATGACATTTCCTCCACAAACGATCTTCATTTTATATTGATCCGATGAAAAACATGGCCACTGTTGCTAAAAATAGAACATAGGGGTAAATTGCTGTTTTTTGCTAATAACTCAAAAACCGTTACAGATATCGAAAATCTGACGGGGTAAAATTGATCAGCTTGACGAGATCTACCTACACTGAAATTTTGAAGGAAATTCCAAAACCCATTTAGGAGTTATTGCCCTTTTTTCGTCAAATTTTCAAAATTTTAACATTCAAAAATCTTCTCCTCTGAAACCGCTGGGCCGATTGGTTTGAAACTTAATAGGAATGATCTATGACATGTCCTCTACAAACGATCCTCAATTTATTTTGATCTGACATAAAATATGGCTGTCGTAGCTAAAAATAGAATATAGGGGTGGATGTATTGTTTTTGGCTTATAACTTAAAAACCGTTACAGATATCAAAAATCTGACATGGGGTAAAATTGATCAGCATGACAAGATCTACCTAACCTGAAATTTTGAAGGAAATCCCAAAACTCATTTAGGAGTTATTGCCCTTTATTCATCAAATTTTCAAAAGTTAACATTTATCGTCATTTATCTCCAAAACTATTTGAGATAGAAGTGAAATGTAAATTTGAAAAATGTTTGCAATGTTGAGATCTACATACCCTGAAATTTTAAAGGAAATCCCAAAACCCATTTAGGAGTTATTGCCCTTTTTTATCAAATTTTCAAAATTTTAACATTTTGCATTTATCTCCAAAACTATTTGAAATAGAAGTGAAATGTAAATTGAAAAATGTTTGCCATGTTGAGATCTACCTACCCTGAAATTTTGAAGGGAATCCCAAATTCTATTTAGGAGTTACTGGTTTGTGTAATTTGAGGTCGTGTTCTGTTACATTTATGTAAGGTTCACCCTTATTCCTGGTCAAGTTTATCAACCTCCTGCCAGGACTACCACCATCAGGGAACATATTTTAACATTAAACCTTATGAAAAATAAATTTTCAACAAATTTTCCCTGAACAATTGAACCAATTGCAACAAACTTGGTCAAATAGTTGATTAATTGTCCAATGAAAACCAGACTCCAGGTGAGCGATACAGGCTCTGGTGAGCCTCTTGTTAGTTTAAAATTCCGCTATTTCCGTTTGTATAAAATACGGATTTTTTCTGCTCTTTTACCGCGTTGTCTCCGATTTTATTATTTTTTTCACTTGGAGAACCTTTCTGATTGGCACAAAATGACGCTATATGACCTTTTAATGATACAACGATCGTGATTGGTTGTTATAGCGTGATCGATAATGTCCGCCCGGCGTGTGTTGCAGAGAGATTCTGCATCTTTGACTTTGAAAGTTGACAGTGGCATAAGAAATAGTTGGAAATGGGAATGGCTAGAAAGAACGATCAACGATAATCATAACCCTGTAGGACAATTTATCAGGAAAATTGACGCACCTGGAGTGGCATACCGTTCTTTGTGCAACAAGGACATTTAATATGCATGGAGAGGATGGAAAAGTTTAGAACAGCATCTGACAAAAAAGATCCACCTAGATAACTTGAAAATTAAAAAGACTAACCAAAGTCTTTCAGGTATGTATTCACCTACATATTTTCATATTTTATTACTTATATGATCTATCTTTTTAGCAATGAGGTATGCTCTTTCTAGGATAAGCAGAGCTGTCCTTAAACCTCATTGCCTTCGTTCTTTGCCCAAGCTTTTGGCCAGGGTTGAGGGGATGGGGGAAGAGATAGAAAAAGTACAGTTTCTAGGGGCTACTCTGCCCAAATTTTTTTCATGGTTGGACTTAGTCATTTTTTTCAAGCAAGCGGTGAAGAGAAAAGTAAAAAAGCAATTAAAATGTTTAGCGAAGAGTAAAAATACACATCGATAAGAGTCTACACTAAATTATTTAGTTCTGGATAACTCATGCAGTATCATAAAATTATACAGATATACTATCCTAATCCAGTGATTCAGAGCAATTACCCAGTATCATAAGGAAATGGACATCTTATTGAAATGAGACTTTTAATGTTATTAACTAAATCTGTAATATAAAAAACAAACTTTCAATCTGGGTGTGAAGAAATTTATGAAAAAAAGTATTTTGTTACCCAAAAAAAGCAATTGAGACTGGACAGGTTTTGATTTCTACATGTATTACAGCTACTTTAATATGTTTAGAGTCTATGAATTGATATTTTCAGGTGCAGACAGCTTATATAAATTGTGGTAGAACACTTCAGGATAAACTACCAATCACAAATAGTCTACAGAAAGCAGTATCTGCAATCCATCCAGATGCCAGGGGCAATCATGTTACATTAAGTTATTTTAAAAAACTCTCAAATCTAACAACCAATGTGTTAAATGAAGATGAAATAGAGCCCTATGACCTAGAAATTAGAAAATTTCAGTCAGATAGATCTGTTGTTGATATAAAGGATGATGAAAGGATTGATGTATGGTGGGGGAGAATGGAGAAATATCCACTTTTGTCTAAAATGGCACTTTCTTTGCTAAGCTGTTTTCATGGACCACAAGTGGAATCAACTTTCAATGTGATGAATGATGTCATTGATGCCAAGTCTGGAAGTCTAAACATTAATACTTATAGTGCAATTCAAAACATTAAGTTCACCCTAAATGCTGCTGAGAAGAATGCTGTAGAATACTTCAGAAAGGATGACTACTTGCATTACAAAATTGATTCAAAGCTTTGCAAAAATATGCACAGTGCATGTAAACATTACAAGCTGGAGTTGCAAAATGAGAAAGTTAAGAAAGAGGAAAGCAAAGCCAGGCTACAAATCAGTTCAAGCAAAAAAACTGTTGCAAAGAGAAAAGCCAAGGAATTATACGAGAAGGCTGCAAAAAAAGCCAGACTTGCACACACTGCTTCGCTATCTCAAAAGAAAACAAAATAGTGACATTAAAAGAACAATAGACAAAAGTTATGTTCTTGTATTACTACATTTGGAACATATGTGTTGCTTTAAAATGTTCTTGATTGAAGATATCTAGTATATTTTATCATTATTATCTTGGTGATAGATTTGATTAAACAGATTAGAACTAAATTCTGGATTTTCAAAACATGCTGGTACAAATTGTATATTTTCATATTAGTTTAGTCCCATTTTGGCTCAAAATTTCTCAAACTCCAAAAAAATCTTCATTTTTGGCTGAATGATTTAAAGGAAGAATGATATTTTGTTCAAAATTTCTCAAACTCCAAAAGAAATCTTCATTAATAAATCATGATTTGGCAAATGCCAAAAAGGGCGCAGGAGAGGCCCAGAATGCAGGAATTTGCACCATTTACCCCAGAGCTTCTGGGGGCCTTGGGCAGCCCCCAGACCCCTGGCCGCAAGACCACCTCGCTGCGCGAGGTGGGGAGGGCCGCTTCGCGACCCTCTTCTTAAGGAGTTCAGCTTTTTTTCTTTTGTGTTAAAATCAGGTCTGATGACATGAGAATGGTTTGAAGTTAAGATACTTGGCATGGTTATTCACCACTATCAAGTGGGTGTCGCAATTATTGTGCAAATCTTTAGGTCAAATGTCAAGGTCAATAACAGGTCAAATGTATGAACCCATGATCTTTGGTAAAATAATTGTAGTGCTATATATCTTGAGAACGGTTTCTTTTTTTATGGCCATGCAACAAAGAGTCGTCGTTGGGGGGGGGGCCTATTAATTTACCCCTGTTCATCTGTCTGTCCACCCGTTCATCAGGATATAGATACATGGTTTGTCTGGCTATCTTCTACTTTTTTTGAGCTACAGCTTTAATATTTTGTAGGTTGTTTATACACAAAATGGAGGTATGCATGTCCACAGGATTTTTAGCTCTCCTGTCCTAAAATGACATGTGAGTTATTGCCATCACTTGGTATCCGACGTCATCATCGTCCGTCGTCGTCGTAAACTTTCCTTTAAAGATCTTCTCTGAAACCACTGGGCCAATTTGAACAAAACTTGGCAGCAATGGTCCTTAGGTGGTCCTCTTTCCGAATTATATCTTATGACCGGCCTTGTCATCTAAAATGGCCACAACAGCCAAACATAGTTTAACATAGGGCCCTATGGGAAATTTACTATTAGACCTTCTTGTCTGAAACCACTGGGCCTATTGGAACAAAACCTGGCACAATGGTCCTTAGTTGGTCCTCTTTCAGAAGTTCATCAGATGATTCTGCTTTTCATTAAAGATGGCCACCAGAGCCAAACATAGTTTAACATAGGACCTTATGGGGAATTTACTGATCTTCTTGTCTAAAACAGCTTGGCCAATTGGATCAAAACTTGACAGCAATGGTCCTTAAAAGGCTCTCTTTCAGCATTATATCCTATGATCCCTACCCCCATCCAAAATGGCCCCCATAGCCGAACATTGTTAAACATACTTAAAGATCATCTTGTCTTATACCACTGGGCCATTTGGAATAAAACTTAGCACCAATGGTCCTTAGTTGGTTCTCTTTCAGTATTATATCCAATGACCCCACCCATCATCCGAGATGGCCACCAAAGCCAAACATAGTTTAACATAGGACCTAATGGGAAAAATCACTGAAAGATCTTCTTTGAAACCTGTTAGCCAGTTGGCTTGACTGCAATGTTCCAGGCTGCCAGCCAAGATGGACATAGTCTAGGTGAGTGATACAGGCTCCTGGGAGCCTCTAGTGTTGTGCTGCCTCGAGAAATGCAGACAACTAACCATTTAATTGCAGGATTTTGAAGAGGGAGAAGTGGTCATTTTTTCTGGAGAAGTTGACTTTAATTCACCGTATCGGTTGCGCTTTTTTTGTGTTTTTGTTTTCAATTAAATGGCCAAGAGCATAGGCATTGCCTTTTTTAGCGGCATGACAAATTTCACAGTGCCAAAGACCTTTTGGGTCTTCCTTATACCAATCAAAGCAATCTTGGCTCATAACTTTACAAAACTTCTTTGACTTAACATTTTGATCAGTCTCATCTGTATTTTTTCTTCTTAAGTTTGATTTTGGTGATTGAGACTGATTTGGTTTTGGGGATTGAACCCCTAACCAGTTAGCCAAAGACATAATATTGCCAAAAGCAGTTTAATTTAATTATGTTATCAGTGTTAACAGAATTTTGAATTTGATAAACTATAAAAAATTAGGACAGTTAGGCCAATTAAAATTAATTGATAGATTTTCATCCCCGCCCGCCCCTCGAAAATTGTGCCGCCCCGATTTTTTTTATTTTCTAAAATTTACGATTTCCGGATTTTGTTTATCTCCCTTACCGGTATCCGTGTCAATAATTTCGTTTTTTGTTAACTTCCTGTAACAATTCAACATGGTTTTCGTGATTTGACTATTTTTGTGACCTTTAGATGTCTTTTGGTCAGCTTAAGTCTGCAGAGATTGGAGTTGAAATTTCTATTGTGCATGTTTCTGGAATAAAAACATATATAAGCCATTTTATAACGTTTACATATTAATAACACCTTACAAAATAGTTTCATATGAAATAAAAAATACAAAATAAAATCCTCCCACCCGCCCCATTTTTTTCAAAAAGTTGGATGAAAATCTACTAAACAATTTTAGTTGGCCTTATATAGAGTTTGATTTTCTTTTGATCTATTAATTTTGAGTACATGAGTAATTTAATTTTCACAGCTTACCAATATGTTTTATTATCAAAGGATAAGTTGTCAAAACATTGTGTCATTGTAACTCGAGATTCTCATACTCAATGTCACCCGAGCCAACTTTCAATCGCATAACTAACCTATTAACGGCTAATTATCTTTCATCATAGGTGTTTCCTTGTAATCCTAACTGTAGAACAAAACAAGAATCAGCTGATCATGTTTTGTTATCATGCATTCCTCTGGTAACCAAACTATTTGTTAGATGTTCTTTCCCTTCAAAATTCGAATTTGAATACAAGTTACAAAAAAAGCCGTTTAAGAATTTCCACCAACCTCTCAGCCGATCAAAAATTACATGTTATAGTAAAAATATAAAATTAGTTGACTTTGTGATTACGCAACATTGTCCTGACGCCATGCATCTTCAATTCATAACAAACGAATGAAACAATATTTCGATTTCCCTTAAATAGTTTTGAATATAAAATTCAAATAGGTTTAAAGTCGCCGTTGTATTTATTTCAATCAAACATTGACAATATAAGTTGAGGGCCACTTCAAAATTTCGATTCTTCTTGATGGTTGCCATTTTGTTTCAAAAATTTTTCTGTGCTAAAAATAGTTAACCTAAAAATCCAAAAATTTCACGAGTTATCTCCCATTCACTGATATTTCGATAGCGACTTCACTTCGCCAAGAAATGAATAGGCCGGCGAGATTTAGCGATTTTGAAAATTCTTTGGCAACTTAAATCGTCATTTCGCTGGCAAGATTATGGCCTGTTAATTCTTTATTGATGAAATATGTTATGGTGAAAAGCTACAAAACAAAATATGAACAATATTCACATAAATGCAGAGAAAACTGCATAAATTGATCATTGAACAATCTGTATGTTTTGGTTGTATTAAATTTATGATATATTGAGTCGGTTGTATACTTCTAAAGAAGAAAGCTACTACAAGAAAGACAATAAAACAAAATAAATGCTGTTTTAACATCAAAATACATATTATACATGTTAGCAGTATAGTGTCTTATCATTTAAAGTCTTGTTTGTGTAAAAATTAAAAGCTTACTACATTTGTAACACAAATGTATGTAAGCAATGCATGTCAGAACTTAATAACCTAAAATCACACATCTGAAATTATTTCATACACAGAATATATGTTTATATTAAGCAAAAACTAGCAAAAACTTATCTGAAATTGCTCTTAAACACAATAAGAAATTTAATATAAATGATTAGAATTATGCTCCATAATCACTTTGCAACAAAATTATGACTAGAACGGCATTCCATAGATTAAAATTTTGGCGAGATTTTTCAACATGAGATTGAACTCTATAATACAATAATCTCTCAAACTAATAAACACTAAAATATTGCATTAATCAGCGGAAGTAATATAAAGGTAAAATATGCAAGATATTTACTTACATTGTGAGCTGACAAGGTAAAAGGAGCGATTTGGATGTAAACACATGTGATCATTTTACAAAAGGAAACTAGAATCCGAATCTAAAAATAGAATAGTTTGACGTATGCAATTACGAAAGACGGCACAAGTGTTCAAATAATCTCAAAATGACAGGTAGTTTGACTTAGTCATTTTTAGCTCACCTGACCTGAAAGGTCAAGTGAACTTTTCTCATCACTTGGCGTCCATCGTCTGTTAACTTTTACAAAAATCTTCTCCTCTGCAACTACTGGGCCAAATGTAACCAAACTTGGCCACAATCATCATTGGAGTATCTAGTTTAAAAAATGTGTCAGATCCCCCCGCCTGCCAATCAACATGGCCGTCATGGCTAAAGATAGAACATAGGGGGTAAATGCAGTTTTTGGCTTGTATCTCTGAAATTAAAGTATTTAGAGTAAATTTGACAGGGTAAAAATGTACATCAGGTTACACTTGGTTGAACGTGTAAATCACCAAAAGAATCGTGTAACGTGCCAAAGGTGCACGTGTTACGTGTGGATGGTGTGCTTGTAACATGTGAATCGTGTGGGTGCAACGTGCAAATCGTGTGCGTGTGGTTTGCGTGTGGTAATAATTGTGCGATTTGAATCGTGTAACGTGTACGAGATTTCATTGGTTGAGACAGATTTTTAAACATCTGAATTCAAATCAGTGCATATTTCAAACTCGAATTAAAATATGATTGGAACGAACTTTCACCTGTGTCAAATATTTGAAAATGTTGATATTAATATTCAAGCACAGCTTCTAATCTTTCGATTTAAATATTTTTTTGACAAAATCATTTATTAATTTATATCTGCATAGTATATTTACATATATGTAAAAATGTTTTACATAGAGAATATTAAATATTTTTATTCACTTAGGTTTAATAATGTTTTAAATGAATAAGTAAGAAAACAAATATCATAATTATATCAACTATATATTAACAGTTAATATTTTATATTATACTTTTTTTTATATTTTATATTGTGAATGAATAATTAAAATATTATTACAATTTAACTTATTATTAATCCATTAAACATTGTATATCTGAGTTAGATGTACAGGTAAATAAGAATTTGTGCCGTCAGAGGAACTCTTAATCCCGTGTCTAATTAAACGTTTTTTAGCCCAGACGTTGTTTGTAGACTACCCCCATCACATGATGTCTTTTGTTTGAAAGGAGCCATAACTGTGGCATAATGTTTATTTTGCTGACAACTTTATCATATCAATTTTTGGTTAGTATGCCCTAGCTAGTTATAATTAGATTAAAATAACATGAATAGGTTTATTGATTTTAAATAAATTTAAATTATAATTTTACAGTTCTGTTATAAAGTTTAATAAATTTCCCATTAAAAAAAAATGCATTCGCAAATAAATATTTGTATTTATGAAAAAAGTTTAATGTGGGCCGTTTAATTAAACCCACTTCCTTTTCATGCTTTTATCATATTTATTTCAAATCAAACGAAATTTTTAAATATATTTCACTGCTATTCATATCTGACACAAAATTTAATTAATTCGTTTCGTTATATTCAGTTCGTATCTTACAAACATAATTAATAGAAATCGCACGATCGGAAATCGTATATCGTGTAACGTGCATTGTGTGGTTTGCGTGTAACGTGCGAATCGTGTGCGTGTATCATGTGAATCGTGTGCGTGTAACATGTGAATCGTGTGATTCGTGTGAGTGTGGTTTTGTGCGTTACACGCTCAACCATCTGTAAGATCTATCTGCCCTGAAAATTTCAGACGAATCAGACAACCCGTTGTTGGGTTGCTGTCCCTGAATTGGTAAATTTTAATAAATTTTGCAGTTTTTGGTTATCTTGGTGTAAGGGAGGTAATCCAAACTTATTTAAAGTAAAATGTTGTGTATGATTATATTACCTCCCTTACACTGCTTGTAAATTATGTATAAAGAAATGTAGATTGTCTTGGGGTGATTTATAGCTGTCAATTTATTTTTAGAAGTTACATGTACTATTAATTAATATTAATTTTAGCAATATATCATTTTCTATTTTAAGACTTTAATGATATATTTAAATTGGTAATTATGTTTGCAAACTCCATGAGAAATTTGAATAGGGATTATGACCATATCTTGAGGGAAAGAATTTTTTTTTTTTTTTTGGAAAAAGGGAAGGGGGGGGAGGGGGGGTAAAAGAATTTTCTATTTTTTTGGGGGGGGGGAGGGGTCAATACACAACAGCATAGTGTATTGCACAAAAGCAAAAAAAGGTAAAATTTTATTTATTTTTTTGGGGAGGGGGGGTTCAATTCGCAACAGCATATTGTTTAGTACAAAAAGCAAAAAATTGAATATAAATTCAAATCATATGACCAATTCTAAGTTCTTTGACTACAGTTATTCTGTGTCAGAAACCTATTATGTGTCAAATATTTAATTACAATCCAAATTCAGACCTGTATCAAGTGCGAATATTGTGTCCATTTTTGCCCCAACTGTTCAGGGTTGGACCTCTGCGGTCGTATCCAGCTGCGCTCAGCGAAGCAATTTATTAATGCTTTTCATTATGATTTTAACCTTATTTTACATGATTTCAAAAACCACAGTAGATACAGGTGAGCGACACAGGCTCTTGAGAGCCTCTAGTTTTTGTACTAGCTGCATAAAGGGAACATGGTTCGTCAGGTTAACTCCTAATTTATACTCAATAATGGAGGTGTGCATGTCCACAGGATTTTTATTTTTTATATATTCTCACAATGACATTTAATTGGACTTAGACATTTCTAGCTCACCTGTCATAAAAGGACATCTGAGCTATTGCCATCACTTGGTGTCTGTCATTGTCGTAAACAGTCAAATCTGTCTATAATGGTCACATTTGATCAATAGATGAAAACATCACTTTATTACAAAAATAAACAAATAGTGATAAGTGCTCAGTGTCAGTTTAAAGAAATGTTGAAAAACACTAAAATGTCACTCATTTTAGTTTAAACTGTTGCTCTCATACTCTAAGCAGTACATTAAGTTTAACAGCCGTTGGAGTCATCCTGCATTTCAGCATAAGAACTCATTTCCGCCAATGTGCATGTTTCTCGGACTTTTTGGCAACGAAATTTGATTTAATTTCACGGACTGAATCTTGTTTAATTTCTGCAAAATTACAAATTGAATCGCAAAACAACATTAATTTGTGATTAAACATACCTATATATATAAATTTTACATGCTCTTAATTGGTGTTAATTACTTACCAATCAGCTTATAATCTGTATCTGTATCTAAATATATTCTGCCAATGTAGGCACACCTCCAACAGAGTTGATTAAATCTTATCCTTCACCACACAAGTAAACCAGTAAAGTTTTAAAAGAAAGTATATCCAATCCACCAATCAAGTATATAATATTAAAATCTTGAATTCTTCTGTTCCACTACCACTTATACAGTTTATAAATGACTTCACAATAAAATGATAAAATTAACTTCCACTTGCAGTCCGTATGCACCCATACAATAGTAAAATTATTAATGGTCACTATTATAGGATTAAATACGATTTTGTATGAGTTTATCGATGTGTAAACTCGGCCGACTCACTCACAAACTAAATAAAGTCCGAATGACTTTATGTTGAGTGTGAGTGAAAAGGCTGAGTTTACACATCGATAAACTTATACAAAATCGTATTTAATCCTTATAATTCCATTTCAAACATCGAAAAGTTGTTCCTAACCGAAATAAAAAAATAACTTTGCCCTTTTCAGGCGACATCCATCTTCAATCTGGTACTATTTTTGGACTGAACAATTGAATAAAAAAGTCAACAAAGTCATTTACAAATCGAAAAAACAAGGAAACTTACGTTTTGATAGATTTTAACATAATCTGAAGCATACAAAATCCAAGCAATGTACAATTTTTTCCGTTTAAAAAATCTAACTTGCATTGTTTACAAAGATGACGTTGCAATCTTGACTGTGACGTCTGGCAGCAAATAGAGGATCGATACTGATGATACCATCAGTATCCTATTTAACTGCCAATAGACTTAACATAACAATTATCTGAACATGCTGAATGATATATATGTCTTTCTTTATCACATTTTTGTTATCAAACTAAATATTACATCGGAACACATGGATGTTTACCTTACGAATATTTAATTAAACTTGGCAGGAAGCATCTATGTAAGGTCCTTTATGAAGATTGCTCGTTTCGTCTGGATCGGACAACAAACATGGCCGCCATGGGCAGTTGTTATTTCTGATTGGCTGCATTTTCAAAATTCTTCTCCTCTGAAACTGGTAGGCCAAATGGAACAAAACTTAAGAGGAAGCATATATGGGAGGTCCTTTATAAAGTTTCCTCCATTCGTTCCGATCGGACTACAAATATGGCCGTAATGGGCAGTTCTTGTTTCTGATTGGCTGATATAAAAAAAATCTTCTCCTCTGAAATCGCTTGGCCAAATAGAACAAAACTTGACAGGAAGCATTTATGGGAGGTTGTTTACAAAGTTTCCTCATTTCGTCCAGATCGGGGAACAAACATGGCCGCTATGGAAAATTCTTGTTTCTGATTGGCTGAAAAAAAAAACTCAACATAGGACCCTATGTGGAATTCATTTAAAAATCTTCTTGTCTGAAACAACTGGGCCAATTGGAACAAGACTTGGCAGCAATGGTCCTTAGATGGTCCTCCTTCAGAAATGTGTCCAATGACCTGGAGTGTCAACCAGCCATACATAGTTTAAATTAGGATCCTATGGGAAAATTCATTAAAAAATCTTCTTATCTGAAACTACTGAGCCAATTGGAACCAGACTTGGCAGCATTGGTCCTTAGATGGTCTTCTTTCAGAATTGTGTCCGATGACCCAGAATGTCAACCAAAATGGCCGCCACAGCTGAACTTAGTTTAACATAGGACACTATGGGAAAATTCATTAAATAATCTTCTTGTCTGAAACCACTGAGCAAATTGGAACAAGACTTGGCAGCAATGGTCCTTAGATAGTCTTCTTTCAGAAATATGTCCGATGACCTCAACTGTCAACTAGTATGGCCGCCACAGGCTGAACATAGTTTAACATTGGACCCTTTGTGGAATTCATTAAAAAATCATCTTTTTAGCTCACCTGACCCGAAGGGTCATGTGAGCTATTGCCATCACTTGGCGTCCGTCGTCCGTCCGTCCGTCGTCCGTTAACTTTTTCAAACGTTAACTCCTCCAACACCATAAGTCCAACTGCAACCAAACTTGGTACAGTTATTAATTGGTATGGGTGCTACAAATCTATTGTTTGGATTTTTGATTCGTATAAAAACATGGCCGTCATGGCTAAAAATAGAACATAGGGGTAAATCGCAGTTTTTTGCAAATAAGTCAGAAACGGTCACAGATATCAAAATTCTGGCATAGGGTAAAAGTGTTCAGCACCTCAAGATCTACCTGCCCTGAAATTTTGAAGAAGATCCAACGACCCATGTAGGAGTTATTGCCCTTTTTTTGACATTTTTGGCTTTTTTTTATGTTATTATTTCAAAAATCTTCTCCTCTGAAACTACTGAATGGATTTGGATAAAACTTAGCATGATTGTTCCTTAGGGTATCCTGCACAAAGTTTATGCTTCGATTTTTGATCCGTCAAAAAACATGGCCACTGTTGCTAAAAATAGAACATAGGGGTCAAACAACAGTTTTTTTTATGTTATTATTTCAAAAATCTTCTCCTCTGAAACTACTGAATGGATTTGGATAAAACTTAGCATGATTGTTCCTTAGGGTATCCTGCACAAAGTTTATGCTTCGATTTTTGATCCGTCGAAAAACATGGCCACTGTTGCTAAAAATAGAACATAGGGGTAAATCGCAGTTTTTTGCAAATAAGTCAGAAACGGTCACAGATATCAAAATTCTGGCATAGGGTAAAAGTGTTCAGCACCTCAAGATCTACCTGCCCTGAAATTTTGAAGAAGATCCAACGACCCATGTAGGAGTTATTGCCCTTTTTCTGCATTTTTTCCAAATTTTACACTTTTTAATTTCAAAAATCTTCTTCTCTGAAACTACTATTCAAAATAAAATGAAAGTTGGTAAGATTGATCCTTAGGGTATCCTGCACAAAGTTTATGCTTCGATTTTTGATCCGTCGAAAAACATGGCCACTGTTACTAAAAATAGAACATAGGGGTCAAACAACAGTTTTTCGCAAATATCCTAAAAAATCATTAGGTTACGGCAAATTCTGCAGGTTGAAAGTGTTCAGCATGATGAGAGCTACCTGTGTGCTGATTTTCGTGAAAATCTGTCAACTGATGTTAGAGTTATTTCCCTTTTTAGCTCACCTGACCCGAAGGGTCATGTGAGCTATTGCCATCACTTGGCGTCCGTCGTCCGTCCGTCCGTCGTCCGTCCGTCCGTCCGTCCGTCGTCCGTTAACTTTTTCAAACGTTAACTCCTCCAACACCATAAGTCCAACTGCAACCAAACTTGGTACAGTTATTAATTGGTATGGGTGCTACAAATCTATTGTTTGGATTTTTGATTCGTATAAAAACATGGCCGTTATGGCTAAAAATAGAACATAGGGGTAAATCACAGTTTTTTGCAAATAAGTCAGAAACGGTCACAGATATCAAAATTCTGGCATAGGTTAAAAGTGTTCAGCACCTCAAGATCTACCTGCCCTGAAATTTTGAAGAAGATCCAACGACCCATGTAGGAGTTATTGCCCTTTTTTTGACATTTTTGGCTTTTTTTTATGTTATTATTTCAAAAATCTTCTCCTCTGAAACTACTGAATGGATTTGGATAAAACTTAGCATGATTGTTCCTTAGGGTATCCTGCACAAAATTTATGCTTCGATTTTTGATCCGTCGAAAAACATGGCCACTGTTGCTAAAAATAGAACATAGGGGTCAAACAACAGTTTTTTTTATGTTATTATTTCAAAAATCTTCTTCTCTGAAACTGCTATTCAAAATCAAATGAAACTTGGTAAGATTGTTCCTTAGGGTATCCTGCAAAAAGTTTATGCTTCGATTTTTGATCCGTCGAAAAACATGGCCACTGTTACTAAAAATAGAACATAGGGGTCAAACAACAGTCCTTCGCAAATATCTCAAAAATCATTAGGTTACGGCAAATTCTGGCAAGTTGAAAGTGTTCAGCATGATGAGAGCTACCTGTGTGCTGATTTGTTTTATGTTATTATTTCAAAAATCTTCTTCTCTGAAACTACTATTCAAAATCAAATGAAACTTATGTTACGTTTGTAGTCTCATCGTCTTTTTAAAGCATATTATAACCATTACATTTAAATTTCTTTTAAACAACGATAAGAGGATTTGGTTTGTAAAAACATTATTCATTTCATTTGAAAAAGTTCAAATTTATTTCTCTGAGAAACGCGAATACGCAATTCCGTTCCGAACTCGTTTCGAAATTCTTTTCAAAAGTAAACTTCCAGGTAGGAAAAAATCAATAAATTTTACTTAAAAATCGATCTTGTTTCAATCAAATTTATTAATTTAGATAGTTTAAATGGTTTAGAAAGCCGAAAGTAACACTCGATGAGGACTGAAAGTAATTAACTTGCATAAGATTTGACGCAATAAATTATCGTCCAGTCTCACTAACATGCATATGTTGCAAGATCATGGAACACCTAGTGACAAGCCACATCATGAAGCATGCTGATACTAATAACATTATGTATCCCTTGCAACATGGATTCAGAAGAAAATTATCCTGTGAAACACAACTACTAGAGTTCATTGACGACATCACCAAACACCTTGACACCGGAAAACAAACAGACTGTCTGATAATGGATTTTTCAAAGGCATTTGACAAAGTGAGCCACAGCCTATTAATTCACAAACTCGACCACTATGGCATAAGGGGTAAAACCAATAGATGGATTCAAAATTTCCTAGCAGACAGGAAACAAGTGGTGGTGGTAGAAGGGGAGAAATCGGACTCCGTAAATGTCGACTCGGGAGTTCCACAAGGATCCGTACTCGGACCAAGTTTATTCCTCTTCTACATAAATGACATGCCAGAAGGAATCCGTTCAAGAGTAAGACTCTTTGCCGATGACACTATTGTCTATCTAACGATTACTTCAGATGCAGATGCAAACCATCTACAAGAGGACCTGAACAAACTAGCAGAATGGGAAAGAAAATGGAAAATGGCCTTCCACCCTGACAAGTGTAATGTGCTCACGATAACTCGGAAAAGAAAACCAATAGTACGAGAATACCACCTGCATGGACACACACTTGAAGCTGTTAAATCTGCCAAATATCTAGGGTGTACTATCAGTGACGACCTTAAATGGAATGAACACATTAGGAATATCTGCAACAAGGCCAACAAAACCATAGGGTTCTTGAAACGAAATTTAAACATCAACAACATAAAGATCAAAGAAACTGCATACAAATCTCTCGTAAGACCCACCATAGAGTATGCCAGTTCAGTATGGGACCCTTACCAACAAAACAATAAACACAGACTTGAAATGGTCCAGAGAAGAGCGGCAAGATATGTAACAAACCGACATCACAACACATCATCTGTAAATGCAATACTAGAAGACCTAAAGTGGAAAACATTAGAAGACCGTAGAAAAATAGCAAGATTAACTATGATGTACAAACTGGCTAATGGACTGGTACTAGTTAACACAGAGGATCGATTAATTCCAACCAATAAACAATCTAGAAACAGCAACTCTAAATCGTACCAAATACCATCTTGTCGAACAGAGCTACGGAAAGAATCTTTTTTTCCTAGAACGATCAAGGAATGGAATGTCCTACCAGATAACTGTGTCACCGCCGGTAGCCTTGAAACCTTCAAGGTTCACCTCCAGGACATGATTTGAACCACCACAGGATGTTTTTAATTCGCATTGTAAATATAAATGTAAAGCACAACCCCCACAAAATCAGTAAATGTACATATTTTCATTTTAATTTGGCATGCGCATCCAAAAGTGGCAAAATAATCAATATATTGATGGTGGCCGCAAACTGGTAGAAGTAGAAGTAGAAGTAGAAGAAGTTAAAATTACTGACTGCCACCACCTGAGAACAACGATCGTAACTTTGACAATTTTGAAATCGTCGGAAAAATAGAGTTGTCAAAAAATTCAAATTTCCTTGAATTTTCAAAAGTGTCCAATAATTAGGGTTATTACAGTAGATGTATTATTAACATGCATATGCCTGTGCAAGTATAGCCCCCACCCCTGCCGTTGTTATTCATAGATGTGATTAATAGGGAGCCGTTTGTCAGCTCAGTGCAGATGTTTATGACATAGTTTTGCTTACATTTAATACAGATTATTATTGTACAAAACATGTATTTAGATATGAGAAATCAACACTGGTTACTTGTTTGAACATTGATATGAAAATGAAGTACCAATCAACACCACAATCCATTTTTATTATAAATGTTAAAAGAAATTCCCACGTAACCTAAATGTAGGCTATTATTAGGTGCGAGTAATTATTCTATTTCTAAGTAGAATGGAATGAATTACACAAGAGAATGTTCAAGAACTAAAAAATGTATGCACATGGGGAAACTCAACATATCCCAAGAACTAAACAATGTATGCACATGGGGAAACTCACCATATCCCAACCTTATATCACCAGTTGAATCTAAATTCTAATAAAAGAATAAAACAGGAATATTTATTTTCCGCTGATTGTTGTCAGTCCCGCTAAGGTTTTGGGATGATTACATGAAAAGAATTTTTTAGGGATACAGGGATTGAATTTTAATATTTTATTCACTAGCTAAAAAAGCAAGTTATTTTTTTTAATTGCTAAAATTTCTTAAAACTTGTTTGTTTTCTTACATACTAATTCATGTGCAAATAATGTTTTCACTCTATATTTTCTATTTCTAAGGTTGTTTTTTTTTCAGATAATCATTCATAACCAAATGTGAAATCTGCAGGAATGGAAACTGTTTTGATCTCTTTTAAAATCAAAATATTTATTTTCTGGAAACTGGGGATTAAAATAATTTACATGTAATTTTAAAAATCTTACAACACAATTTTTTCCAACTCACAAAATTTTTCGAGTAGAATTTTTATTGACTTGCTAAATTTAAAATTAACTTGAATTTAGCTAATATTTCTTGTAAATTTCAATCCCTGGGATAAAATGTAAATTTTCAAAGCTGTTTAGTTTATTGTAATGCATGACCACTGGTCCTTTTACTGGGGTTCTGCCCCTGACCCTCAATCTGATTTTCTCCTGAGGATTATTCCCGTATATTAAATTCAATTGAGCACAGCTTCTCATATTTGTTGAGCTCCAGTACGCATATGTAACTGTAGATGATATACGTCGGGGGTTGTATACTCTTTGCTTAGTATGTTCTATTTTACAGATTCATTGATTTTCAAATAACTTTGATGTTAGATTTAAGAATCAATTAACGAAATTAAAATTTGGATCTTGAACTTTATAAAAAAAAATTGTGATATACTTTGAAATTTGTGACCTTGTGATATGATCAAAATTATCAACAAATACTTAGTTTCATCATTAAAAAAACTCAATTGTACAAGTTTTAAACTAAGAAAACTGCTTTGCTCCAAATAGGCCAGTGGGGCGGAATCCTAACCCTCATGAAATGTTAAAATTGTGAAACTAGATGAATACAAGTACATTTTGCATGCAAAAAAGCTCTCGTGTTGGTGATTTGGTTTTATTTTGTAATCATTATCTGGTTGTGTTACAAACTGTCTCGTAAAAGTAGACAGTAGATGTAGTTAATATGCATGTATTATTTGTATGCCCTAATGCAGACACCTAGGGCATTTATAGTGTTCACATCAATTCATTCATCTGTTTAACAGCTGTTCATCTGTCCCAAATCAGGTTTTCCTTCTGGTTTTAGTTGCTTTTCCGTGGAGGAATATGCTATCATCATGAAACTTTTTACACACATGCATAAGAATATAAACAAATAAATTATAAAAAAAATTGTACAAATTTACCTGTCCCATCAACTTGCAGTTTCTTCATTGTTAAAAGATCAAAGAAAAAGGGAGTGTTGTACTTTTCAGTAAAGATTGTAACTTAATACACATATGCATCAGAATATAAGCATACAAAAATTACCACATAAAAAGTATATCAATGTTTTAGTGATTTAAAAAAAACATGTTACATAATTTTGTTGTAGTATGATTTGTAATCAATATAAAATATAGTAAGACTTTCTTGGAGATTATTAAGTTGTACAAGTCTGCAAAACTTCTTGTTTCAGTAGCAATCAAACAAGTTTTCATAAGGTCTCCGCAATTTCTTGTAGAGTAGATGTCACGTCACAGTTTTCCAGGCATGCAGCTTCATGCCGCAATGTTTTGATATTAAGCAATGAAATTATAACTTAAAATAAATACATCTGCACATTATTGTCAAAATTTTAGGAAGTGAATATTGGTTATAAGATGATGAGCAGTGAGGGAAATGATGTCATAACAATGTCAGCCACTACTAATGACAGTGTCTTAATATTTGGTATGCAGCATCGGGTCCTATTAATCCAAAAACTGTGAATTAGAATATTTAAAAAAGATATAGTCAACTTATCTCTTCCAGCAAGTTTTCACTTGAACAGACTTTTAAAATTTTGTATACTGAAAACCCACTCGCCCAAAAAATCCCTTAATTTTACAGGAATGTCAATTAATTGTTCTTATATTTACATATATCATGATTAGTCAATATAAAATACAATGTATGTTGGACCAATGTGAATACATGTATTACACATTTTAAAAAAAAAGTAGTTTTAATTGACCATATAGAGGAAATATAATAAAAAATGCAATTCACCAAGACAGATTTATAACTCATTTACATGTAAACATTAATATATTAATTTAGTTTATAGTGCATTGTTTACCAGGTGAGCGATTCAGGCTCTTGAGAGCCTCTTGTTTTTGGACATTTTTGGCTTTTTTTTATGTTATTGTTTCAAAAATCTTCTTCTCTGAAACTACTATTCAAAATGAAATGAAACTTGGTAAGATTGTTCCTTAGGGTATCCTGCAAAAAGTCAATGCTTGGATTTTTGATTGGTCGAAAAACGTGTCCGCCCTTACTAAAAATAGAACATAGGGGTCAAAATGCTGTTTTTTGCTATTTTTTCCTGAATTATAGAAAGAAAATGAAGATGAAAGCTACTTTCAAGGTAAACATGGTATCCCGAGTTGAATGGTGATGATGAAAGTTTGTTTTGGACGGCTATTTTTAAAATGGCTGCCATTTTCCCGCCATTTTTTACACTTGCTCGGATTTCAACAATATTTGGTTTTTAAAGTAAACATGGTATCCTTAGTGAATGGTGATGATGAGATTTAGTTTATAGTGCATTGTTCGCCAGGTGAGCGATTCAGGCTCTTGGGAGCCTCTTGTTTTAAACTACTGAGCCAATTGGAACCAATGAGCAGCAATGATCTTTAGATGGTCCTTTTCAGAATTGTAGCCACTTACCTGGCCTGTCAATCAATATGGCCACCAAAGCTTAACCTAAAGCTGAACTAAGTTTAATATAGGACCCTATTGGAAAATTTAATTTGCAGATCATCATACCTTAAACTTGGCCATCTGGAACCAGAAGACTGGCAGCAATAGTCCTCTTTTAGAAATGTGTTTGATAACCTTGAATGGCAACTAAGATGGCCACGACAGCGTAACTTTGTTTAACATTGTACCTGATGGGAAAACCAGCCAAGTAAACTGCTACACATAAATTTTCAGTCCTGCTGAAGGTGGAAAAGTTAAATCCAGGTGAGCAATACAGGCTCTTGAGAGCCTCTAGTTATACCCCTGCTTTTTTCAAAAGCGGGGTATATGGTATTTGTTGTGTCCGTTAGTTTGTCCGTCCGTTCGTCCGACCTTTGTATCACAACTCCTCCTAAACTACTGAATGGAATTTGATGTAACTTTCAGAGAATCTTCATCGTGATGGCATTGTGCACCTCCTATTTTATAATTTGATTGGACCAGTTTTTGGGGTTTCCCATAGAAAAACATGGACTTTGACTCTCAATGTGATAGGGGGTACCATGATGCGATCCACAACTCCTCCTAAACCACTGAATGGAATTTGATGAAACTTTCAGAGGATCTTTATTACATGATGCTGTAGTGCACCTCCTATTTTAGATTTTGATCTGCCCAACATTTGGGGTTTCCCATAGAAAAACATGGACTTTGACTTTCAGTGTGATAGTGGGTACCATGATGCCATCTGCAACTCCTCCTAAACAACTGTATGGAATTTGATGAAACTTTCATAGTGCACCTCCTATTTTAGATTTTGATCTGATGAATATTTGGGGTTACCCATACCAAAACATGGACTTTGATATTGTGATAGAGGTACCATGATGCCATCTGCAGCTGCTCCTAAACCACTGAATGGAATTTGATGAAACTCATCTCACTCCTGTTGGAGTTTTCCTATCCAAAATATTGACATTTCCTTTCATGTATCTTATTATATCAAGTAGTGAGCTTTGCTGACAGTATTTTTAGTTTCACATAGTTTCCCCATTGAATTATTAGTTCGCTGAAGTTGAGGGGGACTAATGGAGCGTCAATGTCCGCATTTGTGTGTGCATCCACAGCCAGTTCTCAGTTACTAGTTGACATAGGGTTATCTATTTTTGTGTGCAGGACTGACCATGTGACATAAGATGGAAGTCACATGACACATATTACACGGTTGACTGGCTTTTAAGTTTTATGTCAAAAATCAGTTTTAACAGGCAAAGTAACCTACAATCATTACTTGGTGTGAGGTTGTATCATGGGGAGTAATACAGCCTCCCACCAAAATTAGATCACTCTGACCTACTTATTGCACTCCATTGACTTAGGTTAAGTTTTACATTCGAGTTCAGTTCTCTGATTCAAAGTGACCTACAATCATATTACTTGGTGTGAGGGTGCATCTCAGGGAGTAATATAGCCTCTAACCAAAATAAGGTCACTCTGACCTATTTAGCACCTTTGTTGACTTAGGTAAAGTTTTACAGCTGAGTTCAGTTTTCCGATACCAAGCGACCCACAATGATATTACTTAGTGTGAGGGTGCCTCTCGGGGAGTAGCACCACCTCCCACCAAAATTAGGTTACTCTGACCTTCGTTTACATAGGTTAATTTTTACATCCGAATTCAGTTCTCTGATACCAAGCGACCTACAATCATATAACTTGGTGTCAAGCTGCATCTCAGGGAGTATCACAGCCTCCAACCAAAATTAGTTGGGGAACGAGGAGAACTTTGTAATTGTAGATTTCTGGTTTTTAAAGAGAACCAGGCTACTGGAAGTTTATAAAAATATGCTTGTCATCATGCAGGATCATTGTGCTCGTAATGTGCAGGTTTTGAAGTAAAATGCCAGGCAACTGCCACTTTCAACCAAAGTGGGTTGATAATCAAGAGTACATACATTGGCTACAAAGAGGGAGCAGTTCTGGGAAGGCCAAGTGTATGATATGTGCCAAAGAAATTGACATTGCAAACATTGGGCAGGCTTCCCTGAAAAGCCATCTCAAAAGTACCAAACATAAAGAACATTTAACAGTGTGATGGGGGTTAAAATAGTTTTAAAAGTTCCTAAACATGTAAAATGATACACATTTGTCTGCAACTTTGGTTATGGAATAAAATTACTGGAAAGGTCTTGGAAAAAAGGAACAAAAAAGCTGTATGAACCCACTGCACCATTTGGAACAAAAATTAGCAACAATGGTCCTTGGTTGGTCCTCTTTCAGAATTATATGATGACCGTCATACAAGATTGCTGTTAAAGCTGAACATAGTTTAACATATAGGACCTAATGGTAAAAATCACTGAAAGAGCTGAGCGATACACACTGTTTGGAGTCTCTAGTTTTCGTACTAGCTGCATAAAGGGAAAAAGGTTTATCAGGCTTACTCATCCTACAGTTTTGGAGCTACAGCTTTAATATTTTGTAGGATGTTTATACTCACCGGTATAATGGAGGTGTGAATGTCCACAGGATTTGATTTTTTTTCAAATATACCGTACTTATTCTATTTATTCGACACTAAAATACACCTCTTTTTTACAAAAATTGGAAAATCATCGAAAAAACAGAGTATTCGTATTTCTGTCCACATCATTGTAATTTTTTGACTCCATATGATCGACCTGGTCAATGTACTTTAATTCTTACTTGCAGTATTGTTATTTCCGTTTGCTTTTATGATTTATCTTTTTATACCTTCAAATTAATAGTTGTTCTTATGTTGAAGACGAAAAAACAGTAGGAAACTTCAAACGACCTGCCATGTTGTTGACTAATATGCAACACATGAACATCTCACAAATGATTTTTACAATCTGGATTCGGAGCATCTCACAAATGATATTTGTAACACATATTACATTGGTAGTTTCGTTGTCTTTTTAGAACATATTATAACTATAACATTTAAATGTCTAATAAACAATGATAAGAGGATTTGTTTTGTTAAAACATTATTCATTTCATTTGAAAATTTTAAAATGTATTTCTCTGAGAAATGTGAATACTCAATTCTGTTTCGGATTTCTTTTCAAAAGTAAACTTCTCAGTAGAAAAAATTCAATAAAATTTACTTAAAATTTGATCTTGTTTGAATCAAATTTATTTAGATAGATAGTTTAAATGTTTTAGAAAGATGAAATAAACACTCGATAAGGACTGAAAGTAATTAACTTACCTAAGAAATTAAAATTACTGACAGTCACCACCTTATAAATTAGGTGCCACTTAGAGCTCTGACAAACTAAGTTTAATATAGGACCTTATGAGAAATTCACTTATAGATCTGCTTGTCTGAAACCATTAGGCAAATCGTCAGTAAACTTTGCATTAATGGCCTTTAGGTGGTCCTCTCACAGAATTGTATCTGATGACTCAGGCCACAATCCATATGGTTGCCATATGGGAACTTAGTTTAACATGGGATTTTATTAAAAATTCTCTTGAAGATGTTCTTTAATGGAACCACTGAGCCAAGCGGAAACAAACTAGGCAGCATGCAGTGGTGTGTTACTAAGGTAATCCTCTTTCAGAATTATATTCGATGACCTGGACTGCCATCCAAGGGAACCACAGTTAAACTTGGTATAGGATAGGATCCATAGGGAAATTCATTTAAAAGAACCAGTTAGCCAATCGGAACTTGACAGCAATGTTCCAGGCTGCCAGGTCCAGGTGAGCAATACAGGCTCCTGGGAGCCTCTAGTTTCCTTGTAAAAATCAGTAATGTTAACATTCACCATTACAGGAGAAATGCAACTAAAAAAGTAACTGACAAATATTCCTAGTAACAAATGGGAGGAAATTTTCTACTTGTGGTAAATCTGGAATCTATGCTGATGCCAGAGTAAAACCACAAATCTACAATTAGAAAGTTTGCCTCATTCCCCCCGATAATTTTGGTGTGTGGCTTTGTAGCTCCCCGAGATGCACCCTTACAGCATTAAATTAAGTTTTAGATAGAAGAAAATTTGACTCTTGCAAATTCAGGATACATATATTTGCACTGTAAAACATTGGGACCATTAAAAATTTGAGGTAACCAGAGTGCACCGTAATTCTTTTTTAGCTCACCTGGCCTAAAAGGCCATGTGAGCTTTTGCCATCACTTGGCGTCCGTTGTCGTCCGTCGTTAACTTTTTCAAAAATCTTCTCCTCTGAAACGGCTGGACAGATTGGATCGAAGCTTCATAGGAATGATATATGACATGTCCTCCACAAACGATCCTCATTTTATATTGATCCGATGAAAAACATGGCCACTTTTGCTAAAAATAGAAGATAGGGGTAAATTGCTGTTTTTTGCTAATAACTCAAAAACGTTACAGATATCCAAAATCTGACAGGGTGAAATTGATCAGCATGACAAGATCTACCTACTCTGAAATTTTGAAGGAAATCCCAAAACCCATTTAGGAGTTATTGCCCTTTTTTTCGTCAAATTTTCAAAATTTAACATTTTCGTCATATATCTCCAAAACTATTTGAGATAGAAGTGAAATGTAAATTTGAAAAATGTTTGCCATGTTGAAATCTACATACCCTGAAATTTTAAAGGAAATCCCAAAACCCATTTAGGAGTTATTGCCCTTTTTTTGTCAAATAAATTTTCCATGAACAATTGAACCAATTGCAACATGGTCAAATAGTTGATTAATTTTCCAATGAAAACCAGACTCCAGGTGAGCGATACAGGCTCTGGTGAGCCATTTGTTTCAATAATGGTCCATAGTTAATAGCAGTAGGAATCAACTATGATCCTTAACTCCTCTTTGACCAGTAATTAGAGTAGGTGCTACAACATTAATGTTCCATAAAACACTCACTCATTTTATTTACAGAAATTTGGGGAAATTTATTTATTATCTAATAAAAATTACTTTCTTAATTTCAGGTATTTGTAAATGCGGAAATAGAGAGCATGAGCAAAGCATTGAAATAGGTATGATAAAGGAGTGTATTATTTTATTATTTTGTGATGATAGTAAACACTTTATTTTCCATCCAAAAAAATTGAAGAAGCAACAATATACATGTATGATATAAAATTTCAACTCCAAATTCAAGCTGAATTCAAATTTGATGACAGACTTTTGAACAAAAGAAGGTACATCAATTTAAGGAGGTATGGATAACGATTGTAGGAAAAAATCATGTTTATACTTATTTTATTATATTAACAGGTTGTGCTTTCAAGTGATCACTAAATGTTTTGATATACAAGCCTTTTTAGCTCACCTGGCCCAAAGGGCCAAGTGAGCTTTTCTCATCACTTGGCGTCCGTCGTCCATCGTCCGGCGTCGTCGTTAACATTTTGAACTTCTTCTAGAGAACCACTGAATGGAATGAAACCAAACATGGCATGAATGTTCCTTATGAGGTGCTGACCAAGTGTTGTTACTTTGTAGCCGATCCATCATCCAAGATGGCAGCCAGCGGGGACTTAGTTTAACATAGAACCCTATGGGAAATGCATACAAATGACTTCTTTTAGTGACCCACTGAATGGAATAAAACCAAACATGGCATGAATATTCCTTATGAAGTGCTGACCAAGTGTTGTTACTTTGTAGCTGATCCATCATCCAAGATGGCCGCCAGCGGGGAACTTGGTTTAACATAGGACCCTATTGGAAATGCATACAAATGACTTCTTTTAGAGAACCACTGGATGGAATGAAACTAAATCTGGCATGAATGTTCCTTATGAGGTGCTGACCAAGTGTTGTTACTTTGTAGCCGATCCATCATCCAAGATAGCCGCCAGCGGGGGACTAAGTTTAACATTGGACCCTATGGGAAATGCATACAAATGACTTCTTTTAGAGAACCACTTAATGGAATGAAACCAAACATGGCATGAATATTCCTTATGAAGTGCTGACCAAGTGTTGTTACTTTGTAGCCGATCCATAATCCAAGATGGCCGCAAGCGGGGGACTTAGTTTAACATAGAACCCTATGGGAAATGCATACAAATGACTTCTTTTAGTGAGCCACTTAATGGAATGAAACCAAACATGGCATGAATATTCCTTATGAAGTGCTGACCAAGTGTTGTTACTTTGTAGCTGATCCATCATCCAAGATGGCCGCCAGCGGGGAACTTAGTTTAACATTGGACCCTATGGGAAATGCATACAAATGACTTCTTTTAGAGAACCACTGAATGGAATGTAACAAAACATAGCATGAATGTTCCTTATGAGGTGCTGACCAAGTGTTGTTACTTTGTAGCCGATCCATCATCCAAGATGTTTAGAAGTCTATCAGAAAATTGTAAAAAAAATTCTGAATAGTCACAACTTGACCACATATTCAAAAATAATAATGATAAGATGTCTTCAGTAGCTATTGTAAGACTACACTAAGATGACCTGTTTTTAATTTTAAATACTGTGTCAAATTAAACCAATCTTGGTCTCAATCATTATATAATTTTACATAATTTCCAAAATCACATTAGATACAGGTGAGCGACACAGGCTCTTGAGAGCCTCTAGTTTGATATGCCAAACATAGAAGTGAATGGATTCAAACAGGATTTGTATGTTACCAAAGCAAACACATAGTAAACTCAAAATCCCTTGCCTCTTTTGATAGTAAATAAACTACTGTAGGGAAAAAGGTTCCCCATTCAAAAATCATTGTCTAAGAACCAGAGAATTTATTTTAGATGGAATTATGTCCAAATATTTTACTTTCAGTACATGACAAGGAATATGCTGTGCTGAAAACAAATCATTTTTATATGACCGCAAAATTTTTGCGGTCGTATATTGGTATGACGTTGGCGTCGTCGTCTGCGTCGTCGTCCGTCGTCTGCGTCGTCGTCCGAAGACATTTGGTTTTCGGACTATAACTTTAGTATAAGTTAATAGAAATCTATAATATTTAAACACAAGGTTTATGACCACAAAAGGAAGGTTGGGATTGATTTTGGGAGTTTTGGTCCCAACAGTTTAAGAATTGGGGGCCAAAAAAGGGCCCAATAAGCATTTTTCTTGGTTTTCGCACAATAACTCTAGTATAAGTAAATAGAAATCTATGAAATTTTAACACAAGGTTTATGACCACAAAAGGAAGGTTGGGATTGTTTTGGGGAGTTTTGGTCCCAACAGTTTAGGAATTAGGGGCTAAAA
Organism: Mytilisepta virgata; assembly: GCA_028015205.1. Classification (NCBI taxonomy): domain Eukaryota; kingdom Metazoa; phylum Mollusca; class Bivalvia; order Mytilida; family Mytilidae; genus Mytilisepta; species Mytilisepta virgata. Next base: position 26,446,566 of record CM051513.1, read on the forward strand.
AAGGGCCCAAATAAGCATTTTTCTTGGTTTTTGCACAATAACTTTAGTATAAGTAAATAGAAATCTATGAAATTTAAACACAAGGTTTATGACTACAAAAGGAAGGTTGGGATTGATTTTTGGAGTTTTGGTCCCAACAGTTTAGGAATTAGGGGCCAAAAGGGTCCAAAATTAAACTTTGTTTGATTTCATCGAAAATTGACCTATTGGGGTTCTTTGATATGCCGAATCTAACCGTGCATTTAGATTCTTAATTTTTGGTCCCGTTTTCAAATTGGTCTACATTAAGGTCCAAAGGGTCCAAAATTAAACTTAGTTTGATTTTAACAAAAATTGAATTCTTTGGGTTCTTTTATATGCTGAATCTAAACATGTACTTAGTTTTTTTATTATGGGCCCAGTTTTCAAGTTGGTCTAAATCGGGGTCCAAAATTAAACTTTATTTGATTTCATTGAAAATTGAACTATTGGGGTTCTTTGATATGTCGAATCTAACCATGCATTTAGATTCTTAATTTTTGGTCCCGTTTTCAAATTGGTCTACATTAAGGTCCAAAGGGTCCAAAATTAAACTTTGTTTGATTTTAACAAAAATTGAATTCTTCGGGTTCTTTGATATGCTGAATCTAAACATGTACTTAGTTTTTTTATTATGGGCCCAGTTTTCAAGTTGGTCCAAATCGGGGTTCAAAATTAAACTTTGTTTGATTTCATCGAAAATTGAACTATTAGGGTTCTTTGATATGCCGAATCTAGCCGTGCATTTAGATTCTTAATTTTTGGTTCCGTTTTCAAATTGGTCTACATTAAGGTCCAAAGGGTCCAAAATTAAACTTAGTTTGATTTTAACAAAAATTGAATTCTTGGGGTTCTTTGATATGCTGAATCTAAACATGTACTTATTTTTTAGCTCACCTGGCTAAAAACCAGGGTGAGCTTTAGCCATCACTTTGCGTCCGTCGTCCGTTGTCCGTCCGTCGTCTGTCGTCCGTCGTCCGTCCGTTAACTTTTCACATTTCAATCTTCTTCTAAAAAACCACTGAACCAAATGGAACCAAACTTGGCAGCAATGTTCCTGTGAAGGTCCTTTACAGAATTTATAATTTTGGTGCTGATCGAATATTCAACATGGCTGCCAGGCCCAATAATGTGTTCTGATTGGCTGAAATTTCAAAAATCTTCTTGTTTTATTGACCCAACACTAAAACCCTTGTAAAAACTTTCTTTATTTTCATAAAGTTTATTTAAATTCATTTACTTTTGAAATATGCATGAATTCTAGCAGTAGGTACATAAAAATGAAAATTAGCTAAGTAGAAATGGCTGAATTATTTTGATTAAAATATTTCTTACAAGTGTACATGTATATATACTCTCATAGAATTTGATTTTACATAGATTTCTTAGGTGCATGATTATGGTTTTATCTTTATAAACAGCATTATTCATTTCATCAGTTATTATTTTTAAACTTTCAACTTAGTTCAATTTCTTTTCTTTTTTTTTTTTGCATTGTTCACATCTCATACTGACTACGTACATTTGCCTGGTAATGTTGGGAAGTAATCTCTAAGATTTATGGTTTTTAATGAAAATAGCAGGATAAATAATAAACCTAACCCTCATTTCTTAGGAGAAAAACATACATGTGATATCTCACACCCTTTATCATTCCACAGATGCACTAATTTGTTAATTTCCTAAAATTTGTTAACATAGTTTTCACACTCTCACCCTTGACATTTTTGATTGATCACATGTATGTAAGTATGCATTTCATTATATATTTGTTTTAGTTTTCACTCCAATGTAAGCTAGATTTTCATATAGTGTCAATTTTTTAATGATCTTTTATGTTTTTCATTTTGCTGGAGAGATTAGATAAGAATTACATAACTTTTTAAACAATTTTTAATTCAATTTCCATTCTTGGTTTTATTATTACACAGAATGCAATCAGCAGAATCACAGTGGTAATTATTGAATGAACATTTTTAACTAATATTCAAGTTTTTGGTTTGTTTTTGATGTAATATTCTGTGTGGATATCACTAACTTTTATAATGGTTGAGATGATCAATTATACGGAATTTTGTAGTGGATTAATGTTACTAAATTTTTGGTAAACAAATCCAGATATTCTACATCTTGTTGACAGAGCAGTAACACCTTTTCACCTTTTTGCAATAGCAGCAGGGCATAAAGTGTTTTGGTCTGTGTTTGTCTGTATGTACGTCCCACTAGGTTAAGATCTAGATTGAAGGTAGTTTAATGGGAAGTAGATGTCATACCAACATGGAACATTGTTAGTAAATACCTTAAGATGGGGTCTATTCAACATTGAGGTGAAAGGGATGGTGTGACCTCAATATCATGGTTGACTGCTCACGTTTCCCCTAAATTAGGTTAAAATTTCGATTGAAGGTAGTTTAATGGAAAGAAGATGTCATATCAAAATGAAACTTTGTCACTAAATGGCATCTTTTCAAAATTTAGGTCAAATGGGTGGTATGACCAATTTCACAGTTGACTGATCATGATGTAGGTTTTTTTATACGACTGCAAATATTTGTGGTCTATATGGTATGAGCCTGCTGTTGACGTCGGCTTTATAATTAGTTAGGTTTCCACTCATTTACTTTTGTTTTATTGAATGTATCCTTATAATATTTTATCGCTGTGCTTTCCCATATGAAATACAGGTTAAGATTGATTTAGGGAAATCTGCCCACTCCCGTTTTTTAGCTCACCTGACCCAAAGGATCAAATGAGCTTTTCTCACCACTTGGCGTCCGTCGTCCGTTAACTTTTACAAAAATCTTCTCTGAAACTACTGGGCCAAATGGAACCAAATTTGGTGGAATAGTCCTAGGGTGGCCCTCTTCCAAAATTATGTCCGGCATCTCCAGCTTCCAACCTACATGGCTGCTGTTACTAAAAAATAGAAAAAAGGGGGGATGAATTTCAAAAATCTTCTATGAAACTACAAGGCCAATTGGATCCAGACTTGGCAGTAATGGTCCTTAGGAGGTTCTCTCTCAGAATAATGTCTGTTAACAACCACAGCCAAACTTGGTTTAATATAGGGCCCTATGAGAAAATTTCATTGAAAATCTTCTTGTCTGAAAGCACTTGACCAATTGGAACCAGACTTAGCAGCAATGGTCCTTGGGAGGTCCCCTTTCAGATGTGTCCGATTTTGTGGACTGTGAACTAAGATGGCCACCACAGCCGAACTTAGTTTAACATAGGACTCTATGGGAAATACACTCAAAAATCTTTTCATCTGAAAGTACTGTACCAATTGGAACTAAAGTTGGTACCATTGGTCCTTAGATGGTCCTATTTCAGAAATGTGTCCGATTACCCAGATTGTCAACCAAGATGGCTGCCACAGACAAATTTAGTTAATATAGGACCCCATGGGAAAATCAATTTAAAAATCTTCTTGTCTGAAACCACTTAGCCAGATGGAACAAGACTAAGCAGTAATGGTCCTTAGATTGTTCTCTTTTAGAAATGTGTCCATTGTTTGACATCCCGACTTCCAACCGATGTCACATGGCTGTTGTTATTAAAAATAGAAAAAAGGGGGGATGAATTTAAAAAATCTTCTATGAAACTACAAGACCAATTGCAACCAGACTTGGCAGTAATGGTCCTTAGGAAATATGTCTGATGACCCAGACTGTTAACCAAGAAGGCAGCCACAGCCAAACTTACTTTAGCATAGAACTCTATAGATTGACTGCAACACTTAATTTTTTAGTCCTGCTCAAGGTGCAAAGTTAAATCCAGGTGAGCGATACAGGCTCTTGAGAGCCTCTAGTTTTTATTATGGGCCCAGTTTTCAATTTGGTCCAAATCGGGGTCCAAAATTAAAGCTAAAAAAGGGGTAAATTATTTTTTTTGGGGGGGGGGGGGGGGGGGGGGGGCAATTCTCCACAGCATATTGTATTGCACAAGAAGCAAAAAATTGAATATAAATTCAAATCATATGACCAATTCTAAGTTCTTTATTTCAGTTATTCTGTGTCAGAAACCTATTTTGTGTCAAATATTTGAAGAAATTTTCAATTGCACAGTATTGTGCAATAGCAAGAAATTGATATGTGTGCCCTGTTATCAAAACCTTATTATTAACCAATTCCATGACTATGATGTCATTTTCTATTTTAATATGTTATGGTGTATTTAAATGGGCTGTTATGGTTGCAACGTATAAAAAAATGGGGGGGGGGGGGGGGGGGGTTGAAAACAAAATTTAGAGGGGGGGGGGGGGTAAATGAGAAATTGGGGAGGGGGTAATTTTTTCCTCATTTCATATTTCATAAATTAAAAAGAAAATTTCAAATTATTTTAGCAAAAAAAGGGGGTGTTACAATAAATTTTATTGCTTTTTGTTTTTTTTTTTTTGGGAGGGGGGGTCAATGTGCAACTTCATAGTGTATTGCACAAAAGCTAAAAAAAGGGGTAAATTATTATTTTTTTTTTGGGGGGGGGGGCAATTCTCCACAGCATATTGTATTGCACAAGAAGCAAAAAATTGAATATAAATTCAAATCATATGACCAATTCTAAGTTCTTTGATTTCAGTTATTCTGTGTCAGAAACCTATTATGTGTCAGATATTTGAAGAAATTTTCAATTGCACAGTATTGCGCAATAGCAAGAAATCTTCAATTGCACAGTATTGCGCAATAGCAAGAAATTGATATGTGTGCCCAATTTTAAATTTTAAATCTAGTACAAAGCAGGGATCATATTTATTATCATATCAACATGTTCTCGTCCTGATATGCACCTGGTTCCACTGGACTTTAAACAATAATCCATCCTCCGTTATTTAACGTAATAAATGTTTATTTTAACAAATTGGTTTCTACAATTAAGAACTACAATCACGATGAAGGTGGCTGACATCAAATGCCATGGCCCAAAAACAAAATGGTTTCAAACATCATTGAATTCATCTAATATAGCTGCACTATTATTTGGATACTATAGCAACCAACATAACTGATTTTTTGTAAAAATGGTAAAAAATATGCACCTTTCCAATTTTTGACTGAAAATTAAGTCTCTTTTGAATTTCACTGGAGATGAGTCTTAATTTTTCAGATACCATATAATATTAATTTACCCCTGTCCGTCTGTAAGTTTGTCCTTTCGTCTGACAGGATATAGATACATGGTTTGTCTGGCTAACTCCTCCTACAGTTTTAGATCTACAGCTTTAATATTTGTGGAGATGTGCATGTCATTTGCCATCACTTTTTGTCCGTCGTCCGTCCGTCGTAAACTTTTCATTCAAAAATCTTCTTCTCTGAAACTGCTGGGCCGATTGGTTTGAAACTTAATAGGAATTATCTATGACATGTCCTCTACAAACGATCCTCAAATTATTTTGATCTGGCGTAAAACATGGCTGTCGTAGCTAAAAATAGAATATAGGGGTGGATGTGTTGTTTTTGGCTTATAACTTAAAAACCATTACAGATATCGAAAATCTGACATGGGGTAAAATTGATCAGCATGATGAGATCTACCTACCCTGAAATTTTGAAGGAAATTCCACAGCCCGTTTAGGAGTTATTGCCCTTTTTTGTCAAATTTTCAAAATTTTAACATTTTTCGTCATTTATCTCCAAAACTGTTTCAGATAGAAGTGAAATGTAATTTTAAAAATGTTTCCCATGTTGAGATCTACCTACCCTGAAATTTTAAAGTAAATATCAAAACCCATTTAGGAGTTATTGCCCTTTTTTCGTCAAATTTTCAAAATTTTAACATTCAAAAATCTTCTCTGAAACCGCTGGGCCGATTGGTTTGAAACTTAATAGGAATGATCTATGACATGTCCTCCACAAACAATCCTCATTTTATATTGATCCGATGAAAAACATGGCCACTGTTGCTAAAAATAGAACATAGGGGTAAATTGCTGTATTTTTCAAAATTTTAACATTTTTGCATTTATCTCCAAAACTATTTGAGGTAGAAGTGAAATGTAAATTGAAAAATGTTTGCCATGTTGAGATCTACATACCCTGAAATTTTGAAGGAATTCCCAAATTCTATTTAGGAGTTATTGGTTTGTGTAATTTGAGGTCGGGTTCTGTTACATTTATTTAAGGTTCACCCTTATTCCTGGTCAATTTTATCAACTTCCTGCCAGGATTACCACCATCAGGGAACATATTTTAACATTAAACCTTATGAAAAATAAATCTTCAACAAATTTTCCCTGGACAATTGAACCAATTACAACAAACTTGGTCAAATAGTTGATTAATTGTCCAATGAAAACCAGACTCCAGGTGAGCGATACAGGCTCTGGAGAGCCTCTTGTTTTCTATTGTCATCACCTGCCTTCTGTCGTCGTCGATGTTGTAAACTTTCCTTTAAAGATTTTCTCCTCTGAAACCACTTGGCCAATTGGAACAAAACTTGGCAGCAATGGTCCATAGGTGATTATCTTTCAGAATTGTATCCAATGACCCTGCCCATCATCCAAGATGGCCACCAGAGCCGAACTTAGTTTAACATAGGACCCTATGGGAAATTTATTTAAAGACCTTATCTGAAACCACTCAGCCGATTGGAACAAAACTTGGCAGCAATGGTCCTTAGGTGGTCTTCTTTCAGAATTTTATTTGATGACCCAGTCCACCATCAAAGATGGCTGCCAGAGCCGAACATAGTTTTACATAGGATCCTATGGGAAATTTACTTAAAGATCTTCTTGTATGAAACCACATGGCCAATTGGAACAAAACTAGGCAGCAATGGTCCTTAGATGGTTCTCTTTCAGATGTATATTTGATGACTCGACCCGTAGTCGAACATAGTTTAACATTGGACTCTATGAGAAATTTACTTAAATATCTTCTTGTCTGAAACGACTTGGCAAATTTGAACAAAACTTTGCAGCAATGGTCCAACATCCAAGATTACTGCCAGAGCGGAACTTAGTTTAACATAGGACCTAATGGGAAAGGTCACTGAATGATCTTGTTTGAAACCAGTGAGCCAATTGGAACTTGACAGCAATGTTCCAGACTGCCAGTGAAGATGGACATAGTCCAGGTGAGGGGAAGTCTTTAGTTTCATACTAGCTGCATAATGGGAACATGGTTTGTCCAGCTAACTTCTCCTACACTTTTGGAGGTACAGCTTTAATATTTTGTAGGATGTTTATACACATACATTGTAATGGAGGTGCGCATGTCCACAGGATTTAGATTTTTTTATACGACCGCAAATTTTTGCGGTCGTATATTGGTATAACGTTGGCGTCGTCGCCGTCGTCATCATCGTCCGAAGACATTTGGTTTTCGCACTATAACTTTAGTATAAGTTACTAGAAATCTATGAAATTTAAACACAAGGTTTATGACCACAAAAGGAAGTTTGGGATTGATTTTGGGAGTTTTGGTCCCAACAGTTTAAGAATTAGGGGCCAAAAAAGGGCCCAATAAGCATTTTTGGTTATCGCACTATAATATAAGTTAATAGAAATCTATGAAATTTAAACACAAGGTCTATGACCACAAAAGGAAGGTTGGGATTGATTTTGGGAGTTTGGTCCCAACAGTTTAAGAATTAGGGGTCAAAAAAGGGCCCAATAAGCATTTTTGGTTATTATCTTGGTGTAAGGGAGGTAATCCAAACACATTTAAAGTAAAATGTTGTGTATGACTCGATTACCTCCCTTACAAGTCGTAAATTATGTTTTAAGAAATGGGGGGGGGGAGGTGAAAACAAAAATTATGGGGGTGGGCAATTTTTTTCTCATTTCAGATTTCAGAAACTAAAAAGAAAATTTCAATTTTTTTTTTTCACAAAAAGGGGGGGTTACAATAATTTTTATTGTTTTTTTTTTGTTTTTTGTTTTTTTGTTTTTTGGGGGGGGGGTCAATGTACAACTTCATAGTGTATTGCACAAAAGCAAAAAAAGGGGTAATTTTTTTTTTTGGGGGGGGGGCAATTTTTTTTTGCCCCAATTGTTCAGGGTTGGAGCTCTGCGGTCGTATCCGCGCTCAGCGAAGCAATTTATTCAAAATTCTCAAAATGACAGGTAGCTGGACTTTTCGTACTAGCTGCACTGTTTATAATTTCTTATGGTCATACTGGGGCATCATTTGTGTCCTACAGACACTTCACTTTAAAAAAATCACTCCTAGCAAACACTTTGTCCATAATTGTCAAGTGCGGGTAGGGGCATACTTCTTTTCTCGCTTCTATCTTTCATTTTTTTTTCCCCAGATACAAAGGGTCAAAGTTGCAGTCATACCATGCTGCATTTAGCAAAGCTCTTTATTAAAAATTGATTGTCTTAGAACCAGAGAATTTATTTATTAGCTCACCTGGCCAAAGGCCATGTGAGCTTTTGTCATCACTAACTTTTCACATTTTAATCTTCTCCTATGAAACCACCTGGTCAAATGGAATTAAATTTGGCAGGAAGCATCTATGTAAGGTCCTTTATAAGATTGCTCATTTCATCCCGATCGGACAACAAGCAAGGCCGCCATGGGCAATTGTTGTTTCTGATTGGCTGAGTTTTCAAAAATCTTCTCCTCTGAAACAGCTGGGCCAAATGGAACAAAACTTGACAGGAAGCATATATGGGAGGTCCTTTATAAAGTTTCCTCATTTCATCCTGATTGGAATACAAATATGGCGGCCATGAGTAGTTCTTGTTTCTGATTGGCTGATATAAAAAAATCTCCTCTGAAGTCGTTTGGCCAAATGGAACGAAACTTGACAGAAAGCACCCAATTTGGAGGTTCTTTACAAAGTTTCCTCATTTCGTCCTGATCAGGCAACAAGCATGGCCGTCATAGGCAGTTCCTGTCTTTCATCTTTCATCGGTTGATAGTCTTCTTCTTTGAAACTGCTTGGCCAAAGGGAATGAGACTTAACAGGAAGCATCTGTGGAGGTTTTACAAAGTTTCCTCATTTTGTCCAGTTCATGCAACAAACATGGCTGCCAGGGGCAATTCTTGTTTCTGATTGGTTGCTGGCTTTCAGTAGAGGACTAAGGTTACCATAAGACCTTATAGGAAATACACGCAAAAATCTTCTGGAGAACTGCCAAATTTTAGAATATGCTGACCAGTAAGTTACATAAGAAGGACCTTGATGAAAAAAAATTTGGTTCCTACAAGGCTTACCACACCTCATAATGATAATGCCAGGTGAGCGATACAGACTCAGCCCCTTGAGCCTCTAGTTTCAAATGGCATAATGTTCAAAAATTTTTTTTTTTAGTATCCGGCAGGACTGACAAGATCAAACTTCTTTGTTACAAAAATGTTTATAGTCGGTTAGGAAAGCAGAAACACAGTATTTTAATAAAGGCCTTAATCCTATGTTTACCACATTATTTTTCAAAATTGGAAGTAAATTTATTTAGAATAGAAATTTAAGCTATATTTATGCATGTGTTATAAAAGAATTAAAAAAAAAAAAACATTGACATTACTTTCAATTCTTTATTTCAGAGGAAGATTCTATGATGTAAGAATTATACAGGAGTGTAATTTTGATATATATATTATAATGATGAAAGTAAGCAAATTATTGTCTTTCCAACAATGTTTGACAAAAATGGAAAGAATGAAGGATAATATGATAGGAAACGTCAAAACCGAATTCAAGCAAATTTTAAAAAAATCTCTCCTAACAAAACAACTTTGTTCATAGTTGTTAAATGCAGGCAGAGGCATACTTCTTTTCTAGTTTCTCTTATTTTTTTCCCCCAGATGCAAAGGGTCAAAGTTGCAGTCATACCATGCTGCATTTAGCAAAGCTCTTTATTAAAATAGAATGAAACCGAAATGATTTGTCTTTTTAGATCTACAGAATATATTCTGAAACTTTATATATAATTCTAGAATTGGTTGCCTGTGATAAATAATGTGGTAAAATTCATATGTTCCTCTTTAGATTGAGGTAGATTTTAGATATATCGCTTTAATCTCTTTTACTGGATATTGCCTCCATCTTAATTTACATTTTAAAAAAGCTGTCTCTTCTTTCATATAAATTGGTTTTTTTTCAACATTAGTCATTAATTAATATAATTTTTATTTGATAGTGTTGTTAAAGAATTGATATTTTTGGAGATAATTGAGCATCCTTGTCTGGATACTCTGTTTTTAGATTGATTTTTTCTATGTAATTTAAAATTGAGTCATGTTAGAATCAAAATGTACATTGCTGATTTTTTAATTGTTTTGTCTTTAAGATTTTCAGAATCTCTCATCCCACAATTGTCACTGAATTGACAATGGTTCAATTTTAAGTTTAGGTCAATGGCATTGTGCAATCCGTATATACAACTGGGAAATATTTTCCACAATGTGCACCAAAAATTTTTAATGGCATATTATTGTTCACATGTACATATATGTATCTATGTCGTATAATTTTTCCAGCATATTATGATGTTTAAGTTCATCAATGCAGTCTCTATAAATTTATCAACTTTTTTCATTTTTATGTCTGGTGCTAAAATGTAATATTTTTGTTTACAAGTGTCACTATACATATTCCTAACTGTGTTTTCAAGTTAAAAAATAGAAAGAAATATTACAGAAAATCGGTTGGAATGGCCTTGGGTTATAAGGAATGTCTTGATAAGTATATTAAAATTTTTGAAACTGAATCGCCATACATTTTCTGGTTTAAACTGGCTTCTGAAGTGTTAAATTCAGATGAAGATAGTGTTAAATTCAGATGAAGATATGATAACTGGTATAGTTTATATATTCCACCAGAATCTTCATATACATTACCCAAAGCATTTGATCAAATTGAGAATGAGTTCCGAAATTTTTCTCAAAATTATACCCAGATTTATTTACTTGGTGATTTTAATTCCAGAACGGCTATAGATTACATTGACATTAATCTAGACGAGTATGAAATAGATTTTTTCACCATTTGTATAAGATTAATTGCTTTGTAACACATATATGTAACTTATTTGTAGATAGCTCAAAACTTTCATTTAGGACATACAAACAAAAACGAAACTATGTGAATAAAAAGCCCAAGGTCAATAAACCGTGGATTGATTATGATTGTAAATTTGCACGGCAAAACTATAGAAAATTGAAGCATCAATTTAAAAAGAAGAGAACCAATCAGTTAAAACAAAAGGTTTTCGAAGCCGAGAAACAATACAAAAAGACCATGGATCGGAGTATCAAAAATCACCGAAAAGATATGAAATCCAAATTGAAAAACTTTAAAACATCGAACCCGAAAGAATATTGGAAAATTCTTAGTGAAAGTAATACTAAGAAACAGCCTGATATTCCTTTTGGATGATCTTTTCCAGTTTTTAGCTCACCTGGCTAAAAGCCAGGGTGAGCTTTTGCCATCACTTTGCGTCCGTCGTCCGTCCGTCGTCTGTCGTCCGTCGTCCGTCCGTTAACTTTTCACATTTCTATCTTCTTCTAAAAAACCACTGAACCAAATGGAACCAAACTTGGCAGCAATGTTCCTGTGAAGGTCCTTTACAGAATTTGTAATTTTGGTGCTGATCGAATATTCAACATGGCTGCCAGACCCAATAATGTGTTCTGATTGGCTGAAATTTCAAAAATCTTCTTGTTTTATTGACCCAACACTAAAACCCTTGTAAAAACTTTCTTTATTTTCATAAAGTTTATTTAAATTCATTTACTTTTGAAATATGCATGAATTCTAGCAGTAGGTACATAAAAATGAAAATTAGCTAAGTAGAAATGGCTGAATTATTTTGATTAAAATATTTCTTACAAGTGTACATGTATATATACTCTCATAGAATTTGATTTTACATAGATTTCTTAGGTGCATGATTATGGTTTTATCTTTATAAACAGCATTATTCATTTCATCAGTTATTATTTTTAAACTTTCAACTTAGTTCAATTTCTTTTCTTTTTTTTTTTTTGCATTGTTCACATCTCATACTGACTACGTACATTTGCCTGGTAATGTTGGGAAGTAATCTCTAAGATTTATGGTTTTTAATGAAAATAGCAGGATAAATAATAAACCTAACCCTCATTTCTTAGGAGAAAAACATACATGTGATATCTCACACCCTTTATCATTCCACAGATGCACTAATTTGTTAATTTCCTAAAATTTGTTAACATAGTTTTCACACTCTCACCCTTGACATTTTTGATTGATCACATGTATGTAAGTATGCATTTCATTATATATTTGTTTTAGTTTTCACTCCAATGTAAGCTAGATTTTCATATAGTGTCAATTTTTTAATGATCTTTTATGTTTTTCATTTTGCTGGAGAGATTAGATAAGAATTACATAACTTTTTAAACAATTTTTAATTCAATTTCCATTCTTGGTTTTATTATTACACAGAATGCAATCAGCAGAATCACAGTGGTAATTATTGAATGAACATTTTTAACTAATATTCAAGTTTTTGGTTTGTTTTTGATGTAATATTCTGTGTGGATATCACTAACTTTTATAATGGTTGAGATGATCAATTATACGGAATTTTGTAGTGGATTAATGTTACTAAATTTTTGGTAAACAAATCCAGATATTCTACATCTTGTTGACAGAGCAGTAACACCTTTTCACCTTTTTGCAATAGCAGCAGGGCATAAAGTGTTTTGGTCTGTGTTTGTCTGTATGTACGTCCCACTAGGTTAAGATCTAGATTGAAGGTAGTTTAATGGGAAGTAGATGTCATACCAACATGGAACATTGTTAGTAAATACCTTAAGATGGGGTCTATTCAACATTGAGGTGAAAGGGATGGTGTGACCTCAATATCATGGTTGACTGCTCACGTTTCCCCTAAATTAGGTTAAAATTTCGATTGAAGGTAGTTTAATGGAAAGAAGATGTCATATCAAAATGAAACTTTGTCACTAAATGGCATCTTTTCAAAATTTAGGTCAAATGGGTGGTATGACCAATTTCACAGTTGACTGATCATGATGTAGGTTTTTTTATACGACTGCAAATATTTGTGGTCTATATGGTATGAGCCTGCTGTTGACGTCGGCTTTAGTTAAAAATAGTAAACGAATACATAAAATCTACTGATGATCTTTTATTCCTATATATGAAAAACTTCATTCTAGATACTGGAATATTGCCTGATATTTGGCTTGTTGGTAATATTAAACCTATATACAAAAATATGGGGAACCCGAATGACCTGAAAATTTTCAGACCAATCACTATTTTGAGTTGTCTGGGGAAATTATTTACTGCACTTCTAAACGAAAGGTTAAACTGTTTTTCGGAAGAAAATATCTTGTTATGGGAAAATCAGTTTGGATTAAGAAAATTTTATTCGACAACCAACAGCATTTTTAGCTCACCTGGCCCGAAGGGCAATTGAGCTTTTCTCATCACTTGGCGTCCGGTGTCGTCTGTCGTCGTCGTTAACATTTTACATTTTGAACTTCTTCTAGAGAACCACTGAATGGAATGAAACCAAACATCGCATGAATGTTCCTTATGAGGTGCTGACCAAGTGTTGTTACTTTGTAGCCGATCCATCATCCAAGATGGCCGCCAGCGGGGAACTTAGTTTAACATAGGACCCTATGGGAAATGCATACAAATGACTTCTTTTAGAGAACCGTTGAATGGAATGAAACCAAACATGGCATGAATGTTCCTTATGAGGTGCTGACCAAGTATTGTTACTTTGTAGCCGATCCATAATCCAAGATGGCAGCCAGCGGGGGGACTTAATTTAACATAGAACCCTATGGGAAATGCATACAAATGACTTCTTTTAGTGACCCACTTAATGGAATGAAACCAAACATCGCATGAATATTCCTTATGAAGTGCTGACCAAGTGTTGTTACTTTGTAGCTGATCCATCATCCAAGATGGCCGCCAGCTGGGAACTTAGTTTAACATAGGACCCTATGGGAAATGCATACAAATGAATTCTTTTAGAGAACCACTGAATGGAATGAAACTAAATCTGGCATGAATGTTCCTTATGAGGTGCTGACCAAGTGTTGTTACTTTGTAGCCGATCCATCATCCAAGATGGCCGCCAGCAGGGGACTAAGTTTAACATTGGACCCTATGGGAAATGCATACAAATGACTTCTTTTAGAGAACCACTGAATGGAATGTAACAAAACATAGCATGAATGTTCCTTATGAGGTGCTGACCAAGTGTTGTTACTTTGTAGCCGATCCATCATCCAAGATGTTTAGAAGTCTATCAGAAAATTGTAAAAAAAATTCTGAATAGTCACAACTTGACCACATATTCAAAAATAATAATGATAAGATGTCTTCAGTAGCTATTGTAAGACTACACTAAGATGACCTGTTTTTAATTTTAAATACTGTGTCAAATTAAACCAATCTTGGTCTCAATCATTATATAATTTTACATAATTTCCAAAATCACATTAGATACAGGTGAGCGACACAGGCTCTTGAGAGCCTCTAGTTACATTGTATTCTTTGCAATTATTAAAAGTAAAAAGAAAAAACTGTTTTGCGCTTTCATAGATTTTGAAAAAGTCTTCGATACTGTAGTTAGACAAGCATTATGGTATAAACTTCTCCTAAATAATATAAATGGGAAAATGTACAATGTAATATTTAATATGTGTAATGATGCCAAGTCAAATGTTATTTATAATAATTGTAAATCTGAGTATGTTGCTTGTGAAAAGGGGGTTTGTCAGGGGGAAAATTTGTAACCTTTTCTGTTTGCACTCTTCCTTAATCATCTCCATACATTTTTTGGAAAGTGAAAATTTGTACAGATTGAAAACTATATCTGGCTTTGCTGAATCTAATCTTGATGTTTTTATTAAACTTTTTGTGCTCTTATATGCAGATAATTATACTTATGGCAGAATCTTCTGATGATTTACAAACCCATGTGGACAAATTTGGGGAGTACTGTAGATTATGGAGACTGAAGGTAAAAGTTGAAAAAACAAAAATCATTAATTTTGGTAAAGGTTACATGTACATTAAATTGAGAATGGTTTCTTTCTGGGGTAGACTTCTTAGCGGAAAACAATCAAAATTGTCATTTATATCTTATAAATTAATTAGATTTTTATTCGAAAATAACATCAATGTCATGTGGCCAAAATATGTGGAAAAAAAAATTTGATGATACTGGATTCTCGTATATTTGGAATACTGAGAACTGTAAGAATCCGAATTGGCTAACCAGTAATATTAAACTTCATTTGCTGGATCAGTTTAAGCAAGTTTGGCACGATATGGTACAAAATTCACCAAAGGCACTAAATTATAGAATTTTGAAAAAACACTCTGGAATTCGAAAATTATATCTCTCTGTTAGAAGATAAAGATATTTTTACTCTTTATAAATTTCGAACAACCAATAATCATTTACCAATAGAAACAGGTCATTGGATCAAATAAGTAGAGTTTGTACTTTTTGTGACTCACGTGACATTGGTGATGAATATCACTACATTATGAATTGTAAATATCTTTTGAATTTTAGAAGAAATATTTTCTATAGTTCACTTATTCAAAGACCAAACGTTTTAAAGTTCAAACAAATTATGAGTGCAACTCGTAAAAAAGATCTGCTGAGTTTGTGTAAAATCATTAGAATTATAAATAAACATTTTGTTCTCTAGGCAGTATCTTTTTTAACCGTACCACTTCATGTACATATTGTAAATAGTTTTATGTGTGTTGTATATTATTTGTGCATAATTATCTCAGTATTGGTTTATGAAATATAAAAAATTTGAAGTAACAGAATTACTTTAAAATGAAGCAACATGTCATCTGATGTGAAAAATTGCACGTAATAATCTATATACTTGAATATCATTGTAAAAATTTGACTGCCATGTCAGTTGCCTTAAATTTTAATCAAATTTTTAATGATACAGAACATAATTTTTATACGGCCGCAAAATTTTTGCGGTCGTATATTGGTATGACGTTGGCGTCGTCGTCGTCGTCCGAAGACATTTGGTTTTCACACTATAACTTTAGTACAATGTTTATGACCACAAAAGGAAGGTTGGGATTGTTTTTTGGTGTTTTGGTCCCAACAGTTTAGGAATTAGGGGCTAAAAAGGGCCCAAATAAGCATTTTTCTTGGTTTTTGCACAATAACTTTAGTAAATAGAAATCTATGAAATTTAAACACAATGTTTATGACCACAAAAGGAAGGTTGGGATTGATTTTGGGAGTTTTGGTCCCAACAGTTTAGGAATTAGGGGCCAAAAGGGTCCAAAATTAAACTTTGTTTGATTTCATCGAAAATTGAACTATTGGGGTTCTTTGATATGCTGAATCTAACCGTGTATTTAGATTCTTAATTTTTGATCCCGTTTTCAAATTGGTCTACATTAAGGTCCAAAGGGTCCAAAATTAAACTTAGTTTGATTTTAACAAAAATTGAATTCTTGGGGTTCTTTGATATGCTGAATCTAAACATGTACTTAGTTTTTTTTATTATGGGCCCAGTTTTCAAGTTGGTCCAAATCAGGGTCCAAAATTAAAGCTAAAAAAGGGGTAAATTTTTTTTTTTTGGGGGGGGGGCAATTCTCCACAGCATATTGTATTGCACAAGAAGCAAAAAATTGAATATAAATTGAAATCATATCACCAATTCTAAGTTCTTTGATTTCAGTTATTCTGTGTCAGAAACCCAATTTTAAATTTTAAATTGGTTATTTCTGATTTATATATAAAAACAAATAATACTGATATGGTTTGAATAGGTAAATTAAAAATTTTTAAGTTCTTAGACAACATTCATTCTGTGTCAGAAACCTATGCTGTGTCAAATATTTATTCACAATCCAAATTCAGTATTGTATCAAGCTTGAATGTTGTGTTCATAATTGCCCCAACAATTCAGGGTTCGACATCTGCGGTCGTATCTAGCTGCGCCCAGCGGAGCATTTTATTACCAACTGTGTTCACAGAAATTTACCAATATATATTGTATCATGATATTAAAGGGTTATTGCATTAATATTGAGGAATTTTTTCCTAGTATTGTAATATATTACTAAATCAGGGACACTATAAATTCTAAATTCATATCATTGTATCAGAGTGGTCTACATTTCACCTTATTAACATTGGGTCAATGGCATTAAGAATGATTTAGGGCATAAATTTTACTGTTATAATATTGTGTTGAACTCCATTAACATCAAAGTTTAGTAAAGTTGAGATATCAAAATCAATATACTCTACCTTGATCAGTCTGTGTGTATTTGTTATCTTTAAAGTAAATATTATATAAGTATATACCATACATTTTGCTCCAAAAATAATTTTTCACTAGTATTAACATTGAATTAAATTGTACACTGATTTGCACTGCCCTGCTGCACTTCACCAATGTTATTGTTATTTACCCTATAAACATGATAAATTATTGCCATGATTATTTAAACTTTTTAGTGATATTATAATAATTTTTAATGCCATATTGTTTTGTTCACCAAAATTCTACAATTATATACAGAATAATTTCACTGCCAAATTGTTTTTAGCTTATATTTTCTAGTGTACCATAGGTTATTTTTTACATTTTTGCACTGCATTTGTGAAACAGGGCCATTACAGATGTTTTTGTTATTACCATTTATTTCTGTTTTTTTTATTTACACTGCCGAAATACTGTGTTTTTGTACATCTCACGTTTATATAATCAGAGTAACAAACTATTTACATAACAATGGAATAAATTAGTATTTATGAATGAACGAAATAATACACTCCTGCTAATTGGATATCAAAAATGTCAACAAAAAATATCACATTATCCAAGATATTCAATTAGACAGAAACAACAATTCTGACAAAAATCAGCCATTTAATATGATTTTTATATATTTTATGTGTATATAGTATTCTATATGTGGCATATTTCAATCTATTGGCATTTATGTGAATTTTAAGGTGAACTAGGTCACTTGACCAAACAAATATGTTCAAATATGATGAAATCTGTCTTCTTGAAAGAAAATTAGTTGACTCAAGAAGTCATTTCTTGTGCACAGAAACAAACATTTTCTATTATAATGACATTGTTGTCATCAATGTTAGATAAAAATTCTATCCAATTAGATGTAGGGGTATTCTATTATAAGGTATGCAAATAATACAATAAATATTATAAATAATCCAATAAATTTAACATAGAATAACTAAGAAATGGTTTGGTGTTTTGATATTATATCCCATTATCCTTTATCAGATATCCTATTTCAAGGAGTCTACTGTATATATATACTTCTGGCAGCTTTGAAGAAAATTAGTGACAAACAGCTCTAATTCCATGGCGTTTGTAATTTTTTCAGGGAGGGGTGAGGGGGTGGCTGTGTTGGATGCAGACTGTTGTAAAATTAATACTTGAAGAAATGCAAAGCTATGAATAAAAAGTGGTATAGACCATGGTTTCATTTCATAATGATATCCGACTATATGTAATTAAAGAGAATTTATATACTTTTCAACATTTTTAGCTCAGCTGTCCTAAAAGGACCTTTTGCCATCACTTGGTGTCCCTCGTCCGTCGTAAACTTTTTCAAAGATCTTATCCTCTGAGATCACTGAACCAATTACAGCCATAATTAGTCTGAATGATCCTTAAGGAATAAAGTTTGTTTTATTTTGTTGTCCGTCAAGAAACATGGCCCATCACTAAAAATAGAACATAGGGGGTAAACTGTAGTATTTGGCTTATATCTATTAAATTACAGCATTTAGAGTAAAACTGACGGGGTAAAAAGGTTCATTAGGTCAAGATCTACCTGCCATGAAATTTTCAGACGAATGTGTCGATTCTTTGTTGTGTTATTGCCCCTGAATTGTTAAGTTTAATGCAGTTTTGGGTTATTACTGTATTTTCTTGACTGTTAGTGTATGTGGACTATAGGTCTAATTGATACTTTCTCCATAGACTTATAATGGTAAAATGGTCATTTTAAAGGAAAAAAGTCTCGACCTATAGGCAGGAAAATACGGTTTCTTGAATATTATTATAGATGGTCAAACTGTAAACAGTAAAAATGTTATACAAAGTAAGATCTACAAATAAGTCAGCATAACCAAAATCGTCAATTGACCCCTTATAGGAGCTTTTGCCCTTTAAAGACAATTTTTCACATTTTTAGCTCACTTGACCCGAAGTCAGGTGAGCTATTGCCATCACTTGGCGTCCGTCGGCGTCCGTCCGTCGTCCGTCAAGAACTTTTTAAAAAATCTTCTCCTCTGAAACTGCTGGGCCAATATGAACCAAGCTTGGTCTGAATCATCACCAGGGGACCCAGTCTCAAAATTGTACCTGATGAGTCCAAGGACCAAACAGCATGGCCGCTGTTACTATATATAGAACATAGGGTTAAATTGCTGTTTTTGGTTAATAACTCAAAAACCGGTACAGATATCGAAAATCTGACGGGGTAAAAATGATCAACACGGCAAGATCTACCTACCCTGCAATTTTGAAGTTAATTGGAATACCCATCTTGGAGTTATTGCCCTTTTTTGTGAAATTTTCAAATTTTTTATACATTTTGTCTTATATTTTGAAATGTATTAGAGATAGAGGTTAAGTTTTATTGCAAAAATGTTCAGCATGTCAAGATCAACATACCCTCTAATTTTGTTATAAATCAGAATATCCATCTTGGGAGTTATTGCCCTTTCTTTGTCAAATTGTCAACATCATATAATATATTTTGCCTTATATTTCATTAACTATAAGAGATAGAAGTTAAGTTTAAATTGCAATTATGTTCAGCATGTCAAGACCTACATATCCTCTAATTTTGAAGTAAATATGATTACCCATCTTGGAGTTATTGCCCTTTTTTATCAAATTTTCCAAAAAATTAATATATTTCGTCATATATTTCAAAAAGTATTAGAGATAGAGGTTAAGTTTTAATCCTCTAAATTTGTAATAAATCTGAATACCCATCTTGGAGTTATTGTCCTTTCTTTGTCAAATTTTCAACATTTTAATATATAACGCCTGATATTTTATAAACTATAAGAGATAGAGGTTAACTTCAAACTGCAAAAGATTTCCATTAGTTAAGATCTGCCTCTTGAAATGCATTTTTGTAGTCTTTCAGCCAAAGGAGGTAAGTTTAAACTGCAGAAATGTTAAGCATGTCAAAATCTACATACCATGCAATTTTGAAACAAATATGATTACACGTCTTGTTCAAAAATCTTCTCTGACACTACTGGGCCAAATTGAACCAAACTTGGCCACAAGCATCATTACGGTATCTAGTTTAAAAAATATGTCCGATGACCCTGCCTGCCAACCAACATGGCCGACATGGCTAAAAATAGAACATAGGGGTAAACTGCAGTTTTTGTCTTATATCTCAATAACTAAAGCAGTTAGAGCAAAACTGATGGGTAAAAATGTTCATCAGGTCAAGGTCTACCTGCTATGAAATTTTCAGATGAATCGGTCAACCCTTTGTTGGGTTATTATCTTGAATATTATTATAGATAAAGACAAATTGTAAACAGCAAAAATGTTCAACAAAGTAAGATCTACAAATAAGTCAAATGACCAAAATCATTGATTGATCCCTTATAGGAGTATTTGCCCTTTAAACACGGCATCCAGTGCAAACTTTCGTTTAAAGATCTTTTCCTTTCAAACCACTGGGCCAATTGAGACCAAACTTTGGTAGAATGCTCCTTGGGTGGCCCCCTCCCAAAACTTTGTCTGGCATCCCCGACTTCCAACCGACATGGCTGCTATTACTAAAAATAGAAAAAAAGGAGGGGGTGAATTTAAAAAAATCTTTTTATATGAAACTGCAAGGCCAGTTGGAACCAAAGTTGGCAGTAATGGTTCTTAGGAGGTTCTCTTTCAGAAATAAGTCCAATGACCCGGACTGTTAACCAAGATGGCCGCCACAACCAAACTTAGTTTAACATAGAGCCCTATGGGAAAATTCTTTGAAAAATCTTGTCTTAAACCACTTGACCTCAAAGAGAGAAGTCGCTTCTCCCTATCATTATGAAGTGTGGTAAGCCTTGTAGGAACCAATGTTTTCTAAATCAAGGTCCTACTTCCATGTCAGCATATTCTTAAATTTGGAAGTTCTCCATAAGATTTTTGCATTCATTTCCCATAGGATCTTATGTTAACCTAAGTCCTCTGCTGAAAACGCCATTTTGAATTAGGGATCGGCACCAGAGTAACAACACTTGGTGAGCAAGAGGAACATTCAGACCATGTTTGGTTTCAAGCAATAATGCTATTCTGTAGAATTTTGTTATATGTCTTAGACATCTTCTGTCAATTTTGGCTCTATTTAAGAGAAGAATTTTTTTTTAAATCAACTAATCAGAAATAAGAATTGCCCATGTTGCCCATGTTTTTTGCCTCATCTGGACAAAATGAGGAAACTTTGTAAAAAAAAAAAACCTCCAACAGATGCTTTCTGTCAAGTCTCCCGGGCTTCCCTTTTGCCAAGCGGTTTCAAAGAAGAAAATTATCAACCGATAAAAGTTAAGAACTGCACATGACGGCCATGTTTGTTGCCTGTTCCTGACGAAATGGGGAAACTTTGTAAAGAACCTCCCAATTAGATGCTTTCTGTCATATTTCGTTCCATTTGGCCAAGCGATTTCAGAGGAGAAGACTTTTTTTTATATCAACCAGGGATCATAAAATACTAATACTTCATATACAGTTCCTGTATCAACCAATCAGAAACAAGAACTTCCATGGCGGCCATATTTGTAGTCTGATCGGGACGAAATGAGGAAACTATAAAGGACCTCCTATTTTGCTTCCTGTAAAGTTTTGTTCCATTTGGCTCAGCAGTTCAGTGGAGGAGATTTTTGAAAACTCAGCCAATCAGAAACAACAATTACCCATGGCGACCATGTGTGTTGTCCGATCATGACAAAATGAGCCATCTTGATAAAGGACTTTACATAGATGCTTCCTGCCAAATTGAATTCCATTTGGCCCAGTGGTTTCAGAGAAGATTAAAATTTGAAAAGTTAACAGACGCACGAGTGATGGCAGGTGAGCTAACAAAGGGAACTAATATACTTCTCAACATATTTTGGTCATTAATTGTCCAGAAGATACCAAACCCCATCAGAGATGCATATCTTAGGCCGTAAAAATTGCAAGTCCATACGTTTTTGTCCGATTTACACGGCGCGAAGTTACAGCAAAGGAACACAGCTATATCGATGTTCTTCATCTTCAAAACCTGTATCTTTCAATCCAGAGAAAAATCTCTCCCCAAAATTTAAGTTCAAGAAAGCCCTTGCCACAGGCTTGAACAGAAGATTAATGTTACCTCTGCGATTGAGATGCAGCTGCAAGCTTAATCAACAAAGAGCACAAATATACCTAAGGGGCAAATTAAAAAAAAACGAAATCCATTAGACAGAGAAACCACAAGCACAACAACTAAAGAATAATGAACAGCACGAACTCCTATAAAAAGCAGGAGTAAACTCAGGTTCTCCTGGAGGGTAAGTAGTTCCTGCTCCGTATACGGCACCTGTCGTTAAGTTCAACAACATCAATCCGCTGGAAGTCACAAATCGGTGGAGGTACATGAAAAGTTACAACAGTGGGAACAGGTCCAACATCATCTCAGATATTGGAACACTGTAACGGTCAATCAATTCGTCATGACAACGGTAAAATTTCCTAAGTGATGACATCAACTTATCTTTGATAAAACCCTAGTTAGAAAGCTTTTGTGGCAGCAGTAATCCGCTTCGTCGGAAGTCAGGGTAGCTCACGCATGCCCTTGAAAATCTGGTAAGCTGAGAAACGTAGACGTCATATGCAGGCGATGCTGGTGTATTGCTACTCAAGAAAGGAAAGTTGGGGTCACCACGTTTGTCATAAGGTGTTGTCTTCGAATGTCCCTCGTTGTCTGTTTCAAGAAAGAAATCCAAATATGAAAGAGGTTGGGCCAGTAAGGCGAGAAAATGTTTCACTCAGAGGGCCATTTTCTGAAAGTAGTTATTATATGTGAAATTTATCTTTTTCTCATAGTAAAAATAGTTTCTGTTTGCGTCTTAATTTTCTGCATTGATAAATCCAACACAAAACTTAAATAAACCCATTATAAACGTTGAAAAGCATTTTTGTCATTTTCTGGGGGTTTTCCGCACCTTTTAAGTGGGAATTCCATGACAAGCACCTCCAGTACCAAATACATAAAACTTTTTCCTGAAAGACAGCACTAATTGTCAAATTTTGTGTGTTTCCTGTTTTTGCTCTAAATGTGCCTTTTAACCAAAATGGAACTTTTCTTAAAACCTTTAATTAAGATACATATATACCTTTAAATTACCGATTAAAAATATGGTCTTCATAGCAGAGTCGGTACTATTGTTGGTTCTTAAATAACATTTAAACTGTCTCAGAGAGAGCTTTTGGGGGGGGGGGGGGGTTTCTTGCTAGATTTGCATTTTTGTCATATATTTTAAAACCGCAAAAGCTTTCTTTCTTAAATTTTCCCTACCTGAAATTTTTAATATCTCTAAATTTTTAGAACAAAATAAATTCAAGATTCCCCCGTTCCTTTCTGCAACTTCCTACCCGAGTTTGATTATATTGCTGTGCTTACACGAGTAAATGGTAGTGAAAGTGGACTATAGGTTGTTTTTTTTTATTATTTATAGCATCGATATCACTAAAGAAGTACATGTAAATAATGACGATGAAGCCATTGTGTTGTGCGTGCTGCGTCTACACAAAAAAATTCTATGACACAACTTAAACACTTTAAAATCCCTAAGCGCAGTGACAATATATGTGATGTATGCAGGCATAAATTCTACAAATCTGATAAGTCTGTATAGTATTTTTTATCAACCTTTTCCAACCTGTTAAAACTTATGTTAAATATTAAAATGGATACCGGATTGTGATTAGTGTTATGCCCTGACCATAATTAAAATCTTAATTAAAACTGAAGGTTTCGACAACAGGATCCAAGTTTCAAAAGATTTCAACACATAATTATTTAAGTTTCTCTGGCGTACAAGTTTGTAGATATTTCGAATTGTCCTTGTTCATTTAATACTTCAATTCGTTATGTTTAAAATATAATTCCAGTAACAGTTACTGTAACACGGCAATGATGTACTGCGCTGTATCTCCAAAGCAATAGCTCAGTTATACTTGGTTGCTTTCATTAGTTGTTTCATCATCAACTGTTAATAAACTAATACATGTGTATATATTAGCTTGGCCTGGATCGGTGGCAAGGTAAAAATAACAAGGTATGACGCAATTATCCATTTAAATATAGTATCAACACATTTAAAATTAAACATACACAGGTAAACTAACCGAATGAAACAATATCAATAGAACAGGGCCCTTGTTCTTTACTTCGATGTATCTGTAGTATACTTAATTTCAAGCGCACTGGGTAGATGAGATGTAGAAAGGAATTTGTCATTATTTAACGATAACACGTCATCTATATCATGAAAAGTGAATTTAAAGGATTTGACTAGTTTCTTTTTTTTTCACGTAGTAGCCCTTGAACGAAATCTGCTTCATATGATCACAGAAACAGATCGGCGAGGAGAGGAGCACAGTTGGTTCTCATTGGAATGCCGATTGTTTGTTGAAAAATTCGACCGCAAAATTCAACAAATCTAACATGTTTGTAATTTCATGTTCAGAATACTTTTTGTCAGAATCAGAGTGGTTCTTCACGCAATAAGCCTTTTCTCTACACACAGTATAAGAACAAATAAATTTTATCTGTCATAAATTATCCAAGGATCGTATGATGAAATTGACAAAACTTTACAAACATCTAAAATAAGTGATACTGCACATCAAGGAATATGTTTGGACCAAAGATCTTAAAAACTGCAGAATGTATACTAAAAGTTATGCTTGTATGTAGTATTTCAGCAGACGGTTACGACTATATAGTAAAAATGTAAGACACTCGGGATCAACGGATTTAGGCTTGGGAAATTTTTCATCATGTATTTTTATTATTTTGTCGGTTATTGAAGAAAAATGAATTAATAACCGCGGTATCTATATTCAACAAATTTATCTATCGATCCCCTTGAATCTGACAGAAAAAAAAATCAATAATTTTCATTCAAATGTGTACGCGTTGGTTTGAAAAAATTTCCGTTGTTTTTGTTCAATAAAAGGCGAAAGCAAGAAAACAAAATTAAATTTTAATATAAAGCATTTATAATGAAATCACAAAAATGTTAGCAACACCATTTGATCTGTTTAAAATATAACAAAGTCTTGAAATATATGTATCTTTTTTCAACTTTTAGTTATTTGCGCATCAATAAATCAAAACTTAAACCTTAACTTTTTCATGAAAATAAAAAAAATTAATATAATGTTTTTCACGCATTTTTAATTTTTCATGACGAATTACCTAGACCACTCGGCCACTGAGGCCTCTGGTTAGAATCTCAAATTTATGCGTCAGCTATATTTCAAATCTGATTGTACATGTTCCTTACAGAAAAAAGTTATAAAAATATTTTCGAGCCTTAGTTATCGGCCTGTCCTTCACTATTGAAATTTTTAAATGTTAATTTTTAAATGGTGTCTCAGGGCATTGCATTATGGTTGTATCAAACGAAACAACCAAACTTCTATACGTCAACTGACTTGTGGCAAAACATATTGGATAAAAAGAATAAGTTATTACATACACGTAATAAAATTATTTAAAACAAAGACAAAGAAATGCACTTCTTTTAAATTAATACTTTTTTTCTCTTTTTTTTTTAGCCTTGTGCACCTTTTGAAATGAAATTCTTGATACCAATATTGATGCACAAGATGTGCACATTTCATCGATTTACGACTCAGTTCTGCTCTAGGCCTTAAATGTTGAAAACCAAAAGAACAATCCAAAAAGTAGAAGCGCAAATTAAAAAATCCAAAAAAATACCAAAAGGGGTAAATTTCACAGTAGGAAAGCAGGTCAAGGTTTGGCCCAGTTTTAATAACAAAAATCGAGTCACGTGAACTGGGAAATAATTTAATCCCTTTTAGGAGTCTGTGTCCGTTGCTTTTTTTCTTACTTGGCGGGCGGGGAAGTCAGAAAAATAGTTCCGGACAAACAATCCCAAAAGGGCTTAGAAAATAGTGTAACTATTAGCTGTCTAATTTTAACCCAGTAAAATATGCTTCATTCACGGAAATGGTAAATATTCACATGCATGGGACATGTTGACTTCGTCCTCTTACAGATTTCGCCTATATTATATTATATTGTTCTTCAATCAAATCCAAATAATATTTCTTTTGAATCTCTTCTACTATGAAAATGAAAGTATCGCGGTGATTAAATTTCTGGAATATTTTTAACCACCCGTGAGTAATGTCTCTTGAAGAAAATATCCAGCAATACCAAAGTTTTAGCTCCACTTGATCGGAAATCAATATAACTCTAATGCAACATAATGATACATCTAAACATCTAACAAGGTACAGATTTTCACATTCTTACTTAAATTAGCATGTTAAAAACCGAAATCCTATAACTATCTCAAGTGCAGAAATATGTCATTGTGACCCAAACACAAAAGATGGAAAAGATATACTTTACGTTCACATTTACCTGATACTATTATAAATGGTTTAATATGATGAAAAATTGTTAGAGTACAGCTTGTTTACATATGTTTTGTCTATGATTAAAGCAAATCCTTTCAATAATTAGTGACTTTCAATTTTAAAATAAAAAATAAAATAAAATAAAATAAAATAAAATAAAATAGAAAAAAAATAAAATAAAATAAAAAAATAAAATAAAACAAAATAAAATAAAACAAAATAAAATGAAATGAAATAATATAATATAATATAATATAATATAATATAATATAATATAATATAATATAATATAATATAATCGAAAAATCAAATCTTTGTCTTCCTGGTTTGTTTTCATCTTTTCATCTCTTTTTCTTGTAAGAATCATCTCTCTGGTCAAGAAAGGTAAGATCCTTTTTAGGAAACCTTCAGTTTATATATAATAACTTTACTTATATATATTTGGATTATAAAATCATGTCATTTTGAAACTCTCTCTTGCACATATATATATACACTCGGGTACAATGTAGCTGTTTCGAGCTTATTCATTACTGTGGTTAAATACAAATTTCTGCATATTTTCAGCCAGTCACCAAAATTAAGTACATGATGAAATGTAGTCATCTTATTGTGTAATTATTAGAAACTTATAAACCAAAACAAAAATCTTTAACTGATTTAGCAATTTTCAATACACAACAAATCTTGAGACTAGAAAATTCAATGTAAGAGACTTCATACATGTAGTAACTTGCCAATAAATATATCTGAAAATAAGAAACAGATGAAAGATGCATGTATGATAAATGACAGAAGATTCTTTGACTACATAGCATAATTAAGTTTAGGACTTATGTCAAGGCTTAGAAAAAGAAAATCATTTGAAAGTTTTCCCTGCTTTAGTAAGAGGAAAGATATTAGATGAAATTAAACGTAAAATTGATATTTATTAATGGCTTTTATGCCAAGAAAAAGGGGGCAATTTCTGATTAGAATACCGAGATAAAATGTTTGAACACTCAAAAGTGTATTTAGATTTTCAATACCATTGTATCATTTCTATGTTAAACTCAAACTTAGAGAGCAACGATTTGATATTTATGGGGGAAGGGGGGGGGGGGGGGTGCTAGGTAGGATCAAATTTGAAATAAAAAGGCAGGACCAGGATTTTGGAAAAAAATAAAAAGACAGGATCACTTTATATGTGAAAAAAATGCAGGACCTGTGTCAATCAGGAACTTTAATTCCAGGACCAAAATTTCGACGAAAAAAATAGGCAGGATCAAACATTTGATCCTAGCCTACCCATAAAAATCAAATGGTTGCTCCCTTAGTAGAGTCATGTTTAGAAATGTTTTCATAACCGAGTTCGTCTATCTGAGTAATAGCTGTTACTGAATGATCAATTTCGGCGTAAGTGGTTCTCTCATTGATTCCATGAATTACTCCGCTAGATGCAGCCGGTTCATGAAGTACTTCTGAATAATTTAAACCATTATCATTAACCTGAAAAGAAATCTAATATTTAACATTTCAATATAAACAAAAAGCGGGGAACGTTAGTTCGGATGTTATATACAAAACTCTACAGAAGTGAACCCGACTTTTTTCACGCCGACCTGCCGATTTTATTTTTTGCATGTTGACCTGCCGACGTTCTTTTTATGAATAAATTGGCCGAATTTTTAAATAACAATCCATATAATTGAGACTTTATATCCGTACACTCCAATAATCTTGAATCTTTTTGTCTATTTAGTTCATTTTTCCAGCTTTCCTTTGTATTACAATGTCTTCGTGAAACAAACTCACCTGAACTATATAAAAAAGAAATCAGATCAACTTCTACGAATACATGTACAAAGTCTATAAAATGGAAAAACTTTACTGGATATTTTATTAGGTATACATCTTCTATTCATGTTCTAAATTCATGAAAATTAGGTTTGTGGATTATCATATGTGATGTCTTATTAAGACTTTTAACTCAATAAATTCCGAATAACAGTTGGTTAATCACCACTTAATTACTGCATCCACACCCACCTCCGTGTGTTGGAATATATATTTAGTTGATAAATTACAAATGCAGTTTCAGCATATTCAGCCCCACAGGAAAATTTTTACCTAACCTTGAATTTGGCTACTCTGTATAGACCATTTGGTAGTATTGCTAACAGTATTTTATATAAAAAAAAATTAAAGACATTATTTGTTTGTGGTTACTGTTACCACCCCCGTTTATCTGCCCGTCTGTCACACTTTTCTGGTAACCTCAACTCCTAGTTCATTTTTGCTGCATTTTATTTCTATTCGCGATATATTTTAGCACAATAAAGCTTTATATTTTTAATTTCAAAACGGGTCGAACTTTGAAAATTTTGAATTAAAGCTTGTGACCTAAATATCTGTTATATTTTTACTTCATGCATTTTTTTATACAGCATTGCCACACTCCTTCAGTAGATGCTCAATAATGTGTTATAGATTAAATTTTATAAAAACTAAGATCAGTAACTAAGTGGTGCAAAGTGAAGGTATCGTATGGCTGGGGAAAGCTCTCATTTCCGAATGTCGCCAACTAATTTTGGTTTTTATCAGTCTTCATCTAGATCATACCTGATGAATCGAATCCAGAAATGCAATAAAAATATGGTATCAGACCTTATACCTCCCAGTATCTTGAACTGCCTCGGTGGTCTCGTGGTAGAGTGTTCGCCTCAAGTGCGGAAGGTCGCGGGTTCGATCCCAGCCTGGTCAAACCTAACACATTAAAATTGGTATTTGCTGCAGTTCTCCGACAAGCAAGCGGCATCTACCGTGAGAGTAAGAGCATAGAACTGGTAGGATGAGAGTCGGTATAGTGTGTCCGAGTGGGGTGATGTGTCTTCCTGTGGACAATTATCTCGTGAGCTACTAGTAGCACATTAAAAATCCGGCTCAATGTGTCGGTCTAGGACAAAACAGGGATGATATAAATATATCAGCATGTTCTCGTCCTGCTATGCACCTAATGGCTAATGGCTGCCATTGGACGTTAAACGATAATTTATCCATACCAATACTTTAACTTTGTAATCTTTTAGCGTGTGTGTACCGGAGCTAGTGGAGGCGAATCACTGTTTGGTTCCATAGGCGAAATATTTTTTCATATCTTGAAGGCATGCTGGAACAAAATCAGATAAGTTCAATTGTTTTTGTTATGACTTAGCTAATTGCATCTGTACGGGAGCCAAGTGATGTATCTACATGTATGCATCAAAATTGTACTATAGAATATGTACTATACGTACCTTTTGTTTTATTGTACAATCAATGTAAGGATGATCTTCAGAATTATTTGTGTGTACTAGAGGTTGATATGGGTTTTCGTACCCATCACTTTCTCCTAAAAATATCTCGGTGCTAGAGTTACTACTATCATTATCTAAATCAACTATTACATTTTCTATACTCTCTCTTTGTACTGGATGTTCTATCGGGAGGACGTTTAGTCCCATTGAACTCAGTCTGTTACCTTCTGTGTTGCGAAATTCGACACTATTTTGTCTTGTAAGAAGTTCAGAATCGTTGTTATTAATAGGTCCAATTTCATCATACTGAATTTCTTCGGTAGTTGTTTGAAATCCTTGTACTATACTACGTTTTTTGTAATAGCAAACTACAAAAATAAGTATAGGTAGAAAAACTAATCCACCTGTTAGCCCTCCTACTGTAGAAATAAACAGTTTCTGATCGTCGTGGCTTTTGGAAGTGTTTTCTCCCCCTTGACTAACAGTGCTATTGAAAGGTAAGGTAATAGTTTCGGTTTTGACCATGTCTTTATCTGCAATAAATTGTTCTGATATAAAGAGACTTATCCGTATATTTCGACAAAGGATCATCGATATAAGCAATTTACCTTCATCCAGAAAAAGTGAATCGGTTTGTCAAAGTCAAATTTGAAATGAAACAAAGATATTAAGATAATACGTTTTCCAGGTATTTTTAAGGTATTTGATAGGTATTCCATATTTTAAGATTTTTTTTCTACATTTTTTCGCAGGGTGAAGCTAAATCGTTATCACATAATTTTTTCCGGCAGAAAATTGCAAATAATTGCAAATAGTGACCATTCCCACATAGAAAAAAAAAATAAGTTGGCACAAATATATGTATGTTTAATTATTGAATAGAAACTTTTAACTGAAATGACAGTCAGCACAATATTAATAATTCTATGAAAAGACTGCTGTGGAAAAATTTGTCTAAATTTCAAACATTCACGGGTGAATGGCAAATAACGACATTCAGCGAGTGGAGACCATACAAAAAAATCACAAAGCCAAATGCGGGGATAAGATATTAATTAACGTAAATCTTTCTGGTACATACATACATTTAAATAATAGTTTTTTTCCATTCGAATTTAGCCTTAATTTTAGTAAAGTCTTTCCAGATGTAGCAGTTAGATAATTCCATGTAATGTTGAAAAATCATTGGTTTTGGTGTCATGATTTTAAATTATCGATTGT
The DNA here is from genome assembly GCA_028015205.1 of Mytilisepta virgata. Taxonomy (NCBI): domain Eukaryota; kingdom Metazoa; phylum Mollusca; class Bivalvia; order Mytilida; family Mytilidae; genus Mytilisepta; species Mytilisepta virgata. Next base: position 26,477,701 of record CM051513.1, read on the forward strand.
TTTATTTTTAAATAGGTTTGTTGGAAAAATTCAAAGCAAAAAGTGCTTATACCCACCTGAACTTTTGAAAAAAACTTGGTATTGTCTTACTACGAATGTTCCATCTCTTAAAGTATATAATTGACATTGGTAGATTCCCAAATTCCGAACAGTAATATTAGAAATGACCAAGTCATATTTTTTAGTTGTTGGTTCAGTATCGAGCTTAATGTTTGTCACATTAATAATATTAGGGTTTTTCTGATGTCCAATAAAGTAAAATTGGCTACACGATAAGTTACAGTTTTCCCGCTTCTTATTCAGATCAGGACCCCGCCATGAATCTCGAATAGACATTCCTGTGCAATTCAAATGGACGGTACTTCCTCTTTGTGTAATCACTTTCTGTTCATTTTCTATTCCTTAGAAATATACAGGAAAAAACAGTGTGAAAATCTTATTATTTATAAGTTGAGCGTTCTTTATCTTATTTTAGCTGATACAACTGTATTATAAATACTGAATTCTAGCATACAATTTTTATTATTTACAAAACGGTATTTCATATAATAATCCATAATAAAATCTTAAAATACAATTTTTTCCCAAAATTTACTTTTTGAAAATAAAATATTAGATGATTGCTATCACCTTTATGCGTTTTATATTTCGTGGACGCGACCTATAAAGGAAGATCTTTTTTTAAGCTACCACCATATTTCAGATTACTAGATTCAACTATTTAACTAAAATCATTTAGTTAGAAATTAAATTACCTGTAGACTCTGTAATAAGTAAGACAGCTGACATAAAAAATATCATCCTAAAGTAGACAATAAGAAAATTCAACCTTTATCCAATAAGAAACATGAATAAATAACAAAATTACTTGAAAAAATTGTTTAAAATATACTGACAGGATTTTTAAATGCATGTTTTCTTTAAACAGTGAATATTCTTGATTGCAAATTTATTAATTCACCTGGCCTATCTCATTTTGATCTTGTCTGAAACTACTAGGCCGATTTCAACCAAACTATACAGAAAATGACTTTTTATACCCCCGCTCCAAAGGACAGGGGGTTATACTGGTTTATCCTTGTGGTTTCGCCGTGCGTGCGTCCGCCTGTCTGTCCGTAACAAACATTTTCGTCACTTTTCTCTGCAACTACTAATCACAGCCACTGGATATCTTGGGATACGTTTTCAGACCAAGGCGATGTCAACTTCCTGTTTGTCGACCGTTTATTTTTCGACCTTGTCGAAAAGCGGGGATATAGCTAGTGAGTCATCTTTGGTTCTGGTAGGATGAATAACATGGCAATCTTTGAAAACTCTGAAACTGCATTATGAAATGTTTTGAAATTTTGCATGATTGATGATAGTATAATTCCCTCTACAAATCACAACTTTAGATTGTGATTTCAACACTCACGTGATGGCTAGTTAAGGTTTTCCTTGGAAACCATATGGTAAATAACTTTTTTGTCATTTGCTCAGAAAGTAATGGGCTGATTGTAACCGATGTTAGCAGAAACGTTATATAGAAAGACATACATATATGCTAATGATCAACCTTTTTAGGACAAAGGTCAAAAGTCTAGGTCACTTTGACATTTTGTATTTCTATTTATGACAGCCTTGATGATATACAACAGAGCTCCAATTTTCAAATGGGTTGATAGAAGCCAGGTGAGGTGAGCCTGTAGTTTCTTTAAATGAACCATCTTTCACATTTAGTCTTAAATATATTTTGATTTATATACAATTTTCATAGAAAATAAAAGGTTGTCATGTCTTTATCAATATCTAAATAAAAGATTATATATATATATATATATATATATATATATATATATATATATATATATATATATATATATATATATATATATATAAATTTATATATATATATATATATATAAATAAACACATACAGTATATAAAAAAAGAATTGTTCACTGAAAAAATTTTAACCATTTACCTTATTTAGAGCTAAAAGAACTTACGTGAACTATCTTGCGTCAATTTCCAGTCAATTGTTTTGAACTTTTTGCCTTAAATATCATTTTATATTAACGGAACTTTAAAACACAATTTGTTACAACAATTAATTTCCATTTTTTTCTATTTCCTTAATACTTCAATATTTCCTCGTTTTGTTCGGTTTTCAGGGAAATCAAATACCAAACACACTAATTTAATATAAAATATTTCTTCACATTTATTGAATGGTATATAAATTTATTATTATTTTTTTTTTAGATTTTGTACAGATAAAAATTGAAAGACACTTTAAGAATTGAAAGATTTGTCAATTTTAAGGTAACCTAGATCAGAGGTATATCTTGAATGTCCCTTTGAAATTTTTGATAATTCTGTACTTCTTGGAAAAGTTTACGACCCCCACCCATCAGTTATATATGTTATGTTTCTGATGATGAAAAAATGAACTATATGAAAATCATGCTGCGCTCAATTAAGATGTTGAAAGGGCAGCCCCCGACTTTCACAGTATTATGCTTAATTCAGCAGATCTATCATTGAAACTAAAAATACCAAAATGTAAAAGAAAACAAAATTCTAAAAAACAAAAGAAATGGTATTACCAAGATCTTTTCAATAAAAAGCGCTCACTTCTCCAAAAGGGAGATTTGTTGTCAAAATATCCTTTTGATATGAATATTAGAAATAATTACTTTAAACATTATATAGAATATAAAAAACTGAAGAAATATAAAGAAAAATTCTTTTTAATCAAATATTGTTAACAAAATGGATACTTTAAGAGAAAATAATCAAAAAGCTTGCATATTGGGATTTATTAAACCAATTGAAAAGTATTGACACTAACCCAGAGCCATCAGCAAAGATTAAAGGGAGTATATGGCATAATTATTTTAATAAATTAAATACCTTAATAGACCCCCAAAAAGAGAGACAACATGAAATATATAAAATCGTAGAAGATCTAGAAAAAAACTTATCAAATGATTTAGATTATCAAATAACAGAAAATGAAATTGCTAATTTCTTAACCAGGGTTTTATCAGGGATAAGTTGATGTCATCACTTAGGAAATTTTACGGTCTTCATCACGAATTGATTGACCATTACAGTGTTCCAATATCTAAGATGATGTTGGACCTGTTCCCACTGTCGTAACCTTTCATGTGCCTCCACCCATTTATGACTTCCCCCGGATTGACTTTGTTGAACTTCACGACGGGTGCCGTATACGAGCAGGAACTGCTTACCCGTCCGGAGCAAATGGGTTCACTCCTGGTTTTTATTAGGAGTTCGTGTTGTTCATTGTTTTTTAGTTTTCTGTGTTTATTTGTTGTGCTTGTGGTTGTTCATTTGTCTTCCCGGGTTTGTGTGTCCAATGGATTACGTATATTTAATTAAACAATTAAAAACAGGCAAGTCCAGCGGTTTAGACCTGATCTCAAATGAAATTATTAAAGCTGGCCAACGCGTTTTAATACCATATTTATCTAAACTCTTTAATTTAATTCTATCATCCACAATATATCCGAATAGGGGAATGGTTATCTTACACCAATTTTTAAATCCGGGGACCTCTCAAATCCAGAAAATTATCGTGGGATTGTCATTAATTCAAGCATTGGTAAACTATTTAACATTATTTTACATGACCGCCTATATTCATACCTAGAGGATACGCCACTTTAAACAGATTAATGTTAACAAGCTGGATTCAAAAGAAAATCAAGAACCGCAGACCACATTTTTAATTAGTAAAATGTTTAATAGATAAGAATACTCAGTCATCAAACAAAATACTGTATGCCTGTTTCATAGATTTCAGAAAGGCATTTGATTTGGTATCACATGTCGGTATACATGTACTTATGTGCCTACAACACTCTAATATAGGTGGTAAATTTTATAAAATTATCAAACATCTATATGACCATAACTATACTTGTGTAAAAACTGAAAACTTTCATATGCTGATGATGTAGTTATTTTATCAGTCTCTGCCTGTGGTTTGCAATGAAGACGTGATGTACTCGCAGACTATTGTAATAGCATGTGTTTAAATGTGAATATAAAGAAAACAAATGTTCTCATATTTAATAGACGTGGGAAATGTGTTAAAGAACCATTCCATATATCTATACCACTAAAATTAAGGGCTCGATTTCTTTGGGCCGTAACAACTGCAATATACACAATTCTAAACAGAATTTGACTGATTGAGGATGGAAGTGTTGTCTGAGAATTTCATGCGTCTAGGTCGATACGTTTCTTTAAATGCTGGAATTATCGATGAGTTAACTCAAACGTTCTCAATCTGACTTGTTTCCTTCTTTCATCAGTCGTCTCCACTTGCGGTCAGACACGCAGCTGACTAAAGTACTCGTCATTTTATTTACCCGGGAAACATTAACAAAATATTTCCCCTGGAAACACAGAAAAAAAAATGTTTCCCCTGGAAACGCGAAAAATAATTAGAAATATGAAATTTGAAATCCCCCCCCCCCCCCCCATGGTTTTTATAGGAGTTCGTGTTGTTCTTGTTTTTTTTTTTAGTTTTCAATGTTTCTTGTGTTGTTCTCTGTCGTTGTGTGTTATTGTTGATTACTCCCTAGGTATGTTTGTCATTATTTGCACCTAAGATAAACCCATACTAGAAGACAAAATTAAACAATTAGTTAAAAAATAATTACTAGGCAACCATGGAAACACACAAAAAAATGTTTCCCCTGGAAACACACAAAAAAAAATGTTCCCCCTGGAAATATTATCAAATGTTCATAGTATATACCAAATATCAAATAAATATATTCAAACATGACGATAGAATGTTTTGAAAATTGTTCTGACGGACAGATTGACAAACTGGTGAGTGGGCGGACATAATGCAAAACTGTCGACATAAACAATCTTTCTCCTACTATCTGTATCTGTATCCAATGGATTTCTGCCAATATATGCACACCTTCGGTTTTGGAGTAAAAAGAAAAGTAATTCCAACACCACTATAGACAATGAATTCCACCACAAGTATATTTACACTTCAGATAATAAGTACACAGTTCACGATTTCAAATAAGATACTAATTCATGTAAAAGATAAGAAGTGCCTCTTAACTATTTAAATACAATTAGTTAGTCTAGACGATCTGCAAACACTCAATACGACCTATCTATTTGACTTTAATGTTCATTTTCCTCCTACAACTTAACATGTCCATTCTTGCAAGTAATTCGTATCTCTTATTGTGTAAGTTATAAATAAGTTGTCTACACAGAGGTTCTATTTTACTGCTGATATCTATTTCTACTTCATCTCTTTTAGCATAGTGGAAAGGGTTAATAATTAGTTGCATAATGTTTAGCTGAGCATTAGTATATTGCAAAGCAGGAAGCTCACTACATTTACATATAATATTTTTCAATATGGGTGTTCGGATTTGGTCTAACGTTTTACAACACAGTAGAAAGTGTGTTAAGGTTTCTTCAGCCTGATTACACAGTTTGCATGTTGGATCTACGTTGTTTTGATTGTAAGCTGCTCTATTTGTCTGTAGAATGTAAGTTCCGGTTGCAACCTTTACTCTGATTGGTATTCTGTTGATATCTCTTTGGTTAGCACTGTTTGTTATGGCTAAGGGGTGAATTTTCCCAATTTTATACGAAGATGATATATATTTCATGCTGGAATAGTATTTTATTTCTTCATTTATACTTGATGTTCAGTATTTATGTACCGCTGTTGTAATCATTTTCTTCCATTTACCTTTTGACATTTCATTATAGAGTAAAGTTAGTGGGTCTTGTAATACATATTTGATACATATCTTTTTTATTTCAATAAACCAACTGTTACTGTCAAGACTCTTAAGTTCAAAGTTCAAAGTTCTTTATTAACCAAGCATGGGCCCCGGAGGGCATATAAATTACAAATTACAACTGAATTAAAATTGTATAACACAACAAAGGAATTAATGTTAAATAATAAGATATAATGTAGTAAAGAGTATAATAAAAATGATTCTGATTGTTTATACCTTTACTATCATGACTATGCCCAGCTGAACTCCAACATCACTCAAAGGGAGATAATTCCAATTGAATAATGCCGTCTTCAACTGTGCTAGATATATGGAAATAATAAAATATACATACATATTATAGAACAATAAAACAAGCTAAATGGGAACAATGGGTGACTCACTGGTTTCTCTTATTTTAAAATTTTCATAGACAATATCACTTATAAATAATACAAGTTCTTTGTCCTCATTTATCATGATAAAATTGAATTGTTCATTTAAGTCCAAATATTTATAGTTAGGGACTTTCTTTTCCATGTATGTTTTAATCTTATTTAAATTGTGTGGAAAAAGTTTACACTCGAGGAGAAAATGTTTCTCATCCTCTATTTTGTTACATTTTTTACACAGTTTTTATATCTGCCTCTCTCTATTTCTAGAGTATGGGCACTTATTCTTAATCTAGTAAGATACTTTCTTTTATCATTATTAGTTACCAGAGAAAGATAAGATTCAAATTTAAAGCAACTCTTAAAGGATGAAAATGTATCTAATTTTGAGCTGCAAGTAATCTTTAGTTTCCAATATTTTTTAAAATGTAATTTGACAATTGATTTTATCTCTGATATATCAGGATGATTTATGTCAAAATTGAGGCCCTTAGAAATATTTAAGAGATTTGTAAACCATGAAGTTTTACCCATTTCGTGTAATTTTTTACACTCAGTGCATTACTTAACAATGAGTCTGGTTTCATATCATTAAGTCTATTAAAGTACTTAAATAAGTTCAATATGATATCTAAGAATAGTGGGTATCGCCCAAGTACACCCCATACAGCTTGATTTGAAGCATTTTTATGCACCCCTAATATGAATTTACAAAATTTAATATTAAGCTTTTGGCAATCAAATTTTTCATATGCTTCTATTATTTTTGTCCATTCACTTACATTTGTAATATTAAAATCACCCCATATTTCACTCCCATACAGTATTATGGGTTTTACAGTGTGGTCAAATATATGCAGATTTGTCTTTATACTCTTGGCGAAATCTGAAAAATTGGATTTAAGTTTATATAAAGCTTTTAAGCCCCTTAAGTATAGATCCTTTTTGGATGACTAGAAGATCCAGATGCATGGAATATAATTCCAAGATATTTATATATATTGAGACATTCTCAATATTTTTATCTTTAAATCTAAAGGTGGACTTTAAAATCTGTCCAATTTTGTTAAATATAATAACTTTGGTTTTATCACTGTTTATTTCTAAACACCATTTGCTACAGTAATCTTGTAGCCTATTAAGGCAAGTCTGTAAACCTTGCTCTGATTTTGAAAACAAAACAACATCATCTGCAAATAACAGGCAATTAAGTTTACTTGTATTTAATTCGACAGGGTCACAACTGTCATCAAACATGGATGGTAAATCATTAATATAGATTTTACGGTGCACGACATTTGAGCCAATTCATACGACATTTGAGCCAAAAAAAATCCACGTTTCAGCCAAAAAAAATCCACGTTTGAGCAAAAAAAAAATTCCACATTTGAGCCAAAAAATAATTGTCTTAAAAGTCAATAACAGAAAATAGTTACTGTTTTATTACAAATAGAAAAAAAACTGTCTGTAATTCAATATATTTCCTCATAATTCTGGGATTGTAATGTTCATTAAATATTTTTTTCTCAAACAAAAGTTTCGTATTCTCATTATTTTATAAAATTATAACGGTCGTGAGTTCAATTTACAAAAAGAGTTCACATATCGCCATATTTTCTTCGTGTAAACATAAAATGGAGTTGGTTGTATCAGAGACAAACAAAGGAAAGAAAATTTGAGTTTTTGATGGATTTACATTCCGTTTTGTATCATTCCTGAAGAATTCAGAGTGGCGATGCACAAAAAATAACTGTACTTCTAGACTGAGAACAGATTTTGACTGCAAGGTTATTGTAAAATCTACAAATGAATATAACCATCCCAGCGATGAACGAAAACTTGAACGACAACAAGTAAGAGTTCAACTTAAACGAAAAGCTTCAGATATTTCTGCACGTCTTTCTAAAGTCTTTCGCAGACCCATGGTTAACAGTTAACCACTTATTCATAATTATCATGCTCAGGTAAAACTTAAATTAGCTCAAATGTGGAAAATATTTTGGCTCAAATGATGAAGTGTAATTTTACAAAATTGGCTCAAATGTCGTGCAGCCAGATTTTAAATAGATTAGGTTTCAAAGTGTCACCCTGGCGAACACCAACTTCTGAAGTAAATGTTGGTGACAGTTTATCATCTAATTTTAGAGAAAGTGTATTATCTCTATACATGTCTTTTATAACATTATAAAAAAAAGACCCCCAATACCATTGTTTTGCAGTTTTAAAAAGAGTGCAGGGTGAATGACAGTGTCAAACGCCTTACAAAAGTCCACAAAACATGTGTAAAGTCTCCCTTTATTTTGACTTTTGTATTTGTCAATCAATGTCCTTAAAATGAACATTTTTCCCTTATCATCCACAAATTTTCTTAGTTTATTAAGATCCATATCATGCCAATCTTGTGATTTTTTATATTTTTTCTTAGCTTTACCTTTAGCCTTTCTTTTTAAGATTCAATGCAATGAAGCTGCCAATTTAAGGGCAATATTAAAGTTTTCTAAATGGGTATCCATACCAATTTCAGTATGATCAAGGTCTTTATCAATATTTTTTAGCTTATCTTGAGTAAGTTCTGATTGTAATGATCTTATAAATGCCTCCTCAGAATCAGACTTCCATAGAAAGTGACTTGGAAATTCTGTCATATTCACTTTACTCTCTTTTATATTAAAGTTAGCTGCTAATCTTAAGCTCAACTTAGAGTGATCTGATAATCTTGGTATGACGTCATTTACATGGAATGACAAAATATCATTTTTAATAAACATTCAGATGTAATGAAATAATCTATTGTGCTATTTCCATTATATTTATAGGATGTAAATTTACCTTTTGAGTCACCCATTGTTCTTCCATTCAGGATTCTTAATTTATAGGATATATATACAAATATCAAGAAGTTGTTTCCCTCTGTCACAGAGTACTTTATCTTCATTTTCCCTATCTCTTATAAATAAGTCTGGGAAGTAATTTTCAAACATATTTATAATCTGTAGTTGTGTGGCAGAGTGAAAATTGAATATATTTTTAATTTAATTGTATTTCTTTTGTGGCTTATTAAATTTGATATAGTAATAGGTTTCTATTTCATAGAAATAGAAATGGTCTATTCAAAACCATTATATTTTGTTCTAGTAATTTGACTTTATAATATTCCATACATTGTATTTGATGTATTTATATTTGATACTTAATTATTTTTACTATATGGATAAGTAACAGTTTACATGGTTCAGTGAATCTTGTTCTATTTTGTTACTCTCTGGTTTTTACCTTTATGCTTGGGAAAACTCTCTGTATTCTATTTCTGATTTGTCAGTTTTCTCATGTGACAGTTTTGGTGTCAGATTTGCTTTGGAATTGAATGGAAGCTGTTCAGAAAATGTCAAAATCCTGATCTTAATACTTTCCAAACTTATATTTTGGTGGACATCTTGATTCTTTTCACAAGGTCAGTTTCTCACTAATATTTAACACTTTAAATAACTAATTGTCCAGTTTGAGTGATTTGAATGAAATTTTGTATGAAAGTGATGGAATGAATGAATCGTTATCTGAATGAAAGGTCTTTCATAACTAGTATAAAACTTAAAATCATAATACTAAAATATGGTTTAAATTATTCATAAAATGGTTAAATTGGTAAATTTTGATAAAATAACATTTTTAGTAAATAACAGAGTAATTTTCATAATCAGATTCAGTAAATTTTATAATATGACATTGAACGGTTAAAGCGATAACTAATAGAGATTTAACCGGTGTAAATAAATAAGAGATATCTAAATATTATTTTTATTGTTGAAAATTATTGGTATTGTCATGAACACAGTAGTTATAATATTCTTTATTACAGATTGTTTCCATATAGCAGTGTATTTTTGACACCATGAACTCATGAAGTAAAGTTCCACTGGTTACCATTTGTCATGTTTGTATGAGTCTAACAAGACCCTTGTACCATATACATGGTAGATTTTGTTTGTTAAAATGCTTATTTTGTATTTTTATGCTTAGTTTGTGCTTAGCATGATTTTGCTTAGCTTTATTTTTGGCTTATAGCTGTTAATGCTTTGCTTTATGTGCAAACTAACATTTTGTTATAATTTTTGTATATTTTTATATTTTTACTTAATCTTTACATTTTGTCTAAAAATGCCAAGATATGAGAAATGCTATATTTAGACTTCTTGATATGTAGAAGTTGGTATTATATATTTATATATTTGCACACAGAAAACCACAATTTTCTAGTGGATTTGCTATATTAAATCTTGGTACTTTTCTCTATAGAATATTAGATTGCACATGGTAAATTTACTTAGCTGAAATTTGGCTTCCTATTTCGGTATTTTTGGTTAAGTACTTCTTGTTTAATATAAGTTTGTTTTTTGGTCTTCCAAATGTTTCGGTTTTAATGCTGCTGATGAGAGGTAACTCCTTGAAATGCGTCGTATACAGCATAGTATAAATTTACAATATCTAATATTAGTATCTTTGGATTGTAATTTAGAGTTATCCTTCTTTGGACAAATGTATTGATTGATTGTATTTATTTTCCAGGGTTGTTTTTGTTATTATACAAAATTTCCACTCTACAATAAAAAGAATCCAAAACCCTGAGATTGTAGTTGTTATACGGCCAAAAGCTACCGGTTACAGTTGTATTTCTGCCAGCCTCCACTCAGTTGAGGTTTTATTTGCTCTTGTTATGTTAACAAACATTGTAAGAATTTTAAGATATATTTCTGCTTGAATAGATAGTAATCCAGAAATTAAGTACACAGCAGGGTCGGCAACATTAATATTTAATGAGAGTATTTGTTTCAATAGCTTTTTGTATTGGAGTTGTATATCATCCAGAATTTTGCCTTTTGGTATTACAATTTCGAGGCCGTAAGTCAGTATTGGTAGGATGTAAGTTCTCAACAGTGCAATTGCTGTCTGGATCAAGTCCATTCTCCCCATGTAGACCAGTACCCATTAAGCTGTAGATAGCTCTTCTTGTTTTTTTCATGTTCTCTTCAACAGTTGATTGTGCAGAATTATTTTGAGATCTTGTTAGGGGACGACCATTTGATATTCTGAGGGGCCAGGAGTATTTTGAAAATAAATAACTCAGCCTTGATAATAACAAAAATGAATGGTTTGTTCTGTGGTAGTTTGAAAATAAATAACCTCACCTACAATGTATTGAAAATAAATAACTCGTCAGGTCTTTTAAACCATTTTATAAATGCATGTTTTAAAGCATGAGATGGCACCAGATTCTACCAAAATTCGTCTTTTTTAATATTTTTTTCCGGAAAAACTTCCCAAATCTTTTAATAATATATAAACTACACCATATATAAATATTAATGTTTTTGAAATGTCTGAAAATTGGTTTCATTTCACTTGGTATATTTATTGTCTCATGAACATTTACCTCACTTTAATACCTTTTCCCATTTTAATCTATATTGTTTTTTGTACATATGGAATATATGCAGTTTTGAATTCAGAAGATTCACTTCCAGAGGATGATGATTAATTTCGATTAAATGGTACGTAGTGTATTTCATCTCATTGAATTTATAAAATGTAAGTATAAACTTATTATACTGGTGTGTGTATATATATATATATATATACAACATACTGGTACATTTAACTTAAACTTCAGAGAAACGAGAAATTCCAAATTCTAAGGTATAAGGCGTTACATAACATTTCAATAGTCTCTTAAAGAAATCAGAGTATGTGTTTAATTAATGAATATGATAAATTGCCATATTCAATACATGTTTTTGTACAATATAAGCAGATTACGAGAGTTTTTTTTTTTTTTTGAAAAGGGGGGTGCATTCCATTTTCAGGGGCGGGTCCAGGTGAGGTCGTAATGGACGTACACCCCCCTTTTCAAAAAAAAAAAAAAAAAAAAAGTAATCTGCTTATATTGTATTGAATATGGCAATTTATCATATTCATTAATTAAACACATACTCTTGATTTCTTTAAGAGACTATTGAAATGTTATGTAACGCCTTATACCCTAGAATTTGGAATTTCTCGTTATTGGTCTACTGCTGTTAAGATCCATCCAATCATTTTAGTATACCATAGACAATTAATGGAGAGAATTCTGCATAAAAAATATCAAACCCTGACACTTTAACTATAAAATATACATGCTCCAAGTCAGGAACCGTTACATTAGTGGATTTCACAATTATTTTGTTTTTTAGCAAAAAAAAGTCCAAAAAATTTTTCGCCTCCCTCCGCTAGGCCAAAGTTTTAACATATCCTGGAAACACCCCTGATTTTCCTTTCTCCTTTACTTTAAACAGAGCAATACACAATACAACATGAATGTACAAGCATGCATTATAAACATTGCATATTTCTATTTCCACCTATAATTCAGGTTCTTGATTTTGCAGTTATGAACTTGGTGCACAGATTTATGGCAATGGTGGCCATTTTTGTGCTAGGGTCAAACAAAATAACAAATAGTATCTTTATGATGGTCTTAAAGAATACCACAGTGCTGGAACAGTCAAAATTTCGAACAGATACAACCTTGACTATGTTATTCATTTAAGAAAAAAAACATGAATTTAAAAATTGTGTATTTTCAAATATTATAAATATAATTGTGAAAATAAATAATCAATTCCTTGTTTTACTGAAAATGAAAAATCATGCTTCAATGGTGCAGAAAATAAATAATCTGTCTTTATTTTCCACAAAAATAAATAACCCATCCAAAACAAATCCTCCTGGCCCCCCCCCCCAGAATATCAAATGGTCGTCCCCTAACAGTTTCTCTTATCTCTTATTTCGTCTGAGGGTGGGTGGGTATAGGATCCTATACAATTAGTTTAACCCCACCACAGATTTTATAGGCCTGTCCATATAGTCAGGAACTGTTGGTCATTGATGTGTCAATTTTAAGTTACATGTAACAATTAATATGACTTATTGCCATTGTGCTGGGACCATGAATGGATTACTCTTTTTTTTCAGGGCCATTCAGAGCTCGCTGGTTGCTGTGGGTTCCACATGTTGAAGACCTAGTGGTGAGCTGTGTACGTACATTTCTATCGTTGCGTTTGTTAGTATACTGGTAGTCATTCGTAGCACTTTCCCATATAAGGCTCTTTTTTCTATATATTTTGGAATTAATATCTGCATTACATATAAAACAAAATAAATATATTTTGAATTAATAACATTGTTCCCGGTTGCAGTTTTGTTTTAAATCTACTGTCATTGTTTGCCTCGTCTGTTGTACACGATAGCAAACATATGCCGACCAATCAAATTTAAGTGGTTGTAGTTAATTAAGAACAAAAAGTATTCAACGTTGGTAGTAAGGTCATAGAAAGTCAATATTTATTTAATCAAATGTTAATGTGCCCAAGGAGTTGAGGTTTTAAAGAAATATGCTCCCATGGACCAAATTTTCATTATTGACGGCTGAAGCATAAATTTATTATTAAATCTTTTCCAATTTTGTTTGAAGGTGAAGTCATAGATTTATATTCAACAGACAAGTTGCCTGTTTTATTACCGATACGGGAAACCACCATATATTAATAAATAAATGTTATAAATAGTGTCTAATGCGAAAAGAATCACCTACATATACCTGTCATATCTAAAAACATCTGGCACATCTGTGTTTACGATTGCATCTGCAGTCCCAGTTGCCGCTAATAGGGTGTGGAAAACCTGCGGTAAACTTTCAGTACTTACATAGATCATCAGCACACTCCTCTTCCCTGTTTAAAGGATTGATATTGTGAGAAATAACTACATTTGTTAGACTTACCAACAATAAGACCTCATACCTCAATTTGAAATATATCTAATCAAAAGGGGTTACAAACGCAAAATTGAACCTTTAATACTTGACTCTTAAAATTTCCAGATAAAGAACAATTCAGTATGAAAAACAAATCCAAATAAACACCCCAATTGTTTTTACAACAAAATATAACCAGACTCTTTGGCAATTACCGGTAGGAAGAGCTATTAAGAAGCATTGGTATATCCAAAATAATTCAATGACGAAGGGGGCAACAGAATCTTTAATAGACTGTCTATTATTGCATATAAAAGACGTAAAAATATAAAAGATTATCACATCAGCTACTCTTAAATAAATTATCTATATAAAAGTAAAATTCTTTGAAACGAAATAAATGCAAGACACTTTTAATGGAATGAGACCACTGGTGTCGTACCCCATTCCTCTTCTATTAAGATAGAACAGTTATGGGATAGGTAACAACACGTTTTCATGTCTTCTTTATAAATGAAAGGCTAGGGGTGCCTGATCATGATAGGCCTTGGTTCATAAAACCTAAGGCGAAACACTGAACAACTACAAGATGATTTTCTCGACTAGTTGTATTGGAATTATAAATGATGCAAAGGGTAATTAAAATTATCTGTTAATGGTGAACTTAATTGAGTATTTGTTTGGATTTAGTAGTGGACACATATTTAACTAACAATTTTGATGCAGGGTTCCTCATAGGATTTTTTCTTGGTGAGTCCTGCACCTGTCACTTTTGAAATTGGTGAGTCCCACAAAATTTTCATGAGTCCCAAATTATTTCTGCGAGTCCAGTATATATGACATCACCACGTACAGTGTGATGTTGTTGGATGTTCACTCTCACGCTCAGTATATGGTTGATACTTAATTGTTAAATATTTATTTGTATTTATTCAAAGTCATTTATGACTTTTTCACCTTATTTGTTTTAGAATTTTTAAAGTATTTTTAATCGCCCAAGGCAATGAAATAAATGTACAAGAAAGGTTAAAGAAAATTAACATTTTGAAATGGATTTCCCCCAAATGTCTGAAATTTTTTTAGAGATATTCTAATTCATCAATGCAATCATGAATGACTAAAAATAATACAAGGTCAAAAGAAGAACGAATGTTAAAAGAAAGTACAATGTTAATATAAACTGATAATTTTTCGGTAATTATCTTCTTTCCTCATTGTTAGGCACCTTTGTTGTCCTAAAAACATTATCCACATCTTTAATTAAGGCATCTGCCATGTTTATCCCGGTAAATTTTCTCTGTCGCCATTTATACTGCCTATAGTGTTGAAAATACATTTAATATGCTAAGTTTTTCAAATATATTTTTCCAAGACTTTTATTAAAAAGGTTTGGTTTTTATACGACCGCAAAATTTTTGCGGTCGTATATTGGTATGACGTTGGCGTCGACATTTGGTTTTCGCACTATAACTTTAGTATAAGTTAATAGAAATCTATGAAATTTAAACACAAGGTTTATGACCACAAAAAGAAGGTTGGGATTGATTTTGTGAGTTTTGGTCTCAACAGTTTAAGAATTAGGGGCCAAAAAAGGGCCCAATAAGCATTTTTCTTGGTTTTTGCACAATAACTTTAGTATAAGTGAATAGAAATCTATGAAATTTAAACACAAGGTTTATGACCACAAAAGGAAGGTTGGTATTGATTTTGGGAGTTTTGGTCCCAACAGTTTAGGAATTAGGGACCAAAAGGATCCAAAATTAAACTTTGTTTGATTTCATCGAAAATTGAACTAGTGGGGTTCTTTGATATGCCGAATCTAACCGTGTATTTAGATTCTTAATTTTTGGTCCCGTTTTCATATTGGTCTACATTAAGGTCCCAAGGGTCCAAAATTAAACTTAGTTTGATTTTAACAAAAAATGAATTCTTGGGGTTCTTTGATATGCTGAATCTAAACATGTAGTTAGTTTTTTTATTATGGGCCCAGTTTTCAAGTTGGTCCAAATCGGGGTCCAAAATTAAACTTTGTTTGATTTCAACCAAAATTGAATATATGGGGTTCTTCGATATGCTGAATCTAACCATGTATTTAGATTTTTTATCTTTGGGCCTGGTTATCAAATTGGTCCACATTGAGGTTTAGAGGGTCCAAAATTGAACTTTATTTGATTTCATAAAAAATTGAATTCATGGGGTTCTTTGATATGCTGAATCTAACCATGTATTTAGATTTTGGATATTAGAATACCACAAAGGGATGGTAAGAATTGTCTTTGGTAGTTATGGCTCAAACCGTTAAGGAATAAGGTGCAAAAAAGAGGGGAAAAGGGTTTTCAGGTTAATGGACAATTACTTAAGTACAAAACATAATTTAAAAGGCAGTGTAAGGTTGGGAATTGAAACTCATTTGAATATCTCACCTAAACTGCTTTTAAATTATTTATATTGGAAATTTGCCAAAAACTTTATTATTAATAAGTTCCATTGGAAATTTGCCAATAACTTTAGTTTAATGAACTTCATTGGAAATTTGCCAATATAAAATGTTGCTGATGAAGCTTTTTTGTTTATCTCACCTAAACTGCTTTTAAATTATGTATATTGGAAATTTGCCAAAAACTTTATTATTAAATTTCTGATTTATATATAAAAGCAAATAATAATGATAAGGCAAGGAATACACACCAAACAGGATGTGTAAATTATTATAATATGTATTGTGCAATAGCAAGAAATTTTCAATTGCACAGTATTGCACAATAGCAAGAAATCTTCAATTGCACAGTATTGCGCAATAGCAAGAAATTGATATTTGGGCCCGGTTATCAAATTGGTCCACATTGAGGTTTAAAGGGTCCAAAATTGAACTTTATTTGATTTCATCAAAAATTGAATCATCAAAAATTGAACTATTGGGGTTCTTTGATATGCCGAATCTAACCGTGTATTTAGATTCTTAATTTTTGGTCCCGTTTTCAAATTGGTCTACATTAAGGTCCAAAGGGTCCAAAATTAAACTGCTTTAAAATTTTCCATTTTAAATTGGTTATTTCTGATTTACATATAAAAGCAAATAATACTGATATGGTTTGAATAGGTAAATTAAAAATTTTTAAGTTCTTAGACCACATTAATTCTGTGTCAGAAACCTATGCTGTGTCAAATATTTATTCACAATCCAAATTCAGTGCTGTATCAAGCTTGAATGTTGTGTCCATACTTGCCCCAACTGTTCAGGGTTCGACCTCTGCGGTCGTATCAAGCTGCGCCCAGCGGAGCATTTTATTAGCAATTTAAAATAAAATTAGCAGTGTGACCACACCCAGGGGAGAAAAATTGCTGAATCAGCAATTTTTTTTTAAAATTCACTGGTATTGATGTAAGATTTTATCCTGAAAGTAAAGCTTTTTTATATATGTCCTAAAAGTAGTGGAATATTTGTTATAGGTTTTTAGTTAAACTTTTTGCAGTAACTGGCATATTGACAATAATTTGGTATTCTAATCGTTTCCTGTAACTATAAAAAAAAGTATCAAAATTACATATTTCTTTGAAATGTATTATAAAAAAGTTGCAAAATAATTGGTTGTGTGTTCCTTTTATAGCTGCGATTAATATTTTCTAATCCCCCCCCCCCCCCCCCCCAAAAAAAAAATTATTGCCCATATTTGTGTTTTTATCCTTGGTTTCTTACCGTTACTTTTGGTTTTCTAAGTGCATAACACCATGGTTTTTTCATCACATACTAATATATTTCTTACAAAACTTTGAGGTCTCTTTTAAAGTTTTAAGAAACATTTAGAATGTAGAATGGAAAAAAGAAAATGTTGGAAAATGTATGTATTTCTTTCATAGATGCCCTAAAATACGTGTTACATTTGGTTTCCTATTTGTCACGATATTTTAAAATTTAAAAATTGACTGTGTTGAAAAAGTTTCCAAAACACTGATTAGGATTATTGAACTATTGCACGATGTTTTAAACAATGAGACAAAGATATTCATATTTGAGCTTTTTCTTTTTCATTTTTTGAGTCCAACTCAACCGTTATGCATTACATATCACACAAAAAGAAAAGTCTTCCTCCACTTCTTGTTAGCTTCAGGGAAAAAAATTATTTCTCCCTGTCATTCTGAAGTAGGCCGCTGAGCCCTGGTCCCAAATACATTAAAACTAACATTTTTGACACATTTCCATCCATGTTTTGAAAATACAGCCATTTTGATTGTTTACCTTCTGTTCCATTCACGTATAATAGGGTAGCGAGTAATCATCCATTCTTGAGAGCATGTCAAAATTAATTGTGCATTTACTAATGTGACAATTATTTCTTTAATGGACCCATTATTGGAGGAAAACCTTACGATTATCTCAGACATGCACATGAATCTATTTCTTTTAAGTAATTTCAAATAAAATTAAAATTTATGATCAAAGATCATGAAGTCTCCCAAACGAAAAAAATTGAGCAGGGGTTCCACTAGACCCGGCTAACTCGTTACACCAAATTTCATTGAAATTGAACAAGGTTGAAATAATTTCATTGAAATGGAACAAGGTTGAAATTTTGGTGGAAAATGGCCGCCATTTTGAAAAGGGCTGCCCATAAAACATTTTCTTTAACTGCAGTCAACTCGGGATATCATGTTTACCCTTTATACCAAATTGCATTGAAATTGAAGAATGTTGAAATTTTTGAGGGAAAATGTCGGCCATTTTGAAAATGGCTGCCCGTAGAACATTTGCGTTATCGCCATTCAACTCCGGATATCATGTTTACTGAATAAACCTAAAATCGTTGAAATCCAAGCAAGTTCACTTTTTTCAACTATTGGCGGCCATTTTGAAAATGGCCGACATATCGTGTCCGTTTTTCTTTAATAAAAAGTTTCCACTCGTGCTACTGAACATTTATACTAAGTTTGGTGAAATTCTGCCAGGCAGTTTCTGAGAAAATTGAGGTCGAAGGTTTTCGGTTTTTGGCGACCATCTTGAAAATGGCGGCCATTTTGAAAATTTTTAAACATTCTTGCACAACTAGGCATTGGGGTCTATCACCCCTGTAAGTTTCATATCATTCCGTTGAGTCGTGTTCAAATCAAAGCAAGTTCACTTTTTTCCACTATTGGCGGCCATTTTGAAAATGGTTGACATATCGTTTCCGTTTTTCTTTAATAAAAAGTTTCCACTCGTGCTACTGAACATTTATACTAAGTTTGGTGAAATTCTGCTGGGCAATTTTTGAGAAAATTGAGGTCGAAGGGTTTCGGTTTTTGGCGACCATCTTGAAAATGGCAGCCATTTTGAAAACTTTTAAACATTCTTGAACAACTAGGCATTGGGGTCTATCACCCCAGTAAGTTTCATGTCATTCCGTTGAGTCATGTTCGATATCTGCGTCGGACAAGTTGAAATGGAAAGCGGAAGAAAAAAAAAAGACGGAAAAATAATAATAGTTAAAATTTATGATCAAAGATCATGAAGTCTCCCAAACGAAAAAAATTGAGAAGGGGTTCCACTAGACCTGGCTAACCAGTTACACCAAATTTCATTGAAATTGAACAAGGTTGAAATAATTTCATTGAAATGGAACAAGGTTGAAATTTTGGTGGGAAAATGGTGGCCATTTTGAAAAGGGCTGCCCATTAAACATTTTCTTTAACTGCAGTCAACTCGGGATATCATGTTTACCCTTTATACCAAATTGCATTGAAATTGAAGAATGTTGAAATTTTGGAGGGAAAATGTCGGCCATTTTGAAAATGGCTGCCCTTAGAACATTTGCGTTATCGTCATTCAACTCCAGATATCATGTTTAGTGAATAAACCTAAAATCGTTAAAATCCAAGAAAAGTCACTTTTTTGACGGGAAAATGGCGGCCATTTTGAAAATGGCTGCCCGTAAAACATTTTCTTTAATGCCATTCAACTCGGGATATCATGTTTACCCTTCGTGCCAAATTGCATTGAAATTGAAGAATGTTACAAATTTGGCAGGAAAATGGTGGCCATTTTGAAAATGGCTGCCGGTAGAACATTTGCGTTAAAGCCATTCAACTCGGAATATCATGTTTACTATACAAACCAAAAATCGTTGAAATCCAAGCAAGTTCACTTTTTTCCACTATTGGCGGCCATTTTGAATATGGCCAACACATTGTTTCTGTTTTTCTTTAATAAAAAGTTTCCACTCGTGCTACTGAACATTTATACTAAGTTTGGTGAAATTCTGCCAGGCAGTTTTTGAGAAAATTGAGGTCGAAGGTTTTCGGTTTTTGGCGACCATCTTGAAAATGGCGGCCATTTTGAAAATTTTTAAACATTCTTGCACAACTAGGCATTGGGGTCTATCACCCCAGTAAGTTTCATATCATTCCGTTGAGTCGTGTTCAAATCAAAGCAAGTTCACTTTTTTCCACTAATGGCGGCCATTTTGAAAATGGTTGACATATTGTTTCCCTTTTTCTTTAATAAAAAGTTTCCACTCGTGCTACTGAACATTTATACTAAGTTTGGTGAAATTCTGCTGGGCAATTTTTGAGAAAATTGAGGTCGAAGGTTTTCGGTTTTTGGCGACCATCTTGAAAATGGCAGCCATTTCGAAAACTTTTAAACATTCTTGCACAACTAGGCATTGGGGTCTATCACCCCAGTAAGTTTCATGTCATTCCGTTGAGTCGTGTTTGATATCTGCGTCGGACAAGTTGAAATGGAAAGCGGAAGAAAAAAAAGACGGAAAAATAATAATAATTAAAATTTATGATCAAAGATCATGAAGTCTCCCAAACGAAAAAAATTGAGAAGGGGTTCCACTAGACTTGGCTAACCCGTTACACCAAATTTCATTGAAATTGAACAAGGTTGAAATAATTTCATTGAAATGGAACAAGGTTGAAATTTTGGTGGGAAAATGGCCGCCATTTTGAAAAGGGCTGCCCATTAAACATTTTCTTTAACTGCAGTCAACTCGGGATATCATGTTTACCCTTTATACCAAATTGCATTGAAATTGAAGAATGTTGAAATTTTGGAGGGAAAATGTCGGCCATTTTGAAGATGGCTGCCCGTAGAACATTTGCGTTATCGTCATTCAACTCCAGATATCATGTTTAGTGAATAAACCTTAAATCGTTAAAATCCAAGCAAAGTCACTTTTTTGACGGGAAAATGGCGGCCATTTTGAAAATGGCTGCCCGTAAAACATTTTCTTTAATGCCATTCAACTCGGGATATCATGTTTACCCTTCGTGCCAAATTGCATTGAAATTGAAGAATGTTACAAATTTGGCAGGAAAATGGTGGCCATTTTGAAAATGGCTGCCGGTAGAACATTTGCGTTAAAGCCATTCAACTCGGAATATCATGTTTACTATACAAACCAAAAATCGTTGAAATCCAAGCAAGTTCACTTTTTTCCACTATTGGCGGCCATTTTGAAAATGGCCGACATATCGTTTCCGTTTTTCTTTAATAAAAAGTTTCCACTCGTGCTACTGAACATTTATACTAAGTTTGGTGAAATTCTGCCAGGCAGTTTTTGAGAAAATTGAGGTAGAAGGTTTTCGGTTTTTGGCGGCCATTTTGAAAATTTTTAAACATTCTTGCACAAGTAGGCATTGGGGCCTATCACACCAGTAAATTTCATTTCATTCCATTGAGTCGTGTTCGAGATCTGCGTCATTCACATTTTTCCACTATTGGCGGCCATTTTGAATATGGCCAACACATTGTTTCTGTTTTTCTTTAATAAAAAGTTTCCACTCGTGCTACTGAACATTTATACTAAGTTTGGTGAAATTCTGCCAGGCAGTTTTTGAGAAAATTGAGGTCGAAGGTTTTCGGTTTTTGGCGACCATCTTGAAAATGGCGGCCATTTTGAAAATTTTTAAACATTCTTGCACAACTAGGCATTGGGGTCTATCACCCCAGTAAGTTTCATATCATTCCGTTGAGTCGTGTTCAAATCAAAGCAAGTTCACTTTTTTCCACTAATGGCGGCCATTTTGAAAATGGTTGACATATTGTTTCCCTTTTTCTTTAATAAAAAGTTTCCACTCGTGCTACTGAACATTTATACTACGTTTGGTGAAATTCTGCTGGGCAATTTTTGAGAAAATTGAGGTCGAAGGTTTTCGGTTTTTGGCGACCATCTTGAAAATGGCAGCCATTTTGAAAACTTTTAAACATTCTTGCACAACTAGGCATTGGGGTCTATCACCCCAGTAAGTTTCATGTCATTCCGTTGAGTCGTGTTTGATATCTGCGTCGGACAAGTTGAAATGGAAAGCGGAAGAAAAAAAAAGACGGAAAAATAATAATAGTTAAAATTTATGATCAAAGATCATGAAGTCTCCCAAACGAAAAAAATTGAGAAGGGGTTCCACTAGACTTGGCTAACCCGTTACACCAAATTTCATTGAAATTGAACAAGGTTGAAATAATTTCATTGAAATGGAACAAGGTTGAAATTTTGGTGGGAAAATGGCCGCCATTTTGAAAAGGGCTGCCCATTAAACATTTTCTTTAACTGCAGTCAACTCGAAATATCATGTTTACCCTTTATACCAAATTGCATTGAAATTGAAGAATGTTGAAATTTTGGAGGGAAAATGTCGGCCATTTTGAAGATGGCTGCCCGTAGAACATTTGCGTTATCGTCATTCAACTCCAGATATCATGTTTAGTGAATAAACCTAAAATCGTTAAAATCCAAGCAAAGTCACTTTTTTGACGGGAAAATGGCTGCTCGTAAAACATTTTCTTTAATGCCATTCAACTCAGAATATCATGTTTACCTTTCGTGCCAAATTGCATTGAAATTGAAGAATGTTACAAATTTGGCAGGAAAATGGTGGCCATTTTGAAAATGGCTGTCGGTAGAACATTTGCGTTAAAGCCATTCAACTCGGGATATCATGTTTACTATTTAAACCAAAAATCGTTGAAATCCAAGCAAGTTCACTTTTTTCCACTATTGGCGGCCATTTTGAAAATGACCGACATATCGTTTCCGTTTTTCTTTAATAAAAAGTTTCCACTCGTGCTACTGAACATTTATACTAAGTTTGGTGAAATTCTGCCAGGCAGTTTTTGAGAAAATTGAGGTAGAAGGTTTTCGGTTTTTGGCGGCCATTTTGAAAATTTTTAAACATTTTTGCACAACTAGGCATTGGGGCCTATCACACCAGTAAATTTCCTTTCATTCCGTTGAGTCGTGTTCGAGATCTGCGTCATTCACTTTTTCCAATATTGGCGGCCATTTTGAATATGGCCAACACATTGTTTCTGTTTTTCTTTAATAAAAAGTTTCCACTCGTGCTACTGAACATTTATACTAAGTTTGGTTTTGAAAATGGCCGACATATGGCTTCCCTTTTTCTTTAATAAAAAGTTTCCACTCGTGCTACTGAACATTTATACCAAGTTTGGTGAAATTCTGCTGGGCATTTTTTGAGAAAATTGAGGTCGAAGGTTTTCGGTTTTTGGCGACCATCTTGAAAATGGCGGCCATTTTGAAAATTTTTAAACATGTTTGCACAACTAGACTTTGGGGTCTATCACCCCAGTAAGTTTCATTTCATTCCGTTGAGTCGTGTTCGAGATCTGCGTCGGACAAGTTGAAATGGAAAGCGGAAGAAAAAAAAGACGGAAAAATAATAATAATTAAAATTTATGATCAAAGATCACGTAAGTCTCCAAAACGAAAAAAAAATTGAGCAGGGGTTCCATTAGACCCGGCTAACCCGTTACTCCAAATTTCATTGAAATTGAACAAGGTTGAAATAATTTCATTGGAATAAAACAAGGTTGAAATTTTGGTGAGAAAATGGCGGCCATTTTGAAAAGGGCTGCCCATTAAACATTTTCTTCAACTGCAGTCAACTCGGGATATCATGTTTACCCTTTATACCAAATTGCATTGAAATTGATGAATGTTGAAATTTTGGCGGGAAAATGTCGGCCATTTTGAAAATGGCTGCCCGTAGAACATTTGCGTTATCGCCATTCAACTCCGGATATCATGTTTACTGACTAAACCTAAAATCGTTGAAATCCAAGCAAGTTCACTTATTTGACGGGAAAATGGTGGCCATTTTGAAAATGGCTGCCCGTAAAACATTTTCTTTAACGCCATTCAAATCGGGATATCGTGTTTACCCTTTGTGTCAAATTGCATTGAAATTGAAGAATGTTAAAAACTTGGCGGGAAAATGGGGGCCATTTTGAAAATGGCTGCCGGTAGAACATTTGTGTTATCGCCATTCAACTCAGTATATCATGTTTACCATATAAACCAAAAATCGTTGAAATCCAAGCAACTTCACATTTTCCACTATTGGCGGCCAATTTCTGGCGGGAAAATGGTGGCCATTTTGAAAATGGCTGCCGGTAGAACATTTGCGTTATCTCCATTCAACTCGGGATATCATGTTTACTATGTAAACCAAAAATCGTTGAAATCCAGTAAGTTCACTTTTTTCCACTATTGGCGGCCATTTTGAAAATGGCCGACATATCGTTTCCGTTTTTATACGACCGCAAAATTTTTGCGGTCGTATATTGGTATGACGTTGGCGGTGGCGTCGGGGTCGTCGTCGTCGCCCGTCGTTGGCGTTGTCGTCCGAAGACATTTGGTTTTCGCACTATAACTTTAGTATAAGTTAATAGAAATCTATGAAATTTAAACACAAGGTTAATGACCACAAAAGGAAGGTTGGGATTGATTTTGGGAGTTTTGGTCCCAACAGTTTAGGAATTAGGGGCTAAAAAAGGGCCCAAATAAGCATTTTTCTTGGTTTTTGCACAATAACCTTAGTATAAGTAAATAGATATCTATGAAATTTAAACACAAGGTTTATGACCACAAAAGGAAGGTTGGGATTGATTTTTGGAGTTTTGGTCCCAACAGTTTAGGAATTAGGGGCTAAAAAGGGCCCAAATAAGCATTTTTCTTGGTTTTTGCACAATAACTTTAGTATAAGTAAATAGAAATCTATGAAATTTAAACACAAGGTTTATGACCACAAAAGGAAGGTTGGGATTGATTTTGGGAGTTTTGGTCCCAACAGTTTAGGAATTAGGGGCCAAAAGGGTCCAAAATTAAACTTTGTTTGATTTCATCGAAAATTGAACTATTGGGGTTCTTTGATATGCCGAATCTAACCGTGCATTTAGATTTTTAATTTTTGGTCCCGTTTTCAAATTGGTCTACATTAAGGTCCAAAGGGTCCAAAATTAAACTTAGTTTGATTTTAACAAAAATTGAATTCTTTAGGTTGTTTGATATGCTGAATCTAAACATGTACTTAGTTTTTTTTATTATGGGCCCAGTTTTCAAGTTGGTCCGAATCGGGGTCCAAAATTAAAGCTAAAAAAGGGGTAAATTATTTTTTTTTTTTGGGGGGGGGGGGCAATTCTCCACAGCATATTGTATTGCACAAGAAGCAAAAAATTGAATATAAATTGAAATCATATGACCAATTCTAAGTTCTTTATTTCAGTTATTCTGTGTCAGAAACCTATTATGTGTCAAATATTTGAAGAAATTTTCAATTGCACAGTATTGTGCAATAGCAAGAAATCTTCAATTGCACAGTATTGCGCAATAGCAAGAAATTGATATGTGTGCCCTGTTATCAAAACTTTATTATTAAAAAAATCCATTGGAAATTTGCCAATAACTCTAATTTAATGAACTTCATTGGAAATTTGCCAATATAAAATGTGCTGATGAAGCTTTTTTGTTTATCTCATCTAAACTGCTTTTAAATTATGTATATTTAAAATTTGCCATCCATGACTATGATGTCATTTTCTATTTTAATATGTTATGGTGTATTTAAATGGGCTGTTATGGTTGCAAAGTATAAAGAAATGGGGGGTGTAAATGAGAAATTGGGGAGGGGTAATTTTTTTCTCATTTCATATTTCATAAATTAAAAAGAAAATTTCAAATTGTTTTAACAAAAAAAGGGGGGGTTACAGTAAATTTTATTGTTTTTTTTTTTTTTTGGGAGGGGGGGTCAATGTGCAACTTCATAGTGTATTGCACAAAAGCTAAAAAAAGGGATAAATTATTATTTTTTTTGGAGGGGGGGGGCAATTCTCCACAACATATTGTATTGCACAAGAAGCAAAAATTGAATATAAATTGAAATCATATGACCAATTCTAAGTTCTTTGATTTCAGTTATTCTGTGTCAGATACCTATTATGTGTCAAATATTTGAAGAAATTTTCACTTGCACAGTATTGCGCAATAGCAAGAAATTGATATGTGTGCCCAATTTTAAATTTTAAATTGGTTATTTCTGATTTATATATAAAAACAAATAATACTGATATGGTTTGAATAGGTAAATTAAAAATTTTTAAGTTCTTAGACAACATTCATTCTGTGTCAGAAACCTATGCTGTGTCAAATATTTATTCACAATCCAAATTCAGTATTGTATCAAGCTTGAATGTTGTGTTCATAAGTGCCCCAACTATTCAGGGTTCGACATCTGCGGTCGTATCTAGCTGCGCCCAGCGGAGCATTTTATTCTTTAATAAAAAGTTTCCACTCGTGCTACTGAACATTTATACTAAGTTTGGTGAAATTTCTGCTAGGCAGTATTTGAGAAAATTAAGGTCGAAAGTTTTCGGTTTTTGGCGACCATCTTGAAAATGGCGGCCATTTTGAAAATTTTAAAACATTCTTGAACAACTAGGCATTGGGGTCTATCACCCCGGTAAGTTTCATTTCATTCCGTTGAGTCGTGTTCGAGATCTGCGTTGTTCACTTTTTTCCACTATAGGCGGCCATTTTGAAAATGGCCGACATATTGTTTCCGTTTTTCTTTAATAAAAAGTTTCCACTCGTGCTACTGAACATTTATACTAAGTTTGGTGAAATTCTGCTGGGCAGTTTTTGAGAAAATTGAGGTCAAAGGTTTTCGGTTTTTGGCGACCATCTTGAAAATGGCGGCCAATTTGAAAATTTTTAAACATTCTTGCACAACTAGGCATTGGGGTCTATCACCCCAGTAAGTTTCATTTCATTCCGTTGAGTCGTGTTCGAGATCTGCGTCGGACAAGTTGAAATGGAAAGCGGAAGAAAAAAAAGACGGAAAAATAATAATAATAATTAAAATTTATGATCAAAGATCACATGAAGTCTCCCAAACGAAAAAAAATGGGAAGGGGTTCCACTAGACCCGGCTAACCCGTTATACCAAATTTCATTGAAATTGAACAAGGTTGAAATAATTTCATTGAAATGGAACAAGGTTGAAATTTTGGTGGGGAAATGGCGGTCATTTTGAAAAGGGCTGCCCATTAAACATTTTCTTCAACTCCAGTCAACTCGGGATATCATGTTTACCCTTTATACCAAATTGCATTGAAATTGAACAATGTTGAAATTTTGGCGGGAAAATGTCGGCCATTTTGAAAATGGCTGCCCGTAGAACATTTGCGTTATCGCCATTCAACTCCGGATGTCATGTTTACTGAATAAACCTAAAATCGTTGAAATCCAAGCAAGTTCACTTTTTTTGGCGGGAAAATTGCGGCCATTTTGAAAATGGCTGCCAGTAAAACATTTTCTTTAACGCCATTCAACTCGGGATATCATGTTTACTCTTTGTGCTAAATTGCATTGAAATTGAAGAATGTTAAAAATTTGGCGGGAAAATGGTGACCATTTTGAAAATGGCTGCCGGTAGAACATTTGCGTTATCGCCATTCAACTCGGGATATCATGTTTACTGTATAAACCAAAAATCGTTGAAATCCATGCAAGTTCACTTTTTTCCACTATTAGCGGCCATTTACTGGCGGGAAGATGGGGGCCATTTTGAAAATGGCTGCCGGTAGAACATTTGCGTTATCGCCATTCATCTCGGGATATCATGTTTACTTTATAAACCAAAAATCGTTGAAATCCAAGCAAGTTCACTTTTTTCCACTTTTGGCGGCCATTTTGAAAATGGCCGACATATCGTTTCCGTTTTTCTTTAATAAAAAGTTTCCACTCGTGCTACTGAACATTTATACTAAGTTTGGTGAAATTCTGCCAGGCAGTTTTTGAGAAAATTGAGGTCAAAGGTTTTCGGTTTTTGGCGGCCATTTTGAAATTTTTTAAACATGTTTGCACAACTAGACATTTGGGTCTATCACCCCAGTAAGTTTCATTTCATTCCGTTGAGTCGTGTTCGAGATTTGCGTCGGACAAGTTGAAATGGAAAGCGGAAGAAAAAAAAAGACGGAAAAATAATAATAATAATAATAATAAGAATAATAATAATAATAATAATAATAAGAAGAAGAAACGGAGTAAAAGCAATAAGTCTCCAAACTTCGTTTGGGAGACTTAATAAGAAACGGAGTAAAAACAATAAGTCTCCAAACTTCGTTTGGGAGACTTAATTAAAATTTATGATCAAAGATCACGTAAGTCTCCCAAACGAAAAAAATTGAGCAGGGGTTACACTAGACCCGGCTAGCCCGTTACACCAAATTTTATTGAAATTGAACAAGGTTGAAATAATTTCATTCAAATGGAACAAGGTTGAAATTTTGGTGGGAAAATGGCGGCCATTTTGAAAAGGGCTGCCCATTAAACATTTTCTTTAACTGCAGTCAACTCGGGATATCATGTTTACCCTTTAGGCCAATTGAAATTAATTGATAGATTTTCATCCCCGCCCGCCCCTCGAAAATCGTGCCGCCCCGTTTTTTTTTTATTTTCTAAAATTTACGATTTCCGGATTTTGTTCATCTCCGTTACCGGTATCCGTGTCAATAATTTCGCTTTTTGTTAACTTCCTGTAACAATTCAACATGGTTTT
Source organism: Mytilisepta virgata (assembly GCA_028015205.1). Lineage (NCBI taxonomy): Eukaryota > Metazoa > Mollusca > Bivalvia > Mytilida > Mytilidae > Mytilisepta > Mytilisepta virgata. Next base: position 26,506,503 of record CM051513.1, read on the forward strand.
CGTGATTCGACTATTTTTGTGACCTTTAGATGTATTTTGGTCGGCTTAAGTCTGCAGAGATTGGAGTTGAAATTTCTATTGTGCATGTTTCTGGAATAAAAACATATATAAGCCATTTTATAACGTTTACATATTAATAACACCTTACAAAATAGTTTCATATGAAATAAAAAATAAAAAATAAAATCCTCTCACCCGCCCCATTTTTTTTCAAAAAGTTGGATGAAAATCTACTAATTAATTTTAGTTGGCCTGATACCAAATTGCATTGAAATTGATGAATGTTGAAATTTTTGCGGGAAAATGTCGGCCATTTTGAAAATGAGTGCCCGTAGAACGTTTGGGAGACTTAATAAGAAACGGAGTAAAAACAATAAGTCTCCAAACTTCGTTTGGGAGACTTAATTACGGTCCAATAACATAATTTAGTAAAATGTATAACTTAAACACGTTGAACTCTTATTGAAAATTATCTTCGGAAAACGAATACACTCACTGTAATTGATCCCACATAGAAGAGATAATATCTGTGATGAAATTATGTCGCTCCTTCGTACGTAGAAGGGAGACATATTATTTTTGTAGTATTTATGTCGCCCCCAGACTTAGTCGGGACAACAGATTGTTATTGTTTCGTTTCTTTGGGTTTTTTTTCTTCCACCTAATTTTGTCCGCACGAGTTCTTAGAGATGACTGGAACAATCTTTATGAAATTTCACAATACTGATGATCACCAAGTCTGGTTAACGTTGTGCATATAACATTAAAAATTCTCAAAATGGCCGCCGTTGCCATGGAAACAGAAAAGTATGAAATTTTTTAAAAACTTTCAAATGTCAAAAATTGCACCATAGAATGTCATTTGTACTTTTCTAAAGTATGAGTAGTAGAACATACTCATGGTAAAAGAAATGCGATCGGTTGGATACATTTGGCGGCCATTTTGAGAAATATTGGAAAAATGACAGAAAAATAAACATTGTCCGATTTCAATGAAAATTGATATCTAGGCTAAATTTGGGATGGGAAACAAGATGCAATCATGAAAATACAAAAATTTTCAAAATGGCCACCGTGGGTGCAATTGCAATTTTAGTTCTTCTTATTCTTCTCAGCGAAGCTTGAACAGGCCATTAATTTCTTGTCTTGACCTAGGCTTATACCCTTGGGTATGTAGCTGTATTACCACGAGAGTGTGTGTCGCATACCATTATGACCTTCATTTGACCTCGACCTTTGACTTCAAGGTCATAAAATCATTTTTATCCTAGAGGTAAAGATTGATCTAGAATAAAGTGAAGGGGAAACATAGTTTTGGTTTAAAAAACAGTCCCACCTACGGTAGTTCCATTTGAAATTATACACAACTACAGTTGTAATCTTTCCATTGGTGATTTCCATCACTTTGATTTGTCATGTTAAGAAACGAGATAGACTGTTTAAGCTTAAACAATTTAAGTGATAGTTATTTTTGTCTGTATACTACAACATACAAGCGATCAAAATTCAAAATTTGGCCCCTAACATTTTTTACAGCAGTTTCAAATGCTTTGTTTGTTATATTAGACTTGGTTTCCAAATAACGCCAACCAGATTTTTTTCTAAATATTGGAGAAATGCATTGCTAACAGGAGGTGCAAAAGCACAATACAAGAACCCAAAATAGCCTTCTGAATTTGGTGAAATATAATTAAATTTTGAAATTTGAGAAATAGAGTTTGAAGAAGCAACATTCATGGTTTCTTTTGTAACACCATCTTTTTGTCCCTTAATTTGCTATAAATTACAAAAGTTCAAAGAAAACAAAGTTTTTATACGACCGCAAAATTTTTGCGGTCGTATATTGGTATGACGTTGGCGTCGTCGTCGTCGTCGTCGTCTGCGTCGTCGTCCGTCGTCAGCGTCGTCGTCCGAAGACATTTGGTTTTCGCACTATAACTTTAGTATAAGTTAATAGAAATCTATGAAATTTAAACACAAGCTTTATGACCACAAAAGGAAGGTTGGGATTGATTTTGGGAGTTTTGGTCCCAACAGTTTAAGAATCAGGGGCCAAAAAGGGGCCCAATAAGCATTTCTCCTGGTTTTTGCAAAATAACTCTAGTATAAGTAAATAGAAATCTATGAAATTTTAACACAAGGTTTATGACCACAAAAGGAAGGTTGGGATTGTTTTTGGGAGTTTTGGTCCCAACAGTTTAGGAATTAAAGGCTAAAAAAGGGCCCAAATAAGCATTTTTCTTGGTTTTTGCACAATAACTTTAGTATAAGTAAATAGAAATCTATGAAATTTAAACACAAGGTTTATGGCCACAAAAGGAAGGTTGGGATTGATTTTTGGAGTTTTGGTCCCAACAGTTTAGGAATTAGGGGCCAAAAGGGTCCAAAACTAAACTTTGTTTGATTACATCGAAAATTGAACTATTGGGGTTCTTCGATATGCCGAATCTAACCATGCATTTAGATTCTTAATTTTTGGTCCCGTTTTCAAATTGGTCTACATTAAGGTCCAAAGGGTCCAAAATTAAACTTAGTTTGATTTTAACAAAAATTGAATTCTTGGGGTTCTTTGATATGCTGAATCTAAACATGTACTTAGTTTTTTTTTATTATGGGCCCAGTTTTCAAGTTGGTCCAAATCGGGGTCCAAAATTAAACTTTGTTTGATTTCATCGAAAATTGAACTATTGGGGTTCTTTGATAGGCCGAATCTAACCGTGCATTTAGATTCTTAATTTTTGGTCTGTTTTCAAATTGGTCTACATTAAGGTCAAAAGGGTCCAAAATTAAACTTAGTTTGATTTGACCAAAAATTGAATTCTTTGGGTTCTTTGATATGCTGAATCTAAACATGTACTTAGTTTTTTTTATTATGGGCCCAGTTTTCAAGTTGGTCCAAATCGGGGTCCAAAATTAAACTTTGTTTGATTTCATCGAAAATTGAACTATTGGGGTTCTTTGATATGCCGAATCTAACCGTGCATTTAGATTCTTAATTTTTGGTCCCGTTTTCAAATTGGTCTACATTAAGGTCCAAAGGGTCCAAAATTAAACTTAGTTTGATTTTAACAAAAATTGAATTCTTGGGGTTCTTTATTATGCTGAATCTAAACATGTACTTAGTTTTTTTATTATGGGCCCAGTTTTCAAGTTGGTCCAAATCGGGATCCAAAATTAAATCTAAAAAAGGGGTAAATTTTTTTTTTTTTTTTGGGGGGGGGCAATTTTCCACAGCATATTGTAATGCACAAGAAGCAAAAAATTGAATATAAATTGAAATCATATGACCAATTCTAAGTTCTTTATTTCAGTTATTCTGTATCAGAAACCTATTATGTGTCAAATATTTGAAGAAATTTTCAATTGCACAGTATTGTGCAATAGCAAGAAATTGATATGTGTGCCCTGTTATCAAAACTTTATTATTAAAAAATTCCATTGGAAATTTGCCAATAACTCTAGTTTAATGAACTTCATTGGAAATTTGCCAGTATAAAATGTGCTGATGAAGCTTTTTTTGTTTATCTCATCAAAACTGCTTTTAAATTATGTATATTTTAAATTTGCCATCCATGACTATGATGTCATTTTCTATTTTAATATGTTATGGTGTATTTAAATGGGCTGTTATGGTTGCAAAGTATAAAGAAATGGGGGGGGGGAGGGTTGAAAACAAAATTTAGGGGGGGGGGTAATGAGAAATTGGGGAGGGGTAATTTTTTTTTCATTTAATATTTCATAAATTAAAAAGAAAATTTCAAATTTTTTTAGCAAAAAAAGGGGGGGGGTTACAATAAATTTTATTGTTTCTTGTTTTTTTTTGGGGGGAGGGGGGGGTCAATGTGCAACTTCATAGTGTATTGCACAAAAGCTAAAAAAGGGATAAATTATTATTTTTTTGGGGGGGGGGCAATTCTCCACAGCATATTGTATTGCACAAGAAGCAAAAAATTGAATATAAATTGAAATCATATGACCAATTCTAAGTAATTTGATTTCAGTTATTCTGTGTCAGAAACCTATTATGCGTCAAATATTTCAAGAAATTTTCAATTGCACAGTATTGCCCAATAGCAAGAAATCTTCAATTGCACAGTATTGCGCAATAGCAAGAAATTGATATGTGTGCCCAATTTTAAATTTTAAATTGGTTATTTCTGATTTATATATAAAAACAAATAATACTGATATGGTTTGAATAGGTAAATTAAAAATTTTTAAGTTCTTAGACAACATTCATTCTGTGTCAGAAACCTATGCTGTGTCAAATATTTATTCACAATCCAAATTCAGTATTGTATCAAGCTTGAATGTTGTGTTCATAATTGCCCCAACTATTCAGGGTTCGACATCTGCGGTCGTATATCTAGCTGCGCTCAGCGGAGCATTTTATTTTTCTTGTTGTTCAATAGTTTGAGAAAATGATTCATGGTCCAATAACTTGCAAGTAATCACACATAATAGGTAAATTATAGATCATACTTGTTTAGTTTCTTTTGGTTTCCTGTCACAGATTTTTTTCAAGTATCATTTATGTGAGTAAGTAAGTAAGTAAGTAATATGCTTTATTTATAGAGGGTAACACAGTTGGTACAACCAATCTTCCCTGAGGCCCTCATTTCAATGATAAATGTACATGTGTAAAATTAAAAATATATACAAACAAAATGAATACAGTTAACTTTTACAGAAATCTTCTCCTCTGAAGCTACTGGACCAAATTGAACCAAACTTGGCCACAAGCATCATTAGGGTGTCTAGTTTAAAAAATATGTCCGCTGACCTCGCCTGCCAACCAACATGGCCGACATGGCTAAAAATAGAACATAGGGGTAGACTGCAGTTTTTGTCTTATAACTCAAAAACTAAAGCAATTAGAGCAAAACTGAGGGGGTAAAAATGTTCACCAGGTCAAGATCTACCTGTCATGAAATTTTCAGACGAATCGGTCAACCCTTTTTTGGGTAATTGCCCCTGAATTGTTAATTTTAAGGAAATTTTGCAGTTTTAGGTTATTATCTTGAATATTATTAGGCCAATTAAAATTAATTCATAGATTTTCATCCCCGCCCGCCCCTCGAAAATCGTGCCGCCCTCGATTTTTTTTATTTTCTAAAATTTACGATTTCTGGATTTTGTTCATCTCCGTTACCGGTATCCGTGTCAATAATTTCGTTTTTTGGTAACTTCCTGTAACAATTCAACACGGTTTTCGTGGGTAAGCGGTATAAGCCATTTTATAACGTTTACATATTAATAACACCTTAAAAAATAGTTTCATATGAAATAAAAAATAAAATCCTCCCATCCGCCCCATTTTTTTTCTCAAAAAGATGAAAATCTATTAATTAATTTTAGTTGGCCTTATAGATAAAGACAAATTGTAAACAGCAAAAATGTTCAACAAAGTTAGATCTACAAATAAGTCAACATGACCAAAATCATTGATTGACCCCTTATAGGAGTTTTTGCCCTTTAAAGACGGTATCCAGCGTTAACTTTCCTTTGAAGATCTTTTCCTCTTAAACCACTGGGCCAATTGAGACCAAACGTTCTTGAAATGGTCCTTGGCCTTGGGTGGCCCCCTTCCAAAATTATGTCTGGCATCCCCGACTTCCAACCGACATGGCTGCTGTTACTAAAAATAGAAAAGGGGGGGGGTTGAATTTAAAAAATCTTCTTATATGAAGGCCAGTTGGAACCAAAGTTGGCAGTAATGGTTCTTAGGAGGTTCTCTTTCAGAAATATGTCCAATGACCCGGACTGTCAACCAAGATGGCCGCCACAACTGAACTTAATTTAACATAGGCCCTATAGGAAAAAATCTTCTTGTCTGAAACCAGTTGACATATCGTAGCAGGACTTTGCAGCATTGGTCCTTAGGAGGTCCTTTTTAGCTCACCTGACCCGAAGGGTCATGTGAGCTATTGCTATCACTTGGCGTCCGTCCGTCCGTCGTCCGTTAACTTTTTCAAACATTAACTCCTCCAACACCATAAGTCCAACTGCAACCAAACTTGGTACAGTTATTAATTGGTATGGGTGCTACAAATCTATTGTTTGGACCCCATTCGTATAAAAACATGGCCGTCATGGCTAAAAATAGAACATAGGGGTAAATCGCAGTTTTTTGCAAATAAGTCAGAAACGGTCACAGATATCAAAATTCTGTGATAGGGTAAAAGTGATCAGCACCTCAAGATCTACCTGCCCTGAAATTTTGAAGAAGATCCAACCACTCATTTCAGAGTTATCACCCTTTTTTTGACATTTTTGGCTTTTTTTTATGTTATTATTTCAAAAATCTTCTCCTCTGAAACTACTGAATGGATTTGGATAAAACTTAGCATGATTGTTCCTTAGGGTATCCTGCACAAAGTTTATGCTTCGATTTTTGATCCGTCGAAAAACATGGCCACTGTTACTAAAAATAGAACATAGGGGTCAAACAACAGTTTTTCGCAAATATCTCAAAAATCATTAGGTTACGCCAAATTCTGCAGGTTGAAAGTGTTCAGCATGATGAGAGCTACCTGCGTGCTGATTTTTGTGAAAATCTTTCAACTGATGTTAGAGTTATTGCCCTTTTTTTTATGTTATTATTTCAAAAATCTTCTTCTCTAAAACTACTATTCAAAATCAAATGAAACTTGGTAAGATTGTTCCGTAGGGTATTCTGCAAAAAGTTAATGCTTGGATTTTTGATTGGTTAAGAAACATGTCCGCCCTTACTAAGGGACTAATAGAACATAGGGGTCAAAATGCTGTTTTTTGCTATTCTTTCCTGAATTATAGAAATACATGTAAAATGAAGATGAAAGCTACTTTCAAGACAAACATGGTATCCCGAGTTGAATGGTGATGATGAAAGTTTGTTTTGGACGGCCATTTTTAAAATGGCTGCCATTTTCCCGCCATTTTTTACACTTGCTCGGATTTCAACAATATTTGGTTTTTAAAGTAAACATGGTATCCTTAGTGAATGGTGATGATGAGAATGTTGTATAACAATGATTAAACTTCATAATATGTGAGCTTTTAATTGCCATCACTTGGTGTCTGTCATAATCGTTGTTAACAAATTTTCAACATCTTCTCCTCTGAAACTACTTGGGGGAATTTGATGAAACTTAGCATGATTGTTCCTGCAATATTTCCTTTTCAAGTACAATAAAAAGCCTTAACCCACAATTTTTACATAACTTCTTTCAAACATTTTAAAAACGAAGACAACATATAGACCAAAAGATTTATACTTGTATTTGAAGATTAATTAAAGCTTGTATTTTGTATTATGAATCATCAGATTGACCATGACTGTATCTTAATCAAGCGTAGGGAGAACTCATGCCCATTTCTTTCCAGAGGTTCTTAAAGGTTTTTAAAGGTATTTTCAGCATTTTACGTGACCTTTAATACTCAGTTTAGTTTACAACAAACATTAATATATTAATTTAGTTTATAGTGCATTGTTTACCAGGTGAGCGATTCAGGCTCTTGAGAGCCTCTTGTTTAGAAATGTGTCTGATTTCGTGGACTGTGAACCAAGATGGCTGCCACAGCAGAACTTAGTTTAACATAGGACCCTATGCAAAATTCACTCAAAAATCGCCTGAAACAACTAAGCCAATACGAATTAGATTTGGTAGCAATGGTCCTTAGATGGTCCTCTCTCAGAATTTTGTGCGATGACCCAGACTGTCAAAAAAGATGGCCGCCACAGCCGAACTTAGTTTTAACATAGGGCCCTATGGAAAAATTTATTGAAAAATCTTCTTGTCTGAAACCACTTGACATATTGGAGCCAGACTTGGCAGCATTGGTCCTTAGGAGGTCCTCTTTCAGAAATATGTCCGATCACCCGGATTGTCAACCAAGATGGCTGCCACACCAAACTTTGTTAAATATTGGACCCTATAGGAAAATTCCTTTAAAAAACTTCTTGTCTGAAACCGCTTAGCCAGTTGGAACAAGACTTAGCAGAAATGGTCCTTAGATGGTTCTCTTTTAGAAATGTATCCGTTGACCTGGACTGTCAACCAAGATGACTGCCACAGCTGAAATTAGTTTAACATAGAATCCTATAGAAAAACCAGCCAAATTGACTGCAACACTTATATTTTTAGGTCTGCTCAAGGTGAAAAGTTAAATCCAGGTGAGCGATACAGGCTCTTGAGAGCCTCTAGTTTATTTTTCCCATAAAGACTTCAATACTTGGGGAATTACATATAGTTGTTGGTAGGTTATTCCAAAGTACTGCTGCTGAGTGTGAAAATGTTTTATTGTAGGCTTCCGTTTTAGCCTTGGCAAATTCCCATTTGTAACTGCTCTTAGAGGGTAGGGATTAATGTCAGAAAGATACCTAAAGTTATAAGTGAGATATGGGGGAGCTTCATTACACAAACATTTAAAGAGAAGCATGTATTTATGGTACTGAATCCTTTCGATGACCTTCATCCATCCTAGACATTTAAATAAGGGATCTGATGGGGACAGGGGGTCTGCATCAAGTACTAGCCTGATGACCCTTTTTTGTAGTTTCGGTATACGATCAAGATTATTTTTACTACATGAGCTCCATACAATACAGCAATAATCAATAAGTGGCAGGATATATCCTGTATAAAATGATTTCCGTGATTCAAGGTTAAGATATTGTTTAATTTTCGAAAACAGATATATTCGAGATGAGACTTTTGAACAGAGCTGATCTATTTGGTCCGACCACGTAAGATTTGGATCGATTTTAACACCTAATATTTTTGTATTGATACCGAGTTTAATGTTAAACAAAGTTCACTATTTTGGTTGTCTATTTTTTGTCTTGTCCCAATTATCATAAATTTAGTTTTTGAACTATTTATGAACATATTATTGTCTTCACACCATTTTTCAATGCAGTGTATATCTTCTTGAACCATAATTTCCAATTGCTGAATACATTTTCCAGACTTATGAATAGTTGAATCGTCAGCATACATGTCTGTATCACAATTTTTTACATTCGGGGGCAAATCATTGATGAAAAGTATAAACATAATAGGGCCAAGTATAGATCCTTGAGGCACACCATATCTAACATTGAGTTTACTAGATACAGCACTACCAAGTTGAACTTGCTGTGTTCTGTCATTGAGATAAGATTGAAAAAAAGTGAGAGATTTATTACTGCACCCATAAATTCCCATTTTCTGTACTAGAATTTTATGATCCACTACATCAAAAGCTTTCCTTAAGTCTAACATTACTGCTAAATTTAGATTTCCATTATCCATGTCTTTCATCCATTTGTCTATAATATTAATAAGAGCAGTTTGACAGGAGTGCTTACGTCTAAAGCCTGATTGTGCAGGATGTAGTAATTCATATTTTGATAAAAAGTCATATAAATGGCTGGTGACATGTTTCTCTATGAGTTTTGATAAAGTAGGCAGTACTGAAATAGGTCTGTAATTAATAGTATAAGCTTTTACTCCTGATTTGTATATTGGAGAAACTTTGGCATTTTTTAATATGGGTGGGAAAATTCCACTATCAATCATACGGTTAAAGATGTATGTTAGTGGTGGTGCAATGACAGATGCACATAGTTTAAGTATTTTTGGGCCTATGTTGTCTGTTCCAGCAGATTTGTTGACGTTTAATTTTAAAATGTCCTTATAAAGTTCATTTACTCTGATATAAGGTATGTTGAATTCTACATTTGCTGGAAGCCTTTCTTTAATAAAATCATTAAGTTTTAAGTTTATAGAAATTTGTACTGGTTTGAGAATTTCCAGATATTTGTCTTAGGTTTTCAACACATGATGTATGAACCATATGTTAATCTTTGTTGTTTTAAATATGTGAGAGAGATATTACTCAAAGAGCAAAAAAAACAATGGACAAAGGGCTTGTATATAGCAATTTTTTTATGTTTTTAATTTGGAAACAACAGACAGTGTTTCTTCAGTTACGATGTCTTTTTAAATATCAATATTTGCAGTCCAGAAATTGAGCAGGGAAAAATCTGACAACTCTCCCTATTAACTGCATCATGTATTTTGTAATTTATCTTGCATTTTCCATAAATTCATGCCCTTTTTGTGTCGCCTGCGGAACGCATGGTCGACACATAGTGATCACTATCTGTCGTCTTGCGTCTTGCGTCGTCACACTTTTCTTCTATCCTCAACTACTCCATAACCGCTCAAAGGAATTTGGTGAAACTTTCTCTGTGCATTAACCATAATGCACAGGTGTGCATATATATTTCATTTCTAGAAAATTTCAATTTTTTTGTTGTAAAAATTGACATTTTTGCAAAAAAAGGGGGGGGGGGGGGCAAAACTTCTATCCTCAACTACTCCATAACCACTCAAAGGAATTAGGTGAACCTTTCTCTGTGCATTAACTTTAATGCACAGGTGTGCATATATATTTTATTTTTAAAAATTAAAATTTTTTTTTTTATAAAAATTGACATTTTTGAGAAAAAAAAGGGGGGGTTCAAAACTTCTATCCTCAACTACTCCATAACGGCTCACAGCAATTTAATGAAACTCTGTGCATTAACTTTAATGCAATGGTGTGCATATATATTTCATTTTTAGAAAATTTTAATATCTTTTGTAAAAATTGACATCCGCAGGCGACACATGTCTTCCTTGGAAGACTCACACATTTTTACAAAAAAAGTTATTTTAAAAGCTCTGTTTCTTTTTGTTTCCTGTCATCCTTATAAATAAAAATAGAATGTTTGGCTTTATTAATCCTTCATCTGATAATAAAAAAATGTCTCCTCAATAAGTACATTTTGACCATCTATTAGAGTATACAAAACACGAAAGAATGCAAATAATATTGGTTCTTTTGAGGAGAAATATCTTGACATCTTTCATTGTGGTTTCTTTTGGTTTCCTGTCGAAAATTTTAAGTATGAATTTGAATTCAGCATTTACAAATGCATCATGCATGCATAAAAACTTGGTCTCGGATAATGCTATTAGAAACACAAAATTACGCAATTTTCTAATTTTCATTTCGGTATCTCATGGTATTTTGTCACGAAAAAGGTGTTGAGCAAAGAGCCTTTAAAGATATAAATTACAAGGATGCTTTAAAGAAAATAGTAGCTTTGTCTGACATTTATCCAACTATGGCAAATTATGTCAAAATCTTAATGGTGTTACCAGTTTCCACAGCAGATTGTGAAAGGTCTTTCAGTGCATTGAATAGGATAAAATCTGCTCTTAGAAATAGACTTTCACAGAACATTCTTAATTATCTGATGACAATTTCTACTGAAGGACCAAAGCAACAACAATTTAATTTTTTAGCATGTGTAAAATCATTTGGGAAAATGCCACTGAATAAATGAGTTCTAGTATGATGTGTTGATTACTGTTAATATATTATATATAATACAAATACTGCTATTTGATAGTAACCCCCCCCCCCCCCCCCCCCACAACTTTTTTTGGATAACAATTTGGCGACGCGCGACCGATATCAATTCGCTTGAGGTTACCACTGTGCTATCCAAAATTTCTGGGGAGAACACTGAGAGGGTTTAAAGAAAATCTTTTGTCCGTCTGATTCTCCTATAAAATGTTGTTTTATACATATTCCAAAGATCAAACATTCAAATTCAAGTGATTAAAAATTTGGAAACCAAAGAAACCAAAGGTTCGAATACCAGATTATTGTTCATATGTGCAGACCATAGAATTTGAGATGCGACAATTTTTTACCTACCTGCCTACCCTCCTCTGAAATGTAGGGTCAGGAAAGGGGAAACAAACATATTTTTAAATGTGGCCTCAGGCAAGACTGTGTTAAAAATTGGGTGTAATGTTTAAAGACAAAGTCTGTTTATATTAAAACTTACTAAATATTCAGTATGGATGTACAATATGATAAAATATGAGGATTATGTCTTACTTCAAATATAACATTCTTTACTCCTGGTGATGCCAAAATAATTCATCTTGAATTAAGTTTTTGCTCAATGCATCTTTACAAAATTATCCTTCTAGAATATATTTTTTGTTACATTTGCCCATTCCAAAGGGAGCCACGCAATAGGAGTACACAAATGATTTCTGCTTATTTCTTAACATAAAAGTCAAAACAAAATTACTAATTAGTAGTTGAGCACGTAAATCACCGAAATATTTTCTTCTGTTATAACACCACTCCATGTATGATTGCAGAACTGCTTAAAAACGAATGAATATTGCTGAGTTTATATGTCGATTTCCATCCAGGTACTTATCAAAAGCAGTTTACTTATCAGAACTACACCTGAAAATATGTCATTGTGCTTTCTTCCCGTGATTTACCGACATCCTATGTTTTCCTTCATAACAAATATTGAACCTTACATATTCTTGTAAACTGACCTAAAAGACTTTAGATATACTTTGTTCTACGATAAATTTATATTTCATTTTGATATAAGTTCAGACATAAACACGTTATTTATGACTTCAGTCTACTTTCCAACCTGGATACCATTACTATGCTCAGAAGGCACGAAAATTTGAACAGCAAACCTCCATAAATCTAGAAAATTAAAATTAGCATTTCCCAGGTTAAAAATCCATTTTGAATCTACCATGATTTTGTGTCTCTCATTGATGCATATTCCTGTAATTAATATGAAACAGGTGCGACCTGGAAAGTGAGCGAAGCATAAGGTTTTTACGCTTGCTTTGTCGGTATTTAGTGAAAACATCGTAATAATGGCATAACAGTCTCACTTCAAAGTATTAAGTACATAATTGAAGAAGTAACTAGTGTTTGGAGCAGGAAGTGCACATTTTATTATAACATATCAATCATTTATATCAATAAGTCATATTATATAAATCACCATATACCAAGTTTAATGTGACACTGACCTCTAAAACATTTTAAGCAAAGTAAACATTTTGTTTAAATTAACAATAAGAAATGAAACATAACTGAGACTATATTAAAAAAAAAATTTCTGGCGCCCATGTTTGCGCTTATTAAAACAATATCAAAGCTAACTCCTACGTTGGAGAGTTCCATCCACAATTAGTGTCAATGACAGATAGAGTTATCTCCTATTGACTGCAATTGAAGAAGTAACTAGTGTTTGGAGCAGGAAGTGCACATTTTATTATAACATATCAATCATTTATATCAATAGGTCATATTATATAAATCACCATATACCAAGTTTAATGTGACACTGACCTCCAAAAATACTCCAAACATTAAAAGAAAAATAGACTTTCACAGAACATTCTTAATTATCTGATGACAATTTCTGAATATAAAAATACATAAAATATATACAGCAACACCAAATTCAAAGAGTAAGGGGTGGAATTTGCAAGAAGAACAAGGATTATCTTTGGTATAAGAACATCATATAGTTAATTAATCAGGGGAGAAAAAGGCATACATCTGCTTGGAAACAGCAAAAGATCTAATCTGGGCATTCTTAATGTAAGTCTGAAAACAGGAGGATCTCCAATCACCATGAGCCATCAACATCAACTCTGAAACACCTGACTGAGCCGCAAGAGTGGCACCTCCGTGACGAAGAGAATGAAAGCTATACTGAGAAGGAGACAAACCAATCTGAACTAACAGCCTGTTAAATATAGGTAGAAGCTTGGATTTTGATAAGGGAGTTAACTCTCTCTCTGAATTTGGTGAAGCCATGACAGTTGAATCAATATCACCCAAAATAACATCAAGTAAATTAATATATGCCTTAAACGGACATAAAAACTGATCACCATTCCTGGCTAATGGCAAAATATGCAAAAAATCATGATTCTGTCTCATCTTTGACCAACTAATGTGAAGTTCTAGACCTTGTTTACAAAAATAAACTTGACCTCTAATTAATTGTTCATATCTCTTAAAGGACTTGACAGAGGAACATAACAAATTTGAGGCTCTTAACATACCGAAAAATGCAAAAGTCAAAAATACCCACATACATGCCTCAATGGGATTAGCTGTATCTAGTACAGATATCATTTGCCTAATATCTGAAATATTTAAGGGCAATCTAGATTTAGGTAAATGGGTATTAATTTTTGAAATACCCTGCATAGTTAATGAAACATCAAAACTGTCAAAAGAAGATACATCATGACCCAAGAGGCGACTTATTGTCTTTAATTCTGATATGTAATTCTTAATCGATCCAAGACTAAGGAAGCTGTGAGATAAAAAAACAAATGTAATCGGATATGACATCACTCTCACAAGGAAATGGATTATACTTGTAATATCCACAAAAATTTGAACAGCAAACCTCCATAAATCTAGAAAATTAAAATTAGCATTTCCCAGGTTAAAAATCCATTTTGAATCTACCATGATTTTGTGTCTCTCATTGATGCATATTCCTGTAATTAATATGAAACAGGTGCGAACTGGAAAGTGAGCGAAGCATAAGGTTTTTACGTTTGCTTTGTCGGTATTTAGTGAAAACAGCGTAATAATGGCATAACAGTCTCACTTCAAAGTATTAAGTACATCATTAATAAGGTTGTTACTTCACACGGTCTGAGTTGTCCAATGACACAGTCTAAATTGTCCAATAACACAGTCCGAGTGGTCCTCGGGCTGATTTTCCCTGTTACCGTGGCGGGAAAATGTGACACTTGTGTCTCCATCTTTTTTTCTTGTCAAATTTGATTCCAGGTGCATTCTTTATTTATTTTTAATTTCATGACACTGAATGTTAAAAAAGTTGAGGCAAGTTCAAGAGTATCTTATTTTGTTCAAGATAATCTCTATTCACGTAATCTCATCAGAAGCAATAGTGGAACGAGATTTTGCATGAATGCCGCCATGTTGTTGAAACTTTTTTGGCCAGCATAGTAGTAGGAATAATTCGATTGACATCTCTACATTAAAGAGCCAGCTTCGCTCACTTTTTTATTTAATATATTTGAATTCATTGTGAGAATAATTATATAAATTATACATTTCAGATGAACTATAATGACAGTATTATGATTTATTCTAAGTCTTATTTTATACTGGTCTATTGCTTTATATGGGAAAGGTAGGTACTTCTTTATGAAAAATTTTCACTATTACAATGTAACTGGTGATGTACTGTAGTATCCGAGTGAAAAAAAAATCTGTTGAGAAAAGAACAGCTGGCATTTCACTCTAGGAAGTGACGTCAAAATTGCCGAGGAGAGATATCAGACATAATCATTAGCTCACCTGGCCTAAAAGGCCATGTCAACTTTTGCCATCACTTGCCGTCTGTCGTCGTCCTAAGTAAACTTTTCTTTTAAAGATCTTCTCCTCTGAAACCACTTTGCCAATTGGGACCAAACTTAGCTGGAATGATCCTTGGTTGGCCCCCTTCCAAAATTTTGTCCAGCATCCCAGACTTCCTACCGACATGGCTGTTTTGACTAAAAATAGAAAAAAGGGGGATGAATTTCAAAAATATTCTATGTAACTACATGGCCAAATGGAATCAGACCTAGCAGCAATGGTCCTCTTTCAGAATTGTGTTTGATGACCTGGACGATCAAGCAAGATGGCTGCCACAGCCGAACTTAGTTTAACATAGGACCCTATGGAAAATTCATTTGAAAATATTCTTGTCTGAAACTACTGAGCCAATTGGAACCAAATTTAGCAGCAATGGTCCTTAGATGGTCCTCTTTCAGAAGTGAGTCCAATGACCAGGACGATAAACCAAGATGGCCGCCACCGCCATACATAGTTTTAACACAGGACTCTATGTGAAAATTCATTAAAAAATCTTCTTGTCTGAAACTACTGAGCCAGAACAAGAGTTGGCAGCATTGGTCCTTAAATGGTCCTCTGTCAGAATTGTGTCCGACAATCTGGATGATCAACCAAGATGGCCGCCACAGCCAAAATTAGTTTAACATAGGACCCTATGGGAAATTAATTCAAAAATCTTCTTGTCTGAAACTACTGAGCCAGTTGGAACCGAATTTAGCACCCATGATCCTCAGATGGTCCTCTTTTAGAATTGTGTCCAATGACCTGGACGATAAACCATGATGGCCGCCACACCCAAGCTTAGTTTAACATAGGACCCTACAGGAAATTCATTTAGAAATCTTCTTGTCTGAAACAACTAGGCCAATTGCAACAAGACTTGGCAGCAATGGTCCTTAGATAGTCCTCTTTCAGAGTTGTGTCCGATGACATGGCCTGTCAACCAAGATGGTTGCTTCAGCCGTACTTAGTTTAACATAGGACTCTATGGGAAAATTCATTAAAAAATCTTCGTGTCTGAAACTACTGAGCCAATTGGAACCAGATTTGGCAGCAATGGTCAGAATTTTGTCCAATGACCCAGAATGTCAACAAAGATGGCCACCACAGCCAAAGTTAGTTTAACATAAGACTCTATGGGATAATTCAGTAGAAAATCTTCTTTTCTGAAAATTTTAAGCCAATTGGAACCAAATTTGACAGAAATGGTTCATAGGTGGTCCTCTTTCAGAAATGTGTACGATGATCTTGAATGTCAACAAAGATGGCCACAGCTGAACTTAGTTTGACATAGGACACTTTGGGAAAATTCATTAAATAATCTGCTTGTCTGAAACCGCTGAGCCAATTGTAACCAGACTTGGCACGAATGGTCCTTAATTAGATGGTTCTCTTTCAGACCTGGCCTGTCAATCAACATGGCCACCAAAGCCGAACTTAGTTTAACATTGGACCCTATGGGAAAATTTAATTTGCAGATCATCATACCTTAATTAAAAATCTTCTTGTCTGAAGCACTGAGCCAGTTGGAACCAGACTTGGCAGCAATGGTCCATAGATGGTCCTCTTTCAGAATTGTGTCTGATGACCTGGACTGTCAACCAAGATGCCCGCCACAGCTGAACATAGTTATTGGACCCTATGGAAAATTCTTTAATTTTTTTTTTTAAACTACTGAGCCGATTGGAACAAAACTTAGCAGCGATGGTCCTTAGATGGTACTCTTTCAGAATTGTGGCCGCTGACCTGGCCTGTCAATCCACATGGCCACCAAAGCTGAACTTAATTTAACATAGGACTCCACTCATATATATTTACTCAGAAAAAACAACACAAATAGCACCTTTATTGAAGGATTGAGAGCCAGTCTTAATATCAATTATATAAGTATCATTAAAATAGTAAATATAAATATAACTTGCGCACTTTTAAACATTTTTAATGGTTTATACACTTAAAGTGGCATGTTCGTGATAAAAGTATTGTGTTATCCATGGTGGTTTACCTGCTGATGCTATAAATGCATGACAAATTCATTTATATTTCTATCCTCAGACCATATAAAAAATTTCTTTGGAACTCAATAGCTCAAGTTGATTTTACCTAGCCTCTATGAAGTCAGTACTAGGCCTTGGGCTCAATTTCTATGTTTTGCACTGAAAACTGAGTTTGTTCAAAATAATGGGAAAATGAAAAGGTATTGATAAAACAAGCTTTCTATGACATAATCAGAGCAAAATGAGTTATGTGTATACTTTTTATGCCTCACAAGACAAGTTTTCATGTTTTTCATATTCACCTCTTAGGGTAGAAGGAATTATCTGATTCAAATATATATACAGTTTATTTTAAGTGTTTCCACCAAGTTTCATGACAATCTGTCAACATTTCTAGAATTTATGCCTATATTTATACTTGGTGGTACACAGCTATCCAATTCAGTACTATTAACATAAGAAATTCATTCTATCTATTCCTATCACAGAAATAAAATTTTAACTATTTTGACTGATTTTTATACCAAAGACATTTGGTTTTCGCACTATAACTTTAGTATAAGTATAAGTTAATAGAAATCTATGAAATTTAAACACAAGGTTTATGACCACGAAGGTTGGGATTGATTTTGGGAGTTTTGGTCCCAACAGTTTAAGAATTAGGGGCCAAAAAAGGGCCCAATAAGCATTTTTCTTGGTTTTCGCACAATAACTCTAGTATAAGTAAATAGAAATCTATGAAATTTTAACACAAGGTTTATGACCATTTTTGGGAGTTTTGATCCCAACAGTTTAGGAATTAGGGGCTAAAAAAGGGCCCAAATAAGCATTTTTCTTGGTTTTTGCACAATAACTTTAGTATAAGTAAATAGAAATATATGATATTATCTTGGTGTAAGGGAGGTAATCCAAACACATTTAAAGTAAAATATTGTATATGATTCAATTATGTATAAAGAAATGTAGATTGTCTTGGGGTGATTTATAGCTGTCAATTTATTTGTAGAAGTTACAATTAATTAATATTAATTTTAGCCATATGTCATTTTCTATTTTAAGACTTCAATGATGTATTTAAATGGGTAATAATGTTTGCAAACTCCATGAGAAATTTGAATAGGGATTATGACCTTATCTTGAGGGAAAAAAATTTTTTTTTGGAAAAAGGGAAAGGTGGGGGGGGGGGGGGGGTGAAAATTTAGGGGGTAAATAAGAAATTGTGAGGGGGGGACAATTTTTTCTCATTACAGATTTCAGAAATTAAAAATAAAATTATATTAAACAAAAAAAACGGTAAAATTTAATTTATTTTTTGGGGGAGGGGGTTCAATTTGCAACAGCATATTGTATTGCACAAAAAGCAAAAAATTTAATATAAATTCAAGTCATATGACCAATTCTAAGTTCTTTGACTACAGTTATTCTGTGTCAGAAACCTATTATGTGTCAAATATTTAATTACAATCCAATTTCAGACGTTTCATTATAAAAACACCCATTCTTAATACTTAATTATCCAACTGCAGAAAAACAAATTTAGTGAAAAGCAAATAGTATAAAATGTTTTGGTTGTGACAGTGCATTATTCTACATCATATTTGGACGCGGAATCTTAAGAGACATGACGTTTAATTTTTTAACGGTATTAAATATAGATTCATTCTCCGTATGAATGCACTGCTGCTGCATTGTCAACAGACATGGTGTTTGTTATCTGTCATCTGCTAATTCAGTTTTCAGGTGATGGAGTGAAAAAGAGGTTAAAATATTGTTTATATCACAAATTTCGCCGGAATAAAAATCCACAATAGTCAATAGCGTAAAACAGAATATGTGATCACCACAATCAACTACATAAGATTCCCTGCTACAAAATCCTCAGAAATTATCAGCCATGTGTCAATTTTTGCCCCAACTGTTCAGGGTTGGACCTCTGCGGTCGTATCCAGCTGCGCTCACCGAAGCAATTTATTTCTATCTATTTTAAGAAATGGCATATGCTTTACATAATAATACCAGGCTTCTGCACTAGAAATATAGAACAAAGCAGAATTTTGCATAGTTTATACCCTAAGGTAAACAATCTTGGTTTTTGGTATTACAAATTAATACGGAATGACCTGTTGAGGGTGAAAAATAAGAACAAAAGCGGCCACCTTCGCTATCATTCATAACAAAATTCAGCCCACATGTTAAACAGCTTAGGTAAGCTATTATAAAATACTGGAGCAGTATATACATGTATAGTTTATGATGAAGAAATAAAACACTTTTTAGCTCACCTGACCCGAAGGGTCAAGTGAGCTTTTCTCATCACAGCGTCTGCCGTCCATCGTCGTCCGTCGTCCGTCCGTTAACTTTTACAAAAATCTTCTCCTCTGAAACTACTGGGCCAAATTGAACCAAACTTGGCCACAAGCATCATTAGGGTATTGTTATGATATTGTAATTATTATATTTATTTATCTTGGCCTGGTTTGTTTTGTGTGGCCTTGTGACGTGTATAATGTGTTTACATAATACTTATAGTTGTTTACCAAATAATGTTATAACTGCGCAGTTTAGAAATCACTGGAACAATAATGGATACTGGTGGAATGACTAGAACTTTCTATTTGACTTACGTAATAATTATGGTGTGATTCGAACTTCTACCGTATTCCAGAAGTTTCCGTTCTACAGTATATATATGGACACGAAAGTTAAACTTGCAGAGCATAGCATATTGGACCGTACATAGACATTCTTGTGTTCTCAGCTGTTGGATTTATTTACGTTTCATACATCGTACTTGACAGACTGTTATTTTCATTACATCATACTAGATTGTGACTGATTGGATATAATATTCCGTTTGGATTCAGGCAACAGTGACCAGAATTCCGGATCAAGAAAAAACAGGATTTTGAACAGTTAAGTTGACATTTTAGTTTTTTTTTGTAATATTTTTGTAAACTTTGTATATATAATAAATCTTGTTAAATTTTATTATTGATTTGTGTCTTTTGTTGGCTACATTTTAAAGGTGATTTCGGCCGTAACAGTATCTAGTTTAAAAATTGTGTCCGATGACCCCGCCTGCCAACCAACATGGCCGACATTGCTAAAAATAAAACATAGGGGTAAACTGGAGTTTTTGTCTTATATCTCAAAAACTAAAGCAATTAGGGCAAAACTGACAGGGTAAAAATGTTCATCAGGTCAAGATCTACCTGACATGAAATTTTCAGACAAATCGGTCAACCCTTTGTTGAGTTATTGCCCCTGAATTGTTAATTTTAAGGAAATTTTGCAGTTTTAGGTTATTATCTTGAATATTATTATAGATAAAGACAAATTGTAAACAGCAAAAATGTTCAACAAAGTAAGATCTACAAATAAGTCAACATGACCAAAATCATTGATTGACCAATTATAGGAGTTTTTGCCCTTTAAAGACGGCATCCAGCGTAAACTTTCCTTTAAAGGTCTTTTCCTCTCAAACCACTTGGCCAATTGAGACCAAACTTTGGTGGAATGGTCCTTGGGTGGACCCTTCCAAAATTATGTCTGGCATACCGACTTCCAACCGAGATGGCTGCTGTTACTAAAAATAGAAAAAAGGGGGGGGGTGACTTTCAAAAATCTTATATGAAACTACAAGTCCAGTTGGAACCAAAGTAGGCAGTAATAGTTCTTAGGAGGTTCTCTTTCAGAAATATGTCCAATGACCCGGACTGTTAAACAAGATGGCCGCCACAGCGGAACTTGGTTTAACATAGGACCTTATGGGAAAATTCATTGAAAATCTTCTTGTCTTAAACCACTTGACCAATTGGAACCAGACTTAGCAGCAATGGTCCTTAGATGGTCCTCTTACAGAGGTGTGTCTGATGACCCAGACTGTCAACCAAGATGGCCGCTACAACCGAACTTAGTTTAACATAGGGCCCAATAGGAAAATTCATTGAAAAATCTTCTTGTCTGAAACCACTTGACATATTGGAGCCAGACTTGGCGGCATTGGTCCTTAGGAGGTCCTTTTTCAGAAATGTGTCTGATTTCGTGGACTGTGAACCAAGATGGCCGCCACAGCAGAACTTAGTTTAACATAAGACCCTATGGGAAAATCACTCAAAAATCTTCTCGTCTGAAACCACTAAGCCAAAATTTTAGAATTAGACTTGGTAGCAATGGTCCTGAGATGGTCCTCTTTCAGAATTTTGTGCGATGACCAGACTGTCAACCAAGATGGCCACCACACCCAAACTTAGTTTAACATAGGGTCCTATAGAAAAATTCATTGAAAAATCTTCTTGTCTGAAACCACTTGACATATTGGAGCCAGACTTGGCAGCATTGGTCCTTAGGAGGTCCTCTTTCAGAAATATGTCCGATCACCCAGATTGTCAACCAAGATGGCTGCCACACCGAACTTTGTTAAGTATTGGACCCTATAGGAAAATTCATTTAAAAATCTTCTTGTCTGAAACCGCTTAGCCAGTTGGAACAAGACTTAGCAGAAATGGTCCTTAGATGGTTCTCTTTTAGAAATGTATCCGTTGACCTGGACTAAACCAAGATGACTGCCACAGCTGAAATTAGTTTAACATAGAATCCTATAGAAAAACCAGCCAAATTGACTGCAACACTTAAATTTTATAAGCAACACTGCCTCCCAACAAAATTAGGTCAGTCTGACCTACTTATCCTAATTCATTGACTTAGGTTAAGTTTTAAGTCCGAGTTCAGTTCTCTAATACTAACGGACCTACAATCATATTACTTGGTATCAGGGTGCATCTCAGGAAGCAACACAGCCTCCCAGCGAAATTTGATATATGATTGTAGGTCCATTAGTATCAGAGAACTGAACTCGGACGTAAAACTTAACCTAAGCCAATGAAGCAAAATAAGTAGGTCAGAGGGACCTAATTTTGATGGGGGGCTGTGTTACTTCCTGAGATGCACCCTGACACCAAGTAGTATGATTGTAGGTCCCTTGGTATCAGAGGACTGAACTCGGACGTAAAACTTAACCTAAGTCAATAAAGCAGGATAAGTAGGTCTGAGTGACCTAATTTTGGTGGGAGGCTGTGTTACTCTTGGAGACACCATGACACCAAGGAATATGATTGTAGGTCACTTGGTATCAGAAAACTGAACTCAGACGTAAAACTTAACCTAAGTCAATGAAGCACAATAAGTAGGTCAGAGTGACCTAATTTTGGTGAGAGGCTGTGTTACTCTCCGAGATGCATACTCACACCAAGTAATATGATTGTAGGTCACTCTGAATGTTAAAACTGATTTTTGACATAAAACTTAAAAGCCAGTCAACCAGGGTCATGTTATCTTCAACATGCACCTGCACACAAAAATATGACATTATATCAACTAGTAACCGAGAACTGGCTGTGGATGCGGACGTGGACACCGGGGGTACTCCATTAGTCCCCCTCAACTTCGTTCAGGTGAACTAAAAATGCATTATTTACAATCTTTTATTACAAAAAGTAGGTAAATATTAAAGAATAAAAAGTCAATGATTATGAGTGAAACAAATACAGGGGGAAGTGGCCCTACTTCTTTGTAAACACACTCATGCGCACAACCAAAGTGATACATACAAAGAATGAATATAATATTCTTATTTCTGCGCTCTCTTCTTTGGCCACCCCAAAATCATATTAATCATCATTGTAAAGACAGTATATTGTACACACAGAGTTTGATTTCATTATTAAATCGTTTAAGAATTCAAATTTTACTTTTCAGCAAGTAATGTTCTTCGTGTAATGTTGCGATCATTTATTTATCTTTTTATTATTTATATAGTGCCATGGCAGTTGACAAGTCCTCGTATAGAAATTGGAGAGTCTATCGTTTTAACATGTACAGTAGATGGAGTCAAAACCATAGATCCAGACATTAACAGACTGTGGTCCATTGGGCAATATAATACATTGAAAGCAATCAATGGACTTATCAATAAACAAGAAAAATATAAAGAAATACTGTCAACAGGTAACCAGTTTAGTTTGCAAATTAACAATGTGACAGAAGCCGATTTAGAATCAATTTATGAATGTGCATATAACTTTGATGTTAGCAAGAAGAGGCTTGAAGTAGATAAAAGTAAAATTATATGTAAGTATTTAAATGTTGGTCAGTTTTATGAGTTATTTTATTAGATTAATGCCCTTTTGGCTATTGTGCTAAAAGCAAATAATGAAATGCCATGGAATTATACTAAAGATTTTCAAGTAACATTGATTAAACTTTTTTGTTAGCTTTAATTATATTTGAGTTAGCTTCATTTTAAACAATCCAAAAAGATACAAACCGGATAAATCAGATTCACAATATCCAGCATCATATTTGGGGAAGGTTTTTGTTTTCATCAATAGTCTTATTGGTGTCTCTGTTCTTATATAGTGCGCGAATATCACTATGACATTACCATTACAGCCTTCCTTATGTCATTATAACAGACCCTGGACATATTACAATGCCATTATAAAAACACCCATCCTTAATACTTTTATTATCCAACTGCAAAAAAACAAATTTAGTGAAAAGCAGATAGTATAAAATGTTTTGGTTGTGACAGTGCATTATTCTACATCATATTTGGATGCGGAATCTTAAGAGACATGACGTTTAATTTTTTAACTGTATCAAATATAGCTTCATTCTCCGTATGAATGCACTGCTGCTGCATTGTCAACAGACATGGTGTTTGTTATCTGTCATCTGCTAATTAAATTTTCAGGTGGTGGAGTGGTTAAAATATTGTCTATTTCACAAATTACGCCAGAATAAAAATCCACTATAGTCAATAGCGTAAAACAGAATATGTGATCACCACAACAGGGTTCGCACGGGTGCTTGAAAACCTGGAAAGTACTTGAAATTGAAAATTGAAAATTAAGGCCTTGAAAGTACTTGAAATTCAAAGGAGGTCCTTGAAACTCCTTGAAAAACTGTGTTTTTGAAGAATCAAACAAACTGGTTAAATTTTCTGTCATAAAAGTGTTTTGGCTATATCTTGATTCTGTCCCGTGAAATATTAATATGGGATAGATTAAATCAGATGATTGATGTAGACGTCGCTTGTATTAGTGGAAAAAATTATGAATAAAAGACAGATTTTAATGAAATAAATTACTTACCATTTGCCTTTATTTTTCTGATGTTGTTGTTCACAAGTTAAAATCTGCCACCACCACCAAAAAAACTAACATCCAAAAGTAAATCATCCAACATATATACAAATATACAAATCTTCATAGAAACTGAAATAAAAAGGAACATACATTAATTTTAACTGAATAATTGGGCCAATAATTGACACACAAAAAAAAGCAAAAATATTATCAATTCTGTATTGTTCAACTTATATCGACTCACCTAACGTCTGTTGTTTCTATGAATATAATGACGGATAGTGCCGTCTAGATATTCATATCTATTATTTGTCACATTGTAGGCATACAGTTTGTACATTCTGCCACCTTCAACAAGACAGAAGAAAGCTGTGAAATGCCTTATTCCACTATTATCTCAACATATTCCCATTAGTTTAACCCAATCTAAGAACATCTCTGGGTTTAAACCATTCACGTATGCAAATGCAGCAAGCAAAATTCGTTCCCAATGTTTCAAGTTCTTTTTCCAAAATAATTGTCTAATGTTGTAAGGCCATAATCTTGCTGGCCCAACTACATCCTGCAAATCTCTCCATAGTTCGTAAATTGCCTTGTTTCTAGACATCTTGGGAATAAATAAACCTGTAATGTGATTACTATTTATATGATGATAAAATTAAATAGTACTCACCCCACTATAACACAAAGTCGTCGTCATCTGACCACAGGAAGGCATTCTTCCCGTAGGGGTTTGACAACTTTTTTCCCTTTCCTTTTCCTTTTCCTTTTCCTTTCCCTTTTCCTTTGCCTTTGCCAACTGAGGATTCTGCAATTTCTGGTGTCTTGTTGTACTTTTTCACTGGTTTGAAATTGTCTGGAAAAAAAGTTTGACCAAGTTTTCATCATCAGTATCGGGATCATGAGACAAGTCAATTATATTAGTGCCTAAGGTGCCTGTAGAAACTGAATCACAGGTTGCATCATTTGGTACCCGTCTTTTTCTTCTGGTGACATTTATTGGTGTAACTTCGCCAGCTTGGAGTAAACTTGGACCTGGCTGTGATTCAGTTTCTACAGGTACATTTTGTGCTGATGGAGTCACTTCAACTGAAGCTTCAATCAATTCATCCTGCGTATCCGGAACAATAGTTATGTTGTGGGCCTTCTCGTCGTCCTTTGTTGGTGGTGTCCATGTCTTGAAAACAGGTTTCTGATAGTTGAACTTTGATGGACCATCCAAGGTGTAGACGGAATTAACCAAGTCAAAGAAAGACTGGTACAGGTCACTCTGGTAATGGTGGTTTCTCCAAATGATTTCACACAAGTGTTGTTCAAACCTTTTAGTGTTTGTCCCATTAATCGCCCTAAAATGGTCCTTTGCTATCTTCCACGCACCTTCTATCCTATTAGTACAACAGTACACTTCTTCTCGCGTCTGAGTACTAACATACTTCTGTTTAAACGATGTCTTATGAACAACGCTAAAATGTTCATATCCGATATCATTCAAGGTGTTATAAGCAGCCCATGAATCTGAAAAAAATTCTTGACCCTGGTTTGACATGTTTTTGGATGAGAGGCACTAATGTATTAGTTGAGCGGTCATCTACTGGGTATAATACTATTCTGTTTGTCAAACGTTCTACAATACAAAATATCCAAATTCTTAAACCACTGGGGTTCCCCCTATTATATTTCACCTTTCTGCCGAACAAACTTTCGTCGAGTTCAACTTCTCCCTCGAATTCTGTGTAGTCGTATATTGTCGATACGTACTGACAAAATAGTTCCCTGATATAACTAGCCCAGTTGACTGAGGTGTTTTTGTAATCCATATTGGCACTCTTGGAACATTGTAACAACGTGTGGCATTCTAGGTAGTACTTAATGAAAACTATGATATCTCTAATGTTAAATGAGGTACCTTCAAAAAAGGAATACTTTCGCACCCCATACTCATGGCCCTTCTTGCAGCGAAATGTAAACCCATCTGCTTTGCTGGAGCGTTTGTACAGTGAACAAACATCCATACAAATTGGGCATATTGTTATGGTCCCGTAACCATTGAAAAACAACTGAATTATCCTGCCTATATAAGTTTGTGAATGTCCAAATGTTACGGAAATCTTTAAACTGAATATCTAGTGGGTCACTCTTGCATATATCAAAACAGCCCTCCCCATGTTTCTTCCTACGTTTCTCTTGCTGGTTCATCTTGCTAATGATTTAATTTCATTTAATGACAATTCATTTATATGACACATTTACCTATTCAAATTGCATGGATATGTGTTCACGGATTAAAACGCATCTTAATAACACAACTTTTCTATACTCAAACATGCATTTTATTCCGTATGATATTAGTTCATCTATATTTTTACCTGATAACAAAGATTTCAATAGTAATTAGTACCTACCGTAAACACCCTTTAATACAAAGTCAGATAGTCATTTACCCATAAAAATTACTTCTTATATACCTGATATACTAAATATTATAAAGTTACGGTACAGTTTATTCTGTCCCTTATGAAAATGCATTTTAATATATTTTCACCCCCAAAAAATTCTATACCCCTTTTTTATATAGCTTTCCCCAAAGTAAAAGCCTTTCATCGCGCAAATAAATGACTTAATATGTTGTTTCATATTAAATAAATATTAAAGAATGCTCTCTTATATATATATAGTCTTGAATCTGTCCCGTAAATATTAAAGCATGCTCTCTTATATATAGTCTTGAATCTGTCATGTAAATATTAAAGAATGCTCTCTTATATATATAGCCTTGAATCTGTCCCGTAAATATTAAAGAATGCTCTCTTATATATAGTCTTGAATCTGTCCTGTAAATATTAAAGAATGCTCTCTTATATATAGTCTTGAATCTGTCCTGTAAATATTAAAGAATGCTCTCTTATATATATAGTCTTGAATCTGTCCCGTAAATATTAAAGAATGCACTCTTATATATATATAGTCTTGAATCTGTCCCGTAAATATTAAAGAATGCTCTCTTATATATATAGTCTTGAATCTGTCCCGTAAATATTAAAGAATGCTCTCTTATATATAGTCTTGAATCTGTCCTGTAAATATTAAAGAATACTCTCTTATATATATAGTCTTGAATCTGTCCCGTAAATATTAAAGAATGCTCTCTTATATATATAGTCTTGAATCCGTCCCGTAAATATTAAAAAATGCTCTCTTATATATAGTCTTGAATCTGTCCTGTAAATATTAAAGAATGCTCTCTTATATATAGTCTTGAATCTGTCCTGTAAATATTAAAGAATGCTCTCTTATATATAGTCATGAATCTGTCCCATAAATATTAAAGAATGCTCTCTTATATATAGTGTTGAATCTGTCCCGTAAATATTAAAGAATGCACTCTTATATATATAGTCTTGAATCTGTCCGGTAAATATTAAAGAATGCTCTCTTATATATATAGTCTTGAATCTGTCCCGTAAATATTCAAGAATGCTCTCTTATATATAGTCTTGAATCTGTCCTGTAAATATTAAAGAATGCTCTCTTATATATATATAGTCTTGAATCTGTCCCATATATATTAAAGCATGCTCTCTTATATATATAGTCTTGAATCCGTCCCGTAAATATTAAAGAATGCTCTCTTATATATAGTGTTGAATCTGTCCCGTAAATATTAAAGAATGCTCACTTATATATAGTGTTGAATCTGTCCCGTAAATATTAAAGAATGCACTCTTATATATATAGTCTTGAATCCGTCCCGTAAATATTAAAGAATGCACTCTTATATATATAGTCTTGAATCTGTCCTGTAAATATTAAAGAATGCTCTCTTATATATATATAGTCTTGAATCTGTCCCGTATATATTAAAGCATGCTCTCTTATATATATAGTCTTGAATCCGTCCCGTAAATATTAAAGAATGCTCTCTTATATATAGTGTTGAATCTGTCCCGTAAATATTAAAGAATGCACTCTTATATATAGTCTTGAATCTGTCCTGTAAATATTAAAGAATACTCTCTTATATATAGTGTTGAATCTGTCCCGTAAATATTAAAGAATGCACTCTTATATATATAGTCTTGAATCTGTCCCGTAAATATTAAAGAATGCACTCTTATATGTATAGTCTTGAATCTGTCCCGTAAATATTAAAGAATGCTCTCTTATAAATATAGTCTTGAATCTGTCCCGTAAATATTAAAGAATGCTCTCTTATATATAGTCTTGAATCTGTCCTGTAAATATTAAAGAATGCTCTCTTATATATATAGTCTTGAATCCGTCCCGTAAATATTAAAGAATGCTGTCTTGAATCTGTCCTGTAAATATTAAAGAATGCTCTCTTATATATATATATAGTCTTGAATCTGTCCCGTATATATTAAAGAATGCACTCATATATATAGTCTTGAATCTGTCCCATAAATATTAAAGAATGCTCTCTTATATATATAGTCTTGAATCCGTCCCGTAAATATTAAAGAATGCTCTCTTATATATAGTCTTGAATCTGTCCTGTAAATATTAAAGAATGCTCTCTTATATATATAGTCTTGAATCTGTCCCGTATATATTAAAGCATGCTCTCTTATATATATAGTCTTGAATCCGTCCCGTAAATATTAAAGAATGCTCTCTTATATATAGTCTTGAATCTGTCCCATAAATATTAAAGAATGCACTCTTATATATATAGTATTGAATCTGTCCCGTAAATATTAAAGAATGCTCTCTTATATATATAGTCTTGAATCTGTCCCGTAAATATTAAAGAATGCTCTCTTATATATAGTCTTGAATCTGTCCTGTAAATATTAAAGAATACTCTCTTATATATATAGTCTTGAATCTGTCCCGTAAATATTAAAGAATGCTCTCTTATAAATATAGTCTTGAATCTGTCCCGTAAATATTAAAGAATGCTCTCATATATAGTCTTGAATCTGTCCTGTAAATATTAAAGAATGCTCTCTTATATATAGTGTTGAATCTGTCCTGTAAATATTAAAGAATGCTCTCTTATATATAGTCATGAATCTGTCCCATAAATATTAAAGAATGCTCTCTTATATATAGTGTTGAATCTGTCCCGTAAATATTAAAGAATGCACTCTTATATATATAGTCTTGAATCTGTCCGGTAAATATTAAAGAATGCTCTCTTATATATATAGTCTTGAATCCGTCCCGTAAATATTAAAGAATGCTCTCTTATATATAGTCTTGAATCTGTCCTGTAAATATTAAAGAATGCTCTCTTATATATATATAGTCTTGAATCTGT
The DNA here is from genome assembly GCA_028015205.1 of Mytilisepta virgata. Classification (NCBI taxonomy): domain Eukaryota; kingdom Metazoa; phylum Mollusca; class Bivalvia; order Mytilida; family Mytilidae; genus Mytilisepta; species Mytilisepta virgata. The sequence goes on from CM051513.1 coordinate 26,536,178, forward strand.
CCCATATATATTAAAGCATGCTCTCTTATATATATAGTCTTGAATCCGTCCCGTAAATATTAAAGAATGCTCTCTTATATATAGTGTTGAATCTGTCCCGTAAATATTAAAGAATGCTCACTTATATATAGTGTTGAATCTGTCCCGTAAATATTAAAGAATGCACTCTTATATATATAGTCTTGAATCCGTCCCGTAAATATTAAAGAATGCTCTCTTATATATATAGTCTTGAATCTGTCCTGTAAATATTAAAGAATGCTCTCTTATATATATATAGTCTTGAATCTGTCCCGTATATATTAAAGCATGCTCTCTTATATATATAGTCTTGAATCCGTCCCGTAAATATTAAAGAATGCTCTCTTATATATAGTGTTGAATCTGTCCCGTAAATATTAAAGAATGCACTCTTATATATAGTCTTGAATCTGTCCTGTAAATATTAAAGAATACTCTCTTATATATAGTGTTGAATCTGTCCCGTAAATATTAAAGAATGCACTCTTATATATATAGTCTTGAATCTGTCCCGTAAATATTAAAGAATGCACTCTTATATGTATAGTCTTGAATCTGTCCCGTAAATATTAAAGAATGCTCTCTTATAAATATAGTCTTGAATCTGTCCCGTAAATATTAAAGAATGCTCTCTTATATATAGTCTTGAATCTGTCCTGTAAATATTAAAGAATGCTCTCTTATATATATAGTCTTGAATCCGTCCCGTAAATATTAAAGAATGCTCTCTTATATATAGTCTTGAATCTGTTCTGTAAATATTAAAGAATGCTCTCTTATATATATATAGTCTTGAATCTGTCCCGTATATATTAAAGAATGCACTCATATATATAGTCTTGAATCTGTCCCATAAATATTAAAGAATGCTCTCTTATATATATAGTCTTGAATCCGTCCCGTAAATATTAAAGAATGCTCTCTTATATATAGTCTTGAATCTGTCCTGTAAATATTAAAGAATGCTCTCTTATATATATATAGTCTTGAATCTGTCCCGTATATATTAAAGCATGCTCTCTTATATATATAGTCTTGAATCCGTCCCGTAAATATTAAAGAATGCTCTCTTATATATAGTCTTGAATCTGTCCCATAAATATTAAAGAATGCACTCTTATATATATAGTATTGAATCTGTCCCGTAAATATTAAAGAATGCTCTCTTATATATATAGTCTTGAATCTGTCCCGTAAATATTAAAGAATGCTCTCTTATATATAGTCTTGAATCTGTTTTGTAAATATTAAAGAATACTCTCTTATATATATAGTCTTGAATCTGTCCCGTAAATATTAAAGAATGCTCTCTTATAAATATAGTCTTGAATCTGTCCCGTAAATATTAAAGAATGCTCTCATATATAGTCTTGAATCTGTCCTGTAAATATTAAAGAATGCTCTCTTATATATAGTCTTGAATCTGTCCTGTAAATATTAAAGAATGCTCTCTTATATATAGTCATGAATCTGTCCCATAAATATTAAAGAATGCTCTCTTATATATAGTGTTGAATCTGTCCCGTAAATATTAAAGAATGCACTCTTATATATATAGTCTTGAATCTGTCCGGTAAATATTAAAGAATGCTCTCTTATATATATAGTCTTGAATCCGTCCCGTAAATATTAAAGAATGCTCTCTTATATATAGTCTTGAATCTGTCCTGTAAATATTAAAGAATGCTCTCTTATATATATATAGTCTTGAATCTGTCCCATATATATTAAAGCATGCTCTCTTATATATATAGTCTTGAATCCGTCCCGTAAATATTAAAGAATGCTCTCTTATATATAGTGTTGAATCTGTCCCGTAAATATTAAAGAATGCTCACTTATATATAGTGTTGAATCTGTCCCGTAAATATTAAAGAATGCACTCTTATATATATAGTCTTGAATCCGTCCCGTAAATATTAAAGAATGCTCTCTTATATATATAGTCTTGAATCTGTCCTGTAAATATTAAAGAATGCTCTCTTATATATATATAGTCTTGAATCTGTCCCGTATATATTAAAGCATGCTCTCTTATATATATAGTCTTGAATCCGTCCCGTAAATATTAAAGAATGCTCTCTTATATATAGTGTTGAATCTGTCCCGTAAATATTAAAGAATCCACTCTTATATATAGTCTTGAATCTGTCCTGTAAATATTAAAGAATACTCTCTTATATATAGTGTTGAATCTGTCCCGTAAATATTAAAGAATGCACTCTTATATATATAGTCTTGAATCTGTCCCGTAAATATTAAAGAATGCACTCTTATATGTATAGTCTTGAATCTGTCCCGTAAATATTAAAGAATGCTCTCTTATAAATATAGTCTTGAATCTGTCCCGTAAATATTAAAGAATGCTCTCTTATATATAGTCTTGAATCTGTCCTGTAAATATTAAAGAATGCTCTCTTATATATATAGTCTTGAATCCGTCCCGTAAATATTAAAGAATGCTCTCTTATATATAGTCTTGAATCTGTCCTGTAAACATTAAAGAATGCTCTCTTATATATATATAGTCTTGAATCTGTCCCGTATATATTAAAGAATGCACTCATATATATAGTCTTGAATCTGTCCCATAAATATTAAAGAATGCTCTCTTATATATATAGTCTTGAATCCGTCCCGTAAATATTAAAGAATGCTCTCTTATATATAGTCTTGAATCTGTCCTGTAAATATTAAAGAATGCTCTCTTATATATATATAGTCTTGAATCTGTCCCGTATATATTAAAGCATGCTCTCTTATATATATAGTCTTGAATCCGTCCCGTAAATATTAAAGAATGCTCTCTTATATATAGTGTTCAATCTGTCCCGTAAATATTAAAGAATGCTCTCTTATATATAGTCTTGAATCTGTCCCATAAATATTAAAGAAGGCACTCTTATATATATAGTCTTGAATCTGTCCCGTAAATATTAAAGAATGCTCTCTTATATATAGTGTTGAATCTGTCCCGTAAATATTAAAGAATGCTCTCATATATAGTCTTGAATCTGTCCTGTAAATATTAAAGAATGCTCTCTTATATATAGTCTTGAATCTGTCCTGTAAATATTAAAGAATGCTCTCTTATATATAGTCATGAATCTGTCCCATAAATATTAAAGAATGCTCTCTTATATATAGTGTTGAATCTGTCCCGTAAATATTAAAGAATGCACTCTTATATATATAGTCTTGAATCTGTCCGGTAAATATTAAAGAATGCTCTCTTATATATATAGTCTTGAATCCGTCCCGTAAATATTAAAGAATGCTCTCTTATATATAGTCTTGAATCTGTCCTGTAAATATTAAAGAATGCTCTCTTATATATATATAGTCTTGAATCTGTCCCATATATATTAAAGCATGCTCTCTTATATATATAGTCTTGAATCCGTCCCGTAAATATTAAAGAATGCTCTCTTATATATAGTGTTGAATCTGTCCCGTAAATATTAAAGAATGCTCACTTATATATAGTGTTGAATCTGTCCCGTAAATATTAAAGAATGCACTCTTATATATATAGTCTTGAATCCGTCCCGTAAATATTAAAGAATGCTCTCTTATATATATAGTCTTGAATCTGTCCTGTAAATATTAAAGAATGCTCTCTTATATATATATAGTCTTGAATCTGTCCCGTATATATTAAAGCATGCTCTCTTATATATATAATCTTGAATCCGTCCCGTAAATATTAAAGAATGCTCTCTTATATATAGTGTTGAATCTGTCCCGTAAATATTAAAGAATGCACTCTTATATATAGTCTTGAATCTGTCCTGTAAATATTAAAGAATACTCTCTTATATATAGTGTTGAATCTGTCCCGTAAATATTAAAGAATGCACTCTTATATATATAGTCTTGAATCTGTCCCGTAAATATTAAAGAATGCACTCTTATATGTATAGTCTTGAATCTGTCCCGTAAATATTAAAGAATGCTCTCTTATAAATATAGTCTTGAATCTGTCCCGTAAATATTAAAGAATGCTCTCTTATATATAGTCTTGAATCTGTCCTGTAAATATTAAAGAATACTCTCTTATATATAGTGTTGAATCTGTCCCGTAAATATTAAAGAATGCACTCTTATATATATAGTCTTGAATCTGTCCCGTAAATATTAAAGAATGCACTCTTATATGTATAGTCTTGAATCTGTCCCGTAAATATTAAAGAATGCTCTCTTATAAATATAGTCTTGAATCTGTCCCGTAAATATTAAAGAATGCTCTCTTATATATAGTCTTGAATCTGTCCTGTAAATATTAAAGAATGCTCTCTTATATATATAGTCTTGAATCCGTCCCGTAAATATTAAAGAATGCTCTCTTATATATAGTCTTGAATCTGTCCTGTAAATATTAAAGAATGCTCTCTTATATATATATAGTCTTGAATCTGTCCCGTATATATTAAAGAATGCACTCATATATATAGTCTTGAATCTGTCCCATAAATATTAAAGAATGCTCTGTTATATATATAGTCTTGAATCCGTCCCGTAAATATTAAAGAATGCTCTCTTATATATAGTCTTGAATCTGTCCTGTAAATATTAAAGAATGCTCTCTTATATATATATAGTCTTGAATCTGTCCCGTATATATTAAAGCATGCTCTCTTATATATATAGTCTTGAATCCGTCCCGTAAATATTAAAGAATGCTCTCTTATATATAGTGTTCAATCTGTCCCGTAAATATTAAAGAATGCTCTCTTATATATAGTGTTGAATCTGTCCTGTAAATATTAAAGAATGCACTCTTATATATAGTCTTGAATCTGTCCCGTAAATATTAAAGAATGCTCTCTTATATATATAGTCTTGAATCTGTTTCGTAAATATTAAAGAATGCTCTCTTATATATATAGTCTTGAATCTGTCCCGTAAATATTAAAGAATGCTCTCTTATATATATAGTCTTGAATCTGTCCCGTAAATATTAAGGAATGCACTCTTATATATATAGTCTTGAATTTGTCCCGTAAATATTAAAGAATGCACTCTTATATATATAGTGTTGAATCTGTCCCGTAAATATTAAAGAATGCTCTCTTATATATAGTCTTGAATCTGTCCCATAAATATTAAAGAAGGCACTCTTATATATATAGTCTTGAATCTGTCCCGTAAATATTAAAGAATGCTCTCTTATATATAGTGTTGAATCTGTCCCGTAAATATTAAAGAATGCTCTCTTATATATATAGTCTTGAATCTGTCCCGTAAATATTAAAGAATGCACTCTTATATATATAGTGTTGAATCTGTCCCGTAAATATTAAAGAATGCTCTCTTATATATAGTCTTGAATCTGTCCCATAAATATTAAAGAATGCACTCTTATATATATAGTATTGAATCTGTCCCGTAAATATTAAAGAATGCTCTCTTATATATATAGTCTTGAATCTGTCCCGTAAATATTAAAGAATGCACTCTTATATATATAGTCTTGAATCTGTCCCGTAAATATTAAAGAATGCTCTCTTATATATAGTCTTGAATCTGTCCCATAAATATTAAGGAATGCACTCTTATATATATAGTCTTGAATCTGGCCCGTAAATATTAAAGAATGCTCTCTTATATATATAGTGTTGAATCTGTCCCGTAAATATTAAAGAATGCTCTCTTATATATATAGTCTTGAATCTGTCCCGTAAATATTAAAGAATGCACTCTTATATATATAGTGTTGAATCTGTCCCGTAAATATTAAAGAATGCTCTTATATATATAGTCTTGAATCTGGCCCGTAAATATTAAAGAATGCACTCTTATATATATAGTCTTGAATTCTTCCATAAAAATTAAAGAATGCTCTCTTATATATAGTCTTGAATCTGTCCCGTAATTATTAAAGAATACATTGTACGGAATAAAGAATAATTCTATTAATTATGTATCAGAAAGATTTTTCACGGGATAGAATGAAGACTATATAATATAACTTTTTTAAATCCTTTTCTATTTTCAATTTGAAATCTTTCCTTTATTCGTTTTTATTTTTCAACCAATCAGAAGTGATGCTTTTTCATTGACAAATTTCTTCAATCCCGTAAGGGACAGAATCAAGATATAGCCAGTGTTTTTAATTCGTTTTCAGATCACTCGGTCTCGCGTTTATCAGTATTTTTGTCAAGACTTTATATAAGTTTCGCGTATTTTCCCTTTTCTAAAAATAGCTACTTTTCTGTGAAACCGGTGCGGTCAAGAAATAAATTTGACTTTGCGTAAAAATTTTAGTAATTAAATGATCCAGATTGATTTTTTGGCAACTTAAATTAACTTTAACTAATAAAACATCTTTCATTTAAATGTATTTTGCCGATAAATTTTAGTCACAGTGAGCAAACCGAAACTGAAAGTAGTTCGAAAGAACGTTGATGACATGCCTGGGAAATGTAAATTCTCGGATGTTTGACTAGAAAAGCCACAGTATAAGGCATGGCTGAAGATTGTTCATTGTTCAAAATTAAACCTTTAATTAAACTAAAGAATGTTTGCTCTCTTACAATTACATATGGGTCATTTTCAAAAAATGCCGATATTCCGGGCAGTGGTTAAAATAAAATAAATATCGATCGAAATGAACTTTAATAATACAAATGTACTCTTCAACATATAAATGAACAATATCTGAAATATGCAACCTTAACGAAACCTACAACTTTAATTTTGATGCAAAATAATATAAATTGGTCTGAAAAAATGTCAACTACATGACAATAGGAAAAATACTGATAATTCACTGTAAAGTGCTAACAACTGGATTTAAATGTTTGAAACACACACAGATAATGGTGTCTTTTGTAATCAATATGGTTAGAATTATAATCTATGAAATATTTCAGTTAAATGATGAATTTTGTCTTGGATTTTGAATAAGTTCAAAAATAGCAAAACTACACTTGTCGTAATTTCCTGCACAATGCAGATTTTCGTTATTTCAATTGCACATCTACACATTTGTCTTTAATGCTTCAAAATCATAAAATGTAATTATTTGTATCATGCATGGAAGAAATTAGAAAATCAAAATTGGTTTGTGTTATGTAAAGGACAACTGTGTTTTGTAGTTGACAAGAATGTTATGTAGAGGACAAAAAAGCAATTCTTCTTTTCTGATGACTAGAATTCAAAACAAATGAACTATAAACATCTGTCTAACTGACTAAGTCTATGAAACTAAACAATAACACTATGCAGTTCAGTCAAAAATTTAACGGGGGCCTCGGTGGCCGAGTGGTCTAGGTAGTTCGTCATGACTACTACTGATCACTAGCCTGTCAACGCTGGGGTTGTGAGTTCGAATCTCACCTGTGGCAAGGTGTGTTCGACTCCGATCTTATTTGACAAGGATTGCCAATTTTCCTACCGAAGGTCGGTTGTTCTCTCCGGGTACTCCGGCTTCCTCCGCCAATAAAAACTGGCCGCCGCCAAATGGCCAAAATGTGCTGAAAACGGCGTAAAAACCAAACTAAACAAACAAACAAAAATGTAACTAGAAAAAAATAGTCTGAGATTCCTCTGACGTTCCACTGCCTTTTTATACGACCGCAAAATTTTTGCGGTCGTATATTGGTATGACGTTGGCGGCGGCGTCGTCGTTGTCGTCGTCGTCTGCGTCGTCGTCCGTCGTCTGCGTCGTCATCCGAAGACATTTGGTTTTCGCACTATAACTTTAGTATAAGTTAATAGAAATCTATGAAATTTAAACACAAGGTTTATGACCACAAAAGGAAGGTTGGGATTGATTTTGGAAGTTTTGGTCCCAACAGTTTAAGAATCAGGGGCCAAAAAAGGGCCCAATAAGCATTTTTCTTGGTTTTCGCACAATAACTCTAGTATAAGTAAATAGAAATCTATGAAATTTTAACACAAGGTTTATGACCACAAAAGGAAGGTTGGGATTGTTTTTGGGAGTTTTGGTCCCAACAGTTTAGGAAGTAGGGGCTAAAAAAGGGCCCAAATAAGCATTTTTCTTGGTTTTTGCACAATAACTTTAGTATAAGTAAATAGAAATCTATGAAATTTAAACACAAGGTTTATGACCACAAAAGGAAGGTTGGGATTGATTTTGGAAGTTTTGGTCCCAACAGTTTAAGAATCAGGGGCCAAAAAAGGGCCCAATAAGCATTTTTCTTGGTTTTCGCACAATAACTCTAGTATAAGTAAATAGAAATCTATGAAATTTTAACACAAGGTTTATGACCACAAAAGGAAGGTTGGGATTGTTTTTGGGAGTTTTGGTCCCAACAGTTTAGGAAGTAGGGGCTAAAAAAGGGCCCAAATAAGCATTTTTCTTGGTTTTTGCACAATAACTTTAGTATAAGTAAATAGAAATCTATGAAATTTAAACACAAGGTTTATGACCACAAAAGGAAGGTTGGGATTGATTTTTGGAGTTTTGGTCCCAACAGTTTAGGAATTAGGGGCCAAAAGGGTCCAAAATTAAACTTTGTTTGATTTCATCGAAAATTGAACTATTGGGGTTCTTTGATATGCCGAATCTAACCGTGCATTTAGATTCTTAATTTTTGGTCCCGTTTTCAAATTGGTCTACATTAAGGTCCAAAGGGTCCAAAATTAAACTTAGTTTGATTTTAACAAAAATTGAATTCTTGGGGTTCTTTGATATGCTGAATCTAAACATGTACTTAGTTTTTTTTTATTATGGGCCCAGTTTTCAAGTTGGTCCAAATCGGGGTCCAAAATTAAACTTTGTTTGATTTCATCGAAAATTGAACTATTGGGGTTCTTTGATATGCCGAATCTAACCGTGCCTTTAGATTCTTAATTTTTGGTCCGTTTTCAAATTGGTCTACATTAAGGTCCAAAGGGTCCAAAATTAAACTTAGTTTGATTTTAACAAAAATTGAATTCTTGGGGTTCTTTGATATGCTGAATCTAAACATGTACTTAGTTTTTTTATTATGGGCCCAGTTTTCAAGTTGGTCTAAATCGGGGTCCAAAATTAAACTTTGTTTGATTTCATCGAAAATTGAAGTATTGGGGTTCTTTGATATGCCGAATTTAACTGTGCATTTAGATTCTTAATTTTTGGTCCCGTTTTCAAATTGGTCTACATTAAGGTCCAAAGGGTCCAAAATTAAACTTAGTTTGATTTTAACAAAAATTGAATTCTTGGGGTTCTTTGATATGCTGAATCTAAACATGTACTTAGTTTTTTTATTATGGGCCCAGTTTTCAAGTTGGTCCAAATCGGGGTCCAAAATTAAACTTTGTTTGATTTCATCGAAAATTGCTTTATTGGGGTTCTTTGATATGCCGAATCTAACCGTGCATTTAGATTCTTAATTTTTGGTCCCGTTTTCAAATTGGTCTACATTAAGGTCCAAAGTGTCCAAAATTAAACTTAGTTTGATTTTAACAAAAATTGAATTCTTGGGGTTCTTTGATATTCTGAATCTAAACATGTACTTAGTTTTTTTTATTATGGGCCCAGTTTTCAAGTTGGTCCAAATCGGGGTCCAAAATTAAAGCTAAAAAAGGGGTAAATTTTTTTTTTTGGGGGGGGGGGAAATTCTCCACAGCATATTGTATTGCACAAGAAGCAAAAAATTGAATATAAATTCAAATCATATGACCAATTCTAAGTTCTTTATTTCAGTTATTCTGTGTCAGAAACCTATTATGTGTCAAATATTTGAAGAAATTTTCAATTGCACAGTATTGTGCAATAGCAAGAAATTGATATGTTTGCTCTGCTATCAAAACCTTATTATTAACAAATTCCATGACTATGATGTCATTTTCTATTTTAATATGTTATGGTGTAATTAAATGGGCTGTTATGGTTGCAAAGTATAAAGAAATGGGGGGGGGGGGGGGGGGGGGGTTGAAAACAAAATTTAGAGGGGGGGTAAATGAGAAATTGGGGAGGGGGTAATTTTTTTCTCATTTCATATTTCATAAATTAAAAAGAAAATTTCAAATTTTTTTAGCAAAAAAAGGGGGGGTTACATTAAATTTTATTGTTTTTTGTTTTTTTTTTTGGGAGGGGGGGGGGGGTCAATGTGCAACTTCATAGTGTATTGCACAAAAGCTAAAAAAAGGGGTGAATTATTATTTTTTGGGGGGGGGCAATTCTCCACAGCATATTGTATTGCACAAGAAGCAAAAAATTGAATATAAATTCAACTCATATGACCAATTCTAAGTTCTTTGATTTCAGTTATTCTGTGTCAGAAACCTATTATGTGTCAAATATTTGAAGAAATTTTCAATTGCACAGTATTGCGCAATAGCAAGAAATTGATATGTGTGCCCAATTTTAAATTTTAAATTGGTAATTTCTGATTTATATATAAAAACAAATAATACTGATATGGTTTGAATAGGTAAATTAAAAAATTTTAAGTTCTTAGACAACATTCATTCTGTGTCAGAAACCTATGCTGTGTCAAATATTTATTCACAATCCAAATTCAGTATTGTATCAAGCTTGAATGTTGTGTTCATAATTGCCCCAAATATTCAGGGTTTGACATCTGCGGTCGTATCTAGCTGCGCCCAGCGGAGCATTTTATTATAGATTGACTGGGCTCACGGCGCCACGGTCCAGCCAATCTTTAAAAAGGCTATGGAACGTCTGAGGAATCTCGAACTAGATAAAAACAGAGTATAGTTTTCAATTTCTTTCAGTTCAGTGAATATTTCTAAATTTCTTCTTTATTTAACTGAACTGTCCTCTTTATCATATGGGCAGTTTTAGGCTTCAATACATGACTTTTTACTCAAGATTGATTTGTTCCCAAACAGAGTCCTCTATCTTGAAATGTGAGGCTGATCCTGTCCTTAATTTTGGCTGGGCAATAATTCGACGAATATCCTCAATGTCGTACCAGTTCCTATCACAAATTCTTTTGGGCCATGAAAAACAGTTTTCATTTTTTAAGCCTACTTTCTGCATACATTCGATAAACACAGACTGTGCATTTATATCAATATTTTCTACTAATCCCGGGTACGCTCGTCCTTTATATGAAAGCAAAACATAATTTCCAATACAATCGTTGATGTCAATGTATCCATCCTTGTCTTCTACTTTCTGGTTCTTAATCTTATGATCGACTGGTAGTCCTTTTTTCTCACTCATATTAAGGCATTCTAGGTAGGCATTTTTTAGTCGTATGTTTTCTTCATTTCTGCTCTCTGAAATCTCCTGTGGCAAAACAGGAACAAAATGATTGGGTATCCAATTGTTGTTATTCATATACGTCCTTGTTGTTGTCCACAAAATTTGTGCCTTGTAGTGTGAAGATGCATCTCTTGGATATACAAGTCTGTTTAGATGTGCTCTAACTACAGGACTAGGCAACTAAAATTAATTAGTAGATTTTCATCCAACTTTTTGAAAAAAATGGGGCGGGTGGGAGGATTTTATTTTTTATTTTTTATTTCATATGAAACTATTTTGTAAGGTGTTATTAATATGTAAATGTTATAAAATGGCTTATACCGGTTACTACTCTAAGAATCACGAAAACAATGTTGAATTGTTACAGGAAGTTAACAAAAAACGAAATTATTGACACGGATACCAGTAACAGAGATGAACAAAATCCGGAAATCGTAAATTTTAGAAAATAAAAAAAATCGGGGCGGCACGATTTTCGAGGGGCGGGCGGGGATGAAAATCTATCAATTAATTTTAATTGGCCTTACCAAGCTCAGGGTAGATAGAAAGAATTGGCATTTTTAGTACAGACGAAAGACTATGTAACTGAAAAATCCCCATGTATGTTTTCTCCTTTCTAATTTTCATCACTTCCTGTTGATATATTTCTGCAATGACATTTTCTGTTAGCCGTCTGTCATGCATAAATTCATCAGAATACATTACATACCCTTTCATCAGTGTTTTCGCATTGTTAGAAAATTTATCATGTCCTATCAAAAGGTTTTCCTCAGTTAAATAAAAGTTATCATTTAGGGCTTGTTCGATAATAATCCTTGTTCTGATCTCTGTTGGATGCCTATCATTCCCGAAGGCATATACACTGCCAGAAGCTGGCAAACAATCACCATCTGCTCTTACTTTGATTGGTTTATCTCCCTTATCTGTCAAACTTCTGGCAACATAAGTTACTGATATTGGTTCAACAGAATAGTTCCTGCTACTTCTTTCGGAACCTGTTAGGGGACGACCATTTGATATTCTGGTGGGGGCCAGGAGGATTTTGAAAATAAATAACTCAGCCTTGAATAAAAAAAATGAATGGTTTGTTCTGTGGTAGTTTGAAAATAAATAACCTGACCTACAATGTATTGAAAATAAATAACTTGGCAGGTCTTTAAAACCATTTTACAAATGCATGTTTTAAAGCATGAGATTGTACCAGATTCTACCAAAATTCGTCTTTTTTCATATTTTTTTCGGGAAAAACTTCCCAAATCTTTTAATAATATATAAACTACACCATATATAAATATTAATGTTTTTGAAATGTCTGAAAATGGGTTTCATTTCACTTGAGGTATATTGTCTCATGAACATTTACCTCACTTAAATACCTGTTCCCATTTTAACCTATATTGTTTTTTGTACGTAAGCAATATATGCAGTTATTAGTCCAGTCAAACCAAGTTTTAACCTCAAACTAAAGAAAATGTTTTAGTTCTAATCTATAGCATTAAGCCCCAAATATACACAGAAAAAAGTCCCATAAAATCTAACTTGAGGAAAACTCAAAATCAGCATTTTTAATTTCCTAAGGAAATTAACATTGGAAAGGGGAGATAACTCCACAAAAATGAGTCTTTTTTGTCAGGTTTAGTCCAGTCAATCTAGCATAAATTTGACCCTAACCTTAAAGTAATTGCAAAAGAAGATTTTTCAGTTTTAATCTTTAGCATTATACCCCAAATATACACAGAAAAAAGTCCAACAAAATCTAACTTGAGGAAGACTAAAAAATCACGATTTTAAAATTCCTATGGAGATTTGCATTGAAAATGGGAGATAACTCTGCAAAAAAAGGCAGAAATATCAATAAAAATTGATACAAAATTATAACTTTACCGCTTCTATTCAGCAGGAGGTATTGATTCTTGATATTTTAGCCGTTTTTAGAGTATAACAAACAACTCTAAAGGTGTTTTCATATCTTTTATCAAGGTAGAACCTAGATTTTGTAATTCATTAGTTGACCATTTATTAAATTTTTCAACATGTCAAGGTAAAGAATCCCAAATTTAATAAAAAAATGATTAAGCATATATTCTTCTTTTTGTGGTAGATGCTGAACAAATATAATTTACAGATATAAACAATACCAAATTTTCACATTACTTTTTCAAAATGGTCACAAAGCCACAAATTTGCAATTTCTTTAATGAAAAATGTGCACAAAAAAAACCCATAACACTTCGGTTTTGTACATTTCATGAGCAGAAGATTATATAATTTAGTCAAATACAAACTTATAACCCCATCAAAGTATCATACTTTACAAGAATTTTAAGAAAATCAACCAAAAACTGACAAAAAAAGACTAATTTTTGCAGAGTTATCTCTCCTTTCCAATGTTAATTTCCATAGGAAATTAAAAATGCTGATTTTGAGTTTTCCTCAAGTTAGATTTTATGAGACTTTTTTCTGTGTATATTTGAGGCTTAATGCTGTAGATTAGAACTAAAACATTTTCTGTTGCAATAGGTTAAAACTTAGTTTGACTGGACTAGGTTTTGGTTGATTTTCTCAAAATTCATGTAAAGTATGATACTTTGATGGGGTTATAAGTTCGTATTTGACTATATTAAAATTTATGCTAGATTGACTGGACTATATGAACTTGGTGCACAGATTTATGGCATTGGTGACCATTTTTGTGCTAGCATCAAACACAATAACAAATGGTATCTTTATGATGGTCTTAAAGAATACCACAGTGCTGGACAGGGACTGAGACTGCAAGGTGGAACAGCCAAAATTCCAAACAGATACAACCTTGACTATGTTATTTATTTAAGAATAAAAACATGAATTTAAAAATTGTGTATTTTCAAATATTATAAATATAATTGTGAAAATAAATAATCAGTCCCTTGTTTAACTGAAAATGAAAAATCATGCTTCAACGGTGCAGAAAATAAATAATCTGTCTTTATTTTCCACAAAAATAAATAACCCATCCAAAACAAATCCTCCTGGCCCCCCCAGAATATCAAATGGTCGTCCCCTTATATCGTCTATCTGTTCATAAATATCAGCACATGTTGATTTTAGCTCCTCGAATGTCTTACACTTCTGTAATGACTTCAGAAACCTTCTGTACTTTCCTTCCTTTCTTCTGACTACATTGTCTTCTTCTAATACATGTATACTTTTTTGTAGATCAATTTCATGTTTCTCTATCTGATGTCCATTCAAATTCAATTCTACCTTGTTTTGCAGAACTGGTGGATTCACTGTTTCCTTTGTTTCTTTCAAACAACCTTGTTTTGACTCTTCTGAATAACTCAGAAACTTGAAAGTACACATTTCATGACCAGTGCAAAATTGATTATGGCATACACAACTGACGTTTCTGTATTTTACTTCCTCAAAATGTTCTGTGAAGAGTTGGTGAATTTTCATCGTTCCAGGGATTGCTTTGAGGCTTTTGTTCTTTATCTTTTTTTTTCGATCTCTTTAATATCATCTTCTTGTATTTGGTAAACTTCAACTTTATTACCAGATACACTGGTTTCTTGAATGAACTGTGACGCGTTTACTACATCTGCACCATGTCTGACTCGAAGGTCCATTGATCGTTTTAATGAGGCTCCAATCCCATCTGGGATACCTTTTCCATGGCCAGCTGCAAGGAAATTCCAGTAGGCTTTCTTAAATCCATGCTGATATATTTCTGTACTTAACAAGTAAAAATTTAACTTCTGTTTATATTGAGAGGTAGGGCCACCGCTGAAAAAATGTAACGTCTCCACCTCTTGATGTTCTTCTTTAATCTTTTTCAATACTGGATTTAGGTATGCCCATACTGAAACTGGGTCATGTTGAAGACTATCTGATATTCCACTAAAGGACTGTATTTTTCCATAGACCCACTTACATAGTAGCCTGTGTGAAGAGTTATTTGTACCTGGGATGGTCCGAAATGTTTGCTTTGCATTTCTCTGTTCATCTTCCCAACATAATTCTCTGCAAAATCTATGTGAATTAAACACTCTGTTGGCTTCAGTGTTACTCTGACTGTTTTGTAATGAATGAACTGGTTCCTGATGTTGAAAACATGCCTTCGGTATTTCAACCATAGTTCATCATGGACCCTGTCTAGAAGGTCCCCTAAACTGATCTCTTCCTCCTTTCTTTTGGTGACAACGACTTCTTTGATCACACCATTTTTAAACTCTCTTTTTTCTTTTTCTGTAACCCACTGACTGAACACTACAAGGAGATGTTGGTCAAATTGTTTTGTCTCGATCTGTTTTTCCTTACATTCATTAGTTTCCTAAAAAAAAAAAGTTCCTTCACTATATAGGACAAGTTCTCACAGGTTTTGCACAAACATGTTTCTCTTTCTTTTTCTGTAGGACATTTAATCCAGAAGGGTTTGAGTCTCCAAAATGTTGTGAAACTAATTTTATCATTGTTCTCAGACTAATATTTCATGTATAAGTTTCTTAATGTGTCAAGCATAAATCGTTTCTTTCGTTTTACTTTCTGTTTTGTGATTGTCTGCTTTAATCCTATTGTTATTCTGGAATTGTCATCTCTGACAAAGAAAGCATGTACTACTTTTTTAAGACGTTTGCACATTGATCCTTTTCTCCTGTCTCTATTCCTTCACATTTTATTCCTATTTCTCTCCTTAAATGGGAAACATACTTGTACTTTCTGGTTATATTTCCTATGATAGTATCAGCATTAATCGATACGTTGATCAGCCATTTTGATTTAATATAGAATGCACTATGTCTAAGAAAATCATTCATAAAAGCCACATTTCTTATACAATATTAATAAAATTATGTTTTCTGGATGTAAAACTGGTATACCGATTGAATGGATGTGGTTTTCGCAACATTTGATGAGGTTTAGGTAATATTATATCAAGTTTTCGGTGTTTCGGGAGGTTTTCGATCAGCCATTTTGATTTAATATAGAATGCACTATGTTTAGAAAATCATGCATAAAAGTCACATTTCTTATACAATATTAATAAAATTATGTTTTCTGGATGTAAAACTGGCATACCGATCGAATGGATGTGGTTTTCGCAACATTTGATGAGGTTTAGGTAATATTATATCAGGTTTTCGGTGTTTCCGGGAGGTTTTTGGTGATTCGAGGTACCCGATTTCATAATGGTCCCGTTTCATAATCGACTGTAGAATGAGTCCCTGTTTTGCCGTAGTGGCCCTGTTAGGAAATGTCTAATGCACATGTATTTTTGTTATAATTATTCCTAGTTGGTTAATAATCATCACTGTAGTAAAATATGCCAGTGTTGTTTTTGGACCAATGTATGATCTTGAGTATGTGGCTTTTGTTGCTCAGGCGTCTCAATAACAATTAAAGATTGCAGTTAATTCTATCGGTATTTTTACTACCCTCTATGGTAAACATTTCATTCAAGATATTTATAAATTATTACATGGTATTTTCCATATTGGCCCTGATAATCTCATATTTAGCTCGAGGGCCAATATGGGTCGAAGGCGGATAACTAGGCCAATATGAAAAATGACATCTATTAATCTATCACATATTTATGACAATACGTAATGGTAAATAATGATTTTGAGGGCCACATTGATATTGAGGGCAAACATGGATTTGAACACCCATTTCGGAACATACTAAATATGTGATGAAAATTCTTTTAAAAATCTATTAAAAATATGTATAGAACCATTCTTATTTTCCTTTAGGGAGTGCGTCAAAAGAAAACTTATACCTAATATTTTATGATACAGTCTTACAGAAACTTTAAACATATATTGCATTCCAAAAGCTGTTTACTAGCATTACCGTATACTTAACATCAAATATTATAGTCGTAATGAGTTTAAATGACTGAAAGTATAAAGATAGCCGTATTGAACCAGCCCGGTCAACATCCCGCCGTCATAAGCATGCCTTATGCAATGTAAAACCGTAATATTAAAATCGTGTATTGAAAGTTTTTACTGATGAAATTTTTTGTTATGTCCCACCTGTAAGGCAGGCCGGGCATATAGTTGTTTGGTCTGTGCCTCCGTCGTCCGTACATCCGTCCGTACGAGGTTAAGGTTTAGGTTTAAGGTAGTTTTTCATGAAGGAGTTTTGGTATCATCCTGAAACTGTGTACATGGATAGCTCGTGATATGAACAGCAACGATTTGATGCAAAAAGGATGCTGTGACCTTGAGGTCATGGATCGTCGACTTTGAATTTCTTTATGGAATTTCAATATTAGAATCCAGGTTAAGGTTCAGGTTTAAGGTAGTTTTTCATGGAGTTGTGGTATCATCATGAAACTTGTACATGGATAGCTTGTGATATAAACACCAGCGTTTTGATGTAAACGGATCCCGTGACCTTGCAGTCATGGGTCATCGACTTTGAATTTATTTCTGGAATTTCAATATTAGTTTCTATAATAAACCTAAACACACAGCTGCACATCCTCAAAAAAAAAATACAAAAAATATATACACACATACACACACACACACACACACACACACACACTTTTTATGTATATAAATCTATTCAACTGCTTTTCTTGGTAGATGATAATATATATCAAATAATTATTACAAGTCAAAATTCAGGAAAAATATACTGTATAGGGGACCAATATTTTTCAAAAGAATGCACTTTATTGTTTTTCGTTGCTATATATTGTTCAATTACATATTACCATTTAATCTTACATTTTAATTCTGCAAGATTAGAAATGTTACACTTCAACTTGCACTTATATAAATAATTCTTTACAATAATTATAAGAAAATTTAAAAAAAGAGATCCATTTGACAGTCCAAGCATAACATATTCTTTTTTCAATACAAGGTCATTGTAATAACGTTTTAAACTTTTAAAGAAAACAATTAATAACTGTTTTGTAACGGGACAATCGAAAAAAAGATGTTCAATAGTTTCCTCTGTAATAGTACAAAAAGAACAAGATTTTGAGCTAACAAAATGGATTTTGAATAGAAAAGAATTTGTAGGAATAATTCTGTGAAGAAATTTATACTGAAAGTTGAAAAGATATGTATCTCTACAACATTTTTTAAGTATTGTAAAGTATTTTGACCAGTCTGCTATTTCACGATGTAAAAGTTCTTCCCATTTCAAAAATTTCTCAGTGGGAAGATGTACAATATTCTCAAGTAAACATGCATATAAAAATTTTACACTATTGCTATTAATCACTTTTTGCAAAAATTTATCATCTGAATAGACATTTATACTTTCATCATTACTAACATTTTCTCTCAGTACCCTTTTGATATCACCAGGAATATTTGATAAAAGTGTATAATACCTTAAGAAATTATTCGAGTTTGTTTTTTGACAAACTTGATGAGAATTTAAAAAATCTCTTTTAGAATAATCTAACAAATGACATAAATTTTTGATTCCTGTGTTTTCCCATCTCAAATAGTAGGGGAAATTTTCCAATGAAATAAAATTCAGAATATCTAACGAAAGATATTCTTTCACACTTACCTTAGCAATAGGTTTTGCTAAATGTAAGCTGTGAAAAAAATCTTTCCAAAATGGATTTGTAATTTCCCTAGAAATCTCTTTCAGTTTATCTCTCTGTAATGAGAGACATCTCAATCCTCCTAGATTTCTAAGTTTATAAACCAGGATTGCTTGCCAGCCTCCATTTAAGTTTGAATAGAGTCTTTTAAGCCAACTTATTTTTAGATAAGCATTGAACGAAAATAAATGTATCATTTTTAAACCCCCCATACAAGAATCAGCAATAAGTGTATTCCTCCTAATTTTTTCAGATTTCCCATCCCAAATAAAATTAAAAAATAGTTTGTTAATTTCATTTAATGCTTCGTCTTTCAGATTTGGTAAAGAAGTTAGTAAATGAATAATTTTTGAAAGAGCAAACGATTTTATTACAGTGACTTTACCAAGTAGTGTCATTTTCCTGTGTTGCCAGCTTTTCAGAATTTTTGAAATATCCACAATTTTTTTCCTAAAATTTAGGTCAGGCATGGAATTGAGATCAATAGAAAATTCAATTCCAAGAAGTTTGAAATTGGATGAAGACCAATTTAATTTAAACAATTTAATTTATTAGATCAGAATATTTTTTACTACCTACCCACACCACTTTTGTTTTTGAAGTATTCATTTTCAAACCTGAAACTGCATAAAAATTTTCAAAGCATACTAGAGTTTCTTTTAAACAATTTTCACTTCCATCAAGCATAAGAAAAGTATCATCTGCATATTGACTCACCAGTGGCTCAATATCATTAATTATTACACCTTTAATCGAAGGATTTGATTTCAGTTTCAGAGACAGTAATTCAACTCCAATTATAAACAGATAAGGAGACAGAGGGTCTCCTTGACGACAGCCTCTTTCTAATTAAAAAAATTCAGACATATGACCATTATTAATAACACAACTTTTAGAACCAGCATAAAATGTATCAAACCATTTACAAACTGAAGGACCAAAGTTAAAGCTTTGCAATGCTTTTTTCAAAAAACCCCACTCTATAGAATCAAATGCCTTTTCAAAATAGATTAATAGTAAGAGCCCTTCCAGATCATTTTCTTCCAGATAATGCATCATATCATATAGCAAACGTGTATTTTCACCCATAAATCTATTTTTCATGAATCCTTTCTGACTAATAATAGAAAATAAGACTGCCTTCAGTCTTTTTGCAATAACTGCAGATGCTATTTTAAGATCTGTATTTAATAAACTAATGGGACGCCAATTACCCATAAACCTGCTGTCTTTTCCCTCTTTTGGAATACAAGTTATAATTCCTTGACTTTGAAAATTTGAAAAGGAACCAATATTATACCCATAAGAAAGAGACCGAAAAACAAATGCCCCTATATCTATCCAGAAAAATTTATAGAAATCTATATTAAAACCATCTGATCCTGGGCTCTTCCCATTTTTCATATTTTTAAGTGCCTCCCCACATTCAATAAAGGATAAATTTCCCTCACAAGAATTTTTCTGTTCCTCGGTCAACTTCACATCATGTTGAAAAAATGTACTATCATTAATATCTAATAGTAATTTGGATGAGTATAATTTTTTATAGTAATTCTTCTGTACTTCAAGGATTTTTTTTTGTTCAGAAATATGGTTTCCCTGGTCATCAATTAATTCAGAAATGGTTTTATTTATGAAAGATTTTTTTTCTAGTTTACAGAAATATTCTGAGCATCTTTCTCCGTTCTCATGCCAATTAGCAGGAGAACGGAGAAGGAGACCATCAATTGCTTTTTGTCGTGCATTTTCTAATTCACCTTTTTTCTGACTAAATCGTAATTGACATTCTGTACTAGGGTTTAAATTCATCTCATTTTCAAACAGTTGTATTTCATGTTCAAGTTTACTAGTTTCCTGCTTCTCCTCTCTAGATTTTTTTATACTATATTCAATTGAAATACTTCTAATCTTCATCTTAAGGATTTCATAAAATAATTGGTCATTACAAGATAATTCTATATTTAGATAATCGTCCATATTTCCTTTTGAGAAATATTCAGATATTGTGTCTTTGATGCACTTTTTAATTATGTTGATATACTGTGTGTCTCTCAGTAACTGAGAATTGAATTTCCAATACCCTTTGCCACGTTTGCCAACACATGCTGAAAAACTAAATATTATTGCAGAATGATCTGTTCTATACCCAGGGGTTATTTTAGTGTATTCCATAAGAGAAAACAAATCTTCAGAAATAAGAAAATAATCAATCCGACTCTGTTTTATTGGCGAAGATTGGCGCCACGTGAACTTTTTTTCACTTGGAAAACAAGTTCGCCAGGGATCTAATAACTCAAATGTTTCTTTAATTTCTTTTATTTTCTTTTTTGAATTTAGGTTTATGTCATGTAGTACATTATAAGTATCATCAGTTTTATTTTGTACTACATTCCAATCACCACAGAATAATAAACTCATATTTTTAAAACTAGCTACTTTTTGCAAAATTTCATGAAAAAACTCTGGTTTGTCTGTATTATAACCATATAAACAAACAAGAGTAAACCTATGTTCATAAACATTTAAATCTAGAATGATATAACGACCATTTTTATCTATTATAGATCCATGAACCTTGTAATCAAAACCATTTCTGAACATGATAGTGACTCCAGCACTTTTACTATCCCCGTGACTAAAGTAGCATGTACTCCCCCATTCATCTTCCCATCTCTTAAAAACATCAGCAGTACTATGAGTTTCTTGAAAACATACTATAGACATATTTTTGGACTTCATCCAATTAAAAACATCAGACCTTTTTTTATAGTTTGAATAAAGACCCCTAACATTCATAGATAAAATTGTAACATGATTATTCATTAAGTAATATCAATCAGGTTTACCAAGAAAGGCAAGTCAAAAATAGATTTAAATATAATATTATGTATATACATTTTACACACATACACACTTTCACCCACATTTATACACATAAGATAGCACATTGATTGTCACAAACAGAAAAGACTGTTTCTATGTCTTATTATTAGTTTGTCTGACATTCAATTTTAACTTTCTTTACTTTATAAATCAATTAGAAAAAAAGAAAAAAAAAATATTATTGATCACAAGATCTCAGTAGTGGAACTTTATCATAAACTTTTTGAATAAGGATCCAAATTGTAAATATGACATATTACTTCAAAGGACGAGTAATATATATATTATTTATTTCTATTACTAAATTTTATACTATATTAGATATGGGAATTTGACAAGACATAATCTATTTACAGTTCATTTACCAAGTAAGGGAATAAAAAACAAAAAAATCTTACCAGTTTTAGAAATACATAAATCCAATTTAGCACTTTCCATGCACTATAGTCCAATAGAATCTATATATTATCTATACTTATGTTCTGATTTTTTTGTTAATATCATCACAAATGTCAAATTTCATTCTTTTTCCTGATTTGGTCTTTGCATACACTGCACAGTTATAGTACCAGGCACTTTCAATATTTTCACATTTCCAGAGTCTTGTTATTAAACCCATGTTATGTCGTGTAACATCATCAACAAGATTGAGACATCCTACTGGTTCTTTGGGTAAGTTTTTCTTTTCTTTCATTATTCTATACTTTACTTCCGAGTTCACCAGTTTCACAATCACAGGTCGTATTTCTCCGGGTTTACCTGGTATCCTGTGAATGGCCTGAATCTCTGATGGCTCAATAGTGACATCTAATTTTTCCTTTACAATGTCTTTAACAAATTCCTCTTTTAAGTTTTCAGTAGTTTTTTCAGGATAGTTCATGATCTTGATATTGAATTTTCTCGAGTACTGCTGATTGTAGTTTGACATTTGCAGTGCCTCTTTTGCCATCATCTCATTATCACTGACTTGTGTGTCTAAATCTTTTATCATCTTTCTTTGACTGGCAATCGTGTCTCTTAGTTGTTTATTTTCCCTAGAAAGACCTTCAGTTGCCTCAGTCTGTTTGTTGGTCTTTTCAGTGAGTCTTTCGTCAATCTCCTTCCTTAGATTTTCAAACAATTTAGTTACAATAGATGTAACAACCATTTCTAAATCACCCTTTTTAACAATATCATTAAGGGCATTGTCTAAATCTGGTTTCTTTACAATACCTTCAAGGTTTTCTTTAATTACACTCAAATCATGTTGTAAGTTAGAATCCAGGTTAAAGTTCAGGTTGAAGGTAGTTTTTCATGAAGTACTTGGAGAAAGTATTTATCTACCCTATTGTTAGGGACTTCAGAGTCAACAATATACACATGTAATTTTATTTACTAAGTAATTACATCATTGGCGAAGCACCTAGTATCTATTGGACACACACATATATATATACTTGTTAAGTCAATGATAAATATATTAAAACACTATTCTCTGGTTTTAATCTCTTGACCCATATAAGCAGTGGATTTCGGGATAATACAGGAGCTTATACGGAAATCTATGAATAACTGTATATTTCTAATGTTTCTTTCGCCGATAGTGTGTAAACGTGTTTGATGCATATATTAGCCCAACAATTAAATTGGGAAAGCACCTCTTTTGCAATAGAAAGATAATAAAAGTGCATTGACTTGATATAAAATTCGATATACGAATCAGAGCAAAGCCGGGAAAATGCTGGGTAAATCCCCTCATTTTCACCCGGTTCTAAGCCTCATTATATATCGTTTTTTTGTTAAGTCAATGCGCTGTTATTGTCTACGTGTGCGATATGTTTCACATCGTCTTGATCTACAGAAAAATGTAAATACATGTAGTAGTCGTATTTCTCATTTTATGCATCTTTGTAACCGCCAAAAACTTCGATATTGATTGTAAATCTTGTCGTTTTACTGATTTTAGAGAGCTCATGTAGGGTCAGGCTTCCGGTATGTACAGTTTTGGTTAAAGGCGCCATTGGCAAATAGTCGAGTAAACAATAATACGGATAACAAGAAAGGTCAACAATGACATACCAACCAATCAAAGCAAACCCAACTGATCGACAGAACTCCAGACAAAAAATATAAAAACATGAACACAACAGATAGTCATGATAGTCTGACTTGGTACAGACACTGGACAGTGGTGGTGTATTTTACGCGCCAATCAAAATGTCTATACGTCAATTGTTAACAAACAGATAAGAAAATTGGCAAAAATAATACACTCTTTCAATGAACAGATACAGGCGCGTGTGCACGACCAATTTATCACGATTTAAACGAAAGTGGACTAAAACCGGACTACGTGTCGCCAAATGCGCTTTTGACAAAAAATGTAGTTTATTACCGGTGATCCTGAAGGAAAAGTTTACGATTTTACTTGAATGGGAAGATAGCAGAGGTAAATTATTTTGTCATTTGGATATTTCAAAACTTCATGAAACTTTATTTTCATAAGTCCTTAGCCCTCCCCTCCTGTCAAATTATACCTACATTTAGTAAAAAAATTCAATCATTAAAACAATCCCTATGGGCTTTTGACAGACTCATGAGTGGCTTAAGTTTATAATAATTAAGAGATGGAATTTTTAAACAATGTATAAATTTAATTTCTATTACAGATCCTTCAACGGAAGACACAATGAATATTACTTTTTCTCATAGTGGATCAACAGCAACTATAAATATAAATTTCATGATGATTGTCCCTCTTCCGAACTGTACCATAGAATATCAAAATGTAAGTATACTTTAATCGTTCTATTTGGGGAAGCAAAATGTGTTGACAATATATATGACATAACATTAACTATTACTACTACGTCACCTTTTAAACTAATTGACAGGTCTACTTTAATTTTATTAGTTATTTTACTCCGAGGGACCATCCATGAGGATACTTTATAGGCCAAATAATAAAGAAAGCTTTTGCAGTCAAAATGAGCAACAGATTATGATATACATTTGTATTTGAGAAATAATTCACGGTGGCTTCAAAATATCCTGATTTTTCCACGGGTATGCCATTTATGCCAAATATTTTGCCAGGAGCGAAAGCAAGTGGTAAAATATCGGCATAGATGGCCTACCCGTGGTAAAATCAGGATATTTTCAAGCCACGGTGAATTATTTCCATTCTAATAGGACAGTTTCTAGGACATTTTGAAGCGACGCCATGCAACATAGGTATTCAGACACGAAGACACCATTACACAACGCAAGTTATACTATGACGTCGTTAAAGCTTGTAGGAAACTGTTTATTATGACGTTGCCAAACAAGATGTCTGACGTCTGTGACGTTGGAACCAATATATCTATGTTTTTCCACGGATGTAGCAGAGGTGTTTACCACTACGGATTTTCCGTATTTTACACGGATTTTAAATGCAAAATACGGACTACGGATTTAATTCACGGAAGTACGGTTTCCGGTTCTTTTCAAGAAATTATTTTTTTTTCTCCTCAAAGTGCTTGAATGAGTGGTAGTTATGTATTAAACTAAAGTAAACGCCCTGAGATAGAGATTTCTGCGGTTTTCGGGACACCTCTTATTAATCGTATGTTTTACCGATCTTTCAAAGTATGTAACGAAAGATAATTTAAAATGTGCTTGAAGAAATTATGAAAACTCAAAATATGTCAGCAACTCCGGCTGATCACCGGTGATACTACTGAAAAATACTGAGAAAATTGTTATTACTACTGATAGACTGAAATAGGGGTAAACACCTCTAATGTAGACCTAAACCGTTTAAAGCAGGTCATATTAGAATGCAATAATAGTGTGAAAACAATATACTAATTCCACTTGAAACCAAGAAAATGATATATGTAGAACAGCCTCGCGTTTTTTCCCTTTGTATGCCAAGTCAAAGCAATATTATTGTCATATAATTGTACAGCTTATATATTTGCTTCTAATTAGCTTAATTTCCTTCCGAAGATGCTGTTTTGCTCTAATTGCGTTTGCTTTGCGATGCATTTTTATACGACCGCAAATTTTTTGCGGTCGTATATTGGTATGACGTTGGCGTCGTCGTCGTCGTCGTCGTCGTCCGTCGTCTGCGTCGTCGTCCGAAGACATTTGGTTTTCGCACTATAACTTTAGTATAAGTTAATAGAAATCTATGAAATTTAAACACAAGGTTTATGACCACAAAAGGAAGGTTGGGATTGATTTTGGGAGTTTTGGTTCCAACAGTTTAAGAATCAGGGGCCAAAAAGGGCCCAATAAGCATTTTTCTAGGTTTTCGCACAATAACTCTTGTATAAGTAAATAGAAATCTATGAAATTTTAACACAAGGTTTATGACCACAAAAGGAAGGTTGGGATTGTTTTTGGGAGTTTTGGTCCCAACAGTTTAGGAATTAGGGGCTAAAAAAGGGCCAAAATAAGCATTTTTCTTGGTTTTTGCACAATAACTTTAGTATAAGTAAATAGAAATCTATGAAATTTAAACACAAGGTTTATGACCACAAAAGGAAGGTTGGGATTGATTTTTGGAGTTTTGGTCCCAACAGTTTAGGAATTAGGGGCCAAAAGGGTCCAAAATTAAACTTTGATTTCATTGAAAATTTAACTATTGGGGTTCTTTGATATGCCGAATCTAACCGTGCATTTAGGATCTTAATTTTTGGTCCCGTTTTCAAATTGGTCTACATTAAGGTCCAAAGGGTCCAAAATTAAACTTAGTTTGATTTTAACAAAAATTGAATTCTTTGGGTTCTTTGATATGCTGAATCTAAACATGTACTTAGTTTTTTTATTATGGGCCCAGTTTTCAAGTTGGTCCAAATCGGAGTCCAAAATTAAACTTTGTTTGATTTCATCGAAAATTGAACTATTGGGGTTCTTTGATATGCCGAATCTAACCGTGCATTTAGATTCTTAATTTTTGGTCCAGTTTTCAAATTGGTCTACATTAAGGTCCAAAGGGTCCAAAATTAAACTTAGTTTGATTTTAACAAAAATTGAATTCTTGGGGTTCTTTGATATGCTGAATCTAAACATGTACTTAGTTTTTTTATTATGGGCCGAGTTTTCAAGTTAATCCAAATCGGGGTCCAAAATTAAAGGTAAAAAGGGGGTAAATTTTTTTTTTGGGGGGGGGGGCAATTCTCCACAGCATATTGTATTACACAAAAGCAAAAAATTGAATATAAATTCAAATCATATGACCAATTCTAAGTTCTTTATTTCAGTTATTCTGTGTCAGAAACCTATTATGTGTCAAATATTTGAAGAAATTTTCAATTGCACAGTATTGCGCAATAGCAAGAAATTGATATGTGTGCCCTGTTATCAAAACTTTATTATTAACAAATTCCATTGGAAATTTGCCAATATAAAATGTGCTGATGAAGCTTTTTTGTTTATCTTATCTAAACTGCTTTTAAATTAATATGTATATTTAAAATTTGCCATCCATGACTATGATGTCATTTTCTATTTTAATATGTTATGGTGTATTTAAATGGGCTGTTATGGTTGCAAAGTATAAAGAAATGGTGGGGGGGGGGGGGGGGGTTGAAAACAAAATTTGGGGGGGGGGGGGGGTAAATGAGAAATTTTTTCTCATTTCATATTTCATAAATTAAAAAGAAAATTTCAAATTTTTTTTAGCAAAAAAAGGGGGGGGTTACAATAAATTTTATTGTTTTTTGGTTTTTTTGGGGAGGAGGGGTCAATGTGCAACTTCATAGTGTATTGCTCAAAAGCTAAAAAAAGGGGTAAATTATTATTTTTTTTTTGGGGGGGGGCAATTCTCCACAGCATATTGTATTGCACAAGAAGCAAAAAATTGAATATAAATTCAAATCATATGACCAATTTTAAGTTCTTTGATTTCAGTTATTCTGTGTCAGAAACCTATTATGTGTCAAATATTTGAAGAAATTTTCAATTACACAGTATTGCGCAATAGCAAGAAATTGATATGTGTGCCCAATTTTAAATTTTAAATTGGTTATTTCTGATTTATATATAAAAACAAATAATACTGATATGGTTTGAATAGGTAAATTAAAAAATTTTAAGTTCTTAGACAACATTCATTCTGTGTCAGAAACCTATGCTGTGTCAAATATTTATTCACAATCCAAATTCAGTATTGTATCAAGCTTGAATGTTGTGTTCATAATTGCCCCAACTATTCAGGGTTCGACATCTGCGGTCGTATCTAGCTGCACCCAGCGGAGCATTTTATTATTACTTAGATGTGTCTTTGTGGTGTTTAATTTGTTGGCCCTGTTGTTTTTGGAGATAGACTTAAACTGAATTTTAATAAACATAATAATGCTTAAGTTCGAGAAATAACAATACATGTAGATTATAATAACATGTAACAAATTAATATTTTACATTAGCGAAATGAAATATTAAATAAGTATTAATCAAAGTCTTGTATAAGTCTTGTATAAGTCTTGTAAGTGAAAATTATTAACTTAAGTACATGTGTATGTACAATTTGTGACCAATCTCTTGCAAAAATACTAGCTCGAATTTTACGGTATCAGCCATTGACATAAAAAAAAAAAATTAAAATTCCTTTTTTAATTTCAATGTCAAATATGGACAATTATTTGGTATTCGAATCGTTCGTTTCCTGTAACAATAAAAAAGTATCAAAATTGCATATTTCTTTGATATGTACTATAAAGTTGCAAAATAATTGGTTGTGTGTTCCTTTTATAGCTGCGATTAATATTTTCTAATTTTTTTTTTCAAAAAAGAGATATTTTAAAAGCTCTGTTTCTTTTTGTTTCCTGTCACCCTTATAAATGAAGATAGAATGTTTGGCTTTATTGATCCTTCATCTGATAATAAAAAAAATGTCTCATCAATAAGTTCATTTTGACCATCTATTAGAGTATACAAAACATGATAGAATGCAAATAATATTGGTTCTTTTGAGGAGAAATATCTTGACATCTTTCATTGTGGTTTCTTTTGGTTTCCTGTCGAAAATTGAAAGTATAAATTCAGCATTTACAAATGCATCATGCATGCATAAAAACTTATGAAAAAGACAAAATCGGTCTTGGATAATGCTATTATAAACACAAAATTACACAATTTTCTAATTTTCATTTCGGTATCTCATGGTATCTTGTCACGAAAAAGGTGTTGAGCAAACAGGGTTTAAAGAAAATCTTTTGTCCATCTGATTCTCTTATAAAATGTTGTTTTATACATATTCCAAAGATCATGAAACACAGCAATCAGAGATTGCACATCCCCCCGCTCCCAGCAAAGTCGGAATGCACAAAGTCTGAACCCCTCATAATTTCAAATTGCATAAATAGAGAAAAAGTTTGACACTGATCTTTGGATATCAAGAAACAACACAGAAATATGAAATTGGACTTCTACTGCTCGGACTGATCTTTTAATAACGAATACAAGTAGCTATGGTTAAGGGTTGGGCATCTCATTTAGAGATAACTTGTAATTTTCTAAATAAGTGGGGTGGGGCCGACCCCCGGGATGACCATTCAACTGGTCTTGTCATGCCCACTAAGAATATATATGGTTTAGGGGTGGGGATCTCAACTGTTTTTGAGATAACTTGTAATTTTGTAAATGAGGGGGGTGGGGCCGACCCCCCGGGGATGACCATTCAACTGGTCTTGTCATACCCACTAAGAATATATATGGTTTAGGGGTGGGGATCTCAACTGTTTTAGAGATAACTTGTAATTTTCTAAATTAGGGGGGTGGGGCCGACCCCCGGGGATGACCATTAAACTTGTCTTGTCATGCCCACTAAGAATATATATGGTTTAGGGGTGGGGATCTCAACTGTTTTTGAGATAACTTGTAATTTTGTAAATGAGGGGGGTGGGGCCGACCCCCCGGGGATGACCATTCAACTGGTCTTGTCATGCCCACTAAGAATATATATGGTTTAGGGGTGGGGATCTCAACTGTTTTAGAGATAACTTGTAATTTTCTAAATTAGGGGGGTGGGGCCGACCCCCGGGGATGACCATTAAACTTGTCTTGTCATGCCCACTAAGAATATATATGGTTTAGGGGTGGGGATCTTAACTGTTTTTGAGATATCTTGTAATTTTCCAAATGAGGGGGGTGGGGCTGACCCCCGGGGGTGACCATGTAACTCGTCTTTAAATGTGGAATAAAAATATATATGGTTAAGGGGTGGGGATATGAACTGATCTTACCATATTTTGAGATTTTACATATTAGGGTGTAGCCCCACCCCCCGGGCAAAAATCAAAATTCCGAAACCTTTGGCACAGACAACTCTTCAAGTGTTACTAGTGTACCTAATTTCATGTTTCTATCTTCTACGGTGTAGGAGGAGTTCTTGGACAATCGTTTTTAGACATTTTTTAACTCCTTAGGGCATTGCCCCTAGGGGCGGGACCAAAATTTTGATACCCTCTTTCAACTTGGGAAAGGCAATATAAGTAGTGACATAAGTTCCAATATCCTAGCTTTAACACTTTTGGAGATATCTCCATTTATTGGATATCGCGAAATTCGTTTTTCGCTCATAATTTGGCCCCAAGGGGTCGAATTCCAATTTTAAGGGGTCTATTCCCTAGTGGGTCATATACTCTTCCATGATGCCAAATTTCAAGTTTCTATCTTTTACCGTTTCAGAGATATGCCTTGCCACTACAGACGTACGTACGTACGTACGTACGGACGGACTGTATTACATGATCCCCCCGCTTTCGCTAAGCGGGGGGATAAAAAATTCAAATTCAAGTGATTAAAAATTTGGAAACCAAAGAAACCAAAGGTTCGAATACCAGATTATGGTCCATATACAATGTATATCTGAAAGAGTTTTATTTTTGTCTGGTAAACTTAAGCTAATAATTAAGGATAAAAAACATAACGAAAATGGGCCTCGGTGGCCGAGTAGTCTAGATGGTTCGTCATGACTACTAATGATCACTAGCCTGTCAACACTGAGGTTGTGAGTTCGAATCTTAACTGTGGAGGGGTGTGTTCGACTCTGATCTTAATTGTCAAAGATGGTCAAGGATTGCCAATTTTCCTACCGAAGGTCAGTGGTTCTCTCCGGGTACTCCATGTTCCTCCACCAATAAAAAACGGCGAAAACGGCAAATAAGGCCAAAGTTGGCCGATATCTAGACCAAGTGGACTTAAAAGGTATCAATGTAAAGTTGTATAAATTGACTAAACATTCATTTCTAGCCAGGACATAAAAAACAAATGTTATTAAACTCAAATAACACCTACATGTATAGTACATTTATTATGATGGAACAACGACGAATGTCCGGATTTTGTCGGCAAATACGCGAAAAAATACCTTGCTTGTTTTATAAAAATAAATTAGATGAGTCGGAACGACACAAATGGCCCCGCCCGCAAAATCTAAGACTGGTAATTTTGGAAAAAATCATAGTAGCGGAACAAAACCTTAACTCGATCTGTAACTCATCATGGTAGACTCAAATACCAAAACTGAGCACAATATCTGAAGGCGATTAGAAATAAAGTCAGGAAAGGTGTTATTTTCACGAAATTTTCAAAGTTCAAAGCCTGTAATTTCTGCAAAAATCAGCGGAGTGGAACGAAACCTAAATTTGATCTGTAACTCATCATGGTAGACCCACATACCAAAAATCAGCTCGATATGAGAAGGCGTTTAGAACAAAAGTGCGGAAAGGTGTTATTTCCTGAAATTTTCAAAGACTTCGAAAAAAATCAGCAGAATGACGGAATAACGGACAAGGGTAAAACTATATGGCCCCGGCCACTTAGTGGCGGGGCCATAAAAATGAAGAAAATTCAATGCAGCCGCTGACTCCAAACATAGAATTACATGCTTTGGCCAAAATAAAAATAACGAAAAAAAGATATGACATTAAAAATGAAAATGTACATCAGTTTTTATAATAAAATTTTGGTATTACTTACCAGCTAAGGCTTTGTGGTTTATGGAAATCACCACATCCTTTAGTAGTTAAATAAATTTGTTGAAAATGTCAGTTGAAAAAAATTTGAATACTAAAAAAAAGGGTTTCAGCTCCCCCAGGCAACATTGACCTCTCCTTTAGTGTGTACATCTTGTACTTCGGTTTTATTGCTATCAATTTTTATATGATTTTCTTTCTTTGCAAAGTTCAATTCACAAGCGTACATAATGAAGATTACTACAGGACAGTAGTATATGGGCACAGGCAAAGTCGGATTTGTGGTGGTGATGTGGTGCCAGATATGACGTCACCGGAACTGGATGTACCCGGAAGTGGTTTGCGCGCATACACAAAATGAAGTAGTGGGTGTTCCCACTATTTGTTTACGGAGGTGACGTAAGTCACATGCTTGGACCCAGATGTGTGGTCTGCGCATGTGTGGCCGGAATCGGAAGAGAGGTGATTGGATTATCTCCCCTTATCCCACGCTTTTCCCCACGGGTGATGTTTTCTGTGAGGACCAAAGGTAGGATTGGATTATGTCCCCTTACTGCCAAGTGATGCTATCACCATTAGATGTGCTCATCGCTGTTTTTCTCTTGCTCATTGCTGCTCATCGCTTTTTTTCTCTCTTCTCTTGCTCATCGCTTTTTTCTCTTGCTCTTTGCTGCTTATCGCTGTTTTTCTCTTGCTCTTTGCTGCTCATCGCTAATCATGACTATACTCGTGTGCTCATTTCGGTTTTTTTGGTGCTACCTTTCGCTCCTGCTGCTCCTGCTGCTTGTTCCTGATTGTCACCGCTGCTTTTCTCTTGCTCATCGCTGTTTTTCTCTCGCTCTTTGCTGTTCATCGGTATTCATGACCTTACTCTCGTGCTCATTTCAGTTTTTTGGGGCTACTTGTCACTGTTTTCGGTGCTGCTGCTGTTCCTGCTGCTTGTTGCTGTTCGTCATCGCTGTTTTTCTCTTGCTCTTTGCTGCTCATCGCTGTTTTTCTCTTGCTCTTCTCTTGCTCATCGCTGTTTTTCTCATTCTCTTTGCTGCTCATCGCTGTTTTTTTTCTTGCTCTTTGCTGCTCATTGCTGTTTTTCTCTTGCTCTTTGCTGCTCATCGCTGTTTTTCTTTTACTCTTGCTGCTCATCGCTTTTTTTCTCTTGCTCATATCTTGCCTCATCACTGTTTTTCTCTTGCTCTTTGCCACTCATCGCTGTTTTTCTCTTGCTCTTTGCTTCTCATCACTGTTTTTCTCTTGCTCTTTGCTGCTTATCGCTAAACATAACTATACACGCGTGCTCATTTCAGTTTTTGGTGCTACTTGTCGATGTTTTTGCTCCTGCTGCTTGTTGCTGTTCATCAACGCTGCTCTTCTCTTGCTCATTGCTGTTTTTCTCTTGCATTTTGCCGTTCATCGCTACTCATGACCTTACTTGCGTGCTCATTTCAGTTTTTTGGGGCTACTTGTCACTGTTTTCACTGCTGCTGCTGCTCCTGCTGTTTGTTTCTGTTCGTCATCGCTGCTGTTCTCTTGCTCATTGCTGTCTTTCTCTTGCTCATTACTATTTTGCTCTTGCTCTTTGCTGTTCTTCGCTACTCATGACCTTACTTGCGTGCCGATTTCGGGTTTTTTGGTGTTACTTGCTGTTTTCGCTGCTGCTCTGCTACTGCTGCTTGTTGCTGTTCGTCATCACTGTTTTTCTCTTGCTCTTTGATAATCATGACTATACTCACGTCCTCATTTCAGTTTTGGGGCTTCTTGTCGCTGTTTTCGCTGCTGCTGCTAGTGGTTGTCGATTGTCGTTAGTCAAAGATTGGATCTTTGCGAGAGCACCCTTACATCCGGGTTATTTGAAAGGCCACTCTGCATTTATCCAGGCTTGTGACTGGCTATCATAAGATAGGCTGCATTAATCCTTCTAAACTTTTTTTTAAAATGTTGATGCTTTATCATTTACAGAAGACACTTGCAGAATTCGCACTTATAACTTATTATAGAAATAAAAGTTTCGCCGAAGCATCTGTTAATGTTACTCTGTTCTGCAAAGATCAAACATCAGTCTGCAACAAAAAATACAGAATTGTTTGTGATATTGGTTCTTCTAAATATTATATGACTGGACCTGAATTTGTCAACGCAGGTAAGTTTATACCAGCCTCTGCAAAGTTTCTGTAAAACTCATATACAATGTAAACAAAACTCTAATACTGTGGATTCATTTATTTTCGTGGATACCAATTTTCGTTGATAGAGGAAAAAAGGCATTTCGTGGGATACCTAAATTCGTGGATTGCTGGCTTAGAAAAAAATGTAAAAAGATGTTGAAATACTTAAATTCGTGGCTTGGCACATCAGATGTCATGAAAATACTGCGACAAAACGTGCCGATCAGACTTGATATTGTACAATAAAGTACTGATTTAAAGCACTCATTAAACAAAAGTCTGACAAACAGATTCTTTAAATTTGTAACGGAACAATTAAAGCTTGTCATGAATTTAACAAGATTAACAAAATCCTTAATTATTTACTTATTAGGTTAAACATGTGTGAAATTGACAAAATTTCAATCACTTGTCACCAAATACCTCGGGGCATATACATACATATTTTTAATCCGATTACGATCAATAATTTCTGCTTTATTATCTTTTGACAAGATGTTTTTACTGTAATTTATGACAAAGTCTGTATTGTTTAGGTCTACTTAGGATTAAGATTTTTCTTGAATGTTTGAATAAAAAAAAAAACAGAAGAGAATTCCGCGACAATTTACACAGTCAAAATCTTTTTAAAGAAAATTGTTTGAGCGTTTATATGTTACCAAAGACAAAATTACATGAAACACTGTGTCCTCTGTGGATATAGCTAAGTCATCATATCTCAGAATTCAAGTAGATGCTGTAAAAACGCAATTGGTTTTAAACTTCAGTGCATTCAAAAAAGAGTAAAAATATTATTTTTCGTTGGATATTTAGATACGTGGTTTACTGGGACCCATGAAAACCACGAAAATTGGTATACAACGAATATTAATGAATCCACAGTAATAGGCCATATTGAGATTTTATGGGGTTTTATTCTTTAACACACAACCGCTGATCGTTGGATTGCTTTCTAGAGTTTTTTCTGCAGCGCTGCTGCAGCGAAGATAAGCTTTAGCTTATCTAGCTGACGCTTCGCGTAAGATTGTTAGCTCGCTGGCAATAACTTTGTACTGAGCCATCTAACCTCTTTCCTGTTTGCGTATTGATACAGTGTTTGAAAGTAGTGCAGTCTCCATTATCAGGGACCCGTTCAACCTGAACCGGTCTCAGTTGTAGGCTTGTGCA
The DNA here is from genome assembly GCA_028015205.1 of Mytilisepta virgata. Taxonomy (NCBI): domain Eukaryota; kingdom Metazoa; phylum Mollusca; class Bivalvia; order Mytilida; family Mytilidae; genus Mytilisepta; species Mytilisepta virgata. The sequence continues at coordinate 26,571,107 of CM051513.1, forward strand.
TTTTGATCTCTTTCTTTTTTAATAGATTTAATTACATAATTCTTGTACAATGCGACTCGTTATAAGCCTTTAATTTTGATGTTTATACAATCCAGAAAGCGTGTCTTAAAGATAGGTCAAGTCCACCACCTAATCTATTAATACAATTCGATGCTACGTCACATCGGCTGGTTGAAAATTTAAGCAAGTTCATTGTCAATATCGGTCGTCACATAACAGGTATGAATTCCCACGCTCAGGTGTGCTGTCGGAATTATTGATACCGTAATATTTTTGCCTATGACCAAAAAATAAATAATTGTTTGTTTCCCCAAACCGGGCGGTATCAATTTATCAGGTTCGTACACATCTTTCTAGACTATTTAGTGTTTTTCGGAGGGGGCTTATATAGGTTTAGCATGCTGACCAATCTTATTCATGATAACTTTTATGAATAAAATATTGTTTATATTAAGTCATTATAAACAAATTTGTCTTTAAGACGGAGTTTGCAGGCGTGCATTTTAATCAGATCGCGGACAATACGCCACTTTCGAGTTCATTGCAATTCCGTCAAAAACTCTGGTTTTAGTGAACGTCTTTAGTACGTTTAGGGGCATCGTCACTTCCGTCTCCGTGTTGAGCGAACGGTTGAAAAAAAAATAATGCTATGTTGCATGAAATATTTGGCAAATTAAATTCTTATAAGTGATAATCAGTACTGCAGTCATGAAGGAATTGTGATAAAGTACCTACGGAGCAAAATATATTTCTAGATCATCCTGCATAATGACGATCACGAAGACGCTTGATGAACTTTAATAGTGTAGGGATACAGGCGTGCCCCACAATCTGGTAAATGACATCATAAAGGCGCGCATAATTGACAAACTTTTCCGGTGATGGATATAACACGAAACTTCTTTATTCATCGCGCATGCTCAGAAATAATAGGTACACAGTTCAAGCAGAATGTCTAAATATAAATTCTCATTATATGAAGGAAAAATAAATATGCAAAGTGTCCAGTACATTCTTATTTTAGAAATGTACGCTGTTTTATACAGAATGGAATAAAAGAAACAAAATTTAAGGTTAAGGAGAGAGCAAAAGGATTATTAATAAAACGCATGTATTTTTTTTTATATTAATTGACCCGATTTATTGATTCCATACAGGATCCTTCTAATTTGACTCTCACGAAGATCGTTCGGCTATTTTCGGCAATTAGTGGAGCATATAAATGATCTGAACAGTGTTTGGTCGTAATATCGACAATCTGGCAACACGGGAAATTCCTCAGTATGGAGTGACCATTTCACTCAATGGGTGGTTTTGGATGACGATATATATATCAAAGAACAAGACTTATCAATCGTTTTTGAAATTATTATTTTTGGAATGACGTTACATCAGAGACATATAAAACATTTCTCTGGTTACATTTATCAAATTTCGTTCTCACTTTTCCTCGGCAAAAACGAAATAGGCTATATCGTCCAGTCCCAGTACGGAGATATTTCAAAAATGCATTCGGAATCTTTAGAAATCTGAAACTGTCTTATATACAGTTCCTTAAATATCCCCGTGTATCTTTGAAACACTGTCTTATATACTGTTCCTCAAATTTCCCCGTGTATCTCTGAAACACTGTCTTACATACTATTATTTAAATAAGATTAAAACATACATGGAAAAGAAAGTCCCTAACTATAAATATTTGGACTTAAATGAACAATTCAATTTTATCATGATAAATGAGGACAAAGAACTTGTATTATTTATAAGTAATATTTTCTATGAAAATTTTAAAATAAGAGAAACCAGTGAGTCACCCATTGTTCCCATTTAGCTTTTTTATTGTTCTATAATATGTATGTATATTTTATTATTTCCATATATCTAGCACAGTTGAAGACTGGCATTATTCAATTGGAATTATCTCCCTTTGAGTGATGTTGGAGTTCAGCTGGGCATAGTAAAGGTATAAACAATCAGAATCATTTTTATTATACTCTTTACTACATTATATCTTATTATTTAACATTAATTCCTTTGTTGTGTTATACAATTTTAATTCAGTTGTAATTTGTGATTTATATGCCCTCCGGGGCCCATGATTGGTTAATAAAGAACTTTGAACTTTGAACTTTACTGTTCCTCAAATTCCCCCGTTTAACTCTTTAACGCTATCTGTCATTTATTTTGTTATTTTCTTCAAATTGGATTACAATTCATTACGAAATAAATGTCATCAATTGATATTTATTATTATTATTTTTTTTTTATCTGTAGTACTTTTTATATTGGTATGACGTTTGATTTCAACAAAAATTGAATATATGGGGTTCTTCGATATGCTGAATCTAACCATGTATTTAGATTTTTGATATTTGGACCCAGTTATCAAATTGGTCCACATTGAGGTTTAGAGGGTCCAAAATTGAACTTTATTTGATTTCATCAAAAATTGAATTCTTGGGGTTCTTTGATATGCTGAATCTAACCATGTATTTAGATTTTGGATATTGGAATACCACAAAGGGATGGTAAGAATTGTCTTTGGGAGTTATGGCTCAAACCGTTAAGGAATAAGGTGCAAAAAAGGGGGGGGAAAGGGTTTCCAGGTTAATGGACAATTACTTAAGTACAAAACATAATTTAAAAGGCAGTGTAAGGTTGGTAATTGAAACTCATTTGAATATCTCACCTAAACTGCTTTTAAATTATTTATATTGGAAATTTGCCAAAAACTTTATTATTAATAAATTCCATTGGACATTTGCCAATAACTTTAGTTTAATGAACTTCATTTGAAATTTGCCAATATAAAATGTTGCTGATGAAGCTTTTTTGTTTATCTCACCTAAACTGCTTTTAAATTATGTATATTGGAAATTTGCCAAAAACTTTATTATTAAATTTCTGATTTATATATAAAAGCAAATAATAATGATAAGGCAAGAGATACACACCAAACAGGATGTGTAAATTATTATAATAAGTATTGTGCAATAGCAAGAAATTTTCAATTGCACAGTATTGTGCAATAGCAAGAAATCTTCAATTGCACAGTATTGGGCAATAGCAAGAAAACTTCAATTGTACTACAATGTTCCATATCACAAAGGGAAAGCTGGGTTTGACAGGGTTCGCATGGGTGCTTGAAAACCTGGAAAGTACTTGAAATTGAAAATTGGAAATTAAGGCCTTGAAAGTACTTGAAATTCAAAGGAGGTCCTTGAAACTCCTTGAAAAACTGCGTTTTTGAAGAATAAAAAAAAAAGTTAAATTTTCTGTCATAAAAGTGTTTTAATTCGTTTTCAGATCACTCGGCCTCGCGTTTATCGGTATTTTTGTCAAGACTTTAAATAAGTTTCGCATATTTTCCCTTTTCTAAAAATAGATACCCGGTACTTTTCTGTGAAACAGGTGCGTAGTAATTTCTGTGATGCGGTCAAGAAATAAATCTGACTTTGCGTAAAAATTTTAGTAATTAAACGATCCAGATTGATTTTTTGGTAACTTAAATTAGCTTTAACTAATAAAACAACTTTCATTTACTTGATTAAATGCATTTTGCCGATGAATTTTAGTCACAGTGAGCAAACTGAAACTGAAAGTAGTTCGAAAGATTGTTGATGACATGCCTGGGAAATGTAAATTCTCTGATGTATGGCTACTTAAAATTACATATAGGTTATAACCATATGGATTTAAATTGTCCATATCAGTTGATTTCTGGTCCTTGAAAATTTGGAAATTGGTCCTTTAAAGTCCTGGAAATGTCCTTGAATTTTGTGGTAAAAAATGTGTATGAACCCTGGTTTGAGTTTGGGGGTAATTGCATTAAACGTTTAGGAATTTGGGGCCAAAAAGGGGCCTACAAACAAGCATTTTTCTAGTTTCCAGACAATAACTTGTGTTCAAGTGTATGGATCTCTCTGAAATTGTACTGCAAGGTACCATACCACAAAGGGAAGGCTGGGATTGAGTTTGGGGGATGATGAATCATAAGGGGGTTCAAAAAATTTGGGGGAGGGATTTTTTTTTTCCTTTTTTTCCTTTTTTTTTCTTTAAAATTTCAAATTTTAAATTGATTATTTCTGATTTATATATAAAAGCAAATAATACTGATATGGTTTGAATAGGTAAATTAAAAAATTTTAAGTTCTTAGACCACATTCATTCTGTGTCAGAAACCTATGCTGTGTCAAATATTTATTCACAATCCAAATTCAGTGCTGTATCAAGCTTGAATGTTGTGTTCATACTTGCCCCAACTGTTCAGAGTTCTACCTCTGCGGTCGTATCAATCTGCGCCCAGCGGAGCATTTTATTTTAATACATATAGTCAAATTGCACGTACATTTATTTGGTTCTTAAAAATGTTATCTTTTGAAAAAATGTAATGATAACAACATTTTATATGCTTCGTAGACTAGATACATTTTGTACATAACAGAACAAATGTCATTGATTAACCTTTATTTCGTTCTAAGATGAAATAAAATTTCGCCGTCTGTTTACAAAATGTAACGTTTCCTGTTCTGGGAATTTTCCTCAAATACAAATACAACAAAACTTTTGAAATCTATCTTTTATCCATTTCATTCGTACTTGATAACCGGGCCCAAATATCAATTTCTTGCTATTGCGCAATACTGTGCAATTGAAGATTTCTTGCTATAGCCCAATACTGTGCAATTGAAGATTTCTTGCTATTGCACAATACTGTGCAATTGAAGATTTCTTGCTATTGCGCAATACTGTGCAATTGAAAATTTCTTGGTATTGCACAATACTTATTATAATAATTTAAACATCCTGTTTGGTGTGTATCTCTGGCCTTATCATTAAACCCCACGCAACGAGTTGCGGAGGGTATAATGTGTTTGACCCGTCCGTCTGTCCGTCAGTCCGTCAGTCCTGTTTCTTGTCATCGCAACTCCTCTCAAACCACACAACAGAATTTCACGAAACCTTTTTAGATAATAAGGACATACTATGTAGTTGTGCATATCGACAGGAAATTGCGATTCAATTGTTTTTCTAGGAGTTACACCCCTTTGAACTTATTTACTTTAATGTACTACTGCAACAGTTTGTCATCGCAACTCCTCTCAAACCACACAACAGAATTTCATGAAACCTTTTCAGATAATAAGGACATACTACGTAGATGTGCATATCGACAGGAAATTTAGATTCAATTTTTTTTCTAGAAGTTACGCCCCTTTGAACTAATTTACTTTAATGTACTACTGCAACAGTTTGTCATCGCAACTCCTCTCAAACCACACAACAGAATTTCATGAAACCTTTTCAGATAATAAGGACAACTACATAGATGTGCATATCGACAGGAAATTACGATTCAATTTTTTTCTAGGAGTTACACCCCTTTGAACTTATTTGCCTCACTATACTATTACTGTTGACTCCTCTCGCTTGGAATTTAAATTTCCAACATGCTGCCATTCAAATTAGGATAAATATGTGAAGGTAAGCATTTGATTGTGTTCATTTTACTTGTGAAGTGAGATTTTGTTTCTCCAGTGACAATATGAAGACCTGGGGTATGTGAGCGTGCTCACAAAGGTTCTTTAATTATTATTTGCTTTTATATATAAATCAGAAATTTAATAATAAAGTTTTTGGAAAAAATTTCCAATATACAAATCAAATAAAGTTCAATTTTGGACCCTGTAAACCTCAATCTGGACCAATTTGATAACCGAGCCAAATATCAAAAATCTGAATACATGGTTAGATTCAGCATATTGAAGAACCCATATATTCAATTTTTGTTGAAATCAAACAAAGTTTAATTTTGGACCCCGATTTGGACCAACTTGAAAACTGGGCCCATAATAAAAAAAACTAAGTACATGTTTAGATTCAGCATATCAAAGAACCTCAAGAATTCAATTTTTGTTAAAATCAAACTAAGTTTAATTTTGGACCCTTTGGACCTTAATGTAGACCAATTTGAAAACAGGACCAAAAATTAAGAATCTAAATACACGGTTAGATTCGGCATATCAAAGAACCCCAATAGTTCAATTTTCGATGAAATCAAACAAAGTTTAATTTTGGACCCTTTTGGCCCCTAATTCCTAAACTGTTGGGACCAAAACTCCCAAAATCAATCCCAACCTTCCTTTTGTGGTCATAAACCTTGTGTTTAAATTTCATAAGAATTAGGTTCCAAAAAAGGGCCCAATAAGCATTTTTAGCTCACCTGGCCAAAAGCCATGTGAGCTTTTGCCATCACTTTTCGTCCGTCGTCCGTCCGTCCGTCGTAAACTTTTCATTCAAAAATCTTCTCCTCTGAAACCGCTGGGCTGATTGGTTTGAAACTTAATAGGAATGATCTATGACATGTCCTCCACAAACGATCCTCATTTTATATTGATCCGATGAAAAACATGGCCACTGTTGCTAAAAATAGAACATAGGGGTAAATTGCTGTTTTTGCTAATAACTCAAAAACCGTTACAGATATCGAAAATTTGACGGGGTAAAATTGATCAGCATGACGAGATCTACCTACCCTGAAATTTTGAAGGAAATTTCACAACCCATTTAGGAGTTATTGCCCTTTTTTCGTCAAATTTCAAAATTTTAACATTCAAAAATCTTCTCCTCTGAAACTGCTGGGCCGATTGGTTTGAAACTTTATAGGAATGATCTATGACATGTCCTCTACAAACGATCCTCAATTTATTTTGATCTAACGTAACTGTCGTAGCTAAAAATAGAATATAGGGGTGCATGTGTTGTTTTTGGCTTATAACATAAAAACCGTTACAGATATCGAAAATCTGACATGGGGTAAAATTAATCAACATGACGAGATCTACCTACCCTGAAATTTTGAAGGAAATTCCACAACCCGTTTAGGAGTTATTGCCCTTTTTTCGTCAAATTTTAAAAATTTTAACATTTTTTGTCATTTATCTCCAAAACTATTTGAAATAGAAGTGAAATATCAATTTGAAAAATGTTTCCCATGTTGAGATCTACCTACCCTGAATTTTAAAGGAAATCCCAAAACCTATTTAGGAGTTGTTGCCCTTTTGTTGTCAAAGTTTCAAAATTTTTTCATTCAAAAATCTTCTGCTCTGAAACCGCTGGGCCGATTGGTTTGAAACTTAATAGGAATGATCTATGACATGTCCTCTACAAACGATTCTCAATTTATTTTGATCTGACATAAAACATGGCTGTGGTAGCTCAAAATAGAATATAGGGGTGGATGTGTTGTTTTTGGCTTATAACTTAAAAACCATTACAGATATCGAAAATCTGACGGGGTAAAATTGATCAGCATGACGAGATCTACCTACCCTGAAATTTTGAAGGAAATTCCACAACCCGTTTAGGAGTTATTGTCCTTTTTTCGTCAAATTTTCAAAATTTTAACATTTTTTGTCATTTATCTCCAAAACTATTTGAGATAGAAGTGAAATGTAAATTTGAAAAATGTTTGCCATGTTGAGATCTACCTACCCTGAAATTTTAAAGGAAATCCCAAAACCCATTTAATAATAATAATAATAATAATAATAATAATGCTTTATTTATAGAGGGTAACACAGTTAGTACAAACTAATCTTCCCTGAGGCCCTCGACTAGATATAAACTATAATGATACAATGAATATAACATGTACATATGCAAACATAATAATAAAAAAAAGGAATTGTACATTACAATTGTAGAGATATAGCCAGTAAAAAATCATTACATAATTTGTTACATCTGACATTGCTTTATATTAATCATTTAATAGATTGATAAAATGACATTTCAACTTTTCCTTAAAAACAATTAAACTTTGTGTGTTCCGTATTGATTGTGGAAGACCATTCCATGCACAAGGACCAGAGTAAATGAATGATTTTTTAAATAGCTCTGTCCTTGCTTTAGGTACCATTAGATTTTCATTTACAACATTTCTTAGTTGGTACGGATTACTTTCTGACACAAGTGATATTTTTTCACTAAGATAGCTAGGTGCTTCATTTCTTAGACATTTAAAAATTAAAAGACACTTGTGGTACAAAATTCTATGTTCAATTTTCATCCATCCTAGCTTTTTAAATAAAGGAATTGAGGGTGCAAGTTGTTCAGCATCTAAAATTATTCTTGCTGCTCTCTTTTGTAGCTTTTGAAGACGATTTACACTATCAGTATTGCAACTTCCCCAAACAATACAACAATAATCTATAAGTGGAAGAATATATCCAGTGTAAAATAATTTTCTTGATTCAGTATTCAAAAATTGTTTGATCTTTAAGAAAAGGTAAATACGGCTTGAAATTTTTGAACAAATCTGATCAATTTGACTTCCCAAATTTAGATTATTATCTATCATTACACCCAGCAACTTTTCGCAGCTTGAATATTGCAAATCTTCGAAATTAATAGAAAAAATTGGTAAATCTGGAAGAGAAGCAAGTTTTTGTCTGGTACCAACAATCATACATTTTGTCTTATTACAATTGATAAACATATTATTGTTTGTACACCACTCTTTTATATACAACAAATCATCTTGAACTTGAGAATATAACACATTAGTATCTCTACCAGATATATGTACAGTGGAATCATCAGCATACATGTCAAGTGAACAGTTTTTAATGTACAAGGGTAAATCATTTATGTACAAAATGAATAACAGAGGCCCTAATATCGAGCCTTGGGGAACTCCATATTTTACATGTAGTTTATTGGACTTAATATTACCAAGCTTGACTTGCTGGGTTCTACTAAATAAATAAGATCTGAAGAAAACAATAGTATTTTTATTACATCCATAAAATTCAAGTTTCCTGATCAAAATTTCATGATCTACCACATCAAAATCCTTCTTTAAATCAAGCAGAACTGCAATATTAAACTCTCCATCATTCATAGCTTGTAGCCATTTATCAACAATATTAATAAGGGCAGTCTGACAAGAATGTCCTGGTCTAAATCCTGATTGGGCAGGATGCAGAAGATTAAATTTCAACAAAAATTTATACAAATGTTTGGCAATATGTTTTTCAATAAGTTTAGAAATTGAAGGTAATACAGATATTGGTCTATAATTTGTTGCAAGAAAGCGCTCTCCGCCTTTGTGAATTGGTGATACCAAAGCATTCTTCAAAATATCAGGAAAAATACCTGTATCAATCATTCTGTTAAAAATATAAGTCAGGGATGAGACAATAAATAGTGCACATAGTTTAATTACCCTTGGCCCAATATTGTCAGATCCAGATGATTTATTTAGGTTTAGCTTGTTCATTTCCACCAGTAGGTCTCCAATCTTTACTGGTGGAATGGCAAACTTTTCACTGTTTGATACTTTTTGTCCCACAAACTCCAATAATCTATCAAAATTAGAGTCTGGAGAACAACTCTCATCCCTAAGCTTTTGAACACATGTTGTAAAATATTCATTAAATATATTGCATATTTTGTGTGGATCTGAAGTTTTCTCAGAATTTTCTGCCTGGAGCTGAGATGGTTTGACAGGATTTGAAGGATTCAAACTATGTAAACATTTCCACATGGTTTTTGTATCTTTATTTTCTTTAACCATATTACTATAATATTTTTGCTTCGAGTCATTAATTATTTGATTGGTTCTATTCCTCCAAAATTTGTATTCCCCCCATAGACCTAAGCTGTGGTATTTATCTCGCATTTTTCTTGCCTGCATTATTTCTTTGTTGTACCATTCAGGTTGCACATCTTTTTCACCCTTTTAGAAACCACAGGTGCATGTTTATCTAGGACCTTATTCAATATATCATACCACAGTTGAATACAAAGTGATGGGTCATTCTCATATTCTACTGTATGAAATGGTGCTTTTGACAGATCATCTAAAAAAGCATTTTCATCAAATTTATTGAAATTTCTGTAAGAGATAGTTGTATGGGTATGTTTTTTGTGATATATTGATTCTTTTCTTGTCATACCCACAGGATAGTGATCACTAATTGAATATTTTACTACATGTGACTCTCGAACAGTTTCAACATTAGTAACATAAATATGATCTATCAGTGTTTTGGAACTGTCAGTAATTCTTGTTGGTTCATTGATTATTTGATGGAGGTTATACATTTCCATCAAATTAAACCACACTTTTGGCATTTTTTGTGGGCATAAGACATCTAGATTGAAATCTCCAGCCAAAATAATATCTGAATTTATGCCCAAAGCATTTGATATTTCATTTTCAAAAAGATCAAACCAGTTAACTAGTGATTGTGGTGGGCGATAAACATAACAAAGTAAGAAAGATTTCCTATAATTTGGTTTAACTTCAAACCACATAGTTTCAATGTCTGATAGTTCTAAATTGAGTTTCCTCTCAAAAGGAAGATTTTCTGAAATGTATACAATCCATCCACCACCCTCACAATGTTTTCTATCTTTTCTATTCAAAATGTAATTTTTAACTTCAATTTCATTATCAGAAGTACAATCATTAAGAAATGTTTCACAACAGCCTAGAACATCTGGGGGATTTTCTGAAAACATGAGATTATATTTGACTTCATCAAACTTATTGCTTATCCTATTAACATTATGACAACATAATTTGATGCCCTTTGAGCTGTTGAAATCATATACATTCAATGGATTTTCATTAGTCTGTTTGAGAAAAGGTGTTTGCATTTGTATTTCATGTAAACTAGCAAGACATAGTATTAAATATGAAAATAACATTGTCAAACACATCTTAAGTGTATTGGCCTCAGGGTAATTATACAGCATAGTTGCATGCACATCTACATTTGAGTTAATCTGATAGGAAGATGGCAAGGAGGAGGCATTATTTTGGTCATTTTTACTATCAGGAATATCTGATCTGATAACAGTTTTATCAATTACCTCATTATTGACTGAAATCTTTACTGGTTTGTTTCCTTTTAATTCCCCTGCTGAATAATTTGTAGAAGAAATATTACAAGTACATGGGTAGTTATCACAATATGAACAGATAAGATAAAGAGTATTAAATGAATTTGATGTACTAAATTCAAAGTGTTGGGCAGATTCCAAATTTTGAAAGGCTAGGGCTAAGTCTTCTTTGCCATTTTCCTACTGTGAGTATAAAGAACAATACTTTTCTTTATGTCCATATAAGTCACACGAGAAACATTTAATTGGCTGTCCATGTCTACATTTTTTATCATTATGTCCTGACTCTCCACAGAAACTGCACCAATTTGATTGTTTATCATTTTTCATTATATCCACATACTCATGTATATTCCATAAGAAAATTGATGTCCCTCTCCTTGACAAGTGGATTCCATCATTATGAAAGAGTTGATACTTTAGATGGCCATTTTTGTCATAAAAAGTATGATAATGATTGATGAATTGTAAATTGTACACTTCACAAAGATATTTCAGCATTTCATTTAAATGTTTGACATCAAACCCATATCGGGGAGGTATGCTTGATACCATAATAGAAGTGTTGGCCCCAGTTTTGTCTCTCACTAAGTATAGTAGACTCTCATAGTTTTCCTTAATTGTATTGAGTGAATCTCCATTGCTGAGGTCATTGCCACCAATGTGAAGTACTACATTCTTATACGAAGAGATGTCCATTCTTTCAATAGTGTGTATCAAACGGTTTATGTCGGCACCTCTGTTTGTGCATACACTTGTGTTTCTGAGACCTCTAATTTTGATACCCTTTAATAAAGAGCTACCAATTAACAGGGTATTGTTTATGGTAATTGTCTTTTTCTTTATTTTAGTGGGTAATGGTTTTACACTTGAGGGGTGGACTTCATTATTGGGTAAATTGTCAACTTTATTCTCTTGGACCAGCAGCTCAGTTGATTGTTCTGAGGAGTTACAAGTTGCTTGGATTGCCAAATCCTTTGTCTTAGGGTAGATCTGTGTAGCTACTGATTTGTGACCTATTGTTATTTCAGTATGCCTGCTTACTGTCTTTGGTTTTAGAGGTATATACATATTATCTGTTTGGGTAGCTATGGTGTTTGTAGCAACAGTTGTTTGTACAGGTTGATTTGAAACAGATGTTGTCTTGTTCATCATGGTGACCAGAGTAGTTATTTGATCTTTCAGATAATCTATTTCTTCTCTCACAGTTAAATCGGGATTGAAATCCATATGGGACACATCATTTCTAATTGGTGTAGATGTAATAACAGTCTCTGATAAGGTTAATTGCTGATGTAAGAATTGTTTCAAGTCTGTTTCTGATGTATCTAAATCAGCAGGGGTTGACATCTGTTTGAAATTACACACAGCACTTTGGTTAGAGTTGTCAATGTTTTGTGTGTTAATATGTTTCATGTCTGTTTCTGATGTATCTAAATCAGCAGGGGTTGACATCTGTTTGAAATTACACACATCACTTTGGTTAGAGTTGTCAATGTTTTGTGTGTTAATATGATATTTAACCTCATCATGTAATTGTTTTCCAAAGACAACGAAAAATTCTTTAAACCATTTCGAACAACCTTTACCCTGGACATGGAAAGTTTCAGTTGATGAATGTAAATGTAAAACAACTTTCTCACCTTCATAAAGATATGTGTATTGTAATCCATTTGCTCCTTTGTCCACAAATTCACTTTTACTGTAGTTCATAAACAAAATATTTTCAAAAACTGAATAAATTTTCCCATTTTGGAATTTAACAACATAAGATAGTGTCCTGTCTGTGCAGTCTTCCACAGTATATAGTTCACAACTTTCTAAATACTCTTCATATCCTTCATTTTCAAAACCTGAAAATTCCTCATTAAAAGTACTTGATAAATTCCTTAAAAATGTTGAATTTAATTCCATTGTCTATATTTCATCATAAAACATCAATGAAATCCTCTATATTCATGTCTAGTAATCAGAAGAAGTTCCATTTTTCTTAACGAGCAGGAGCCATGGAAAATAGGTCTTATCACTTCAGTACAGTGAAGTAAGTTAGGAGTTGTTGCCCTTTTTTGTCAAAGTTTCAAAATTTTTTTCATTCAAAAATCTTCTGCTCTGAAACCGCTGGACCGATTGGTTTGAAACTTAATAGGAATGATCTATGACATGTCCTCTACAAACGATTCTCAATTTATTTTGATCTGACATAAAACATGGCTGTGGTAGCTCAAAATAGAATATAGGGGTGGATGTGTTGTTTTTGGCTTATAACTTAAAAACCATTACAGATATCGAAAATCTGACATGGGGTAAAATTGATCAGCATGACGAGATCTACCTACCCTGAAATTTTGAAGGAAATTCCACAACCCGTTTAGGAGTTATTGCCCTTTTTTCGTCAAATTTTCAAAATTTTAACATTTTTTGTCATTTATCTCCAAAACTATTTGAGATAGAAGTGAAATGTAAATTTGAAAAATGTTTGCCATGTTGAGATCTACCTACCCTGAAATTTTAAAGGAAATCCCAAAACCCATTTAGGAGTTGTTGCCCTTTTTTGTCAAAGTTTCAAAATTTTTTCATTCAAAAATCTTCTCCTCTGAAACTGCTGGGCCGATTGGTTTGAAACTTAATAGGAATGATCTATGACATGTCCTCTACAAACGATCCTCACTTTATTATGATCTGACATAAAACATGGCTGTGGTAGCTCAAAATAGAATATAAGGGTGGATGTGTTGTTTTTGGCTTATAACTTAAAAACCGTTACAGATATCGAAAATCTGACGGGGTAAAATTGATCAGCATGACGAGATCTACCTACCCTGAAATTTTGAAGGAAATTCCACAACCCGTTTAGGAGTTATTGTCCTTTTTTCGTCAAATTTTCAAAATTTTAACATTTTTCGTCATTTATCTCCAAAACTATTTGAGATAGAAGTGAAATGTAAATTTGAAAAATGTTTGCCATGTTGAGATCTACCTACCCTGAAATTTTAAAAGGAAATCCCAAAATCCATTTAGGAGTTATTGCCCTTTTTTTGTCAAATTTTCAAAATTTTAACATTTTTGCTTTTATCTCCAAAACTATTTGAGATAGAAGTGAAATGTAAATTGAAAAATGTTTGCCAAGTTGAGATCTACATACCCTGAAATCTTGAAGGGATTCACAAATTCTCTTAAGGAGTTATTGGTTTGTGTAATTTGAGGTCGGGTTCTGTTACATTTATTTAAGGTTCACTCTTATTCCTGGTCACTTTTATCAACTTATGCCAGGACTACCACCGTCAGAAAACATATTTTAACATTAAACCTTATGAAAAATAAATCTTCAACAAATTTTTCCTGGACAATTGAACCAATTGCAACAAACTTAGTCAAATAGTTGATTAATTGCCCAATGAAAACCAGACTCCAGGTGAGCGATACAGGCTCTGGTGAACCTCTTGTTCTTGTTTGGTTATTATCTTGGTGTAAGGGAGGTAATCCAAACACATTTAAAGTAAAATGTTGTGTATGATTCAATTACCTCCCTCACACTGCTTGTAAATTATGTATAAAGAAATGTAGATTGTCTTGGGGTGATTTATAGCTATCAGTTTATTTTTAGAAGTTTCTATTAATTAATATTAATTTTGTCCATATGTCATTTTCTATTTTAAGACTTTTATGGTATATTTAAATGGGTAATTATGTTTGCAAACTCCATGAGAAATTTGAATAGGGATTATGACCATATCTTGAGGGAAAGAATTTTTTTTTGGAAAAAGGGAAAGGGGGGGGGGCAATTTTTTCTAATTTCAGATTTCAGAAATTAAAAAGAAAATGTCTTCAAATTTTTATTTTGCAAAACAAAGGGGGTGCAATGATTTTTTTTTTGGGTGGGGGGTCAGTACGCAACAGCATAGTGTATTGCAAAAAAGCAAAAAAAGGGGTTAAATTTTTTTTTTTGGGGGGGGGGGTTGGGAGGGGTCAATTCGCAACAGCATATTGTATCAATGATTTTTCACCACTACAGTCCTCTTGTATAGTACAAAAAGCAAAAAATTGAATATAAATTCAAATCATATGTCCAATTCTAAGTTCTTTGACTACAGTTATTCTGTGTCAGAAACCTATTATGTGTCAAATATTTAATTACAATCCAAATTCAGACCTGTATCAAGCGTGAATATTGTGTCCATTTTTGCCCCAACTGTTCAGGGTTGGACCTCTGCGGTCGTATCCAGCTGCGCTCAGCAAAGCAATTTATTTCCAAATTGTATTGATTGAAGATTTTATCATACCGTCGTATATTTTCCCGCCAGTTTTTGCACGAGATTTTTGAGGTCTTGTCAAAGATACAATACTTTGACACCCGTCAATTTCATGTTACACAACCAAGTTTATAATACCCTGGCCCGTTACTTCGAACAATATACCGCGGTCAAGATTATTGTCAAGCATTCTACAGCTGACACCGATGTTGGAAAAATCTGTTATTACAAACGTATTAAAAAAACTCCTGACTGTATAGGAATAAAACTTATCACAAAATACCGAAATGAATTTGATGCACCGTATGGCCATTTCTTTGACTGACAACTCAACAGCAGTGCTCGAGATCAACATATTGGAAAACCGGTTAAAGATATAATGATGAATTAATAAGCACAACCATCAAACATCAAAACAATTAAAACAAACAAGTATCCAAACTCAGCTAAGAGTTACCTCTGCATCAAAAGGAAGAATTATAAAATTATGAAAGGGATTGGAATTAAATTATCAAGAAACCATAACATTAATTTTTAACCATTTTATTATATCGACCTGCTGACCATCACCAGATAAAGGATGCCCATGTTCAACGAAGTCAATAACCATCCGACGTGGAAAGGATAGCTGGTGGGCAACTTTAAAAAAAACTTGGGCATTGCGTGGTCCGTTATACTTATTCCGATTGCTACTTCGGGAAATTTCATACAAAAATCTTCATCTAGAGAACCACTGAATGGATTGAAACGAAACATAGCAGGAATGTTCCTTATGACGTTCTAGCCAAGTGTTGTTACTTTGGTTCCGATCTGTCATCCATGATGACCTTCTGCGGAAGAATTAGTTTTAACATAGGACCTTATGAAACGTACATACAGACGGCTTCTTCTTGAAAATATCAGAATGGATTGAAACCAAACATGGTATGGATGTTAATCTCAAGGTCCCTTATCGATGAACAAATGGAAATATCAGATGAGCGATACAGGCTCCTTGGAGCCTCTGGTTTATTTACTTGCACATGCGATGTTTTGGATGCCACTTTCTGCTACTATCTTTAACTTTAGTTTTGTAAACACAGAACAAATATACAACTGTAATTTGTTTTTAATCAATTCAATTATCTATGTTAATTCTTTGTTTTACATGAACTCTTTTCATTAGAGAATCTCCCTTGTGACTGATCTGTCCTTTGGTGGTTTTGGCCTAACCCCTTTTGGTCATTTTGGTGATTTTGAAATTCTCTTCATATTGTATTGGATTTCAACATTTTAAGCCTTGAATACAACTGATGTGATTTAAATCGATGGAATGTGCTCATCTTGTGCATCAAAATTGGTATCAAAGAATTGTATTTTTACCATTGGAGTCAATATGCCACTGCTTGGGACTCCAAGTCCCCGAGGATATCCCCAGCTCAGTTGCTAGTATTTTGATACTAACCCGAAATTGACACTTGGAATATACTGTAACAAAAATGTAAAATTTTGCAAAACCTAAGGAGTATCTCCCTCATGCGTGGCTATGTCATTAAAAAGTTTTGGCATAACTCCTTTTGGTAATTTAGGAAATTTTGAATTGCTCTTCAACCTTTTGGATCATTGTTTTGGATTTCACCATTTTAGGCCTTGAGCACAACTGATGAGTCGTAAATCACATCTTGTGCATTAAAATTGGTATCAAAGAATTGTATCTCTGATGATTCATAATTCAGAAAGTGACTGTTTACTGTTACACTGTAGAATATTTTATGTTTTACGATAGTTGAACTGTTGCTAGCCTTTTGTTTCACATATTTTAGAACAAAATATTGAACTTTATTACTTGTTATTACTGAACAGTTACATGAGTTATTTTAGTGAATAACTGAATAAGTGAAAATAGTCAGAATTGACCAATTATTATACCCCCTGTAAACACAGTTTTTGGGTTTTTTTAGGGGGAGGGGGTGTATATAGGAATTATAGGAATTGTCCGTCCGTCTGTCCATATACATTGTAAGCGCAACTCCTCCTAAACAGTTCAATGGATTTTGATGAGACTTTATATGAAGAATGGGCATCATATGCAGATGTGCATGAAGCAATATAATTTTCACCGGATGCTTGTAAAGGGAGATAATTCATCTTAAGGGTTTTACATGTTTAAAAATTGTAAGCGCAACTCCTCCTAAACTTTTCAATTCATTTTGATGAAACTGTATATGAAGGTTGGGCATCATATGTAGATGTGTATGAAGCAATATAATATCGCTGGATGCTTGCAAAGCGAGATAATCAAACTTAAGGGTTTTACAAATTTAAAGCTTGTCAAAACTCCTCCTTAACCGTTCAATGCATTTTGATGAAACGTTATATGAAAGTTGGGCAGCATATGTACATATACATGAAAGAAGATAATTATCGTCGGATGCTTGCAAATGGAGATAATCCAACTAATGGTTTGAAGTTTGTAAGCGTAAACTCCTAGTATTGCAAATGGGGTATCACTCAGTTAGATCACTCACAGTTCCAGTTATTCATGGATTGTGATGGTCTTTAATCAACCATTCAGCTTATCCATTAGTTAAATTTCTGCTTAAAGATATCCGTTCAACATAATTCCTAAATGGAATAGTATAAATGTCTCCAAATTTGTTCAATGATCAATTATTCTATTGCACAATGGTAGATTTGAAGTAATTTTATTATATGTTAGTGCATTATCAGCATCACAGTTAGTGCAGTATCAGAAACCCTGTTAAGACTCAAAACAACAATAAGGCATAGGAAAATGAGGTTAGTGCAAAAAATTTAGCACCAGCGCTGCAGATCATCACTTTAGTGCTATGTTTTTGGTATTTATGCATTATATAAATTCTATTTATACAACCACCAATGATTATTTCAACGAGGTAAGTCTCTAAAACATTTTTTTACACAGCTTAAAAGGAAATTACCAATTTCATAAGCAAGCAGTGTGCGAGAAACCTAAGGCGAGTAAAATGCCCAATTCAAAATTTGTTACCAGGAACCGCTTGCGTTTATAGTTTGCTAATGGAATCATATTGATGACTATTACCTTGCATCATTTAATTGTCATTTTCACTAAATTATCTTGTACGATATATGCATAAGCTGAGGAAAAAGGCACAACCTAAAGCACAACCATTGTAGGACTCTGCTGGTTGATTTATCTATTTTTGATTATTATTATTATTATTTATTTATTTTTTATAGATGATTATGAAACTATTGCCCTTGCTTTGGGGATTACCTGCGGCTGTCTCTGTTTAGCATGTTTATCTCTTATGGTTTGTGCTGTTCACTTTTGTCGAAAGACAGGTAATGCCTACTTAAATATCACAAATGTAGTACATATACCCAGGTTTTGTGGTCTATAAATAATTCTTGGTTACTACATACCACCTGTGCTTGAACAAAATTTTAGGCTTCAATGACTTAAATGTATATTTCAAGACAAATATCACATGACCACAACTATCTGTTTTAATTCCATTTAATTGCAATGCCAGCTATTATTATAATCTTTATTCTGTGTCCAAGTGAGTATTCAGGCGAGGAGTTTATTGTGTCCATTCTTGTTAAGAGACTAATTGTCACATAACATATTGACACACCATCCCCTAATATGAATGGCAGTGTCATACTTCGGGGTTATTACGGTATTGTAACCGCCCATGACTGAATCGGTTACATGTACATTTGTATGTGTAATAAATTATTTAATCCCAGTTTTGAATCACAAGAAGTGCATATTTCGTCCCATTAAGACTCATCAGTTGGGCTGAAGGCCAATAATGTTTAAAACTAAAACACAATAAAAAACATTGAAAAATTTAAAAATACCAAAATTACCCAATAAGGACAGAAATATAAGGGGATACTCCTTATTTCTCACCAAATTTAAAATTCTTGTAATAGTAAATTTAGAGTATCAGAGTACTGTTTCACTTTAGGTCCTAAGAGTTACGATCAGTAGTAACTTGTATATATTCAAAGGATTTGCGATCAGTCGTAATTTTCATACTTTTAGTGAAGTATCCAGTTCTGGGCTAGTATCAAAATACTAGCAAAAGAGCTAATGTTAACCCTGGGGATTTGGAGTTAACTTGGCCAGCAGAGGTATTAACTAAGTGGTAATAATAAATTCTGTAATACCAATTTTGAGTTTAAACAGTTAGTAAATGACGTATGGATAAGGACTTAAAGGTGTCAATTTATCAATTCTAAATTAATAATTAAGGGGGGTTATTGGAGTCACCACGGCGTCCGCGTCCACGTCCACGTCCACAGCCAGTTCTCAGTTACTAGTTGACATATGGTCAAACATTTTTGTGTGCAGGTGCATGATGAAGAGACTGACCGTGTGACTTAAGATGAAGGTCACATGACCCATATTACACAGTTGACTGGCTTTTAAGTTCTATGTCAAAAATCAGTTTTTAAATACAAAGTGACCTACAATCATATTACTTGGTGTGAGTGTGCATCTCAGAGAGTAACACAGCCTCCTACCAAAATAAGGTCACTTTGACCTTCTTTGCGCTTCATTGACTTAGGTTAAGTTTTACGTCCGAATTCAGTTCTCCAGTACAAAGGGACCTCCGGTCATATTACTTGGTGTGAGGATGCATCTCGGGGAGTAGCACAGCCTCCCACCAAAAATAGTCACTCTGACCTATTTGTCACACTTCGTTGACTTAGGTTAAGTTTTGCGTCAGAGTTCAGTTTTCCGATACCAAGGGACCTACAATCATATTACTTGGTGTGAGGGTGAATCTCGGGGAGTAACACAGACTCACACAAAAATTAGGTCACTCTGACCTAATTACCGAGCTTCATTGACTTAGGTTAAGTTTTACGGACGAGGCGAACTTTGTAATCGTAGATTTCTGGTTAAAAACTATACATAATTTAAAATACATTCAAGAAGCTAGGGCCTGGATGCTTTTTAGTCCCCTACTGTCAACGCCGAAGTGGACTATAGGTTTACACTCCATCTGGCCGGCCGTCAGTCCGTCCGTCCTTCCGTCACACTAAAGTTTTCTTTACTTTTTAGCTCACCTGGCCAAAGGCCATATGAGCTTTTGTCATCACTTGGCGTCCGTCCGTCCGTCTGGGCCACTAGGCCAAATAGAATGAAACTTGGCAGGAAGCATCTGTGTAAGGTCCTTTATAAAGTTTGCTCATTTCGTCCCGATAGGAAAACAATCATGGCCGCAATGGGCAATTGTTGTTTCTGATTGGCGGAGTTTTCAAAAATTTTCTCCTCTGAAACTGCTCGGCCAATTGCAACAAATCTTGACAGGAAGCATGTTTGGTGGTACTTTATATAGTTTCATCATTTCGTTCCGATCGGACTACAAATATGGTCGCAATGGGTAGTTCTTGTTTTTGATTGGCTGATATAAAAAAAAAATTTCCTGAAATCGATTGGCCAAATGGAACGAAAGTAGACACGAAGTCATTACGGGAGGTTCTTTAGAAAGTTTCCTCATTTCGTCCCCATCAGACAAAAAACATGACCGTCATGGGCAATTCTTGTTTCTCATTGATTGATTAAAAAAATGTTTTTTTTTTCTCTGGAACTGCTTGGCCAAAAGTGTCAGCCAAAGTTGATATGAAGCGTGTATGGAAATTCTTTTATGAAATTTAATTTTGTCATCCTGATTGGACGAAAAGCATGGCTGACATGGGTGATTCTTGCTTCTGATTGGCTGGTTTATAGAAATCGTCTCTGAAACTGCTTTGCCAAATGAAACAAAACTTGACAGGAAGCATCTGTGGCATGTTTTTTTACAAATTTTCCTCATTTTGTCCAGATCACGGGACAAACATGGCCGCCATTGTCAATTCTTAGTTCTGATTGGTTGGTTTAAACAAATTCTCTGAAACTGCTTTGCCAAATAGAGCCAAACTTGACAGAAAATGTCTATGGCATGTAACAAAAACTACAGAACTCCAGTATTGCTTGAAACCAAACACGGCCTGAATGTTTCTCATTAGGTGCTGACCAAGTGTTGTAACTTTGGTGCCAATCCCTCATTCATGATAGCCACCAGCAGAGGACTTAGGTTAACATAAGACCCTATGGGAAATACATTAAAAAATCTTCTGGAGAACCGCCAAATTTTAGAATATGCTGACCTTTAAGTAGAAGGACCTTGATGAAGATAAATTTGGTTCCTATAAGGCCTACCACACTTCACAATGAGATGGAGAAGTGACTTCTCTCTGAGGTACATCAATAAAACCGGCTTTCATGCCAGGTGAGCGATACCGGCTCAGCCCTCTGAGCCTCTAGTTTCAGAAACCGTTTAACAAACTGATCTTATGTTTGGTATGTGAGCTTATTATGATGAGTTACAGATCAAGTTTGAGTTTCACGCGGTTGGGATAATTATTCTGAGAGTTATTGCCCTTGGAAATAGGAATTATTGCCAAAATAATAGTTGTCCGAACTTTTTTCGCAAACTGATCTTATTCTTCGTATGTGAGCTTATTATGATGAGTTAAAGATCAAAGTTTGAGTTTCATGCTGATCCGATAATTATTGTGAGAGTTATTCCTCTTTGAAATAGGAATTATTGCTAAAATAATAGTTTTCCTGACTTTGTTCAGAGATCGTTTAACCAACTTATCTTATTAGCTCACTTGGCCTAAAATGACATGTGAGCTTTTACCATCACTTGGCCGCCGTCGTCCGTCCGTCGTAAACTTTTTTAAAGATCTCCTCTGAAACCACTGAACTGATTACAGCCATACTTAGTCTGAATGATCATTTGGGTATTTAGAATACAATTTATGTTTTATTGTCCTGAATGTCGAGAAACATGGCCGCCATGGCTAACAACAGGACATAGGGGGTAAACTGCAGTTTTTGGCTTATATCTCAAAAACTAAAGTATTTAGAGCAAAACTTACTGGGGTAAAAATGTTCATCAGGTCAAGATCTACCTGCCAGGAAATTTTCAGACAAATCGGTCAACCCTTTGTTGGATTATTGCCCCTGAATTGTTAATTTTAAGAATTTTTGCAGGTTTAGGTTATTATCTTAAATATTATTATAGATAAAGACAAACTTTAACAGAAAAAAATTTCAACAAAGTAATATCTCGAATAAGTCAACATGACCAACATGGACATTGTATTGCTCAGCAATACTCTCAGAATGGTTGTTTTACGTATAAAGAAAATACGGGAGATTTTGTCCTATCATATGACTTGATGTAAGTATCAGCTGTACTTCAATCCCCTGAGCGGTCAGAAGCCATCATATGAAATGATTTCACCTATCAACATATTGTATTTCTAACGATTTAACAATATAAAGGTTTGTTATACTAGCCTCATATTCCAGTATCTTTCCGTGAAAAAGGTTAATTTTAAATTAAAGACATGTACATGTTATATTGAATTAAAACAAAAGAGTTATAAGAAAAAAAGAAAAAAATCATAGGAAAAACTTGTAAATGATAAAAAATACCATCTTACTTTCAGAAAAACATTTAGACGTTAATTGTGAAGAATCCATATACCTTCAAGAAGGTGGAGTACCATTGAGACTCGAAACTAGAAAAGCAGAATGTAGTTTATGAGGATTTTTAAAAAATGATATTTGAAAGATCAATGTTTGAATCTTTATTTTTATCTTGTCTGACTTATAAACTGACATTCAAAGAATGAATCCGAAAAGAATATTATTGGATGACATCAAATAAAAACAGAAGTTATTCAAGATATACAGAAGATAGTTAAAGTAAAAGTAAACAAAGCATCTAAAGATGATTGCTGAAGATAGTTGAGCAACGGAAAAAAGCTTCTGGTGATGATCAGTGGTTCAACATCGAAGTTTAACTGTCTTCTTGTAGAAGATCATTTGTTTCCACTGTAAAATACCATTTAACCAATCTAAAACCAAATTATTGTCCACAGCGGCCAGGTTTTTAACAATGACGTTTTTCTGCATTTACTTTTGTTTGTAAGAAATGTATTTCTCATTGTGATCATTTTATTTTGAT
Source organism: Mytilisepta virgata (assembly GCA_028015205.1). Lineage (NCBI taxonomy): Eukaryota > Metazoa > Mollusca > Bivalvia > Mytilida > Mytilidae > Mytilisepta > Mytilisepta virgata. Next base: position 26,594,295 of record CM051513.1, read on the forward strand.
TTTTAGATTTTTATACGCCCGTCAAAATTTTGACGGGACGTATTATGGTATACAAATGTCCGGCGTCCGTCTGTCCGTCTATCCGTTTGTCTGTCATAAACATGTCGCACCGTAACATGAGAACAACTTATCCAAATTTCATGAAACTTAACATAGTTGCTTATTTTGATGGTCAAACGATCTGTATACTTTTTGGTGAAAATAAGATTAAAACTTTTTGAGTTACGGGACTTTGTAACTATAACAGGAGGGGGAGGGTGTTTTTATACGACCGCAAAATTTTTGCGGTCGTATATTGGTATGACGTTGGCGTCATCGTCGTCGTCCGTCGTCAGCGTCGTCGTCCGAAGACATTTGGTTTTCGCACTATAACTTTAGTATAAGTTAATAGAAATCTATGAAATTTAAACACAAGGTTTATGACCACAAAAGGAAGGTTGGGATTGATTTTGGGAGTTTTGGTCCCAACAGTTTAAGAATCAGGGGCCAAAAAAGGGCCCAATAAGCATTTTTCTTGGTTATCGCACAATAACTCTAGTATAAGTAAATAGAAATCTATGAAATTTTAACACAAGGTTTATGACCACAAAAGGAAGGTTGGGATTGTTTTTGGGAGTTTTGGTCCCAATAGTTTAGGAATTAGGGGCTAAAAAAGGGCCCAAATAAGCATTTTTCTTGGTTTTTGCACAATAACTTTAGTATAAGTAAATAGAAATCTATGAAATTTAAACACAAGGTTTATGACCACAAAAGGAAGGTTGGGATTGATTTTGGGAGTTTTGGTCCCAACAGTTTAGGAATAAGGGGCCAAAAGGGTCCAAAATTAAACTTTGTTTGATTTCATTGAAAATTTAACTATTGGGGTTCTTTGATATGCCGAATCTAACCGTGCATTTAGATCCTTAATTTTTGGTCCCGTTTTCAAATTGGTCTACATTAAGGTCCAAAGGGTCCAAAATTAAACTTAGTTTGATTTTAACAAAAATTGAATTCTTAGGGTTCTTTGATATGCTGAATCTAAACATGTACTTAGTTTTTTTATTATGGGCCCAGTTTTCAAGTTGGTCCAAATCGGGGTCCAAAATTAAAGCTAAAAAGGGGGTAAATTTTTTTTTTTGGGGGGGGGGGGGCAATTCTCCACAGCATATTGTATTACACAAAAGCAAAAAATTGAATATAAATTCAAATCATATGACTAATTCTAAGTTGAACTTCTTTATTTCAGTTATTCTGTGTCAGAAACCTATTATGTGTCAAATATTTGAAGAAATTTTCAATTGCACAGTATTGCGCAATAGCAAGAAATTGATATGTGTGCCCTGTTATCAAAACTTTATTATTAACAAATTCCATTGGAAATTTGCCAATATAAAATGTGCTGATGAAGCTTTTTTGTTTATCTTATCTAAACTGCTTTTAAATTATGTATATTTAAAATTTGTCATCCATGACTATGATGTCATTTTCTATTTTAATATGTTATGGTGTATTTAAATGGGCTGTTATGGTTGCAAAGTATAAAGAAATGGGGGGGGGGGGGGGTAAATGAGAAATTGGGGAGGGGGTAATTTTTTCTCATTTCATATTTCATAAATTAAAAAGAAAATTTCAAATTTTTTTTAGCAAATAAAGGGGGGGGGGGGGGGGGGGTTACAATAAATTTTATTGTTTTTTTTTTTTTTTTTGTTGGGAGGGTGGGGTCAATGTGCAACTTCATAGTGTATTGCACAAAAGCTAAAAAAAGGGGTTTATTATTATTTATTTTTTTGGGGGGGGGGGAATTCTCCACAGCGTATTGTATTGCACAAGAAGCAAAAAATTGAATATAAATTCAAATCATATGACCAATTTTAAGTTCTTTGATTTCAGTTATTCTGTGTCAGAAACCTATTATGTGTCAAATATTTGAAGAAATTTTCAATTACACAGTATTGCGCAATAGCAAGAAATTGATATGTGTGCCCAATTTTAAATTTTACATTGGTTATTTCTGATTTATATATAAAAACAAATAATACTGATATGGTTTGAATAGGTAAATTAAAAATTTTTAAGTTCTTAGACAACATTCATTCTGTGTCAGAAACCTATGCTGTGTCAAATATTTATTCACAATCCAAATTCAGTATTGTATCAAGCTTGAATGTTGTGTTCATAATTGCCCCAACTATTCAGGGTTCGACATCTGCAGTCGTATCTAGCTGCGCCCAGCGGAGCATTTTATTTTTCACATGTCGCGCCGTATCTCAAAAACGATTTATGATTATTGCATAAAACTTTACACACTTCTTAGTTGTATTAATCTAAAGATCTGTATACGTTTTGGTGATGATTCAAAATTTTACTTTAGAGTTGTTGAGTTTTTTGTAAAAAAAGAAATGGGGGGTTTCACATGTCGCGCCGTATCTAAAAAACGATTTGATTATTGCATAAAACTTTACACACTTCTAAGTTATATTAATCTAAAGATCTGTATACGTTTTGGTGATGATTCAAAATTTTATTTTAGAGTTATTGAGTTTTTTGTAAAAAAAGGGTTTTTTTCACATGTCTCGCCGTATCTCAAAAACGATTTATGATTATTGCATAAAACTTTACACACTTCTTAGTTATATTAATCTGAAGATCTGTATACTTTATCGTGATGATCATTTTATTTTTGAGTTATTGAATTTTTATTGAGCTTTTTGGTAAAAAGGATAGTCTTTTTTGGTCACATTTCGCGCCGTATCTCTATTGCTTAAAAGTTTACACACTTATGTTTTGCCGGGTTTCCATATACATCCCACCAGCAGCTCCACTAAATAAAGGGGGATTCCAAAAACATTTTTTATGTTTTTTCACAAGACGACGGGCGTATCATGTGCTCGTGGCGCAGCTATTTATTTTATTTAACTTGGCCTATAAGGCCTTGTGAGCTATTGCCTTCAATTGGCGTCGCTCGTCCGTCGTCGTCCTGCGTAAACTTTCCTTCAAAGATATCTTCTCCTGAAACCACAGGGCCGATTGGGGAGGGGGGTGCGTCATTGAACTTGAAACCCCTACCCTAAATTATCCACGTTATATCGATATGTTACCCGAAAATATCAAGGAAAGCTAAAATTACATACCCGAAATAATAAAAAGCAGTTATCATGATGAGACATATTTATATACATTTAACATTTTGAAAAGTTATCATGAATTCTCCTCAGTGCTTTATAATAATGAGCAGAAATTTTTGAAATCCTAACCGGAATTTTCCAGAGTGTCAAGAAATCCCAACCCGAAATCTCCTCCGGTTATGTAAAATCTTGACCCGAATTTGACGCACGTCCCGTATGTTAATATCATTTAGTTAACCCCCCGAGATCCCGTATAAGTATAAAGTCTCAGAGTACATATATTATTTGAGGACAATAGCATGGAAAGATATTGGAGCGGCTTCAAAATTGTTGTCTTTGCATGGTTTCTTGCTTTGTGTATATACAAGTGTTTATATACTAGTATATTGGTACAAATGTTGTAGCAGGGAATGGAAAATCGAAATGAACATCAGAAATTCCCGAGATAATTTCCCACAGGCAGCATTGTGTATTCATAGTTTTCTGCTTTGAATTGTGTTTTTAATTGGACTATTAATTTGTCATGTAGCCAAATAAATACTTTCTTGGACCAAAGTAAAATCCTAAATTATCACACAAAGTCATACACGCTGTAAATTCAGAATCTTTCTTTCCTTTTTGGCCATACATAGTATAGTTCGATTTATGAGACCTCGTTAATTATTGGTGTACATTCTGTTATACAATGACATTTATAAATAAAGAATTACAAAATATTTCAATATTCCGAGACTTTCCTTCAAACTCAGGGAAAAATGGAATAGAAAGAGCAAAAGTGTGAATATTTATGAATTACGGACATTAAAATTAATGCGGAAAAATATACTTCAATACCTGTTGATATGCAACCCGAGGAATGCTGAAATTGATAATTAAATTTACTGAAATATGCTTTTCTTGTACTATGATAAAAAAATGGAAAAAAAAGTTTTGGAAAACCAACAAATTATTAAAAGTAAACGACAACGCAGAAAATTGAAGAAAAAAATGCTGACCAGCGCAAAAATTCAACGAGTTACAAAATGTGGAAGGCCTAAGTTCAGTATTTATTTATATATGCAGGAAGGATCTGAATTCAAATTCACAGACATAAAATTTCAAAATAAAAAGCAACTTTGTAAACATGCATCATCTACGTTATTACATGCTGCAGATCTAAAGAAAATTATATCGGACAAACTTGAAACGAACTACGTAAAAGAGTGACTGTCCATCGACAAGAAATCCAAGAAATAAATACTAGAATAATTCCTTAGAGTGAACTTATAGATAGGTGTTCCGGAAAGAAATCTGCGCAATTCATTCAACAGCTCATGTATTTATGCAGTACTGGTTTAACAATAAGAAAGTAATAACAATACAAATTGAAGTGGTTAACCAATAATGATTTTTCTCGGTTACGAGGTTATATATAGATTCTTCGGTGAGTTATGGAATTTCTCCACCCTTGATAGTTAAATTTTCCATTTTCAACACATGAGCATTTGCGAGAGTGTTAAATCTAGAATTTAACTATTGAGAATGGAGAAATTCCATAACTCACGAGTAAAGAATAGGAGAAAATTTGATATTGCATGGATAGCATGTTACGACATATCCCAGTTCGATTTTAGCCAGATATATAAGTTAAATCGCACAAAAATCAAAATCACCGTTCAATTTCTTTTCTATCTCTTGCCTTTCTGGAGATATGGTGAATGTTCATTTTGCGAGCTTGTAACCAATATCTTTGAAACAATGCAGAACGCTTATGATCCTGTAGGTGGGAGGCAGCATCGCCGTACTCTGTCATAGTGAGTAATCCCTGGCGGTATATGTCTTTCAGTTGCTGAAGCCTTGTGTCTATTCCTCTGCAGATTGGTCTATTTGCGTGGTCTGGAGTAAGTCGATGATTTCGAAGACGTTTGGGTGTGCATGTCGGACTTTCTTCTTGATCTTACTGTGCCATTATCCCTCTGTCACGGAGTGGTTCCACGAGAATCAAAATGACTCAACCCAATGTTCTGTAACATAGTTGGTAAAGGATATTGTGTTTGGAACGTTGTCTGCATCTCTAATCTATTCTAGGGCGTTGAGCAAATAAAAACTGTCTGCAAGATAAAACTTTTTTAGATATTTTAAAAGTGCTTTATATTATATTATTTTATTTTATTTCATTTGTTTCATTTTATTATAATTATTTCACTTCATTTTATTATCAGAATTATTTTAATTTTAGTCTATCTTGTCAATAAAAAGGGTAATTTATTGAAATTTAGTCCAGATATACTTATATGGTTCACAGGTAAAATTCAAGTGAAGTGTGTATGATGTACAATTGTTTAAACAACAATGTACCTTGTATATATATATGTGCGTGTAATTAAATGTATGCGAACTGTTATGACATGTCACACTGCTACATTTGTACCTGTATACATATATTTGTTTTACAGACGTAAACCAAACCCGGCCTTTTGAATCTTTCCCATTTTTTAATATAATAAGTATAATATAATATTACACAGGTATTTACACAAAATTCTTACGATAAAAAGATTAGTTAAATGTAAATAAGATTGTTTGTCCTGTTTTGATTTTCTTTCCATTTTATTAGGGGGGTCTTTTCAGGGCAAAAATGATAAACTCACTCTCGTTGAAAAAAAATTATATCAGTCTAATAAAATAAACCAATTTTATGATTGTTTAACCATAGGGAAATCTCCATTTTTGTGACTGACAGAATCCCAACAGGTATTTTACCTCTAATTATGTGTCCAAAAAGTGTGTTGCAATATTGTTATATTTACTGTCTAAACTATTGTACACATTTTATTAGTGAATGTAGGAAAAAAAGTCACAGGAAAAAAAGTCACGGGAAAAAAAGTCACGGATAAAAAGTCACAGGAAAAAAGTCACACTATCTATTATTGTGACGAGGGTCTTCCTAGGCACTGGTTGATAAATTCATGTTTTCATATATACATATTTATTATGTACAGTTTCTTTATATAAAATATGATATTATTCACAATATTACAAGAATATGGAAACACATCTGAACTCTATAAACGTTTATACTAAACTGACTTTCAGCTAAACTTTCCCACACTTACAAACTAGGGCCCTTCATTCATTCTCAGACACATCTACAAACTTTGACATTCTGTAAACACATACATCATAAAATTTAACAGTAACATAGGGAGAGTAGAAACCAAAACACAGCTGCAAATGTTAATCTAATTTACTTTGGTCAATATGTCTCAGTACTGCATGAAATATAGCCATAACATTTATTTCAAGGCTAATTATTAATGACGGCTAGAGATCAAATAGTTAATTACTTTTAGATAAAGATTGCAAAGTTTTCCATTTTGACATTATTATATATGAAAATTGCAAACCACAAGCAACTTAAGGTTGTTTTTATAATTTTTTCTACTTTTTTTTTGAATACATAAACTGAATTTAAATGAATTATTTATTTTTTGTTAATAGTGATAAAAAATAACAATTTTTTACACAACTATGCATAGTAAAATTTTTAATTTATTTTGTTTGTATTTTATTTAAAAATGTTTTGTTTACTTATTTTAGAAGCCTTACTATTTGTTTTTTTTTAACATTTTATGCCATCTGTCATTAGTAGGTGTAGAAAACTATAAATTGAAACCCTATTTGATGGCTGTCAAAACACTACCTAAAGCCTATAGTGAAAGTTGTTTGTTTGAAAATTAATTAGTGGCCATTCCCAATTGTTAATAAAACAATTACCAGACATGAACATGTTAAGAACTTTTCGAAGCTGTCAAAACTATGTGTTCTTCTGTGTGCCGTGATTGATACTGACTGTTTCTTAGTGCTATGAACAATAGACTTTGTCAAAATTATTATATGTATTGTTGCTTAGTTCATGTTTATGTTTATGTGATGTGCTTAATTATTTAATATTTATTAAATGTAAAAAAATTATATGCTTTTGCTGTGTTCAGTCTAACTTGCAATTATTTTTTTGTACACTGCAAAAATATTTGTTTCTTTGTTTTTTTTTATTAAACCTTTTTGTTTTGCAAAAATGTCATATGAATGTGTTTTAATAAAACATACATGTATTATTTTATTATCATCTTGTATATAAAGTTTCAATCAAAACATGGAACTACAAGGAAATGTCATAGCCGAAGTTAAAAAAAAAAACTGGCAAGGCCGGGAGATACACAAATACTTAGAACAACGGGAAATCAACAGTCATACTCCTGACTTGGTACAGACATTTTAAGTTAAACCAGATTTTATGGCATGCCAAACCTCCCACTTATTTGACAGTTGCTATAATGCTGCCAAAACAACCGACTCATATGTCACATCAGTAAACAGTGGTCAACATATCTCCAAGGAATTTCATCACAGACTATCCTTTATAAATTTTGAAATAGGAACTGAATATTTTTCAATCAAGTCTTGATATCTGCCAAACAATTTTTAGGGACCGAAAAAGGTGTGGTTTTTTCATAGCCTTTATTTATCATGGTCTACTATTCAGACGCTTATTTCTTATCTGAAACTTTTTATAATAATTTATTTAAAACTAAATTATGTTGTTTATGTTTTCTGCAAAAAGCCCAATTTCAAGAATAGAAGTATTTTCTGTCTTAGAATATAAGTGTTTAATTACAACAGCCTGGTTTTTTACCCCCTAACCCTAGTGACGATGGGTATCCTGTGTAAAAAAAAATGTTTCTACAATATGTTGTAAAGAGCACATTACAAAATAAACGAAACTGAAAAATTGTTAAAAGTTTTACATTAAAAAAGTTAAATACCTTAGATGCAGTTTAGGCCTTATCATTCATATGAATATTTGGGTCCTGATTTTGCATGATCTAACATGTGCATATTATGCCAATTTCACGAGTTGTTGCACTATTCACATCTTGTTTGTCTGAATACATTGTGTATGCTACTTTTCCTCATGATTTTGGCAGATTTTTATAAATAATTTTCATGATGCTACATATTAAATGTTTAGCTTTTCTTATTTTGATCTCTTCTGAAACAACTTGGTTGACTGTAACCAATCTTGTAGGAATGATGCATGGAAGATTCACCATTGGTTCTGGTTGGATGAACATGGCCACCAGAGGATATCTTTGATTTTAATTGGCCGATTTTCAAAAATACTACTTCTCTGAAACCACTTTAGGAGATTTTCATTTGCTCACCTGATGCCTGGGGTTGTGCAATGTTCCATGTGAACAATATTGGAAATGACATTTGCTAAGGAACTTATGAGCAGAGCAGATTGGAACCAACGTTTGGGAAAATGACGTATAGAAGGGCCGTTACAAACTTTTTGCCTTTGTTTCCGGTTGGAGGAAAATGGCTGCCCAAGGCAATCTTTGAATTTTATCAGCGATAAATCTTCTCTGAAGAAACTGCACAATGAAATGTTTTTGAACTTTGCAGGACTGATGACAGCAATACTCTCTACAAAAAAATCCACTTTTGGTTGATATCCATCAACTCACACGATGGAAACCATATCGCTCAGGAAGTAATGGGGAGATTGTTACTGAAGTTTGCAGGACTTTAATATGGAAGAGCAAATGCAAATTATCAACCATTTATAGGATAAAGGTCAAATGTCAAGTTCCATTTCTTGAACAGCCTTGTGGATGAACACTCAACTTACATTTTCACATGGCTAATGAAGCAAGGTCAGCCTCTAGGAATTCATTTGGATATTAGCATTGTTAGAGAAAATTTTTTTAAATTTTACCAATTCAATATTAGTTCTTTTGTCTGGTGTTTCAAAAATATTGTTTCATAAATAAATGGATGAATGATTGTTTAATGTCGAGTGGCAACCATTATGCGCATCAGTATGAGAACATATTGATATGACTTGAATATGAATCCTGCTTTGTGCTAGATTAACATGCTTAAATGGAACGTGCTAGCTCACTGATTTACAGTCCGCAGGAAGACATATCGCCCCACCTGGACACAATATACCTACTCCTTTGCACTTACTCCTAGATACTAAGTGCTTGGCAGAGAAGCAGCAAATACCAATTTTGGTTTGACCCAATCATGGATCGAACCTACAACTTTTGCACTCTATGCAAGCACGGTAACACGAGACCACTGAGGCAATCTCTATAAATCAAATAAAATTCTTTATTTAATATAAAAAGTAACAACTCTAAAGAATCAACAGATATTTACTTTAATAACAATCATTCATTAACAATATATGATAGAGCACCTATATATAAAATTATAATATTTACTCTGTTTAATATTCATATTAATAACAGAATATGGCAAGTGAAAATGATAGCAAGAAATACTGGATCTGAGACACAGAAAGTACAGTGAAAATCACACATTCAAATTCTCTTAACATCATATTAGCATCGACAACTTTTAAACTCCTTTCAGTGAAATGTCTATCACATTTAATTCCCTCCAACTGAATTTGTATTCTTTTCACTCCTTTCACTTAATTTACTTTTAATTTTCACTTCCTTCACTAAACTGTTAGATTTGAAATACCAAGTGCTTAAAGTGTATGATCGATCAAAGTAACGCACCGTTCGATCAAAGTAACACACTGATCAAACTAACGAATACCCAAACCAACACACTGTTTGATCAAAGTAACGCACTGCTTGATCAAAGTAATGCACTGTTTGTTTGATCAAAATAACACACTGTTTGATCAAGGCTTTGAAGGACATTTAAAAAAAATCAAAACAAAAATATATCATAAGATAAGCTATTAACCACTAAACTGTGAATTTGCTTATGAATTATAAATTACTTGTGGTGCAAATTTCAAACAAGTGTAAATGACAGAATTTTTTATATATGAAACGCGCGTTTTTTTTTTTTTTTCATGGATGGGATTTAAATTTAATTTCTGTTAAACAAAGAACTCACTTCAAGAATTTTGACACTTCTTGAGCCGAAGCCAAAAAAGAACCTAACCTCTATTCACCTTCCTATAAATTCGTTAAATTATCTATTTTTTTTCCTTTGTCACAAATCACAAGGCTAACCAATCTCCGGTCCAGAGTTTATATCTGTTCCGGAACGGAACACTACGCACCACTACACAATATGGGGTGTTTTCCATTCAATCGGAACATCACTCGGCCATTTCCGACAGAGATCGATAAAGTGACCTCGGAGGTAAGTAGTAACCATTTGAACTACTTTTTTGTCACGTGATGTAAACAAAATGTTTCAACAGATAAAAGAATATGTTGCTAGCAAAATTGGAAATAGTGTATGGACAATCAATTTCAACAGCAAAATGGCTATCACACAACTATTGATAGACTGTCAAAGCTTTGTTGAAAGGAACATTCTCCCAAATAACAAAATGATACTAAGAACAATAGAAATGAAATCAAGGGACTACTGCCACCTAATCCACATGAAAAGAATGAACACAAATAATGTATAGCTTGTGCATGGAATAAGGGGGTATATCTCTGTAAATGGTCAAGTCAGTCTCATATCTTGATTTTTAAAAATAGTACTCCATATCTACTTTATTAAACCAATCAAAACAATACTACTAAAATATCAAAGTCAAGATTTCAGATCTTATAAATTTCATCTCTTAAGAACATTTACCTTGATAATTATGCGTCCTACGCTAAAGGAACTTGCTAATTATATTATCTGCTGGCATTTTAAACCAACGTTAGCCTATTCAAATAATAAATTTACTAAACATCCAAATTAGTCATGCTTCTGATGTTAATATTGCATTTAAAAAAAACTCTTACTTAGTATTATGACTCGTAAGCCTTACGAACATGTAATTTATTTTTACCTCTTGCCATTTTAACATTACATTACTTTAAAGTCCCTATATTAATGCTTATATATAAACTCACGACTTGTTGTATATACACTGGTTATTATGGTGGAGGATAGTGTTCATTCATATTTTACAGTGGATTTATTGTGTTTTAATGTACAGATGTTGTTGCTGTTATAACTTATCGGTCTCATCCGAGTGCTCCTAAACGGGAGGGAATTACGAAAGAAGAAGAAATGGCAACATGGCAACAGCTGTCTGTCAATTTTGTAGGGAGGACAAACTCAGGAATAAAGTTTTTAAATTGACAGGAAGGAAGTGTTTGAACGAAAATGTATTTGTACATCTGCAAGATTTAATCGGAAATGTTCAAAAGGGAAGATTCCATATGCACCGTTTGCATTTCTTTAGTTGACAAGTTATACGCACTCAAAGTCTCAAACATCGCTATTTACCCTATCTGGCCCAAATTGCGATATAATACCCAAATACCCAAATTATACCCCAATTCTGGAGATTTTTAGAGTTGTTATTCTTTTATTGTGTATTCGCCAAAGCATTTTTCTCTAACTCCATAACACAGGCGCTTGTCTCAGAAACAAAAATTACTATATTCTCTTGGCGCCTGTGCTTCATAATAATCAAAATTTTAATCATATGTGAATAGCGGATTATTTAAAAAAAAAACAAAACAAGCCATTTGATGTAAAAACTATGAATGAACTAGTAGATAGAATAAAATTGCATTTAGAAGAAAAAAAAGCAATATATAAATGTTATTATACCAATTTTAGAAGTCATTTAAACACTATGATACTAGCATTTATAATTAAAAGAATTGTGCAAATATTTGTTTAAAAACTCAGTTAATATTTGAAAATCGCCTTTAAAAAATGTTTTTGAAGCAACTTAAGAGAAATACAAAAGTAATTATACACCGTTCATTTTCAAAGTTTGCTTGGCTCCCATTTAGGCTGTTCAAAGAGAGTTAATCCAATTTCTTTTTTTTAATCATTAAATTAAGTACACCAAAACAAAGTAATGATAATTGATTTCAAATTTCTTTGAGATAAAAAGGTAGAATATACGAGGAATATAGTGTTTGTTCTTTTAATTTATTGTCAACATAAAATGACTAACAGGGAAATACATGGACAACGTATGTGCCTTTACCTTTGACAGGATTAGATATACACACAGTAATCTATTACAGTTTTAACATATATACAAGCGGTTTTATATTTAACAAATAATTTTTGTTTGCGGGTAAAACATTTTTGAATGTGCGCAGATTTTCATCCAAATACCATTATACTCAAATTGGGGTACTTTACGACGCTAGGCGGAAATAACCGAGGATGATCCGATTGGCTTTCCATTATGCGGTACGTACCGGTACGTACCGACTTTCACTAAGTCTACTTCCGGTTCGTCTGGTTCGTCAGAGAACCACTGTGGCAAACTCCGAAACAGTGGCAGAGTAGACGTTACCACTGTTTCGGAGTTTGCCACTGTGGTACGGACCAATAATGGAACACGAATCTTTGGTCCAATAGGAACGTACTTTTTTCCCCCAATCTCTAAACGAAATTTAAATTTAATTTAGATACATTTATGAAAAAAAAGATGGAAGTGTTAATTTTTATGATGATACCAACATTCGCATTAAAATGCTACATTTATTTACCCAGGTACTAAGCATCGCCTTTTTGTTGGAGATTATATGAACCTTTTAAATATGTAAACAGCTGGTTTGGAAGGATTATAGCCTATTTATACACTTTCATATGGATTTATTTGTCTAATTTTAATCATTAATATGTTTTGCAATGCCTGTTATAGTAAAGATTCGTGGAGATACCATTCTTTAAAATTCGACCTTTTAACGTTTTTTGACAAATTTACAACCCATTTTATATCTACTTACATCCCTGCATAAAAAAACAACACTTTTTAATCCTTTGGTTTTGTATGGTGAAGAAAATAAAAGACTGGAGCGAGAACATTTATAGGTAACTTGTAAATTTCAGAAAGTAGAAATCAAATGTAGGCCATACTGGATCAACAGACACTTTACAAAATACTATGTTGTCGGTTAATTTGATGCAGCGTTTAATTCATCGCATTCAAATCATTTTCATGTTAATGCGCTTAATAGGACAATGTGCAGAATTACCCGAAATAACTGTATATATACCTTTAAAAGGGCCTAATCTAGGATTTTGAAGACCGTGAAGTGAATTCTCCTTCCAGGATGGATTAGGGAGAAGTGGTCATTTTTCTGGAGAAGTGGACTTTAATTCACCGTATCGGTTGCGCTTTTTCTATGTGTCTGTTTTCAATGGCATATACTATGTTGTCGGGTAATTCGGCGCAGCGTTTAATTCGGCGCATTGAAATCATTTTCATGTTAATGCGCCGAATAGGACGATGCGCATCATTACCCAAAATGACTGTATATAAATAAAAGTAGATTCAAATAATATATTCACAGTGCCAAAGACCTTTTGGGTCTTCCTTATACCAATCAAAGCAATCTTGGCTCATAACTTTACAAAACTTCTTTTGCTTAACATGTCCAAAGACATAATATTGCCAAAAGCAGTTTAATTTAATTATGTTATCAGTGTTAACAGAATTTTGAATTTGATAAAATATAAAAAAAATTAGGACAGCCTCAGGCTTGATTTTCTTTTGATCTACTAATTTTGAGTACTTGAGTAATTTAATTTTCACAGCTTACCAATATATTTTATTATGAAAGGCTAAGTTGTCAAAACTTTGTGTCATTGTAACTCATATGGCAAAAATGCGGGTACTTTGGTAATTTGCATAGCGGCCATTTTGGATTTCTCTGACGACATTCATTACAAAGCATTAAACTTGCCCCAAAAAATAAAAATGCAAATATTCAAATTCTTATAACTCATAAGCAATTTGTCCGCATATAGGTACATTCTACACTATATTAGCTGCTTTCCTTTCGTGTGCAAATAAGCATTGTCAGCATTGAAAACTTTCGGCCAATTCAGTTTAAAAAACTGAAGCGTAACCGTAGTATAACTGCTATATGAATTAACAAAAATTAATTAAAAATGCAAATTCAAACTACAGATACAGATACAAGGCGAGATCAAACATAAATTGTCCGCATATAGAGAACAACTTTGGAGGGTGAATTTAATGAGGAAATAAGTTTTATCTCACCTGCTTTCATAACTTTTCGGCCAAAATGTTTTTAAAACATGATAATTTCAAGTCTCCAATAGAGTAATCCTTCAAATATGAAGCCTTTCCCCTCAGAATTAAACAAACAATTTGTAAATATCCGCCAAAGGAAGTTTTCATAGACACATTAGTTTAAGAGCCGAGACGGAAAAAGACTCGATTATACGTAATTCAAACAATTTTATCATTTGCGATCTACAACTAAGGGAGGTAATTTGCTTAAAAGGGCTGAAGTCACGTGATGCAAATGCCATGAATAATGTACCCAGCATTTTGCCATATGTCGAGATTCTCATACTCAATGTCACCCAAGCCAACTTTCAATCACATAACTAACCTATTAACGGCTAATTATCTTTCATCATAGGTGTTTCCTTGTAATCCTAACTGCATGTAGAACAAAACAACAATCAGCTGATCATATAAAAATATAAAATTAGTTGACTTTGTGATTACGCAACATCGTCCTGACGCCATGCATCTTCAATTCATAACAAACGAATGAAACGATATTTCGATTTCCCTTAAATAGTTTTGAATATAAAATTCAAAGGGTTTAAAGTCGCCGTTGTATTTATTTCAATCAAACATTGACAATACTTCAAAATTCCGATTCTTGATGGTCGCCATTTTGTTTCAAAAATTTACATGTGCTAAAAATTTCACTAGTTATCTCCCATTTACTGATATTTCGATAGCGACTTCACTTCGCCAAGAAATGAATAAGTGGGCGAGATTTAGCGATTTTGAAAATTCTTTGGCGACTTAAATCGTCATTTCGCCGGCAAGATAAGGCTTTTATATAGTTGAGTAAATTAATTTTTTTCAGAGACAATTGCCTGTGCTTGTGCCCTGATATAATTTATTTCTGATTTTGTTTGCCAAAAAAAGTCCAAATTTATCTTGTTTATCAATACATGTACTTGACAATCAACAAAATGTATTTATTAAGCAGTGAAGATAAACAGGTACTTAATGATGTTGGGAAATTTGTTATAGACAATAAATTCAAATTTTATCGAATAAATTCTAATAAAGGATTATTATCAATGACAATACAAACATAATATATCAACAACCACAAATCAATTATAATTTACAAACGAACTATCCTGATCTGACTGATGGGCACCATTTAAACATTATATATGCACAACTTAAAAATACTTGTTATGATTTTAAAAATATCTATAGATATAATATTTATTTGTGATATAAATTGTTATTGAAAATCATTAACATACATTACTATATTTGCTAAATTTTCCCTTGAGCTAAAGCATTTCGTTTAATATACATTTGGCCAATATTTTGAACACAACATTTTGTTATTATGAAAAATAAAATGAAGTTTCTCTGTGTCAGATAGTTCTGAAAATAATGGAGAAATATGAATGTTAGATTTTTCGAAAAATGAAACAAGTTGCTCAGAAAGTGCAGAACATTTTATAGAAAATGTATTTCATCTTCCACTTCAGCTGTACATAGTGGACAGATTCTATTTTCCAAATCAATATTTCTATGCCTTCTTTTCTCAATGAACAAGTTACTATTACTTCTTCTAATTTTCATGAAATTTGACAAATCTCTCTTTTCTAAATCATAAAATATGTTCTTTTTTTATTCCTTCAGTTTTTTTTCAAATACTGAACGTGATGTATGAAAGTAGTCTAACAAATCTCTTTGTTGATTAAAGCTCGAAATAATATTATGAACATAAAAGTCTTTCTTTAACATTGCTATCCAGTCTGTGGGATTTTCTGTCAAATGTTTACGTATAACAGCATTTAGTTGCTCCAAATAATACTGATTTGAATCTGTATGTGGTAAGTCGACTATTTGGGTCATTCGGGTTACTAAGCCAAAAGAATCTGGCAACATCACGATCCTCCTCATCAAGACCAATATTAAGAACGGCTTTTTCTATATCACTTGCCACGGCGTATTCGTGCATTCTAAATCGGAGAAGAATTCCGGTTAAGTCATTCAAGTTTGGCGAAAGATCCATCAAACAATCATTTAAACTCGGCCTAACAGGTGTAGGCCTGCAGCTGCAGTCAAATACAATTCTAATGGGCGTGGTTGACGACTCTTTACGTACATGATGGTGAGGTATGTAGTGAACCTTTGTGTTTTGTGGTCGTTTATCAACTCTCTCAATAAATCGACGTTTTTCTTGTTTATTTATAATATGTCCGTAATTCTGCAAAAGTGTAGGTTCACGACTAAGACGCTTAATGACATTTTCTCCGGTGTGCAATACTTCTGTTGTCTAGTAACGCAGGGTCTTCCTCCTTCCAAGGTAGCTTAGCAACATATCTGTTTCCATGGTAACGAATTCAATTCTCTTCATATACATCTTGGAATTTTCCGTTTTCAGATTTGTTGTCAGTACTTTCTAAACCAGCAGCTTCAACTTCCCAAAATTTCTCCAAGTTGAGCTCTTCAACTTTGTGACTTACTAATACGTTCATCATTGACGTACGTGTATGATCTGGATTTGCAGTGAGTCCATTGATTGGGCCGGACAGAAGGTATCCGATTTTCGACTTGACGGCAGTAGGTCCTGCTCCTCGCATTATTCTATCCTCGACAATCGACCAGTAATAATCGACTCCAATCAATAGAGAAACTTCAAACATAGGGTCATGTGAGACGGGGTGGGCTAACTTCAAGCCATACAAATACTTTAAATGGGTTGTCTTATGTACATAGGTTTTCATTGGTACAGCTATTTCTGGTACAATCAAAACATTGATGGGTAATTTTCCGGTATCTGTAAGTAGGTAAATCGTACCAGTGTTTAGATGTCGGACTTTTTTGCTCTCATTTGTGTCACCAAATCCTGACAAGTTTACGGTCTCTTGTCCGGTAATGACCAAATTCAGTTCTGTAGCTAATTTTTCTGTAATGAAGGACCTCTTTGCGCCCTCGTCAAACAATATGTTTGCGACGGTACATTGAATGCCTGAACTTACCTGCGCTACGGCAGATTTTAGTAATACATTGGTCTGTGCCTGTGAGTGAAGAACTGTGCCCGTTTCCATCGCGTTGTGTTGTGTTTCCTGAAATGTGTCTAATATTTACATTTGCGTTACTATGTTTTTCATCTCGTTGTACCTCGTCTTTGGATAAACTAGTATGATGCCGTTTTTTTTTTTACATTTCCTGCAACTTTGGTGTGATTTGCAATCAGCTATATTGTGATGTCCCAGACAGTTAAAACATAAACGATCCCTTTTAACAATAGAAATTCTTGCTTTGTGTTCAATTATCTAAGTGCAGTTAACGGGGGCGTGTTATTCGTTACAAAATACGCATGACTTTACGTTCATTTGTCTGTTGACTGGTTTTGTACGTACCTTTGCATTGGTATGAAATGCTGCAGTAGCGGTATGAGTTTTCGTAAGATCAGGGGAAATGCCTTCCTCCATAATGTTGAGTTCGTGAAATATTATCTGTCGTAGTTCATTTAATTGCCAACTAGTTGAACCATGGTGTCTTGTAAGATTTATGAGTACGTCTCCCGATAACTTGTTCAATATGATAGGGACCAATAATGAGGCATAGCTATCCCCTGTTTGACCAAGGGATTCTAACCCACGTACGTATGTTTCAATTTTGTCGTAATAATTGCGTAAGCTCTGTAAGGTATTCTTGGGTGACGGTATTTCATGTAATGCATTCATGTACTTTTGCGTGATTTTGTGAACTTGTCCATACCTTTCTTGTAGCAACGGAACTGATTTGAGTTTGTAAGCGCTAAGCCATTTACGGTTTGGAAAGCTTCATCGTGTAACAATGACTTAAAGTAATTGAACCTCTGGACGTTACTCAGTGTTGGGTTTGTATGTACGGCTGCTTCATTCGAGTCCCAAAAGGACTGCCATTGTAGAATGTCACAATGGAAAGTTGGTAAATTGAGTTTAGGGAGCTTATTGTACTCGCTAGCAATTGAAGAATATAAGCGAAAATCCGAACGGAAATGTGTATTGTGCTGATTTTCTGTGCTTAAAATATTACTAGGATCTAACGGCGGAACGTCGCTTCTAGAGTTTGTAAAGCTTGTGGCATTTTTGTTTAGCATTGATGTTTGTACAGTGATAAGTTTGGGTATTTGACGTACTTTTGTTTCTAAATTAAATGAATACTTATCTGAGTCCACGATTTCTGTTTCAATGTCCTCTTCATCCAAATCTTGAATAATGTCTTCATCTAATTTCATCAACAATTCTTGTTTCTTTTTCAAAGTGTCTAAAATGTTTGAAAGTTCATCGGAATCAACAAGTTCTGTTCCGGTCTCCCAAATTTCGTCGAACTTCTTAAATATTCTTGATATGGCGCTTCTATGTCCTGCACGTATCGATTTCAGCTTCAAATTCGTCCTGGTCACGGCACCAATATCGTTCAGCGGTTAAATCGGGCAACTATATGGCTAACCATAACAAAGGCGTCTAGCATGTATGGATCTCTATTCAATCTCTAAATCAATACGTTATACATAAGTGACGTTACAATGAATAGCGGCAGCGAGAACGTTATGTTTATGCGTTACTTCCAACAGGGCCTGCTGGGGTTGGAATATGATTTTTACACCCGAAATTGGGTTATAAAACCTTTGGGAGTAGGATTAAGTTATCCCGTTGAAGCCTAAGATGTGCATTTCGACAGCTTTTTGCTAAAATCAGGCATTTGATGTCGCAGATCGTTTTTCTCATCGTAGTAGTTTTTCAGGCAGGTTACAATCCTTCCAAACTCAGCATTGTCGATCTGTTCATCGCCGACCAAAGCGTTGCTGACACATTTCTCGACCCGGGACTTTTTGGACTGTGCCAATCGCAAGATATCGCGGTGTTCCTTCTTCTTAACCACACGCTTTGCGATCAGCGAGATCACCACCGCGGCGGTGGCACTCAAACAGGCCAGAAACCCCAGAGGAATGGAGGGGGTGGTTCCAATACCTGTCAAAGCTGAACCGACGTTGCTGTTTGTCAACACCAGGCTTACAACGGAACACGCACCCTGCGCCGCGGACATAAATTTATCCAATCGGTTGTAGATTTTCAACATGCGTTTGCGTTTTTGGATCTCCGAATCGAATTGCTCTTCGATACACTGAACTCTTGTCTGCCGGTACCCAGAATCCACTTCATCATCCATTTATTTATTTGTTTATACTGGCTCACCTGAATTTTCTTTCTGAACGAGACCTACTTTTCCTCGGTGTTGGGGATGCACGTGAGCTGCCCTGGCGTCGATCCCAGGTTCTTGATGAAAAGATGGGTGTCATACCCGGCCAGATAGTGAAAGAACACAGGTATGAACTTTCGCGCCTTGTACTTCAAGTTGCACTTGTTGTGCGCCGCTGTACTTGCCGTTAAGGTGATAGTGGTCCCTCACCTTGTCCTCACCGAGCTCAACGTTGCATAGCCAGCACTGTGTGGCGGGAGTGAGCCTTGTCCTCCGTCATAATCATCGGCTTCTTGAAGTCTTTTTCGGAGTAGATGGCTTTGATGTCTTTCTCCAGACTTTCAACAAAAATCTGCGACACATCTTCCCCGGCTTCTGCATGGTGTACAATACCGGCGCATTGGCGAAAACACTGTCGTTGAAGCACTTGAGGTAGTAGCTAAACCCCGACGTGCTTCTGATAGGCTTTGGTATGCGGTATGGAGCGCACACACCCCAGAGGTCCATGATCTCCAGCGGGTTGGTTCCACGTCGTTCTCCTAACTTTTGGGCAAAGTAGTGCACAAGGCCTCCTTCCAGCTCCGCCACTCGATCTCTAATGGCAGCCGCGGGCTTGGGTTCAACCTTCTCGGTGAAGCACTTAAAGTCCGTATACACCACAAAAAGGGACTCTCATCGAGTGGACGTTGTTCTCGAAGCTCTTGGAGGTCTCTTCCTCGGACAGCTCGATCTTGTCCGCTTTGTGGTTGAAAAAACATTTTTTGTGGGTCGCCAGGACTTCCCTGCTGTGAAAGTGGTTCAATCACCTGTAGCACAGGTGGATGTGACCGTCGTGGTTCGATCTCTGGCTCGAAACCAACCGGGTCATGTTTTTGATCCAGCAGTAGTGTTTCCGGCCACCGCCCTCGATCAGTAGCAAGTTGATATCTCCCGGTCTTCGCCAACGTCTGAAATGCGCATTGGGTATACCTCATTGTCGTCTATCCAAAATACAGGGTGGGGTTAGCCTTCTCGAACTTACCAATGTCGTTGAGGTTGAGCTCTTCTCTCCACGGGTAGTACTGCATCCCCCTGTCCGTATGAGTTTTGTCCACCTCCTCGTGATGCACAGCCGAAAGTATTGCCCACATGAAACACTCCTCATCGTCATTCGCCACGTTGATTACAGCCGTCTTAGCTTTGATCAACACCGGCAGGTCAACGTACTGCGACCCACCCAGCTGCCGGTGCTTGTTGATATTGAGATGCAGTTTCACGATTTCCTTCAGCTCCCAGCCGCTCTTCTCAGAGGTCCACTGGGTGATCCTCTCCCCGATCTTCTCGCCCATCTCCTCGAGAGTTTCAGTTAGATCGGTGGCAGCGGTGAAAATCTGATTCCCCAAATTGAAATGTCCCTCGTTCTCGTCGCTCGCCTTTTCCGTTGTGTTGATTTTCACAAAGGTGCAGTGCAGCACCACATTGATCTTTGCCCCTTTCAATCCCAATCTTCTTCAAGTTTTACCCGCGGCGGTCGCGATATCTGGAAGAAGATCTGGATATCCATTTCAACAATATGTGTGATCTTCCAGGTGATGGACGCGCCTTCTCCGGCGAGTGCACCTCAATCATGTCCCCGGCGTTCTCCTTATCTTTACTGATTTTCTCCTGCAACTTCTCCAGCAGTCGGCAGCCTACTGACCCCCTTCAACCCATGTTGTTTCGCCTGGGCCATGATCTCCCTCCTTGTCTGCGGCTTGGGGGCGCGCACAAATCTGCGGCCGGTTTTCGTCTCAATGAAATCCACCAAATGGTCTTTCTTCATCCGGGAGTAACCTTTGAGACCATGCTCTTTGGCAATGCGTCTCAGGGCTTTTAGTTTTAACCACCATTTTGGTGATTGAACCCATGCCTTTATTATTTATTATACTTTCCAAAAAAAAAGTCTCACGCCGTAATACTATTGTCCTGCTATAAAAGTCTCACAGCGTAATACAATTTAGAGAAAACTGTCTTTATTGTATCACAACGCCGATTTCGGGTGTAAAAATCATATTCCAACCCCCGCATGCCCCGCCTGTTGATATTTAAAAGAGGTAAAAGTTGTGATAGTCATACCCGCTGCGGTTGGATTTTTTCATTCCATAGGTAACTACTTGCACATATTCTTTTCTCATCCTTCTTCCACCCGGCCAGTTCGCCATTCAATCACCCACACCCCCACGTTCGGATTGTCTTGCCCTTCCAGTACAAGGTAATGATTTTCCCTGATCCAACCTTCGTGTGGATATCATAAACATCTTCCACAAACCAGGGCGAGCCAGTCGGTACCTCCCTCCATGTCACTATTTTCCCATTTTGCCACTCTCGCTTTGCCCGGTGAGCTGCAACTTTTGCCAGGATGTCTTTCTCCTGAGCAGTCAGTTCCTTTCTCTGATCTGTCATATTCGTAATCTTACGATCCATATTATTTATTATATCTTGAAATATTTTTTTCTATTATTTTTTCAGCAGGACAAATTTGCTCCTAGATATTTGTCGCCGACCGTGTTCATTTTGGACATTTTTAAACATTTTTTTCACCTAGATTTCTGCTTTGGGGTAGACCTTTCAATTCCTATCTACTAAGGCGCTTGAAGCTTCCTTATCCAAGAGAGTTCACATTGCCCTCTAGATTGAATAAATTCTTTCTTGGTTTGATTATCCGATTTATCCGATTTAGATTAAAATGTATCACAAAATACCGAAATGAATTTGAAAATTCCAAAAGTTGTATTTTGATGAATGTTTCTGTATTTCTGTACTCATATGAAGCGGACTTCATTCAAGGGTTACTACGTGAAAACAAAAAGAAACTAGCCCAATCCTTTAATTTCACTTTTCGTTATATGGATGATGTGTTGTCGTTAAATAACGACAAATTCCAAGACTTTCTACATCTTATCTACCCCAGTGAGCTTGAAATTAAGGATACTACAGATACACCAAAGTCCTCTTCATATTTGGATTTGTTTCTTGAAATAGACTATGAGGGACTTTTGAAGACAAAACTTTATGACAAACGTGATGACTTCAACTTTCCTATTGTTAATTTTCCCTTCTTGAGTAGCAATATACCAGCATCGCCTGCATATTGCGTCTACGTTTCTCAACTTATCCGATTTTCAAGGGCATGCGTGAGTTACCATGACTTTCGACAAAGAGGATTACTGCTGTCACAAAAGCTTCTTAACCAGGGTTTTATCAAGGAAAAGTTGATGTCATCACTTAGGAAATTTTACGGTCGTCATCACGAATTGATTGACCATTACAGTGTTCCAATATCTAACTTGATGTTGGACCTGTTCCCACTGTCGTAACCTTTCATGTGCTTCCACCGATTTGTGACTTCCACCGGATTGACTTTGTTGAACTTCACGACGAGTGCCGTATACGGAGCAGGAACTGCTTACCCTTCCGGAGCACCTGGGTTCACTCTTGGTTTTTATAGGAGTTCGTGTTATTCATTGTTTTTTAGTTTTCTGTGTTTATTTGTTGTGCTTGTGGTTGTTCATTTGTCTTCCCGGGTTTGTCTGTCCAATGGATTACGTTTGTTTTGATTGCTCCTTAGGTATATTTGTCCTTTTTATTATGATGATACATTTGAAGATGTTTGTAAATGCAAGATCAAAAGTTTTTCGGACATCTTAATCTATTAAATGCTCCTAAAATCGTCGACGAAGGGGACGACCTGTTTCAGGGACATATTGTTCATTACATCAAAAAGTAAGGTTACTAGTTTTTCAAGACGCATCCTCCGTAAAGCTAATGGAAAATGTTAGACCATTTACTGTAGAGTTGACAAACTGGTCGTGTACAAGACGGTGACTTGAAAGACATTTACTGGCGGCGCACTTACAAATTTAAGAATATCCACGACGGTTCCTGTTAAAAATCAAGGCTGCAGAAGCGTTGTTGGATATGATATAATGGTTCAGTCTGGAAATTTTTAAAGTTGAAAGTATGATTTACAAATTATAAAGAAATTCAAAACGTCTTGAAAAATATTCAATAGGGTATAAAAATGACCCTAGTTCTAAAAAGCGTTCCGGAATTTTTATGCTAACATTTTTTATCAATTTATCATACATAGAAAAAGTATGTGCGTTTAAAGAAAATTATGTGCATATAAAGAAAAATGTGCATATATTGAAAAGTATGTGCAGATATATAAAAACGAGTACACATCAGTAAGTTACTGCGTTCCATATGATATGATCCCAAAACCAAAATAGTGAAACCACATCTCAACTGTCAAGTTATATAATCGTTTTTGTTGCATCGTGTTGCTGAGTTTTTTTTTATCTTTTGTCTTATGGAAATGCAAAAAAAACGTTGAGAAATTCATGAATTAATTATTTAATCCATTAAATTTTACGAATAGTAATTACTAAAATTAAACTTCCAAAAGAATGATACATGCATATCAACATATCATGCTATATTTTCTTTTTTAATAACCTAGTTAAGCGAATGCAGCTTCTTAGCGAACAGTTTACTTATTGTACTGACAATATTAATCTGTCACATTTGATTTCAATATAAATTATACATTGTACAACATATATTACCTTAATATAAATAGATTAAAATTTTCAATAGATTTCAATTTTATACAGTTCAGCATAGAGCCAAAGAAAAGCTTACTACGTCACATTCTATATGTACTAAAACAGACAGTGCTAAATACTATTATGTAATACGATAAAATGCATTTGAATTACAATAAATGATGTCATAAAGTCCATATAGCTATTTAACTGGCCCAGCTAGTCTGAGCTATTATCATCACTTGGTGTCGTTCTTTTGTCTGTCGTAATCTTTTAAATTTTAATCTTCTCTGAAGCCACCAAGAACAATGACACCATACTTAGCAGTAAAGATCCTAGGTTTCTTCTTCCAGAATTGCTTCCGATTCAGATGACCCTTACCGACAACGATGGTGCCACCACAGGCGAACTTTATTTAAGGTAGGAACCTATGGGAAAATTCTTAAAGATTTTCCTGTCTGAAATCCCTGAGAAAATTGGAACCAAACATGGCAGCAATGATATTTGGAGGTTCTAACTCAAAATTATATTCGATGAACCCAACCACTGTATAAATACCCTATGAAAAAATTGACAAACGTTGGAACAAACCCTTAGATGGTCATCTACAAGAATCCAAAATGATAACCACAGGCAAACTTAGATTAACGTTGGACCTATGGGAAAAATTCACTTAAAAATCTTCTCGTCTGAACCACTAAGCCAATTGGAAAAAAGCTGGAACCAAAGGTCATTAGATGGTCTTCCTTCAGAATTGCATCTCGACCGCCATCAAAAATGTCCGACAAAGGCAAAAATTGTTTTGCATAGGCATCCCTTGAAAACTGACCTAAAGATTTCTTTGAAACAACTAATCTCAACAGGCTCAATGTAACAAAAGTTGACAACAGCAGTCCTCTTTCGCAATTGTATATAATAACCCGGACCCATCCAAGGCCAACTTAATTTAACATCAGATCGTATGGGAATATTAATTGTATGATGTTGTTCTCTGAAACAAATTTATGTACAGAAATTAAATTAATAAAAAAATGAATAAATAAAAATGAAATAATCACAATAAAATCTATTTCTATTCAAATCACATCACCGTATATACATGTTGTTTTTAAAACTATTGTGCTTCATCTCATCTGTATTTTTAATTATTCCATACGAAGAGTATCGTAATTAATCTGATGACATGTCAGAAACGCCTAATTATAACAATAAATGAAGTATTGTCTTATGGGTTAGAGCTGTTTGAAAAAATTAACGTAATTAGTATGTTGTAACATGAATTACTCGTAAAACTGGATAAATTTTGCCAATTTATCTGTACGTTATAGTGTAATACAAAAGCCACATTCTCTGGTTTCGGTACCTGCTACAGCTTCTGTGTTTAGTTTTCATGCATACTTTTACACCCGTGCCGTTTTATTTTTTCTGTTAATGTTGAAATTTTGGATAATTATTCAAGACATTTACTTGCTTATTGTATTTTGTTCTGGTGGCATTTCATGGATTCATAACTGATTAGATATATTTAATTATGTATAGTAATCCACTGATCACGATGGTTGACTATTTAAAAAATTGTTGAAGTTCACTATATTTTGTGTATGTTTGTCCCAGTGATGCAGGAGATTTATTTTTAATCTTTGTATATGCGCCATGTCTATTCACTTTATATTGAAAAGTTCGTTTATCGAGAATTTATTTGGATAGCACCGTAGATTTTTCCTTGTGATGCGGTCATCATCATAGGTCACCCTCGCAAAAATGTAATAGGTTTAATTCATTGACAATTTCTTTCATTTTCATGATAATAGATTTATCATAACGGTAAAGATAAAAAATATGTACATGCATGAAGATTAAATACAATACTGTAAATGTCATGAATATCAGAAAAAATGGCTAATATGTAAAAATTGATAATCTAATCCTGAATACATAGAACCAGCAGTTGTATTTGCGCTACTGATTAAATTCCATGTAACCACTAATCTTCATCGCTATTGTTGTCGCTTTCATTCACCACCGGAAGTGGAAGTGCCGTAAGTGAGTGATCAATCTCCGCGTAAATGGTTCTGTTGGCCGTCCCGCGGATTTCTCTGAACCGGTTTGACGGTCCTGTTTCATGTAAAACTTCTGAATAATTCAAACCTCTGTCAGATATCTAGGAAAGACAAGTAATATCATTACATACCAAATACATGTACTAGTGTATGAATTTAAACAACAATACGACTCTTGTGAACCTATCTTAGCTCTTGTATATTGAATTTTTCGCATTAAAATGTTACTCGAAATGGAACTAAGCTTGCCCAAATACAATGAATCCATCCAAAATTTTACACCAAATTATTTTTGATCCACTGTAGAAGAAATGGCAATTTATTGCAATCACTAATGAACAATAAAGTGCATTGATTATGAATACAATAAGAAATGGAAAACCATCCCGTAGGATACATATATATTTTAGTAGTAGCTTTATTAAATCTTAAGATCGTTATGCCGGCTCTATTACTTTTTCCGTTGTGAATAGATCATTTCCTCTATTTCCGTGGTTCATGTTAATCATTACAAACCTGAAGACGCCCATTGTTTGTTCTATTGTCATTAGTATTTTGACCAATGCCAGAAGAGACTGTCTGGTTATCCTGGTTTTCTGTAAACACAAAAAACGTTTTTAAAATGATACCGTAAAATATACAAACGTTCTAGCACTTAAAAAGGAAATATATTTTCGTCTCGATTTTTATTTTGACAGTAGTATAATTATAAGATACGTCGTATGTTTTCCTACGACAACCACTGATATATATACGATAGAATATTAAAGCTATAAAACGATATTCCTGATTTCACAAGACAGATAACAAATATTACAAGGATTTATCCCGACGAATAAACACAGTAGTAAACAAAACAGAAATAGAACTAGACAGCTACGAAGTAATAAAACATTAGAAATGTGAAACAAAAACAAATAATGGGCTTCGCTATGCGCAGCATGAGACGACAAGTAAAGAATTAAAGTAAATGTGGACATATTTTTAAGCTTTACCCAATAAAGTGTTGGATCATAATATACATTACACAGAAATATTGGACCTATCACAAAAAAAGTCGAATTCCAGCCACCTTGCTTTTTTGGAATCGGATAAGAAATAAAAAAGTTTCAAAAAGTCAGGTACGTCCCCTTTTCAGCACCTTATATCTCAAAAACATTAACAGATAGTGAAAAATGGATGCTACAAAAGCTTTTCTATTTTCATCAAGAAACATTAAAAACTAAAAATCATAAAAATCGGATGAATATTATAAAAAAAGTTACACAACTTTACAAAAAAACCCTGAATGACCCTCCGAATAAAAAAACAGTATGGAACAGATTTCCAAAAAATCAATCCCAACCTCTATTTCTTATGGGGGACCATTGTGGTAAAATATTGTAATGATATGTTTAATAGAACAAATGAAAATGAGAGGAAACGTAACTGTCTACGGACGTCGACGTACGACGACACTGGCGTTGCCCGGCATAACATTTTCTAAAACCACTTGACCAATTTGGATCAAACTTTTATGGAATGGTCCTTGGGTAGCTCCCTTCCATAAATGTGCCCGGAATCCCCGACTTCCAACAGATATGGCTGCTGTAACTTAAAATAGAAAGGGGGGATTTCAAATATCTTCTTTCATCAAACTTCCTGGCCAATTGGAACCAAACTTTGCAGCAATGGTCCTTATGAGGTCCTCTTTCAGAAGTATGTCCAATGACCCGGACTGTCAACCAAGATGGCTGCCACAGCCGAAAACATGGGAATCTTCTTGTCTGAAACTACTGAACTAATTGGGACAAAACTTGGCAGCGATGGTTTTTAGATGGTCTTCTTTCAGTTTTGTGTCCTATGACCTAGACTGTCAACTAAGATGGCCCCAATATCTAAACTTAGTTTAACATAGGACTCTATTGGAAAATTCACTTAACAATATTCTTGTCTGAAACAAGGTCAATTGGAACCATACATTGCAGCAATGCTATTTAGATGGCCCTCTTTCAGAATTGTTGTGCCCCATGACCCGGACTGTCAACAAAGATGGTCGCCAAGGCCGAACTTGGTTGAAAATAGGAACATGTATATGGGAAAATTCTTTAAAAATATTCCTGTCTGAAACTAAGGAGACAGTTGGAATTAAAAATTTGCAGAAATTGTCCTTAGGTGGTTCTCTTTCAGAATTATGTCCTATGGCCCGGACTGTCAATCAAGATGGCCGCCACAGCCGAACTTGGTTAAACATAGGGCCCTATGGGAAAATTCATGAAAAATCGTCTTGTCGGAAACCACGTGACCAATTGGAACCAGATTTGGCTGCAATGGTCCTTAGATGGCCCTCTTTCAGAATTGTGTTCGATGAACCGGATAGGGAACGAAGATGACTGCCACATCCGAACTTAATTTAACATAGAACCCTATGAGAAACTTCATTTACAAATCTTCTTGTCTGAAACCACTTGACAAATTTGAATCTGAGTTAGCAGCAATAGTCCTTAGATTGTTATCTTTCAGTATCATGTCGAATGACCCCGACTGTCACTGTCAACATGGCCACCACAGCCAAACTTAGTTTAACATAGGAACCGATTGGGAAACTAGCCAAATTGACTGATACACATAAATTGTAGTCCTGCTCAATATGAATAAGTCAACACCAGGTGAGCGATGCAAGCCCTTGACAATCTCTAGTGTTATTTGCTCAGGAACTAATGAGCAGACTGTAACCAAAGTTGGCAGGACATATGAAAATGATCCACCTTTTTCTAGGTCAAAGGTGAAATGTCAATTTCACTTTAACATTTTCCGTTTCTTTAACAGAATACAAAAGAGCTTACATTCTCAGATGGCCTAATAAAAGCCAGATGAGCATCTCCTTTAATATTTTTGCCGTTTTTTTTCATTTAAATTTTGTTTTTGTTTGCAGGGAGAGGCTTAACAAAAAATTTCTTTTGACTATTTCTATTCGCAAAACATTGGCAAATGGCGGCTTTCTGTTTATTGTACCTTTACCAGTCCGTTCTATGAAAAAATAATTGAACAAACGAAAACAATTGCTAGTACGTTGTGACTGGCGTTTTTCTGCAGACATTTGTTTGGACATTGACTCTTTTATTTCCGGCACACTTGAATGACGCTGTTCAACATTTACTTGTGTAGAATGGTACAAACGGTTTTGAACAGCATCGCCTAATAAAAGCACATGGCAAATGTTGAAATGCATTTTTCTTTCTATTGAAAATTATTATTCAACCAAAAAAATGAAAAAGATATAAAAAAAGCCAACAAAAACAATGACTATTACCTTGTGATTGGCTTTGATCTGTAGACATTCTCTTGGAATTTGTTTCTATTATCTGGATTCTTGGATCACGTTGTTCAACATTTAGGTGTGTAGAATGGTACGAACGGTTTTGAAAAGCACCACCTAATAAAAAAAGACGGCGAATGATGAAATGGAGAGTAAATTGTAGCTTTTTTCTTTTCTCTCGAAAATCATTATCCGATCAAAATCTAACGTAGTAAGTTTAAACAGCAGTCATAATTTGTAATTTGTTAATAGCAATGAATTCGTGTGATAAAACGGATAAAGGAAAAGGTCAAGAACGACATCTCAGTCAACTAACACCATCCAAACTACATATTTCATAGAAACTAACAATAAAAGCACACTTGAATGACGCTGTTCAACATTTACTTGTGTAGAATGGTACAAACGGTTTTGAACAGCATCGCGGTCAGGAATTTGAAAGATATGAGCCTTGTTTTAAAAATTTCAAAATATTGATCATGATTTCTATTAAATTTATATAGGAAAAAAATCAAAATGTATGTTATCTTACGACCGCGAAGGGTATTTTCCATCGAACATAGATTTTCATTTTAATAATAAAAAAAAAACATCAAATGAATATATAAAGAATATCAAACTTATAAACTACACTAAAATCCTGAAAATCAAATTCATTAGTATGATAAGAATAATACAGGGATATAACCTAAAGAATAAACGCATACTAGTAAAAAAATAGAAATAGAAATCACAGATTTGATACAAAACAAACGGATAAAATCAGGTCATACGATGCAAATTACAATATAGCGTGAACTCTATCTGAAATTATCTTGTATCAATGTTTTTAGATAGAAACTTCGTATCAGCCTATCAATTCGCAATGGCGGTAACGTGGTGACCGTGAGTTATTTACCTCTGCTGAGAAATCACTATACATGCAACATGATAGAGTACCGAATAGACTGTAAAATGTACACACCATATCTTTATTATATATCATTAATAATTGATCATGTTGGTCATATTTTCTAATTCATTGAGATGGCATTAGATATTTATCGCAATGAAAGATAAGTGGTACCTTAAATATCAAATGAAATATTTGCCGTGTCTTTCAACCTTAAAGTTAGAATCAATTAGGGACAGTCCACCTACAAAGAGCAGAATAGGAATTGAAATAGACAGTAGTCTTTTATAAATACCTTTTCTAGTAGAAATTTAGTATGATAACAAAATCAGTCTTAGAATGTGTTTTTTTGTTATTTAAAAAAAAAGAATTGTTGAGGATCTTGTAATTAGGTTTTGGTTTTTTAATTTTTTAGGGGGTTGACAGAAAAGCCCTCTTGATTCTTTCTATACGAGTCCGTTTGATGAAAAAAATATAAAACAGTCAACAAAAACAATGACTATTACCTTGTGATTGGCTTTGATCTGTAGACATTCTGTTGGAATTTGTTTCTATTATCTGGATTCTTGGATCACGTTGTTCAACATTTAGGTGTGTAGAATGGTACGAACGGTTTTGAAAAGCACCACCTAATAAAAAAAGACGGCGAATGATGAAATGGAGAGTAAACTGTAGCTTTTTTCTTTTCTCTCGAAAATCATTATCCGATCAAAATCTAATATAGTAAGTTTAAACAGCAGTCATAACTTGTAATTTGTTAATAGCAATGAATTCGTGTGATAAAACGGATAAAGGAAAAGGTCAAGAACGACATCTCAGTCAACTAACACCATCCAAACTACATATTTCATAGAAACTAACAATAAAATCATACAAAACAAAAACGTAGAAACAACAAAAATTCAGGTAGTTTTTCTGAAACAAGTCTTGAAAACCCCTTGTAAGAGTACACTGAAAGAGGCCAAACTATAAAAAATTAAGTAGCTTGTTTAGTTAAGTCCACGAACAGCCTCATCTCCTCCATGACATTCAAATAGCCCAACCGATGTATTTACAATCACCTTACATTATGTGTGACCCTAAATGTAAACAAGACGTTAAAATTGAGTAAACATGAAAGTACTATATGGGAGAGTTCCAGTCGGATTGAGGAGGTGCCGGATATGACGACACCGGAAGCATAAGTCACGTGGCCGGAATTGGAAGTACCACGAAGTGGTTTGCGCGCAAGCGCAACCGGAAGTGATGGATTTTCCCGCCATTTTCCATTATTTGTTGGGAAGTGACGTAAGCCATGTGCTTAAAACTGGATGTGTCGTCTGCGGATGCTTCAACGGAATTTGGATTGGATTATCTCCCTTTTTTCGCACTTTTCATTCTGAGTGATGTTTTCCTTTCGTTTTAGGGAGGACCAAAGGTAGGATTGAATTATGTCTCCTTACCTCCAGCTGATGCTGTCACCATTATGGAGGGATGTCCTTAGCAACCGCCTTAGCAACTGCGGTCCAATTCATTTCTCTTCACTGCCTTTCGCTTGCTCCATACTGCTCATTGCTGCTCTTCTCTTGCTTTTCGCTGCTCATTTCTGCTCACTTCTGCTCTTCTCTTGCTATTCACTTCTCATTGCTGCTCATCGCTACTCATCTCTTGCTGCCTGCTGCTCTTCGTTGGTCATCACTTTCTCCGAGCTGATCTTCGCTGCTAATCTCTTGCTCCTTATTACTGCTCTTCTTTTGTTTCTTCCTTTCTCCATGCTGCTCCTTGCTGCTCATTGATACTCATGACTATACTCACGTGCTCATTTCGGATTTTTGTTGCTACTTGTCGCTGTTTTCGCTGCTACTGCTGCTGGACGGACTGCTTGTTGCTGTCCGTCATCGCTGCTCTTCTCTTATTCATCGCTATTCTCTCTTGCTCCGTGCTGATCATCGGTGCTCTACTCTTGCTCATCGCTGATCTTCTCTTGCTTCTCCTTTTCTCCATACTGCTCCCTGCTGCTTATCGCTACTCATGACTATACTCACGTGCTCATTTCGTTTTTTTTGTGCTACTTGTCGCTGTTTTCGCTGCTGCTGCTGATCCTGCTGCTTGTTGCTGTTCGTTATCGCTGCTCTTCTCCTTCTCATCTCTGTTCTTCTCTTGCTCCTTTCTTTCTCCATGCTGCTCCCTGCTGCTCATCACTACTTATGACTATACTCACGTGCTCATTTCGTTTTTTTGTGCTACTTTACTGTTTTCGCTGCTGCTGCTGGTCCTGCTGCTTGTTGCTGTTTGTCATCGCTGCTCTTCTCTTGCTCATCGCTGTTCTTCTCTTGCTCCGTGCTGATTGTCGGTGCTGTACTCTTGCTCATCGCTGCTCTTCGCTGCTCTTCGCTGCTCTTCTCTTGCTCATCACTGATCTCTTCCTCTGTGCTGCTCATCGCTGCACTTCTCTTGCTTCCTGCTGCTCTTCGTTGTAGTCTCTTGCTCTTGCTAATGAATCGGACCGCCCTTGCTAAGGCGGTTGCTAAGGACCCCTCTATTATGGTGACAGCATCAGCTGGAGGTAAGGGGACATAATCCAATCCTACCTTTGGTCCTCCATTAAACGTAAGGAAAACATCACCCGAATAAAAAGCGCGGGAAAAGGGAGATAATCCAGTCCAAATACCGGTCAAGCATGCGTAGACGACACATCAGGGTCGCAACACGTGACTTACCTCACTTCCGTAAACATATAATGGAAAAATGACTGGAAAATTCACCACCTCTGGTTGCGCATGCGCGTAAACCATTTCCGGTTCATCCCACGCATGCCCGGTCCGCCCATCCGGATCCTTTCACGTGACTTACGTCATTTCCGTAAACAATGGAAAATGGCGGGAAAATCCACTTCCAGTACTTCCTGTTCCGGCCACGTGACTTCCACTTCCGGTGACATCATATCCGGCACCTCCTTGAACTGTGCCCATATACTATTCATGAATGTTAAATTAGGCATATGTTCACTATTTTCAAATGGTGTGTGTACAAAACTTTTCAGCCTATGCCAATGTAACTAAAAGGTAGAATTCTCAAAAATAACAAACAGTTGGATTATACATACTTTTTTCAGTTTCTTCGTTTTCCGCACTGTAATGGGAATCAAAATAGCATTACATGTTTTGCATTAACATTTTGTAATTTTTTTAATATGACATACATGAATATTGCACATAAAATACTATATTTAAAATAAAGAAACATGTTTTTACAAAAAAATCATGTATTTTATTAATTCACACAAAATTTTAGTTCTATACTATGCAGTATTATAATAAACTATATACATTGTATTATATTGTTTATGTTGTTTACAATTCATTCATTTATAGCTCACATGGGGTCCGTCTGTCCATTAAGTATTCTAATTTTGATCTTCTTGAGAACCGACGAATCTAACCAATGTGAGGTCTTTTTACTATCTCACGGATGATACATGTACCAATCCTAGTGGACAGCTAATCCCAGAGGGTATTACATCATGAATATTTCTTCCTAAAACAACTTCATTTTTTAACACGTGTTGACATCTTTTATTTTGGTCAGTTTTTAAATTATATTGAAAATTGGTTTTAATTTCTTCAAGGAGAGATAACTTCTAAAGGTTTTAGTCACAGGCGAACACAATGAAGTTTACTTTAGAGATGATAAATATATGAGTTGAAAAGCATAAGCAGATAAATACCTTTCCGCGTCTCCTGCTTCTTTCGGGAAGCAAAAGGAAACTGCAGCATTCCCTATATAAGTAAGAGACATAAATTAATTTTTTTCCGTTGTAATTGTTTTAGGAGAACAGCCTAAAGATTTTCTTTGCCCTACATTTTCGAGAGTATCTGATCTTGATTTCAACATGTTCAAGTAGTTACTAAATTTAATGTACAATCTTTAACAGGAATTTAAAATGAAAAGTTTGAAAATAGGCAAAATCTCTTCCGAGCATTTATGAGTTCAGTCGCAATACAACCTTTCAACAAAATAGCTAATCCACATCTTAAATTATTTCACCATTGATAGGCTATTTAAACGATTATTGAGAAACATCACTACAATTTGAATATTAAATTTTTAAATACAGGCTTACATTTTGTGTGCAGAATACGACTGAAATATTGTCTTGCTAGTACTGTTGCAACTACCACTGACAGGACAAAAAATCCTAGCCCAACGATTAAAAGAACTGGTGTTTTTTTATTCCGAATTTGGCTTTCCGATTGAATACCTACAAAGCAGTAAATATTTTAAGAAGATTTAAATCTTAGAAGCTCTACATCGTAAATCCAAATATCACCTAAAGACGTAACTTACTTGATAAATAATTCATAGCTGCCATCTCCAAAACGAGACTTTTTGTAATGTTTTATCCTAGCGTTGTTGTCAGCTATGACTAATCGTTGAATTCCAATTACATTGTTTTTCTCACATTTGTTTGTGTTTCACGTATGATGGGAAATTGCCTCATTAAAGTCTTCCGCGTTTACAAACGGGAAGACCACTGCATTTCTTATTCTTATGCTTATTCCTTTCCACAAAGTGTCTAACTCTGAAATATTTTTTTGTTTTGCGACATATCGAAATGATAATTGATATAATATTTCGTAATGATGAACTGGATTAAGGATTAACCCTGCGAGTAAAGACCTATCTGCCTAAACCCTGTAAACCGAAATTTTCGATATCATACGACACAACTTTCTTCTCATTCCGTCATTAAATTTTGATGACTCATTATCAGAGTTATTTCCCCTTGAACATTAGATAAAACGCGTTAATGGTAAAAAGTCATCAACCATTTGTTATGGAAATTTGGGACTTCCACCAACAGTTATCAGATGTCTTATTCTTCAAAATGTGAAAGGTCAGTGTTCCATTTGTTGTCGAAATAACACAGAAACAGTAACAAATATGTGATGAAATTGGTAAAAAAGTCATCTGGCCAAGATCTAAATGTTTCTCGTCTGGTTTGAAGTTGACTCCTGATAGGATTTAGTGTCCTTGACACTTGTTTATTCTATACTATATCTCGAAATCCGTAATAGATATGAAGGAAATGTCATACAAAAAAAAGAAGTTTCAAAAGATCTACATTTTTGAACCAAGGTCAAAGGTCAGAAATCAAGGTTATTGAAAAATCCCTTAGCAACCGATGAAAAAGTTCCTAGCAACCATATATATTAATGTCCAGGACTCTTACTTACAGATCATAATGGAAGGTGAATGGTCAAGGTAATTGAAAAAATCCAGAGCAACCGATTGAAAAGTACCTAGGATCACAAGCCTGTCAATACTGAGGTTGTGAGTCCAAATCTCACCTGTGGCGGGGTGTGTTCGACTTAATTGACAAAGATTGTCGGTGGTTCTCTCCGGGTACTCCGGCCTCCTCTACCAATACAAACTTGCCGCCGCGAAATAGCCAAATGTTTAGAAAACGGCGTAGAACCCTAACCAAACGAACAAACAAGGGAAAGACCTTGCTATTGTTCTCTGAAATAAATATATCTTGCACATGTGTATATACAATTATGATAGAGTGGATTTTCTTACAAATCCTTTTTTGTACATAATACTAATACTTTTAACTTTCCAGTTATGATTGATGTCATTCCAGGCTGCACTTCAAATATTTTGCAATTACTTGATTTAGATTTCAGAGTTTGGCGATTGTGTTGTAATCTTATGCTGTTCTTGTAAACCAGCCAGCCAAAGTTCCAGTAGTAATAATCAATTAAAATCTGATTATAAGGTTAATTTCTATTGGTCATCTTTTGGATTGAATTTTCTTATTGGTCTATTTGACCATGTGATTAATCAGAGAGGGAATTGCGATCTTGAAGGTGGATCTTTGTTTATTTCATCTTAATGTCTTTAGAATTCCCTATTAGATTAGATAGACATTTGTTTATTAAGCGGACCAATTTCACAGGATCAGTGAATCATAAGTCATAGATGATCTTTGACAGGAAATCAATTTTATTATTGGTCAGTTTACTTTATGTTCTTTGTGCAGTGGCTGAGATAATTGGATTGAGTGTATTTTCACTTGAATTTCAATTTTTAAAATGAGTATTTTGTAAAAACCCTTTGCCCAATGTTTGAGAGCTGTTTGTGAGATATGACAACTGGATATTTTTAGTACTGGTACATTAGTACTAAAGAACGTAGTAGATTATGTATACTTAAAATTATAGAATATAGATGATCCACCTGTCGATGAATATATAGCAATGTCAGTAAACTCTAGGGGCGCCACTCTTTACAGTAAACTGGTCCCAAAATAGGCTGGAAAAGGTATAGAGAAGCGGAATCCTGTTTTCAAATAACGTGACCCAAAACAGCTCCATCTGGCGTTTACTGACATTGCTAGAATATATTTATGTACAAACTCAGTTCGATCCACAAACTGGTGAGTTAATCTGTGCATTAAATAACTGTATATTGATGTTATCTATTTTTGTACATGTAGTTAGAAAATGTGGAGTTAACTCCCATTTTAATATCAGTATTTTGCTAAGAATGAAACATGGAGTGAAATATTAATATTTTGTGTTTTCAATGAGTTCAAAATAGTGGACCATAATAATGAAAGTTTGAAATTGTCAGTATTGATGATTTCAGTTACTTTGAGAAATATATTTTTGTAGTTAAAGTTGTATACAATAGTCACTTGTATACCGTGTGTGTTGTTATTTACATAGAGTATATATCATGTAGTAATAGTAAGATACAATATTGTACATTTTATTTCACTCGTGATTGACCATATGTTACTCTTTAGTACACAGTGTGGAAATAGTATAATACGACAGTCTTATTATGATAGGAGATACTGTTCAGGTATGTCCGAGTTTATAAACTTAACTAACTGTTGTTTCATATGATTTCAATTTATTGTTATTGTGATTCTAGGGTTATTAATTTGTACATTCTACGTGAATAAAGAACCATAAAAATTAGATGAATTTGGTATTTGTACTGCCTGGAAATCAGATTATTACACAATAGGAAACCTTTCTCTACACAAAGCACGAATCTACAGTTTTAGTAAACTTGATAATTTTGTTAAATTGTACCCTATTTTAATTTTCTTTTCTCGTCAATTGCTCTTGCCTCAATATAAAAGTCTTGTCGATACATATTGCTGATATATTTTTAACACATTTACTATATATATATATATGTATGATTATTTATTAGAGAGTAACTGAAAGCATTTACCTGTTGAGGTATAAGTTGAACTAAGGATTGCATCATCTTCTATAAAATATTGATGTTAATAATATTTGCAATAACATAAAACGATTATAATATATCTAATTAATTTAATAATGAATTATTATTGGCTTTAATACGACTAAAACTATCCTTTCAACACAGAATCATTAACTCGCCCAATTTCGAAAAACCCGTCCAATACGGATTTTTTTCTTCCGTTCTGTATTGGCCGAGTTTTCCCGTATTGGCCGACATCCGGGGATTTTGACACATGCATATCTATAGGGACGTCGCACTGTTGGACGATTGTGCAAAAAGCTACTTAGATTTTTTTCTTTTCATTTTTTACCCCACTTGTGACCATTCATTTTACTTGTCTCAAAAAGTTTAACTAGAAAATAGATGATTGTTTTTCATTCTTTACATAATACTTTCGTAACTTCACGTTCATGCATAAGATTCCCTTGCGCTCTTAGAGAATTGTGGTTCAATTTCACAGACTATATTTAAAAGATAATTCTATGTAATGTTTATGAAAAGTTAATTAATAAAGATATTATTTAACAACAATTTGGGTATTGGCTGAGTTATTGGTCCTCGGCCTGCTGCATTGGCCTTCGCCTTCGTCTGAGGCCAATACAGCAAGCCTCGGACCAATAACTAAGCCAATACAGAAATTGTTAATTAATAATATCATATTATTATACATTACCATAGCAAAAACTGGTAAAATAACTAAGTTGATTTTAGCGTGCAAATCAAATAACCCCAATTTTTCTCCGCCAGCATGAAATAACCTGTTATTTTGCTCTCGTCAATTCACGCGATAATTAATGAGAGCAAAATAACTCTCTCGCGAGAATCGACGAGAGCGAAATAACAGAAATTTTGTCCAGGAGTTTAGTTTAGTATATAATAATAACGTTATGTCCTTCAGAAGGCGGTAATATCCATAATTATTAAATCTCAAAAGAGGAATTTTTCCTCGGACCAGAGGCCCTAGAAAAAATAACCCTTCTTCGATTTAATAATTATGTATATTACCTTCTTCTGAAGGCCACAGTTGTGTAGTGTTTTCTGTCACGAGGGGAAGATTAGCAGAATAATCTCCTATATTAACCTGATCCGGGGATTTATTTTTTTTGCGATATGAATTCTTATCTACAAAAATGTTTTCCTAGCGTCGTCTGATGACAGAAGTCAATGATCGGGAATAAGAAGTAAAAAACAACTTCGGGTTAGAGCATCTGTAATAATACGCATAGATACTCTTTTTACTAATATATATATTATCGTGAAATATAACTACACAATGTAAAAAACCCAGAAATGGCATGTAGCCGGTTATTTTCACATGCAATAATGGGCTTAAAAGATGGATAAATGCCTTCGAGACCCTAAAAATGGTTCAAATGAAGTATTTTACGGGATATTATTAAAGTGGCATTAAATATTAAAATACACTTTTCTTTATAGCATGTATACGCTTTATATAATAACATATCTTGAGATTGTATGTTTATGTTGAGAAAAATGTGAACTCAGTTTTATAAAATATGCAAAGGACGATTCGGCTTATAATTTTCTTTTATTCCACATGTGGATTTTTCCACTTTTTAGTCAAAAAATACACTCGTTGTAAGTTTTTAAGATAATTAACAAAAACACTCGTGTATATGATTTAGTAACTATAAAGAAAAGTCCTTACTCTTATAAATATAACAACACTGTCAACATAACACCACCAGGTACGGTTTGTATTCTCTGAGATATGGCGCGGCAAAATTGTGGAACAAACTTCCAAATGAAATGCGGGATGGAATAAGTTTAAATAATTTAAAAAACTTGATAAGTAAATGGGATGTGGATGGGGTCATGTGTATTTTTTATTCCTTAAATTTTATTTTATTCCTCAATTTTCTCCGTGTCATGTCTCAGTGATATGCATTTTTAATTTTTTGTTTGTTTTCGCTTTGCTATATTTGTTTGTTTTAGGCGGTTTTAGTTTCTATTTTTTTATGATAGTGCTGATAACCTAAATATCTGCTTTCGCATTTTAACTATGCTTGAATTTTATATATGTGTCAATGTATGTCCATGTATGTCTGTGTGTATATATAATGTATGTGTAATTTGTATATCGGTTTTCAATTGTTCATTGTTTTATGTACCGATTTTAAATAAAATTTACTTGACTTGACTTGAAGAAAATCACATGTCGGCGTCCCTTTAAGATAGATTTAACATTTTCAACCACAAAAATTTAAACAACTTACTCACCTGTACTTCCAATTAAAACACGAAAACGTTTTGTAGACACTGGTCCGTTGGTTGAATTGACTAAAATGCATTTATATACACCCACATTTTGTGTGGTCAAATTGAAAATGACCAAGTCATAATTTCTAGTGGCGTTGTCTACTTCCAGATTTACATTAGTCAAATTTATTGAAGGATTTTTTTTAGTCCCATCATAAAATAGAACGTCTTTAAATGTATCAACTGGAACACGCCATTGACCTCTAGAATACATTTCTGAACTTCCTGTACATTTCAAACGGATGGTAGCTCCTCCCAGAGCCAAAATTGTGTGTTCTGTTTCCATTGCTTTCGAATAAACTGGAAAATAAATTAGAAGGAACTTTCCATATTATAATTATTATTATAATTAAGGATGATCGTTGGTCTAATAGGAAATAAATAGGATTTGAAATGAGTGTTTTAGTTTGAGAGAAGAAATGCATAGTAAACAAATAGGCAAGAAAAAAATATATGTTCATGTGCTCATTTAAGGGCGATAAGACCTTGAAAATTTGCAGGAAATGGGTTTTCTCTGAATATTTCATTGTCTTTGCATTGACAACTTCAGTCTGTCAAAGATGTATGAAAAAATAAAAAGGATTTCATAAAATTTTGTCAAATACCATTTTAAGGTATAGATGATTGAATTATAAAAGAAAAAGTAGGGGTTCATGGGCAAAAAATTTCATGTTTAAGAAATGGATAAAACCCGAGGATTCGGAAAATCTGACAAAAAGACCAAAACATGACCAGCG
Source organism: Mytilisepta virgata (assembly GCA_028015205.1). Lineage (NCBI taxonomy): Eukaryota > Metazoa > Mollusca > Bivalvia > Mytilida > Mytilidae > Mytilisepta > Mytilisepta virgata. The sequence goes on from CM051513.1 coordinate 26,634,737, forward strand.
ATCATCCTTAAGCTTTGGCTTTCATTAGGAAGATCTTACTGTATTTCTTAGGGTTATTTTATTTTTTTTTCTTATGACAAAATTTAAAAGGGTCACTAAGTCTTGTTTCGAAACATATCACAATGATCTTTGGAATGAAGGGTCAGTCAGACATTGGCTAACTACCTTCCTCCCTTACAAGAGTTTCCATTTACCATGTAAGAGTTAAGTCCCCTGTTACTCTTATGCTTCTTATCACTACTCCGAAACAGTTAGAGATATCGACATGAACCTTTTGCAATGTCTTCGGTTCATCTATGTTACATTTGGAAGAACTAAAGACCCCACATGAGGCATGATAGTACACAAATTTAAAAATAAACAAAGTTATTTATAGGATGAACACAAAACGTTTGTACAGTTAAAACATATATTAAGAAGGCACTGTTGTTTAAATCATATAAAATATGTTGTTACAAATGAATGAAGAAATATCATTTTGTATTAAAGACTGCAATAATCATTCGACAAAATTTTGACAACCCTACAAGTATATATTTGTCATCACAATTCATAAGTTTATTGAAACTTAAAGCATTTTGAAACTAATAGTAGCATTTGACAAGAATTTGCATTGTTCTTCATGAAAAATTGTGCAGTTATATACATTGTAGGTAGTGAAATTCATCACCCAACTCTTTTAAATTACAAAAATCACAAACTCTTTCAGATCTAACAGAATCTATTGGCAATCTATGGTTGCAGCATCTAAACTATACGTTAAATCAGAAGGTAGTATAGTAAAATAATTCTCTAGCTCAAAATCATATTTATACATTCCGTAATTGATGCACTTTGAAGAACCTCATTTGCAAATGAATGAATATAATACTGCTTAACTCTCTTTGACAAACAAACATTCATAGGTACAAATTGCTAAATCCAATACTGAATATTATCGCTAGTAATCAAAATGGTTTTACCACAGATAAATCATTTAGAGTGATAAACATTAGCGTTATCTAGCCTTACGATCATTTCATATAATAAATGTAAGAGAAAGTTATACCTTTTTACCATTAACAATTCGTTCACAGAATCCTACTATTAAAGAATTAATACCCATATACAATAGGACTCCATGGCCTTATTCCCATTAACCAATGAATATATCAACTAGTAAAGACAATTTGCTGGCTATTTTTTAAACATATAACATAGCTTTTCTTGCCAGATGTAGAAGTGTAGTTTTACACTTATGGACATTACACTTTTTAGATATCGGCAAAAGAATACTGAAGCAACAAAACAGTGGAAAAGTCCAATGAGAAGACAAAGTCAATAAAATGGAGCACAATAAGCAAACGTCACAAGGATACATGTATAACTAAAAGAAAAAAAACGTGTAGTAAACCAAACTAAACTAGAACAAGACAGCACAGAAACTACACACTCATTAAAAATCAGGAATGACATCATGTGCCCAGGACGAGTAATCATCTGCTGTTCCGTTAATGGCACCCGTCACATTACAAGTGAAGTGTAAAGTCCGTTGAGGTGTCAATTCCAGAAGGACGTGAAATCTAACAGAAGATATCTAGTATCATACGCGAGAAAGAAACTTCGTATAAGCCAAACAATTCGTGGTGAAAAGCGTAAAACGTTTGAAGTGATGAAATTTACAGAAACTAAACATAACCCTGTCTTAAAGGTTTATGTGACCGCAATCTCGTTCGTATAAATAACATGCGTGGTAGTAACGGATCAACTGTGAAATGTACATCCTTTGGGCTTGAGACCTTGGCATGTTACTGCTAAAAAGAAAGGGGAAGTTCACAATCGGAATATTAAATTCATCACGTTCGTCATAAAGTTTCAGTCTCCCATTATTATCTGTTTACAAGTACAAATCTAGATATGAAGCAAATGTTGGTGTGTTTGTAGTCTCCTTAATTTCAGGTTCACTGAAATAGATGAGAGTAGGTAATCCTTAAAGTAAAGCGGCGCACAGTTTGTCCCATTTTGGACGCCGATCTTCTATTGAACAATATGTCCTCCAAACTTAACAAAATGTTGTCGATGAGAAATTCCTGCAAGTTAACAAAATCAATCTCAGAGAACTTTTTATTAGAATTAGTGTGTTTCTTGACAAAGTAAGCCGTGTCCATACCGAATACCAGCTAGGCATATCTTTGCTAACCTTGTTTAGTGCAGATACATTGGTGAATTAGCTGACAAGTGATAAATTAATTTATCGTGTGGGAGGGTTGTATTCATTGTAGAACAATCAAAATATTTTATGTTATTACAATGGGTAAGGTCTCTAGAAGAGATATATTTCTGTAACTCTTTAGAATATATTATTTACACCACTAGTTGAGTAGGCCTTAGCTAATGAGACCGTCCTTAAACGCTGTAAGTAAAGTAGTAAGGTGTTTTGAAAGGGGTTTATTAGTGCATTTGGCAGGGACTGCTATGTATCCTTGTTTTCATGGAAATTTATGATGGTTGGACATCCATTAAATGGAAGGGATGTTACAATTTTCATCAATTACAGCAATACCAAAGGAAGCTGTTATGAATGTGAATGTTATGTCTTTTGCAGACAAAACGATGTTGTTTGAAGCTTTGTCAGCTTGAACAATAACATAATTGTCATGAAGGTAGAACAGTGTTTTTCTGACTTGAGGAGAGTTAAAACGCTGTCATATTTAGAACTCATGGACAATCTAAGGTGTCGAATGCGAGCAAAAATTAATCGAATTTATAGACCTGATCAAATTCTATAATTTAAGTATTGAAAATCATCAACAATGAGTTGTGCGTATTTCATCCATGTTGTCACGTACGAAATACTGTTCTCCTTAATTTCGTTGCATTTTTCTTTAATGGCATTTCAAAAGTCATCAAAACTACCTGCTCTGACGTGCTTGTTACCCGGTCCTTTGATTGGCATCTTTGAAGACATTTAATGGGAGTTATTTCCCTTAACATGACTTTTACTGTTCGTCTTTCATACAAATGATATGTTAGAGTTGAGTTATCAACATGAAACGTCAAAGTTAGGGTCCATGACCCGAAACAAGTAAAATGAGGTCATGTCAAAGGTCAATGTAACGTTCTAAATTGTTACCATTTCTCCTCTGAAATGGTAAAAGCTGATAAAATGCAAATGCAAAAATGTTAAGGACCTTAAAACATAGTCTTGTTAAATCTGGGTAAAAGTCGTATGACGTCATTTTATAGGTGGAATTGCCCCTAGAACGTTTAAGATTTTTGTTTTTTGTTTATTTTTCAACAATGGTACATGATAAAGGGATGGGGTGTGTTGTTTTGACATCATGTATGGTTAACCTAAAATATGGTGTTAAGTCAAAGTCACGTTTTATTTTTAGACATTTGCTTGTTATCACTTCTTTTCTGAAATGGCTGAAAATATCCTAGGAAATGTAATGGGAAAGCTTTCGGAAGATTGAGACACACTTTTCCAAATTTGGATTAAAATTCGTAATAACATCCAAAAATTACAGTTTGTTCGTTTATAACTTGACGATGGTACGTGATAAAGGCATGAATAATTTTTGCAATAACCTAATGGAGTGACCAATGACCTTCAGAAAGTCAAAATCCACATTTAATTTATATAGTAAACTTGACATTTTTACTTGCAGGCTTGGTTAGTGTTGTTGCGCCAGGAAACTGGCGAGCTGATTCAAATCTTGGCAAGTACTTTAAAGATTTTTCCGCCTCTTGTGAACATGCATTTTATGTTTTTTTATCATATCACTTTCAATTAGTTTAAACGCTCAAATGGTACATTTTTAGGGAATTATGTTATTCGTCTTTTTAGGTATTAAAATTGAGCTTAAAATATTGCTGTGACATACAATGCAATACAATACAATATTTATTATAACAATTATGAATCCAAATATAACAGTTATAATTTGATATAATAACGACATATATAACGTATTAGAATTTAAAGACGAAACTTCCTATTCATTTCTGCAGGGGATTTTTGTTTCAAATTTTTGTTTTGTCTCCATAGCAACTTTAATTTCATGTGTTTTCTCTATATTGCTGATGTGTGGTACTTATTGGAAATAAAAATGTTTTCGTAAAATATTTAGAATACAGGCAAAATTTTTCGACATTATTGCAGTGTTCTGAATTACGTGTTAACATGTTCCATATATTTTAGTTTTGATAATAAAATTTGGTAAGTTATTTACTTCCGCCAAAAAATAACTGAGAAAGTTGAAGAAACTTTCCGCCATAAAACAAATTCTATAGGGGATCTTTTCCTTATTTTTACTATCTATTTAAAAATTTACCTATACTCTCGATTCGTTTTGTAAAAACAGCATAACACCGGCCTTTTTAAGGAGCTACATCAAGTTTTAATGCTTTTAATTTTAATCTAATTGTAAGAAAAGAGTTATTCTTTCTTTGTACAATAGACTTTCCCGCGATTTCTCCGTTTCAACGTTCGACGACGTGAGCAAAATTTACAAGTCTCATATATATCATCCTCCCAAGTCAAGGTTTTGTATCCACGTTCGTTCCTACAAACGCCTGACAACATGCATTAATATTTTACGAGTCGGAAGTGAACGATTTTCATTGGTTGCTTTTCTAGGTCAAACGAGAATGTATTTGCGTCGTAGGTAGATATTTTTAGATTACACACCAGGCGACGATATGTTCGACCCGCTTAATATGAATGAATGTTGTCAGGGGTTTGTAGGAACGAACTCGGATACAAAACCCTGACTTGGGAGGATGCATATATATGAACATGCTTCAATTTCTCGAATAAAACAAATCATCAATAAACAATCTTGATTAAAATTGATGCCGATATCGTCTTTCCAGTATTTACCTCGTATCTATAATATATTATCAAATCAAGATGACGGATATTCGGATGTTTACAGGATTATTGGTCTCTGACTTTTATAGAAAACATACTCAAAAATAGGAAAAAATATTGAGTTTATAATCTTTACTACAAATTTTGGGGAGTGTTTCTGAGAGCAAACAAAAGTTGAAACTTCATGTAACAAACACGTCATATTGGTGATATTATACATGTATAACTTTTCCTGGCAAAAATGTTTTTGACTTTTTTCAGAAAGTATTAAATAAACAAAAAATCTGTATGAATTTTACGGCTTTTGCACGATTTACCTTAAAACAGAATGTTTTTAGTCTCATCATTCATGTGTCATTGGATACATGCATAATTTCATGTATTTTCTGTATAATATGAGAAACCTTTTCATCTCTGTACGACGGATGTCGTATCGGATACCTTAAATTGCGCGAGACACAACACAACAATCTACCGCTTGTCGACTAGCAGAAATCAACGTCATAGAATCTTTAAGTCATAATGCCGTTGGGCTGGCCGATGTGCAGAAACAATAGGAAGTTTTGGTCTTTAAATGATATTTTCACAACTAGTTACCATGAAAACGTCTAAAACGTGAATATTAAGAATATGTTAATGACGTTCTTTGACTTTTTCAAGGCAGATCATAACGATTGATCATAAACTGGCTATCAAAAAGAAAAAAAAATCAAAAACATTTGTTTTATAGGTGCTTTATTTGTTAAACGTTGACCTTTTGTATTTCCCCTAAATTAAACTTCTGGAAAGAGGTACGGGAGATGTTTGGTAAAGAAATACCTTACAGTTGTTGTTTTCTACTAATAAAATATGCATAATTGTAATATCACAATGTACACAATGTATACAATGTGATAAAAAAAATTACCCTAACCGCCCTAAAGTTAGATAATACCGATCAATCATAAGAGAATAATAGGTTCTTACATGAGTTCAAAATGAAGACTGGAAAATCTTCAACGAGGATTTAAAATTCACGTCTTTCCCGAGTGGAGCGCAGCGGAGCGAAGGACGACGCTGGATTTTGAAAACGAGTTGAAGTTTTTCCAGTTCTTCACTTTTGATTCAATATAAGTACCTATTTCGTCCGTTAGTACTCGATTGTTAAGTTTTCTGTACCTAGGTAAATTTAATTATCACAGTCGAAGAAGTTAAATTAGTTATGTCTGATTTGTCAAAAGGTACGTGCATTTGTGAATGGCGCGATTTGATTGGTCTAAAACCAGTTGAAGATGAGGCCTCGAGCACTGGGAGATAAGGTCGCTTGAACCCATCCCTAAACGGGTCATCTCACACTGAAAAGGGTCATTTACTCATTTACTGAAGAATAAATAAATAGTCTGGTGGGGTCCATGTTTTTTGTTTTTAATTGCTGTGTTTGTATTGTTTTAGTCTTTTCTTCGTTGTTCTCGGAGTTTGTCAGTTGTTTTCTATTCCCTCCTCCTTCGAATATCCCTTTGGTTTTTTTTTACTTTACTTACTTACATACCTTATGCGACCTATTCGAATAACGAAGACAAGAATGACGTTCCCATTTCAGCAGTTGATGAATTCAATTTCTCTACTAATACCCCGTGTGGGTTTGGCTTGGCGGAATAAAATACCAAAATACATTTGATGCACTGTATGGCCATTTTGTTGAATGACAACTCATCAGCAGTGCCGTTTGTTTCTTATAGTGAATGTTTCTGGATGGCCTAATACAAAGGTCTGATCAACATCTTATACACAACCTTTAGTTAGACGAGAGACATATTTGACCCGGATCGGTTAATAGGCTTGTCACATAAATCCCTTTAAAACACCTTAAATAGGTTTTTTCCCCAAAAGTTTTCTCTAAATTTCTATTGGTGGGATTGATATTAGCCTCTACCGGCTCAAAATGATTTACCTAATGATGAGCTAATACCTCATCAGCGCCCAGTTTCCAATTATATTGGACAATTTGTTTCCTTTGTCCTCTAAGAAAGTTGCTCACAGGAAATTTTAGAAAGCCAACTCTGTAGAGATGAATTGAGAACATATTTTTTTTTGAAAATATTAACGATCCAGTTCTAGAGTTAAATGGGATATTAGTATGGACAGAGGGTACAATTCCTAAAACCTTGACCAATCCAAACAATGCAGCCAGCCACGATTTGACGATAACTGTGAGACGGCAAGGAAGAACGGAATAATTTTGAACGATGGTTCAATTTGCATCCAACTCCTGATAACGTAAGTAATTTCCATATATTCCATGTGAAAGCACGTCCAACATTTAAACAAAAGAGATCCAAGTATTGCCAAAACTTCGTCTCTGAAATAAGCTTCTTTTATAAAATATGGTTAAAACAGACAGGCAATTCTTCACCATCTACGAGATGGCAATACCTGTTTGACATCTTAACAGGATATTCCCAAAAAGAGTGGTGAAAATTTTTCGAAACATTCTTCTGACAAGAATTATTCTCGGGAATTTCAGAATATTAGAAATCGCACCGAAAAAAAAAACTAAAATGAACTATACATCTAATAATGAAGAAGACCATAATCGCCATTTCTCTTTGGACGAACTCAAAAATCCATGCCCATGACACAGGATGTGACCCATAATAGCCATTATAAACGTCTAAAACATCTTCCTGATATGTCCTTATAAACATTTTTGAAACTTCTAAATAAAGTATGGCAAAGTGGTGACAATATGGAAGCTGGCCACAGTTATCCCTATTCCAAAACCTGGGAAGGATCATTTTGAACCTTCGAACTATCGGCCAATAGCTCTCACTACACTGCGTTAGCAAGATCATGGAACGGATGATCACCAACCGCCAATTTGGTTCCTAAAGAGGAGCGGTCTCATGGCTAATATAAAGTGTGGATTCCGAGGAGCAGAAGCACGTTTGATCATCTTGTTCGCTTTGAATCTTTCATACGCAATGGGTTTGCTAAGGGTGAATATTGTGTTTGTTTTTAGAGAGGGCATTCTAATATGGGATTAGGAGGTAGGTTACCTACCATTATTTTAATTTTTCTTTTAGACAGACATTTCAAGGTAAAGATTAATACCACAGGTCTGACCTGAGACAAGAGATAAGTGTTCCTTAGGGGAGCATTATCTAGCATTAAAATAAAATTCATCTTAGCCATTCCAACAGAATTTGAAGGTTATCTGTTTGTTGATGATTTTTTATATGCTAAAGGGCTAAAAATATGAACAATATTGAAAGACAATTACAATTGTTTGAATAAAATTTTTAAGTAGGCTAAGGAAAATGGTTAATATTTTGCAGTTCAAAAACGGCCTGTATACATTTTTGTAATAAGAAAAAATTGCATTTAGATCCCGAACTAAGAATATATAAATTGCACATTAAAGTTGTTAAAATTGTCAAAGAAAATTCCTTGGACCTCTGTTCGATAGTAAACTTGACCTAAATGTAGATATTAATTAGATACACTTACACACAAAACCTAGTTAATTTAATCTGAATTTTATTCACAATTTATCATCTAAAAACAAAAAAATTAGCAATTTTGAAGTACAAAAAAGGAGGTAAGTCTAGTAAGAGTCGTTAATAAATAGTCACTTTTGAACTTGACCTAGATATTCATGAGATACACAAACATACCTTCAATCTGACTATTTGTTCACAAGTTGTCATCTGGAAATCCACATTTGAGCAATTTTGAGGTACAAAAAGGGTCATTACTCTAGTAAGAATTGTTGAAAAATCATCATTATACAACTTGACCTAGATCTTTATAAGATACATTCACAAAATATGCCTAGCTTCAATCTGACTTTTCATTTACATGTTATCAGTTGGAAACCAACTCGGGACACTCGGACGGACGGACGTTACCCATTTCTATAGCTCCCTTCGACGACGGGTCGGGAAAAAGGGAGTTTACAGTTGCAAAGTAAAGTTTTTGATCCAACTCGATCATTATCGTTTATCTGTAATTCTAAGTAGGTAGCATAACTGAACATGTGTAAAACATGTTAAAGGACTGAACTAATTTGTTAAAAAATATATTTATATAGAACAAAACCATTCAGTTTTGATGTTGATTACCTGTTAACTGTGAAATTAAATAGACTGCTGATACAAGCAACATCATCCTGAAGGAAAGAGGAAAACAAAAACATTAGCATGCATGAGACAAACGGTCTTTAATTTTTAAACTTGTTACAGGTATAACTAGTTTTATTAGGATTTCTATTTAGATTAGGTATAAAGAGAAACAAGCCTTGAGAACTGAAGAAACTTGTGACCTTAATGTTTTCGGTAAAATATAAATCCTCAAATGTTTATGACATTGGTTGTAAAATGCATTTTTCGGGAATATATTTTAAGAAATACATTAAACTTATCTCATATTAATTTAGCATAAAAAACGAAAGTCAGATGTTGCGTACCTGTCTCAATATGAATAAGTAATTTTCCAATGAGCTCATCAGACATTAAGGAGAATTTTTAGGACTACCTACAGACCTGCTGTTTTATTTAATCATGTCTCTATTGATGTTGGCTTTAATAGTTATCTGAGAATGAGAAACTCGTATTTAATTTGTAATTGAAAATATGTATTTTTATACCGCAAAAATCTGCAATAATATTTTAATTGAAAGAAAATGTACGCTATATTCTAAAAAATTAAACTAAATTTTATTATATGAGTATAAATATATTTGTCTCTTTTTAGAGTTGCTCTTATTTTATCTTAAGAGACTTAAATAAAATATTGTCTTGTCTTGATTTGAAAGATGACCTAAATGTTCTTCGAAAAATATGCTTACCCTTTCTGCGATAATAGGTCTTAGGTATCCACGAAGATATTACCCAACTAACGGACTAAACTGCAAAAATGATTTGTTCTGAGTCGATGTATAAAATACGTCAATTTTATTTTCATTTCCTTCCAAATTTGGCAAACAATGATGGTTCCAACAGGTTATTTCCTTTCGCTTATTTCCTCTATTATAAACATTTTCCTGTTCAAACAAAATATAAAAACGTATCTTGGGTAGATTTAAAAAAATATAATTAATTTTGTTTTACACCAATTCATCTGAAATGAGAGATAAAAAGAAAAACAAATGAAGAATAATAAAAGGTAACAAATGCAGAAGGTATTATTCCTTTGTAAGATCCTTGGTTTTAAATTTCGATATTTAATGTGTGATTCGATAAATGTTTCGACATTAATAAAGAGGGAGTTACACTAACCATGACTCTCTTCACTGATGAGCTTAGAACTGGACCTCTCTGGGGTCATTCGCGTGAACGATGACCCCAGAGAAGAATTTTACATTTAAAACTTGATATCGTCTAAAATGACTACATGAAAACAAAAGACATAATTGTTCCTTTAAAGTGCTTGCCAAAGTTGCAGTCATATTTTGGTTTTTAGCTCACCTGGCCAAAAGGCTCACTTGGCGTCCGTCGTCCTTCGTCGTCCGTCATCGTAAACTATTTAAAAAATCTTTTCCTCTGAAACTACTAAGCCAAATACTTTCAAAATTTATCTGGATGTTCCTTAGAATATTTAGTTTAGAAAATATATCCAGTGATTCGACCCATCAACAAACATGGCTGCTGTTGCTAAAAATAGAACATAGGGCTGAAATGCAGTTTTTGACTTATATCTCAAAAGCTAAAGCATTTAAAGCAAAACAAGCGGAATAAAAATGGTCATCAGATCACGATCGACCTTTAATGACAATTTGAGACGAATCGGTCAGCCCTTTGTTTAGTTAATGCCCCTGACTTGTTAATTTTAAGGAAATTTTGCAGTTTTAAGTTATTATCTTTAATATTATCATAGATAGAGAGAAAGTGTAAATAGCAAAAGTGTTCAGCAAAGTAACATATACAAATAAGTCAAATGATCAAAATGGTCAATTGATCCCTTAAGGAGTTATTGCTCTTGAAAGACAAATTTTTCACAAATTTCTTGTTAAAGCCACGTACATTTTCAAAAACTTCTTCTCTTAAACTACAAGACCAACTTAACTTTAACTGAATGTTCCTTGGGGGTATATTGCTTAAAATTATATCCACAGATTTGAACCATCAACAAACATGGCCGCTGTTGTTAAAAAATAGAACATAGCGGTGAATTGCAGTTTTTGGCTCATATCTGAAAAACAAACTAAAGCAGTTAAAAGAAAGCTGCCAAAAAGTAAAATTGTTTATGAGGTCAAGATCTACCTGCTATGAAATTTTTTAGACGAATCGGTCAACCCATTTAGGTTATTAGCTTGAAAAGAATTTTAGATAAAGACAAACTGTAAACCGCACAAATGTTGAACAAAGTAAGATCTACAAATAAATTGACGTGACCAAAATCGTCATTTGACCCCTTATAGGAGTTTTTGCCCTTGAAAGATTATTTACATGTAAACAGTAATTATCAGTAAAAATAATGGGCCGACATATTATCGCAGATGTTTAGAGCATAACTTGAAATAAATCAAATGGTATCTGTACAAGGAAAATGGGAGATCAAGGGTCAAGGTCATTGAAGACGTCCACAGCAACTGATGAAATCAAAATTGGTATCAAAGAATTGTACAAAGTAACCCGAAGCTCAGTTGCTAGTATTTCGATACTATCTCGAAATTTCCTGTTACAAAAATGTAAAATTTTCAAAAACTAAGGAGTATCGCCCTCGAGCATAACTCTGTGCTTAGATGGTTTTTGCTTTACCCTTTATGTCATTTTGTCATTTTTTATTCTACTTTTCAACTTTTGGGATTGTTGTTTTAGTTTTCAAATGTTAGGCCTTGAGAACAACTGATGAGTAGAAAATCTACTATTTGTGCACAACTTGTGCATCCAAATTGGTATCAAAGAGTTTTATTAGTACAAACCAGTTGTACTGTGAGACATTGCTCACTAGTGATACCCCCGCTTTTCGATAAGGTAGAGAAATAAACGAAGTCGACAAACAGGAAGTTGATGTCGCCTTGGTCCGTATTCAACGATATGGCGTACCAACAAAAGGCTAGTGACAAAATATCTAGTAATGTGATGAGTAGTTGAAGAGAAAAGTGTGACCAAAAATGTTATTACGGGCAGACGGACGGAACCACTTGAGTGGGATATAATTACTAGAAGTAAACTGAAAGGATACAATTTTGTTCATATATGAGGATTGTTGATCGAACATATACAAGTTCATGTATACCATATAATATACAATTTCCGTATATGATTTGGTATGAATCATGAAATAAAAAGTTCACTTCTCACCCCATGACTATTCAGTCAATATATGGAACAGGGAAATAAATATAAAGAAAAACATATGCTATGACCAAATTATGGTAATTGAATATACAAAAATAAAAATTTGGATCCATTAAGAAATAAATAGAATAGAGAATGGAAACAGGGAATGTGTCAAAGAGACAACAACCCGACCAAAGAGCAGAAACAGCTCAAGGCTACCTATGGGCCTTCAACGCAGCGAGAAAATCCCTAATCCTGATGCAGGCTTCATTTGGCCCCTAAACAATAATGTATTTTGTTCAGCGAAATAGACGACACACAAAACTCGGAAATATAAAATTGAACCAAAATTTAAAAAAAACACGCTAGACTAACAAAGACTAGAGGTTCCTAACTTGGGACAGGCGTAAAAATCCGGAGGGGTTAAATATGTTTTATCAGATCTCAACCCTCCCCCTATATATACATCTAGCCAATGTGGAATAAACAAACACACACCCATACACACAGTAAAACTAAGTTCAAAAGATGTCCGAGTCCGATGTTAAAAAAGGTAACAGAAGAAACTAAGCAAAATGACAATGATCAATATGTATTAACACAGGACTACTAGCAGTTACTGTCATGACAGTTCCAGACCTCAAGTAAACTGATCGGAAGATGATGTCTATATCATATAGAAAATCTGCCACAATCCCTTCCGTTAGGGGTTTAGTATCATGCCATAATAAATTATACGAGAAGAACATAACCCGTATCATGCAAACAATTGGTTTTAGGATAAATGTGTTTATTTCCGATGCAAAGACCCTATGAGTAAATTTTAATTAATTTCCAAAAATGTCATCTTTAATGACTTGACAACACTATCGTAACTATATGCCTTCTTGATAAGTCTGTTTAAAGGTTTGATTAGCTTATCAGGGGAACGTCGACATGTTTGTGCTTTGTATAGAATATTACCATAAAAGATGGGATGTGAAATACCTGAAAATATAAGATGTTTACACGTTGATTTATATTTACGAATGAGTTCCTTGTACCGATTAGTAAAACTTTTGACAAGTTTGTGATATCGAATTCCCTGGCGTAATAGTATTTTAGTAATTTATTTCATTAAAATCAAATACGTTCTTACATACACTGTACATGTGTACATGCTGTATGCTGAGAAAATAAAATCAGTTACACTGAGAAAAAACCAAGAGAGCAGCATTTATGAATAAATAAAACCTGAACATATTTTATTCTATATTAATTTTAAAAACATTGTTAAATTCAGACCAATAAAATGTTTTCACATTTTATGGAAAAATGAAAAAAAAAAAAATTTGTCGTCAAGAACTAATTAAAAAATATTAATGCATTATTCCGGTGCTAAGAGAAATAAGTCGGAAAAGGAAACCGAGGAGATTTGTTGAAAATATGAAGTTTATTAGAAAAATTCATGGAAAAACTTTACTGGATTCTATATAAGGTATTTTATTCTGACTCTTGTTAACAATAGTTTTTTTCTTTTATCATTATGCCATAATATTTACATAATTATATAGTCTTAGCACTATTAATGACTCAGAAATCGACGAAATATGCATATCTTGTGCATCAAAATGTTGATAGAATATGTATCATACCGTTTGATTTATAGTATAAACGCTGAAAGGATGATCTTCAGAATTATTTTTGTGTACAAGAGATTGGTATTGGTTTCGTACCCATGACTTTCTCCAGATGATATAACGGTAGTAGAGTTACTGATATCACTATCAGAATCAGATTTTACATTTTCTATACACTCTCTTAGTATTGACTGGTGTACTAGGAGGGCATTCAGTACAATATTATTCAATTTAGTGCCTTCTCTGTTCGGAACTTCTTCATCAATTTGTCTTGTAAGGAAATCAGAATTGTTATTATTAATAGGTCCGATTTCATCATACTGAGTATCTCCAGATGTTGTTTGCAAGCCATGTATTCTACGACGCTTTTTGTAATAGCAAAATAAAACAATATGTATACGAAGAAAACATAGATCACCGGTAAGCCCTCCGAATGTAGGAAAAACGACTGCTGATTGGGATAGTCTTCGGAATGTGTGCCTCTTTCTGGAAAGACAGTACGATTATTAAGTGAACATATGGTAAAAGGTTTTTTGATGGATGTGCTTATATTTTTGGGAAAAAAAATTAATGTATATATAAAGACACGTGTCACAAAATTCCGAAAATATATCGACCAATTGCAAGCAGCTTTGATATAGCTATACACTTTTAACGAGTACATAACTGAGAATGGAAGGTTTACTTCCCGATAGTAACGGGTTTTGGCATCTGAACCAAATAAGACTAATCCGACACTGTTGTGTTAAAATATTTCTGAGAGAGTAGACTTTTCTTGATTGGTACCTTATTACTTATCTTTCTTTGGGTCATATGTTTTAAAAATTAATTTAATTTTAAAATTGTTTTCAATTAATTAGCTATTTGTATCAAATAACTGCATGTTGAATAAGAACAAAAGAGGTAACATGCATTTTGTATTCCGGTTCTACCTTAAAGTGCATTTAATTTACTTCATTGTTTTTACTTTTTGTGACACACCTCAAATAAATGTTCTCTTTTTTTTCAAAACTTCCGAAAATTTAAATTAAGATAAAATAACAATACTGTTCTTGGATGAGAGGAATGTCTTTTCGGTACTGACCAGAATTTAGTGATTAATATTAGTATCTTTGGATTGTTATTTTATAACTGTATAGAATTCGGGAAATAACAAGTAGCTTCCAAGGACATAACACTATCCATAATGGGCTTTTGGGATTTTGAATTTTAAAAATCCTTTAATTGTTTATTAATGAACTCTCTGAAATCGAAAATAAATTATAGTTAAACGGTAAATATAAATTACAATTAGACATTTGTTATATCATTAAAAATGACAGCATTAAAGTCACCGAAGTAACACTTAAGCATGTTATCATAGGTTTTAGTATCTATAGCGTCTACCAAAGGGTGATTATGTATTTAAATAAGCCGACAGGCTGTTTTGGACAACGTGTTTATTTGGTCATTTGTTTTACAGTACATGTATTTAATTAAGTTCCATCGAAAAGAGAATGAATGATTGCATTGTCCTATCTCCAGTTGAATTTGTCAGTTTCATGTAGTCAGGTATATCATGAATCATGATGCACTAGATTTGGATATTTGTACAAGTTATATCTTAAAATTTGTGTCTGTAAGAGCAAACATAGAACGCTAGTTCAATTAAAATGCTATCTTGTGGGAAAGCTTTAAATCTAAAAAGACCCAAACATAAGCTACGAATATGACCAAACTTTAACAAGTTACAAAATTATTTTCATTTATCGATCACATCACAATGAATAGTGTCATTTCACGAAATAAATAACAGATTAAAGTACCTACAATGTAACAGATTTGTTATGTGCCACTTTCGGTAGACATTCAGTCTATTTTTCTATAATATCATTCCAACTTCAATAGCTTGACGATGGCTCCAACAATGTATTTCCGTTTTTTTTTTAATTCTTCTATTGTAAAACGTGTCCTCGTTTTAATATTTTGCATAAAGGTATATAAGATACATCTAGAAATACATATTAGTTATTTTGGTTCTCTTCTCGTGTGTCATTAAAACAATCAACTAATGAGGCAAGTTAAAATAACATGCAAACAATTGCAAAAACATCATTCTTTTTATTTCTTAGATAATTGGTTTAAAAATTTGATTTTAAATGTAGAACTCGTAAAATTTTAAAGAGCGCTTCACACTTATAACAATACTCCACTTAACAAGAGGTAACATAGATATGGACCATGCTGGAGTCACTCTTATGTATATACACATTAAGACTGGAATTTCTTGTTTAATATTGCACTAATATATTTAGGTATATTTATGTCAAATTGAAACACACCATGTTGTTGTTAGGTATATTGTGTTCACAAATGTTGCCGCTATTAGTAAAAAATATCGAGGTTATTACCATTACGTTACCTGGAACATCCTGGAGTTTTGCGAGCATCATGTGGACAATTACTGTTTATTGGGGCAAAGTACTTGTCAAGAGTTTCAGTTACAATATTGTTAACTAATCTTTCAACCTTGAAGCTCTGCGAGTAAGCATATAGATTCCCTAGATAATAAATAAAAATTGCAATCAGCTGAAGAAATTTACGGTTCGACAGGTGACCATTAGTGATTAGCAAAATATTAAACTACAACACATAATAATTTTGTCCCTACCAAATATATTGTTGTCGCAAATCATTAATTAGAAAAGGGTTAAAAAGAAGACGAATAAACAACGTCCAGTGAAAAATATATGTTTTCTATTTTAGGACAAACACCTATAAAATACTGCGGAATTAACTTGTTTGTTTTTAGTTGTATAGTCCTGGTATTGATCTATTAGTAATATAAATATATATATAATTTAAAATTACAAAAAAAAATGACGAATCACATACAACATTCGCGTGTTAAATGCTTAAAAAATCATTTCTAGATAATAATCCAATGGTTAACAGGATATGTATTCGATCATTAGTGTCGATGAGAATGATTACGGGAAGTATTCTAATATGAAAAATTTCCGCGTGCATGTTTGGTTGAAACATGAAATAAATAGGTCAATTCCGGTTCGATGACAGCAACCAGGAGAAATTAAATACGAATGATCTGTAACGACCTAATTGCTATATTTAAACACATTGAAGTGAAGTTCAGCACACTTCAGTGATACAACCTGAAGTGGCGGGGCAAAAAATCAGTTTATCCAGAACAATCCATATTTGGACAAAAAATCCACCCATGTCATTATTGTTAGGTGTCCCAAAATTGGCCCAAAGCTTCGAGTAAAATTCATAGTTTTATCTGTTATTCTAGATCGGGTGTAGTATTTATCATATATTTGTGTTGTGACCAACGCTTTTTGCCAGTGACAAATAAAGTCTACCTATATTATTTGTAGATTAAGTATTAATTTGGAATAGATGGTCTATTTCTGTCGTTTCATTTAATTTTGTATGATCAAATCGCATGTTGACGAAATAACAATCAAAAAATACTAATATTAGATATAGTAAATTTATACTATGTTGTATACGACGCATTTCAAGGAGTTACCTCTCATCAGCAGCATTTAAACCGAAACATTTGGAAGACCAAAATCAAAACTTATATTAAAGAAGAAGTACTCATAACCAAAAATACCGAAATAGGAAGCCACATTTCAGCTAAGAAGATCTACCATGTGCAATACAAGGAATGAACCCTTAGTATTTCTATTATTTTTGAATTTTGCTAAATACTGGTAATTCCTGTAAAAAATCAATGAATAATCATGTCAGACATACCCTTGGAGACCTAGGTTCAACCATGCAATCATCGTCCCAGGAGATTTTCGGATATAATTCTACAGTTTTTTCGGATATAATTCTACAGAGGGCACCATTTTCTTTGTGACAAATTCTTTTAAATTCGTAAAAAACATTGTCTAGTTTCTTTTTACAGTATTTCAAAGTTCTATATATGCCCACTGACATGACTGATCCTGCCAATATTACAAGAAATCGTTTGACGCTAGTTAAATCTCAGACTTAATTAGTGGCTCGTAAAGTTCACTTTAAGGTGGGGTTCTTGGTTTCTTTAAACAAAAATGATGCTTGATTTAATTTAAACCACTAGTAAATACACCAATAGTGTATGTCTGTGCATGAATTTTTAAAAATTATAACCACACTGACACATAAAGCTGATCACCCTGTTGTTTTTCAATTCAGTGTAAAAGAAATGTAAGACATGTATTTGTAATAGGATTACGAACATTGATGATACCTTTCCTGTTGACATGAAAGCGTTATTTCAGATTTAGAACTAAATGCAAAATGTTGTAATACGTAAAATGTAATCTATATGAGAATAGTATTCAAAGTTAATGTTTTTATTTCTCAAAATCATACGAGTCATTTCCAAAAATCTTCTCATCACTTATTCTGTCTGTTTTAGAAATAATATCATGATCAATTTTAACATAAAAAACTCTGTCATCGATCCCACGAATAACACTAATACCGCTAGAAGGACCTGCTTCGTGAAGTATTTCTGAATAATTTAAGCCAGTAGCATTAACCTGTAAAAGAATGTGATATATTAGCAATAAAAAGGGTGGGAAAAACTTAGTTCATACATTACACACAAATCTCACTTAGGATACATTGAGTCTTCTTAATAATCATCTTTCTTTTGTATTATGAGATATACAAAAATGTACGATATTCAAGAGAAAAATTCTTCTACATTATTTAACAAGCATTAGCTAACTTTCAGTGGAAAATCTTAAAATGCACGTCTTTCCAGAGTGAAGTGCAGCAACATGTAGATAAATAAGCTGAAATTGGCGTAAGATTGAAATAAATCAACCAAACTATTACAAGTTCCTCATTCAAACTTCCGAATCTTTTTTTTTATATTATACATTTTCTCAAACACCGGTTTCGACGCGGTTTAAAAAGTAAAGTACTTTTGAATGTTCTTAAAAAGTATAAGTTAAATAAGAATCTTCTCAACAAACGTAATGATTCAAAAAGGCTAAATTCAATTTAGTTTATTTGCTTGATGTACGTAATTGACCTTTTTGAATAACAGCTTCCTGAAATGAACATTCTGTGCCTTATAGTGTAATAATAATAATATTTAAGAAAATTAAAAACAAAATTTGAAACTGTGCATTATTGTATTAAAATCAAACAGCAATTAAAGTATTTGGTAAATCCAATACTAATATTTAATTGCTGATTTATAAAAAGAACACGTTTTTTTTAAATCTTTGTTTATATTCTTTGAGCCAGCACGGGTATCTTGTATTAAATTTGTTTTCGTCATTAAATATCAGTGTATCAATAAACCATGTGTAGGAAAATTCTACTGGTTTTCCTATAACGAATGTACAGCAGGATATGCTTCATTGGAGGTCGTTACAACATAATAAGAAACTTTTATAGGAGTGTTATTTCTAACTAGTTTGTTTCAATCTGTGACAGTATCATACTAGCCCCTCTTATAAATTCTACATTGAAAACGAGCACATTTTGACCATGCTATCTAAATTATTTCCAGCCTCACCAATTATCGCTTTTAGCTAGTGGCCAATTTTGTCATATTAATACTGTAATACCGTAATGACTCAAATACTGGAAGGTCAGGAAAGGGAAGAAGGGGGTTGAGGTGGCATTCAAACAACCGTTTAAACTGGTGTTGGACTTTAACGTATGCTGAAGTATTTTGTAATGGTTTTTGTCATCTTAAAGTATTAAAATATATTTTAAAGAATCATGTTGCTTCGTTTTACTTTGTATGTTTCCATAATGTATTTAATCCAAGTTTCAACTGATGAGTCGTATATCGACGAAGTATATATAACTTGTGCATCAAAATTGTAATGTTACAGTGTATATTATACCTTTTGATTTATAGTACAACCGCAGTAAGGATGATCTTCAGAACTATTAACGTGTAATAGGGACTGGAATGGGTTTTCGTATCCACTAGTCTCTATTGAAAATGCCTCAGTGTTCGAGCTACCATTACTATTCTCTTCATTATCCATTACAGTTTCTTATCTTTCTCCTTGTTCTGTGTTTTCCTCCGACACTGAATTGAATTTGATGTATTATGTTCTGTTTGGCAAAAGTCGTTATTATTTGGATTTATGCGGAGTTCGGAACTATTGTAGTTAATTGTCCAACTTTCATCATACTGAGCTTCTCCAGTACTTGGCTGAAAGTCTTGTATCATGCGTCGTTTTGTATAATAGCAAAATAAAATAAGATACACGGGGAGAAAAAATAGTCCTCCGGTAAGCCCGCCAAATATAGGAAGAAATAACTGCTGATTGTCTCTGCTTGCAGAATGTGTGTCTGTATCTGGAAAAAAATATGATTAATGACTATGTTCAAAATTGCAGAATAATTACTTGATGCATTCGTATAGTCCTACAACATCATTGCCAACAACCAGTAAATGTTAGCAGTTTGACAGCATAAATAATCACAATTTGATCCTGCAATATAAATGATCCTTTCTCTCTTCATTATCCCCACAGTTTCGAAGTTATCTTTCATCTTTCACTCTATATTATTTTAACACAATATAGTCCAACACACGGTATATAGATGATTTTGTAAATTGTGCATTTGAGCTTGTGTACTGAACTGTTATTTCATTTCTATTTTGGCAAATTATTTCATACACTAACTGTATACGCGGATCAACAAAAACGAAAACAAAAATATTAAAATAAAGGGGTAAAACTTCTCTAATATTCTGCAGTATTGAATTCTTTGCACGCATTATGAACCAGTGCATTAAAAAAAGGAATTCTTTAAAATCCTATTGTAAATCCTATTGTAAATTTAAATTCAAAGATAATTATCGATGCCTGCTAACCACCTCCGTGGTCTCGTGGTATTGTGCTCACATCGACTGCGGAAGTAGCGGGTTCTATCCCCTGTCGGGTCAAACCAAAAACGTCAAAATTGATATTTGCTGCTTCTCCACCACGCATGCGGTATCTAGGTGTAAGCGGAAAGGACTGTTCGGCTTGGAATCAGTAAAATGTGTCAGCGGAATGTAATCTCGTGAGCTAGCACAAGCACAAAGCAGGATACATGTACATATTCATATTATATAAAGTGTTCTAGTCTCGATAGACATTTAATGGTTGCGACTGGACTTTAAACAATAATTCATCCATCCATCAATGTCTGCTAACGGCGTATTCACTCCATGAAATCGTCCACGAAGGGAGTATCTGTTGCTTCCAAAGTAGCCATTTTATAAAATTTTTTTTTTACCTGTTTTAATAACCCAGCGGTATAGGTAATGTAGATGAATGTGGTGTTTCGCCTACCTTAACTAAAAATAGTACAGAAAATCCCTGTTTTTCTGTAACCACCTCCGTGGTCTCGTGGTATTGTGCTCACAGCTTTAGATTTTAATGTAAAAGGTTAAAAGAGATGTTATGAAATTGGAGAATTAAAGTGTTGTTTTGTATATTCCCCGATAATCAGAAGCAGAGCTGATTTCTCAATTTTTGGAGAACCTAAAGAAGCAAGCAGCTATTGTAAATCTGTATATTGTTTGTTTATTTTGTGTATTTTGACAATTTTTTGAAAACTATTGCTTTCTTTTGTATTGGACCTCGTTTTGAAATTTCACCATGTGCTCCAGGTTTGGAAACTACGAGTGACCGCAGATTAAAAAAATCAAATTTACAAAGTTCGCAACTATCCTTTAGTTACACCAAATAGAATACCAGTATTGTTATGTGATAGTAAAGGGTTAAGTTTGCAACAACAAGTATCAATTAACCCAGAAACATATATCAAATTTTGGTGCTATCCCGGTGCAAGTGCTGAAAACAGAGTTGATTATTTAAAGGAAAATCTCAAATCCCAACTTTCACACCTCACCAACATAAAATTGTTCGTATGGGTTTGCACTTATAACTTGACTTCAAAAAGATCTGATGGTTTCATTGAGCTAACATCTATTGACAACAGTGCTGCATATAAATTTATTGATACATTGAAAGAAATTTTTCATTCTGTACGAACATTTGGATCTTCTGTGAAACTAGTGTTTCTTCATATTCCTTTATACTCCATATATCATTACAATTTGAGCAAAGATCACCATAATCCAGAGGATTTTTTGGGGCAGTACTGTATTTTGAGACAACAAATTAAGATTTTAAACAGATACATTAATGGTACAAACAGAATCTTACATTCTTTCACATCTCTGTACAGTCATTAGTCAAACTTTGGTTAGCTAGAATTTGTCGGCTGATTCATGATTTTTGTTATTGAATATTTTGCATTTCCTCACATTGTTTCAACATCAACATATAATTTGTGTGTATGTAAATAAAAAGTAGGAAAGGATAGCCTTTCCTTACATTTTCATTAACTCTTGATATTTTATACTTGGTGATTGGTTATTTTAATGCTTCATGTATTCTGGGATAGATTTATTTTTCTGTCAAATAGTGAAGAAAGGTAATCTTCTCGGAAAACCAGAACCTGAAATTATGTTTAAATTTATAATGGTTTGCCTGAAAAGTTAGCTTTCTATGTGAGAACTAGTACGCCACATAACATTTCGGAAGCTCTCACTTTAGTCAAAACAGATGAGGCATACTAGTATGGGGTACATGAACAACCGAATGTGGCTACTGTCAAACCTGCACATCGTACTGTTGTTTTGTATATTCCCCGATAATCAGAAGCCAGAGCTGATTCCTCAGACGAGGCTGTTATAAAAAAACAGATTTTTTTTGGCGTCCGTGGAAAATGTCTCAGTTTGGCGATGCTATAAGTTTCAAACAATAAGTTAGTCATGGTATATAATTTTTTGTAAATATATACTTCAAAGATTTTATTAGATGAGAAGGAAAAATTGGCCGTATCATTACTCCCTTTGTGTCCTTTGTCTTACATTTAAGATATCATTAGAATACGTCATTTGTTTTGAAGTTACATGTATTTACCTGTGTTTCCTGTGATCAGTACGATTGCTGACATAAAATATAACATCTTAAAGTAAAAAATATAAATATTTACATAGGAATTCAGTCTTTTTGGGCTAAAAGTGGAAAATAAATTAACTTTGATATTTTAGAGATCAAGGGGTATTTATTTTGCTGCGCGCATTTATCTTTTTATACAAATCTACAAATTTATTTCGCTTTATACATACATCTCGGCATATCAATATCTAAGGAAAAAAATAGGAAATTGAATGTGTATCTATAATGAACTAATCATTTATTTAAATCTTCAAAATTGATCTTATGTAAAACTCAAAGAACCTACACGAAAGGTGTGTTTCATCCATATACATCAAATGTTGATTTTTCAAAAATTTTGACCGATCTTCTACATTAATATCCGTTCATACTAATAGAACTTTGAAAACAATAATTGTTCGAACAATTCATTTCCGTTTCCTCAGTCGTTTAATATTTCCTTGTTTTGATTGTGTTTTGGTTTATATACATTGATATGATATGCCAAACAGTCCTACATACCACCAAGACAAGCACTAAAATCAAAAAGGCTAAATGTTTCTGTATCACGCAAACACGCTGTATTTTCATTAGTTACCAAATACATGTAACTGTAATACAACTCCTATGGGATTTTTTTCAATGAAGCCCCATACACCTACTACATTACGTAATATATCTTTGTAGATCCTTTGTGATCAGAATTCTTTACAGGAGCTACCACATTTTAGTGAGTGTCTGTTGTTTTCGTTATATATTTTTTTATATTTTATATATTATACTATTAAAGGTAAATTGTATCGAGCTTTTTTCAATAATGTTATTGACTACAACGCACCCTAGGTATATCTATTACGATGCGTCAATTATGGCACGTTTTCTAATTGAAATATAACTGACATCCATTCAATTTGCTATCTTCCCACAAGCCTCCGTTTTATAAAAATGTTAGCATATATATTTTTGATAATATGTAACTCATTATTTTGTTAAACGTTCACCTAAAAGAAATTCATCTTTAAAATACTTCAGTGTAATTTTTTATATAAAAAGTTGACATGATTTGTTTTGATAGGAAGTGAATAAATAGATATCCGTGCTTTCATTCGGATTGTACGACCCAGTATACTAATATGGAAATACCATGATGAACCGGTCGTGAACCTATTAGAATACGATTAACAACGATCGACCTATATAGCATTTTAATTGGAAAAAAACCTTTATCTCGTTTTTTACTGATTTTATTAATAAATTCAGGTATAGTTGTCCTCTTTAAGCTTTATTGTTTATACCTAACAAACAAAATCCTCTTGTTTAGATCAGTGTCACTGCCACGGAACGAAAAAGAAATCATCTTCTTGTGTCGTTTAGCACAAAGGGTTTTGTTTTTTTTAATTTTTTCAAGCAAGCAGAGTCGAAAGTCGCAACAATTCATGTCACGATTTTCTTCTTGACATGCACATTTGTTCACAGCAAATCAAGTCTACTCAAGATATTTACCTTGTTGAAATCCAGACTATATGTGACTGAGGAGGTTACGGATTTTGTAATTATATACACGGTTCGATTGGTATTTTTATTTGGATTTAATTGCCTCCAGAACATATTAATTTCAAACGTCTTTGATAATGCTTGAAGTGTTCTTTTCATGTTCAGAGGGGCTAGTAGGTTTTTATTTGTGCACAATAGATTATGAGTCTTTAATGACAATGGTAAGTGTCACATAAGAAACCATCGCATAGCACTGAATTTTGAACAAAGTTTGTATGGCATTCATAAAGGACCAACGACACCATGAAACAAACTCTGAATTTCCCCTAAACAGTAGTTTCAAAAATTCAACTAGAGTGTCCAAATAAACACAATATTTCATACAACAAACAAATGATAATAGACAAGCTACACCGATCTCAAATACAAGGTCATATAACATAATAATAAATGTTATGTTGTTTTGCCAAAACCGTTACATCCATTCATTTAAACGGAACATTAAAATTATAATGGTTCCGACAATTTATTTCCGGTTTTCTCAGTTTCCTTGATTTTTAATACTTCCTAGTTTTGCATACATCTATATATATATACGTACAACATATTATCGTGGCGTTATATATATATCAGAAAGGGATATAGAAGCAATAAGGCAGTGGGCAAATATAAAAAAAGTCCAAAATCCAAGCTCAAACAAATCGATACAGAACAAAAACTAAATAGCTTAAAATATAAACTATCATAAAAAATTGGGGGTGATATCAGGTGATTCAGTTATTTAGTTCCAATGCATGCAATCAACTGCAAAACGCCATAAGCAGGGGATATTACTATTAACAAAAGAGAGGTTCACGATTGTAATGTTATTTGTTTTCAATCGCAATTGGAATATTAGATCTTTATCTGAGAGCAATATTTAATCGAAATCTCTTAAATTGACCTCTAGTATTGTCTCTTATGGTGTGAATTATTCATGACCGTGAATTGATAATTTAAAAAAATGCCCCAAAGAGAGGAAACAGATCTATGATTTTTTCCCTATTGAATCGACCCTAATGATCTCTATGTACTGATTTGGAAACAACAAAACAACAAAACTAATAAACATGGGTGAAAATATTTACTATCCACAGAACTTAAACTTTAAACTGTTATTAAATTAAAACAAAAACAGATTAATTGAATGTTCAGAGTATTCTGTTTTCATTATATTTAATAAAGGACTTTAAGTTAATAAATATTGAAAGATGTACATTCAAGTTCTTAAGAAAAAGGAAGATTTTAACAAGGAAATGATAAAAAATGATAAAAAGAATCAAAACAGAAAACCTATAAAACATAAAGCAACAATCTTTTCAAAAAGAATGAATTGTTTAAATGTTAACTTTAGATATTTTGATTTGCTTTTCATTGGGCTATATATATAATACGAAAAGGGAATTATATCATGTATATGAGGGATTAATCCTAATTGCAAAATTCTCATTGAAAAAAAATCAACTAAAATACAGGGCGTTTGTTTGATTTAAACTTTTTTATTTATAGTGCAAAGGGACACAATTTGTAATTACTGCTAGAGCGGCCTTTGTAGCGACATTTTAGCCTACGTTTGCCGAAGCATGACATATATAGTTTTTTATGGGTTTTTATTCTTTTAGTTATAGATGTAAAAAGGACAAATATACCTAAGGAGCAATAAAAAAAACGTAATCCATTGGACAGACAAACCCGGGAAGACAAACGAACAACCACAAGCACAACAAATAAACACAGAAAACTAAAAACAATGAACAAGACGAGCTCCTATAAAAACCAGGAGTGAACCCAGGTGCTCCGGAAGGGTCAGCAGTTCCTGCTCCATATACGGTACCCGTCGTGAAGTTCAACAAAGTCAATCCGGGAGAAGTCACAAATCGGTGGAGGCACATGAAAGGTTACGACAGTGGGAACCTTGTTGCATTTGTTTGTTGTTTTCCGTTCTCGTAACTTTGTCTTTTCCTTGGATTTCTAATTTATGACCTTTTTCCCAATTTGTTTTCGCTTCGTATTTGCGATATTCTGTAACAATCTATTAAAATTTACATTTCCAAACATAACCCAACTTTAAAAAAATTGTCATGTGCCAACGTAAGCTTTCGGTAGACATTTAGTCTATTCTTCTATACTATCATTCCAATTTTGATAGCTTGACTTTAATTCCTGTATTATAAAACAAGCCCTTGTTTTAAATGTATATTATACACATATAGAAATAAATATTAGTGATGTTGGTATATTCATTTTTCTCTGCCCCTGTGTGCTATTATGGCCAGTTAAAAGAATACACAAACAAGTGTAAAAAACAGTATTCTATTTATTTCTAAGATCATTGGTTTTAACATTTTGACATTAACAGCACGATTCGCGAACTATTGTTTCTTTGCTATAGAGTTCTTAGCACTTATAAATATACTCTACATAACTGAAGCTAGCTTAGATATGGACCTTGCTGGAATCAATCTTGTACACAATAACACTGGGTGCGGAATTTCTTGTTTACAAGTGTAATATCATATTTTGTAACAACGCTTCTTACAGATCATAGCTGTTAACCAAAAGTTCAAAGCAGGCATTATTCAGATAGATCTTTGTCAAATTGAAACAGACTACGTTGTTTTATTCGGCTTCCATGAAAATAAGTTAGGTACATGTAGATTGCGTTCCAGAATTATTAAGGTCATTGCAATTACGTTGCGTGAAACACCCGGAACATTTACCAGCATCACGTTTTCAATTACTATTCCTTTGACCAAAGTATTTGTCAAGAACTGCAGTTCCACTATGGTTGTGTAATCTTTAAATCGTAATTTTTGTAATTTATTATATAGATTCTCTAGATGAGAAATGACAATTGCTATAGGCTGAGGAAACCTACTGTTCGACAGGCGTTCTTTAGTATTATGACCGGGGAGTTTGTCCTCTCCCTAGCCACACAGACATTTTGAGCTCACCCGCTTGGCTATAACATAAACTCAAAATCGTTGATAAACATTTCAATATTTTATTCACGTCCGTACCTTTGACCAATAATGAAAAGACTGAGTAACAAGAACAAACCAATAATGAAAGAAACATTATGAAATGATTGACACCCCGGATTAACTTTTCAATTATCCAATAAAATATATTTGTGATATTTGTACATTTTCATCTATAATTAACGAATTTTGATAAAGTGGGAAACTTAAATGATAAGTCTTACTTTTATCTTTGACAGATTAACAATAGGCGATAATGATCATTCGGACTTATGACATTATCCGGATGTTTAACGTTGGAAAATATGTATATACACAAGGGGGATTATTGTAAGTGCAAAAAACATGAATCTGCTTAATATTTTACATGGAAACAATTATATACATCACAAACTATAAATTAAAAGTAAACTTTCAAACTTCAATTTTCGAACGGTTATAGTATTCAGCAAAATATCCAGCTACAACAAATAATGAATGCTAAAAATACTGGTGTCACAAATCATTACTTAAAAAAGTCTTAAAAAAATGGAAGACGACAAACAATGTCCAATGACAAATGTGTTTCTGGTTTAGACAAACACCTGTAAAATAATTCTTTTTAGTTTTATAGTCCAGATATTGATCTATTAGTAATATAAATCTAAATAATTAGATAATACAAAACGCATCTTGTGAACTGTCGCGTGTATTTTTTTTCAAATATTTAAATTTCATTTCTGGATTTGTGGAATTTTAATGTTTGACGTATTGATTAATTAACTAATATATGCGCTTTCTCATTAAATATATCAGAAATTGGTAACATCGTGATAGCTATTTTATGAGTGTTGGACAAACCGGAGTACATGGAAATAACCAGAGAACGAGTTTAGTTGAAACTCATAATTCAAAGTTCAACAGGATATATAAGCATTAGTATAAATGATTATCATTATAGGAAGTATTGTAAAATGAATAACTTCCGCGTGTATATTTGGTCGAATCATGAAATTCATAGGCCAATTCCTGTTAGAGGATAGCAAATAGTAGAAATTAAATACGAATGATCTGTAATGACCTAATTGCTATATTTAAACACACAACCCTGAAGCGATCTTACAGAAGAAATTAGTATAGCTAGAATAAGCAATCTATATCTGGGAAAAATATTAATGTCATTATTGTTACATGTCTCAAAATCCCCCCAACCGCCTCGTTGATCTGGTGACAGAGTGATCGCATCGAGTGTGGAAATTCGTGGGTTCGTTCCCCGGCCGGACCAAACCAAAGACATTAAAGTTGGTATTTGCTGCATCTCCGCCAAGCACTTGGCATGTAGGAGTAAGAGCACCTAATGGTTACCACTGGAAGTTAAACAATAATTCATATACCCATCCTTCCAAATCCCCCATGTTTCCAGTAAAATGCCAGGATGAGATTCATAGTTTTGTCTGTCATTCTTTATCGGGTGTAGTAAAGTATTTATCATATACTTCTGTTGTGACCAACTCTTTTTACCAGTGAACAATACAATAAATTTTACTACTTTTCTGTCCAAAGTAATTAGTAATCTGTCATGAAGCATATGAACTCTCAGGGGAGAGAAGCATTTCGTCAGTTGATAAAGAATGTTGCCTTTGATTTTGCATAATCATTGAAAACTTAAACATTTTTGTTGCATGTGTGTAATCATTGAATGTTATAGCTAAAAGTGCATATTATTCAAAAACGTTAGAAATTCGAGTAAAGTCTACCTATACTATTTGTAGGTTAGTTAAGGTATCCGGACCATAATAGATAATGATCGAAAATTGTATTTCTTTTTGACCGTGAATGACTGAACCAAACAATTTAAAGCTGGAATTTTGTATATATATTTTTCTCAAGTTGAAACACACTTTGTTGCTTATATGCAGAGTCTGTAAAAATAAGTTAGTTATATTGGGATTTCCGAAGTTTGCCGATAATTACCGAGGTCATTTCAATTGCGTTGTATGGAACTTCCGGGAACTTTTAAATAATCACGTGGTCATTTATGGTCCGGATACCTTAGTAATTTGATATAAATGAAACATTTCTGTCTTCTTATTTAATTTTGGCTGGTAAAATCTCATATTGACGAAAATAATTTTCGGATGTAATTCTACCAAGGGCACCGTTAAGGTTTTTCTTTATGAAAGATTCTTATAAATTCGTACAAACAAGTATTGGTTACAGTATTGCCAAGTTATATATATGATCCTGTCGATATCGCAGGAAGTCGTTTGACGCTAGTGAAATCTCAGATTTATTAAGTGAGTTAGTCTACTTTTACGTGGGGAAGGTGGGGAATTCGCCAAGCAAAAATTATGTTTAGTTTAATTTAAACCACCAACAAATGCACCACTAGTGTATGTCTGACATGTCTAGCATGTATTTTTTATATTATTGACTTCTTTTTTTTAAAAATCATAACCATATTGAAACATAAATGTGAGTTCTGGTTTTTAATCTTCTCCCTGTTACTTTTCAATTAGTGAAAAAGAAATGTAATACATGTATTTGAAAATGTCTTTGATAGAGACTTGTCCTGATGACATGAAAGGGTTATCTCTGAATAAGATCTTATGCAAAATGTTGTAATGCGTAAAAATGTTATCTATATGATTATTATCATTTCAAATTCAGTATTTATATTTCTCAAAATCAGTAGAGTCATTTTCATAATCTTTTCATCTATTTTGTCTGTCTTAGAAATTTTTGCATGATCAATTTCAACGTAAGCAACTCTGTCATCGGTCCCACGAATAACTCCAATACCGCTAGAAGGGACTGGTTCGTGAAGTATGTCTGAATAATTTAAGCCAGTATCATTAATCTGTAAAATAATGTGATATATTAGCAATAATAAAGGGCGAGAAAACCTTAGTCCATATATTACAAACAAATCCCACTTCGAATATCTTGAGTCTTCTTAATAATCATCTTTCTTTTGTATTATGACATTTTCAAAAACATACGATACTCAAGAAGAACGAATCCTTCTACATTATTTAACAAAGCAGTAGCTAACTTTCAGTGATAAAATTCATACGCGTGTCAAGTTTAATAGGTTACTACTCGAGTTCGGAGAGAAGACTTGAAAATGTTAAAAATAGTTTTTAAAATTCACGTCTTTCCGGAGTGAAGTGCAGCACCATGTAAATAAATTATCTAACATTGGCGTAAGACTCCAATAATCAACCAAACTATTACAAGTTCGTTATTCCAACTTGCGAATTGTTGTTTAGTTTGATATTATACATTTTTACAAACACCGGTTTCTTGTACTTGTAAATGTTCTTAAAAGTATAAGTTAAATAAGAATTTTCTCATCCAAACGTAATGTTACAAAAACGCAAAATTCAATTAAGCTTATTTGCTTCCTGTACTTACTGACATCAAGCCTTTTAGAATAACAGGTTCCTGAAAATACACATTTTGTACCCGATAGTTTAATAATAATAATAATAATAAAATTTTTATTATTATTATTATTATTATTATTTAAAATAACAGAGAGTAAATTAAAAAAGAAACTTTGTAGCTGTGCATTATTGGTTTAAAATCAAACAGCAATCAAAGTAATTATTCGTTAATACCAATACTAATATTTAAATGCTGATTTTTAAAAAACGTTTCTGGGTTTATATTCTTAGGTCCCGCACTGGTATCTTGTTTTGTCTTGTAATACATCAGTTTTAATCATCAAATATACGCATTAGTGTATCAATGCTATGAACCATGTATAGGAAAATCCTTCTGGTTTCCTTATAATGAAGTACAGCAGGACATGTTTCATTGCAGGTTATTGGGAGAAATAAGAATGTTGTTTCTAACTGGTTTGTTTCAATATGTGACAGTATCATACTAGCCGCTGTTATAAACTTTACATTGTAAACAAGCAAATTTTGACTATGCTATCTAAATTATTTACAGCCTCACCAATTATCGTTTGTAGATAGCTGCCACTTTATTCATATTAATACTGTAATACTGTAATGACTGTCATATACTGAAAGGTCAGGATAAAAAAGGAAGGGGATTTGGGGTTGGCATTCAAACAACCTGTTAAACCAGTATTGTACTTTAATGATGTGTGCTGAAATATTGTGTGATGGTTTTTGTTATCTTAAATTATTAAAATGAATTTACAGAATCATGTTGCTAAATTTAAATTAATATGATTTCATAAGTACATAATCCAGCTACAATTGATGAGTCGTAAATCGACGAAGTATATATAACTTTGTGCATCAAAATTGTAATATAACAGTGTATATTATACCTTTTGATTTATAGTACAACCGAAGGAAGTATGATCTTCAGAACTATTATCGTGTTATAGAGACTGATATAGGTTTTCGTATCCACCAGTCTCTATTGAAAATGCCTCAGAGTTCGAGCTACCATTACTGTTCTCTATATCATACATTACATTTTCTAAACTTTCTACTTGTTCTGTGTTTTCTTCTGACAGTGGGATTGAATTCAATGAATTGTGTTCTGTTTGACGAAGGTCGTTATTATTTGGATTTATGGGGAGTATATAACTATTGTAGTTAATTGTCCAACTTTCATCATACTGAGCTTCTCCAGTACTTGGCTGAAAGTCTTGTATCATGCGTCGTTTTGTATAATAGCAAAATAAAATAAGATACGCGAGGAGAAAAAATAGTCCGGTAAGCCCGCCAAATATAGGAGAAAATAGATGCTGATTGTCTCTGGTTTCAGAATGTATGTCTGTATCTGAAAAAAAAAGATCACTGACCATTTTCAAAGTTGGAGAATATTTACTTGATGCATGGAGATGTATTCGTATAGCCTTACAGCATTTTTATCAACAGCCAGTAGATAATAATAGGCTGACAGCATTATTAATCACAATTTGAGCTTTTGATCTGAACCGCAAATTATTTCATACACTAACTGAAGAAACTTCATATTATATCAAGTGCTCTGGTCCCGATATGCACTTAAAGGTTGCCACTGCACGATAAACAATAATTCATGCATCCATCACTAACGGCGTCTTCAATTCACGGATAGGATTTGTAAATCTACCACGAAGAGGGTACCTGTTGCTCCTTAAGTAGCCATTTTAGAAAAATCTTGTTTGTTTACCTGTTTTAACAACCCAGCGTTATAACCAATGTTGTGTTTCTCGTACCTTAACAAAATTGTACACAAAATCTCTAAAATTTTCTTCAGGAACACAAGATATAGCACATTTCTTTTAGCCTTTATAAATTAGTGAACCAGATTTATTGCTAAATGATCAGCAATTTTGCTTTACGCTGATTGGTCTAGACAGTCATACCTCAGAGTTAATACACCTCGTTAGGTGTAAACTGCATTGAAATGTTGAAATAGATCACGTATGTGCCAATGCATCAATTTATTTCAGTTGTAGTTATGTTACTTATTTATAGTGGCTTGAAAAACAGTTAAACTAACTTGTATTTATCTCTCTCCACATGGTGCGTGTGAGATTGACCCCGTATAGAAATTTATAGCCTACAATTTGTAAGCACTCCTCCAAATGACTTAGCCTTTTTCGTTACCATTAGACGGACTAGAATAGTTATCTAAACCATCCTCTTAAATGATGTCGTTAAAGCGTCACAAATTTGATCCCTGAAATGTCCACCCCTAAAAGATATCACACCTGGGTATTGCTGCCCTTCAACGAACCACTACCACATCATGGAATCTGTAGTATAGTTTGTACAGCCGAGACTCATGGTGTAGGGATTTGTTTCTTGTTGCGTCTTTATTCTATTTTAGTTTTGATGCATATGTCTATTTTTTTCTTCATATTTATCGAAAACGGTATGGTAAAAAATATATGTGACCTTTATTTAATGGAATATATATAAAATAAATGCAGAATAAGCTGTATTTATATAAAATTTTTACAAATTTGGTACATAAAATAATTTCATGTCAAAATAGATTTATTCGATATACTGTAATAATCTATCCAATGTAAAATGAAAGTATTCTATAATTCTTAAGGATTAACTTATTTTTTTAGTCTATGACGAAATAACCTCTGTCATGTGGTGCACACTAAATAACCCGCGTAACGGGTTATTTGAAAGTGTGTACCATGTGCATTGAGGTTATTTCGAATAAACTGAAAACAAAATTACTGTCAATCAGGATTCCATTTAATGGCGTAATAGTAGAAAAGAAAATTTTATCTATGATGTGATAGACGAAAAACATTTGACCAATTAAATGACGCGTTACATCCAATATTAAATTATATAAGAATAACTCTACAAATGAGTGAGTTGTTCTTTGGACATAAACTCTAAAAACAGGAGGGAGAGGAAAAAATTATTTTTGTTTGAAAATTCTAAAACAAAATAATTTTTTATAGATTTACCTACAACTTTATTCTGATATTTTTTCAACATTTTATTAACATTATGTAATGTTATGATGTTAATATATAACTATATTGCATCATTATAATAAGTTAATTTATTATATAAGTTTCTAAAATTTCAATGGTTGAAATCGGTGAATGATATTTCAGGTATACAACCTTATGCAAATTTTATACGAAATACAATTGGATCAATTATAGACTGTAAGTAAATTTGAATAATATTTTTATGACTTGTATGAAAAAGCAATTTGATTTTAGCGTAGCAGCAACCTAAAAAAAGGATCCAAAATTTGACAAAGTAGGAACCAAACAAAAATAGTTTAAAAACTACATTACAATGTTGTTCTTTAAAAAGCTATGTTTCTAGAGTTTGATTTCCATCTTCTCTTTTTGTGAACGCTAAAAGGCAGCAATTATCATCATTTGGATTCTTGGATCGTAAATTTTAAATTATTGTATACTGACATATCATTATGTACTGCTTATTTTGTTCCAATATTACATGTATAAAACTGCCATCAGACTACAACATTTGTTAGAAAACCGTGTTGATTTTCAACTGATCATCAAAACTCCACAATATAGTTTAGATTCTTACGTATGTTACTCTTAGTTTTTTTGGCCAGAAATATGAATTATTCGAATTATACAATTAACCTATTTAATAACAATCACCAAATATATGAATACCTGTTGTTGATGCAGCAGTTGTTTCAAGGTCAGGCTCATCTACAGTAAATCATTAGTTGATTAAAATAAATTATATGCAGATATAATCGATGAATTTAAACAAGACGATACTGGATGTGGTACACAATACCGTATTAAAATAAATAAATAAATAAATAGTACTAATAATAATAAAAAGAAGTTATTTGTAATAAAATATATAATATAATGTACATTTGGCGGTCATTTTGATCACTGTTGAAGGAGAATTCTTTAACTGGATATTCTTTTGTTTTGACATTGAAATATAGAT
This sequence comes from Mytilisepta virgata, assembly GCA_028015205.1. Taxonomy (NCBI): domain Eukaryota; kingdom Metazoa; phylum Mollusca; class Bivalvia; order Mytilida; family Mytilidae; genus Mytilisepta; species Mytilisepta virgata. The sequence goes on from CM051513.1 coordinate 26,669,344, forward strand.
CTTTATTCTTCATAAACCATATACAGTGGATAGGTACAGAGAAGTACCAAGTACATACATTATAATCAATAACTGTGAGGTAGATATCAGCCCGGAGCACACAGCCCTTTATTAACAAGTCTGGTAATTTGCAAAGTTTTGATAGTATTGACGTTTTCTTATTTGCCATAACTGAGCAACCATTAGACTTTTTTCTTGGGGGGAGGGCTAGGATCAAATGTTTGATCCTGCCTATTTTATTTCAAGGTCTTGCATTTTTTCACACCTAAAATGATCCTGTTTTTTAATTATACTGAAATCCAGGTACTTATTTCAAATTGGATCCTATGCCCCCCTCCCAATAAAAATCAAATGTTTGCTCACTACCGTTTTCAAACTTTAGTATTTGTTCGATTTAAAAACTTATTCGTCATGTACATTTTCTAGTTTTTTCAAAACACTGGCATTTCATTTCAGATTCGAATGCCTATATTCCCGAATACCATTTAAATTACTGGGAAATGCATGTGTACTTTCTCAAGAACAAAAATGTTCTCTTTAAGGGGTAAATAAACATACACAATCTGCATAACATGTCATGAGACTTTTATATTTCACCTATTTCAGTACAATTGATTCTAACATATCTATTCAATCTTGCTAAACATCTAGATTAGCATATTAAAAATTGAATTCTAATTATGACTCATCACATAACACTCAAATGATTTTCAAACTTTAGATGCGTATACCAATATCTCTTAAGAGACATTAGACATCGTTTTGAAAATGGTCAAAGATGTGAACAAATATCGTTGGAGGGGATTTCCTACTCATTTGTTTCAATTTGTGAAATGGAATAAATCGTTGATGATGAATTCTTGTAATTCATAAATAGTTGTTAAGTTAAAATGTTTGGATTTATATTTGCGTAATCTAAAGATTTTTTAAGTTTGCTTTAAACTCACCTGTTTTGAACAAAACTAGATATTTTCTTACTACGAATGTAGTAACATCTGTTGAAGTTTGCGATTGACATTGGTAGATACCCAAATTTTGAACAGTGATATTGGAAATAACCAAGTCATATTTTCCAGTTGTTGATTCGGTATCAAGCTTAATGTTTGTCACATTAATTTTAGGGTTTTTCTCATGTCCAAAAAAGTACAATAGGTTACAAACTGAGTAGTTGTGTTTCAATTTCCTATTCTGGTCAGGACCCTTCCATATATCATCAGTAGACATTCCTGTACAATTCAAACGGATGGTAGCACCTCTGTGTGTGATCACTTTCTGTACAGCATCTAATCCTTGGAAATAAACAGGAAAAGGACTACATGTATGATAATCTTTACAAATCCTTGTTACCATTGGTTGAAATTATTATTTTGTCTTATTTTATCATCAGCAACTGCACAAATAAAACAATTATTTACACGAAATTCACACACGATTCTTCATTTCTTAAAGTTGTTATTGTGGATAAATCGGGTTTCGTAAAAATATAATAATAATGACCAGTAACGTTCCTTTTTAAGATAATAACAAATGATGTTTCAGACAGTAAGTAGGCCTTGGTATATATATGTATACATGATTTACATGTATAACAGTTTCTAGTAATTATGTAATTCAAAGATGTTATTATATTTGAAGGAAAAATTGGTTAAAGTTAACTCCCTTTGTGACACTTGTCGTGGCATTAAGTTGAGAAATGATTATACAAAGAGTCATTTATTTTAGAATTAATTACCTGTTGTCCCTGTAATCAGTAAAACTGCTGACATAACATAAAACATCCTGAATTAGAAAATATAAATATATATATGTATAAATTCAATCTCTTTTGGGCTACTTTAAGGCGAAAATCAATTTCATTTTCCAGGGAGCAAGGAGGCAGATATTTTGCCGTTCGCATTTATTATTTTTTATACAAATCTAAAAATTTATTTCATTTTATACATTTATCTCGGCATGTCTAAATCAATATCTAAAAAAATTAAAAATAGAAAATTGAATGTGTATCTATAATGAACTAATCATTTATTTGTTGATAATCTTCAAAATTCATCTTATGTAAAGCTCAAAGAATCTACATGAAAGCTGTGTTTCATCCATATACATCCAATGTTGATTTCACAATTTTGACCGATATTCTACTTTGATATCCGTTCATACTAATGGAACATTTAAAACAATTGTTGTTCAAACAATTCATTTCCGTTTCCTCGGTCGTTTAATATTTCCTTGTTTTTATTTAGTTTTGCTTTATATACATAGATATACTATGCCAAACATGGAGATACGGGAATGTGTAAAGCGTAGAACATTAGATCATATCATAATGCAAAATTTAATGAAAGTCTCTCAACCATGATATCTATGCATCTTGGCTGCACTTATATTATAATAAAAAATCCTTTATTATTCAGAACTGTGACTCATAAAACTAAAATTTACATAATACTAAACTCTAGATTGAACTGTCAAAGCGGTCACCTTTGTATAAGGCTTGCAAATACAAACCATCCGAAAATCAAAGGATAAACTTAAATGAAAGGTTCAAATGTGGGAATATGGATGCCCATTTTTTGTGAACAACAATACTACATAACACCAAGACAAGCACTAAAATCAAAAAGCTAAATGTTTCTGTACCATGCCAATACGCTCGATTTCCATTAGTTTTCTAGATACATTTACAACGAAGCCACATAGTACATTACGTAATATATCTGTGTAGATCCTTCTTGATCAGAATTCGTTACAAGAGCCACCATACTGTAGTGAGTGTCTGTTGTTTTCGTATTATTTATTTTTGTTGTATTATATTATTAATGGGTAAATTGTATCGAACTTTTCTCAATAATGTTTTCCGACTACAACACAGCCTAGGTATAACTATTACGATGTGTTATTTAGGGTTTTTGATATATAACTGACATCCATTCAATTTGCTATCTTCCCATTAGTCTGCGTTTTATAAAAAAAAATGTTTATTTTTGATAATATATTACTCATTGTTTTGTTAAACGTTCATCTACAACAAAGTTATATTTAAAATACTTCAGTGTAATTTAACATATCAAAGCTAGTATATACTCTAGGATTTCTCTTCTCATATGATTACAAGGTTCGTTTGAAGACGCCCCTTTTAGTGAAGAAAAGGAAAGAACAGATAACAATTGACATGAGTTGTATTGCTTGGAAATTTCCGTGCATTTGGATTGTACGACCCATTATTCTGTCATGGAAATACAATAACGAACCGGTCATTAGCATATTAGAATACGATTACCAACGATCGACCTATATAGCATTGTAATTTGAGAAAAACCTTTATCTGGTTTTTGTACTGATTTTAATAATAACTTTAACTTTACTGATTTTAATAATAACTTTAAACGTTATAAACAGGACCAGTGTTACTGTCATTAAACAAAAAAAACAAAAACAAACCAAAAAAAAAAAAAAAAAAAAAAAAACTACTCTTCTTGCATAGTTTAGCATAAATGGTTGTGTCTTTTACTTTTTTCAATCAATCAAAGTCGCATGTCTCAACAATTCATCTCGCAACTTTTTTCTTGGCATGGAAATTTGTTAATGGCCAGGCAAGCCAACTACAACTATTTACCTTGTTAAATTTCAAACTATATCAGACTGGGGAGGTTACGGATTTTGTAATTTATACACTGTTTCAGCAGGTAGTGTTATTTTGATTTATTGGCCTTCATAACATACAAATGTATACACGAGTCTTTAATTTTTTTCAACTATAATTAACAAAATTCGATCATGTTCTAAAATTATATAAAACTCAAAAATCTACATATATGACTAATTTTGGTTTCAAACTGCGATACGGTTTTGGAGAAGATATATTCTTGATGGGTTTTGAATATCATTTTTGTTTGTACACATATAATTTAACCTCCTTGACAATACTTGAAGTCTTATTTTATGTTCGGGGGAGGGGGTGGCTATCAGGTTTTTATTTGTGCAAAATAGATCTGATTTTGAGAATCTAATGATATTGGCAAGTTTCACGTGATAAACCATCGCATATGCATCAAACACTGAATTTTTCCTAAAACATTAGTTTCAAAAACTGAACTAGAGTGTCCAAATGAACAGAGTATTTCATACAATAAACATCCGATAATAGACAAGCTGCATCAATTTTAAATACAAGGTCAAGTATCATAATAATAAATTTTATGTTGATTTGCCAAAACCGTTACATCCATTCATTTTAACGGAACTTTAAAATAATAATGGTTCCGAAAATTTATTTCCGTTTTTCTTAATTTCCTTGATTTTTTAATACTTCCTCGTTTTTCATACATCTAGATATACATATACGAACATATCATTAGCTTTGTATATATCTGAAAAGAATATCCTTTAGGAAAATTTCAAAAGTCCAAAGTCGAAGCACATTGCAAGCAAATACTACAAAGGCACAATCAAAGCAAACAGAATCAGATCGATACAGACATAAATCTAAATAGCTTAACACCTGAACTATCATAAAAAAAATCGAGAGTGATATCAGGTGATCCTGTTATTTAGTTCTGTTAAGAAGCTCAACATACACACTCAATGCATGAAATCAGGTGCAATAAGCCGGAGATATTACTATTAAGAAAAAGAAGGTTCACAATTGGAATTTTGTCATTTTTTGTTTCAATTTCAATTGGAATGTTAGATCTTTATATGATAACAATATTTAATATTAGCCAGAATTTTTATTCTGGCTCGATTCATTACTCAAATGCCTCTACATTTGACAAAAGTATCAGAAATTTCTAAGCCTCTTCCTGTTGATGCAGAGGTAACCCATAGCTTTGTTTGGATTCCTGTTTGTTATAATTGTTTTGGATTTTAACGGTTGTACTTATTAATTCATCATTTTATCTTTAACCGGTTTTCCAACACTTTGATCGCGAGCTCTGCTGATAAGTTGTCAGTCAACGAAATGGCCATACAGTGCATCAAATTTATTTCGGTATTTAGTGATACGTTTTATTAATGGAAGTCTCTGATGCAAGAAACTGACTTTTAGTATTTTCTTTTATAATGTGATTTATTAACCGGATTTTAGAGTGACACATGCTTTAGTATGAAATCTTTGACCTTCCCTATTATCCGTTGTGTAAAGTATTGAAAATCATGACTGTGAATTTATAATTTTAAAAATAACAAACATAAGAGGAAACAGATGTATGAATTGACCCTAATGATCACTATTTACAGATTTGGAAAACAACAAAACATGAAAACTAAAATAATGGGAGAAATATTAACCACCCACAGAACTTAAACTTTGGAGATGACGATATTAAGTTGCAAAACTTGTGTCTAATCCATTTGTTTTTTAGCAATAAAATATGTTTAAACTTAAACTAAAACTTTAAACTGGTATTAAATTAAACAAAACAGATGAATTGAATATTCAGAGTATTATGTTTTCACTTTATTTAATAACGGACTTTCAGTTAATAAATATTAAAAGATGAAATTCAAGTTCTTAAGAAAAGGAAATCATGATAAAAATGATAAAAAGAATCAAAACAGAAAACGTATAAAAAATTAACCAACAAAAAGAATAAATTGTTTAAATGTTAATTTGACATATTTGGTTTGTTTTTCAATGGGCTACATATACAATACAAAAAGGGAATTATATGAGGGATTAATCCTAGTTACAAACTTCTCACTGAAAAAAAAATCTATTAAAAGGACAGGGCGGTTTTTTAGTTTAAACTGATTTATTTATAGTGGAATGGGAAACAAGTTGTAATTAATGCTAGAGCGGCCATTGTAGCGGCATTTTAGCCTGGGACTATTATACTAACGGGACTGGAAACTGATCGGTCTGTTGAGATTTTATTGTCCCGATAGCGGATTATTGATTTTTTTGTTTTGATTGACAACTTATCGTGTCACGTGGTTAATGAGCCTTCGATACATGTAAACAATTGATTTCGGCGAACATGTCAGCATGTTTATACCGTTAAAAGGTGATTTAAAATAAAAAAAATATTATTAAATGAACAAAAAATAAAAAATATATGAATTATTTAATTATTTTAACAAATTGAATATATCTATGATTTCAAAAAAACCTTGGCAAAGCATTTTCAGCTCAATTTATAAGGAAATCTACCCCTATTCAATATGCTTATATATGGCAGCAATAGCTGTGAAAGGCCTAATTTTGTAGTTCTGATTGTGGAACCTATTGTACATATTTTCACGAAGTCAAATGCTCATGCCACCCGAAGACCATTACTAAGCAACAAAAACCCTGATTTTACTACAAATATTGCACACATTAATAGAAGTAGGCAATTTTATAGGAGCAGTATAATTTATTTGAGCCCTGCATGTGGTTTCAGGTTGTAATGAGAAGGAGATTTATATTCCACTTTTCACTTTAAAAAGTGACAATAAAAATAGGTCAATCCAACCTGTAATTAATAAATATGATTTAACAACAAATAGAACTTGCGTATCTCTTTTCAATCAACAGTTATAAGAAATTTTGTAAATCATTTCTTCCCACAGCGTCCCCATGCTGTAATCATCCGGAAAAATTTCAACCTTTAAATGTCAGTTTTTCACATTTAAGGCGGGATTTAGTGATTAATAACAACTGTCAAAGATCGAAATACCTTTTATCATAATAGTAATCATGTTAACATAAAGGATTATCTTTTCAAATACATGTAACTATAAAAACAACTTATAGAAATTATGCGATAAAGCACGCTGTCTATATCACTGTCAAAACAATATGGCGTATCGTCAAGTCTCGCGCGCCTTTTAACGACCGTGATGTTGAGTATAACTACACTGATTGGCGTAACGGTTTCCAGTCCCGTTAGTATAATAGTCCCAATTTTAGCATACGTTTGTCGAAGCATGACATATATAGTTTATTATGTCAAATTTATTTCGATATTTTTTTATACGTTTTATTATTTGTTTTTATTTATTTAGTTGTAGATATATCCTTGTTGTTGTTGTGTTCTTTCTCGAAACTTTGTCTTTTCCTTAGATTTCTAATTGATGACACTTTTCCCAATGAGTTTTCGCTTCGGTATTCTATAACTATCTAATCAAATTTACATTTCTGAACAAAAGCAACTTTAAAACATTGTCATGCGCCAACGTAAGCTTTCGGTAGACATTTAGTCTATTCTTCTATAGTATCATTCCAATTTTGATAGCTTGACGATGGCCGCTTTCTGTTTTTGTGTTTCCTCTATTGTAAAACACCACTTGTTTTAAATGTAATAAGGTATATTAGATACATATAGAAATAAATATTGGTGAATTTGGTATATTCATTTTCTCTTGCCCTGTGTGCTAATAAGGCCTGTTAAAAGAACACACAAACAAGTATTATATTTATTTCTAAGATCATTGATTTTAACTCTTTGACATTAAATGTATGATTCGCGAACTATTGTTTCTTTGCTATAGAGTTCTCAACACTTATAAAAATACTCTTCACAACTAAAACTAGCATATATATGGACCTTGCTCGAGGCATACTTGTACACAATAACACTGGGTTTGAAATTGCTTGTTTACAACTGTAATATCATATTTTCTAACAACCCTTCTTATAGATCATAGCTGTTAATTTTATTTCTTTTCGACGAAAAGTTTAAAGCATGCATTATTCAGATAGATCTTTATCAAATTGAAACACACTACGTTGTTTTTATTCGGCTTCCATGAAAATTAGTTAGATACATGTAGATTGCGTTCCAGAATTATTTAGATCAATTCCATTACGTTGCGTGAAACATCCGGGACATTTACCAGCATCACGTTTTCATTACTATTCCTTTGACCAAAGTACTTGTCAAGAGCTGCAGTTACAATATGGTTGTCTTATCTTTAAATCTTGCTTTTTGTAATTTATTATATAGATTCTCTAGATGAGAAATGACAATTGCTATTGCTGAGGAAACCTACTGTTCGACAGGCGTTCTTTAGTATTCAGCAAAATATCAAGCTTTCTCGTTAAATATATCAGAAATGTGTAACACCGTGATGGCTATTCTATAAGTGTCGGAAAAACCGGAGTACAATGAAATAACCAACGAACGAGATTAGTTCAAACACACAGAGGGTCAACAGGATGTGCAAGCATTTGTATAAATAACTATCAATATAGGAAGTATTGTAAAATGAATAATTTCCGCGTGTATATTTGGTTGAATCATGAAATTAATAGGCCGGTTCCGGTTAGATGACAACAAATAGGAGAAATTGAATACGAATAATCTGTAATGACCTAATTGCTATATTTAAACACACTTCAGTGATACAACCTGAAGCGAACTTACACACATGAGAACAAATTAATGTATCCAGAATAAGCAATCCATATCTGGGCAAAATATCAATTTCATAATTGTAATGTTTGTGAAAATAAGTCCCAACCGCCTCGTTGGTTTGGTGGTAGCGTGCTTGCATCGAGTGTGGAAAGTCGCGGGATTGTTCCGTGTCAGAGTCAATCCGAAGTCATTAAAATTGGTATTTGCTGAATCTCCACCAAGAACTTGGCATATACATATAGGAGTAATGGTTACCACTGGAAGTAAAACAATAATTCATACATCCATCCATCCAAAATCCATCCCAAGCTTCCAGTAAAATGTCAGGATGATCAATCATAGATTTGTCTTTTATTCTTTATCGGGTTTAGTAAAGTATTTATCATATACTTCTGTTGTAACCAACTCTTTGTACCAGTGAACAATAAATCTTACTACTTTTCTGTCCAAAATAATTAGTATTCGGTCATGAAGCATATAAACTCTCAGGGGAGAGAAGCACTTCGTCAGTTGATTAAGAATGTTGCCTTCGATTTTGCATCATCATTGAAAACCTAAACATTTTTGTTGCGTGTTTGTAATAATTGAATGTTATGGCTAAAAGTGCATATTATTCAAAAACGTTATAAATTCGAGTAAAGTGTACCCATATTATTTGTCCGCTAGTTAATAATTTTGCATAAATGGTATATTCCTGTCGTCTTATTTATTTTGGCTTGACAAATCGCATATTGACAAAAATATTTTTGGATGTTATTCTACAAAGGGCACCGTTAAGGTTTTTCTTTATGAAAGATTCTTTTAAATTCGTAAAAACATTGTCAAGTATTGTTGACAGTATCGTCATGTTTTATAAATGATCCTGTCGATAATGCAGAAAGTCGTTTGACGCTAGTCAAATCGCAGGTTTATTAAGTGAGTTAGTTTCCTTTTACGTGGATGGAGTTCGTTAAGGAAAAATGGTGTTTAATTTAATTCAAACCACCAGTAAATGCCCCAATAGTGTATGTTTGCCATGTCTATCATGTAATCTTTAAATTATACACTGTAAAAAAAGAAATTTATAATCATATTGAAACATAGATGTGTGTGCTGGTCTGTTATCTTCTCTCTGTTACTTTTCAATTCAGTGTAAATAAATGTAATATATGAATTTGCAAATGTCTTACAAACATTGATAGACACTTGCCCTGATGACATAAGACTTGTCTGACATTATTATTCATTGATTTGTTACAGAAATTACCAGTATTTAGCAAAAGTAGAAAATTATAGAAATACTAAGGGTTCATTCCTTGTATTGCACATGGTAGATCTCCTTAGCTGAAATTTGGCTTCCTATTTAGGTATTTTTGGTTATGAGTAGTTCATGTTTAAAATAAGGTTGGTTTTTGGCCTCCAAATGTTTCGGTTTTAATGCTGCTGATGAGAGGTAACTCCTTGAAATGCGTCGTATACAGCATAGTATAAATTTACTATATCTAATATTAGTATCTTTGGATTGTTATTTTATCTCTGAATTGGATCTTATGCAAAATGTTTTCATGCGTCCAAATGTTATCTACATAATTATATCATTTCAAATTCAATATAATTTCTAATTATCAAAATCAGTAGAGTCATTTTCATAAATCTCTTCATCCCTTATTTTGTCTGTCTTAGAAATAATTTTTGCATGACCCATTTTAACGTAACTGTCATCTATCCCATGAATAACTCCAATACCGCTAGAAGAGACTGGTTCGTGAAGTATTTCTGAATAATTTAAGCCAGTATCATTAATCTGTAAAATAATGTGATATGCTATCAATGAAAAAGGGCGGGAAATCCTTAGTTCATATATTACAAACAAATCCAACTTAAGATAACTCGAGTTTTCTTAATAATCATCTTTCTTTGTATTATAACATGTTGAAAAATGTACAATATTCAAGAAAAAATCCTTCTACCTTCTTTAACAAGCAGTAGCTAACTTTCAATGATAAAATACAGATGCGTGTCAAGTTTAATAGGTTCCTACACGAGTTCAGTGCGAAGGCTTGAAAATTTTTAAAATAGTTTTCAAAATTCACGTCTATCTGGAGTGAAATGCAGCACCATGTAGATAAATGAGCTGAAATTGGTGTAAGACCCCCAATAATCAACGAAACTATTACAAGTTCGTTATTCCAACTTGCGAATTGTTGTTCAGTTTTTATATTACACATTTTCACAAACACCGGTTTCGACCGGTTTGAAAAGTAAAGTATGTTCTTAAAAAGTATAAGTTAAATAAGACTTTTCTCTTCCGAACTTAATGTTTGAAAAAAGCAAAATTCAATTAAGCTTAATATATGCTTGCTGTACCTAATTGACATCAAGCATTTTAAAATAAAAGGTTCCTGAAAATACACATTTTGTACCAGATAGTGTAATAATGATAATAATAATAATAAAATTATTATTATTATTAAAAATAACAGTAAATTAAAAACGAAACTCTTTTTGTTTTATCTGGGTTTATATTCCTAGATCCCGCACGGGTATCTTGGTTTGTCTTGTAATAAATTAGTTTTAAATCATCAAATATACGTATTAGTTTCAATGCCATGAAACATGTAGTGGAAATTCCTACACGACTTACAGCAGAAAATGCTTCATTGGAGGTCATTATGAGATAATGATAAACTCTTTCTAACTAGTTTATTTCAGTTGTGACAGTATCATACGAGCCACTTTTTCCCTATCTATATTTTAATATTGTCATATACTGGAAGGTTAGGATAGAGGAGGAAGGGGGTTAGGAGTTGGCATTCAAACAACCTGTTAAACTAGTGTTGGACTTTAACGATGCGTGCTGAAATATTGTATAATGGTTTTTGTCATCTTAAAGTATTAAAATGTATTACACTTTCTAAACTTTCTTCTTGTTCTGTATTTTCTTCTGACAGTTGAATTGAATTGAATGTATTTTGTTCTGATTGGCGAAATTCGTTATTATATGGACTTGTGTGGAGTTCAGAACTATTGTAATTAATTGTCCAACTTTCATCATACTGAGCTTCTCTTGTACTTGACTGAAAGTCTTGTATCATGCGTCGTTTTGTATAATACCAAAATAAAATAAGATACACCAGGAGAAAAAATATTCCACCGGAAAGCCCACCAAATATTGGAGGAAATAGCTGCTGATAGGTCTGGCTTTCCGAATGCGTGTCTGTATCTGGAAAAAAAGTATGATTAATGACCATGTGCAAAGTTGCAGAATAATTACTTAATGCATGGAGACGTGTTCGTATAGCCCTACAATATTTTTGTTATCAGCCAGTAGTTGTTAGCCGGTTGACAGAATTAATAATCACAATTTGATCTGAAATATAAATTATCTCTTCATTATCCCCATAGTTTCGAACAAAGATATAGGTAAATGGGTTATTTTTTTTAAATCGTGCATTTTAGCTTGTGATCTGAACTGTTCTGACATTTCTAAATTTATGCAATTTATTTCATACACTGAATGCAGAAGTGCACCAGAAATGACAAAAATAATGTTACAAAATGGGATTAAACCGGTAGCACATTAACAAATCCGCCTCAGCGTGTAGGTTTAGCACAAAACAGGATTCATATTCGTATTATAACCAACTGTCCTAGTCCTGCTATGCCATTACTGGTTGCCACTGGACGTTAAACAATAACAATAATTCGACCCATCAATACCTCAAATGGCGTCCTCATTCCAGGGATAGGATTTGGGAAATCAACCACGAAGGGGTTCCTGTTCCTCTCAAAATAGCCATTTAAGAACAATCTTATCTATTTACCTGTTTTAACAACCCAACGGTATAGCCAATGTAGATGTATGTTGTGTGTCACGCAACTCAAGATTGTACACACAATCCCTTTAACTTTCATAAAATCCATACTTAACCAGAATACAAGATATAATTCAATTTTTTAGACTTTGTATTGCGAGTAAACCAGATTTAGTGTTGCGTTGTTAATTGATTACTGATTTACCAATGTATACATTTATTTCAGTTGTAGATGTAGTTCATAGTGAATTTAGAAACTCTGAAAGAAATGAAATTTTTATAGATTTACCCACAGTTTTATTCTGATATTTTCCTCACATTTTATGAACATTATGTTATGTCATGATGTTAACATATAAATCTATTGCATCATTATAATAGGGGCCTCGGTGGCCGAGTGGTCTAGGTAGTTCGTCATGACTGCTAATGATCACTAGCCTGTCAACGCTGAGGTTGCGAGTTCGAATCTCAAGGATTGCCAATTTTCCTACCGTATGTCGGTGGTTCTCTCCGGGTACTCCGGCTGCCTCCACCAATAAAAACTTGCCGCCGCGAAATGGCCAAAATGTGCTGAAAACGACGTTAAACCCCAACTAAACAAACAAACAAACATCATTATAATAAGTTCACTGATGGGTTTCAAATTTCAGTGGTTCAAATATGTGAAATCAATTTTGGGCACATTTTTAACATGAAACACAAGTGGATCAATTATAGACTGTAAGTAAAATTGAATCAGATTTTTAAAGACTTTTTATGGAACAGAAATTTGATTTTAGCGTAGCAACAACCTATAAAAAGGATCCAAAATTTGATAAAAAAGTAAGCAAAGAAACATGATTTAAAAAGGACATTACGATGTTATTTTTCAAAGACCTATGTTTCTTTAGGTTGATTTCCCTTCTTCTATATTTTTATTAGCTAAACAGTTTTTCGATTTCGATACTTGTACTGACGAGTCGTACATCGACGACATGTGAACAAAATTGGAATCAAAGTCTTTATTAGACTCTCAAAAAGCAGCATACTGGCATGAATTCGGCATATTTTACTCCACTATAAAACTAATTTCATAATATAATATTTTTTCGAAAAAGTATTAATTTGAAATTGGTCAGCAACTATCCATAATATAACAAGCATTTGTGCATTTACATTTTTCAGGTTTATTTAGTATAAGGTAACTACCCGTACAAGTACGGGTATCATAAAAGGTGGAATAGCTTTTCCTACCCCCTTGGACAGAGTATGTTTGTTTCTTGTAAAGCAATGGGTGAAAACATTATATTGCATCTCCAAGCGGATTCGCCCTACTTTGTTGTTACTATTATTTGTCTTTTCCTTATGACCATAATAATTTATTGGTATACCAATTTATTATAATAAATTGAAACAATATTCAAAAGTAAACCGAAATTCTTTCTTTGATTCCCTTCAACGAAAAAAAAAGAAAAAAGTCTTCTTGTTATTTGTTTGTCGTATCTATAGTAAGTGTGTTCGTTTTAAAAGCTCACTAAGACTTATGTTGTATCCAAGTGTGCAATAAACTTTTCTGAATTAATTGTTCTATTATTAGTTCATGTTGTGTAAAAATATTTAGCTCATAATCTCTACGCCATTGTCTAACCTTCTCATTACTTATGTTATATTTCTTATTTTGAAAATGTAAAATTTCAAAATAACTGAGATGTTATAGAGTTATTTTGAAATTTTACATTTCCAAAATAAGAAATATAACACCTATATAAAACATTATATACAACATCAAAACCACCCACTCCTTCACGGTAGTGGAGACGAATGACGAAACACGGAAACATGTCGGATTGATTCGGATCGTATCAACTTATCGATAATTCCAGCATTTCAAGAAACGTATCGATCTAAACATGTGACATTGTCAGACAACACATTCATCCTCAATCTGTAAAATTCTGATTTTGCCCTTAATTTTAGTATTATAAATTTTTCTTTGTTCAAGCAGATTTTATATAGATACCTGCTGTTGAACCAGCTGTTGAACCAGACGTTATTTCAAGATCATGATCTTCTTCTGTCAGAGTACGATGCATTAATTGGTGAAAGTGTAAAATGATATGCATAAATTATTGATAAAAATTAAGCAAAACTTACTGTTAGTTGTACAAATTGTAGTCCCCAAAGACTGTTCTTGATATAGCTTTTAAATTAATAAAAACTATTTAATCTATTATAACTACCTTTCTCTAATTTTTGACGTGTTTAATCGGTGGGATAAAAACAGATATTTTTAACCACTTAACGGTGATTAAATTTCTGCATGGGAATTCCCGCCGTTTCTTTTTATACAGTTACTGGAACGATAAATTAGAGAAGTATGTAAACAAACTACTTAGCAATGACATTTTCTTGAGATTTTTGTCGAAAATCATAGGAGACACAGATTCTCCTTCATTTTACTCGTGTGTTATGGAATTTCTCCACCCTCGATAGTTAAATTTTAGTTTTAACACGCTCGCAAAAGCATGCGTGTTGAAAATTGATAATTTAACTATCTCGGGTGGAGAAATTCCATAGCTCACCCGTTTATTGAAGGAGAATCTATATATACACAATTCACAGTCTCAATGTTCATCAGTATTGGTGACGGTTGAAAGCCGGAATAATAACGCACATTGTTTTAAGACAAAGGCCCTTGTTACTAAAGCTGTCTTATGACTTAGATATGTGTGGAGACTATTCTAGGATTAAATCTTAGCCAAAAGATGTGATATAGAACCTATCACAATTTCTAGGACATCTTTAAGTTAGGATCAATTTGATGACATATAATTTAATGTCCTAATATACTCTCAAGTGTCTTTGTCTTAGAAGAGTCTTCAGTTTTTTCCTAAGTCATGACTTATAATATATCTTAAGACATATCGTACAATACTTTAATTAATCAGACCTCATATTTATAATGTCTTAATATCGAGATACCATGCAATGCTCGGGATAAATACCTTTATGCTCATGAAATCTGGTTGTCCTATAATATAGATAATTTGCATTTTCTTAAGGAAAAAAGGGTTCTGTGTTGTGGTAAATAAATATAAAATTGCATTGCTTCATCGTGTGAACTTTTCTATTTAACCTCTTTGTGGAAAATAGGAAAGCTAAAATAATATTCAAATACTAATTTTGATACGCATTTCAATTTTTCATATTTCATCAGAAGATACTTAAATGATACATAATAAACTTAGCTTTAAATAATGAAATAGACACTTTAATATATACGCGTAGGCCCTATATCGTTCTCCCTATCAGATGACTGTTATCTGATGGCTTACTAAATTGCTGAATGGGGTAATCTTATAACTTTTGAAAAGAAGTTTACGCAGTCTAGAATTTTTTTATTCATTTTTGTTCATTTCAACCGTTGTAGATAAAGATATTTATCATATACTTAGAACTTGATATGATGGTTTTTGCATATCTATAACGACCGGAAATAAACAACCCATATTTGCAAACCCCAGGCTTTTAAGTACACATTACTATGAAAAACTCTCTTTGAAGCACATTCAAGTGTTATTCGAACATACCCGGGCTGATATGACATATCATACCGGGTACGTTCGGAATAATTACTTATGGTAGTATATGATAAACAGATTAATACATGACCTAATCCGCATTGGATCAAGCCCTCGGTCCGATATGGGAGTCTCGTAATGATGCCAGGTCCGATATGGATTAGGTCATGTATTAATCTATAAATAATGTGCTATCGTTTATAATTTCGTGTTTTCTATCGGTAAAGGTAATGTACATAGGCGTTTCATCCATATCATCTTTATTTCATCATTTTTGTTCAGACGAAAAATGAAGAATAATCGTTTTGTTGCCACATGGAAAGTATATATACTTAACGACTTACTGTCAACAAATTTCGGGGCATCGGTGGCCGAGTGGTCTAGGTAGTTCTAATGATCATTATCGAATCTCACATGTGGCGAAGTGTGTTCGACTCCAATCTAAATTGACGGGGTACTCCGATTCCTCCACCAATAAAAACTGGCCTCCGAGAAATAGCCAAATGTGCTGAAAACGGCGTAAAAACCCAACTAAACAAATCAACAAATTTCAAGTGAATATATACCAGACTGAATCCTGAGAGATTTTGGAAGACATAAGACAGCCTGTGGAAAATCTCCTATAGAATGTAAACAGAAATCAGATGAAAAATCCTTTGTTTCAATGTGTAAAATTAGATAATGTTTGAATTCTTCTATTCATATTATACTCATTGGTTTTTCATATTTGAAATTTACATTTTGCAACGTAATATTTTCTACAAATATTAATTTCTACTTACCTGTTCCTTTGAACAAAACTTTGTATCTTCTTTCAAGGAATTTCATCTTTTTGGTTTTAGGTACTTGACATTGGTAAATACCCAAATTCTGAACACCAATATTGGAAATGATTATGTCATATTTTCTTGTTTTCTTGTCAATGACAAGCTCAATATTCGTCACTTTAACTTTTGGGTTTTTACGTTGTCCAATAAAGTACAGTGGGCTGCACGATTTGTTACCGTGTTCCAATTCTTTTGTCTGACCAGGACCCCGCCACGTACCTCCATTAGACATTCCTGTACAATTCAAACGGATGGTAGCACCTGTGTTTGTTATCACTTTTTTTACATCCACCATTCCTTCGAAATACAATAAGACGTATTGAGTAAAATATTTGGAATGCATTTTATACAAATTTGTATAATATTAAGTATCGGTAGGAGAATAATGAAGGAAAAAAAAAACAGTAGGAAAGTTCGTCAATTCGAAATCCAAAGAAAAGACCGGTTTACCAGTTTTATTAATTCACTCTGACACTTGGTACAGTGTTACAAGAGGCAGATTAAAAATATATTTACAAAAGCGGGCATAACATACATAATTCATATTCAAATTAACAATATTAAAACAGAAACAGAGACATACCATCAAAATATAAATAAAGATTGATTGATCATAGATATAAATGGAGTGCGACTAATTTTAATCGTATTTGAATTTAGATAACGCGTGACCTACGTATATTATGTATACAGTAATGAATTATACATGTATCTCTATATACTGGTGCATATTCAAATATGATTCAGTTATGGATATAATGAACGGTTATAAGGAAGGTTAACAAAGTTTTATTAGTTTATGTATAGTTCGATGACATAACATGCATTATATTTATCTATTAACAAAGTAGGCCGGAGGATAGATGCACAAGCTTTTCAATCTTACAGCAACCCTTAGCTGAGTTTGGATTCCTGTTTGTTTCAATTGTTTTGGATTTTAATGGTTGTGCTTATTAATTCATCATTCTATCTTCAACTGGTTTTCCAACACTTTGATCTCAACACTGCTGATGAGTTGTCAGTCAACAAAATTGCCACACAGTTCATCAAATTTGTTTCGGTATTTTGTGATACGTTTTATTACAGGTAAATAGAAAATGGTATTCATCTCCTTCAGCAGTATCGCTGCATAAATAGCAGTATCTCTTCTCCCATGACTTGCCCACCCACCGGCCTGTCTGAAGTGGAAACTTTACCTTTGAACAGCTTTATTTACAGGCCTATAGTACTTAGTAATCTAAGTAGATATGGTTCCAGAGAGAGCTCGTTGTCAAATGCGCATAAAGGTGTCCTCTAAAAAAATTATTCATTTCACTGAACCATCTTTGACAAAATTTATCTATCATTCTTTGTTTGATAACAGTTTCAATATCAACAGAACGTAACACAATGTGTGAATCCCAAATATTCTTAATACTCTAGTATGGTTTTTATACATGAAAGCTACCTTTTTGTACCCAAATTGTATACTTAATTGTAAATTATACAAGAAAGTTTATCTTACACAATGATACATGCTTTAATAAAAAGAAACATGTAAAGATAGCACAAATTGCTCATGTCCAGCACTGATCCTAACATCCTACTGAAATAGCTAATGTGTATAGAGGAATTTTTAAAATGAGAAATCAGATTTCTTTACCAGTGTAGAAAAAATATTTCCTGCTTGCGGCAATGTTTATTTCGTTTTGATTTTAGAAATTTATCTTTTTTGTTCCTTTAAATAGCTGTTTTGTTGTTAAATCTGAAAACAATTGCAAACTTCAAATGACCCGGCATATTTTTGACAAATTCTGGATCTTTTGGGGCATCTCACAAATGAGTTTATAACATGTGTTCAGCGTTTGTTGACTTGATCATCTTGTTGGAATATGATCGAATATATATGACCATAACTTCTTTAATTTCTAATCAGAGGATTTGTTTTCTAAAAATTGTTCATTTCATTTAAATATTTCCAAGTATTTCTCTAAGAAACGTGGAAAAACAAGTCCATTCCGAACTTATTTAGGATTTCTTTTTGCAAATACACTTTGTGAAATCAATAAAATTTATTTAAATTTTAACATTTTCAGCAGGTTAATTACTTTCATCCCTTACCGGGTGTTTATTTTGTCTTTTTAATCCATTTCCACCATCCACCTTATTCAAAATGGTTGGAATAAGAATGATTTTTACCGACTGTCACCATCTGGTAACAATGTTTGTAACTTTGACAATTTTTTTCCAAGTGTTGAAAAATACGGAATATGATTAATTCAATTTTCCTTGAATTTACAAAAGATCCAAAACATAACAGTATTTACGGTAGCTGATTACAGACACTCTTGTTTAATGTAGGAGGTAACTTATTGGGCTATATTTCAGATTTGTAAGAAAATTTAGCATACAACTAGAGTACTTTGAACTGCATCTGAATAAAAAAAATGTATGTCCTTTTAATACTTTTCGAAATACAGTGTTTCAAGTTTTCGCAAACAGATGTGTAAATACATAGAATGCACGTAGATATCGCTGCGAAAGTCAAATATTATACTTTAAATTATCATTTCTAAAAATTCAGTCCCTAGAATTTAAAAAAAATGATATATTATTGCAATTGAAATTTTTTTTTATTGATATAAAATATGTTAGGGGTCACCAGATTTGTTTGTTTAGTATATTAGATTTATTACTATATGAAGAGCGAAAATAAGCGTCAAAAGCAAAAATAAGCGTAATGTCGTCACGACGTCGCGATAAAAATGTAGAGAAGACAGATTTATATAAGTTCTCTTGTTTCTGAATCCCTGTATTTTCACATTTTGTATAATATATTATTGTAAACACATGCATATTTGTATAAATATTATTTAAACTAAAATGTACATTTTTAGTGTTTTTACAGAGGGGACGTGTAGTTAAATGATTTTCACAACGAAAACGAAGCTGGCGACCCTATGTTTATTTAGTATCATTAAAACGACAAAGTTCACAGCAAAACCAAATTTATAAAAAATTATAAGAATTAGTTTTAAACCTAAATTTTTATTTATTTTCCGCAGTTTTTATATGAAATCTAGAGTAAAAGACCTTTATTTTAAGGATTTGAAAACAACCTTATTGAAGAAATATAGAAGCTAAATATAGAATTATTTAGATATTTAGATGCAGTTTCGAATTTTCCAGCTGCACGTAAAATTTCAAGAAAATCCATAATTTAGCCGATTTAGGTACCTCCTACCTTAAATTGAATTTCCCTTGCTTCCGTACTTCTGTAATGTTTCATATTCATACGCTGAATTTTGCTTGACTCAAACGCAGTCTGGTTGTTATTCCATAGAGTTATCTTTCTATACATGATAACCTTCAGTGATTGCCTGCATATGATTATAAATGTATGAACGCTATCTTGATTATAGTTTTTATTAAGTTCATAAAACTACGTAAAATTTAGGATTTCTTTGCCTGATTGAAACCGTCGTGACGACAGTAGTCCGGTAGGTGGCAGAGAAGTTTTTTAAGATACCGTATGAAACGTTATGAACTAAATTCATTTGAAAAATTGCCAAAAATATAAAATAAGTACATGTCAAGTTTGAAACTTGTATTTTAACTTTAAAAAACACATCTGTTATAACAAAAATAACTTTAATTTGTCTTTTATAGCACACTCTGATAGGGCTTAATTTTACTAAGTATGAACCTAATATTGGTTGAAAAGCAACATTTTTTTTTCACCGTGAAATTTATTTTTTTCATCAAAAATGTATTACGGTAAGTCTGAGAGAAGCTTGTTGAAATACTGTAACAAGTGTATGAATTAAACTCATGTCAGAACTTCTCTGTTTCAAATGTATGCTTGAGGGTGATGTTTTAAATGATCCGAACTGTAGTTTAATGCTTAATAGTTTAAATGGTTTAATTAAATTAAATGTGAGCTAGACCCAGTACCGAACATATTTTATCTTCTATGTCTACAGAAAACTAATAACACAAATGATTTCAGATATTATGATAAATCTTTGTATATAGAAATAAATAGTTTAAGCAATATAATTTGGGGAGGGTGATCAGCATCGTAATTATGTGCACATCAGAGGTTTTCATATTTTAAAAATAAATTACCTGTAGTCCCTGAAATCAGTACAAGTGCTGAAATTACACGTAGCATCCTAAAGTATACAATATAAAACTTTATCGTTCAGACGATTTAATTAATTAATTCATATTATTTTTTATTTCTTTTTCTTTATTAATTTATAACATCGTCTACCGATAAGATTGATTGTAACGTCGGACATCCAATGACAACATTATTTTCTAAATTGAACACCATGACTATCTTCATGTCTGAGTTGGTAAAGACAGAAAATAATGAATTGAATGTATTTAATATTGTCAACTTCTGTAACACAATTTGCAAGCATTCTGTCATTGATATAGTCCATATGTACTGTTCAAATAAATAAACTTAAAGGGGATGATACTTTTGGTATTCTAGAAACCAAAGCGGTACATATTCGGTGCATTTATTTAATTCACACAGAAACTTCTCTTGTATTTAGCATTATTTATGTACCAAGTGTACGCCTTTGTCATTATCTTAATATAAAAATGAAAACAGAAAATGTAATTCATATTTATAAAGAACCTACGTGAAGTGTGTTTTGTCCATGAATATATGTCGTCAAAACTACAAATTAACTTTCTGATGGTTAATATCCTTGTATATTAACGGAAATTTAAACAATAATTGGTCCAACAATTTATTTCCTTTTTTTTTCTCTGATTCCTCAATCGTGTAATATTTCCTCGTTTTGATTTATATATCCTAAAAAATTACACATACACACACAGACACACACACACAGAGAGAGAGAGAGAGAGAGAGAGAGAGAGAGAGAGAGAGAATACCTTGCTTGTATTTAAGGACCTTTGTTGCGTTTATACTGTTGTGCATCTTTATACTTCAAAATAAATCAGTGAAAATGAAAGTCTGCAAGGGAAATTGTAAATTCAAACAAAGAAAAGTTATATAGATCGTGCAAATGCAAGGATAAACGCCACCGAAACAATAATTTATCATATGTTGACAGGTAATATCGTTAGATAGTCATTTCCAGAATTATCTCCTTTGAAATTTTGAATCATATAAAAATTGTAGGTTTTCTATTTGAGGTGTAGACAATCTTTATATCCTTTTTTTTATTGTTTTGCGATTTAAGCTCTTCAACGTCCTATTAACTTTGACTTTTTCCTACATTTGTATTTTGGGTTGGAGCGTCAGTGATGAGAGTTAATTAATCGAAACGCGCGTTTGGTGCATTAAAATTTTGTTAACCTCGGTATCTTAGGATGCCATTTATTTATAATCAAAAATAGTAGTGGACACTGCTTTGTCTTGTACCATGAGCATTACTTTTACAAGGCTAGCTCTCAAAAACGAATATTTTCTTTTGTCGGTATCATGCAACATTGCTTGTTTACTTAACCACAACAATGCAACTGTTGTGAGAAACCGTTATGTCTACAAAAACAGGAATTAAGTACAAATTTTCAGAAAGAGAAATCACAATAAATCTGATTATTAGTAAGAATAATGTTGAATATGTTAAAAAATTTAAAATTTAGTAATGAAGGCATATAGTAGTCCTTTTGAATGTGTTCAGTTCTGTATCCTTGAAGATCTTCAAGATCAGAACTTTTCATAGGAGCCACCATATTGCAGTTAATATCATCACTTAGGAAATTTTACGGTCGTCATCACGAATTAATTTTACGTTACTGTGTTGCAATATCTAATATGATGTTGCTCCTGTTCCCACTGTCGTAACATTTCATGTACCTCCACCGATTTGTGACTACCACCAAATTGGCTTTTTTGAACTTCACGACGGTTGCCGTTTACATAGCAGGAACTGCTTACCCTTCCGGGGCAACTGAGTTCACCCTTGGCTTTTATAGGGGTTCGTGTTGTTTATTGTTTTTTTTCTTTTTTATTGTTTATTTGTTGTGCTTGTGGTTGTTCATTTGTCTTTACGGGTTTGTCTGCCTAATGGATTGCGTTTGATCCTTAGGTGTATTTGTCCTCTTCAAAAGACTTCCATCGGATTGACTTTGCTGAACTTCACGACGGGAAGCTTAAGGTAGCCAAATATGGAGCTTGCTGGTGTCATCCTTGTAATCAAAATCACTAAGTGCGGAAATTCTTGTTTACAACTATACCATCATATTTTCTAACAATGTTTCTAGAAGATCATAGTTGTTATTTTTTTAAATAAGGTTTAAAGAAAGGATGATGCAGAGGTAACCTTTAGCTAAGTTTTGATAACTGTTTGTTCTAATTGTTTTGATTTTTGGCGGTTGTGCTTATTAATTCATCATTATATCTTTAACTGGGTTTCCAATATTTTGATCTCGAGCACTGCTGATGAGTTGTGGGTCAACGAAACGGCCATACAGTGCATCAAATGTATTTCGGTATTTTGTGATACGTTTCATTAGACATATCTTTGTGAAATTGAAACACATAACGTTGTTTTTACTCGGCTTCATTGAAAATAAGTTAGGTACATGTAGACTGCGTTCCGATAATTATCGAGGTCTTTGCCACTACATTGCGTGGAACATCCGGGACATTTGCCAGCATCACGTTTTCATTCTATAGTCCTGTGACTAAAGTCCTTGTCAAGAGCTGCAGTTACAATATGGTTGTCTAATCTTTAAATTTTGATTTTTGTAATTAATCATATATAGATCCTTGGATGAAAAAAGGCAATTGCTATGGGCTGATGAAATGTACGGTTTGACAGGCGGCATTTAGTGATTAGCAAAATAAATAATTAATGTTTTCCTACCAAAAATACTGGTTTCACAGATAATTAATCAGAATAGTCTTAAAAACAAGAAGTCGAAAAAAAAGTCCAATGAAAAATATGTTTCTGGTTTAGACAAACACCTGTAAAATATTGTTTTTTAGTTTTATAGTCCTGATATTGAAATATTAGTAATATAAATAATTAGAAGATAATGCAAAACGCATCTTGTGAACCACAACTGTCGGGGGTAAATATTTTTTTTATTATTAAATTTCATTTTTGGATTTATTGATTTTTCCATTTAGTGCTTCATTTATTGATTAATTAACTAATGTGTCCGCTTTCGCATTAAACAAAGAAATTGGTTACACCGTGATGGCCATTTTTCAGTGCGGGACAAACCGGAGTACATGGAAATAAGCAGCGAACGAGTTTAGTTCAAACTCACAATTCAAAGGTGAACAGGATATACAAGCATTAGTATAAATGAATATCATTATAAGAAGTGTTGTAAAATGAAAAATTTCCGCGTGTATATTTGGTTGAATTATGAAATTGATAGGTAAATTCCCGTTCAAACAAGGGGAAATTAATATGAACGATATATAATGACCAAATTGCTATATTTAAACACATTAAAGTGAACTTCATCACAATTTAGTGATACAATCTGAAGTAACCTTAAATGGTGCAAAAAATCAATCTATCCAGAACAATCCATGTATGCGCAAAACATCCATCCATCTCATTATTGTTAGGTGTCTCAAAATCCACCCGGCTTCGTGTAAAATGTTAGGATCAGATTCATCTTTTTGTCTGTTATTCTTTATCGGGTGTACTATTTATCATATATTTGTGTTGTGACCAAAGTTTCTAACCAGTGAACAATAAATCTTACTACTTTTCTGTCCAAAATAATTAATAATCTGTCATGAAGCATCGGAACTCTCAGTGTAGAGAAGCACTACGTCAGTTGATAAAGAATGTGAATGGTCTGTTCGATTTTGCATCATCATTGAAAACCTAACCATTTTTTGGCGTGTGTTTAATCATTGAATATCATACCTAATAGTGCATATTATTCAAAACGTTAAAAATTCAAGTAAAGTCTACCTGTATTATTGTAGGTTAATTAATAATTTGGTATAGATGGTAAATGTCTGTCGTTTCATGTTGAAGAAAATAATGTTCGGATATAATCATACAAAGGGAGAGTTCTTTTTACAGTATTTCCAAGTTTTATATATGCCCACTGACATGACTGATCCTGCCAATATTACAAGAAATCGTTTGACGCTAGTTAAATCTCAGACTTAATTAGTGGCTCGTAAAGTTCACTTTCAGGTGGGGTTCTGGGTTTTTTAAACAAAAATGATGTTTATTTAATTTAAACAACCAGTCAATACGCCAACAGTGTATTTCTTCGCATGTCTAGCATGTATTTTTAAAATTATTACCTCTTTCAAAATTATAACCACACTGAAACATAAAGTTGATCACCATGTTTTTCAATTCAGTGTAAAATAAATGTAAGACGTGTATTTGCAATAAGCGTACAAACATTCATAAACACCCTTACTGATGACATGACAGCGTTATTTCTGATTTAGAACTAAATGCAAAATGTTGCAATACCTGAAATTTAATCTATATGAGTATATTATTTCAAAGTTAATGTTTTTATTTTTCAAAATCATATGAGTTATTTTCAAAAATATTTTCATCACTTAATCTTTCGGTTTTAAAAATAATTCCATGATCAATTTCAACGTAAGAAACTCTGTCATCGATCCCATGTACAACTCCAATACCGCTAGAAGGACCTGGTTCGTGAAGTATTTCTGAATAGTTTAAGCCAGTATCATTAATCTGTAAAAGAATGTGATATATTAGCAATAAAAATTGGCAAGAAAACCTTAGTTCATACAGTACACACAAATCCCACTTAGGATATCTTGAGTCTTCTTAATAATCATATTTCTATTGTATTATGAGATATACAAAAATGTACGATATTCAAGAGAAAAAATCCTTCAACATGACTTAACAAGCAGTAGCTAACTTTCAGTGATAAAAGTCATACATGTGTCAGGTTTAATAGGTTCCTACACAAATTTAAAGTGAAGACTGGAAAATCTTACAAATCACGTCTTTCCAGAGTGGAGTGCAGCACCATGTAGATAAATGAGCTGAAATTGGCGCAAAACTCCAATAATCAACGAAACTATTACAAGTTCCTCATTCAAACTAGTTAAATAAGAATCTTCTCAACCAACGTTAGATTCAAAAAGGCTAAATTCAATTTAGTTAATATGCTTGATAAACCTAATTGACTTCAAACCTTTTTGAATAACAGCTTCTTGAAAATGAACATTCTATACCTTATAGTGTAATATTAATAATAATTAAGAAATTAAAAAATAAATTTTGTAGCTGTGCATTATTGTATTAAAATCAATCAGCAATTAACACGGTTTTTTTAAATCTGGGTTTATATTCTTTGAACCCGCACGGGTATCTTGTTTTGTCCTGTATTAAATTAGTTTTCGTCATCAGATATATGTATCAGTGTATCAATGAACCATGTAATGGAAATTCTACTGGTTTACTGATAACGAATGTACAGCAGAAAATGCTTCATTGGAGGTCGTTACGAGATAATAAGAAACTCTTTATAGGTATGTTATTTCTAAACTAATTTGTTTCAGTATGTGAAAGTATCATACTAGCCGCTCTTAAAGACTTTACATTGAAAACGAGCACATTTTTTCCATGCTATCTCAAGTATTTACAGACTGGCCAATTATCGCTTGTAGCTAGCGGTCAATTTTTTTTCATATTAATACGGTAATACCGTAATGACTGCCATATACTGGAAGGTCAGGATAGAGGAAGAAGGGGTTAGATGTTGACATTCAAACAACCTGTTAAACCTGTGTTGGACTTTAACGATGTGGGCTGAAATATTATGTAATTGTCTTTGTCATCTTAAAGTATTAAAATGTATTTTACAGAATCATGTTGCCTCCTTTAACTTTGTATGATTACATAATATACATAATCCAGGTACAATTGATGAGTCGTATATATAACTTGTGCATCGAAATTGTAATGTTACAGTGTATATTATACCTTTTGATTTATAATACAACCGCAGTAAGGATGATCTTCAGAACTATTATCGTGTAGTAGAGACTGGTATGGGTTTTCGTATCCACTAGTCTCTATTGAAAATGCCTCAATGTTCGAGCTACCATTACTATTCTCTTCATCATCCATTACATTTTCTAATCTTTCTCCTTGTTCTGTGTTTTCCTGCGACACTGGAATTGAATTCGATGTATTATGTTCTGTTTGGCGAAAGTCGTTATTATTTGGATTTATGCGGAGTTCGAAACTATTGTAGTTAATTGTCCAACTTTCATCATACTGAGCTTCTCCAGTACTTGGCTGAAAGTCTTGTATCATACGTCGTTTTGTATAATAGCAAAATAAAATAAGATACGCGAGGAGAAAAAATAGTCCACCGGTAAGCCCGCCAAAGATAGGAAGAAATAACTGCTGATTTTCTCTGCTTGCAGAATGTGTGTCTGTATCTGGAAAAAAATATGATTAATGACCATGTTCAAAATTGCAGAATAATTACTTGATGCATTCGTATAGTCCTACAACATTATTGTCAACAATCAGTAAATGATAACAGTTTGACAGCATAAATAATCACAATTTAATCCTACAATATAAATTATCCTTTCTGTCTTCATTATCCCCACAGTTTCGAAGAAAGTTTTATGAATTTGTAATCCCTTTCGTTTACGTTTCCGTCTGCCTCAAATTTTTGTGACATAAAGTTCTCTTTCATTTTTCACTTTATATTATTTTAATACAATATAGTCCCGTACACGGTATATAGATGATTTTGTAGATTGTGCATTTAAGCTTGTGTAATGAACTGTTATTTCATTTCTATTTTGGCAAATTATTTCACACACTAACTGTATACGCGGAACAACAAAAACGAAAAAAAAATATTAAAATAAAGGGGTAAAACTTCTCTAATATTCTGCAGTATTGAATTCTTTGCACGCATTATGAACCAGTGCATCACTTATATTTGTGACCAGGAACATTTTATTTGCAAAAAAAGGAATTCTTTAAAATCCTATTGTAAATTTAAATTCAAAGATAATTATCGATGCCTGCTAACCAACTCCGTGTTCTCGTGGTAGTGTGCTCACATCGACTGCGGAAGTAGCGGGTCCTATCCCCTGTCGGGTCAAACCAAAAGCGTTAAAATTGATATTTGCTGCTTCTCCACCACGCATGCGGTATCTTGGTGTAAGCGGAAAGGACTGTTCGGCTTGGAACCAGTAAAATGTGTCAGCGGAATGTAACCTCGTGAGCTAGCACAAGCACAAAGCAGGATACATGTACATATTCATATTATATAAAGTGTTCTAGTCTCGATAAGCACTTAATGGTTGCGACTGGACGTTAAACAATAATTCATCCATCCATCAAGTATCTAACGGCGTATTAACTCCATGAAATCTTCCACGAAGGGAGTATCTGTTGCTTCCAAAGTAGCCATTTTATAAAAATCTTTTGTTTACCTGTTTTAACAACCCAGGTAATGTAGAGGAATGTGGTGTTTCGCCTACCTTAACTAAAAATAGCACAGAAAATCCCTAAAATTTTCTTCTGGAACACAAGATATCACTGATTTTTTAGGCTTGATAATGAGTGAACCAGAGCTAAATAACCAGGAATTTACTTTTCCGCTGATTAGTCCAGAGAGTCATACCTCAGATTTAGTACACCTCGTCAGGTGTAAACTGCATTGAAATGTTTAAATTCATCACTTATGTGCAAATTTATAAATTTATTTTAGTTGTAGTTTGTTATATTAAAACTTATTTATGTATAGTGGATTGAAAACAAGTTAAACCAACTTGTATTAATCTCTTTCCACATGGTGCGTGTGATATTGACCCCATATAGAAATTTATAGCCTACTATTTTTAAGTACTCCTTCAAATGGTATAGCCTTTTTCATCCCCATTAGACGGACTAGTATATTTTATCTAAACCATTCTCTCAAATGATGTCGATAAAGCTTCGCAAATTTGATCCCTGAAATGTCCATCCCGAAAGATATCACCCAAGGTTATTGTTGGCTTTCCGCTAGCCACTACCACATACTGTCAGTAAAGTTTGTACAGCCCAGACTCATGGTGTAGGATTTGTTTCTATTGCAGTAGCTTTGTTTTCGTCATTTTCTTTATCATATTGTAGTTTTGATGCATATTTCTATTTTTATCATATTTGTCGAAAAAGGTATAGTGAAAAATAATTGCGATCTTTGTTTAATGGAATATATATATATATATATATACATAAAATAAATGCAGAATTAGCTGTATTTATATAATAATTTTACAAATCTGGTAAATGTATTCAAAAAATAATTTCATGTCAGAATATATTTATTCGATATACTGTAATAATGTACCCGATGAAAAATGAAAATATTCTATAATTCATAAGAACAACCCTACAAATTAGTGATTTGATCTTTTGACATAAGCTATCAAAACATGAGGGAGAAAAACAAATTATTTTTGTTGGAAAACCTGAAACAAAATATTTTTTTTATATATTTACCCACAACCTAATTCTGATATGTTTTTCCACCCTTATGCAAAATGTATACAAAACACAAGTGGATCAATTATAGACTGTAAGAAAATTTGAATAATAATTTTATGACTTTTTATGGAACAGCAATTTGATGTTAGTGTAGCAGCAACCTAAAAAAAAGATCCAAAATTTGATAAAATAGGAACCAAACAGACATGTTTTAAAAAGGACATTATGGTGTTGATCTTTAAAAAGCAATATTTCTTGAGTTTTATTTCCCATCTTCTCTATTTGTATTCGCTAAAATGCAGCAATTATCATCTTTTTGATGCTTGGTTCGCAAATTTTTAGGTATTGTATTAAGCAATCTTTTTTAGAATCTCATTAACTAATCAACTGACATGTCATTATGTTCTGCTTATTTTGTTCCAATATAACATGTATAAAACTACCAACAGACTACAACATTTATTAGAAAATCGTGTTAATTTTCAGCTCATCAGCAAAACTCCATAATTTTTTTCATGAAACTCTTTCAGTTTAGTTCAGTAACAACTGGAAAAATAAGCCATAAACCTCAAGTGTGTGGCTTGCACCATGATGATGGCCATAGCAATATTAAACATTATGTAAATCGAGAAAAGAAAAAGACGACGGCCACATAACCTTCGTAATTGTCTGTATAGTCAGGTTAGATTTAAGTATGTTACCCTAGCCGGAATGTTTTGTTTGTCCGAAATTTGATTATTTACAATATGTAATCTACTGACTTGAATCAATACAAAACTAATTTATCTAATTTTTATTTTTTATTTATCTATGTTTTCTTGTAAAAAGAAGCAAAATATATATAAATACCTGTTGTTTGTGCAGAAGTTGTTTCAAGGTAACGTTCGTCTACAGTAAATAAATAATTGGTAAAAATATTAAACTATGTGCAAACATTTCATAGACTGTTCAACGTGTAGCTTAAAATGAACAAAGCAAATTAGTAACACAACAAATATATATGTTTCGCAGTCTTATGTTATATTGACCGTTTAAGGCGAAAAAAAAATTGGAAAGAGAATATTCTAGTGCCTATCTGAACAGTCAGTACAACTTAATAATCAAGAAATTATGACTGACAGTTTCTATTCTAAATAAATAATTTTATTTAAGCATTAGAATGAGTAATAGGCACTATTTGCAGTTCTTTTTTGTCTTTTTTCATGCCGAGAGGATTTAACTCATTTTTTGCAGAAATTAATCCGCTAAAAATGATCCATTATGGATTTACAACTTTGACACTTTATATTCACTGTGGGATTGCCGTAACAAGGAACGACACAAATCGATGAAAAGTATTATCAGTTTGGACAGATCAAAAGCAAAATGTAGTCTTAAACAATAAAATAATGTATAGGACAAAATGGGAAATTTATTTAAATGTCTTCTTGTCTTAAACCACTTGGCCAATTGTAACCAGACATAGCAGCAATGGTCCTTACATGGTTCTTTTTCAGAATTATGTCCGATGACCCAGATTGTCAACAGAGATGGCCACCACAGCCGAACTTAATTGATCATAGAACCCTATGTGAAAATTTGTTTAAAAATATTTTTGCCTGAAACCACTTAGCCAATCACAACCAGACTTGGCAGAACTGGCCCTTAGCTGGTCTCCTTTCAGAATTGTGGCTGATGACCTGGACATTTAACCAAATTGACTGCCAAAGCTGAACTTAGTTTAACATAGGACCAAATGGGAAAAGTTATTTAAAAATCTATCTGACTGATACCATCGGAGCAATTGGAACGAGACTCAGCAGCAATGAGTCTTAAATTGTCCCCTTCAAGATTTACCTCAGACGACATGGACTGTCAAGCAAGATGAATGCCAGAGCCGAACTTAGTTTAACATAGAACCTTACGGTAAAAACCAGCCAAACTGATGTTGAACTTAGATTTTGTCATGCTTAAGGTGGACAAGTTAAATCCAGGTGAGCGGTACAGGCTCTTATGGGCCTCTAGTTTCTTTGTTTCAAGGCAGCAATTTTCATAATATCGCTTCTTGCATCTTCAAATTTAAATCACTGTCTCAAATTATATTGTTCTACTTATTTTGTTCCACTATTAATATTTGTTTAACATACTAGTATAAATTGTTACCTTATAATCGAGTTGTGCAAGTTCAATGCACTTCCATTTAATGTGCGCTTCTTGTACCTTCTTGAAATCCACAGTAAAAGTCCGATATCTATATATTTCCTGTTAAATGGGATGTTGTCTCAGACGTTAAGCTGAATCCCGTGTATACTACCTTAGTTCCAGATGCAATTAATAATTGCTTATGTTATTGTAGCTGATGCAACAACAACAACAAATATTTATTTGTCAATGGAGCAGAGCAATTAAGTTATAATAAAAGTTTACAGTTTTTGTGTTCATTTTATATTTATTGCAGAGCATATTAAATTATTAGTAGGTGTGAAAAGGGAGACAACAAACACAGAGCCTTTTTACCATCATATATTGGGTCAAAACCACAGGCATAAAAATATACTATTATAACATTTTAAAACAAATGTATAAATTAACGTCGACAGGAAAGTTATGGGTCACACATTACCAGCCAATTTAGCTCTTCTAACTTGAATTAAATTATTTTTAACATATTTGTCAGTATTTTGCATGATTCATACGTATCCTGGTACCCTTACAATTTTATCCACATACCTTCCTTAGTTTTCTGTACCGCTAGTGTTTAGATTTTTGAGTATGTTACCCCTAGTCGGTGTATTTAAAAAAAAGAATAATTTGCAGTACGTAATTTACTGAAGTTATTTATTTTTTTCAATGTTATTATGTATATACCTGTTGTTGATACAGCAGTTGTTTTAAGGTCAGGCTCGTCTACAGCCAATAAATAATTGGTTAAAGTATTACACTATATGCAAAAGTTAAACACGATCAATTTGGTGGTGGTAAAAAATGCAGTCCTCATCATGAACTCTTCGACGTGTAGCTTATAATTTATATAACCAATTAGTAAAAGAATAAGTATATATATATTACAGTCTTGTTGATTTAAGGCGAAAAAGGGGAAGAGGAGATTATAATGCCTATATGGCGAGTGAATGTTTAAAATAATTTTGAAATGCCAATACAATATTTAAAATAATATGAGTTACACTTTATATTCAATTTAACTATTGAAGCTAGGCACTATTTTCAATTGATTTGTCTTTTGTTTTAATGACCAAGGCATATAACTCATTTCCGATATTGATTTCGACTTAGACGTTTTCTATTCCCTGCAGCACTGCCGTATGAACAGTGAAAATTGTATTGACGAGCAGATCAGAATGTAGACTAAAACGATACAAATGAATAAAAGAATGCATCCCGATTTGTGAACGCCCGAACTAGCAATTGACCGGGAAATAATCTTTGGGATTATCATCATCAGTGGAATACAAAAAGACAATAAAAATCCATATTCAACCATTGCTAGAAATCCAAGTGACTATGAGGACACAAACCAAACTAAATGCATGTCCTAAGAAATTTTAAGCGACATTAGACAACGTTTTGAAAATGTCACATGTGCCAAGAAATGGTTGAAAGGGAAGAATCTGGTGATGATGAATTCTTCTCAGCATTTATAGTTATAAGTTTTAAATATTTGAGCTTTATATTTTGTAACTTGATCTTCAGATTTTTTAAAACAAATGTTGGTTTATACTAACCAGTATTGTTGAACAAAACTTGATATCGTCTCACTACGAATGTCGCATTATCTGTTGAAGTTTGTGATTGACATTGGTAAATACCCAAATTCTGAACAGTAATATTAGAAATGACTAAGTCATATTTTCCAGTTCTGGATTCAGTATCAAGCCTAATGTTTGTCACATTAATATTAGGGTTTTTCTGATATCCAATAAAGTACAATAGGTTACACAGTAAGTGGTCAGGACCCTTCCATGTATCACCGGTAGACATTCCCGTACAATTTAAACGGATGGTAGCACCTCTTTCAGTAATCACTTTCTGGACATTCTCTAGTCCTTGGGAGGATACATGAAAAAGACATACATGTATGACAATCTTCACAGAATTATGTTTTTATTAGTTGACATTATTACATTTTCTTATTGAAGCTTCTGCAGCTGCATAATTATATAAAATCAATATTTATACTAAATAAAAAATAATGCTTTGCTCTAGAGCACTGCTGATGAGTTGTCGGTCAACGAAATCACCATAGAGTGCACCAATTTCTTTCGGTATTTTGTGATACAGTTTATTATTAAAGTTGTTGTTGGGTATAAATTGGGTTTCTAAAAACATAATAATTGATGATCCGTAATATTTCTATTTAAAATAATAATAATAATAATAATAATAAGAATAATAAAAGTAATGCATATAATAATACAAAAATTAAGAAATAAAGAAATTACTCTTATGAAACTCAATGCAGATTTTGACCTTTTAACCAAATTTATCCTTTTTAAAATGAGGACAAATGATAGGGCTACATACATTTTATCCTTTTTTGAAAATGAGGACAAATGATAGGGCTACAAGCGTTTTTAGCCCATTCAAGATTCCAGATTGTTCAATGTAACCAATTACAATTTACATGATCATAACATAGTGTAGAAGTCATTTAAATTTTATTTGTTTTGAAGTTACATGTAATTACCTGTGTTTCCTGTGATCAGTACGATTGCTGACATAAAATATAACATCCTAAAGTAAAAAATGTAAATATTTACATAGATATTCAGTCTTTTTGGGCTAAAAGTGGAAAATAAATTTGATATTTTAGAGATCAAGAGGTATTTATTTTGCTGCGCGCAGTTATCTTTTTATACAAATCTACAACTTTATTTCGCTTTATACATTTATCTCGGCATGTCTATATCAATATCTAAAAACAAAAATTAAAAATAGAAAATTGAATGTGTATTTATAATGAACTAATCATTTATTTGTGAACATCTTCAAAATTCATCTTATGTAAAGCTCAAAGAACCTACGTGAAAGGTGTGTTTCATCCATATACATCAAATGTTGATTTTTCAAAAAAAAAATGCCCGATCTTGTATTTTGATATCCGTTCATACTAACAGAACTTTTAAAACAATAATTGTTCGAACAATTCATTTCCGTTTCCTCAGTCGTTTAATATTTCCTTGTAATTCTCGAGGGCAATATCAAATCTGTCACTTTTGTATAAGGCTTGCAGATACAAATTATCTAGTTACATGTAAGTGTAATATTAGTCCAATGAGATTTTTTTTAAATGAAGCCACATAATCAGAATTAGAACCATCGTAATCAGAATTCTTTACAGGAGCTACCATATTGTAGTTAGTGTCTGTTGTTTTCCTATTTTTTTGTGTTATGTTATACTATTAATTGGTAAATTGTTTCGAGATTTTCTCAATAATATTTTCCAACTACAACGCACCCTAGGTACATATAATACGATTTGTCATTTATAGCATGTTTTCTAATTGATACATAACTGAAATCCAAGCCTGAGTTTTATATAAATATGAGCACTAATAATTTTGATAATATATTACTCATTGTTCTGTTAAACGTTCATCCAAAACAAAGTCATCTTTACAATACTTCAGTGTAATTTTACATATCAAAATGTAGTATATACTCTAAGATATACATATGATTAAAAGGTTCGTTTGAAGTCTTCCATTATAGCGAAGAAAAGGAAAGAACAGATACCAGCTGACATGAA
This sequence comes from Mytilisepta virgata, assembly GCA_028015205.1. Taxonomy (NCBI): domain Eukaryota; kingdom Metazoa; phylum Mollusca; class Bivalvia; order Mytilida; family Mytilidae; genus Mytilisepta; species Mytilisepta virgata. The sequence goes on from CM051513.1 coordinate 26,704,056, forward strand.
TTGTATTGATAGGAAGTGTTGTAAATATATAATTTTCGTGATTTAATTTGGATTGTACGACCCAGTATCCTGTCATGGAAATATCACAATGAATCGGTTATGAGCCTATTAAGTATACGAATAACAACGATGGACCTATATAGCATTTTAATTGGAATAAAAACTTTATGTCGTTTTTATACTGATTTTAATAATACTTTTTAACTTTATAAACAGGACCAGTGTCACTGACATTAAACTAAAAAAAATCCCCTTCTTGTATCGTTTAGCACAAAGGGTTTTGTCTTTTACTTTGTTTAAGCAATCAAAGTCGAAGGTCGCAACAATTCCACTCATTACTTTCTTCTTGACATTAACATTTGTTCATAGTAAATCAAGCTTACTCCAAATATTTACGTTGTTGAAATTCAGACTATAAGAGACTGAGGCGGTTAGAGCTTTTGTAATTTATACGTAGTTTTATTTGAATTTATTGGCTTCCAGAACATGCCAATGTACACTTTTAATTTTTCAAGTATAATTAACTAAATTCGATCATGTTCTTAAATTAGATTAAACTCAGAAATCTACTGATATTGGTTTCAATCTGTCATGTTTGTGATACAGTTTTGGAGAATATATATTCGTGAACGACAAAATCACGAATGTTGAATGTTCATGGCTTTTGAAGATGAATTTTGAATACGATTTTTGTTTGTACACAACAGCAAGATTTTAAGCGTATGATTTCAAACGTCCTTGAAAGGTGTTTTATGTTCAGGGGGCTAGCAGGTTTTTATTTGTGCACAATCAATCTGATTATCAGAATCTATCATTGGCACGTTTCACACGAGAAACCATCGCATAGGACTGAATTTTGAACAACAGTTGTATGGCATTCATGTAGGACCAACGACCCCATGAAAACAAACACTGACTTTCCACTAAAACTAGAATTATAAAGGATTACAGTATTTCATACAATAAACATCTGATAATAGACAAGATACATCAGTTTAAAATACAGGGTCATATATCATAAAAATAATTTAATGATTTGCCAAAACCGTTACATCCATTCATTTTAATGGAAATTTAAAATAATAATGGTTCCAATAATTTATTTCCGTTTTTCTTAGTTTCCTTGATTTTTAAATACTTCCTCGTTTTTCATACAACTAGATATACATATACGAACATAAAATTAGCATTGTATATATCAGAAAAGAATATCGAAGTAATAAGCCTGTCGGCAAATTTCAAAAGTCCGAAATCCAAGCACAATAATGGTTCCAACAATTTATTTCCGTTTTTCTTAGTTTCCTTTATTTTTTAATACTTCCTCGTTTTTCATACACCTAGATATACACATACGAACATATCTTTTGCATGCATTGTATACACCAGAATAGAATATCAAAGCAATAAGCCTGTGGGCAAATTTCAAAAGTCCGAAATCCAAGAAAAAAAAACTATCACACAGCAAGAAAATGCTACAAAGACAGAACCAAATCAAATATAATCAGATCGATAAAGAACAAAAACTAAATGGCTTGACTAAACTGCCTTGACCACTTGGCTACCAAGGCCCCTTATTTAGTACTGTTAAGAAGCTTAACATACAGACCCAATGCATGAAATCAACTGCGAAATGTAAACGCCATAAGCCGAGGATATTACTATTAAGAAAAGGGGGTCACGATTGGGATTTTGTCATTGTTTTCAATAACAATTGGATCTAGATCTGGTAGCAATATTTAATGGAAGTCTCTGATGCACGAAACTTTTATGGTGTGACTTATTCAACGGATTTAACAGTGTTACATGCTTTGGTATGACATCGTTGACCTCCGTTTTGTTCCTTATTAAAAATCATGACTGGGAATTTGAAAAATAATCACAACAAGAGGAAACAGATGTATGATTTTTTTCCCCTATTGAATTGACCCTAATGATCTCTATGTACCGATTTAGAAACAGCAAAACATCAAAACTAAACACATGGAAGAAGATATTTACTATCCACAGAACTAAAACTTTTAAATAAAAACAAAAACTGATACATTGAATATTCGGAGTATTATGTTTTCACTTTATTTGATAAGGGACTTTAAGTTAATAAATATTGAAAGATGACATTCAAGTTCTTAAGAAAAAGGAAGATTCTAACATGAAAATGAGAAAAATGAGAAAAAGAATCAAAACAGAAAACCTAGCTATAAGAAATAAAGCAACAATCCTATTAAAAAAGAATAAATTGTTTAAATATTAATTTTGGGTATTTTAATTTGCTTTTCATTGAGCTATATATGTAATACGAAAAGGGAATCATATGAGGGATAAATCCTAGTTACAAAATTCTCACTGAAAAAAGTCTATCAAAAGGGCAGGGATTTGTTTAGTTTAAAATTATTTAATTATAGTGGAATTGGAAACAAGTTGTAATTAACGCCAGAGCGGTCTTTGTAGCGGCTTTTTAGCCTGCTTTGATCGAAGCATGACATATATAGTTTATTCTTTTAGTTGTAGATGTATCCTTGTTGCGTTTGTTTGTTGTGTTCTATTCTCGTAACTTTGTCTTTTCCTTAGATTTCTAATTGATGACCTTTTTCCCAATGTATTTTCTCATCGGTATTCTTTTGCGATATTCTATATCTCTGTGCACTATTAAGGCCAGTTAAAAGAACACAAAAACAAGTGTAAAAAACAGAATTCTATTTATTTCTAAGATCATTGGTTTTAACACTTTGACATTAAAAGTATGATTCGCGAACTATTGTTTCTTTGCTATAGAGTTCTTAACACTTATAAATATACTCTCCATTACTGAAGCTAGCCTAGATATGGACCTTGCTGGAGTCATACATGTACACAATAACACTGGGTGCGGAATTTCTTGTTTACAACAGTAATATCATATTTTCTAACAACCCTTCTTATAGATCAGATAGATCTTTGTCAAATTGAAACAGACTACGTTGTTTTTATTCGGCTTCCATGAAAATAAGTTAGGTACATGTAGATTGCGTTCCAGAATTATTAAGGTCATTGCAATTACGTTGCGTGAAACACCCGGAACATTTACCAGCATCACGTTTTCATTTACTATTCCTTTGACCAAAGTATTTGTCAAGAGCTGCAGTTCCACTATGGTTGTGTAATCTTTAAATATTGATTTTTGTAATTTATTATATAGATTCTCTAGATGAGAAATGACAATTTCTATAGGCTGAGGAAACCTACTGTTCGACAGGCGTTCTTTAGTATTATGACCGGGGAGTTTGTCCTCTCCCTAGCCACACAGACATTTCAAGCTCACCCGCTTGGCTATAACATAAACTCAAAATCGTTGATAAACATTTCAATATTTTATTCACGTCCGTACTTTTTACCAATAATGAAAAGACTGAGTAACAAGAACAAACCAATAATGAAAGAAACATTATGAAATGATTGACACCGCGGATTAACTTTTCAATTATCCAATAAAATATATTTGTGATATTTGTACATTTTCATCTATAATTAACGAATTTGGATAAAGTGGGAAACTTAAATGATAAGTCTCACTTTTATCTTTGACAGATTAACAATAGGCGATAATGATCATTCGGACTTATGACATTATCCGGATGTTTAACGTTGGGAAATATGTATGTACACAAGGGGGATTATCGTAAGTGCGAAAAACATGTATCTGCTTAATATTTTAAATGGAAACAATTATATACATCACAAACTAGAAATTAAAATTAAACTTTCAAACTTCAATTTTCGAACGGTTATAGTATTCAGCAAAATATCCAGCTACAACAAATAATAAATGTTTTACTGCCAAAAATACTGGTGTCACAAATGATTACTTAGAAAAATCTTTAAAAAAAAAGAAGACGACAATGTCCAATGAAAAATGTGTTTCTGGTTTAGACAGACACCTGTAAATTTTTGTTTGTTTTATAGTCCAGATATTGATCTATTAGTAACATAAATCTAAATAATTAGATAATACAAACCGAATCTTGTGAACTGATTTTTTTTTAAATATTAAATTTCATTTCTGGATTTGTGGAATTTTACCGTTTAATGTTTGATTTATTTGTTTGATTTATTGAGTAATTAACTAATATATGCGCTTTCTCTTTAAATATATCAGAAATTGGTAACACCGTGATGGCTATTTTATGAGTGTTGGACAAACCGGAGTACATGGAAATAACCAGCGAACGAGTTTAATTCAAACTCACAATTCAAAGTTCAACAGGATATACAAGCACAATGACTATCATTATAGGAAGTATTGTAAAATGAATAATTTCCTTGTGTATATTTGGTTGAATTATGAAATTAATAAGTCAGTTCCTGTTAGATGACAGCAAATAGGAGAATTTAAATGCGATTGATTTGTAATGACCTAACACACAGCCCTGAAACGAACTTACACACACGAGAAGAAATTAGTATATCCAGAATAAGCAATCCATTCCTAGGGAAATCTCGGGTTCGTTCCCCGGCCGGGTCAAACCGAAGACATTAAAATGGGTATTTGATACATCTCCACCAAGCACTTGGCATATAGGAGTAAGAACACTTACAACTGGAAGTTAAACATTAATCCATACACCCATTCATCCAAATCCACCCGAAGTTTCCAGTAAAATGTCAGGATCAGATTCAAATTTTTGTCTGTTATTGTTTATCGGGTGTAGTAGGGTATTTATCATATACTTCTGTTGTGACCAACGCTTTACCAGTGAACAATAAATTTTAACACTTTTCTCTCCAAATAATTAGTAATCTGTCATGAAGCATATAATTTCTCAAGGGAGAGAAGCACTTCGACAGTTGATAAAGAATGTTCCCGTCGATTGCATCATCATTGAAAACATTAACATTTTTGTTGCATGTGTATAACCACTGAATGTTATAGCTAAAAGTGCATATTATTAAAAAAACGTCGGAAATTCGAGAAAAGTCTACCTATATTATTTGTAGGTTAGTTAAAAAGTTGATATAAATGACATATTTCTGTCGTGTTATTTAATTTTGGCTGGTCAAATCTCATATTGACGAAAATAATTTGGGATGTAATTCTACAAAGGTCACCGTTAAAGATTTTTCTTAAATTCGTACAAACATTCTCCAAAAAAAGGACAAATATATCTAAGGAGCAATAAAAAAAAAACGTAATCCATTGGACAGACAAACCCGGGAAGACAAATGAACAACCACAAGCACAACAAATAAACACAGAAAACTAAAAAAATAATGAACAACACGAACTCCTATAAAAACAAGTATTGTTTACAGTATTGCCTAGTTTTATATATGATCCTGTCGATATTGCAGGAAGTCGTTTGACGCTAGTGAAATCGCAGACTTATTAAGTGAGTTAGTCTACTTTTACGTGGGGAGGTAGGGGAGGGGAGGGGTTTGTGAGGTTCGTAAAGCAAACAGTGTGTTTTATTTAATTTAAACCACCAATAAATGCACAAATAGTGTATGTCTGCCATGTCTAGCATGGATTTTTCAAATTATTGACTTCTTTTTTTTAAAGTCATAACCACATTGAAACATAAATTTGAGTACTGGTCTTTAATCTTCTCCCTGTTACTTTACATTCAGTGTGAAATAAATTTATTACATGTATTTTAACCTACCTTACAAACATTGATAGACACTTGTCCTGATGACATAAAAGGGTTATCTCTGAATTAGATCTTATGCAAAATGTTGTAATGCGTAAAAATATTATCTATATGATTATTATCATTTCAAATTCAATATTTCTATTTCTCAAAACCAGTAGAGTCATTTTTATCAATCTTTTCATCTCTGATTTTGTCTGTCTTAGAAATAATTGTTGCACAATCAATTTCAACGTAAACAACTCTGTCATCGGTCCCATGAATAACTCCAATACCGCTAGAAGGGACTGGTTCGTGAAGTATTTCTGAATAACTTAAGCCAGTATCATTAATCTGTAAAATAATGTGATATATTAGCAATAATAAAGAGCGGGAAAACCTTAGTCCATATATTACACACAAATCCCACTTAGGATATTTTGAGTTTTCTTAATAATCCTCTTTCTTTTGTATTATGACATGTCCAAAAGCATACGATACTCAAGAAAAACGAATCCTTTTACATTATTTAACAAAGCAGTAGCTAACTTTCAGTGATAAAATTCATATGCGTGTCAAGTGTAATAGGTTACTTCTCGAGTTCAGAGTGAAGACTTGAAAATGTTAAAAATAGTTTTTAAAATTCACTTCTTTCCGGAGTAAAGTGCAGCACCATGTAAATAAATGAGCTAAAATTGGCGTAAAACTCCAATAATCAACCAAACTATTACAAGTTTGTTATTCCAACTTGCGAATTGTTGTTTAGTTTGATATTATACATTTTTACAAACACCGGTTTCTTGTACTTGTAAATGTTCTTAAAAGTATAAGTTAAATAAGAATTTTCTCATCCAAATGGAATGTTTCAAAAACGCAAAATTCAATTAAGCTTATTTGCTTGCTGCACTTAATGACATCAAGCCTTTTAGAATAACAGGTTCCTGAAAATACACATTTTGTACCCGATAGTGTAATAATAATAATAATGATAATACTAATAATAATAATAAAATTATTATTATTATTATTATTATTATTTTTATTATTAAAAATAACAGAAAGTAAATTAAAAAAGAAATTTGTAGCTGTGCATTATTGGTTTAAAATCAAACAGCAATCAAAGTAATTATTCGTTAAAACCAATACTAATATTGTAATATGTAATACATCAGTTTTAATCATCAAATATGCGCATTAGTGTATCAATGCTATGAACCATGTATAGGAAAATCCTTCTGGTTTCCTTATAATGAAGTACAGCAGGACATGTTTCATTGCAGGTTATTGGGAGAAATAAGAATGTTGTTTCTAACTAGTTTGTTTCAATATGTGACAGTATCATACTAGCCGCTGTTATAAACTTTACATTGTAAACAAGCAAATTTTGACTATGCTATCTAAATTATTTACAGCCTCACCAATTATCGTTTGTAGCTAGCTGCCATATTCATATTAATACTGTAATGACTGTCATATACTTGAAGGTCAGGATAGAAAAGGAAGGGGGTTTGGGGTTGGCATTCAAACAACCTGTTAAACCAGTGTTGTTTTTTAACGATGTGTGCTGAAATATTGTGTAATGGTTTTTGTCATCTTTAATTATTAAAATAAATTTTACAGAATCATGTTGCTAAATTTAAATTAATATGATTTCATAATGTACATAATCTAAGTACAACTGATAAGTCGTAAATATATATAACTCGTGCATCAAAATTTTAATGTTACAGTGTATATCATACCTTTTGATTTATAGTACAACCGCAGTAAGGATGATCTTCAGAACTATTATCGTGTAATAGAGACTGATATAGGTTTTTGTATCCAGTAGTCTCTATTGAAAATGCCTCAGTGTTCGAGCTACCATTACTGTTCTCTATATCATACATTACATTATCTAAACTTTCTCCTTTTTCTGTGTTTTCTTCTGACAGTGTAATTGAATTCAATGAATTGTGTTCTGTTTGACGATGGTCGTTATTATTTGGATTTATGCGGAGTATAGAACTATTGAGGTTACTTGTCCAACATTCATCATACTGAGCTTCTTCAGTACTTGACTGAAAGTCTTGTATCATGCGTCGTTTTGTATAATAGCAAAATAAAATAAGATAAATGAGGATAAAAAATAGTCCACCGGTAACCCCGGCAAATATAGGAGGAAATAGATGCTGCTTGGCTCTGCTTTCAGAATGTGTGTCTGTATCTGGAAAAAAATATTAATGACCATGTTCAAAGTTGCTGAATAATTACTGGATGCATGGAGACGTGTTCGTATAGCCCTACAACATTAATGTCAACAAGTAAATGTTAGCAGTTTGACAGCATAAATAATCACAATTTGATCCTGCAATATAAATTATCTTTTCTCCCTTCATTATCCCCAGTTTTGAAGAAAGTTTGATGAATTTGTAATCTCTTCCGTTTACCTTTCCGTCTGCCTAGCATTTTTGTGACATAAAGTTCTCTTTCATTTTTCATTTTTTGTATTTTAATACAATATCGTCACACACGGTATATGCATGATTTTTTAAATTATGGATCAGAATATTCCTTATATTTGTGACAAGGAACATTTTAATTAATTAATTAGTGGATTGAGAAACAAGTTAAATCAACGTGTACTAATCACTCTCCATTTGGTGCGTGTGAGATTGGTCCCAAATAATAAATTTTATCCTACAATTTTTAAGCAATCTTTAAAGCGATAAAGGTTTTTGCATTCCCTTCAAATGGTATAGCATTGTCGTTGCAATTTGACGGACTAGCATATTTTATCTACACCATCCTCTCAAATGATGTCGTTAAAGCGTCGTAAATTTGATCCCTAAAATGTTCATCTCGAAACGATATCATTCCAGGGATTGCTGGCTTCCCGCTAACCACTACAACATCCTGGAGTCTGTAGTATAGTTTGTGCAGCCGAGACTAATGGTGTAGGATTTGTTTCTTACTGCAATAGCTTTGTTTTCGTCATTGTCTTTATTATTTTAATTTTGATGCATATTCTCTAATTGTTTGTCCATATTTATCGAAAAAGGTATAGTGAAAAATATATGTGACCTTTATTTGATGGAGTATATATAAAATAAATGCAGAATTCGCCGTATTAATGTACGAATTTTACAAATCTTGTACTTGAATTCAAATAAAAAATATTCATGTTAGAATATACTTATTCGATATTTATAGATAAATACATGACCCTTTCCATATTGCCTTTGTTATCAGCCCGAGACCTTGATATTGGTCCTAAGGGACGATATTAGTCGAGAGCTGATAACAAGGGTAATATGGAAAAGGCCATGTATTAATCTATTTGTCACATATATTGCCACAAACAAGAAATAATTTTACTACTGAATAAGATTTACTTGTCGTTTGACCAGGTATTGCTGTTCCTACATGATTTGACGATTATTTACAGGGGGCAAATAACATGATTCAAAGTTCTCTTTTATTACACATGAAAAATCGACGTTATTTCAATTAAATATGTGATAAACTGTAATAATGTACCCGATGAAAAACGAAAATATTCTATAATTCATAAGGATAACCCTACACAAGCTCTCAAAACAGGAGGGAGAGAAAACAAAATTTTTGTTGGAAGATTCTGAAACAACTTTTTTTTACCCACAACTTTATTCTGATATTTTCTCCACATTTTATTAACATTATGTAATGCCATGATGTTAAGATATAATTATATTTCATCATTATATTAAGTTAATGTATTATATAAAGTTTCTAATTTCAGTGGTTCAAATCGGTGGATAATATTACAGGTATACACGCTGATGCAAATTTTATACGAAACATAAGTGGATCAGTCATCCTTATCAAAGTTTAATGGACGTCATGATGACTTGGTTGATAGGTATAAAAAAAAACCGTTTCCCAAATGAAAATGCACCGGTTCCATTGATGTTGTCCCTTTTCCATACTTGATTTGACATGGGCAGGATGGCGAGTGTCCTGCTGAAAGCAGACACTGCTTATTCTGCCGGAGCACCTGAGTCTACTCCCGGTTTTTTTGGTGGGGTCAATGTTGTTCATATGCTTTTAGTTTTAAAGTGTAGTGTTTGTATTGTTTTGGTCTTGTCTTCGTTGTTCTCCGGAGTTTGTCAGTTGTTTTCGATTTCCCCCTCCTTCGAATATCCCTTTGGTATTTCTTGACTTTGCTTACAGACTGTAAGTAACTTTGAATATTTTTATTGAACTGCAATTTGATTTTAGCGTAGCACCAACCTAAAAAAATAACCAAAATTTGATAAAGAAGGAAGCAAACAAAAATGTCTTAAAAACGACATTACGAGCTATGTTTCTTGAGTTTGATTTCCCATCTTGTCCATTTGTTTGCTCTAAAAGCAGCAATTATCATCGTTTCGATTCTTGGTTCGTAAATTTTAAAGTATTGTATCAAGCAATGTTTTTTTTAGAATCTCATTAACTAGTGAACTGACATGTCATTATGTTCTACATGTTTTGTTCTAATATAACATGTATAAAACTACTCTCAGACTACAACGTTTGTTAGAAAACTGTGTTGATATTCAACTGATCAGCATGTTGTTTATGAAACTATTTTAGTTTAGTTCAGTTAAAATTGAAACATAAGCCATAAGCCTCAGGTGTTTGGCTTGCACCATGATGACAGCCATAGCAAGACCACGATTTTGTATGTTTAGTGGGATGTTGTCTCCAGAATATCAGCTTAGTTCAGTTTTTTTGAAAACAAAGGAAATTATCTTTAGCAGCACATGTAAAGTCTTCATCCGTGCTCCCCTTTTGAAGGCCAGGTGACAAGTAGTAAAAGCTAGTAAGCGCCCTTTTAAAAATAAACCTGTAGGAATTCAGTAATAACAGATAAGGTAGAAGTTTGGGAACATTTAAAACCGGTTTGCGAAGCGTCTGCGCCAAATTAATTATGCTGTGTCTGTGTTGATCCAAGTTTCCCCGTATTGTTCTTTCGTCCGGAAATTGCGATTTTTAAAAACATTTTATGTCCTTAGCTCATCAGTTTGTTGTTTATGACTTTACTGTTATCCGTTTTATTATTAAAGCATGTAAAGATCTCTCCAATCGACCAAGATCGATCTACAGTTCGAAACTAAAAAAACTGTTATTCTAAGGTACATAGATATTCACAAGGGATAAGACTTTTTACATTATGATTTAAACATTTATTGTTGTGTGTCAATCGTGTGTTGAATATTTTTATAACATTGGATACTCTAGTAAATACGATATGGATAACACTTACAAGTTGGTATTGTTGTTGGATCAAGAGTTGAACTGATTCCTGTCAATGAGATATATTGTCAATGATAACATTGGGAAAAGATATAGCATTAAATTTTTATAGATTATATCTTTTACAAGATAAACGAGTATAACTTTACGCCAGGGGTATTTAATAGATATATGGTAGATACGTAGCAATTTTGTGGAAACGAATGGAATGTCTCATGGCGTTCGGGGTCAACCACAATAATCAACATTTTTCACAAGTTTATAAAGAGCAGTCAAAAAAGTGTGCGGCAATATTTTTTACATTGTTGTCGTGAACTTGAACCCCTCTCTACACGGAAAATAAAAATGCATGTACCAATCCCATAGCATGCTGACACGCTCAAGTGATTTGCCACTTGTGGGATTTTATCACCTTTTATACTGTTCAGAATTTTGTCAACATCGTGAATTCTTTAAATATCACCAGGATTTATTCTCTATTTTCCTGAATATCGGCGGAAGTTACATACCAATCTATTTCAAAACGCGCACTAAAAATGTTCAGCTTGACACCCCTCCCCCAAGGTTGTGTTTCGAAACTCGTGAAAAGTGTTGAGAATTATTGCTGAACCCTTAGTGATTTTTAATAAAAACTGTTCATGTCATACTTTTGACTTAATGTTGACATTAGAAGATTTATATTCTCTACTGTAACGACATTCCATTTGTAGTATGAATGAAAATGTTCGCTTTCGTCTAATCTTTATTTTATTCAGAATGTAATGTTCGGTTCAAATTTTATATAGTTTCTCCTCGAGCACAGCTGATAGCAAAGGAAAGACCATTTGATATTAGCTAACGTAATTGGAATGCTAAATTATTTACCAAAACATTATACATCATACTTGAAGCCTTATGAAATTAATCAAAGAAAACTATAGATACAGGTTTTAACTAAGCATTTGTAGCCAATGTCATATATGGATAGTGCATTTAAAACTTTGCCTTTGTTTTTTAATATTCATCAATGATATTGTTAAAGTAAAAAAATAGCATATTTGCAGGGATATATGTATGTCGAGGAGGTACAATTGAACTAATTTATTCTTTTACGAACACAGTATTTTTTTAAGTAACACATCCGCAAGAATACACAGTTTTTCAATAGAAAATATTTGTAGAAACATTCCTGAAAAGCTTTACTTCCTAATTACATGATATTATTCTACGTACCTGCGCTTGAAGTTTCAAACGAAACCTTGTATCGTATCATAGTGAATCCAGATGAGCCAAGTACATAACAAACGTATATACCTTCGTTTTGTGTGTTAAAATTGAAAATGATAAGTTCGTGACTCGTATCTGCTTCGCCAACTTTAATTATAATGTTCGATGAGTTAATATTGGAATTTCGTCTACCTTTATCAAAGAAAGGTATACTCTTGTTATTGTTATAACTATCTTGAATACGCCAGGTACTGTTAGCTATCATTCCGTTACAAGTAAGATTAACTGTATCGCCTATTCTGGCAGTCAGATTGTATGTCTCTTCTGTACCTTTCCACGAAGAGAATAGAATAAATCATGTGCCAATAAAAAGTCTGAAACCTTATTATACTTATGTACATCAACTTGCTATATTATACAAATGTAAAAGTTACTATTTGGAAAAATAATAAATATTAACTTTTTTCCACACATTTTCATTATTCAACCACTGCAGAAACTTACGTCATTGAAACCACAAGACAACTTTAGCATACTATGGCATGGGCATTGAAATACAGGTACTGATTGTAATATATAAATATTCAAACTGATCATTTGAAATTGTATGTTCACCATATCTATATTTTAACTAGCAGCAGGTTCATGTTTTGTTAAATACTAACAATACTTTTGTCATTCTTGGATGACAAAGTATTTGACAGATGGTTGTTAGAAATCGCGATCTGTACACAGTGCATGAGATATATACACTTAAATACACATATTGCAAATAATCATGATAGTTTTCCGGATACAAAACATTGGGCAAATTGTTTTTGAAACACGTGTTTGAAGTAATTTACCTCGAGACTCCGTTATTAAAATGATAGCTGATATCAGAAATAACTTCATTCTGAAATAAATGATAAGTACAATATTTAATACATTTTAAGAGAAATTGGCTATAAGAACACAACATTTTTTACAGAATTCAGCATCGAGGGGTTCAAAATGATAAAGAAACTACCATGGCGTAATGAAAAAAATGTAAAAAATAAAAAAATCTGTATAACTGGGTACCAATGTGAAAAAAAGAAACAAAGCAATTAAAAATTTTAAAAAATGTAACGACACATAAATACCTCAGTATTCAATCAGAAAGTGTTATTTTTTAGCAATAAAATCGCACGTCAGACCGTCATAGGCTGGAGCTAAAACACTGTCATCACACTTTTGCATACCATACATAAGTTCTGCGTTTATAGCTAATATATACGACATGCGTAAACAGTTAAAATATTTTCCTTGAGGGAAAAAAATCAGTAATTACTATCAAGCCAGTTTTGCAACAGTATATTTGTAACAAGAATTAAAAATAATGCAGGTATTTGGTCATACTTTTTTATGTTAAATATTTTGTACACTATAAATTATAATTAAAAACTTTAAACCGTCCGTAAAATTTGAAACCTATACCTCCAGTCTCCTTTTTAAATGTTGTTAATGACATTAAAACACCATCCAAAAATGACGAAAAGGATAGTAAGTGTCAACTGATTAGCTAGATTATTACAAAATACCAAATATATAAAGTACATACATACAACTTAACATATTAAGTCAAAGGATTTTTCCCTATACGACGAGCACAACTGACGAGTCGTAAATCGACTAAATGTGTATAAAATACGCATCAAACCTGGTACCAAAATATTAACAGAACAAAACACGTTCGATCTTGTCTGAAAAGTTGATATGCGTTTGTGATAAAATGTCTTATAACATATTATAGACATGTAAACGATAAAGAAAACATAAAACTTGGTAAAGAAAAGATAGAAAGGAAAACTTACCCTTTTCATTGGTTTTTGTGCACGTCTTAATTTTTAGCTTTTACATATGTTTTGTGTGTACTCGTGATTTTCCAATTTTCACTTAAATTTAACTTAGTAAACCAATGAACATTTGAACTTTACCAATTGTTTTTAAAAGTATTTCCGATTCGATTATTTCCTCCTAATTATTTCCGTTTCATTCTAAAGTTATATTATTTTATTTATATATCCTTTGTTTTTCTGTTCGGCAACATTTACATTTTTTGAAAATGTAGTAACATTTAGAAAATAATCAATCTGAAAAAAAAAAAATTATATTTCACATTTTAGAACAGATCAAAAGTCCGGAGATGTCTATGACAGGCTTGTATAGGATCGAGGTTATAATTTTAACAGGTTAATGACAACTCTCCGTGATATGCCCATATAGTTGACAGAAAGTTGAACTACCGTCAGAAATGTCCCGCACAAAACTATAGTTTTGGCAATTTGTCGTGGAATTGGATAATGTCTCATTGTTAAAGGCAATATGACAACCATTTAAGCGCGCAATTGTTATAAAATTTATTTCCAAATTTTCTTACCATGGACCCTAGTAGGTAACGTGTTTGAAGAAGCACATGTTAAAGATCTCTTTTTCGAAAAATAGTCGGATAATAGCCGCCTCAAAAGTCTAAATCACCCAATAGTACCAACCCCCCCCCCCTATACAGTGACAGTCCCTATCGATTCTTTGTGTCCTGTCCCACCCTGTAAGAATTGTCTTTGGTAAATTGTTGAACTGTTCGTGGCACTGGACGTTAAGCAAACAACAATCAATCAATCGTAGTTCCCATCTGTAACTTGCTTGATCCCTGGGCCAAGAGTCCACCCACTGTCAATTGTATTAATGATGTTCTTAACATTGCAGATTATGGATGACTGTACTTTGCAAATCAACACGTAATAAAAAGAACTATTTAAAATCAAAAATTGAATAAACATTTCATTATACAAACATTTCGACAAATTGTCTGTCTTAAGCTGTAGAAATATGGAAAGCCATTACAATACCCATTAATCTTGTAGAAGAGAATAAAAGGCCAAAATTACAACAACAAAAAAAACATTTAATGCAACAAGTCTCAAACCGTAAACTGCTATTTTTTTTCAACAAAGAGGAGGCAAATTATTGGTAATAAAACAATTTGATATCAACCCATTTCCGCATTTCTCAATTGATTACTAAGTAATTTCCATTGAAAGTTTAAAAGTTCACAGTTCATAGTTCAAGGATATGTATTATCGATTAAATACATGATGGGGTTGGTTTATTTATAAAGTATATTTTGTATTTTTTCAACGATTGCGCAAGATAAAAAAAATACTAGAATCTTTAATTTTAGCTATATATATAGATTATAACATGACATTTTTCATATCACACCTATTATCAGCCATAGGTCAAGATATCAATCCGAAAGCTGCCAGGCTCGAGGGATGACTTTGAACATGGGCTGATAATGGATCTGATATGAATAATGACATGTTATGATATTTTTATCATATAATTCAACATTGGTGTTTTATACGTCTCCATGAAAATTCTTACCTCAATGATTTCCGTTTCATTGCCGTATTACCGAATATCCTCAAGGCGCTGCAAATCGTTATTATCCCTCATCCATTTAGCCAAAATGGTGTGTCGCTTAATCTTTTTTCTGTTTGTATTAGCATTGTTGAGCGACATAAGACATAAGACATAAAGCTTTATTTAGAGTCGGTATAAACATTGCATGTACAAACATAAGCTCTGAAGAGCTTTTAAAACCGACATAACAAAACATACATATCAAGTCATGCACACAAAATTAAACATATAAAGCAAGAGTTCATATCAGTATATAAACATGCAGCACAATAGTTCTTTAAGCATCTTACAAGTAAAGCACACATTGATACATGCAATTATGAGATAAAAACACAAAAGCAAAAATAAAATGGTTTAAACATAAAAGCATATTAAAAGTACAAATTAATAAGTTAGTTACTAAAATTAGCACAAAGCAGCAGAAGCACTATAGTAAAAATAACAAAATAAATTTGCCATGCTGAAAATAAAGCATTTCACCAAAAATAATGAACAGATATTAACTGGTTTTGCAGGCAAAACATTGGCATGAGCTGCCAGACCAAGAATTTATCAAGCTCTTGAATTGATTTAAAGATGATTGCTTACGAAGCTCATCTGGCAGCTCATTCCAAAGCGTAGCACCCGCATACCTTAAAGATTGTAGGCCATATGCAGTTGTTCTTACATGTGGTACATCGGCTGTATTCTGGTATCTGAAAGAGTAAGTGTTTTCCTTTAAGTGTATTAAATTATGGAGATATACAGGACAATCTTTATTAATAATTTTGAAAACTTCGATAGCCAATGATCGCATTCTTCTTATTTTTAAAGATGGTAATTTTGATCTGCAGAGTAGATCTTCATAACTTGCTGAATAGTCTTCATAGATAAACCTTAGTGCTCTCTCTTGAATTTTCTCTGTCTTTTTTTGTATTTACCTCCCCACAAAAGTGCCAAACTAGTGGGCAGTAATTAAAGTTGGACATTATGAAAGAATAATAAATTGTTAATTTTCCGAGTTTAGTCATGTGATTACCTATTATTTTTAATACATTTAATTGATTGGATGCTTTTTTACATATTATAGAGACATGTTCATTGAAATTTAGTTTAAAATCTATTGTTACGCCTAGAAGGTTAACGTTATCTTCGCATTCTATTTCATTACCTTCTAATTTAAATTTTAGGTTTTTGTCTTTAGTGTTTTTACCTACAGCTATTACTTGAATTTTTTCTGGATTGGCTTTCATTTTATTTATTGAGAACCAATTTATCAAAATTTTGCTTTCATCTTCTAAAGTATTAATTAATTTATCTAAATCTTTATCAGCGTATGAAAGGGTGTTGTCATCTGTATAATTATAGAGTTCACTTTTATGAATAAAATAGAAAAATGTCATTAAAAAAATATTGAAAAATGTCAGCTCTAATATCGACCCTTGTGGCAACCCTTTAAACATTGTTTGACAGTAGCTTGAATTAGTACCTACTTTAACACACTGTTTTCTATTAGTTAAATAGCTTTCCAAAAGTTTAAGAGAGGAGGCGGAGACACCATAGGTTTTTCATTTTAGTAGGAGGAGCGAATTAATATAACCCACAGTTTCGTACCGCTATGGTCTGCCGTGTTTCTGTGTGCTAAGAGGTTTATAATCTATTACGGAAACGACTGATTTATAGCACGATTACGTATTACGGGTGTGATAACAAAGTCATATCAGCCCGCTATGCAAATTCTTATAAAAATTGGGCAGAAATATGTACAATTTCCAATTTGATCGTAGCGTACAATTTTACACTTATTTTCTATAAGTATATGATAAATCTGTATATTGATATAAAAGATATCCTATGCCCAATTTGGTCATCACAGTAACCCCAGTATTGTCATTAAGATCTTCACCTTAAAATTGAGAGCTAACGCGATGATATCAGTTTTCTAATTATCAACTTTTTCATAAACCAAAAGTTCTAAGGTACCTTTACATGGAGTTTATTGCCACAATTTTTATAGATTGCATTTTTGAAAGGCTTTGGGTTGGTAAGATTTCAACGACAAGACTGATGTGCTGACACAAACGATAACAAAAGATGGAAACACTGTTAAATGGATGAATTATATTGTTTGAGCAATATTGATGTAATATTTGTAATAAATACGACTACATTTTTAATGGTTTATACTGAACTTTATAACTTTAGAATAAACTAAGACAACGTAGTAAAGAACAGTTTATACGTATAAGTAAAACCATAATAAAAAAGTGAAATATTTTATAATTGAGTCCAATTTTCATGCTTTAGAAATATCATTATTCAATACTTATCTCAAAAAGTACTTAATATGTTACTCTCATCTTAGAAGGATACCGTTACATCTTCTTAGCTGCAAATTTCTACCAGAACGCTGTTTGTTGTTTGGATCGACCAGTAGACTATATTTGAAACTTTACAAAGGGAATTGATTTAGAAATGAGTAAAATATCTAAAAATTGTTTTTAGGTGTGAGAAAGAAAGAACAGTGTTTGATCTTTCAATCCATTTTGCTATTGAAACCTCATGCGGCAATTTATTTACAATTCGAATATATGTCAAAAGGAAATGCAAATGAACTTCTTTTTAAAATTTTGTTTTCAAGTATATAATCATGTCAAAACAGATTTATTTATGCATATAAAATATTTGTGAATCCAGAAAAGGTTTTTAATAAATAACAATGGAGGTATAATGCAATAATGTTTTATCTTGTTTGGTTGTGAATATGCTTTAACAGCTTAGATTTCCTATTATCAAATTAAATTATCATTAAGAGTTTCAAATGTTGATTCACATCAAAATAAAATAACAAGGTTATCACATCAAAATTCATTTGTTGTGCCTTAAAGTTGAATGGATTTTGGAAATACCATATATTACATAGTTTTATTGTATTTAACAAATATTTACATTAGACCAATAGAAAACGCATTGTGGCAATATCTGATATACGTAGAATTGTTTTTTTTAAAGAATATTTCCCTGCAGGAAGCAGAGACTGCTTAGTCTTCCGGAGCACCTGAGTCTATCGCCGGTTTTGTGGTGGGGTCCATGTTGTTCATATGTTTTTAGTTTTTAAGTGTAGTGTTTGTATTGTTTGGTCTTGTCTTCGTTGTTCTCCTGAGTTTGTCAGTTGTTTTCGATTTCTTCCTCCTTCGAATATCCCCTTGGTATTTCTTGACTTTACTTTAAATTGTATACATGTATATCTTTTTAAGTTTTCCATTTCCGTATGTATCTTAATAAAAATCGTTTTCATAATTACTCTCTTCACAGGTTTTGTCTGTCGGAAAAATACCTGAGTGATCGATTTAGACGTAAGTAGTTCTCTCATCGATCCCGTAAATTACTCCACGCCTTGGAGTTGGATTTGGTTCATGAAGTACTTCAAAATAATCTAAACAAATATCAATTATCTGAAAAAATCTTGGCAGTATAAGTCGTTTTTTTGGCTAGCTCTTTCTATAAACAAATTTTTAAGAAACCGCTTTAATCAGTATCACAACTACATTTTATGTTTACAAACCGCTTTAATCAGTATCACAACTACATTTTATGTTTAAAAACCGCTTTAATCAGTATCACAACTACATTTTATGTTTACAATACGTTGGGAAAAAAAAGAGTGAAAACAACATTCATTTTAGGATGATTGCACAAAGTATGGTAGCGAATGAAAATATTTATGCTATATTTTGAATTAAGCTTTTGATAAGTTTAGATTTTTTGAAATTCAGCCCCCCCCCCCTTTTTTATTTTTAGTCGCTGCAGCCATGTCGGTTGGAAGTCGGAGACGCCGCGCACAATTTTTGAAGTGGGCCACGCAAGGACTATTCAACCAAAGTTTGGTCCCAATCGGGAGAACGGTTTCAGAGGAGAAAATTTTCTTGTAATTTTGGGCGAGGGATAGGCGACGGACGCAAAGTGATGACAAAAGCTAACATGTCCTTTAGGATCATGGTATTTACGGTTATTTTTTCTGTCAGTAGTGAAATCAAACCAGTCCAGATAAAAACAAGCCAGGGATGACTTACTTCCGGATATGATTTGATACCTCCTCTTGAACCTTCAAATGTAACGAGGTATCGAATTTGAGTGATTCCAAACACTGGTGTAGAGTCAAATACCTGATATAGATATATGCCTTCATTTTGGATTGTAAATGTTGAAATAAGTAGCTCTTGTCTCCTATTTGCTCTATTTACTTTTATTCTTATATTTGAAATGTTGGCTTTGGGATTATTCTAAATTCCCTAAACGAGAAGCACACTTTTTTTCTTTCCGGTCTGGTACACACCATGTAGTTGTATCTATCATTCCATTACATACTTAATTAACTGAACTTTAAAAAATGTGAATATTGCATTTTCTTCACTATATAGAAAATCTGTTAATCTTTTTTTCATATATTTTGTAACACATGTACACTATTATAACTAAAAATTAACCACACTTAATTGCCTTTCCTTTGTTATGTCTAATCGTTGAAAGCCACACCACGTCCATTTTTGTCTGATATACGATTTATTCATGGTCATTCGTTCATTTTCCTGTATGAAGGGAACATAAAAAAACGTTTTTTTTATATTATACATGTCCGTGGTCAGGTTTTAGTGCTGTGTTGTTTATCGATCATTGATTTGCTGGTTTGTTTATTTCTTTCAGTTGTACTTTTGTATGATTTTCCGTTATATTAATAGTTTTTTCTTTCTCATCAGTCTTACTATTGTAGTATTGTTGATGCGTATTGTTTAAGTAAGTTTGACATATTCATCTAAAAAAATAGAGTGTTGTTAAATGAAAGAATTTACCTGTTGAAGGTATAAGTTGCGCTAAGGTTTCCATCATCTACTATAAAATACAGATAATATTTGGAAGAATATGTTAAATATCCCTTCGAGTATCCCTTTGGTATTTTTTGAATTTACTTTAATATGCGATATTTTTCTATTTTGTCTTATCTGAATACTGGTATCGGTGACTAGGTTCTATTGGTTGAGGTAGCTGGAGTACATTTGTTCTATTAGCGACATTATATCAGATTTGATTGTGGTCGTATGAATGTTTATATGACCAGATCCTAGAAATTTCAGTGTTGACAGTGACGGGATTGTTAGTAAATGAAGTAAATGTTTTGCTTTACCTAACGTCTAGCAATCTACGTTCATAAAATTGACTTGGAAAGTCTAAATTCTCTAAATATAAGTGCAAACGTTTGTGTTTGTATTCACCTGTGAAGTTGTACCAGAAAACATAAGAAATAGTCCATTGTTTGTTATACTTTTGTACTATTTACATAATTTTAATGTGAATCTCAAATAGAAAAAAAATGTACTGAGAAATCTTCTAACTCTGGTCTATCAACAAATCTGCGAAACTATTATTTAAATATTAACTGTTTCTTTCACCTGTAGCATACCAATTAAACAAAATCAGGTAAATTGTTTCAGATAATACCGGGCTTATGGCAGCCAAATGACAAGAAAGTTCAATCGATTCAGATACTAAAGTTATGTGGACGGAGAATTACAATTGTTAGATGCCGCAGAACTCCACGCAAGGACTTTAGATACCAGCGGATACGATTTTGACTGCCACTGTAAAAGGGTGGATGGTTTGGTTTGGTCGCATAGTTAAGGCTTCGGTAGCGGCCATTAGCCTAGTCTTTTTCGAAAAATTCAGAAGGGTCTTTAGCGTGCACGACGTGTGGTATTCTCAAACATGTTACCCACTATGGTCCGCTGTCAGGCTTTCCGTATTATGACATGACAACCCACTAACGAGAATGTCTCCCCTATCCGCCACCTTGGGACGTGCTGGGCAGCTATGTGGGTTGAGCTCCCGTGACTAGATCACCAGAGATTAGTTCGGGATATTAACCTATTATTCGTCGATGGATGGAGTTGAATAGTTGGTATTTACCCCATGTTGTTTTTCTGCTATAATTAACTCTTATGGAGAATTTTTTTCACCATGAAAGGTTTTTTAGTCAGTGCCGTGTGATTATAAAAATGGTTGAATGCTAATTAAAACCTCTGTAGCAATATCTGTAAGCTTAGACATTCGTTACTTAAGTTTGGGGCATTTACGTCAGAACTAAGAAATGTTGCTAGGAATGGGTAGATATCTATGGCAAATAAGGGGATATCCCCCAGTTTATCCACCACGACGAGTTTATTTCATTTCCTTTATATTTATTCTCAAACATTCAAGACCTGATAGTTTGTTGAAAAGTATTGCATTCCCGGCCATTTTCTTGTGGCAAGGCTTTAAAGGGAAAAAGGCTTTCGAGACGAAAAAATAATGACAATATAATATCATTCGAATGCTTTTGGAATTAACAAAACATGTTAAAGTACTCTTTTGTGTGTACCATAGACACCTTTCATTGTCAGACAATTACGTCGAGATTATATGTAAAGTAAAGAAATACCAAAGGGATATTCATTTTGAAATCAAATTCAACTCACTTTACAAAACTATTTACAAAACAATGATCATTATATTCCTATAAATGAGTTTTAACTTAAAAGGTTTGCATAATTGTAATTCTGATAACGAAGCTATGAATGATACAAACTATCATAGAAAAAATACTATCTATAATCTTTGATTGTTCATGATGAAAGTTGTTTGTTATTACTGCAAATTATTTTATAATTTTTAACAGTTAATTCAATATAGAAATTATGCGAACAATTTATAAAATCCATGGATGGCCCACTTCCAAAAATTATGTCCGATGACTTCGACTCCATCAAAGATGGCCGCCAACAGTCAACATTAATTTTTTGGGGAAAAGACCTCTAACTGGATACTAAGACAAGTAACTGACAAAGTATCAACTGCACTTGCCATTTCGAGTCGTATATGTCAACAATCTACTGGTTGTTTGATAAGGAAAAAAGATAAGGTTTCACTATCCAATGCCCTATATACAGATTAAAACATGATAATGCTACATGTCCGCCATCTTAAAAATGGCTGCCATTTTGAATTTTTGAAAGTAGGTCCATAGCTTAAATTGGTCTATATACATATGTTTACAATTGTACCAAGTTTCATGCTTTATCATCAAACTCACAATTCTGCAAAAATTCTGCACATATCAGCTGGACTATTTCGTGCTAAAATGGTAAAATGCCTCAGATACTTGCTGTGACCTTAGGTTTCAACTTCAGTTGGTGGGTAGGAGGGGGTCTCATCTAATTGCCGCAAAAAATGGTTTTATCGTGAATTCACGTCGAAATAAATATAAAATCCCAATCTCCTAAAAGCATCCTGGATCCTGTGCCACTAACGTATTAAATTCCAAATTCTCGTGCTTACAATCACCCAAACCCGATAAAACAATGTCCTGTCGCCCCTCATTATTCTCAATTACCAAAAAATATCATATCATTGCTGGCCTCCATTTCTAAACACTACCTTCGCAACATGCTGGTTTACTCTCGTCCAAAATGCAATCCAGTCGAGTGGTAAATTTGTCCACTCAGAGTTTAAGGTTATTAAAAGGTTTGGTGACACTTGTCCCCAAATGTGACAAGTTGTCAAGGGCAATACTAGGACTGGGTTGTCTGTTAGTTTAGACATTGAGCTGATAAGGAATTTTCAGGTAAAAACGTCACTGTCACTTGATTGTCAGATCCATCCGTCTACATTTTTGGTGCCGTGACCAGTGAAATTACCCTTTTAGTATATATATATCAAATATGGCATATGGCGGTGTAAACCAGCATGATGATTACATTGAATATTATGAAAAAGAAAAGTAGATTTGATCAAAAGGTATATAGAAAGGGAGAGAGTATTTTCAGTCCTTTAAAATCAAATGCATCTTTTGTAGCATTTTCGGAAACATATGAAGGATCTGGATGGAAAATTTCAACTCCAAGTCTAAAATTAGAGAAGGATAAGTCAGTTCAATTCACTCCTCAAAGATATGATACTGATGCAAAGATTGTTTAGCTAGCAGATTCAGCCCAAAAAGAGAAGCTGCTTCTTCATGTGAATTTGAGTCTCGTAGGCAGAATAGGAATGAAACAGTTTCTGAATTTGATCAAGAATTAAGGAGGCTTTGCTATTTATCATTTCCAAATGAAAAGCATGATTCTCATATGATTGAAAAAGTCCTTTTCAAAAATAAATTTGTAAGAGGTTTAAATGATATTGATCTTCAGAAACATGTTCAATTTCAGAGGACAAGAACTTTAGATTTAGCAATCTCAATTGAATATGAGAAGAATGACAGCGAATAGTTTTGAAACCTTAGTCCCAGTTCAAGCTATTAACGATAACAGAAGTTCAGAAAACCTTCTAAAATCAATTACTTGTAACACTCGACCAGGTAGCCAAATTGATTGATGAAAAACGTAGCAATTTTTGCAAATCAGATACACAAAAGAAGCAAGGTTTTGATAGAAGATTTTCTAATAGAGGACGAAGAATTTTTTTTCAAAATAGATATATACAAATCCTGTGCTATAAATGTAACGAAGAAGGTCATATTCAGTACTTTTGTCCTTTGAATCGACAGGGAAACGAGCAAAAGTTGGGTTAGCGGTCGATAACTCAGCTATTATTCGTCCTGCGAGGCCAAAACAAAATAAGCAAGTGCTTAGTTTAAGTAAAGATAACCAACAAATCAATTTGGTTAATCCAAAATATCTTTTTGCTCATGGTCAAGTGAATAAAGTGTATGTCAAATTTTTAATTGACACTGGTGAACGGTTTCAATTATATCTTTTGAAACTTTTGAAAAGTTAAAGATAGATTCTAAGTTACTTCAGATAGATAGTTCCTTGACAACTGCCAATGGCAATTTGTTAAAACTTAAGGGAAAGTGTACCCTTAAAATTGAGGTTGGTCCAATATTTGTGTCACATGAATTTATGGTAGCTGATATTAAGGGATCTAATGCAATTCTAGGCATGAAAGTTTTCGAGCTAAATGAAATTCATATTGAAGTAAGAACTCAATGCTTAAAGTTTCAGGACACAGTTATTCTTTTATATAGGGAAGATTGTTCTCAGTGTTCAAGAATTCAGGTTTCAGAACAAGTTTCAGTCCCTGCTTTTACAGAAAAGATCATAGAAGGTCAAGCTATTGATCCCTACGTTTCTGACGAGTTTGGCATAGTAGAAAGTTAAAAGTAAAGGAATGATGGTTGCCAAAAGTTAAGTTGATAATAACAAAACACTAGTTTTATCAGTGATGAACCTCAATTCAAAACCTGTTAAATTAAACAAGGTTCAAACATTGCAAATCTATTTACAGTTAAAAGACATTAAACAGGAAATTTGTTTAGAAAGTTCTGTTCAATCTTGCAAAGATTATCAGAT
This sequence comes from Mytilisepta virgata, assembly GCA_028015205.1. NCBI lineage: Eukaryota > Metazoa > Mollusca > Bivalvia > Mytilida > Mytilidae > Mytilisepta > Mytilisepta virgata. The sequence continues at coordinate 26,728,927 of CM051513.1, forward strand.
ACACAGCATAGATAATTCTGAAATTTCATATTTTTTAAAAGCAATGCTTGATAGGGTGTCAATTGAATTAAGTGAGACTGAAAAAGACCAATTAACTCCTTTAATTAGTGATTCCAGTATATTATGTTGGTCCAGATGGCTCCCTTGGTAGAACAGTTAGGGTTAAACATTCTATTGATACAGGGGGTGCCAAACCTGTAAAGATTTCTCCACGTAGAATTGCGTTAAAGCAAAGAGAAACTCTTGAGAAAAAGTTGGAGAAAATGATTCAAAACAAACTTATTGAGCTAAGAAATAGTCCTTGGGCTGCTTCAGTGTGTCTAGTCAAGAAACGCGATGACACATGGAGATTCTGTGTGAATTTTAGAAACCTTAATGAGAAAACCACAAAGGATGCTTATCCACTTAATGTGATTGATGATACACTAGATACTTTAAGTGGTGGCAAATGATTCTCTTGTGTTCATCTAGCTAGTGGATATTTCGAAGTAGAAGTGGAAGAGTCAGATAAACCTATAACTGCATTTTCAACCCATAAAGGTTTTTGCTAATTTTGTGTTATGCCAATGGGACTTTGCAATTCCCCTGCAACCTTTAATACACTTATGAATAATGTTTTAGGAAATTTACAATGGCTTAAATGCCTCTGTTATCTTGACGATGTGATCATTTTTGACAAAGAGTTTTCTGAAGTTTCAGATAATCTTAAGGCTGTATTTCAATGCTTTAGGGAAGAAGCCAATTTTAAGCTTAAGCCAAGCAAATGTTCTCTGTTTCAAACACAAGTCAAATTTTAGGGCACATTGTTTCATGATCGGCGATTTCATGTGATCCAGAAAAAGTTGAAGCCCTCAAAAACTGGCATACCCCTTCAATTGTGAAAGAAGTAAGGAGTTTTCTTGTTTTTGCGGGATACTACCGCCGTTTCATGGAAAAGTTTTCACAGTTGTCTGATTCTTTGACACGTTTGACTAAAAAATGTACCTTTGTTTGGACTGAAGATTGCAATATGGTATTTGAAAAACTTAATGAAAAGTTGATATCATCTCCAACTCTTTCTTTTCTTACGAAGGAGGGCACCTTTATTGTTGATACAAACGCAATTTAAACTGGGGTTGGTGCTGTTTTATCGAAATTACAAAATGGCGAGGAGAGGGTCATTGCATATGGAAGTAAAACTCAAAGGCAATACTGTACCACTAAACGTGAACTCCTGGCGGTAGTAATATTTCTTTGCAAATTTCGTCACTATCTTTATGGGCAAAAAATTATTTTACGCACAGATCATGCATCACTCCTATGGCTGAAAAACTTCAAAAATCCTGAAGGAATCATTGCTCGCTGGATATCCATCTTGACTAAAATCGACACAGAATCTCCATGTGTCATCGCGTTCCTTGACTATATCATATCATAAGTATCAATGATGGAAATCAAACACCGCCTATGTTCAAAACACTTAAATGCCGATGGTTATCTCGAAAACCAACTAGAAAATGCAAACGCTCTAACTGTCCCGATTGTACTGAGATGGAAATAAGTTTTGACAATTTCAACAGCATCAAATAAAGTGATAAATTTGTCCACCCAGAGTTTGAGGTTATTAGAAGGTTTGGTAACACTTGTCTCCAAGTGTGACAAGTTGTCAAGGGCAATAGAATACAAGTCAATTTGGCACTCCGTCAAACGGAACCTGGTCATTTCGAGACTAGCATATAGTCAAATCGGTACCCCTATATATTTAATATGACTGTGTGAGGATAATTTATTACCCCGCTTATTAGGTACATGTCATATTGGATGTTGCTGTCCAAACATGGAATTATATAATTGTAAAATAAACAGGCATTGACAATCTTCATGGTGTCAAAACATTGGTATTTTCTTTGTTATATATTACTTATTTATAAGTAATATAGGGGGCACGTGCCCCCACCTCCCCGGTTTAGGTCAGAAAAAAAAAATTATACGTCATAATTACCAAAGGCAAATTTTAAGAAAGTGACCATAACATGTTATTTATTATAATGGTTGATTGACACCAGGTTGTGAAAATTAACATGTCTGTAACTTTTTACAAATCTGATAATCAAGATCAGAGTTAATGAGATGGGAATATATCACAGTGGAGAAAGTAAAATTAATTTTCCACCAGTGCCCCTTAAAATTTGCAAGTGTTTAATTGAACAATTATTACAAAAATGACTTACTTATTGATTCATTGTTAGCTGACGTGTACTGTTTTAAATACATACAAAAGATTATTAAAAGATGTCTATCTATTTTTTTTTAATTAATATATATTTGAAATTCATTGGTAAGTAAAAATATCTGGACTATTTCTTTTTAAATTTAAGTGTGCTGTTAGTACAAATAGGCATTTACAATATCTAAACAAATCTCTACTACCTATGATTTGTTGAAACTGTTCCGGCATATGAGAGGTACATCAACATTTGTTTATAATGTTTATATCAGTGAGACTTCTGAAATATAAATTTATAACCTTTAATTTGAAAAATGGAAAATTAATTGTTTTGAATAAATTTTGATATCAAAATATTTTAAAAATTAAATAAGTGTTATACTAGTGTTATAAATTCCTATCAAAATACAATATTATGTCTTGATTTGACTATTTATCGGTGCCGAAATGACCACTATAAGTCCGAAATGACCATTGGTACAGGTGCCGAATTGACTACATACCGGGCAATAATAGGACTGGGTTGTCTATTTGTTTAGACTTTGAGCTGAAAAGGAAGTTTCAAGTAAAAACGTCAAGGTCACTTGATTGTGAGATCAATCCGTCTGCACTGAACTGCTAAAATATAAATTTAAATGAAACATGAGCAGCCATCACTATGTAAAAAATCAAATGCCAGTACTTCCTATCTTATCATCTGGTCCCCTGTCAGATCCCTCGTTTTATATACAAGCCCCTAAGAATTCCTGGATCTGCCCCTGTAAATTTCTCTTACTAGTTATAGATTTTGACTCAAATGCTAGATTTTATTTTATTATTATTTAGTCTACAAATAAAGGTACAAACATTTCAGAAAATTCAGTTTCTGCCAGTAGATAGTCCAAATAATGATGCCTCCAAATAGTAATTAAAATTTTATGCAACGTCTCTGATGGTCTAAAAAAAGTCAAAATGTTAAATGGCCTCAGGATTATATGGACTATCTATATTAGAATGTGTATTCTCTTGCTTGGTTGGTAGTTTGTGCCTATATTAGAATGTGTATTCTCTTGCTTGGTTGGTAGTTTGTGCCTATATTAGAATGTGTATTCTCTTGCTTGGTTGGTAGTTTGTGCCTATATTAGAATGTGTATTCTCTTGCTTGGTTGGTAGTTTGTGCCTGCTGCATCACCAACATGTACATGTACTAACCATGCAGCTCTGTCAGCTTTATGGTATTTACTTGAAAAAAATGCTAACACACTACCTTTGTTTATGAGCAATGTTCAGTTAGAAAATACAAGTAATCATAAACATCTTGGACTTAACCTCAGTTCTTATGGTACTTGGAAATATCATATAAACGATATATATTCTAAGGCTTGCTCTCATTTAAACGTTTTGCGAATGTTAAAGAATAACCTTGATCGAAATTCGTTAGAAAAATTGTATTTTGGATTGATTCTTCCTATTTTAGAATATGGAAATGTGATATTCGGATTAGGGATTATAATTGTAATCTAACCTTATTGAATCTGTGCAGTATGAAGCTGCGAGAATTGTGACGGGAATGAGAAAGGGAATATTTAAGAGTAAATTATATACTTAACGTGGATGGGACTGCAAAGTCGGCAAAAGAAGCAGAAACTTCTTCTTACTTTCAAAGCTTTACATGGGGACCTTCCAAGTTATTTTTGTGAACACCTAATAGAAATATTAATTCTGAGATGAATTGTGATCTTCGTAACTCCCGATTTTTCAAGCTCCTCGTTGTCGTACCCAATCATATAAAACATATAAAAAAAATGTGTCTATAAGACACGGATGCCCCACTTTAAAAACAATATATAGGTGTTGCCGAACCGCGTTGAACTATACAAAAGGACTGTAGTGGTGAAATATCATTGATATATTACTATAGGTTTCTAAGAAATGAACCTAAACGCAAAACTTAACCAAAGTCACTGAAGCACGAGATGTAGGTCATAGTGGCCCAAGTGTTGCTGAAATGCGTTGTACTATACAAGAGGACTGTAGCTGTGAAATATCATTGACATATTACTATTGGTTTCTGAGAAATTGAGCTAAACGCAAAACTTAACCGAATCGGGACGTCCGTACGGATGGACGGACAAGCGTAAATCTATATGACCCAGCCACACTCGTGGCGGAGCATAAAAGTTTGTTTCCTTGTGTCATGGAACTTTGGAATCAGTTAGATACGGGCGTCCAATCCATACCAACTCTTAGCCAGTTAAAAGAACTATTAGTAAACTTCAACAGTCGTAGATTATTAACAAAATTTCGTTTCAGTGATCATAATTTAGAGGTGGAACTGGGACTCTATAAAAAAAAATACCCTGTGAACAAAGAACATGCAAAATATGTAATATATCATTTCTTCTTAAATTGCAAAATCAATAAGGAAATACGAATAAAGTTTCAAAATGATATTATAAATGTGCACCCTAATTATAATCAGCTTGGCTCTCTGGATAAATTACGAATTATTCTAAAACCAGATATGATGTGTTGTCCAGTGTTGTTGATTTTATAAAGCAGTCTTTGGAATTGCGAAAATGTGATCCATATTGGTCAAGTGCAAACATATTTGGAACTATAATAACTTTATTTATGTAAGTATTTTGTGTTATGTATTTTACATATTGTGTATACTATGTTATTGTTTGTATTTGCTCAACCCGTCAGGGTTGGATTTGCAATAAAGTTCGATTAATAAGGGTATCGTGAAACCACCCCCTTTTATTCCTGTGGGTCTTGTTTAAATATTAAACTCTGCCAGCTTCGCAATGAAGTGAGTAATCTTAACCATCATCTATTCTTGTCTCATTTGTTTGCCAACTCGCAATGTGCTTGTGGTGATGCTGTTGAAGACAATTTTCACGTTTTCTTTGTATGTTCATTATTTATTAGATAGCGTCATGAATTATTCTATAATATTAGAAAATATATTGATTGTCTTTAGATGAAAACATTGAAATTACTGTAGCTGTTCACCAATAACTCTGAATTACTTCTTTTTAGCTCACCTTGCCAAATGCAATGTGAGCTTTTGTCATCACTTGGCGTCCGTCATCCGTCTGTAAACTTTTACATTATCATCTTCTCCTCTGAAACCCCTGGACCTATTGAACTGAAACTTGGCCTGAAGCTTCTATGGAAGGTCCTTTACAAAGTTTGCATAAATCATCCCGGACCGTCAAACAAAATGACCGCCATTAGCATTTACATGTTCTCATTGGTCCAAATTTAAAACTTCTCTGAAAACCGTTAAGCCAAATGAACTGATTTTTGGTATGGAGCATCTATGGAAGGTCCTTTACAAAGTTTGCATAAAACATCCCGGTCGGTAAAACAAAATGGTCGCCATTAGCATTTTCATGTTCTGATTTGTCCAAATCTAAAACTTCTCCTCTGAAACCGTAAAGCCAAATTAACTGATTTTTGTTATAGAGCATCTATGGAAGGTCCTTTACAAAGTGTGCATAAATCATCCCGGTCCGTGAAACAAAATGGTCGCCATGAGCATTCACATGTTCTGATTGGTCGAAATTGAAAACTTCTCTGAAACCGTAAACCCAAATGAACTGATTTTTGGTATGGAGCATCTATGGAAGGTCCTTTACAACGTTTGCATAAATCGGCTTGGTCTGTGAAACAAAATGGCCGCCATGAGCATTTACTGTTCTATTTGGTCGAAATTTAAAACTCCTCTGAAACCGTAAAGTTAAATGAACTGATTTTTGGTATGGAGCATCTATGGAAGGTCCTTCGCAAAATTTGCATAAATCTTCTGGGTCCGTGAAACAAAATGGCCCCCATGAGTATTTAAATGTTCTGATTGGTCGAAATTTAAAACTTCTTCTTCTCTGAAACTGTAAAGCCAAATGAACTGATTTTTGATATGGATCATCTGTGAAAGGCCCTTTACCAAGTTTGCATAACTCATTCCGGTCCGTGAAATAAAAAGGCCGCCATGAGCATTTACATGTTCTCATTGGTCCAAATTTAAAACTTCTCTGAAAACCGTTAAGCCAAATGAACTGATTTTTGGTATGGAGCATCTATGGAAGGTCCTTTACAAAGTTTGCATAAAACATCCCGGTCGGTAAAACAAAATGGTCGCCATTAGCATTTTCATGTTCTGATTTGTCCAAATCTAAAACTTCTCCTCTGAAACCGTAAAGCCAAATGAACTGATTTTTGGTATGGCGCATCTATGGAAGGTCCTTTACAAAGTGTGCATAAATCATCCCGGTCCGTGAAACAAAATGGCCGCCATGAGCATTCACATGTTCTGATTGGTCGAAATTGAAAACTTCTCTGAAACCGTAAACCCAAATGAACTGATTTTTGGTATGGAGCATCTATGGAAGGTCCTTTACAACGTTTGCATAAATCGGCTTGGTCTGTGAAACAAAATGGCCGCCATGAGCATGTGCTGTTCTATTTGGTCGAAATTTAAAACTCCTCTGAAACCGTAAAGCTAAATGAACTGATTTTTGGTATGGAGCATCTATGGAAGGTCCTTTGCAAAATTTGCATAAATCTTCTGGGTCCGTGAAACAAAATGGCCCCCATGAGTATTTAAATGTTCTGATTGGTCGAAATTTAAAACTTCTTCTTCTCTGAAACTGTAAAGCCAAATGAACTGATTTTTGATATGGATCATCTAATTTGCATAAATCGTCCCGGTTCATGAAACAAAATGGCTGCCATTATCATTTACATGTTCTGATTGGTCGAAATTTAAAACTTCTTCTCTGAAATCATAAAGCCAAATGAACTGATTTTTGGTATGGAGCATCTATGGAAGGTCCTTTACAAAGTTTGCATAAATCTTCCCGGTCCGTGAAACAAAATAGCCAGGTGAGCGATACAGGCTCAGCCCACTGAGCCTCTTATTATAAGCAATGGCATAATTAAGGCATTCATTTTCTTTTTCTTTTTAAACCCCATTCCTTTCTTCCAATTTCTTTTTCTGCAAATTATTTTTATTTTAAACTTTTTATTTATTAAATAGCTTACGTGTTTCATAATTTCAATTTGATTACTTCTTTTGTTTCTTAAGTTTGAATATAAATCAATGTTCGTCTTATCATATTAAACACATTGAAGCATCTGTAGAACCGGTATTGTATTTATTTTATTTTCTCTTTCTCTCAGAATTGTAAAATTGTTTATATAGGATGGACTTCCCAAATCTTCATGGTAACATTACCAATAGAATATATTTATGATTTTGATGATGTCATTTCAGTCAACTAGTATTAATTGTGTTACATATTTTAAATGTATTTTCTATAACATATCTATACTAATTAATTTATTATAAAACTTTAATTGCTGGATTATTTTGTAGATGTTTATGTTATATGTTGTATATTGTTTATCCATCTTGTTTCGTGGAGAGGACTTGTATAGGACTAGCCTGTTGTCCAATATATTTGATATGTATATAATTTATCAATAAAATATTTTGAAATTGAAATTTCTGTATCCCCTTATTTGGCTATCCTCTAATTTAACTGTTTACTGAGCGAGTTACTATCAAATATATCTATTTTAAATGATTTTGTTGTTTTTTAGAAAAATTTATCACATCAGCTCTCCTATGATTACCATTAAAATTGAAAGCCGTCTAAATCACCCAAAAGATGTCTGGTGGAGGGTGTGAACAAAACCACTAACAATTTATCAGAGGAGTGAACCTGAAATCACAAAGCAAATGGAAAAAGCTTTCACCCATTCTATTAAAAAAGACGGGAGTAAATAACCCAATTGATGAAATCTTATCTGGAACTCTGTAATTTATATACTTCCATTATATTTATGTTAAACATAGTATTTCCCACCAGACTTAGTGTCCACCATGACAGGGAGCGATAATGTTTTTTCAATCTTCCAAAATACAAATAAAAAAAAACAATGTTTAATACAGTGTATATGTTTTTATTAAAATGGTGAAAATGACATTTATCCTGCAATCAAGACATTTCCTGTCTGATAAAAGGGGTAGAATAAAATTTAGTCGTATTAGGTCAATGCCCTAATAAAGTCTACTGGTACTTGTTTACATGAAGAGCGTGATGAACGTAGTGAATGTACCAGATGACGTCGTGGTGTTTCCCGCGTTTTCACGGCAGTTGGATTTCAACTTCAATCGTTCTTTTAAGGCATTTTACGCATCTAAAGGGGATTGCAGGATAAAGACAATACAAAGTCATTATCGGAAAATATAAAATTTATTTGAGCTCGATCGCTGTGTATCATGGGAAAAGGCTTGTTTTGGAAATATCTTCGTTGTTCTCCGGAGTTTGTCAGTTGTTTCGATTTTGGTCCCTTTGGTATTTCTTGACTTGACCTTACATATATATACAAGATAAGGAGCAAACCAAAAAAACGCAATCCATTGTAGTCAAACAAATCCGAGAAGACAAATCACAAGCACAACAAATAAACACTCAAAAGTAAAAACAATGAACATTAGTCAATTTCTGTCAGATAACAAAGTAAAATGAAAGACACTCATAATCACAGATTCATTCAATGTATAAAATTATATAAAATACAATACTGGATAATTAACAGAATCTGATAAAAACATATACATATTTAAATACATGTAACAAAAACAACAACATAAACATTAAAAAACAATAATGAAATCCATAAGTCCAATAAAGTGTAAAACTGAATATTTTAGTTGATTGATTTATTGATTGTCCAGTGGCAAATATTTAATGCTTCTTCAGGACGAGAACCAGTTCAATTGATCAAACAAATTCAAATAGGGATAGGGCAGGACAAACAGGGGAACCAATTTTGACTGCCACCTAACTGTGGGTAGGGTCGGATAATTTTGCCTTCTGTAGGGGGGGATCAGCCTACTCTTCTTTGAAAACTACAGAAGGTGTCTAGCGAGCACGGCATGTGGCATTCTCCAAACATGTTAGACACTATGGTCCAGGGTCAGGCTTTCCATATTATGACCTGACAACCCATAAATGAGAGGGTATCCCCTATCCAAACCTAGCGATGCGCTAGGCAGCTCTGTGCGTTGAGCTCCAGTGATCGGTCATAGGTCATACAATTTTGAAATCTCCTAGCCAAGTAGCAGTGGTTTCAGACAAAATTTTTTAAGAGGTTTTTCCTATATGGTCTTCTGCTAAAATAAGATCACATTAACATGTTTAATGGTCTTCTTGGTAGGTGGTCTGGGTCACCAAATACAATTTTGTAAGAGGAGCATCTTTTGCTCATTGTTACAAATTTGGTCACAGCTAGCTCACTGGTTTCAGATAAGATACATTGTATATCATATGATGTCATAATTAAACATAGTAAAAATCTAAGTAGGTACACCACCATACAACTAATCATGATTCTCATCATACCAATTATGAAATAGTTGTGGCTCATAGTTGTTGACAATTTACATGTTGGTACGGTAAACATTTTAGAGCCAATCATTCTTATAACTCATCATGATCATGCTCTACACCTACTCTAAATAAGTTGGGGCAAGGATTTGACCAGAAATTTCCATATTCCACTAGGTAAAAAATAATGTATGGTGGCATCATTAATCAGTCCTGAAGTATATGTGCGATAGGTACAAAATTGGTTCTTACTTTACAACTCATCATAGAAATGCTTGATACCAAATTTGAATTAGTTGTAAGCTGAGCATTGACTAAAATATCCAGTCCATGTGACAAACTAGAGCCTCCCAGGAGCCTGTTTCGCTCACCTGGACTATCCATCTTGACTGGCAGCCTGGAACATTGCTGTCAAGTTCCAACTGTCTCACTGGTTTCAAACAAGAAGATCATTCAGTGAACTTTCCCATAGGGTCCTATCTTAAACTAAGTTCGGCTCTGGCGGCCATCTTCCCCATTAAAATTGGGATGAAAAAATTACACATTAAGGCACATACTAGCTCTTTTGGCCCTTTTAAAACCTTATATCTAAAAACCGTGAAAGAAATTTGAAATTTTTGCCCTTTTATACCCATCTCTGCAATGACAAAAGTTACACAAAAATGCCCCCAGTAACTTTCATTGTATTTCTTATGATGAGCCATTTAAAAAACAATCCACAAAATCAGATAAGAAATAAAAAATCTGAACAAGATTTTTAATTAAAATAATGGGTAGTTTGTACGATTGTAACTGAAAGCAACTGTCTGATTTAATGACAATTTGTATTGCATAAGAAAAAATTCGTAAGGGTTCCGCCTAACCCAGTGTCTCGCCTACTTTTGATGTTGTCTATATTTTCAGTGTGATAGGTGAATGCACATAATAGATTTGCAGTTAATGAAATAAAACATTTGAAATGTATGAAAAAAGATTTTGTTGTAAAAAATTAATATAGTATGCAATTATATATATATAGATTTATAAATGAGTAGAAACATAAATTTATTGAATGAACAAATGTTAAAGAAGACAAATTTTAAAGTGCTTAATGATCTAGCCTTTAATTAAACTAGAGGCTCTCAAGAGCCTGTGTCGCTCACCTGTATCTAATGTGATTTTGGAAATTATGTAAAATTATATAATGATTGAGACCAAGATTGGTTTAATTTGACACAGTATTTAAAATTAAAAACAGGTCATCTTAGTGTAGTCTTAAAATAGCTACTGAAGACATCTTATCATTATTATTTTTGAATATGTGGTCAAGTTGTGACCATTCAGAATTTTTTTTACAATTTTCTGATAGACTTCTAAACATCTTGGATGATGGATCGGCAACAAAGTAACAACACTTGGTCAGCACCACATAAGGAACATTCATGCCAGATTTAGTTTCATTCCATTCAGTGGTTCTCTAAAAGAAGTCATTTGTATGCATTTCCCATAGGGTCCTATGTTAAACTAAGTTCCCCGCTGGCGGCCATCTTGGATGATGGATCAGCTACAAAGTAACAACACTTGGTCAGCACTTCATAAGGAATATTCATGCCATGTTTGGTTTCATTCCATTAAGTGGGTCACTAAAAGAAGTCATTTGTATGCATTTCCCATAGGGTTCTATGTTAAACTAAGTTCCCAGCTGGCGGCCATCTTGGATGATGGATCGGCAACAAAGTAACAACACTTGGTCAGCACCACATAAGGAACATTCATGCCAGATTTAGTTTCATTCCATTCAGTGGTTCTCTAAAAGAAGTCATTTGTATGCATTTCCCATAGGGTCCTATGTTAAACTAAGTTCCCCGCTGGCGGCCATCTTGGATGATGGATCAGCTACAAAGTAACAACACTTGGTCAGCACTTCATAAGGAATATTCATGCCATGTTTGGTTTCATTCCATTAAGTGGGTCACTAAAAGAAGTCATTTCTATGCATTTCCCATAGGGTTCTATGTTAAACTAAGTCCCCCACTGGCGGCCATCTTGGATTATGGATCGGCTACAAAGTAACAACACTTGGTCAGCACCTCATAAGGAACATTCATGCCATGTTTGGTTTCATTCCATTCAACGGTTCTCTAAAAGAAGTCATTTGTATGCATTTCCCATAGGGTCCTATGTTAAACTAAGTCCCCCTCTGGCGCCCATCTTGGATGATGGATCGGCTACAAAGTAACAACACTTGGTCAGCACCTCATAAGGAACATTCATGCCAGATTTAGTTTCATTCCATTCAGTGGTTCTCTAAAAGAAGTCATTTGTATGCATTTCCCATAGGGTCCTATGTTAAACTAAGTTCCCCGCTGGCGACCATCTTGGATGATGGATCAGCTACAAAGTAACAACACTTGGTCAGCACTTCATAAGGAATATTCATGCCATGTTTGGTTTCATTCCATTAAGTGGGTCACTAAAAGAAGTCATTTGTATGCATTTCCCATAGGGTTCTATGTTAAACTAAGTTCCCAGCTGGCGGCCATCTTGGATGATGGATCAGCTACAAAGTAACAACACTTGGTCAGCACTTCATAAGGAATATTCATGCCATGTTTGGTTTCATTCCATTAAGTGGGTCACTAAAAGAAGTCATTTGTATGCATTTCCCATAGGGTTCTATGTTAAACTAAGTCCCCCGCTGGCGGCCATCTTGGATTATGGATCGGCTACAAAGTAACAACACTTGGTCAGCACCTCATAAGGAACATTCATGCCATGTTTGGTTTCATTCCATTCAACGGTTCTCTAAAAGAAGTCATTTGTATGCATTTCCCATAGGGTCCTATGTTAAACTAAGTCCCCCTCTGGCGCCCATCTTGGATGATGGATCGGCTACAAAGTAACAACACTTGGTCAGCACCTCATAAGGAACATTCATGCCAGATTTAGTTTCATTCCATTCAGTGGTTCTCTAAAAGAAGTCATTTGTATGCATTTCCCATAGGGTCCTATGTTAAACTAAGTTCCCAGCTGGCGGCCATCTTGGATGATGGATCGGCTACAAAGTAACAACACTTGGTCAGCACCTCATAAGGAACATTCATGCCAGATTTAGTTTCATTCCATTCAGTGGTTCTCTAAAAGAAGTCATTTGTATGCATTTCCCATAGGGTCCTATGTTAAACTAAGTTCCCCGCTGGCGGCCATCTTGGATGATGGATCAGCTACAAAGTAACAACACTTGGTCAGCACTTCATAAGGAATATTCATGCCATGTTTGGTTTCATTCCATTAAGTGGGTCACTAAAAGAAGTCATTTGTATGCATTTCCCATAGGGTTCTATGTTAAACTAAGTTCCCTGCTGGCGGCCATCTTGGATTATGGATCGGCTACAAAGTAACAACACTTGGTCAGCACCTCATAAGGAACATTCATGCCATGTTTGGTTTCATTCCATTCAACGGTTCTCTAAAAGAAGTCATTTGTATGCATTTCCCATAGGGTCCTATGTTAAACTAAGTCCCCCTCTGGCGCCCATCTTGGATGATGGATCGGCAACAAAGTAACAACACTTGGTCAGCACCTCATAAGGAACATTCATGCCAGATTTAGTTTCATTCCATTCAGTGGTTCTCTTAAAAGAAGTCATTTGTATGCATTTCCCATAGGGTCCTATGTTAAACTAAGTTCCCCGCTGGCGGCCATCTTGGATGATGGATCAGCTACAAAGTAACAACACTTGGTCAACACGTCATAAGGAATATTCATGCCATGTTTGGTTTCATTCCATTAAGTGGGTCACTAAAAGAAGTCATTTGTATGCATTTCCCATAGGGTCCTATGTTAAACTAAGTCCCCCTCTGGCGCCCATCTTGGATGATGGATCGGCTACAAAGTAACAACACTTGGTCAGCACCTCATAAGGAACATTCATGCCAGATTTAGTTTCATTCCATTCAGTGGTTCTCTAAAAGAAGTCATTTGTATGCATTTCCCATAGGGTCCTATGTTAAACTAAGTTCCCAGCTGGCGGCCATCTTGGATGATGGATCGGCTACAAAGTAACAACACTTGGTCAGCACCTCATAAGGAACATTCATGCCAGATTTAGTTTCATTCCATTCAGTGGTTCTCTAAAAGAAGTCATTTGTATGCATTTCCCATAGGGTCCTATGTTAAACTAAGTTCCCCGCTGGCGGCCATCTTGGACGATGGATCAGCTACAAAGTAACAACACTTGGTCAGCACCTCATAAGGAACATTCATGCCATGTTTGGTTTCATTCCATTCAGTGGTTCTCTAGAAGAAGTTCAAAATGTAAAATGTTAACGACGACGGACGACGGACGCCAAGTGATGAGAAAAGCTCACTTGACCCTTTGGGTCAGGTGAGCTAAAAAGTAGAATATATATATAGGCTCTGAAACACAGTAAATAAATTCCTGCAATGAAATAATGAAATCAATTCCAAAATTATCGTCTGGATACTCTATTTTGATAATGAAGAAACTTCTCTGCAAACTTAATAAAAATAATAAAGTTATTAAAATTTTTAAAAACTTTCACAACATAGTGAATGCAATGTTAAGTCCATTTATACGTAAAAAACTGAAAAACAGAAATAAATATTTTACAAAATTTTCTCCTGGATACAATCTTTATATCATAAACAAGCTTCTGTCCAAATTTGGTAAAATTCCTGGATAGTTTAAGAAAGTTATTAAAATTTTAAAAACTTTAACCACAGAGTGAATGTAATGTTTCCTGGCAGAAAAACTAAGTCCATTTATAAGTAAAATACGGAAATTTTTTTTTTTTTTTACTAAATTTACTTCTGGATACTATATTATGATCATAAACAAGCTTCTGTCCAAGTTTGGTACAAATCCAGGATAGTTTAAGAAAGTTATTAAAATTTTGAAAACTTTAACCACAGAATGAATGTAATGTTTCCTGGCAGAAAAACTAAGTCCATTTATAAGTAATATACAGAAAAACTGGAATTTTTATTTTACAAAATTTACTTCTGGATACTATCTTATGATCATAAACAAGCTTCTGTCCAAGTTTGGTACAAATCCAGGATATTTTAAGAAAGTTATTAAAATTTTAAAAACTTTAACCACAGAGTGAATGTAATGTTTCCTGGCAGAAAAACTAAGTCCATTTATAAGTAAAATACGGAAAAACTGGAATTTTTTTTTTACAAAATTTCCTTCTGGATACTATCTTATGATCATAAACAAGCCTCTGTCCAAGTTTGGTAGAAATCCAGGATAGTTTAAGAAAGTTATTAAAATTTCAAAAACTTTAACCACAGGGTGAATATTTGTGGACGCCGCCGCCGACGACGGAATGTAGGATCGCTATGTCTCGCTTTTTCGACAAAAGTCGAAGGCTCGACAAAAATGGAGAGTATAGTAATTATATGTAAAACCAAATCCTATCAATTTGTTTGATAAACTATTTGTTGTGTAAGTATGCGATAACCTCTGTCATGTAACCAAGAAAATGTATCTGAAATACCATCATTAAGAGGATCTAAATATACTAGCCAATCAATTTCAAAATAAATATTTCTATATATATACTGTTTTCATAAGTAATTCTTTAAATATAACAAATTTACAACCTCACATTTACAACAAAAACATGTGACAATTCATTTTCTGTTTCAAACATAATTATATATATTTTATATTTGTGTTAAATCTGTTTAAAATATACTGAACCGCAAAAGAAACGTCGCTTTTTCAAAATGTTAGCAAAATTCAAAATAAATATTAATTAATGATTTTTATATAATCAGTATCACGATTACATCACCAGGTAAGATTAAATTACCTGTGAATTAAATTTTCGGTTGAATAATTTTCAGTTGATATCGTAGAGCGACCGTACCTAAAACCGCTCGTGGGACACACTTGGCGGTAATTTTTCTTAAATCTTAAATGTTCGTGAAATTCATGCTCCTTTATGGGTATAAAAGGTCGGAGAAAATTAAAGAGTGTTAGTATCAGTGTTGACACAGAAGCTAGAATCTGCCAGAGTTATTGCCAACGACTTCAACTGTGCTGTTCGAACAATTGAACGTCTACGGACACGGTACAATGCAACAAACAGCACAAATGACCGTCCACGGAGTGGTAGACCCCAAGTCACTACCCCTAGACAGAATAGAGGCATTGTTTGTCACCATTTGATGAATCGGTTCACCCCAGCTGCCGAAACTGCCAGAAACACTGTTGGAACACATGGACGACCCATAAGTGATGATACGGTTCGTCGGCGATTAGCTGCTAGAAACATGAGATGTCGCCGTCCAGCAAGAGGACCTATTCTTACTCCTCGACACCGTCAAGCTCGTCTTCAGTGGGCCACTCAGCGACAGAATTGGCGAAATCGACAATGGCGTAACATCATCTTCTCTGACGAAAGCCGTTACTGCATTTCAACAGCTGATGGCAGAACCAGAGTGTGTAGAAGACGCGGGGAACGTTACGAAGACAGCTGCATTCTGGAAACAGACGCTTGGGGAGGACCTAGCATCATGGTATGGGGTGGAATCGGCCTTAACGTTAAACTTGGTCCAGTCATCTTTCAGAACCTTGGCCCAGGCAGAGGAAATGGCGTAACAGCTGCCCGTTACATCGACCAAGTCTTGACACCCCATGTTCAGCCCCATTTCGCACGTCATCAAAACAAGACTTTCCAACAGGACAATGCACGTGCGCATACCGCAAGAGCCACAAGAGACTTCCTACAGCAGAATAACATTAATGTTATGGATTGGCCGGCTTTGAGTCCAGATTTAAACCCTATTGAACATTTATGGGACGAAGTTCAAAGACGGTTGAATAATGAGCAGCCAAGTCCGACAACTGCAGCTGAACTTTCACAAGCGTTTCAGAGAGTATGGGCACGTATTCCGATGGGGTTTATTAATCGGCTCATCAACTCCATGTACCGAAGATGTGCTGCAGTAATTGGTGCCGGTGGAGGACATACACGTTATTAACGGACGTGGGAGCACAGCATTGAAAACATGTGACGTTGCGACAATTGTGACATTTTTGTGAACATTGTAACCAAAAGACTGTAAATCATTCATTAAATTTTGTAAAAATTAATTTAAAATATATAAATGTCACTTTGAAATAAATGTATGTGAACATGTCATTTTGTGCGACGTTTCTTTTGCGGTTCAGTATATATACAATTAATGTCAAATATATACAATTAATGTCAAATATATACAAATAATGTCAGATATATACAATTAATGTCAAGTCTGTTTAAAATAGATAACGTTTGTAATTAGAAAGTAAAAACACCACAATTTCAAAACAGGAAAGATATGTAAGCCGTTCTATAGCTAAACCTTTGGTTAAATTTATTTTGCATAAAAGAAATGCAGCCTCATCTTCATAATGGTCCATATATCTTAATACTGTCATTACAATATTAAAATAAAATGCTCCGCGGGGCGCAGCTAGATACGACCGCAGATGTTGAACCCTGAATAGCCCCCCCTCCCCCCCCAAAAAAAATAATTTACCCCTTTTTTAGCTTTTGTGCAATACATTATGAAGTTGCGCATTGACCAACCCCTCCCAAAAAAAACCCCCAAAAACAATAAAATTTATTGTAAACCCCCCCTTTTTTTTGCTAAAAAAAATTTGAAATTATCTTTTTAAATTTATGCAATATGAAATCAGAAAAAAATTAACCCCATTCCCAATTTCTCATTTACACCCGCTAAATTTTGTTTTCAAATCCCCCCCCCCCAACAATTTCTTTATACTTTGCAACCATAACAGCCCATTTAAATACACCATAAACGTATTAAAATAGAAAATGACATCATAGTCATGGATGGCAAATTTTAAATATACATAATTTAAAAGCATTTTAGATGAGATAAACAAAAAAGCTTCATCAGCACATTTTATATTGGCAAATTTCAAATGAAGTTCATTAAACTAAAGTTATTGGCAAATTTCCAATGGAATTTGTTAATAATAAAGTTTTGATAACAGGGCACACATATCAATTTCTTGCTATTGCGCAATACTGTGCAATTGAAGATTAATTGCTATTGCGCAATACTGTGCAATTGAAGATTAATTGCTATTGCGCAATACTGTGCAATTAAAAATTTCTTTAAATATTTGACACATAATAGGTTTCTGACACAGAATAACTGAAATCAAAGAACTTAGAATTGGTCATATGATTTGAATTTATATTCAATTTTTTGCTTCTTGTGCAATACAATATGCTGTGGAGAATTGCCCCCCTCCCCCCCCCCCCAAAAAAAAATAATTTACCACTTTTTTAGCTTTTGTGCAATACACTATGAAGTTGCACATTAACCCCCCATCCCAAAAAAAACCCACAAAAAACAATAAAATTTATTGTAACCCCCCCCCCCCCCCCACCCCTTTCTTCCTAAAAAAAAATTGAAATCTTCTTTTTAATTTATGAAATATGAAATGAGAAAAAAAATACACTAGGCTATTGCGTATTGACCCCCCCTTCCCCCCAAAAAAACTTATTGTACCCTCCCCCCCCCCCAACCCTTTTTTGCAAAAAAAAATGTTTAAAGAAATTTTATTTTTAATTTTAGAAATCTGAAATGAGAAAAAATTGTCCCCCCCACAATTTCTTATTTACCCCCTAAATTTTCACCCCCCCGACCTTTCCCTTTTTCCAAAAAAAAAATTCTTTCCCTCAAGATAAGGTCATAATCCCTATTCAAATTTCTCATGGAGTTTGCAAACATAATTACCCATTTAAATACATCATTGAAGTCTTAAAATAAAAAATGACATATGGCTAAAATTAATATTAATTAATAGTAACTTCTAAAAATAAATTGACAGCTATAAATCACCCCAAGACAATCTACATTTCTTTATACATAATTGAATCATACACAATATTTCACTTTAAATGTGTTTGGATTACCTCCCTTACACCAAGATAATATCATAGATTTCTATTTACTTATACTAAAGTTATTGTGCAAAAACCAAGAAAAATGCTTATTTGGGCCCTTTTTTAGCCCCTAATTCCTAAACTGTTGGGATCAAAACTCCAAAAAATGGTCATAAACCTTGTGTTAAAATTTCATAGATTTCTATTTACTTATACTAGAGTTATTGTGCGAAAACCAAGAAAAATGCTTATTGGGCCCTTTTTTGGCCCCTAATTCTTAAACTGTTGGGATCAAAACTCCCAAAATCAATCCCAACCTTCCTTTTGTAGTCATAAACCTTGTGTTTAAATTTCATAGATTTCTATTAACTTATACTAAAGTTATAGTGTGAATGTAAGACATAATTGTGTCCTGTGTAAAAATGTCCGGCCGGACAATATTACATAGAAAGTTTGTTATTAAATGATGTCCGATGCTATGAAATACTGTCCTGAAATAGGACATTATAAAATGTTACATGTATGAAAAATTGTCCTTGTTGTGGACAGTATTTCACGGCGGACACTATTTAATGCTACAAATGCATCAGGATTGTAGCATTAAATAGTGTCCGCCGTGAAATACTGTCCACAACAAGGACAATTTTTCATACATGTAACATTTTTTATTAACCAACTAAGTACATTATTGCCAAAAATGACTGTTTAATAAAAAAACCCAACCGGGCTTAATACAGACAAACTGGGCATTAATAGAGGGCCATTACAGAGAAACAGGGCCAATATCAAATATGAAAAAATTAACATGGCCGCCGATTTTCAAAACGGATCGCCTCGAAAATAAAATTCATCATAACTTATACTGTCAAATACGGTAATACCAAATGGTTTTCGGAAAATCAATATTTCTGAAATAGACTATAAGTTGACCTTAAACCGGAAGTTGTCATATTGCAGACGATCATGGCCGGAGTCGGAAATTCTTCTACTCTCCGATCTAAGTTTCCTACAATTACGCCTAGAAAATCGGATAGAGCAGTTAAATCAGGCGCAGAAATGATGGATATATTAGTTGATGACATTATGCGATATGAAAGTCTAGCCGAAATGGATGAAATGATGGCATTGGACGCCTTGATTCACGGCGACAAAGTCGAAAACACTGATAATGTCGTAGAACTTGTAGAAGTCATGCCTATCATGGAAGTTTCTGTTAGCGATGCACAGGGGGTATCCCTAGTAGCTACGGAAGAAGTCCTGCCACAAGTGTCAGATACAGAAAGTAATACACGCTACAAACCAGTAACTTTGGAAGATACTGACAAATTCCTCATGGACAACAGAAACAAAAATACCAGCTACAAAACCAACTCTGACTTGAGGATGTTTTATGATTGGTGTAGATCAAATGGAGAGTTGAGATTGGTTGAAGATGTCCCAGCAGAGGAGTTGGATACGTTGCTATCTCGATTTTATATAGGTATTTCTTGAATTTTAATGTTTTATTCAAACATAATATACATTAAATGCATGACCTTTTCCAGCCCGGCGGCCGTGGCAGTCATAATATTCCGTCCTTTAAATTATCACAATTTCTCTTTTAATTGTATAACTTGTTCTCCTCCTGAATATAGCTGAAATTTGCTCACTGGACGTTAAGGGGACGACCATTTAATTCTGAGGGGGGCCTGGCAAATTTGATGAGGTCAGAATATTTATTTCCAACTTAAAGGCGGCCAGATTATTTATTTTCACTCAGACCAGGGCCAGAATATTTATTTTCTGCTCATGTAAATTTGGCGAGCGAAGCGAGCCAAAAATATTTTGAACATTTTGGTGCCAGAATATTTATTTTCATGTGTGATAAGGCAAGATTATTTATTTCCAAAATCTGCCAGGCCCCCCCCCCCCCCCCTCAGAATCAAATGGTTGTCCCCTAAACATCCATTAATCAATCAATCGGGCAAAAAAATTTAACAAACAGAATGTGTTGAACCCAAATTAATTGTTACTACATGTACATGTATCTCTTTTTTTATAAGCATGATTTACAATAAAGAGATCCTTGTGATTTTTTTATTTTAGGCATTAGAAGAAAGGATGGAGAGGAGTATGAGCCTGGGACTTTAACTGGTGTCCAAAATAGTATAGATCGGCATCTAAAGGACAATAAAAGCAAGATTGACATTAAGAAAGACAAATTATTCGACCACTCACGAAGAATCTTGGAAACTAAACGTAAGGAATTGAAAGGCCAGGGTAAAGGCAACAAAAAGAACAGAGCAGAAGCACTTGAGGCTGACGACGTCAAATTGTTGTACAAGAAACAGATACTTGGAGCTGGTATGTCTATAATGATCCTAGAATTTGTCTTGTTTTAGTTTGGTTGTTAGATATACATTGTGTATGATAAATATTCCTATATCTACTCGTAACTGAATCTTAAGTTCTATCATGGATGGATATAAATTTGAATTAAATTTGATCTCGCCACGATATAGCTGAAATATTTCTAAAGCAATCAATCATTATCATGTATGGTTATTTTGCTGTAACATTTATAGAGTTAGAAAAGTACATGGAATAACATTTGTTTTTTCACTGATTTATTATACCCCACGCAACAAGTTGCGCAGCTAGGGTATAATGTTTTTACCCTCCGTCCGTCCGTCCGTCAGTCCTGTTCTTGTCATCGCAACTCCTCTGAAACCACACAACAGAATTTCATGAAACTTTGTAGATAATAAGGACATACTATGTAGATGTGCATATCGACAGGAGATTTTGTTTAAATTTTTTTTCTAGGAGTTATGCCCCTTTGAACTTAGATTTTGGCCAAAATATATTAGTGAAACAGTTTGTCAGCACAACTTCTCTGAAACCACACAACAGAATTTCATGGAACTTTGTAGTTAATTAGGGTATACTCTGTAGATTTGCTTAAGGACAAGAATTTGAATTTTTTATCCGTTGACTTTTGTAGGAGTTATGACTCTTTGAACTTAGGAATAATTTAATTTCCATTTTTAAAAAAGCTGAGATGAAATATTTTCACTAATTCTACACACATTTAAATGTCTCTCAACCTGTTGATTAAATTTTGTTATCATAACATGTTGATTACACACTCTTAAAATTTACATATTTGTACTAATTTTTCTATTTTTTAGCTAATGCAACGTCCTTGTTGAATACTGTCTGGTTCAATAATGGTGTGTTCTTTGGATTCCGTGGACGGCAAGAACATTCAACCTTACTGCTAGGTGACCTAGAGATTAAAAAAGATGCAAATGGCTTGGAATTTGTTGAATTTAATGGTAAGATATTGTATTGGTATTTATGGTTAAGAAAGGATAAGGTGGAATTGACCTTGACACAAAATCGAAACATACACAAGACAAAAATTACAGAAAAGGATCAGTGCTTTTATTGCTGTTCTTCTTCTTGAAAGTTGCAGTTAGATCTTAAACGGAAGATAAATTTCTCACCATATGCAATTTCAAGACGGCCCCTATCACCGGTCTATTTAATCAAGGTTTAATGAAGACAAATTGAAACTTATTGCCAGTATATGTATATTTTTTTTTGTTTTATTAGGTGTGCATGTAGGTGAAATGAATTTGACCAACTTGAACATTGTTTTGGGGTCATTTTAATCTGCATGATGTGTACAAATTATAAAAGCTATTTTGCAACTATCAACAACTTTTTTGCATTGACATTTTATTTACTTTTATTTCAGAAAGAACAACTAAAACCCGCACTGGAGCAAAGGCTTGGGATGAAAGACCTGTGGCCCCAAAAATGTTCGCACAAACAGAAAATGACAATTGCCCTGTTAGGTTATTAAAACTCTACTTGTCGAAGCGTCCGTCAGATTTTCAAAATGACCCTAAATCCAGATTCTACCTACGACCATTGAACAATGTAAATGCAGTTACTGAAGTTTGGTACAGTCATCAACCATTAGGAAAAAACAAGTTGGGGGAAATGATGAAAATGATGGCAAATCAGGCTCAATTATGCGGTCGAAAAGTAAACCACTCAACCCGGAAAACGTTTGCCTCTTCTTTACTTCAGTCTGAAAGGCCGATAACAGAAGTTGCACAATTAGGGGGATGGAAAAGTGTTTCTACCCTAAATCATTACAACACTCCTTCGATTAAACAACAAAATGTGGCTTCAAAAATCATAGCACAAACTGCTATCCCAGATTTGGATGAAAATACAAACAACATAAATGAACACTCATCAGATATCGAAAATGCTGATGTTACCTGTAATACTGCTGTCAGAGATGAAAACTTTAACATCACTGATGACATTACAGTTGAGAGGTATTGCCCACCTGCTTCACAACTCCACAGTGTCAACTCTAATATGTTAGCAGTAAAAAATCGACAGGAAACAAACCCATTTAATATTCTGTGTGGTGCTTCTGTAACTGGTGGAACTGTAAACATTAACATTTTTTCAGGAAAGAGGAAATTTGAATCCTCACAGGAATAGATGACATTTTCAAAAAAAAATGTTCAAATTTAATTGTTATTGTTAATGTTTTAATTATGTTTAGAAAATATTAGAATTACAAGACTTCTTTTTATTTTATTAAAATTAGTGACCAGCCACCAACATTGGAGCGACCATATAGGGATCACTGTTCATCCTGTTCGTCATCACATAACTTCTGTCACACTTTTTTAATATATGTCTTGGATATTTGGTCTAGAGCTTTATTATGGTGAAGTGTAACAATAAAAAAAATGTCAATTGTTATACTTTCAAACTAAACTGTCATTAAAAGAGTAGAGAGTACATCAAGTTGGCAGCAACACACACTTTTGTTCAGTTGGTTAATAAAAGTATCAAGGAATGGGTGTTTTTATAATGGCCCTGTTATATGCCCTTGTTCTGTAATAATGGCCCTCGAATGTTGTAATGGCCCTCGGCGTTGCCTCGGGCCATTACAACATCCTCTGGCCATTATTACAGACCTCGGGCATATAACAGGGCCATTATAAAAACACCCATTCATTAATACTATAATAATGTCCTATTTCAGGACAGTATTTCATAGCATCGGACATCATTTAATAACAAACTTTCTATGTAATATTTTCCAACAATAAAATAACTAATTGTTTCATTTGTGTGACATTAAATGTTGTTCATATAATACATATATTTATCATTTTATCTTTTTAATTTTCAATCTTTAAATCCTGTCTGGACAATTTTACATATTTAATTGTGTCCGGAGGACAGGTCTAACTAAATGTAGACTGCGAAATTGTGTCCATAAAAATGGACATATTTCAACAGCTAAGGACACAATAATATGGTTAAACATGGTTCTGGACAGTATTTCATAGCCTTAAAATGTCTGCCGGACATTATTACATATTTAATTTTGTCAGGCGGACAGTTTAAAATGGCGGACACTATTTAATGCTACATGAAAACCAAATGTCTTCGGACGACGACGCCGACAACGGAGATGCCGACGCCGACGACGCTAACGTCATACCTATATACGACCGCAAAAATTTTGCGGTCGTATAAAAATAAACATAATTCTCTACAATACTAATTTTCTCCTATCAAACAATAAGTTGTTTCATTTGGGTCTATATTTTTTTTGATTGAACTGGATAATTTTAGTACAAATCAAATTCACTCTAACTTAAAATATATTGATACTTGATTCTCCAACCAATGGTAACACAACTGGTTCGATCTCCATGGATTTTTCTGAAATTTAAAAGATAATTTTTTATCCAGATATTCACTCTTTAATAACATTACAAACCTTAGACTCGCTTAACAGATAAAGGAGGAGGTGAAAATGGGGAGATGTTATGTTCTTTCAAAAGATTCTGTGAATTTGTCCACATGAATAGCAGACATATTGTCATATTACAAGACTATAGGGACAGTAGTCGGATTGGCTAATAAGACTACTCGGCCCATGTTCTTGTAAAACTAATTTTTTTTTATCTATTTATGATTTAGAGAAGGAAAGTTGGTATGACACCACAAAAATAGTGACCCAAGGGAAGCTGTTTCAACTGTGGAAGGACTATGCTGAAAACTTTCCGTTAGCCGACTCCTGAAGAAATGTGGCAGTGTTTATGGACCAACAGTATGAACTCTATGTTTTTGAATTACTTAACCATATTGCGTTTCTATCAGTAATCTGTTGTTCTGTTCATTAAACTCCAAATTGTTATAAGAGATACAATAATTGTATATCACATCATATTGACCTTTATTTAATTATATATTTCTATATCGAACTGTCCGAGTTGTCCTATAACACGGTCAAAGTATAAAACATTCTAGCATTCTCGGTTAAAGTTGGTATGTCAATTCAAAGTATCAATGTTTTTACTTCACACGGTCCAAGTTGTCCTATAACCCAGTCCACAATCTCACTTCATAGTATTAAGTTCATCATTATCAATGTTGTCATACGGTCCGAGTTGTCCGATGACACAGATTCCGAGTTGTATGATGATATGGTCTGAGTGGTCTGCGGGCTGATTCGTCCGGTTACCGTCCACACAATATTTCAGGCACATAACAGTTATTTCACAAAAGATTTTTTTCTATTTTTTATTTGCCTTTCCATACCAGCAAAGCCGCAAAACTTTTGCCTTACGTGTTTTGTTGTCTGTGTTATGAAATTGTCTACCTTTTGGATGTAACACTATAACTAATTATTTTTTGGCAT
This sequence comes from Mytilisepta virgata, assembly GCA_028015205.1. NCBI lineage: Eukaryota > Metazoa > Mollusca > Bivalvia > Mytilida > Mytilidae > Mytilisepta > Mytilisepta virgata. The sequence goes on from CM051513.1 coordinate 26,754,167, forward strand.
CCGTTTTTACATTAATCAGGTAAACTAACCAGAGGCTCCTAGAAGCATGTATCTCTCACTTGATAGTGCATTGCCTACTACATATAGCGACCAGTTCCCATAGGGTTAAAAATTTGGCTGGGGTGGCCATCTTGGTTGATAGTTTCTGAATTCTGAATGAGGACCATCTATTAGATGATCTAAGGACCACTGCTGCTAAGTTTGGTTCAAACCTCTCAGTAATTTCAGCCAAGAAGATTTTTTAATGAATTTTCCATAGGGTCCAATGATAAACTATGTTCGGCTGTGGCGGCCATCTGGGTTTACAGCTCAGGTCATCCGACAAAATTCTGAAAGAGGGCAATCTAAGGACAATTGCTGCCAAGTCTTGTTCTAATTGGCTAAGTTGTTTCAGACAAGATGATTATTTAATGAATTTTTCAATAGGGTCATATGTTAAATTTAGTTCAGCTGTGGTGGCCATCTTTGTTGACATTCCGGGTCAACGGATACAATTCTGAAAGAGGACCATATATGAACCATTTCTGTCAAGTTTGGTTCCAATTGGCCAAGTGGTTTCAGACAAGAAGATTTTTTAAATGAATTTTCCCATAGGGTCCCATGTAAAACTAAGTTCAGCTGTGGTAGTCATCTTGGTTGACGTTCTAGGTCATTGGATATATTTCTGACTAAGGACCATCGTTGGACCATAGCTGTCAAGTGCGGCTCCAACTGGCTCAGTAAGTTTCAGACAAGAAGATTTTTTAATGAATTTTCCAATAGGGTCCTATGTTAAACGAAGTTTGGCTATGGTGACCATCTTGGTTGATTGTCCGGTTCTTCGGACATATATCTGAAAGAGGACCATCTAAGGACCATTGCTGCTAATTGTGGTTTCAGAAAAGAAGATTTTTTAATGAATTTTCCCATAGGGTCCTATGTTAAACAAAGTTCGGCCTTGGTGGCCATCTTGGTTGATCGTCCGGTTCATTGAACACAATTCTGAAAGAGGACTTTTTCTAATTTTGGTTGCAATTGGCTCAGTAGTTTCAGGCAAGAAGATTTTTAAATGAATTTCCCATAGGGTCCTATGTTAAACTAAGTTCTGCTGTGGTGGCCATCTTGGTTTATCGTCCGATTCATCGGACAGATTTCTGAAAGAGGACCATCTAAGGACCATTGCTGCTAATTTTGGTTGCAATCATGGCTCAGCAGTTTCAGACAAGAATATTTTTAAATGAATTTCCCATAGGGTCCCATGTTAAACTTGGTCAGATGTCGGGACCAACGGACATATATATGGAAGGGGACTAACCAAGTATCCTTTCAGCAAAGTTTGGCTGAGATTGGCATAGTAGCTTCAGATGAGAATATCCTTAAAATTTTGACTCCCCTTTTTTTTCTATTTTTAGCTTGGCTGCCATCTTGGTTGAAGGTCGGGGACATCGGACATAATTTTGGAAGGGGACCACCCAAGAACCATTCCACCAATGTTTGGTCCGTATTGGGCCAGCGGTTTCTGGGGAGTAGATATAAAATGTGAATTGTGGACGACGGATGCCAAGTGATGACAATAGCTCACATGATCCTTCGTGTCAGGTGAGCTAATAACAAAAGTAATTCATCATATTTTTACACTAGAACCTTGAAAATTTGATAAACTGAATATTTTAAAATTGTTTATTCCTTTTCTATTTGTCCTTCTTGTTAATGTACCTAAATATTGATGTAGTTTTCTAATGAACAGGATAGATATTCAGTTGATTTTTTACTTTGTATCTGTTTGGTCTGTTCAGTTTGGGGATGTTGTCTTCTTGACATTTCAGCACTCATATTTTATATAGAAACAGTATAACATTTCCTGTAGCATTTTAATAATATTTTGTTTTATATTTAATATCAGGTCAACAGTCAATATTATATTTATTAATTTTGCAGTAAGAAAAAATATCTAATGATAATTGGTATGAGTTTGAACAAACAAATTATAAATAGATCACACTTACCATTCAATTTTTTCCTTTGTTCATATACAACATATGCCACAAATACTGTTATAATTATGACCAAACAGCATCCCAGACTTGATGAGATTATTATTAGAGATTTTTCTTCTGCAAAGAAAACTGTAAACCAAAACATATGTCTCCCTTTCACTTTACTCTAGGATAAAAATAATAATTTGACCTTGAGGTCAAAGGTCAAGGTAATTCATCGGAACGTGACACACACCCTTATGGTAATACACTACATACCAATACTATAATTTGACTTTGAGGTGAATAGTCAAGGTACAATGAAGGTCATAATGGTACACGATGCACCACCTCATGGTGACACACCAACATACCAAAGGGGCAAGAAAATACTATAATTTTGGTCATAATTTTACCTTAAGGTCAAAGGTCAAGGTCAAATGGTTGTCATGATGGTACAGGACATGCCACTTTATGGTGACACACCGACATACCACAGGGGATAATCCTACGTCAAAAAAGTTACAACCCAAACAAGGAAATACTATAATTTTAGTAATTTGACCTTGAGGTCAAAGGTCAAGGTCAAATGAAGGTCATAATGGTACATGACCCACCATCATACCAGGGGGCAAAGAAATACTATAGTGTTGGTCATTATGTTACCTTAAGGTCAAAGGTCAAGGTCAAATGGAGGTCATGATGGTATGCAACATACAACTTCAAGGTCACTCAGATAAACCAACATACCAAATGGGATAAGCCTAGGTCAAAAGACAAAAAAATTACAATCGGACAAGGAAATACTATAATTTTAGTCATAATTTGACCTTTGGGTCAACGGTCAAGGTCAAATGAAGGTCATAATGGTACACAACACACTCCCTCATGGTAATACACCTACATACCAAAGGGTAGAAGACAAAAAGTTATGGCCTGCACAAGCTTCGCTGAGAAGAAAAAAATCAACTCAAGTTGCAAGTGTGAGCAATAGCAGATGTTGCCCATGGGGCCATTTTGAAAATTTTTGTATTTCGATGATTGCATCTAGTTCGTCATCCCAAACTTAGCCTAGATATCAATTTTTGTTGAGATCGGACAATGTTCAGTTTTTCGTCATTTTTACAAAATTGCCGCCAAAAGTCTCCAACCAATCATGATTTGTTTTCATGAACATGTTCTATTAATCATACTTTAGAAAAGTGCAAAGTTTCATGAAATTCTATGATGCAGTTTTTGAGATATGAAAGTTTCCAAAAAAAATCATACTTTTTCCATTTCCATGGCAATGGCGGCCATTTTGAAAAATTTATGTTACGTGTACTTGTAACTACACTTGGTGATCATCATTACTGTGAAGTTTCATAAAGATTGTTCCAGCCATCTCTGAGAACTCGTCCAGACAAAATTAGGTGGAAGATAAAAAAAAAATCCCAAAGAAACGGAACAATAACAATATGTCGTCCCAACTACGTCTGGGGGCAACATAATAATAAGAAGAGGAAGAAATACTACAAAAACAATATGTCTCCCTTCTAAGAAGGGGAGACATAACAAGATGCAGAGGTGTTTACTCCTTTCTGGTGTTTTCAGTAATGTTAATGATTTTTGTCAGTAATATGGGCCCTTTGTCAATAATCTCAAATTTCAGCATGAAAACTACCATACAGACCCACTATCAAAACAGCTTGTGTTAAGTCTAGAAACAATCCGAGATTTCATCTTCAATCTCGTTAAAACGCTTTCCATTACTGGAAAATCAAGCGAAATTACAAAGCATCTACACGACCAGGAATAATAACAAACTAGAGGCTCTCTAGAGCCTGTGTCGCTCACTTGTATCTACTGTGGTTTTTGGAATCATGTAAAATAAGGTTAAAATCATAATGAAAAGTAATTAATAAATTGCTTCGCTGAGCGCAGCTGGATGCGACCCTGAACAATTGGGGCAAAAATGGACACAATATTCGCACTTGATACATGTCTGAATTTGGATTGTAATTAAATATTTGAAACATAAAAGGTTTTTGACACAGAATAACTGTAGTCAAAGAACTTAAAATTGGTCATATGATTTGAATTTATATTCAATTTTTTGCTTTTTATGCAATACAATATGCTGTTGCGAATTGAACCCCCCCCCCCCCCAAAAAAAAATAAATAAAATTTTACCCCTATTTTTGCTTTTGTGCAATAGACTATGCTGTTGCATATTGATCCCCCCCCCCCCAAAAAAAAAAAATTATTGCACCATCTTTTTTTCAAAAAAAAATATTTGAAGAAATTTTCTTTTTATTTTCTGAATTTCTGAAATCTGAATTGAGAAAAAAATTGTCCCCCCTCCCAATTTCTTAATTACCCCTCCTAAATTTTTTTTTCACCTCCCCCCTTTCCCTTTTTCCAAAAAAAAAATTCTTTCCCTCTAATAATAAATTGACAGCTATAAATCACCCCAAATCAATCTACATTTCTTAAAACATTATTTAAAAGCAGTGTAAGGGAGGTAATCGAATCATACACAACATTTTACTTTAAATGTGTTTGGATTACCTCCTTACACCAAGATAATAAACAAAAACTGCAAAATTTACTAAAATTTACCAATTCAGGGACAGCAACCCAACAACGGGTTGTCCGATTCGGCTGAAATTTTAAGGGCAGATAGATCTTAACCTGATGAACATTTTTACCCCGTCTTTACTCTAAACACTTTAATTTCAGAGATACAAGCCAAAACCTGCATTTACCCCCTATGTTCTATTTTTAGCCATGGCGGCCATGTTGATTGGCAGGCGGGGTGGTCGGACACACTTTTTAAACTAGATACCCCAATGATGATTGTGGCCAAGTTTGGTTACATTTGGCCCAGTAGTTTCAGAGGAGAAGATTTTTGTAAAAGTTAACAGACGACGATGACGGACGCCAAGTGATGAGAAAAGCTCACTTGACCTTTCAGGTCAGGTGAGCTAAAAACTTGGTAATCCGTATTTTGAATCTAAAATCTGGGACAATTACGGAAATTCCGTAAAAGTAAACACCTCTGCAAGATGTACTGTGAGCCATTGCTCACTAGTGATACCCCTCATTTTCGATAAGGTCGAAAAATAAACGAAGTCATCAAACAGGATGTTTGGCATATATCTCTTTTAACATCTGTAGCCCACTAAGAACTTCTAGCAACCAAATAGTCTGGTTAGTACAGTTTAAATAGATTAAATCATGAAAATGTATATTTAAACATTAAGCATAAAATTCAGGTCAAGTTCAGCTGACAGGTGTTGGACTGGTATGTATCCACTAAGAACTACCGACAGACCAAATATGACGGGCCCTGTTATTACAGTTGCTGAAAAATGGACTTAATCTCGAAAATGTAATACAAGTCACTAAAGCATGAAATTGAGGTTAAGGTTCAGAGACAAGTGTCAGATTGGCATGTGCCAACTAAGAACTATCTATTGACTAGATATGGTGGGCTTAGGTATTACAGTTAGTAAGAAATGGACATAACCACGAAAATGTGACAAAATCACTCAAGTATGAAATTAAGGTCAAGGTCCCAATTCAGGTGTCAGACTGGCATGTTCCTACTAAAAAGTATTATTTATAGACCAAATATGGTTGCCTAGGTATTACAGTTGCTAGGAAATAGATTGAACCTTGAAACTTGGACGCAGATTTTACATTTATATTTATAAAGTCAGTGAACCATGAAAAAGAGTGTAGGTATTAAAACCTAATATTTTTTTAGGTTTTAAAAAAAGTTTACGCTGCCGCTGGCAGAAAGTAATAGGTGCCTATAACTCGCCTTTTGAGACCTTATGCCGCAGGCAAAACAAAAAAACCAGAGGCTCCCGGGAGCCTGTATCGCTCACCTGGACTATGTTCATCCTGACTGGCAGCCTGGAACATTGCTGTCAAGCCAACTGGTTCACTGGTTTCCAACAAGAAATATTTCACTGATTTTTCCCTTTAGGTCCTATGTTAAATTATGTTCTGCTTTGGCAGCCATTTTGGATGATGGATGGGGTCATCAGACATATTTCTGAAAGAGGACCACATTAAGACCATTGCTGCTAACGTTTGTTCCAATTGGCAAAATGGTTTCAGACAAGAAGATCTTTAAGTAAATTTTCGATAGGGTCCTATGTTAAACTTTGTTCGACTCTGGTGGCCATTTTGGATGGTGGATGGGGTCATTGGATACAATTCTGAAACAGGACCACCTAAGGACCATTGCTGCTAAGTTTTGTTCGAATTGGCCAAGTGGTTTCAGACAAGAAGATCTTTAATTAAATTCCCCTATGTTGGAAGATTCCGGCCATCTTGGATGACGGGCCATGTCATTGTATATAATTCTGAAAGAGCACTAACTAAGGACCATTGCTACCAAGCTTTTTTCCAATGGCCCAGTGGTTCAAATTTCCAATAGGGCCCTATGTTAAATCATATTCGGTTCTGGCAGCCATCTTGAATGACGGTTCAGGTCATCGGATAAACTTCTGGAAGAGGACCACAGAAGGACCATTGCTGCCAAGTTTTGTTCCAATTGGCCAAGTGGAAAGTTTACGACGATGACAACAGATGATGGACGCCAGATGCCCAGTGATGGCAATAGCTCCCATGGCCTTTTAGGCCAGGTGATCTAAAGAGTAAAAACAAAAACAAGTCGCATAAGGGAACATAAAATAGTTGGTATTACAAACCCAGAGGTCGACAACAAAATTTAAAAGTATGGCCAATAGGGCCAATTAGAGCATAAATTTACTGGCCCTACTCAAATAAAATTTGCCCTAATAATACTATCTAAGTGAAAATATAGTCAAATGTACTGGCCAATGGGGCCAGTAGTCTTTATGTTCAACTGGCCCTATCGAAATTCTACTGGCCATGCGCCAGGGGCCAGTGCTTAAGTCGAACAATACAAACCTAATATCGAATATGCAATTAATTGGATTTCATAATAAGTCAGAAAGAAAGAGGCGTCAATATTCCTCTCTAAGCATGAACACATGATGCATATTAATTTCTTCCATCCTGTCCAAAGGCAAAATGGCTAAGTCCTTATTTTACCCTGGTCAACCTTCAGAAATTGATTTTCCACAAAGACCAGAATACATGCATATCTGCATACTAAACAAGTACTGCTAAGTTTCATCCAAATATGAAGTAGGATGCAAGAGTTAGAGTGATGACAAAATGTCTTCCATCTAGTCCTAAAGCAAAATGGCTAAGTCCATTATTTACCCAGTCAACCCTAAAAAATTGATTATCATAAAATAAAGAACACGTGCAGATCTGCATACCCTAATCAGTATTCTGCCAAGTTTCATCCAAAGTATGATGGATATGACAGATGACAAAATTTAATCAATCTAGTCTTAAGGTTAAATGGCTAAGTACATATTTACCTTGGAAAACCGTCAAAAATTGATTTATCAAAATATGCACATCTAAATATCCTAACAAGTATTCCTGTTAGTTCATGCAAATCTGAAGTATGATGCTTAAGATAGAGTAATGACAAAATTGGCACTTAATTTTATAAACTCAATGATGTTTCAGGAACAAAGTCATTACCTCTTCAAAGTTTTACAATAAGTATTTTTGAATGTTTTTACATCCATGTATCCCAAACCATCAATAATGATGAACAGACTAAATCTTGCAATAAAGGGATATAATTTGCAGAATTTCAGGAAGATTAAATAACTGGCATTTTCATTACATTTGAGTGTAATGGTTATTACTTTTCCTGTCACCAAAAGCTGACTATTTTTTTATCATTATTTTCAGTATTATTATTATTAAGTACTATTCTCATGGCTCTGCATCCACGTATTAATCACTTCTCAATGCTGGTCCATATTGGACTCAAGTAGTAGTATCATGTAACCTCGGAAGAAAAGAGTTGTAAAATTTTGGGTTTTAAAACAGTTGTTATTGTGCCATGCCAATGGTTTTTTTTCTCCAGAAGTACTTTTCTCAGAACACAGCTGGGAAAGCTCACGGTTCAAAAGAATCAAACTAATGCATACCTTTAAACATTCCATCTGGTCTACTGATGTAGTATTTAGAAGAATTCATGAAGCATACAATGTCATACTTTTTGTCGCAAATAGAATCTCTGTCCTTGCAAGGTAAACGAATGAAATCTGTGGCATAAGTTTCATTTCCACTATCAGCTTCAACCTCGAACTCTAAAACTTTTCTCTGTAAGAAATACTGATTTTAAGACAATGCAATCATTATCATATACTAAACAAACAAATTTGCTGAATCATATTTTTCATTATGTTTTTCTGCTGAGCTTTTTTGCTATCATGATGTTAAATAACTTTGCATGCTTTGTCGTTTTCAAAAAAGGAATGCTAGCAAAAGGATTACACTGATATAGTAGATATGATATCAAAAAGATTTTCAGTTTTCATTGCTTGTTAATATAAACAATGCACAGTCAGAAATTTCTTATCAAGAATTTAACGTTTATGATTTCTTAAATTTCATATACCACAAAATATAGTGTGTACATCCAAGTTGCTTTTTAAAAGACAAATCCCTCTATTGTTTTTGCGCATAGAGCAGCGCAACAGTATTATGGTGTCAGTGGCTTGTGACGTCGCGATTTCCTTAAATTTCTAACGTTGATCAACGGAGAAAGACAGCTGGAATCAATGGAAGGTTCACGCAATTTGTTAAGCAATTTTTAAGATAGAAATGTACCGTATTTAATCATATATGTGTCTTAAACTTTTAAAATAAAATAAATATCAACAAAAATTATCCGGTCTGGACTATATGGACATGATTTTCATATATCGCAGGTCATAAAGTATAATTAGTGAACATGAAATCATCTAACGTTTTATTGTATTTTTTAACTATGCATTATTATTATTATTATTATTATCATCATCATCATCTAATGCAACCCGTCGTCATCATCATCTAATGCAACCGCTAGGTTTATTTTGACTAATAGATTTTTCTCGGTAATCTTTATCCTTACTGTTATCTGGACGGAAATTCAATTGTTAATGTCGTTCTGCATACTCCTTACCACTCTCTTACAATTTTTTTTGGTGTTAGTATCAATAACATTTTATTACTTTTCATTACAAAAAAAGAAATAAAAACTGTAAATATGGTACACCCGAAATAATTTAACATAATTATGCAATTCTTTTATAACTGAGAAATACATGTATCTTGCCTCAGTACACTTACAATATGTTCAGTTAGAATTCCGAATATATCCAGTTCATCTTTATACGACCGCGAATATTCGTGGTGGTATTATGGTATAAGCCTGTTGTCGTCGTCAGCGTCCGTATACAGTTAACGATAATTATATTAGTATATTTAACCTGTAAAAACATCACCAACTCTGTCTAACGTTTAAAAGATGTTGCTTTCAGAATTGGCGCAATTTATTCCCGCCATTTCAAATTTTTATGCCTTTTCTTCGAATTATCTGTTTTTCCAATACGGTGATCCCAAGTTTTTATTTTTTCATTTTGTTTAATAAATAAAAGTGAATATTCTCTGTAATTCTCATAGAAAAAACATTGGTCATTTTTTACAACACTGGATTTTACAGATATTTTTACCATAAGAAAGGCAGGAAAATGTTTATAGCAACATATCATTATCATTTGTCACTCAGAAGATGATAATATCAATGAAACGCAGCAATCGGAGATTGCACATCCCCCCGCTCCCAGCAAAGTCGAAATGCACAAAGTCTGAACCCCTCATAATTTCAAATTGCATAAATAGAGAAAAAGTTTGACACTGATCTTTGGATATCAAGAAACAACACAGAAATATGAAATTGGACTTCTACTGCTCGGACAAAGTCGAATGCAAAAGTTTTAAGATGGATAAAATTGAAATGGCCTACATCAAATGAATGTAAGTCTTAACTTGTCATGTCCATTAAATATATATATTGTTTAGGGGTGGGAATCTCAACTGTTTTTGAGATAACTTGTAATTTTGTAAATGAGGGGGGTGGGGCCGACCCCCGGGGATGACCATTCAACTGGTCTTGTCATGCCCACTAAGAATATATATGGTTTAGGGGTGGGGATCTCAACTGTTTTTGAGATAACTTGTAATTTTGTAAATCAGGGGGGTGGGGCCGACCCCCCGGGGATGACCATTCAACTGGTCTTGTCATGCCCACTAAGAATATATATGGTTTAGGGGTGGGGATCTCAACTGTTTTAGAGATAACTTGTAATTTTCTAAATTAGGGGGGTGGGGCCGACCCCCGGGGATGACCATTAAACTTGTCTTGTCATGCCCACTAAGAATATATATGGTTTAGGGGTGGGGATCTTAACTGTTTTTGAGATATCTTGTAATTTTCCAAATGAGGGGGGTGGGGCTGACCCCCGGGGGTGACCATGTAACTCGTCTTTAAATGTGGAATAAAAATATATATGGTTAAGGGGTGGGGATATGAACTGATCTTACCATATTTTGAGATTTTACATATTAGGGTGTAGCCCCACCCCCCGGGCAAAAATCAAAATTCCGAAACCTTTGGCACAGACAACTCTTCAAGTGTTACTAGTGTACCTAATTTCATGTTTCTATCTTCTACGGTGTAGGAGGAGTTCTTGGACAATCGTTTTTAGACATTTTTTAACTCCTTAGGGCATTGCCCCTAGGGGCGGGACCAAAATTTTGATACCCTCTTTCAACTTGGGAAAGGCAATATAAGTAGTGACATAAGTTCCAATATCCTAGCTTTAACACTTTTGGAGATATCTCCATTTATTGGATATCGCGAAATTCGTTTTTCGCTCATAATTTGGCCCCAAGGGGTCGAATTCCAATTTTAAGGGGTCTATTCCCTAGTGGGTCATATACTCTTCCATGATGCCAAATTTCAAGTTTCTATCTTTTACCGTTTCAGAGATATGCCTAGCCACTACAGACGTACGTACGTACGTACGTACGGACGGACTGTATTACATGATCCCCCCGTTTTCGCTAAGCGGGGGGATAATAATATAATTTCAACAGACAGCACAGTTAACAAAACAAACAAATTTCCCGTGATTATATAGGACTTTTTATAAAATATTAAACTGTAAATAACTACAAGTTCCGATTTCTAAATTCTGTGAAAAAGTCTGATGAAATAAATCGAAAATGAGGTCAGTGACCTAATTTTATTATTGGCTGATTTTAAAGATTTTACTTAGGCCAAAGTGAAAATAAAATTTAAAGAAGATATTATTGGTAGATATAAATAGAGGGATTTGTCTTTAATCCGTATAGGCTCCCAGGGTCCTGTATCTCTAATCTGGATTTTATATAAATTATCATTTGATGTCCACAGACACTTATAATTGATGAGAAAACACCTAATGTCAATGTTAAATACAAATCCTATTATTGTTTCTGCGCATATTGTTTTTGAATGTTATTGTTTCACGGTTTGTCTATGAAGTTGTACAATATTCTGCGAAATTCCCATTTTTGGCATCCATCATGCAATGGTTGTCCCTATCCGCCACTATTGAAATTGCTCTGAGCTGAATTTCTTGTTAAATATGGCCAGCCTCCCGACCATTGAATTATTTAGAGTTTTTCATAAAAGATAAGCGTGATGGAAATTAATACAATGTGAGAAAAAAGAAAATCAATATACACTTTGCCATACTAGAAAAAACGGTTAAAAGCCTGGAGTTAATAGCACATGTCAAACGTTTATATGGCATAATTTTGCTCAAACAAAAGTTTTAAGAAGAATAACAACCTGGTTGATGGTTGTTTTTTTTTTCAAACAGATTTAGAATGAAAGTTTCTAACAACCCACGAGAAGCTATTTGTATAAAAACAAGAGTGGACACACAAAAATGTCTTGCCTGTCGTGTATTTCTAATGAAAGTAAATGCTATCAGACATATTGCATACAGTATTCGAAAAACATGCCAAAACACAAATGAGGTCAAGGTCAGATGACACCTGCCAGCTGGACATTTACACCATACAATCCTTCCATACACCAAATATAGTAGACCTATTCATACAGTATTCGAAAAACACGCCAAAACACAAAAACTTAACTATAACCACTGAACCATGAAAATGAGGTCAAGGTCAGATGACAATTGCCAGTTGGGCATGTACACCTTACAATCCTTCCATACACCAAATATAGTAGACCAAAACACAAAAACTTAACTATAACCACTGAACCATGAAAATGAGGTCAAGGTCAGATGACATCTGCCAGTTGGACATGTTCACCTTAGGCCTTTTATTTTTATTTAATTGGTTTACGGATTTTTTTTTAAAAAAATAGGGTCGGTCGGTCGAAAAAAAAAGAGAAAAAAAAGAGGGAAAATCTTGTACTTTTGAACAATCTTGGTTATATTGCCAAATGTACAAAGGTTGCAAATGATCAGTTAATTCCCTCTTTTGAAACCCAAATATCAGAACATCTATCTTGAAAGGTGTTGTTCAGTAGACCGTCCCCTTTTTAAGGGACCGACTCGTCAACTACAACATTCAATGAGTGGATTCGATATCTTACGGAATCAAGATATTCATACAAAACGAACTTAAAAGCCGCATGGATTCTATTAAGAAATTCGTTTCATAAAACGTGTTTCGGAAATTGGCATCAACTAACGTCTATAAATAGATTTTTTTGGGGGATTATGTTTACAAGTATTTTATTGATGGATAATCTATTTTTAGACGAATTGGAATATAATCTTTTATGAAATTTTGATGCAAAAAAGGATTTTAATTTATTTTTATTCTTGGGATGGCTGATTTCAGAGGGTCGGCGGTAATAAAAAACCAAAATTTTCAATTTTATTTTTTTTCTTCAAATGGGCAAAATCGGGTCGGCGGATCGGTAAACCAACTAATTAAAAATAAATGGCCTTACAATCCTTCCATACACCAAATATACTAGACCTATTGTTTATAGTATCTGAGATATGGACTTGACCACCAAAACTAAACCTTGTTCACTGATCCTTGAAATGGGGTCGAGGTCAATTGAAAACTGTCTGACGGGGATGAGGACCTTGTAAGGTACGCACATACCAAATATAGTTATCCTATAACTCATAATAAGAGAGAAATTAACATTACAAAAAATCTTAACTTTTTTTCAAGTAGTCACTGAACCATGAAAATGAGATCAAGGACAATGTACATATGACAGACGGAAACTTCGTAACATAAGGCATCTATATACAAATTATAAAGCATCCAGGTCTTCCACCTTCTAAAATATAAAGCTTTTAAGAAGTTAGTTAACGCCGCCGCCGGATCACTATCCCTATGTCGAGATTTCTGTGACTTAAGTCGCATGCTCAACAAAAAACAACTCAAAAACGTGCAATTTTTTCCCGCAATTATGATTTTTTTACCCATTTTTGGTAAATATCTTTTCCCCTGCCATTTTTATATTCTTAATCTGAAAAATAGGTATAAAGTCTCCATCGTCTGTAAAATTTAATTATATTATAATTGGTCAAATTTTTGCGATTAGCGATTTTGGGTTCTTTGAGTCCCCCCAAAAATGGCGGGAAGTTATTTATACCACTTTGTGCCGACAGCATGCATTTTATTTATTTCATTGTGACATATTTTTGTAACAAATTGTTACACAAGTCATGCCGCCTTCAAAACAATATGTTTTTTCCCAAATAACAATCTTGAAAGAAATATAGGCCAAATAATATATAAGCGGTAGATTCAAAACAAGGTGATAAAGATGACGTCATAACTCTATAAACTGGTTGGTGACCCCATATTTTTATGAAAGATGATACCATAAAGAATATATGTACTAGATATCAACAATTTATTATTGGTAAATCTGAATAGTAGGATATGTCTTTAATCTAAATCCTGAACTGTCAATCATCTGGAATTTCCAATTAGTAGCAAAGTAACAACATTTTCTCCAAATAGCAGGATCAAATGGGTAAAATGCATCTTACATATTGACTGATTTTTTCATCCACATTAATAATGTTTACAATCAAAACTCTATTAGTCATTTCTAAAATCCATTCTATGTTCTGTCCTGAATGCATATATGGTATTTTGTATTATCCATTTAAAGGCGGAGGTAAGCACTTTTTATGAAGAAAAAAAAACTTTCGAGCTAATATGACAAATTTTTGTGTCAATAATGTAGCTTACAGAGGAATAAATATGTAAGCAATAATGCTTTGATTTCTGAAACCTTTGCATAGTTATTTTGGACTTGGTGTAACTTTGACTGCCAGAAAATACTTCACAAGTGTATCTGCCATTTTTAAGTTTTTAAGGCCACATTAAAAAATATGTTTCCCCTCTCCCGACCCTACATTTCAGAGAAGGGTAGGTAGGTAGGTCAAAAGTTTTTTTTTTGTTTGTTCAACAGAGTTTTATATTATTGTTAATTTCCAAGACCATGTACAAGATCTAATGCTATAAGGTTTGCTTCCCTGTTTTGTTAGTTAAATACGTACGTAGTCCACTACCAATCCAAACAAATATCCAATTAAGTTTGACATTAACAGATAATTTCTAAATCAATTACCAATTGTATGATTTACAATTCCAATACTACTTGTCAAGAAAATCATCTCGTAGTTGTTCAGTGTTTCGGCTTAGGTTTTATGAACCAAGGCCTATCCTCATCAGGCACCCCTAGCCTTTTGTTTATAAAGAAGAAATGAAAATGTGTTACCGCCAATCACATAACTGTTATATCTAATAGAAGAGGAATGGGATACGACACCGGATGTGTCAATCCTTTAAAAGTGTATTTATTTCATTTAAAAGAATTTTACTTTTATATAGATAACTTATTGAAGTGTGGCTGATGTGAGATAATATTTTATATTTTTATATCTTTTATATGCAATAATAAGCAGTCTTAATAATAATATTCTGTTGCCCTCTTCATCATTTTGGATATTATACCAATGCTTCTTAACAGCCCTTCCTATTGGTAATTGCCAAAGAGTCAGGTTATATTTTGTTTTCTCTGGAAATTTTAAGATGGTTCAATTTTGCATTGTTTATAACCCCTTTTGATTAGATTCATAATAAATAATTTAAATTGAGGTAAGAGGTCTTATAGTTGGTAAGTCTAATAAATTCTTCCAATATAAATCCTTTAAATACGGAAGAGGGGTGTACTGATGATCTATATAAGTACTGAAAGTTTACCGTAGGCTTTCTATAAATCATTTATGTGTATTCTTTAAATACAGTTACATCTAAGAAAACCAAATTATGGTCTGATATTTTACATGATATCTTTACGAATGAATGAACAGTATTCGCTATTTCCAAAAAATGATGTAATTCGTCTATTACCATTAAAAGTAATGAAACAGTAGTCTCCATATATGGACAGCAAGATTATTTTGTCTGAATGTATGTACAATTCAATCATGTGTGTTATTATTTCAAACATACGTAGTAAGACTTGGAGAGATTGGAGCACCCATTGGTAGCCCTATTTTTTGTCTATACATTCTACTATTGAATTCGAATTCGTTGTTCTGGAGAATAAAATTTAATTATGTAAAGCATAATTTTCTTTGGTGACTACGCTTTCTCGAATCTGTGTTTCATTAATCTAGGCCGATGCTCTGTCAACAGCATTTGTAATTTCCTCGTGTTTCATATTAGTATATGTACTAGTAATTATAATGTTGGACATATGCTAAAATATCATCTTTAGGCAGTGTCAGGTTTTCAGTTTTATTGATAAAAGACGTATTATCTTTTGTATATGTCCATTGATCGGATACAAATAGTCTATAAAGTGACTGTCCAAGGATTTCTGCAAAACTTAACCTAAGTCAATGAAGTGTGATATGTAGGTCAGAGTGACCTAATTTTGGTGGGAGACTGTGTTACTCCCGAGATGCATCCTCACACCAAGTAATATGACTGTAGATCCCTTGGTATTGGAAAACTGAACTCGGACATAAAACTTAACCTAAGTCAATGAAGTGCGATAAGAAGGTCAGAGTGACCTAATTTTGGTAGGAGGCTGTGTTATTCCCTGAGATGCACCCTCACACCAAGTCATATGATTGTAGGTTACTTTGTATATCAAAACTGATTTTTGACATTAAACTTAAAAGCCAGTCAACTTTTTAATATGGGACCTTCACTTTTGTCACATGGTCAGTCTCTTCATCATGCACCTGCACACAAAAATATATGACCCTATGTCAACAAGTAACTGAGAACTGGCTGTGGACGCATGCAGACGTGGATGCCAGGGTGACTCCAATAGCCCCCCCTCAACCTCGTTGAGGCGAACTAAAAAATGTTAAGAAAAAAACGGAATAAAAACTTTTGAGTCGGCAGGGTTTTCACGGAGTCGGTTGGGCGAGTGGAAACAAACAATATTTTTATTTTGGCCTAATTGATGCTGATATGCACATTATCTGGGGCTCTGGCAAGTGATTTGTCATACACAGGTATTACCAATTTATTCACCTATTAAATCGGGCAGAGCTTACATTGTTTGAATAAATACAGGACAGTCAATTTCATAAGGAATGTCAGGTTATCGAACAGATTTTGATGACTGTGTTAAATGACAAGTTTTACATCTTGTCAATTACAAAATTCAAATGTAGCACTTTGAATATTAATCATGTTTCAACAACTATCTTTCATGTATAACATACAAAACTATTTAAAACGGAAACTATCAGATTGAAACAGAATTTTTTTTATAGCATATTCGCATATAAAACAACTAGGACTTTTCTTTAAGGTCAAGGCAAAGTAATTGAAAGTATCCTACAGTTTTCTAATTTTTTGTCAGTATGTTAAGCTAATCGAAATACATTGGAATATGAAATAAACTAGAGGCTCTCAAGAACCTGTGTCGCTCACCTGTATCTAATGTGATTACAATAGCTACTGAAGACATCTTATCATTATTATTTTTGAATATGTGGTCAAGTTGTGACCATTCAGAATTTTTTTTACAATTTTCTGATAGACTTCTAAATATCTTGGATGATGGATCGGCAACAAAGTAACAACACTTGGTCAGCACCTTATAAGGAACATTCATGCTATGTTTTGTTACATTCCATTCAGTGGTTCTCTAAAAGAAATCATTTGTATGCATTTCCCATAGGGTCCCATGTTAAACTTAGTCCCCTGCTGGCGGCAATCTTGGATGATGGATCGGCTACAAAGTAACAACGCTTGGTCAGCACCTCATAAGGAACATTCATGCCAGATTTAGTTTCATTCCATTCAGTGGTTCTCTAAAAGAAGTCATTTGTATGCATTTCCCATAGGGTCCTATGTTAAACTAAGTTCCCCGCTGGCGGCCATCTTGGATGATGGATCAGCTACAAAGTAACAACACTTGGTCAGCACTTCATAAGGAATATTCATGCCATGTTTGGTTTCATTCCATTAAGTGGGTCACTAGAAGAAGTCATTTGTATGCATTTCCCATAGGGTTCTATGTTAAATTAAGTCCCCTGCTGGCGGCCATCTTGGATTATGGATCGGCTACAAAGTAACAACACTTGGTCAGCACCTCATAAGGAACATTCATGCTATGTTTTGTTACATTCCATTCAGTGGTTCTCTACAAGAAGTCATTTGTATGCATTTCCCATAGGGTCCAATGTTAAACTTAGTCTCCCGCTGGCGGCCATCTTGGATTATGGATCGGCTACAAAGTAACAACACTTGGTCAGCACCTCATAAGGAACATTCATGCCATGTTTGGTTTCATTCTATTCAACGGTTCTCTAAAAGAAGTCATTTGTATGCATTTCCCATAGGGTCCTATGTTAAACTAAGTCCCCCTCTGGCGGCCATCTTGGATGATGGATCGGCTACAAAGTAACAACACTTGGTCAGCACCTCATAAGGAACATTCATGCCAGATTTACTTTCATTCCATTCAGTGGTTCTCTAAAAGAAGTCATTTGTATGCATTTCCCATAGGGTCCTATGTTAAACTAAGTTGGCGGCCATCTTGGATGATGGATCAGCTACAAAGTAACAACACTTGGTCAGCACTTCATAAGGAATATTCATGCCATGTTTGGTTTCATTCCATTAAGTGGGTCACTAAAAGAAGTCATTTGTATGCATTTCCCATAGGGTTCTATGTTAAACTAAGTTCCCCGCTGGCGGCCATCTTGGATTATGGATCGGCTACAAAGTAACAACACTTGGTCAGCACCTCATAAGGAACATTCATGCCATGTTTGGTTTCATTCCATTCAACGGTTCTCTAAAAGAAGTCATTTGTATGCATTTCCCATAGGGTCCTATGTTAAACTAAGTCCCCCTCTGGCGGCCATCTTGGATGATGGATCGGCTACAAAGTAACAACACTTGGTCAGCACCTTATAAGGGTTCATTCATGCCAGATTTAGTTTCATTCCATTCAGTTGTTCTCTAAAAGAATTCATTTGTATGCATTTCCCATAGGGTCCAATGTTAAACTTAGTCCCCCGCTGGCGGCCATCTTGGATGATGGATCGGCTACAAAGTAACAACACTTGGTCAGAACCTCATAAGGAACATTCATGCCAGATTTAGTTTCATTCCATTCAGTGGTTCTCTAAAAGAAGTCATTTGTATGCATTTCCCATAGGGTTCTATGTTAAACTAAGTCCCCCGCTGGCGGCCATCTTGGATGATGGATCGGCTACAAAGTAACAACACTTGGTCAGCACCTCATAAGGAACATTCATGCCATGTTTGGTTTCATTCCATTCAACGGTTCTCTAAAAGAAGTCATTTGTATGCATTTCCCATAGGGTCCTATGTTAAACTAAGTCCCCCTCTGGCGGCCATCTTGGATGATGGATCAGCTACAAAGTAACAACACTTGGTCAGCACCTCATAAGGAACATTCATGCCAGATTTAGTTTCATTCCATTCAGTGGTTCTCTAAAAGAAGTCATTTGTATGCATTTCCCATAGGGTCCTATGTTAAAGTAAGTTCCCCGCTGGCGGCCATCTTGGATGATGGATCGGCTACAAAGTAACAACACTTGGTCAGCACCTCATAAGGAACATTCATGCCAGATTTAGTTTCATTCCATTCTGTGGTTCTCTAAAAGAAGTCATTTGTATGCATTTCCAATAGGGTTCTATGTTAAACTAAGTCCCCCCCTGGCGGCCATCTTGGATTATGGATCGGCTACAAAGTAACAACACTTGGTCAGCACCTCATAAGGAACATTCATGCCATGTTTGGTTTCGTTCCATTCAACGGTTCTCTAAAAGAAGTCATTTGTATGCATTTCCCATAGGGTCCTATGTTAAACTAAGTTCCCCGCTGGCGGCCATCTTGGATGATGGATCAGCTACAAAGTAACAACACTTGGTCAGCACTTCATAAGGAATATTCATGCCATGTTTGGTTTCATTCCATTAAGTGGGTCACTAAAAGAAGTCATTTGTATGCATTTCCCATAGGGTTCTATGTTAAACTAAGTTCCCCACTGGCGGCCATCTTGGATTATGGATCGGCTACAAAGTAACAACACTTGGTCAGCACCTCATAAGGAACATTCATGCCATGTTTGGTTTCATTCCATTCAACGGTTCTCTAAAAGAAGTCATTTGTATGCATTTCCCATAGGGTCCTATGTTAAACTAAGTCCCCCTCTGGCGGCCATCTTGGATGATGGATCGGCTACAAAGTAACAACACTTGGTCAGCACCTTATAAGGGTTCATTCATGCCAGATTTAGTTTCATTCCATTCAGTTGTTCTCTAAAAGAAGTCATTTGTATGCATTTCCCATAGGGTCCAATGTTAAACTTAGTCCCCCGCTGGCGGCCATCTTGGATGATGGATCGGCTACAAAGTAACAACACATGGTCAGAACCTCATAAGGAACATTCATGCCAGATTTAGTTTCATTCCATTCAGTGGTTCTCTAAAAGAAGTCATTTGTATGCATTTCCCATAGGGTTCTATGTTAAACTAAGTCCCCCGCTGGCGGCCATCTTGGATTATGGATCGGCTACAAAGTAACAACACTTGGTCAGCACCTCATAAGGAACATTCATGCCATGTTTGGTTTCATTCCATTCAACGGTTCTCTAAAAGAAGTCATTTGTATGCATTTCCCATAGGGTCCTATGTTAAACTAAGTCCCCCTCTGGCGGCCATCTTGGATGATGGATCGGCTACAAAGTAACAACACTTGGTCAGCACCTCATAAGGAACATTCATGCCAGATTTAGTTTCATTCCATTCAGTGGTTCTCTAAAAGAAGTCATTTGTATGCATTTCCCATAGGGTCCTATGTTAAAGTAAGTTCCCCGCTGGCGGCCATCTTGGATGCTGGATCGGCTACAAAGTAACAACACTTGGTCAGCACCTCATAAGGAACATTCATGCCAGATTTAGTTTCATTCCATTCAGTGGTTCTCTAAAAGAAGTCATTTGTATGCATTTCCCATAGGGTTCTATGTTAAACTAAGTCCCCCGCTGGCGGCCATCTTGGATTATGGATCGGCTACAAAGTAACAACACTTGGTCAGCACCTCATAAGGAACATTCATGCCATGTTTGGTTTCATTCCATTCAACGGTTCTCTAAAAGAAGTCATTTGTATGCATTTCCCATAGGGTCCCATGTTAAACTAAGTCCCCCTCTGGCGGCCATCTTGGATGATGGATCGGCTACAAAGTAACAACACTTGGTCAGCACCTCATAAGGAACATTCATGCCAGATTTAGTTTCATTCCATTCAGTGGTTCTCTAAAAGAAGTCATTTGTATGCATTTCCCATAGGGTCCTATGTTAAACTAAGTTCCCCGCTGGCGGCCATCTTGGATGATGGATCGGCTACAAAGTAACAACACTTGGTCAGCACCTCATAAGGAACATTCATGCCATGTTTGGTTTCATTCCATTCAGTGGTTCTCTAGAAGAAGTTCAAAATGTAAAATGTTAACGACGACGCCGGACGACGACGGACGACGGACGACGACGGACGACGGACGCCAAGTGATGAGAAAAGCTCACTTGACCCTTTGGGTCAGGTGAGCTAAAAAGGGGGGTACCCATGCTTATTTTTTTGCTATAACCCTTTCAAAATGCGTTCTGAAATTAACTTTTAACATAGGGAAAACGTCAAATTTTCGAAAATTTTGTTCGAAAAGTCTATTAAAACCATCGATGTTAATCCTACAGTTTCGTGAAAAACTAATATTATATTGCATCATCCACGAGCTTTCTGATGATATAAAAATATTTGGGGGTCCCCATGCTCGATTTCGTGGTATCTGCTGCTGAACATATCATCAAGGTACTAATTTTCAGTCGGACCGCCAAGTGCCATTTTGACCGTTACGCTAGTGCATTCTATTTACAGAGAAACAGGTGGAGATAATTTCAGAATTTTTTACACTAGATGGCGCTTTTAGTCCCGCCTCGAATTTTTGATTGACATGACGTGTGTGAAATGTGTAAATATCGTTGTGCTAGTTTTTGACTTTCAAATAACATGGATGGAAATATGTGTAAAAATTATTTCGTTAACACCCTGGCCAATTGGATTCACCTGACACTGAAAATTATGAACGTATGAGACATCAAAAGTGAGTATTTTTGTGCATCTCAAAATGGCCGGCGACACACTTTGCCACTTTTTAGCCAATGAACAGATCTCGCTCGTTTACCGTTTCACTGGGAGGAGCCTATAATGTTTTGTTTTGCAAATAGATATAGTATCATGTCTTGCATTTGCAAGATAAAAAGGCTGTCCCAAGAATCCGTTACATAGTTCTTACACAATATCCAGGGGTATCAAAATATGCAAAGAAATGAAGTGTGTTTTTTCTTGTTTTCACAAAAAGACATGTTTGAAGTATTTTTTTCTGCATAAAATTGTAAAGGAGTGTCTATTTTCAAAGATCAGTCACCTGGAAAGTCCCCTTCCCATTTTTGTGGTTGATTATACACGTTTTTTTTTAAGATTTTACTCAGTTTCATCTAATAGGTTATATTATGGACAGAAAAAAATCCATAATGAGATGATTTTTTTTAAAATAAGATTAAAAATTAAAGAAAAAACAGATTCACTGACAATATTTGAATAAATATTATTAGAACACTTTTAATCTTTACAATATTGTGAAATTGGGCATAAATACTCAACCTATGAGCTACCAGTTTTATTTATTATCATTGGCAATGTACAGGAAAACTATTAGTAAATAAATTGTATATAAAAATATATATTTTATGTGTATTTGTTTTACTTTGGATGGAAAATATTGTATGATTTTCATATCTCTATGTGTATAATTTCTTAAATTTTTGTCAAAAGAGTAATCTTGTAATATCTACAACTTCAAATTTCATAACCACTTGTAAGTAAGGTTATCTAATTTCTTTTCATTTATGGTTTAATTTTTTTACCCTCTGGTGCCATCTAGACTATTTAGTTAGAATAGTCCTATGATTCAGTCAAGTAATAGTTTTCAGTTTTCAGTTTTATTATATTTGGTTGTGTTCTCAAAGAATATTCATTACATTCACATGAATTTCACCATGTTATGTACATGTATACAGCATTAATCATGTTAATTGACCTATTAACTTAAATTCTGTTGAAAATTTCTATTTTTTGTGCTTTGCCTTTAATTTCAAAATCCAGGATCTTCCATATTACAGTTTTTCTTATATAAATGATTTTATTTTATTATTTCATGATTTTTAATTCATGTTCATGTCCAGATTTTTACTTTTTTACATGGAAAGTCAGCAAATTTCAATAATAAGCATGAGAAATTGGTCTATAAAATCACATGTATATTTTTGTTTTACCAATTTTGGCACTACAGGAGGTGAAATAGGTCAAATACACAAAAAAGCAATAATAATTATTCTTAATAAATACAATAAATATTAATTCATGAAAAACAAGATTGAGAAGGCATAACTTAATGTACAAATGTAAAACTTCATTTTGTTGAAAAGAATATGCATGATTCATGTGATTTGCTGGCAAAAATAAATCTGTCCATGTCAGATCCTTACAGTTTTTCAAAATTGAGTAATGGATAAAGGTAATTTTAATTTTAATAATTTTTTTTTTCCAATGCTTTTTTTGTAATTTGTTACTTTTTAACCAAAAACTCACAATTTAGGTCCTGATAAAGACAAAAATCCATTATTTAATAGCTTCCACATTGCAAAATTCACAAACCATTTAAATAGAAATTGGAGTAAGTAATTTTTTTTCAAAATTAAAGTGAGAAAAAATTCTTCAGTCCTGTTTTTGAAAAAAACCAACATTTGTCATTACTCAAATAGACCTATAGCAGTACTTCAGCTACTCCCCAGGCTTTCAGTTGTCAATTTATTTGGAAAATAATTTTAAATTCATTTGTGCACATTCTACCATTCAACAGAAGGATCCTGAATCCCTCCACAAGAAAATGATAGAAGTAAGTGGCAGCACCTGCCTGACCACCCCCCTTTTTCCCCCTGGTACATTATTTATTCTTAAATATGGGTTGTTTAATGTTTATTGACACATTTTTATTATATCATTTGACAACCAAGTGTGAAACTTATTTATATTTCCTTTTTTTATCGATCGTTACCGCCATACCTTCTTTGTTCTACATTTTATTGTCAACAACGTCAACGTTGATTATCCCCCTTTATCACGTAATTTTCACAGAAAAAGCTCGCTCGAATTGCATTTCACTCGGTTTTGCGGAGAAATATTTGAACTGTTCGTCAGAAAAGTAACAGCACACCTTTTCGGATTTAAAAATCCCCGTCCCGAGAACTGACTATGAAGAAATTGTCCTTTTTCTGACCAACGGTGACGAAATCGTCGGCATCATTGCCAACTTTGATTGTAAAATTTTGTACGAAAAGCACGCTAAAAATGTCTGTTTTAAAGTAATATGAAAAGAAAATATTCTCAGAAACCGTTTAATACCATCCCCTAGACCCAACTGAAACCATACGTCATGTATGGCCAAAAAAAACGGCAGATGCTTGACGTTACAAAAAATGACCCATTTTCAAATGAAAAGTCACGTGACTATGTAAATAAAAACGACGCCATTATTGACTTGGCGGTCCGACTGTTTGGTGATTTTTGGGCAACGTCATGACGTCTGGCGTTCCATAACGTTTATGTATTGCAGATAATAATTACAGGACGAACAGCAAATCTTTTCCTTTCATCTGATGTCTATTTTTTATTTTAATGTTTTTTATTATTTATTTATTTTTATTTATTTATTTAGTTATCATTCTATTTAATAATTGATATTTTGTTTAACTTTCTTAAAGGCATTGCAGATTTTATCTATTAATTGTTGGATGACGTGTTTGATTTTCATGTGGATGGATGATTTGTATTACCACAGTATCCTTATAGTCCTGTAAAATATTTAAAAGCATTCAGAAGTTTCTTACATTTAAAACCTACATTTTCCTTTAATCCTCCTCGCTATATGGAATGTAGATACATTGTGTATATAAGAAATAATATCTTTGATATATTTTGTCGAGTTACTACTTATTACTTATATTTTCCAAATTCAAGTCAATTGCGTCAAGTGAACCAACTCCATGTAATTTGAAAACACCATTTTTTTTTTTTCAAAGTGAATTAAATTTAGAGGGTATTGTCATTATCATAAAATTAAAGCATTTAACCAAAACCTTCTGGCATTTGAGAGATAAGCAGGGGTGTAAAGAACCGTAAGGATAACTCATGCCTGGAAACATTTTTCAAACAGCGGGAGCTGATAATGTCTTATTTTGACTGAAATATTCGCTGTTAAATCTCTAACAAATTATGCGAAAACAAAATTGATTTATAGGTTTTTGGTTTTGGCCGCTAAAATTTATTTGTCGCTTCATCTATAGCTAGAAATAAATGCTCAAAATTCACCTCTTATTTTTCATTTTTCAACAAATTAAAAGGTTTTTTTTTCTCAGGATCCTAAAATTTGGTAAAAATGTGATTTTCTTCCATTTTTTACAATACTTTAAGTTAAAAATTGGGTCGCACTTAAGTTTGATCTTCGGTTGAAAAAAAAAAAAAATCCGCAAATTTTTTTTTTACTTTTTGCTCTTTCGCACCTATATTTACCATAAAATCCAAAGAACTAAAAATCAATTTTGTGTGGCCTAAATATTAACCAAAAAAAAAAAAAAAAAATAATAAAATAAAAATTAAATGTACATTCTCAATGCATCTTGAGGTAATAAAATTCAGATAATCTTGGTAGGTCTGTATGTTGATTATACGCACAATGTCAATCGATTGAATTAGATTCTCAATATTCAAATACAGAAAAAATACCGAAGCGGTACGAATTTAATAATTCCACCAGGCAAATTCGTGAGAACAAAGAAATTTAATACATTTAATAAAAAATAAAAGTATCAATATTTTTTAAAAGGACAATGAAGACTGGCCATCTACCATCTGGATATTTTTGATTTCTCCATTATTTCTACATTGGAGCGACGCCATTGCCCCTCCGGAGTCACATCATAACGACTACGACGTCAGACAATCAGTCGGGGACGTAAAACAATGATAAGGGGATGTTACCCTTGAAGCGGTAAACAAATGAACACTAGATGGCGTTCAATTACTTCGCCTTGACCTTAATACATGACTGTATTAGATTAAGGGTATTATGATGAACATACCCAAAATGATTTAAACAGGCTTCATGCAAATTAAATGGTAAACTTTGCCCAATAAATTTTATCCTTCACTTGCATTTCAACTATCAGTGACCAACAAGTAGCCATTATAAAGCCAAGTGCACTGAAAGTGGTGTAAAACACTAATAAATAATCAATCCCAACACTTACATATAGTTTGGCATTAGCTTGTACATCAGGATAATTTTTTTTTAACAATGGAAAACATTTAAATAATATTTTACTTACATTTTGATATTCTATCCAACAGTTGAGTTGAGGAAATCTCATCATTATAAACCTGATGTTTACAGTTTCCGTTGAAGTAATATTCGTTGTATCTTCTGAAGGTGGATCTGTAACATAAATCAGTATTTTTCTTCTTTTTTTTTAAATTAATTGTTTTAAGGTATGAGATACCTACAGTGTTATTGGAACAGCATCTTAATTAATATCAAAGAACTGTGGACACACTAAATGTCTCGCCTGATTATATGCACAGGATAAAGATTGTCTGTCAATTGACATTGTAACTGAAAGGGAAATATATTAAAAGAAATAGTTATGAAAACAAGAGGCTCTCAAGAGCCTGAATCGTTTACCTGTTATCTTTTGTGTACTAGTAGGTCTTGAATCAATGATTATTTTTGTTATTTAATGTATACCATCACAATTTTATCCTTAATATTGACCTGTACAGCTAAAATATAGAATCCTGAACCCAAATAGATATGGTTGCTAGGGACTTTTTCATCAGTTGCTATGGACTTTTTCAATGGCATTGACTCTTGACCTTCAACTTTGACTTGAACAGGTAAATTGTAAAGTCCTTAACCTAAATATATATGGTTGCTAGGGACCTTTTCATCTGTTCCTAGGGACTTTTTTATCGGTTGCTATGAAATTTTTTAATGACCTTGACCCTTCACGCTCCATTTTACTTTTACTGCTACCATTTAATTTATTTCAAGTAACGCCTCTTAAACATCTGTGACAATGTCAGACCATTATTTTCTGTTTACATGTAAATAATCTTTCAAGGGCAAAAACTCTGACAAAGGGGTCAATTGATGATTTTGGTCATGTTGACTTATTTGTAGATCTTACTTTGCTGAACATTTTTGTTGTTTACAGTTTGTCTTTATCTATTATTATATTCAAGATAACAATTCAGGGACAATAACCCAACAAAGGGTTTTCCGATTCATCTGAAAATTTCATGGCTGGTGGATCTTGACCTGTTGAACATTTTAACCCCAGTCAGTTTTGCTCTAAATGCTTTGGTTTTTGAGATATAAGCCAAAAACTGCATTTGACCGCTACATTGTATGTTCTAATTTTAGCAACAGCGGCCAAATTTGTTGATACATGTAGATCAAAACTTGAGATACAATTTATAAACTAGATACTCTAAGGAACATTCAGTTGAAGTTTGATGGTATTTTGCCCAATAGTTTCAGAGAAGAAGATTCTTCAAATAGTTTACGACGACAGACGGCAGACGACGACGGACGCCAAGTGATGGCAAAAGCTCACATGGCCCTTTGGGCCAGGTGAGCTAAAAATGAAAAATATGGAATATCTGGGACAATGTCAGACCATTATTTTCTGTTTACATGTAAATAATCTTTCATGGGCAAAAACTCCTGTAAGTTCCTACCAAAAATTGACGATTTTGGTCTTATTTGTAGATCTTAGTTTGCTGAACATTTTTGTTGTGTACAGTTTGTCTTTATCTATTATTATATTCAAGATAACAACCTAAAACTGCAAAATTTCCTTAAAATTAACAATTCAGGGGCAATAACCCAACAAAGGGTTGTCCGATTCATCTGAAAATTTCATGGCTGGTGGATCTTGACCTGTTGAACATTTTTACCCCAGTTTTGCTCTAAATGCTTTAGTTTTAGAGATATAAGCCAAAAACTGCATTTGACCCCTATGTTCCATTTTTAGCAATGGCGGCCATGTTTGTTGATGGATCAAAACTTCGGATATAATTCATAAACTAGATACCCTAAGGAACATTCAGTTAAAGTTTGAAGGTATTTTGCCCAGTAGTTTCAGAGAAGATTATTGAAATAGTTTACGACGATGGATGACGACGGACGCAAAGTGATGGCATAAGCTCACATGGTCCTTCGGGCCAGGTGAGCTAAAAATTTAATCAAAGTCACTCTTCCATAAAATGTAGGTCAAAGTGATTCAAATGGAGCAGAGCTGTGTTGTACTATATAAGATGACAATAATTGTAAAATACCATTGATACATTACCAAAGGTAAAAATGGAAAGTGACAACCTTTTAATGAAAATCAAATAGAAGCAATCTCAGTATCAGAAAATGGAACACTGTACTATAAAGTGAAATTTACCGACAGATCAAAGAAAACAGACTGGTATTTTCCATGTAAGATTCCATCAAAGTTAGTGCGTGATTTTCATGCAAAGTGAACAATGAGCGGAAAAAAGAGGAAACGACCATTAGATAAACAAAAATACAAATTTTTCGAAAAGCAAGACCAAACCATAAACATTGTTACATAATTATAAGATTGATAGTTAAACTCAGGCCGAAAGTGTAAATTCAGAAACTGTTGCCAATAATTCAAATTTCAAACAAGGAAAAACTACTAGCAATCAGAATAATAAAAAACAAAAGTTATTATTTGGTGAAAACCGGAAACTCAACATCCTTTCATCCGATAGTTACAGCATCACACTTTGCTGAACAATTCTCAATAGAACATAAAAAAATATTTGAGGAACCACTTTTGGAAATGGAGATTCAGAATTTGAAAAGAAGAAAGAGTAGAGTGAAGGAGATAAACTACCCTATCCACTGATGGACATATGAAGTCAAATATTGTGAAAATGGGCAGAGACAGTATTTGATAGGGTTTCAGAATCCTAGTGTACCTCCAGAGTGGCGTGGGCGCCGGCCGGGTGCCATTTTGTGGACTTTCTAATGCATCCATTAGTAATATTATAGAGTTAATAGATCAAGAATATGAAAGGGAAATCAATCCTTATCACAGATAGTATTAATCAGCAAAATAAATGTAGCTATACATCTTTATTGTCTTTTACTTGTACAAGTATTACATGTGTATGATTTTAATTTTTTTTCTCGAGACAATTGTAAGTGTTTTTTTTTTTTGTATCAGTATTGTAAATGTTTTATGTATAATTTTATGACCTAATGATTGTTTTTCATTTTAAGTTTTGAAGTTTTTCAAATTTCCTTTTGTCACCATTTGATTATTGTTGAACTGGCCACTCATCAATATTCCATGGGATATCAGTGTCATAAATAATTGATAAATTATTGTTTTTTTTTTCACTATTAAAAGTGTTTTTTTTTCATATGGTGCATCTTAAATTTCATTAAGTCTCTGTACTATTATTCATATATGTTGTTATGTTGTTTTCTTATTATGTCCCCGACCACGAAGTGTCGTCGGGGACATATTGTTTTTACTCCGTTTCTTATTTTTCTTATTATTATACTTTTTTCTTTTTCTTCCGTCAACCTGATGCACGAACTTGTCCGGCTATCTCCTCGGAAATGGATGGACCGATCAATATGAAACTTGGAGGGGTGATAGGTCCCAAGGTCCTACAGTGTTTTTTGCGGTTTATAATTTCAAAATGGCCGCCATTTCCAAGATGGCCGCCAAAAATGGCGAAAAATGTAAACATTGTCCAATTTCAACGAAACTTGGTATACAGGGTATAACGGTGATGGCGACTGATGGCGCATTGTCGGAATTTCTGTAATGGCCGCCATTTTCAAGATGGCCGCCGAAAATCGCGAAAAATGTAAACATTGTCCAATTTCAATGAAACTTGGTATACAGGGTATAAGGGTGATGGCAACTGACGGCGCATTGTCGGAAGTTTTGTAATGGCCGCCATTTTCAAGATGGCGGCCGAAAATGGCGAAAAATGTAAACATTGTCCGATTTCAACGAATCTTGGTATACAGGGTATATAGGTGATGGGGACTGACGGCGCATTGTCGGAATTTTTGTAATGGCCGCCATTTTCAAGATGGCCCCCGAAAATGGTGAAAAATGTAAACATTGTCCGATTTCAATGAAACTTGGTATACAGGGTATAAGGGTGATGGCGACTGACGGCGCATTGTCGGAATTTTTGTAATGGCCGCCATTTTCAAGATGGCCGCCAAATGGTGAAAAATGTAAACATTGTCTGATTTCAACGAAACTTGGTATACAGGGTATATGGGTGATGGCGACTCACGGCGCATTTTCGGAATTTCCGTAATGGCCTCCATTTTTAAGATGGCTGCTGAAAATGGCAAAAAATATAAAGTCTGATTTTAACGAAACTTGGTATACAGTGTATATCGGTGATGGCGACTCTTCAACTTGTTGAAGAGAACAGGCATAAAATGGGCACGGGAGGGGACATCTCACGTTTCGCGAAACGTAAATTTTAATTATTTTTATGTTTGAGGACAAACATTTTGCAGGAGGGGTAATATCATTGTATTGTCAAATTTCATAAAATTTTCACTTGAATAATTTTAGGAAATTTATATCATTTAATTCAGATTTAATTTATTTAGATGTTTAAAATTTTATTTTGTAAATGTTAATATTTTTATGTTATATTTTTAATTTAATAAGAGGATTAAGAGTTATACCTGTAAATTGTAATTAGAATACTTAAATTAATAAGGCAGATGTAAGCTTGTACATGTATCTAATCATGTTTGTACCTGTAATCTGTTAATATGACAGATGCCAGTTTTATGCAGTTTAACGAGGAACCTGAGTGAGTTATCTTTTCCTAACCAATGTAGGTAAGGGGGATAATTAAATGCTCTCCCTTTTGTCCTGAGGCTAAAAGGGAGACAAATTTATTATCTCCCTTACCTACATTGGTTAGGAAAAGATAACTCACTCAGGTTCCTCATTGTTTAAACTTTGATTAATCTGACATATTTTTGTAATTATCTTTGCTATAATTTTATGTAAATCTGTTCTCGCTTAATTGACATTATTCATAGTTTTCTATTTTTGGCACTTTTGACAATTTCCAGGGTGTCAAGCCATTTTGGACCAAAACTATATAGGAAAATAGGATTTTTCAAGTTGAAAATATAGGGTAAATATAGGACAACTGCTACCAAATTTCACTCTTAATTTATGGCCTCCACCTCCCCTACAGCCATACCTCACCTCATTTTTACTTAAAATAAAAGTTAATAACACAATGTTTATAAACAAAAAATGTTCTAAACTAAATTGTAAATGAAACCACTTTTGCTGAAACTTAGTCTTCGATTTTGGCATTTTAAACTTGTTCAATAATTCAAATCAATCTGAAACAATGAATTCAATTAGAATATATTGTACCTCCCATCAGTCTCAACTGCAGAGCACTCATGCCAATATTGTTTGACTAATTTTAGTAATTTTAAGGTAAATAAATTGCTTCGCTGAGCGCAGCTGGATACCACCGCAGAGCAAATTTTGAAATTTGAAATTTTCTTTTTAATTTCTGAAATCTGAAATGAGAAAAAAATTGCCCCCCCCCCCCCCCTAAATTTTGTTTTCACCTCCCTCCCATTTCTTAATACATAATTTACGACTTGTAAGGGAAGTAATCGAATCATACACAACATTTTACTTTAAATGTGCTTGGATTACCTCCCTTACACCAAGATAATAACCAAAAATGCTTATTAAGCCCTTTTTAGGCCCCCTAATTCTTAAACTATTGGGACCAAAACTCCAAAAATCAATCCCAACCTTCCTTTTGTGGTCATGAACCTTGTGTTTAAATTTCATAGATTTCTATTAACTTATACTAAAGTTATAGTGCGAAAACCAAAAATGCTTATTGGGCCCTTTTTTGGCCCCTAATTCTTAAACTGTTGGGACCAAAACTCCCAAAATCAATCCCAACCTTCCTTTTGTGGTCATAAACCTTGTGTTTAAATTTCATAGATTTCTATTAACTTATACTAAAGTTATAGTGCGAAAAACCAAACGTCTTTGGACGACGACGACGCCAACGATCCAAAAATTTTGCGGTCGTATAAAAAGGGAAAAAATAAATCTGTATATAGTTTACTATTTAAGATTTCATTTACATTTTGAGTCTACTAAGAAACAATCTTAAGATTACAATTTGGATGAATGGTTCATGCATATTTCATATAAGTAAACAAATAATCATCAGCAGTGCTCAGTCATGGTCAGTGATAATACAAAACAATAATTGGAAAACATTTAATAATGTTATTCAAAAGTTCTGAATTTAAAAACATAATGTAACTAGACAAAGTGATGCTCCCGCACTCCACTCTGAAATAACTGTATTATAACAAAGTCAATGTAGGAATTTCTTTGGGATATTATTGTGTCTGGGAGACACATTTGATTCCCCCGCAGATGCAAAGTGTTATTTTAAAATACACAAAGTTGAGCATGGGAGCACATAGGTCAAAGGTTCAGATCAAATGGTAGCTCCTTAATCAGCATTGTATGACATCCATAAATTTAAAACTAACTTTTACTCACAAGGTTTAATATTTGACAATGCTAACAATTTATGATCACGTTATTCACCGCTTATACCCCAAAAATGACAAAGTTCAACTATCTCCCAAAAGAGTAAATATTAATAAAAATCAAAACCCTGACCACATGCACACCTTTAATATATGTACAAACAGCCAGCAAAGTGAAAACTTCCTCGCATTCAAACTGTAGGAGGAGTTATCCAGAAACGCTCCTCTTATGCAAGTAAATACTCCAAAAAATGACAAAGTTCCACTATCTCCCAAAAGAGCAAATATTAATAAAAATCAAAACCCTGACCACATGCATACCTTCAATATATGTACAAACAGCCAGCAAAGTGAAAACTTCCTAGCATTTGAACTGTAGAAGGAGTTATGCGGAATAACTATATACCCATAATGGGATGGACGGACGGAAGGACGGATGCACGGAAAGGGGTAAAACAATATGCCCTCCAACTTTTAGTTGCGGTGGCATAAAAATGCTCTGCAGTCAAGTAACCTATGTTCTCTGAGAGATTCACTGAAATGCAAAATATTAATCAATTACATAAAAAATCCTACATTAATAAAAACAACAAATAATTTTGCTGTACAAGGTTAGCTTAATATTATGATCAATAAGTATAAGCACTAAAACCAACTACAGCCTACAAACATAATGTGAATCATTCCACTTATATAATGTGATTCATTCCACTATTAATACTTTTTCTTATACAGTAGACTCCACCTAATCGGATATCGGTTAAACGAATATATCGGCAAATGGGATATCATTTCAAAACACCAAACCATTTCCTATATGTTATGTATTAAAATCTCCGGCTAATTGGATATCGGATAAGAGAATATATCGCCCAATTGAATAAAAAAAATGCTAAAGTAGGGACCAAAGTCATTGAAATCGAATATTTTTAATTACAGGTAAACATCCCGGAAGTGCCTCAGGTACGATGTCAGTGATTTGCATAGTAAAAAATGTACAATTTATTAATAAAAATCGTTCTTAAATGTGTTTTGTTTTTTATTACATGTATAATTATAAAGTTTCTGAAATGGTTTTGTGTATTCGTGTGTTGTGGCAAGGAAGTACATCGAGAAAATGTCGTTCACTCGGACACGCTTTGTCCGTGTAGTGGTGACAAAAAATAAATGTTTAATCACATTTTATTTTAAAAGAAACAAGATTTCTTTAGAAATGTATCATATTGTGTATAATGTTCTCCAACAAGTTTCTGGTCGGTTAAAATGCATGCATCCCATACAGATCGATTGTGTTACGCACGCCATTTATATTTTACCTGTGTAGGTACAGTTAAAATGAAATCATCCAAACCTTTTATACGAAAAGTTAAGTAAATGTACCAAAAAGCGTTTACAAAATGAATAAAAATTAAAAGATATATTTATTCATTAGTTTATTAAAAATTAATATTTTTTTTCGTTCATGATCAGCTTGGGTCACATGTTCCATTTAATCTAGTGCTGTTTGTTATGTACATATATCAGATTTTATTTATGATGTAGATTGTTTCTGTTAAATTGTCATCATTAAAATATAGAAATGTACTTTGACTTTGCTTTCTTTCAAAAAAAAGAATTTATTGTCCGCTCAGGTCTCTGTTCATTTATACTGAATAGCGATGTCAACGGTCAAACAAGCCTATGTTATATTGATTTCACTGTAGATATGTCGCCAATTTGAAATAGCTCGAGGTCAAATCAATCAGTGGTTTAACACCTGTCATGGTCTATACACTCACCGAGGATTACATCAGAGGAAATAAAAACACACAACAAAGGAAGTTATTTTATTTTTGACACTCAGACAAACATTTTATTATTTTAATAATTCACAACAGCTGACAATAACGGCAATACACATTTGACAGCATACGATACATCACACGATACTCTTTAATCTACAATTAAAAAATCAACAGGTTAATTGACAGAAAATGAATTGACCCTTCAACTGAAGTCAATAAATAACAACCTATCAACGGTTGTGTGTTCAATCCCTTAATATCTTG
Organism: Mytilisepta virgata; assembly: GCA_028015205.1. Classification (NCBI taxonomy): domain Eukaryota; kingdom Metazoa; phylum Mollusca; class Bivalvia; order Mytilida; family Mytilidae; genus Mytilisepta; species Mytilisepta virgata. The sequence goes on from CM051513.1 coordinate 26,788,415, forward strand.
CTAATATCTTGGCGACAGAGTGATTTCCCTTTGCTGAAAACGGGTTTACCGGACAATCGAATACTCCGGGAAATAGAATATTTTGGACTGACATTTCTCGTATCCAATTACCCGGAGTCTACTGTAATATATTTTTTTCCAACTTTTTTTCAAAATATAGGAAAAAGGGTGAAAATATAGGAATTTTCAGTGAAATATAGGAGATATAGGAATTAACTGGAAATATAGGAAAAATATAGGAATATAGGACCACTTGACACCCTGAATATCTTATTATAATCAAATTTAATAAAGTAACTATTGTCATGTCGAGTTGTTTCCGCTACGATATAAATTCCGTAGTCAACTGAGGAAAAGGGGTCAATGTGCAAACCAGATAACAGTGTACATCACCAGTAACCAAGACGGTCAGCGGTTTGAGGGAGTCAACGCCGCAGGCCTAACTGTCAGGCATGTCAACTACCCACCACTAGCAACAATCCAGGGAATTCAACAACAACTTTAGTGCTTTTCAACTGCTTGGACTTTAATCGAGAAACTTTGTGAACATTTATTTGGACAATTCGAATTTGTGAAATTTATTGTGAAATATTATGAACTTATTTTAGACTTTGTAAATTATTGTGAAATTAATTTTAATAATGGCATTTATGTTCTAAATTAATTATTTATTTTTGATAGTTATTAAATTGTCTAGCTATTGATGTGCTAAGCCTTTAAGTCTAATTTTATAGACTGACCCCCTGTGATCAAGGGTTTGTGTATTGCAAAACAGTGTATCTTATTCCCCAATACGCTGGTGTGCACCCACCCTTGGTGACAGATTCATCTAATGAACATTACTGTCAAGTTGGGTTCCTACTGGTTAACTGGTTTCAGACAAGAAGATTTTTGTGTGAATTTTCCCATAGAGTCCTATGTTAAACAACGTTCAAATGTGGTGGTCATCTTGGATCATCTTGGATCATTGGTAAAAACTTTGAAAGAGGACATTCCAAGGACCAGTGCTACCATGACGAGTTTCAATTGGGTCAATTGTATAAGACAAAAAGACAAAAAGACAAAAAGACTGTTTAGTGTATATTTCCATAAGGTCCTTCGTAAAACTATATGTTCAGGTCTGGTGGCCATTTTGGAAAAGGGGGGGGGGGGGTGTCAATGGATATTCTGATAGTGCTGAGTTCGTTGATCCTGGGGGTATCTTCAACCTATTGAGTAATAATTCTTTTAACTGTATATAATTGTTCAATACTATTTCAATTTTTCAATTGATAAATTTAGAATTTATGATAACAGTAAGCACACTTCATTACCTTGATTCTTTTTACAAAACTGTTAATTATCAGGCCTGTTTGGTTCTATTGCTTAATTACATTATTTTGGTGATTTGAATTCTCTTTTTTTTTCTTTCATTGGAGTAAAACTTAATACATAAATGAGGCATTATGAATCAAAGGAATTTGTTTTAAATAGTTCTACAGACTGCCTTGCAACTTCAAAACGGTGCATGATTTTTCTCTGTCTTGAAGGATTACTAGGAATATGCGACAAAAGATCGCTTCCTTTGCTTTAGATTGAATAAAGTCATGAAACTATCACCTGCAAAACCTGTCATGATGGAAATTGAAAAGCCAAATGACCGTCTATTTTTATGTTCAAAATTTGACAAAAATTTCCAGAAATTTTAAAGGCTCTGACCTTTTGGTGCAGAGGTAACCCTTAGTTGTGTTTGGATTTCTGTTTGTTTTAATTGTTTTGGTTTTTGATGGTTGTGCTTATTAATTCACCATTATATCTTTAACCAGATTTCCAACATTTTGATTTCAACCAGTGCTAATGAGTCAGACATCAAATTTATTTCAGTAATTTGTGATACATTTTATTATAATGAGATAATATAATGGATAAATTCTTTGATAGTTTCATGACTTTATTCAATCATTAGTGTATGATTAATTGTTTATAGTTTGGTTTAGAAAGTTTTAATCACTTTTCATGAAACTGGCCATATCATGGCAACCAGTTCTTGTTGGATGCAGAAGCTGGATATAAGTGAGATTCTTCGTACGTCAAATGCCTTTTTTTCAAAATTGGCTGAGGTTTCGTGACATCAGAGCGCACTCCATCAAATGTTATTTGCCAATTTTCTTCTAATTTCAAATAAATTTTCTGCCCAGAAACCCATAGTTGGAGAAAACCGCCTAAATACTGAAAGAAAACTGGAAATCCTGGTCTATTAAGATTTGAGTCAAACATCTTGGCATGAGTTGAATTCGAACTCAAAATCCATTGTTGAATTGGCGAGTAAACATACATGTAAGTAGGTACATAAATATGTATGACGAACTACCGAGACGACCCATTCCTAGGAACCAGGCATCTTTTGCTTTGTAGTCCAAAATGATAACCAATATACAACAGCACTAGATCCAGTGGTTAGCACATCAGACTACAAAGCCAAATGTCCCTATTGTAATTCTTATCTATGAAAGAAAGAAGAAATCCAATTCAGTACTGCAAGTATTATTTTAAAAGTAGAATCAACCAACAGGACACTTTCATAGAGACTTAAGCTGGTTATGCAGTAACGCTACAGCAGGTAAGTCAACTAACCAAACTTATTTTGTTCCTCTTACCCATTAAAATGATTTGGAAGCAATACATGTAGCTACACCATTGCAAATTCCTTTCATTCCAATGTAAACTATAGTATGAGATTTTTCACTGACAAACAAAGTAATGGACAAACAGAAATGGATGGACGGAAAGACGGACTGAACAAATCAATGTGTCTGCTCCTGGAAAGGAAGAAATATGACAAATCCTCCTTTTATACATTATAAATGGTTTAAATAGGAATATAATGCAAGAAATCCAATATTATAAGGTGAAAAATGTAATCCATGTAATTCAATAAATCAACATTTTCAGTACTTACATCCAGTTTCCTTTTTATTTACATCAAGCTTTTTCTTGTAGATATCAAAACCATATCCACATTCATAAATTGACTGTAAATCTGCTTCTGTCACATTTTTAATTTTTAAACTGAACTTGTTGCCTGATAACGATGTCTCTTCGTATTTTTCTGGATTATTAATATGCCCATTTAATGATATCAATTCCCCATCTAGACCTTGTGACCACCGCCTTGTAATGCTTGGATCTATCGTTTTTATTCCATCCACAGTGCACGTCAAAACGATAGAGTTTCCAATTTTTACATGCTCACTTGTCAATTTCCATGATACTAAAAATGGTAAAAAGATTAATCAATAGATATAAATATATAACATATAAATAGCCAAATAATACCAGTAATACTGTGAACTCATTTACATGTATTTTACAGTGAGCATAAGTTAAGAGCCCGGCAGGATTTCATTAGTATATAAAGTAGAACTAAGTTTTTGAACTTGACCTTGCAGATAGATGATCAAACCTTTTTCACGGCATATTTGTTTCATTTTTAAAACAAAGTTCATGGAAGTCAGAATTTATTCAGGGTGACATGATGATGCCTATAGTTGTCCAACTGTCAACCTCACTAAACTAGAGGCTCAGAGACAGAGGGCTGAGCCACCATGTATCGCTCACCTGGAATGAAAACCGTTTTTACTGATGTACCTCAAGAGAGAAGTCACTTCTCTGACTATCATTATGAAGTGTGGTAAGCCTTGCCAGGGTTCTTCTTCTTACAGGCCAGCATACGGATTTATTCTAAAATTCAGTGGTTCTCCAAGAGATTTTTGCATGTATTTCCCATAGGGTCTTATGTTGACCTAAATCCTCTGCTGGTGGCCATCTTGAATGAGGGATTGGCACCTTATGAGGAATGTTCAGGCCATGTTTGGTTTCAAGCAATTCTGCATTTTTTAAAATTTTTGTTATAAGCCATAGACACTTTCTGTCAAGTTTGGCTCTATTTGGCCTACTGCAGTTTCAGAGAAAAATTTATTTGAAATCAACCAATCCGAAACAAGAATTGCCCATGGCGGCAATGTTTGTCACCTGATCTGAACAAAATGATGGAACTTTGTAAAAAAAAACTCACAGATGCTTCCTGTCAAGATTCGTTCTATTTGGCAAAGCAGTTTCAGAGAATAAGTTTTCTTTATACCAGCAAATCAGAAACAAGAATTTCCCATGGCAGCCATGCTTGTCGTCCAATCAGGATGAAAAAAAATAATTTCAAAAAAGGAGTTCCATAGATGCTTTCCATCAAGTTTGGCTGACAGTTTTGGCCAAGCAGTTCCAGAAAATTTTTTTTGTTTTAATCAACCAATGAGAAACAAGAATTGTCCATGATTGCCATGTTTGTTGCCCGATCGGGATGAAAAGGAAACTTCGTAAAAAAAACCTCTCTTAGATGCTTTCTGTCAACTTTCGTTCCATTTGGCCAAGCGATTTCAGAGAAGATTTTTTTTATATCAGCCAATCAGAAAAAAGAAATACACATGGCGGCAATATTAGTAGTCCGATCGGGACGGAATGAGGAATCTTTATACTGTAAATTCGGAAACTTTCGCGTGCACTTATTATTGTGATTCTTCTACCGAACGCAAAATTGCGAGAAAAAAGTTTTATTATTGCGATCGAAGATCGAGTTAAAACTGAAAATGGAAGTTTTATTCAAGTAATCGTTTTAATCAATGGGATTAAAAATATTAGAATTCAAATGTTATTATATATATAATAGCTGTGAAAACAATACCTATAAAACAAAGTGTCTACCAATTAACCTGTCTCCAGATGTCGGCAATCAATGACCAGAAACTTACCTGAGTAAATGAAAACAAAGGGGGACAAATCAAGAATAAATCGGACATGAAATTGTAGATTAAAAATGTGAGTTTTTAATATTGCTATGCTAAACCGATCACAATTTTCGCAATAATAAAAACATCGCAATAATTTACATATTTACAGGAAAGGAACTTCCATATAGGCTTCCTGAATTATACCTAGTTATTCTTCTTTCGTCTAACCTGTAACAGTCCTCGAGTGTTCTCAGAAACGGCTGAATTGAATTGAACCAAACTTGGCAAAAAAAGAGAGCACCATCAGAAGTTGTGCAACGTCATATTACATGTATTAAGAAATCAAACATTACGTTGCCATGGAAACAGCCAAAATGTTAAAAATTCCCATAAACTGAAGATCTATAGATTTCGGACACCGTTTACTCAATGCTTTCAATATTTATACAGATATAGCCCAATGTTTGTTGTTTCTCCAAATGACACCCACTTCAAGATTGGGGGTGGGGGTTAAAAATTATGTTTTAGTTAGGATCCAAATAGGTATGGGTTTCAATAGGAACATATGGTAAAAACAATGTTAACTTATTGATTGATACTTGATGCTTGGTTTAAAAACAGATCATCACAAGTGCTTTCGTTCGGCCATATTAGGAAATCAAAGATGGCCGCCACTAGAAAATAAAAAAAAATTCAAAAAAATTCAAAAAAAATTCAGGGAGCTGTAGAAATTGATATTAGGAGCCCTGGGCAATGGGAATGTTGGGGGAACATACGTCACACTGTGTGTAACAATTATATCTAGGTGTAGTTGTGAAATATCATCAATATTTAAGGATTGACCGTAATTTTTTTTTCAGCCTACGAAGAAATAACCTCAATCACATGGTGCACACTTTAGTGGAGGGGGCATAAAAATTGCAGCGGGCAGAAAATAGCAATCAACAACTGAATATATATAGCCATATACAATGTACATGTATATAAAGTAAAACGAAATTCTCAGTTTAAATATTACATTTTCTGGGGTTGATAAATATGACAGTGACCTATTTCAAAGTCGGTAATTGTATAATATTTTTAAGTCTAACACTAATATTTATATCAAGAACTGCATGTTTATCCACCCATTATCATGCAGCCACAAAATACAAAATCATCGCGTATATTTCACTCAATCTTAATACACATTTACTTTCTTTAATGATTAATCAAGTCTCCCAAACGAAGTGGGAAACTTATAGATTTTGATTTGATTTATCGAACATTTTTCTCTTCCTCTCCGATTTTGTTCCTTTGTGTTCTCAATATCTGCCCGAGATATGGATCTGAGATTTTCCATGATGAAAGATCATTGTTTCTAGATGTGCCTAATACTATTCACATCTAGAAACAATGTTCTTTCTTGTCTTTTTTGACAGGGGTCACTGAGACATAATGATGGGGAGATAATTGGCAAACATTTTTTAATGAAATGTAAAAGGAATTTTAATTTTTTGGAAATAGCAACAAAAAATTACCCCAATTTTTCTTTTAAGAATATGAAAGCATGTCAGATGAGTGTTCTTTTCACAATTTATAAACATAGCACTAAAGTGGTGATCTGCAGTGCTGCTGCTAAATATTTCGCACTAACCTCATTTTCCTATGACTTATCGTTCGTTTGAGTCTTAACAGGGTTTCTGATACTACACTAACCGTCATGCTGATACTGCACTACCATATAATAAATTTACTTCAAATCTACCATTGTGCAATAAAATAATTGATCATTGAACAAATTTGGAGACATTTATGTAACTATTCCATTTAGAAATTATGTTGAACGGATATCTTTAACCAGAAATTCAACTAATGGATAAGGCCAATTAAAATTAATTGATAGATTTTCATCCCCGCCCGCCCCTCGAAAATCGTGCCGCCCCAATTTTTTTTATTTTCTAAAATTTACGATTTCCGGATTTTGTCCATCTCCGTTACCAGTAATTTCGTTTTTTGTTAACTTCCTGTAACAATTCAACATGATTTTCGTGATTCGACTATTTTTGTGACCTTTAGATGCCTTTTGGTCAGCTTAAGTCTGCAGAGATTGGAGTTGAAATTTCTATTGTGCATGTTTCTGGAATAAAAACATATATAAGCCATTTTATAACGTTTACATATTAATAACACCTTACAAAATAGTTTCATATGAAATAAAAAATAAAAAATAAAATCCTCCCACCCACCCCATTTTTTTCAAAAAGTTGGATGAAAATCTACTAATTAATTTTAGTTGGCCTAAGCTGAATGGTTGATTAAAGACCATCCATGAATAACTAGAACTGTGAGTGATCTTACTGAGTGATACCCCATTTGCAATACAAGAAGTTATGCTTACAAACTTCAAACCCGTAAGTATGATTATCTCCCTTTGCAAGTATCCAGCGATAATTGTCTTGCTTCATACACATCTACATATGATGCCCAACCTTCATATAAAGTTTCATCAAAATGAATTGAACGGTTTAGGAGTTGCACTTACAAGCTTTAAACATGTAAAACCCTTAAGATGAATTACCTCCCTTTGCAAGCACCCGGTGATAATTATATTGCTTCATGCACATCTACATATGATGTCCAACCTTCATAAAATCTCATCAAAATCCATTGAACTGTTAGGGAGGATTTGTGCTTACAATATACATGAACAGACAGACAGATGTATGGACAATTCCTATATACCCCACCAAAATAAAACCCAAAAACTGTGTTTGCAGGGGGTATAATAGATGTTCCATTCTGACCATTTTCACTTATTCAGTAATTCACTAAAATAACTCGTGTAACTGTTAAGTCAGAACAAGTAATAAATTTCAATATTTTGTTCTAAAACAGGTAAAACTGGAACTCTGAGGGGACCTCACTAGCTATACACCCGCTGCTGTTAATTTAATGGACTAGGGCATCCTTATCACTGTGAATTGAACAAGTCCAACTGGGTATTACTGAGGGAACAAAAAGGTATAAAATTATGAGAAAAAGTATTGGACCAGGACATACTTCGCATGCACACATCTACGTACTAGAATCTAACAGTATGCAAAGTTTCATTACCCTCTGATAAGGCATGTTGAGAAACTGCGGGTACAAAAACAAGAGGCTCACCAGAGCCTGTATCGCTCACCTGGAGTCTGGTTTTCATTGGACAATTAATCAACTATTTGACCAAGTTTGTTTCAGTTGGTTCAATTGTTCAGGGAAAATTTGTTGAAGATTTATTTTTCCATAAGGTTTAATGTTAAAATATGTTCCCTGATGGTGGTAGTCCTGGAAGGAAGTTGATAAAATTGACCAGGAATAAGGGTGAACCTTAAATAAATGTAACAGAACCCGACCTCAAATTACACAAACCCATAACTCCTAAATAGAATTTGTGATTCCCTTCAAAATTTCAGGGTAGGTAGATCTCAACATGGCAAACATTTTTAAATTTACATTTTACTTCTATCTCAAATAGTTTTGGAGATAAATGCAAAAATGTTAAAATTTTGAAAATTTGACAAAAAAGGGCAATAACTCCTAAATGGGTTTTGGGATTTCCTTTAAAATTTCAGGGTATGTAGATCTCAACATGGCAAACATTTTTCAAATTTACATTTCACTTCTATCTCAAATAGTTTTGGAGTTAAATGACGAAAAATGTTAAATTTTGAAAATTTGACGAAAAAAGGGCAATAACTCCTAAATGGGTTATAGGATTTCCTTCAAAATTTCAGGTTAGGTAGATCTTGTCATGAGGATCAATTTTACCCAATGTTAGATTTTTGATATCTGTAACGCTTTTTAAGTTATAAGCCAAAAACAACACAAGCACCCCTATATTCTATTTTTAGCTACAACAGCCATGTTTTATGTCAGATCAAAATAAATTGACAATCGTTTGTAGAGGACATGTCATAGATCATTCCTATTAAGTTTCAAACCAATCGGCCCAGCGGTTTCAGAGATGAAGATTTTTGAATGAAAAAATTTTGAAAATTTGACAAAAAACACTAAATAGTCTAGAAAGATGTGTACGAACCTGATAAATTGATACAGCCAGGTTTGGGGAAACAAAGAATTATTTTTTGGTCATACGCAAAAATATTCATGAAAATATTACGGTATCAATAACTCGCAACTGCACACCTGAGCGTTGGAATTCATATCTGTTATGTGACGACCGATATTGACCATGAACTTGTTTAAATTTTCAACTGGTCGATGTGACGTAGCATCGAATCGTGTTAATAGGTTAGGTGATGGACTTTTATACCTATCTTTGAGGCACGCTTTCTGGATTGTATAAACATCGAAATAAAAGGCTTATAACGAGTCGCATTGTACAAGAATTATGTAATTAAATCTATTTAAAAAGAAAGAGATCAAAATGTCCCCAGGTAATGCACAAGCCTACAACTGAGACTGGTTCAGGTTGAACGGGGCCATGATAATGGACACTGCACTACTTCCAAACATTGTATCAATACACAAACAGTAAAAAATGCGGAAGCATTCATAGAAAGAGTTTAGATGGCTCAGTGCAATGTTATTGCCAGCGTGCTAACAATCTTACGCGCAGCGTCAGCTAGATAAGCTAAAGCTTATCTTCCCTGCAGCAGCGCTGCAGAAAAAATCTGCCAGTTTCTTTACTGTATGAGAAATTTGGATTTTCCCTATATAATCTATATACAATTTACCAACAGTAAGACTCAATTATCTCAAAATCAAGGATGGTGACCTATGTTTTTTAAATTGAAATTTCAATTAAAGTATATCCATCAAACATCCAGCCTGGAAAAAATTAGGAAAATCTATCTGCCAAAAATATTAGTATTGATCTACCGTAAGTTAAGATGATGTCCTCTGTTCACTACCAATTTTAGAATATATGGTCCGACATGATTCTGGTTTATATAAAGTACTGCATGGTATTGATGATATTGAGATGTTTTTGTTTGTGTCATCAAATACAACAAGAGGTCACTCATGGAACCTTTTAAAGAATCAGTTTAATTAGGACAAATAGAGATTATAAATTTGGGATCAGAGGAATAATATGTCTGTTTCATCTGTTAGAGCAAAATCCCTGAAAATACATTTTAGTCAGCTTTAAATGAAGAGAACTGGAACCTAGAATAAGTTTAGAAGTTCATTTTAATGATAACACCTACATGTGTACAAGTTTATATATATATAAGTTACACAGTTTTATATCATAACATGAGGAAAACATTCTACTTTGTTCCATACAATGAAGAGTCTAGAAGCCAAACGGGGTACAAGGTACTGTAGACTCCTGCTAATTGGATATTAAAAATGTCAACAAAAATTATCCCATTAACCAGGATATTAAATTAGACAGAAACAACAATTCTGACAAAAATCAGCCATTTAATTTATTTTTATATATTTTATGTGCATATAGTGTCCTATCTTATGGCATATTCCAATCTATCAGCATTTATTTGAATTTTACGATGAACTAGGTCATTTGACCAAACAAATATGTTCAAATATAATGAAATTTGTCTTCTTGAAAGAAAATTTGTTGACTCAAGAAGTCATTTCGTGTAAACAGAAACAAAAATATTCTATTATAATGCCATTGTCATCTATATATGTTAGATGAAAATTCTATCTAATTACATGTAGGAGTATTCTATTATCAGGTATGTAAATAAATTTAACATGGAATAACTAAGAAATGGTTTGGTGTTTTGATATTATATCCCATTTCCCGATATATTCCTTTATCATATATCCTAATTCCTGGAGTCTACTGTATAATTATTTAAGCACCATTTCTGAATTTCCCTAAACTCATTTAAAAAACAAAACTTCCGACAATGCGCCGTCAGTTGCCATCACCCTTATACCCTGTATACCAAGTTTCATTGAAATTGGACAATGTTTACATTTTTCGCGATTTTCGGCGGCCATCTTGAAAATGGCGGCCATTACAGAAATTCCGACAATGCGCCATCAGTCGCCATCACCGTTATACCCTGTATACCAAGTTTCGTTGAAATTGGACAATGTTTACATTTTTCGCCATTTTTGGCGGCCATCTTGGAAATGGCGGCCATTTTGAAATTATAAACCGCAAAAAACACTGTAGGACCTTGGGACCTATCACCCCTCCAAGTTTCATATTGATCGGTCCATCCATTTCCGAGGAGATAGCCGGACAAGTTCGTGCATCAGGTTGACGGAAGAAAAAGAAAAAAGTATAATAATAAGAAAAATAAGAAACGGAGTAAAAACAATATGTCCCCGACGACACTTCGTGGTCGGGGACATAACTAGGTATGATTGTGATCGCCAGCTAGTCACAAGATGTCTCCCAAACAAACCCCCATTGCCACTATCTAGAGCTTATCAGAAACCCCCTAAATTCAAATTATTGCAATGTCCTATATAATGACCTTTGAAACGGCGGCCATTTTGAAAATTTTAAAAGTCGTTTGCAAAACTTCAGGTCACCCTTAACATATTCCCAAAGTTTCATATTGATTGGACATTGCATCTTTGAGAAACGTCGCGGACAACATTGAACGGAAAGAAAAAGGAAAGAAGAAGAAGAAGAATAATAATAAGAAACCGGACAAAAACAACATAACAATATGAAAATGGAAGTTTTGTAATGGCCGCCATTTTCAAGATGGCGGCCGAAAATGGCGAAAAATGTAAACATTGTCCGATTTCAACGAATCTTGGTATACAGGGTATATAGGTGATGGGGACTGACGGCGCATTGTCGGAATTTTTGTAATGGCCGCCATTTTCAAGATGGCCCCCGAAAATGGTGAAAAATGTAAACATTGTCCGATTTCAATGAAACTTGGTATACAGGGTATAAGGGTGATGGCGACTGACGGCGCATTGTCGGAATTTTTGTAATGGCCGCCATTTTCAAGATGGCCGCCAAATGGTGAAAAATGTAAACATTGTCTGATTTCAACGAAACTTGGTATACAGGGTATATGGGTGATGGCGACTCACGGGCATGGCTGTAGGGGAGGTATAAAATCTCTTTGATAAGGATGAAAGCTGTCATTTGCTAGTTAAGGCCAGATAAATACAATACATAACTGCAGCCATTTTCAATCAATATTAAGGGTTTCTTCAACTTGTTGAAGAGAACAGGCATAAAATGGGCACGGGAGGGGACATCTCACGTTTCGCGAAACGTAAAGTTTAATTATTATTATTTTTCCGTCTTTTTTTTCTTCCGCTTTCCATTTCAACTTGTCCGACGCGGATCTCGAACACGACTCAACGGAATGAAATGAAACTTACTGGGGTGATAGACCCTAATGCCTAGTTGTGCAAGAATGTTTAAAAATTTTCAAAATGGCCGCCAAAAACCGAAAACCTTTGACCTCAATTTTCTCAAAAACTGCTCGGCAGAATTTCACCAAACTTGGTATAAATGTTCAGTAGCACGAGTGGAAACTTTTTATTAAAGAAAAACGGAAACAATGTGTCGGCCATTTTGAAAATGGCCGCCAATAGTTGAAAAAAGTGAACGACGCAGATCTCGAACACGACTCAACGGAATGAAGTGAAATTTACTGGAGTGATAGACCCCAATGTCTAGTTGTGCAAGAATGTTTAAAAATTTTCAAAATGGCCGCCATTTTCAAGATGGCTGCCAAAAACCGAAAACCTTCTACCTCAATTTTCTCAAAAACTGCCCGGCAGAATTTCACCAAACTTAGTATAAATGTTCAGTAGCATGAGTTAAAACTTTTTATTAAAGAAAAACGGAAACGATATGTCGGCCATTTTCAAAATGGAAAAAAGTGAACTTGCTTGGATTTCAACGATTTTTGGTTTATAGAGTAAACATGATATCCCGAGTTGAATGGCGATAACGCAAATGTTCTACCGGCAGCGATTTTCAAAATGGCCACCATTTTCCTGCCAGAAAATGGTCGCCAATAGTGGAAAAAAGTGAAGTTGCTTGGATTTCAACGATTTTTGGTTTATAGAGTAAACATGATATCCCGAGTTGAATGGCGATAACGCAAATGTTCTACTGGCAGCCATTTTCAAAATGGCCACCATTTTCCTGCCAAATTTTTAACATTTTTCAATTTCAATGCAATTTGGCGCGAATTCACCAAACTTGGTATAAATGTTCAGTAGCACGAGTGGAAACTTTTTATTAAAGAAAAACGGAAACAATGTGTCGGCCATTTTGAAAATGGCCGCCAATAGTTGAAAAAAGTGAACGACGCAGATCTCGAACACGACTCAACGGAATGAAGTGAAATTTACTGGAGTGATAGACCCCAATGTCTAGTTGTGCAAGAATGTTTAAAAATTTTCAAAATGGCCGCCATTTTCAAGATGGCTGCCAAAAACCGAAAACCTTCTACCTCAATTTTCTCAAAAACTGCCCGGCAGAATTTCACCAAACTTAGTATAAATGTTCAGTAGCATGAGTTAAAACTTTTTATTAAAGAAAAACGGAAACGATATGTCGGCCATTTTCAAAATGGAAAAAAGTGAACTTGCTTGGATTTCAACGATTTTTGGTTTATAGAGTAAACATGATATCCCGAGTTGAATGGCGATAACGCAAATGTTCTACCGGCAGCGATTTTCAAAATGGCCACCATTTTCCTGCCAGAAAATGGTCGCCAATAGTGGAAAAAAGTGAAGTTGCTTGGATTTCAACGATTTTTGGTTTATAGAGTAAACATGATATCCCGAGTTGAATGGCGATAACGCAAATGTTCTACTGGCAGCCATTTTCAAAATGGCCACCATTTTCCTGCCAAATTTTTAACATTTTTCAATTTCAATGCAATTTGGCGCGAATTCACCAAACTTGGTATAAATGTTCAGTAGCACGAGTGGAAACTTTTTATTAAAGAAAAACGGAAACAATGTGTCGGCCATTTTGAAAATGGCCGCCAATAGTTGAAAAAAGTGAACGACGCAGATCTCGCACACGACTCAACGGAATGAAGTGAAATTTACTGGAGTGATAGACCCCAATGTCTAGTTGTGCAAGAATGTTTAAAAATTTTCAAAATGGCCGCCATTTTCAAGATGGCTGCCAAAAACCGAAAACCTTCTACCTCAATTTTCTCAAAAACTGCCCGCAGAATTTCACCAAACTTAGTATAAATGTTCAGTAGCATGAGTTAAAACTTTTTATTAAAGAAAAACGGAAACGATATGTCGGCCATTTTCAAAATGGAAAAAAGTGAACTTGCTTGGATTTCAACGATTTTTGGTTTATAGAGTAAACATGATATCCCGAGTTGAATGGCGATAACGCAAATGTTCTACCGGCAGCAATTTTCAAAATGGCCACCATTTTCCTGCCAGAAAATGGTCGCCAATAGTGGAAAAAAGTGAAGTTGCTTGGATTTCAACGATTTTTGGTTTATAGAGTAAACATGATATCCCGAGTTGAATGGCGATAACGCAAATGTTCTACTGGCAGCCATTTTCAAAATGGCCACCATTTTCCTGCCAAATTTTTAACATTTTTCAATTTCAATGCAATTTGGCGCGAATTCACCAAACTTGGTATAAATGTTCAGTAGCACGAGTGGAAACTTTTTATTAAAGAAAAACGGAAACAATGTGTCGGCCATTTTGAAAATGGCCGCCAATAGTTGAAAAAAGTGAACGACGCAGATCTCGAACACGACTCAACGGAATGAAGTGAAATTTACTGGAGTGATAGACCCCAATGTCTAGTTGTGCAAGAATGTTTAAAAATTTTCAAAATGGCCGCCATTTTCAAGATGGCTGCCAAAAACCGAAAACCTTCTACCTCAATTTTCTCAAAAACTGCCCGGCAGAATTTCACCAAACTTAGTATAAATGTTCAGTAGCATGAGTTAAAACTTTTTATTAAAGAAAAACGGAAACGATATGTCGGCCATTTTCAAAATGGAAAAAAGTGAACTTGCTTGGATTTCAACGATTTTTGGTTTATAGAGTAAACATGATATCCCGAGTTGAATGGCGATAACGCAAATGTTCTACCGGCAGCGATTTTCAAAATGGCCACCATTTTCCTGCCAGAAAATGGTCGCCAATAGTGGAAAAAAGTGAAGTTGCTTGGATTTCAACGATTTTTGGTTTATAGAGTAAACATGATATCCCGAGTTGAATGGCGATAACGCAAATGTTCTACTGGCAGCCATTTTCAAAATGGCCACCATTTTCCTGCCAAATTTTTAACATTTTTCAATTTCAATGCAATTTGGCGCGAAGGGTAAACATGATATCCCGAGTTGAATGGCGTTAAAGAAAATGTTTTACGGGCAGCCATTTTCAAAATGGCCGCCATCTTCCCGCCCAAAAAGTGACTTTGCTTGGATTTCAACGATTTTAGGTTTATTCAGTAAACATGATATCTGGAGTTGAATGACGATAACGCAAATGTTCTACGGGCAGCCATTTTCAAAATGGCCGACATTTTCCCGCCAAAATTTCAACATTCTTCAATTTCAATGCAATTTGGTATAAAGGGTAAACATGATATCCCGAGTTGACTGGAGTTAAAGAAAATGTTTTCAAAATGGCCGCCAATAGTGGAAAAAAGTGAGCTTGCTTGGATTTCAACGATTTTTGGTTTAAATAGTAAACATGATATCCCGAGTTGAATGGCGATAACGCAAATGTTCTACCGACAGCCATTTTCAAAATGGCCACCATTTTCCCGCCAGAAAATGGCCGTCAATAGTGGGAAAAAGTGAAGTTGCTTGGATTTCAACGATTTTTGGTTTATACAGTAAACATGATATCCGGAGTTGAATGGCGATAACGCAAATGTTCTACCAGCAGCCATTTTCAAAATGGCCATCATTTTCCCGCCAAATTATTAGCATTCTTCAATTTCAATGCAATTTGACACAAAGGGTAAACATGATATCCCGAGTTGAATGGCATTAAAGAAAATGTTTTACGGGCAGCCCTTTTCAAAATGGCCGCCATTTTCCCGCCAAAAAAGTGAACTTGCTTGGATTTCAAAAATTTTAGGTTTATTCAGTAAACATGATATCTGGAGTTGAATGGCGATAACGCAAATGTTCTACGGGCAGCCATTTTCAAAATGGCCGACATTTTCCCGCTAAAATTTCAATATTCATCAATTTCAATGCAATTTGGTATAAAGGGTAAACATGATATCCCGAGTTGACTGGAGTTAAAGAAAATGTTTAATGGGCAGCCCTTTTCAAAATGGCCGCCATTTTCCCACCAAAATTTCAACCTTGTTCCATTTGAATGAAATTATTTCAACCTTGTTCAATTTCAATGAAATTTGGTGTAACGGGTTAGTCGGGTCTAGTGGGAACCCCTGCTCAATTTTTTTCGTTTGGGAGACTTACTTGATCTTTGATCATAAATTTTAATTATTATTATTATTATTATTATGTCGCCCCGACGAAAGTCGGCGACATATTGTTATTGTTCCGTTTCTCTGTTATTATTATTCTTTCTTTCTTTCTTTCTTTCTTTCTTCCAATGATTTTTGTCCGGCTTAGTTCTCGGAGATGCCTGGATAGAATTGAATGAAACTTGGCAGAAAGTAAGATCACTATGTGAAGGTGTGCAATCGAAACTTTTTTCGAAATGGCCGCCATTTTCAAGATGGCTGCCAGGGGCGACATCAGCTATTGCTCGCAATTGCAATTCTAGTTCTTTTTCTTCTTTCTCGCGCCGCCACCCCCTCAAATGACAAAAGACTTAATATCTTGAAAACCACTGAGATCCCCACCCTATAACCATATATATTATTACTCCTTATGACAAGACGAAGCATTTGGTATCACATGGGGGTCTGAGGGGGTCATGCCCCCCCCTCAATTGACAAAATACATAATATCTTTGAAAACCATTGAGATCCCCACCCTATAACCATATATATTACTACTCCTTATGACAAGACGAAGCATTTGGTACCATTGGGGGGTCTGATGGGGAACTTCGTTTGGGAGACTTAGTAACAGTTCACTGTTACAATTATTACTTGTTCTAATTGGCTTAGTGGTTTCAGACAAGAAGATTTTTGAGTGAATTTCCCATAGTGTCCTACATTAAACTAAGTTCGGTTTTGGCGCCCAAATTGGTTGTTAGTCTGGTCATTGGACACAATTCTGAAAGAGGACCATCTAAGGAACATTGCTGCAAAATATGGTTCCAATTGGTCAAGCAGTTTCAGACAATAAGATTTTTCAATGAATTTTCCCACAATTTAAGGCCCTTTATTAAACTAAAATCGGCTCTGGCAGCCACCTTGTTAACAGTAGAGGTCATCAGACATTATTCCAAGTTTCATCAATACATCAGATCCTACGTAATTATCGATTTTGCACATATTTCGAAAAAGTTTTAGATTCGTTAGGGAGATGCCCCTTACCGAACCTCTTCACTTTGTCTAATGCAAGGAAATTTGGTACGTCATAGTAATGTCACGTCATTCCTATTGTTTGACGTCAAGAAAAAAAAACATCAAAAGAAGTTATCTCCCTTACCCCGGGCCTATCCCCTTAAAGTATATATGATTAATGATTGATTGATTGATTGCTGTTTAACGCCGTAAGGGCAGTATTGCAGCCATACCACGGCGATATGATTAATGAAAAGATTACATAACTTAAATATTGAATGATTGTTAACAAAGTTATGAAGGGGAATTTTTTAATGTGAATTATAAAATAAGACAGGTGTGCATGTGCAACATGGCAGCATCCAGCAAAAATATTTGATCGCTGAAAATTATCTCAGAAATGAGTATTTGAAGTACCTTTTGACATTGTCCAGGGTATCGAGAAGTGAAAACAAGTACAACTAGACTGAGGCAGTCAGAAACAACAGCTATCCCCGCACTCCCCACAGTTGTATCCAGTGTATAACAACCCTACTGAAAAAGTACTTGGGATTCAAGTGGGATACCATTGGGATTCACTGGAATCCCATTGGGAAAAAAAAATCCAGCGGAATCCCACTGGGATGTTTTGGTGTGTCAGTGGAATCCCAATGGGAAGTTTATTCCGATGGGATCCCAGTGGCATTTCCACTGGATTATTTTCATATTTCCAGTGGAATTTTGTACTTTGTCATTCTAAATTATCCCACTGGAATTTGGACATGTATATTTTGATATATAATTCCAGCGGGATGTTGGACTTATACAATTTTCATTATATAAAATACTCTGAATTTTAGCTTATAATTAAATGATCGACCTGAAAGATATATACATATTCCAGCAGTTATTTAGTGGACTTATTTAAGGTAATTTATAAATTGTTTGAAAACCCTCAATATCTTAAAATATGTTAATTTAAGGAATGCAAAATTTGGTTTACTCTAATGTGTCAACATTTATATATTCATATATCATGTACATATATTCTATTTACAAAATATACAGTATTCAGAAAAAAAGTTCATTTTTCCTTTAAAATTAAAGAGCACATTAATTTTGTAATTAGTTATGTTCTGAAGTATTTGGCGGAATACTAATAAATGATTCACTGTTGTAAATCTCCATCAGAACACACTTTTTTAAGAGTTTTTTTGCTGAAATAACAATGTTTTCACCAAATCCTTCTATTTTTTCAATGTGTCTGCAAATAGATTTATCCAGATAACTTTTCAATGTACAGTTGTTGATTTGTCTTCTGACAACTTCTCCAAGATTGAATGGAACTGAGAAGCATTCTTGAATAATCACATTAATCTGGTTCTCATATTCCAAAAATAATAAAATAATCCCTTTCTTGGTAACATTGTTGTGACTGAAGCAGCAAGCACTATCATTTCTTGTCTTTGCATCCTGGTAACCTTTTGAGTAGAATATAGTTCCACGGAACTGCAACCTATTAAACACTTTCACACCATTATCCCTCATTTCTCTTGACAATAACACATAATGAGGACTTTGTCTAGGAAGGTTTGTTTTCCTTCCTAAACTTAAAATTTCCTTTGCTGTTTTGTCGTCTCTATAACAGAAAAAAAGAAATTAATATATATTAAGTTTGCTGCTGCTAGTTCAAGTGTTTTACATAACTTTCTAAAAGTCCATTTATTCAGATGAATTATATACATTCCATGATCATGCATTCAGTAAGTGTGCATATAAATGTTACATGATTCCTATTAAAGTATATATAATGCATGCATAAACATAAATATATATTAATATATTTTCTTTAAGAAGTGTATATTTTAATGACACTATTGAAATGAATTCCTATTTTGACATACTTGTCTCCCTACCAATTCTTTTAGTAAAAACATTTAAACATTTAACCTTATTGCCTTATTCCACACATTCATTGCATCATTAAAAAAAAACTTACTGTATGAATCTAGCAGACAGTTTTTTGAAGAGTTGCATTGATGTTTTATCCTCTTCATCTATAAATGCTTTCACAGCACTTGTTAATTCCTTTGTCATACATATGGCAAAACTGATCTGAAAAATATAATCTAGGTCAATAAATATACTTTCACCTTTAAATTAACTCACAGTTTGCTTATTCACAAGTTCATAGTATCTGAATATTTTGAATGTCAAGTATCACTAATACCAGAAGCATATCTGTACACACATGAACATACTACTATTATAAATGCAAACTTTTGCTCCCATTATTGAAGGTCACAATAATTGTGACCTCAGGATGTTTTGTTGTGTTATTGTAACCATTTTTTTTTAAATTGTCTCTTTATTGATATTCCTGTCATTTTATTTATGTGTCAAGTTGGGTAACAGATATATTAACAAATATCTTACCTGTTTATTAATGTGAGAGGTACCATGTATCATGCGTTTAAGAAAAGAGTTCATAGACTCAAACCCAAAGCATGAATACCCATACAAAGGTCCATACATCCTGACGTACATGGGTAAATGTCTAACAAGATGGAGGTTCATGGTCTGCGAAAAATCTCCTGTAAATTAAATACAAATGCTCAAAATAAAATTGTATTTACTCTTTACGAACTATCAAATGAAAAACCAAGTACTTCCAACAAAAATGTATCTGCAACTCTTTTTATTTTGTCATAAGTTTCTGATTAAAAAGTCCCTTATTACTGGGAAAATTTATGTGAGTACTATTTTTCTCATATTATGCTGTATAATAAATTACCATATATCTTGGGATAGATTTTGCAGAAATCTATGAGACAACTCTCCGCATAATCAACATCAATCTTTTTCAAGTCATCTGTGACCAAAGTTGAAATCCCTGACACCAACAAAATGTAATGCAAGTATGGCTCTGGTGCCAATAAGTTTTCCAAGACTGGTACAGAAAAGTGCAACAGCCATTCTCTCATTTCTGAAGCTGAAAAAGTAAAACAATTCACTAATAATGTAATTATAGAAGAACTCAACATCAGTATTTATTTAGTTAAAAAACTTATATATAGCCCAGGGTTTGAAATTAGCAGGACCCCTCGCCAATGGCTCCTAAAATTTATTGTGGGCTACTTAAATTTCTGCTTTTATTGTATAGAACTATATATATTTTGGCTACAAACTTTAAGATGTGAGCTACCATGCTAAAATTTTAACTTCAATCACTGTAGCCATTTAAATATGATTAATACACACCATTTAAATATGCTTAATACAAACATTTACATAAAATGAGTTAACCTTACCTTTCCAGTGCTTATGATCATGTAGTGTTCTTTGTCTACGCGAGAAGAAGTCAGGAATTTTTATTCCTAAAAGCCTTCTGTCCAGCAACTCAATCTAAAAAAAAAGAAAGTTTTGTCATGGTGAACCTTGGTTATGTTAAATTTTATAATTCCAGTAGGCAACTTTTGTTATCTTCAACCTACAGGTTTATCATGATAACTGCCAGTGTCATTTAGAATGTTTTACTGAAGTACTTATAAAAATTAAAAAGCTGTAACTACAATTTTGTTAACCAAATATACTGGTGAATAAGTACCTTATCTCCAATGAAAAATGTTTTTTCTTTGTTTTTGCTGTTAAACCACATTGTCATCAATGCTTTTGTTACTCCCAGGAGTATGCAATGCATCCAATCTATGACAAGACTCTTTGGCATATCAAGATAGGGTAACATCATAAGTGGAGAGGCACCTTTTATTCCATGCACCTGAAATATGAAACGCATGTCTTTTGAGTTAAAAATGCACATTTCATAGCTGAAACATGTATTATTAGTCCCCTACCAAGTTGAAGAGGAATGCTATTAAAAATAAGTAAAGAATGGCACATATATTTTTTAATTCTTTGTCCAAGAAAACAATTCTCTTCAAAAAGTACCATTTCAGATTTAACATGTTTAATGAGTATGACCTCTATTGGTTTTACTATGCTAAGGTTGCACTCCACAAATTAATAGTACCATTTTCTATGTGAAGTGAGCTAACAAATGTTATGGTCTTGTGCCATCTTCAGGGTAAATAATACCCATATACATATATATATATTCTGAAAGGCCATTATGTTAGCATTGTTTCAATCATGATAAAATAAATAAAAAATATCCATGGAAACCTAGTTGGCATAGCAACATTTCAAAAATTTTCATAAAAAAGCTTTAAAAATGTTAATTTCACTCCACTTCGGCTTAAAATTGAGGTCTGATGCAGCGTTTCAATGCAATTGAGACTTACTTTTTCAGATTCTGCATGAAATTCCATTACATATGTGGGGAAAAAAAGGTTTACTTTTCTGGCTCTTTTTTTCGCAATTTAACTTACCAGTGCAGGTGCCGATTATCACTGTCAAAGTTTTACACACCACATGTCAATTCACAAGTCCCAGTTTATGACCTCGCATCACTTGTCAGAAGCAAAATCAGTTAATGTTTTCAAATTTTTTTAAACTAAAATCTATCCTCTTTCAGCCAATATTACAATTTTGAGGTTAAGAAATTTATTATTTATCTATCATGTGGTCAAACTTTACCAACTCTAATTATTAATAAAATTCTGGGGGTGCATTTCTCTGAAACTAAGATAATTAGTGGAGTGTAACCTAAATATGAGGCAATTAACTTAATGTATAATACAAAACAGAGATCAGGCATGATGAAACTAAAATCTACCTCATTTCCTTCCAATACAGCTTTCCTGGCGTCAGCTACCATTGAAGTATGTGTTCTTAATTGTACTAATTCTTTGTAAGGGAAATAGCGTAACATTGCCTGTCCAGGACGGCTCTTGCCTTCATCAAAGCAAACACTGCATCCAAATTTTCCATTGAATTGCTTCATACTAGCAACCATTGCCCGGGCTGGTAAATCTAATGAGGCCATTAGTAGTTGTGCCTTAACCAAGAGTGTTCCTTCTTCAGTCTGAACTGTTATTCCTACATGACAAAAACGATACTTGGTATATTTTTTTCTATATAAATTTTACAGGTCACTTATTATGTATAATGAATCATATATATAATGAAAGAATAAGAATAATGATATATTCCAAGAAACAAGTCACAAGAAATATTCTTTTAAATATATTTTAAAGAGTTATTTAGAATAGTTTTAATGAATTATGAGTCAATCATTTGTGAGGTTCATGTTGCTTAGTCTTTAGTTTTCTATATTGTGTTTTATGTACTAATATTTGTCTGTTTGTCTTTTTCTTTTTTTAGCCATGGCGTTGTCAGTTTATTTTCGATCTATGAGTTTGACTGTCCCTCTGGTATCTTTCGCCCCTCTTTTGTACTATACATGAACAACAGATAGACTTTAGCTAATGCAACAATAGCTTGAGTAAATAGATATCAACAAAATAGAGGCTAACAACAGAATTCCTAGTTTAGTACTGATTTTTTTTTATTAAGGTTAACTTTGTCATTAGTTGCCTAAAATTTAACAAATTGATGGTTTCTTTACGATTTAAATGCATTGTATTTAGGTTTTATACCTTTGTCGTTCAAAGAATTAAGCGTCTTCATCAAGGGTGATAAGTATGTTATCATGTTAGGTTTCTCAGAATGACAATGCAGGAAGCATGGTATAAGGTACTTTCTTGAGTATCTGTAAAAAAAAAAAAATGTTTAAAGTGCAAGTAATCATTCTGAACTTTTTAGCCTATACAAGATTTTTTTTTCTGAAAATTGTACTGTTAGTTCAATTTAATTGTGTTAAGGAGATCTCAATTTAAATTTTAAACAGTTTAATAAATTACCAAATTGCTAACAGATATATATGTAAGTGCCTGTTAAAAACATTGATGTCTCCGCTTATACACATGATTGCACACACCATATATAGCTGCAGTTATTCAATTTCTTTAAAATAATACCTTAGTTTTACTGGAAGCTCGTTCACAGCTAAATAGACTGGCCATAAACTTCCTTTCTTGGAAGACTTGAATATTGAAACACCATCTGGAAATAAAAATTAAACTTCAAACCAGGGTTCTCACTAAGAATTTTTCATGATGAGTCCTGGGACTCATCATTTTTCAGAATGGTGAGTCCCAGCTGATTTTGATGAGTCCCAGGACTCATCACCACTTTTTTAACGTACATTCCTGCATGATTCTGACCATAGTGGGCCTATTGTACTATTTTTAAAGTTTAATTAAAATCATGTGCTGCCATAAAATACTGACGAATATAATTTGAAATAAAAAAAAAAAAAATTGAAATTATGCAGTGGTGCTCCGAACTTGGAAGAAAATTTCTGTTATAGATATGAGCAAAAATATTTGTACCTTTTGACACAACTTATTTATTATTTCCATTTTATTTTTTAATATTTATTTATCTATAATCTTTACTTTTATTTTTTCTCCAACATACTCTTAAAATCCTCCCATTGACCTTGCTTGAATACCTTAATAATCAATATTGACAAAATTTCCATTTGTGCATAGATAAGTAAAAATCCGCTAAATTTATTTTTAAATGAGGTCTACATATTGTTACCAGTCGGTAAAAAACACCGCGACCAATGAAAAATCACGAATTTAATTTTCGAGCTTACTTTTTGTCGTTTCTATCCCCTTCCCCTTTGATCTCCAAAAAATGGCGGTTCGAGATTTTTAATGAAAACAACGGTTTTCAGACGCAGCTGATTGGATCTACATGCGTCCCAAGGACGCATGAGTTTGAAGGATGACGCGTCCAGTCCAATTTCAGCGCGTCCAGGACGCATATACGCGCCTTAGCGAGAACCCTGTTCAAACTATGTATTGTATTCATTTAACAGGGATATGTTTAAATGATAAAATAGGGAAAATGACATAATGTCACATTTGAATACTGTCCTTTGGTAGTAATGTAAGAATCTATTATTTTCAAAACTATGATATTTTTTTTCATAGACCGTGTAAACTAAAAACATTATACTTTGAGTGTAGAAATATATATTGTTCTCTTTTACTAGGATAATTATATACATGTACTGGTACCTGTTCAACCTTTTCAACACTGAGTGACAACTTTTACATGATGTGAAATCTGCAGCTTTAAAACCTCTTCATAATAAGTACATATAGTAATTTTGGGGCCCTTTATAGCTTGCTGTTCGGTGTGAGCCAAGGCTCCATGTTGAAGAGCGTACTTTGACCTATAATGGTTGACTTTTATAAAATTTGAATTTGATGGAGATGTCTCATTGGCACTCATACCACATCTTCTTATATCTTATATATGTGTATGTGTAAGAGATAATTTATTCCGGCTGTGATATTCATATATCTGTGAAATATTTTCCGACCGTCAAATGATGATCTTGTGTAAAATATGAATCAGATAATATTTTATAGCAATCTTAATTTTTATATAATGAAATATTTTCCAACTTTATTCCGTCAGAAGTGTATTAATATACGAGTTCGGAAATAATTTCACACCGGAAAAAATAAACCGTTACATATGTACTAGCTTTTGTGTATAAAATTTAAAAGAATAATATATTAACCTGTGTTAAGAGTTAAAGTCAGATTCATATCTGCACCATTATGCTTTGGAAGCATTTTTTGGTAATATTGCCCTTGAACGACATCTGTTAAATCAGTACCAGCTTCTTCTGCTTTTTTATTTTGCTTCTTCACAGCATTAACAAAGTTGTCATCTTCAATAGAAAAGTGTAATCTATTACAAAATGTATAAACATGCATGTATAATAAAGACAGTATGCATAGGACAATATGTATGAGCATGCATCAAAGTGTGTTTTACTACATGTATAAATTAAATAATAATTTGAAGGGAGATAAACAGGGAACGGCAATAATTTATCAATCATCAAATAGTACAAGTACGTACCACCAATCAATATACTGATTTATTATATATACAATGTACCGGTATTCCCTTTTCTTTATATAAATAATCCTCTCTCTTAAATATGGGAATGTCATTTTACAATATCTATATATTTTCTGGCCTAAATAAAAATTAATCACATGAACAGTGCATGTTGTATGACATGCAAGTGGGCAATATTTCAAAGTGTAAAATATATATGATTGCATTGCAAACTTTCATATGTCTGCTTTGTACTACTAAACCAACAAGCTGGAGTAACTGTCTGCAGTAAGACATGTCACCGTACTGGAAATCATTATTCTGACTCTGAGTCAACCAGTTATGGTCTATCTCCATAATGCTGCATGTTAATTTTAGTGTTGAAGAAGCAATTTTAATAAAGGTCTTTGGTTTGACCTTATTCCATATAATTATAATTATGATGTCAAAAATAAAATAGCCTTTGAAGACGTCATAATTATTTGGACTAGTTTGACCTGACTGGGGATTGTACCAATTGTGAACATATTAAAGTACAGTTTGCTAAAAATATATTTGTGTATACATTGTAGATCAAAATGTAAATAATAACATGAAGTTATATTACCTTGAAAGAATCTTTTCAATTGATCTGCCATTCCTAAATCATAAAATTCCAAGGTTTTTGCCCGATTTCTTTGACAAGTTTCCCTGTCACATGCGCTCTTGTCAGGGAGTGACTGCTGACAATTTTCACAGTAAAAATGCTGTTTAGGTTCTTTGTAGTTTAGATACTTCTTTAATGTCTCTTTCAAATTGTAAACTGATTTTGGCAATTTGCAATTTGATGGCATCAGTGCTGAAAGAAGCTGTAAAAGTTCATCAAAGCCTTCCTTTGACAACGAGTTCTTAGTAACATACAACATAATTAAAACATATGCTTTATATTGTGAAAACTTGCATCCATCATACAAAGGTTTGTCCATTTTATTTCTTAAAGAATTTCCAACTTCAGCTTGTTCACCATCTGTTGAATTAGAATCAGAAATTTCGAACACATAGTCATCACTTTCAGATGTATTCTGAGAGTCTGAGACATTTGTGTCTGACACTGAGCTGTTATCTTCATCTGATGAAAGTGTTAAACTGCCAGGGCTTTGTTTACTGCTGACACTTGATCCATCACTACCTATTTCTGTCAAACTGATGTCATTTTGTAACTGTTGATCATTAATCTCCGTATCTTGGTCATCATTTTCATCAGACGTGGATTCATCAGATAAGTTTAAATCGCTGTCCGACGATAAAGTCGAGGTTTCTATTTCTGTTTGTGTAAATAAACGGGCACTGCTTACGCGATACCTGTTGGCGTTGCCAGTGTTGGGTTTTCCAGTCTTGTAACTTTTCGGTTTGTCTGGTGTAATTTTATGATATTTTGCATTCCTTTTTGAAAATCCGTGAAAAATAGAGCTTTTGTAACGTCTCTTTTTAGGAGTCTGAAACTCTTCCTCTGAAGATGAACCCTGCATTTTTGCGCCTTTTAGTTTGAAAATAAATATAACCCTATGCAAAACGAAACTATAAATATAACGAAACGAAATTCATTGAACTACTACTTTCAATGTATTTTCTAATGACATCGCCATTTTTACAAATTCTTATCATGTTTTTTGAAATGAGTTTTTAATACAAATAGATAAAATTTTATCATCAGTGATACTTTCTTCTTTATTTTCCAATAATTTCGTTTTTTCCTATGGAGGTGTGTAATTTTAATTTCCCGCTTTAGTTTCGTAATTTAAATCATTCCAAATGATTCAACATCTAGACATCTCTAGATAAATTTCTTGGTTTTTAAAAGCGTGTAAATAATAAATAACATTTACTTGTAGTATTGTATTTGTAGTTTGATTAAAAATATTCGAGGAATATCAAAATCCGAAACTTTCTGTTCACATTTGAGAATATGACGGACCAGTATCAGTATCACTATCAGTATCGGGTTTCACTTTTTACCGCGCAGTTTGAACTTGAAAGCGTCAGACTCACCGATAAACATGAACCAGATAAAGAAGATATTTGCAATTATAGACTGGGACGATAGCACCACAAATGATATCCCTCTGACAGTTATTCGTTATCCAAGGAAGGGGTTAGAGGATTATGTCGTTGGCGACAGAGTTGAGGCAAAATGTGCCGGTTATGGATTTTGTTGGGGTGTTTTGGCAGCCATAGATGGTATGTAATTTCAATTTTCCATGTCTTGCATCATCTGTAGGACTTATTGTTTTTAAAACATTGATTCTATTTTTATACTATAGTATATTTGACTTTACAACTAATATTGGGTTATTACGTATACCGATCTAATTATCTTGATACAATGATAGGCGAATTTGAAAGTAATTTCCCTTTGTATTATTTTTTTTTATTTTGGTACTTATTTATAATCTGGTATTCATTTATTTTGGATAACTGAATTGAGTAAAATTAAATACTTTAACTGTATACATAGGCTTAATGTTAATTACTACAATTTGTAAATTAATGAACTAAATGCCTGATTTGAATTGACACAATGTTTTCGAGACGTGACGGCCATACTTCCACATTGCCCATAGCATGTGTCGGCCATACCACCACATTGTCCATAGGACGTATTGTCCTTAATTTAAGTATTTATTCCATTTAGGTTATAACATAAAATATAATAATACAACAAGTATTATTTCATAGTTATAACATAAATATGATTTTGTAGTATTTATTATGTACAAGTTTGCCGGTTTGAAAGAGTCAGTATAGATCTATTACGACATTTCTGGTTACTTTTATGCTGCAAGGTCAGTACTTCAAAAAGACTGCTCAAATAGCTTGTATTGTTACAAGAATTTCACTACCCAATGTATGTTTGTATCCACTTGAACTCAGCTTGGGTGCCGTTGTTTTTATAGTGATCTCGTTTTGTATTCATATATACGTTCCTTTACAATTTCTTGACAAAAGCATAATTAATACTTATGTTCATCAAAGAAATGATAATAAATAAGCAATTAACAATCTTCTTAAATTTTAAAATTAATCATTATCTGATTACTCAGTTTTATATTTCAAGACTAAACTTATTGTTTTAACTATGACAGAAATTAATCTCCCATTTTGGATATTCATTTTTATTTTTTTCAGTTTTTTTTTATGCAAGATATTATAAATGCATTTAGAAAATAATATAATTATTTTATTAGATAAAGCACATTTATATATGATATATATAATGCATATTCCAAGTGTATAGCATATAAAAACATAACAAATAATGTAAATACAGCATAATACATTTATTTTACAAGTTATGATAACCATCTACATGTATATTTCAAAATACTTTATAAATTTATAAAATTTATTTCCGAAAAAAAAACCATGGACGATGTTGTCCTATGGCCGATACATCTTTTCAAGGTACGGACGTCGACTCCTGCATCGAACTAAATCATTGTACATATTTTCTTGATTTTAATTTACAGTTGATCGAGATTATCTGAAGTCAAAGCTTCTTGGACCAAGACCAGTTGTTGATGATAGAAAGTCTATAGAAGCTGTATCTAAGGTAAATTAAGCAGGATTTGAAGCAAAAACTCTGCATGTGTATAAAAAAAAATCTAAGGAACCACCCCTATGGCATAATTGGTAGCATGCTTGCCTACCTTGTAGGAGACCGACACGCTGAGCCGGATTTTAACATACTAGTTCATAAGGAAACAGTCCACAGGGAGACATGTTACCTTACCCGGACACATAATTCTGACATGGTATGCCTTTGAATTTTCATAAAATTTTCTTTGAATCATTCTTTCTACAGATTAATTTAAATGATAAAAATCACAAATACTAATCATTTTTTGCTAATTATTCAATTATCTTATTATTTTTTGCATTAGTTGTATAATATAAAATGGAGACCATGAAATAAATTAATCTACTTGTGATTATATAATCAGTTTTATTTGATGATTTTTAGAAAACAAATGA
The DNA here is from genome assembly GCA_028015205.1 of Mytilisepta virgata. Classification (NCBI taxonomy): domain Eukaryota; kingdom Metazoa; phylum Mollusca; class Bivalvia; order Mytilida; family Mytilidae; genus Mytilisepta; species Mytilisepta virgata. Next base: position 26,817,446 of record CM051513.1, read on the forward strand.
TAATGACAACATTGCAATTGGCACAAACAAGAGGAAGGTTGCAACTTCAGACCCGCCTAGAGTTGCCATTTCAGACAAACAAGAAGTACAATCTTCAGACAAGGACATGGAGGTTATTATAATTAACTTGTATATCTGTACATGTAAATATGGCCATAGGATTAAATTCTTTTTAAATGAACCGAACTCCTTGGAAATTAAATATGCTCTTACATTTTATATTTTTAGCATATCTTATTGAAAATTGCTGTTTGTGTAAAATTCACATTCCACAGAACTTGGTATCGGCAGCCAACAAAAAACAAATAAGGTTTCAAAAAAATACTTATGTTTTTTTACTTGTAATTTTATTGATCAAACAATGAACAAAAAAATGTCCATACATGTATAAGAACAGTCATCATTTAACCCTGATAAGATGTTATTGAGACATGTACATTGTACATGGATACAATAAGCTCTTTTGCAACATCTTGATATTAAATTAGATGAGACATTTGTACATACACACCATGGAAGGATTAAGTATTCTAAGTCTGTAAGTTTACAAAAATGTATATGATTATCAAGAATGAGGTAAATCTTGCATAGCCTTCACATTTTAGAGATTACGTTTATTTAACAACTATCAAATTGATGCCTGACATGTACTGCAATAAATGCAAAGAAAAGTAACATTTGTAAAAAATATTTTTAGTTGAATGCAGATCTAGTTCTTCCTGTTTTGAAGAAACCCAAGACCATGGCCAGCAAAAGAAAAAACACTGATAAGGTACATGCATACAGTTGTTAATTAATAATAATTGTAAAATTTTATTTATATTTTAAAGTATTTTTATGTATTATTTAAGAAGAGAACAGGAAGGGTTATCTCACAATATTAGTTTTTTTGTTAAAAATTCCTGAAAACAGTCTGACAATGAAATAATATTTCCAAGTCTTAAATAGAAAATTTAAGTAGATTGCACTTTTCCCACAAAATTCCAAGGTTTGAATTATTAATTGGCATCCGATTTACACAGCACAAAGAAAAAGGTCCATCTAGACTGGATATCAGGAAAAGGTTTTGACATCCCTCATTAAACAAACAATGAAATCTTGTCAGATTAATATATATGATACAGTTTCAATAAATATTATAGTATTGTTCATTTTTGTAGTATACAGAATTGCTATGAATGATTTTTAATATTGTGTCCCTAAATGTTTTTTGTTCATTATAACTTTTTGATATGTAGGGAAAGAAAAAAACTACTAAGAAAGTAAGCATCAGTCATGAAATGGATGGCAATGAAAGCAGTGAGTCAGAAATTTTAGATTGCTCAGATGAGGTAAATATTGATAAAAAAATAGTCCTTGCCTGAAAATTTTTTCAATACCAGCCCAATTACACATGCCAAATAAGTTTTTCTAAATTTTATATGAGCAAAAACTGACAAGTGTCTCAAAAGTCTATATTTTAAACTTGATCTACCTAAGAAAATAATCTCCATAGGAGGAGGACACTGCTTTTTTTTTCTTGGGGTGGTGTGGTTACAGATTTTTGTTTAGTGGGGGTATGGGATATTGAAAAAATTGCACCCCTATAAATTTACGATTTATTACACATTCATGTACTCCCTGTTAAACATGTTTGCTTTTGTGTAACAACAATTTTATTACTTCAGGAAATGAGTGACAGTGTAGATGTAATTCATTCAGCATTGACATCAACACCAGTTTCATCAAAAAAAGTTTCCAGTGTGTGTGCTAATGAGGCAAGTTTTTTCATAACACTGCATTTGAGGTTGCTTATCAGTTTTTTTCATGAATTAATATTCCTCTGTCATTTTGTCTGTTAGCGATTTATAAATTGCATAAAGTCTTCTTTAATTAACAAATTACTTTTTTTTTTCTAACAAATATACACCATGATTCAAATGTTTATAGTTGTAGTTTCTTCTGCTTTATCTCCACAAAAGTATAAGCATGGATAATGAATATTGATGAATAGTTCTTACATTGAAAAATACTAAATTTCTTCTCTTTTTACAATAGGGCAAAAAAGAAAAAGCAGAACAAAACAAAAAAAAGAGATTGATAAAGAAAGACAGAGAGAATGTAAATGCAGAAAGCTCCTTCCAAATATTAGAGGAAAGCAGAAATAACACGAATGAATGTGGATGCCATGAAGATATGAAGGCAATGGATATAAAGGTGAGATATGTATATAGATAAACATGTATCAATTTCGACCTAGATATAAAAATAAAGTATTCTTTAATAGATATGTTTAAAAACATTATTGGATGTGACCATGATTTTCATTTTGGATGACATTTGTATCCTACATTACCATCATGACCATGTTTCATAAATGAAATATTCTTTTTGTTTTATTTTCAGATAAATAAGATATTGCAGTTGATAGAACTCTTCACAAACTGCAAGTCATGTCTGAAGAAAGCATATAAGGTATAAAACTTAATAAACTGTTAATTCAAGTGCCAACAAATTTTCTTGTAAATTACTTGAAGTCTGAGTCATTACTTTCCCCATACAATTTAAGCATGATGCATGGCTTGCAATATCATAACCCTATCCAATGATGAAGTTAAATAAATTGTAGTAGTTTTTTCCTCGTCAAAAAAAATGAAATAACACAATCTGTAGGTTAACCTGATAATATTTTGATGATGCAGTGCTAAGTAAATAATTTGGTATGGTTCACACCAGCAAAGAATGTGGATATCAAAATTAAATTAATAAGTAACCACTTTTTATCATTTCAGATGCATGTCTAATGACTCCAATAGATGCCTATGGTATTCTGCATGGAAACTAATATCTCCTGTCATCGTCACAATTGTATGCAATTAAACATACTGCATGTTAATGGTAGGATCAAAAGCATAATTTTTAATGAGTTCCATCATTCTAACTGCTTTCAGATTGCTTCATTTGTTTGTTTTGTTAATAATGGAGTTCCCAGGATGATTCACAATATTTGGCAAAGTAACATGCTAGCATTTTATTTTATGAGCAATTTGTACAAATTTCCTTTGACCCTACTATCTAATATTTTTCTATATCATGAACAGGACCTGATACTAAAATATATTAGGTAATGACATCACTCTACAGTGCAGCAGCCTCAATTTTCATTTATCAATCAAATGCAGGGGACTCCATTCATACAACCAAACAACTATTACAAGGTTTTGTACGCGTAAAGATAGTTTTACTGATAATTTCAGATTAATGTATGTTTTAAAAACAGTGTTACAAATTATTTATCTTGAAGAAAGAAAATTTAAGAAGTATTTTATTTGAAATAAAAATCACATTCCTGTATTCAAATGTCTGTATGTTGCATATTTTCATTTCATAATCAGATTGCCAGTTGTGAAACCATTACCAGTAGTGATAGTGGAAAAAAAGAGGAAGAAAAAGGTGTTGAAGAAAGCTTAATTACAGTTGAAAAAAGACCAAAAGCAATTTTACCTACTACTACCTATAGAGATGAAAAAGATCAGAAGAAAGAAGAGAAAGCAGAGGTTGCAGAATTAAATGTAGATGACAGTGCTAATGGTAGGAAATGGCAATTGTAGATTGATTTCTAAGATTCTCACAATAATCCTCCAGTTAAATTTGAATTCATAACAACATTAATACTTTATAACATTCATAATTTGGTATTGGATTATTCAATTTATTATTGGAATAATAAGTTACTTGAGCTACTTGATTAATCCTTGGTGTTAATGTCAGGTCTTCTGTATTAACATGTTACAAAATCTTCTATTGGTTAGCAATTGCTTCTCTGTATATATTAAGAAATGATAATTGTTTTTCTATTGGTAGGATCAATAATGCAAATACCTTGTACTGAATCAAAAGATGATGATTCCTTAAGTGGTGGAGAAGAAGGTAAGAATTCATTTCTTTGGCATATAGACTTTAGCTATAGCTGTGTACAATTTTGAAATTCATTAAAAAAATATCCTAAAATAAAAGCAAATCCCTGAATTTTTATTTATCGCGAAATTTGTTACAGACTACAGTAACTGTTGTCTGGTCTTCCTGTTGAAAGTTATGTGTCTGTGAAGAATAACTGTAATCATATAGTGCATACTTTATAAAATGATTGTGGTGCATTAAGGTTTTAAGCTCACCAGTTATTTAGTCTAGTATAACTGTCTAGGCTAGTTGTGCAGTAAAATTACTGGTAAGTGACTACAGGCTTCTACAAGCCTATGTTTTAATATCTGCTATCAGAAAAATATAGATTTTACTTTAATATCATTTTTTTTATATACACCGGATGCATCAGATGATATAAAACAGAAATACTCTCAAATCTAAAAATTTATTTGTCCAAAATAAGTTCTGTACATGCATGCTTTCTGAAATATCTCATTGAAGACTTTCCTGCTTTTACTTGTAGAAATGGCCTATGTTGGAGCACCCAAGTATGGGGTAAAATTAAACAAAGTTATTCTCAACAGAATAATCAAATCATCCAAGACCCCAGAAAAACTGGCACTTAACCTGGTCACTCCATTGTTATCCGACTATGAAATAAACAACTGCACACTCTATGGGAATGAGCAGTTCAAGAAAGGAGCAGTGGACGAGAACAAAAGAAGAGCGATCAGATGTAAGATTGACAAAACAAAGTCTTACTTAAAATGTGGAATTCAAAACTAATCAAATGCATATGCTTTTGGTAGAGTCTTGACAATCTTTGAGTTAATGAAGTGTTTTTGCACATCAATAATTTTGATTAAGGAAGATTTGTTCACTATAGATTAGAAATTTTGATTAATATCAAGCTATGTATCCATGTTTAATGGTGTTTTTTTTAACAGGTGCTGTGTTTGAAAAAGTTGGAGGGGAAACCAATAAAGAAGAAAAAGAACAGTTGTGGAAAAAGCTCACTGTCAGAATCAACGATAAGATTCGAGGATTGAAAAATGGAAAATACAAAAAACAGTGATTTCATAAACATTTTAATTGCCACTTCCATCCATCTTTCAAAAACAAACTTAAAAAAAAATTGATTTCCATAATGTATCTTAAGTAATTATTTTTGACATACATCATTTTTATTTATAATAACAAAATGCAGATGCATGAAATTTGATACTCTGGTGTATTAAAAGTAATATGTCTCTTTTTAAAGATAGTTTCCAAAATATATTTTGAGTTATGGTTTACAGGCCATTCTATTTTTATAAATTTTATAATAATATACAAATATTGACACTGTTAATGAATAATCATTCTAATTTTAACCATTCAGTTTTACTTTTTCCTAAGTGTAATGTGAAGATAATATTGTTTTGTACCCAAAAACTTTGAAGAAAAAGGATAAATAAAATATGAACTTGTTTTTGAATCCCTTGGTTGTATGTAAAATGTATTATATTTGTATATGTGTGCTGATTTTGTTGATTCAAATATTGTATATTTAATAAATAATTTTGATATTTTACAGTTGTTTTCATCTGGGTATTCCATATTAAAATTTGCCAAGTAATATTCATTGTAAACATTGGGCAGACCTCTGTGAGTACAAAAGCATGTGCATGACTTGCATTATAAAAAAAGAACAGTTAATTTATAACTGTTCAAGACATGAAATAAAAACAAGGTTAATTTGCAGTTTAAATACCTATCTATATATATATATATATATATATATATACACTTCAAATATCACTGGGATATTAAATCATAACACTTAAAGATGTCTGAAGAATCTAAATAAATTTCACAAGGGTTGCATGAAAATCCCACTGAAAATCATTAAAATCCCACTGGAATTTATTAAAATCCCACTGATATTCATTGAAATCTCGGTGGAAATTGCCCAGAAATCCCAGTGGAAATTGCCCAGAAATACCACTGGAATTCATTGAAATCCTAGTGGAAAATGCCCAGAATTTCCACTGGGATTTAATTTAATCCCAGTGGGAATTAAAAAATATCACTGAGATTCCACTGAAATTCCCATTGGAATCTTCTAAAAATCCCGACAAAATTGTCCAGTGGAAACCAGTGGAATTCAAGTGGAATTCCCAAGTGGGATTTATATGGGATTCCAGTGGAATTCCACTAACCATTTTTAGTAGGGAATACTGTATAGAAATAAAATGTATAAAATGAAAAATGAAAGAAAACTTTCAGTCACCCACTTATAATTCCCAATTTTTAAAATTTGACCCCTACATGTAAATTTAAGGCCCGTTTTTGAAAATCAAAATTCTAAAACCTTATTGTACATCTATATACAGTGTATGACCATACCGTTAGGAAATTAAATACATAAAATGAAAAATGAAAGAGGAGTATAGGTCACAAGCTTAAATTCTCAATTTTCAAAATTCAACACCTGGTACGTGGCCCCGAGTTCTGAAAATCAAAATTCTAAAACCTTATTGCACATCTACATATAGTATGTGACAATATTGTATAGAAATCAAATGAATAAAATGAAAAATGAACGAGGAGTTTACGTCAGAAGCTTAAATTGTCAATTTTCAAAATTCGACCCCTGTGGACCCCAATTTTTGAAAATCAAAATTCTAAAAACCTTATTGCGCATCTAAATACAGTATGTGACAATCCTTTATATAAATTAAACTAGACATTGAACCCGCGCAAGCAGAGGAAAAGAAGCATTTTTTTTTTTTGTGGTGGCCATGTTGACTTTAAAAAGTTGTTGTGGCCATGTCATTTATAGAACAGGAACTCAATATGGATGTTGTGGCAGGCTTCCCATAAACTTTCCTGTCAAGTAGGTGGTATCAACTGATAGTTTCATGTCCATACATTGTATATGCTGTAGTATTCCAGAAATGGATGTTAATGCAAACTTTAACCAAAGTCAATGAAGCGTGAAATGTAGGTCAACGTGACCCAATTGTCGTATGGCTGTTTGTTACTACCTTGGATGTACCCACTGATGAAGTAGACTCTATGCCACGTAGAATTACTAAAATAGACCTTAAGGTTCCATCAAAGTCAAAATCTATGATGAAAACACAACCACATAAATTGTCAACATTTTTATTGTTACAATTAATTCTGAACTGGAACTTGATAAAAAGCTTTCATTAAATACACATTTCATAATGCATTACCTTTTTCCTTCAGAATAAATATGAAAATGAAATTGTAGATGTAAACATTTCCTTAGTGACGGATGAATTTTTCAAAATATGCCGTGAGTTAGGTAGAGCATATTTTTGGAAAATAATTGTTCCAATTGTTCCATTGTCATCATGGGCAGGGCAAGCGAGGCTTAATATATCCAATAATCAGACGATAAAAGCATTTTTAGTGTGTGGCCGCGTGTGCTGTCCACGTTCATAAAGATGTCCGTGATAAATTTCGTCATTAATGATAAAGATGACTACTTGTTAAAAATATTTTTATCTAGGGCTTACAGGAAATTGTAATGTAGAGATATATTTAGACAGGTCACATGACAAATAATGTAAAAATAGATAGTGGTTGGTTTTATCACTTTGTGCAAGGTAAACATCTGAGCAATCCAAAAAAAACAACTAAGTTAGGAATTCCTCTGAACTTTACCTTACTCCTTCATAATCTTCAAAGTTCATAACCTTTACAGTTAGGAGAAATTGCATTATTGTAGAAAAACAATCCTGAATACATGAAGTAGAAACTCGAAGGAGAATGTTTTTAATTTATTTTATTCTTCTTCCGTAATTTAATATAAAAATACATTTAAAATATGTGCATACCTGTTTATTTAAATCAATTTTTAAAATGATGCATTCGAGGACCTTCTAAGGGATATGTTGGGAGAATTCATATCTGAAAAGTGCATACAAATTCCATTTGCACATAAACAAAACTGCAGTTTAAATTTATAAATGCAAATTGTCAAATCTGATAATAACCTTTATAATCTAAACCATGCATCGTTTATTTTGAACCACTGTTTTGCCACCTATGCATCGTTTATTTTGAACCACTGTTTTGCCACCTATGCATCGTTTATTTTGAACCACTGTTTTGCCACTTATGCGGCTAATTCGTAAATTTAGTATTATAGATACATAAAATGAAAAACAGCTGCGTCACGAGTGCATGATACGCCCGTCGTCTTGCAAAAAAAAAAAAAAAATGTTTTTGGAATCCTCCTTTATTTAGTGGAGCTGCTGGTGGGATGTATATGGAAACCCGGCAAAACATAACCGTGTAAACTTTTAAGCAATAGAGATACGGCGCGAAATGTGACAAAAAAAGACTACCTTTTTTACCAAAAAGCTCAATAAAAATTCAATAACTCAAAAATAAAATAAAGAATCATCACAAAAAAAGTATACAGATCTTCAGATTAATATAACTAAGAAGTGTGTAAAGTTTTATGCAATAATCATCAATAGTTTTTGAGATACGGCGCGACATGTGAAACCCCCCCTTTTTTTACAAAAAACACAATAACTCGATCTAAAATAAAATTTTGAATCATCACCAAAAAGTATACAGATCTTTAGATTAATATAACTAAGGACTATATAAAGTTTTAAGCAATAATCATAAATCGTTTTTGAGATACGGCACGACATTTGAACCCACCCCCCTTTTTTTACAAAAAACTCAAAAACTCGATCTAAAATAAAATTTTGAATCATCACCAAAAAGTATACAGATCTTTAGATTAATATAACTAAGAAGTGTGTAAAGTTTTATGCAATAATCATAAATCGTTTTTGAGATACGGTGTGACATGTGAAACCCCCCCCCCTTTTTTTTTATACAAAAAACTCAAAAACTCTAAAAAAAAATAAAGAATCATCACCTAAAAGTATACAGATCTTTAGATTAATATAACTAAGAAGTGTGTAATGTTTTAAGCAATAATCATAAATCGTTTTTGAGATACGGCACGACATGCATGACATGTGAAAAAAAACACACTTCTGTTTTAGTTACAAAGTCCCGTAACTCAAAAAGTTTTAATCTTATTTTCACCAAAAAGTATACAGATCGTTTGACCATCATAAGAAACAACTATGTTAAGTTTCTTGAAATTTAGACGAGTCGTTCTCAAGTTACGGCGCGACATGTTTACGACGGACAGAAGGACGCCGGACATTTGTATACCATAATAGGTCCCGTCAAAATTTTGACGGGCATATAAAAATGAAAGAGGAGTTAAGATCACAAGCTTAAATTCACAATTTTGAAAATTCGACCACTGTGGGCCTCAATTTGTAAAAATTAAAATTCTAAAACCTTATTGCCAATCTAAATACAGTATGTGACAATACTGTATATAAACCAAATGCATGAAATCAAAAATGAAAGAGGAGTTTAAGTCACAAGCTTAAATTCACCTTTTTTGCGAAATCGACCCCTGTGCCTCTATTTTTGAAAATCAAAATTCTAAAACCTTACTGCACATCTACATACAGTCTTTGATAAAACTGTATAGAAATTAAATGCATAAAATGAACAAGAGGCTCTCAAGAGCCTGAATCGCTCACCTGGCAAACAATGCACTATAAACTAAATCTCATCATCACCATTCACTAAGGATAATAACACAAGAGGCTCTCAAGAGCCTGAATAGCTCACCTGGCAAACAATGACTATAAACTAAATTAATATATTAATGTTTTTTTGTAAATTAAACTGAGTATTTAAGGTCACATAAAATACCTTTAAAAGCCTTTCAAGAACCTCTGGAAAGAAATGGGCATGAGTTCTCCCTATGCTTGATTAAGATACAGTCATGGTCAATCTGATGATTCACAATACAAAATACAAGCTTTAATTCATCTTCAAATACAAGTATAAATCTTTTGGTCTATATGTTGTCTTCGTTTTTAAAATGTTTGAAAGAAGTTATGTAAAAATTGTGGGTTAAGGCTTTTTATTGTACTTGAAAAGGAAATATTGCAGAAACAATCATGCTAAGTTTCATCCAAATCCCCCTAGTAGTTTCAGAGGAGAAGATGTTTGAAAATTTGTTAACAACGATGATGACAGACACCAAGTGATGGCAATTAAAAGCTCACATATTATGAAGTTTAATCATTGTTATACAACATTCTCATCATCACCATTCACTAAGGATACCATGTTTACTTTAAAAACCAAATATTGTTGAAATCCGAGCAAGTGTAAAAAATGGCGGGAAAATGGCAGCCATTTTAAAAAAAACGGCCGTCCAAAACAAACTTTCATCATCACCATTCAACTCGGGATACCATGTTTGCCATCAAAGTAGCTTTCATCTTCATTTTATTTCTATAATTCAGGAAAAAATAGCAAAAAACAGCATTTTGACTCCTATGTTCTATTTTTAGTAAGGGCGAACATGTTTTTCGACCAATCCAAAATCCAAGCATTAACTTTTTGCAGGATACCCTAAGGAACAATCTTACCAAGTTTCATTTGATTTTGAATAGTAGTTTCAGAGAAGAAGATTTTTGAAATAATAACATAAAAAAAAGCCAAAAATGTCAAAAAGGGCAATAACTCTAACATCAGTTGACAGATTTTCACGAAAATCAGCACACAGGTAGCTCTCATCATGCTGAACACTTTCAACCTGCCAGAATTTGCCGTAACCTGATGATTTTTGAGATATTTGCGAAAAACTGTTGTTTGACCCCTATGTTCTATTTTTAGTAACAGTGGCCATGTTTTTCGACGGATCAAAAATCGAAGCATAAACTTTGTGCAGGATACCCTAAGGAACAATCATGCTAAGTTTTGTCCAAATCCATTCAGTAGTTTCAGAGGAGAAGATTTTTGAAATAATAACATAAAAACAAATTTACACGCAATCAAAAGCTTTTTTTTATTTTCTACAGTTTGCCATCTATAAGGCATCAACAGTTATTTTGACATTTAAGGGACAAAACTTTAACTCCTAAAGGGCTCATTTAAACATTTTGCAAACTAAGGGAAATGCTGTGAAAATGGTCAATTTTGATGTTCTAAGGGGAATAACTCGTAAAAGGAATGATCATACAACTTAATAAGTACAAATTTCAAAAACAAATCAAGAAAAAGGGCAATAACTCCTACATGGGTGGTTACATCTTCTTCAAAATTTCAAAGCAGGTAGATCTTGAGGTGTTGAACACTTTAGCTTCCCATCAGAATTTTGATATCTGTCACCATTTTTGAGTTATTTGCAAAAAACTGCAATTTACCCCTATGTTCTATTTTTAGCCATGGCAGCCATGTTTTTTTACAAATCAAAAATCCAAACGATAGTTTAGTAGCACTCATGCCAAGGAACAACTACACTAAGTTTGGTTGCAATTAAACTTATGGTGTAAGAGGAGTTAACGATTTTATTACAATGAATAAAGACTGCAAAAATGGTCAATTTTGACGATCTAAGGGGAATAACTCCTAAAAGGAACGAACCTACAACTTCGATCCTGTTACAAATTTTGTAGATCTTTGTGTGCCTAACAATATGAAATTTAAATTTTTCAAATTTCCTTTATAGTATCCAAGATATTGAGCTTAATAAGTGCAAAATTTGGAAAAAATACAGAAAAAGGGCAATAACTCCTACATGGGTCGTTGGATGTTCTTCAAAATTTCAGGGCAGGTAGATCTTGAGGTGCTGAACACTTTTACCCTATGCCAGAATTTTGATATCTGTTATGGTTTTTGAGTTATTTGCAAAAAACTGCAATTTACCCCTATGTTCTATTTTTAGCCATGGCGGCCATGTTTTTTTACGAATCAAAAATCCAAACAATAGTTTTGTAGCACATATACCAATAAACAACTGTACGAAGTTTGGTTGCAATTGATCTTATGGTGTCAGAGGAGTTAACGTTTGAAAAAGTTTACGGACGGACGACGGACGACGGACGCCAAGTGATGGCAATAGCTCACATGACCCTTCGGGTCAGGTGAGCTAAAAATATTGTTGAAATCCGAGCAAGTGTAAAAAAATGGCGGGAAAATGGCAGCCATTTTAAAAATGGCCGTCCAAAACAAACTTTCATCATCACCATTCAACTTGGGATACCATGTTTACATTGAATGTAGCTTTCATCTTCATTTTCTTTCTATAATTCAGGAAAAAATAGCAAAAAACAGCATTTTGACCCCTATGTTCTATTTTTAGTAAGGGCGGACATGTTTTTCGACCAATCAAAAATCCAAGCATTAACTTTTTGCAGGATACCCTAAGGAACAATCTTACCAAGTTTCATTTGATTTTGAATAGTAGTTTCAGAGAAGAAGATTTTTGAAACAATAACATAAAAAAAAGCCAAAAATGTAAAAAAAGGGCAATAACTCTAACATCAGTTGACAGATTTTCACGAAAATCAGCACACGGGTAGCTCTCATCATGCTGAACACTTTCAACGTGTCAGAATTTGCTGTAACCTAATGATTTTTGAGATATTTGCGAAAAACTGTTGTTTGACCCCTATGTTCTATTTTTAGTAACAGCGGCCATGTTTTTTGACGGATCAAAAATCGAAGCATAGACTTCGTGTGGGATACCCTAAGGAACAATCATGCTAAGTTTTATCCAAATCCATTCAGTAGTTTCAGAGGAGAAGATGTTTGAAAAATTGTTAACGACAACGAGAGACGACGACGACGCACGCAAAGTGATGAGAAAAGCTCACATGGCCTTTTAGGCCAGGTGAGCTAAAAATAAAAGAGTAGTTCAGGTCACAAGCTTAAATTGCTAATTTTTCGAAATTTGACCCCTGTGGGCCTCAATTTTTGAAAATGAAAATTCTAAAACCTTATTACGCATCTACAGTATGAGACAATACTGTATAGAAATTAAATTAATGAAGTTACAAATGAACAAGGAATTGAGGTCACAAGACAGTGTGACGGACGGACGGACGGGTGGACAGACAGACAGATGGGGGCGAAGTGCGGGGATAATCAAAGTGTATTTATATAATAATTCACCCATTATTTAAGTCCCAAAATCGTTAATATATATAGACATGAAGCAAAACCATGAGGCTGCGTACATAAGTAATCATGGCCAACAAACATAACACTAAAGTGGACACAAGTATATCAAGTGTAAAGACAATTTATCTCATAGACAAAACTTATGAAAATCATCAAAACTGCTTCCTGCCAAATTTAATTCTATTTGGCCCAGTGGTTTCAGAGCAGAATATTAAAATGTGAAAAGTTAACGGGTGGACGATGGACGCCAAGTGATGACAAAAGCTCACATGGCCTTTGGCCAGGTGAGATAGAAAGAAGAAAAATAAGGTTTGGCACGACAAGGAGTGTACATTTAAGCGAAGACACATTGCCAGTTGGGTACCTAAGCCGACTTTTAGGCAACAATCCATGGGATAAATCTTTGAAACAAAAAGGATACTACAAAAAAAGAGAGTATAAATCAATAAGAAAAAAACATAGAGCCTTTAAAGCTAACTTATTGTCAGAGTTAACTGATGCTTCAAGTAGCAACCATACTGAGTTTTGGATAACACTTAATCAATAAAAGGAAATAGAAAAAGATCCAAGTTTTAAATTATATCCCCAAAAGAATGGTTAGAATATTTCAAAGACCTTATGAATCTAAAGTATCAAAAGAATGATTGTAAATAAATATGGTGATTTTTGTTCAGAGACTCTAAACGTTGCTACATAGTACATTTGTATTACTGTTGAGGAGATGTTCAAAGCTGTCAAGTCTTTACAAAATAAAAAGTCATGTGGTTCTGATGCTATCAGAAATGAAATTATAAAGTTGTCATTTTGTGAATACTATTCTTTGTATACTGAAATTTTTAATTTAATTTTGAAAAGTGGTGTATATCCAACCTAATCGAGAGAAAACTTTATAACACCTTTGTTTAATTAGGGAGGATACATGAATGATCTGTCTTGCTACAGAGGAATTGCTACATGTACATGTATATCAAGTTGCTACAGTAATTTTTTTGTAGAATTTTATTCAACAGGTTAGATAAATACCTAGAAACTAATGAAATTATACTCCAAGAACATGTGGGTTTAAGGAAAAAATTAGACCCAGTGATCATATTTTTACATTAAAAACTTTAGTTTCTGAAAATTTCTAAACTTCTGACCTGCACAAAGCATTTGATATTGTCAATAGAGATACTTTGTTATTTAAATTATCTTATTATAATATTCAGGACAATTTCCATAATATTTTGCATGACATCACAGATAGTTTTTCCTCTGGCATTGGTGTCAAACAAGGATGTACTTTATGTCCTACTTTATTTTCTTTGTACATAAATGATATTGTTAAGATTTTTAACAGATCATGTGATCCTGTTACTCTTAATAATGAGGAGTTGTCATGTCTCCTGTATGCAGATGATTTGGTTTTACTTTCAAAGTCCTCTCAGGGGCTGCAGAATATGTTAGATAGATAAAATGAATACTGTTGAAAATGGAACTTGAAAGGAAATGTTGGAAAGACCAATATTATGATTTTTAACAAGTCTGGTAAAATTCTAAAAGGTTACACTTTTCCATATGCAAACCAAAATATAAAACAAGCCAGTGAATACAAATATCTTGGGATTTTTTTTAAACCATCAGGATTTTTTAATTATGCAATCCATGAATTGTCAAAAAAAGGCTAGTAAGGCAATGTTCTGCATTAGAAAGAGTCTTTATTCAAAGAAACTTAATGTTCTGAAGTTTGGGCTCTATACATTTTAGTAAAAGAGAACAACTCTTTTGAATCTAGAAACAAAGACTTCATACCAAATAAAGTACAAATAATGTATGCTAAATCTGTCCTACATTGTAGGTGTATCAAACAAGAGGGTCCCAAAAGCCTGAATAGCTCTGACACCTGTTACTTTTTGTGTAGATCTTGCATCAATGATTATTTTTGCTATTTAATGTATACTGTTGCATGTTTTGCCTAAATATTGACTTGAACAGCTAAAATATATAGAATCCGGAACCCAAATATATATGGTTGCTAGGGACTTTTTCATCGGTTGCTATGGACTTTTTCAATGGCATTGACTATAAACTAACATTTTGACTTGTACAGTTCAATTATAGGGTCCTTAACCCAAATATATATGGTTGCTAGGGACTTTTTCATCGATTGCTATGGACTTTGTCAATGGCATTGAATCTTGACCTTCCATTTTGACTTGAACAGGTAAATTTTAGGGTCCTGAACCAAAAATATCTGGTTGCTATGGATTTTTTCAATGACCGTGACCATTGACCCTCCATATTGACTTGTAAAGCTAAATAAATGGGTCCTGATTCTAAATATATATGGCTGCTATGAACTTTTTCATCAGTTGTTATGGACTTTTTCAATGACCTTGACTCTTGCCTTTTCTTTTTAACTTGTACAGGTAAATTATAGGGTTCTTAACCCAAATATATATGGTTGCTAGGGACTTTATCATTGGTTTCTATGGACTTTTTCATTGGTTGCTATGGATTTTTTCATTGGTTGCTATGGACTTTTGTCTGAAAATTTCACGGCATGATAAACCTTTTTACTTCTTGTCATTTTTGCTCTTTACAACTGCTTTACTTTTTGAGATATGAACCAAAAAGTGCATTTTTCACCTATGTTCTATTTTTAGCCATGGCAGCCATGTTTCTTGACAGACAAAAAAACAAAACAAATATACCAGATACCCTAAGGATCTTTCAGCCTAAGTTTGGCAGAAATTTATTCAGTAGTTTCAGAGGAGAAGATTTTTGAAAGTTTACAAAGATTACGAAAACTAGAGGCTCTCAAGAGCCTGTATCGCTCACCTGGATTTAACTTTTCACCTTGAGCAGACCTAAAAATTTAAGTGTTGCAGTCAATTTGGCTATTTTCTATAGGATTCTATGTTGAACTAATTTCAGCTGTGGCAGTCATCTTGGTTAAGTCCAGGTCAACGGATACATTTCTAAAGGAGAACCATCTAAGGACCATTTCTGCTAAGTCTTGTTCCAACTGGCTAAGCGGTTTCAGACGAGAAGATTTTTCAATGAATTTTCCCATAGGGCCCTATGTTAAACTAAGTTCGGCTGTGGCGGCCATCTTGGTTAACAGTCCACGAAATCAGACACATTTCTGAGAAAGGACCTCCTAAGGACCAATGCTGCCAAGTTTGGCTCCAATATGCCAAGTGGTTTCAGACAAGAAGATTTTTCAATGAATTTTCCTATAGGGCCCTATGTTAAACTAAGTTCGGTTGTGGCGGCCATCTTGGTTGACAGTCCGGGTCATCGGACAAACCTCTGTAAGAGGACCATCTAAGGACCATTGCTGCCAAGTCTGGTTCCAATTGGTCAAGTGGTTTCAGACAAGAAGATTTTTGAGTGATTTTCCCATAGGGTCCTATGTTAAACTAAGTTCTGCTGTGGTGGCCATCTTGGTTCACAGTCCACAAAATCAGACACATTTCTGAGAAAGGACCTCCTAAGGACCAATGCCGCCAAGTCCTGCTCCAATATGTCAAGTGGTTTCAGACAAGAAGATTTTTCAATGAATTTTCCCATAGGGCCCTATGTTAAACTAAGCTCGGGTGTGGCGGCCATCTTGGTTGACAGTCTGGGTCATTGCACAAAATTCTGAAAGAGGACCATCTAAGGACCATTGCTTCCAAGTCTAATTCTAATTGGCTTAGTGGTTTCAGACGAGAAGATTTTTAAGTGAATTTCCCATAGGGTCCTATGTTAAACTAAGTTCGGCTGTGGCGGCCATCTTGGTTCACAGTCCACGAAATCAGACACATTTCTGAAAAAGGACCTCCTAAGGACCAATGCCGCCAAGTCCTGCTCCAATATGTCAAGTGGTTTCAGACAAGAAGATTTTTCAATGAATTTTCCCATAGGGCCCTATGTTAAACTAAGTTCGGCTGTGGCGGCCATCTTGGTTAACAGTCCGGGTCATTGGACATATTTCTGAAACAGAACCTCTTAAGAACTATTACTGCAAACTTTGGTTCCAACTGGACTTGTAGTTTCATATAAGAAGATTTTTAAAAGTCACCCCCCTTTTTTTTCTATTTTTAGTAACAGCAGCCATGTCGGTTGGAAGTCGGGAATGCCGGATACAGTTTTGGAAGGGGACCACCCAAGGACCATTCCACCAAACTTTGATCTCAATTGGGCCAGTGGTTTGAGAGGAAAAGATATTTAAAGGAAAGTTTACAATGGATGCTGTCTTTAAAGGGCAAAAACTCCTATAAGGGGTCAATCAATGATTTTGGTCATGTTGACTTATTTGTAGATCTTACTTGGTGGAACATTTTTGCTGTCTACAATTTGTCTTTATCTATAATAATATTCAAGATAATAACCTAAAACTGCAAAATTTCCTTAAAATTAACAATTCAGGGGCAATAACCCAACAAAGGGTTGACCGATTCGTCTGAAAATTTTATGACAGGTAGATCTTGTCCTGATGAACATTTTTATCCCATGTCAGTTTTGCTCTAATTGCTTTAGTTTTTGAGATATAAGACAAAAACTGCAGTTTACCCCTATGTGCTATTTTTAGCCATGTCGGCCATGTTGGTTGGCAGGCGGGGTCATCGGACACATTTTTTAAACTAGATACCCTAATGATGCTTGTGGCCAAGTTTGGTTCAATTTGGCCCAGTAGTTTCAGAGGAGAAGATTTTTGTAAAAGTTAACGGACGACGACGGACGACGGACGACGGACGACGACGGACGCCAAGTGATGAGAAAAGCTCACTTGACCCTTCGGGTCAGGTGAGCTAAAAAGGTGAAAAATAGTCTTTAAAGGGCAAAACCTCATATAAGGGGTCAATTGACAAGTTTGGTCATGTCGACATGTTTGTATATCTTACTTTGTTGAACATTTTTCTGTTAACAGTTTGTCTTTATCTATAAAATATTCAAGATAATAACCTAAAACTGCAAAATTTCCTTTACATTAACATTTCAATAACCCAATAAAGGGTTGACTGATTCGTCTGAAAATTTCATGGCAGGTAGATCTTGACCCAGTGAACATTTTTACACCAGTCAGTTTTACTCTAAATGCTTTAGTTTTTGAGATATAAGCCAAAAACTGCAGTTTACCCTTATGTTCTATTTTTAGCCATGGTGGCCATGTTTCTCAAAGGACAATAAAATAAAACACAAATTTATCCTAGCTACCCTAAGGATCATTCATTCTAAGTATGGCTGTAATTTGTTCAGTGGTTTCAGGGGAGAAGATCTTTGAAAAAGTTTACGACGGACAGATGCCAAGTGATAGCAAAAGCTCCTTTTAGGACAGGTGAGCAAAAAAGCATCAAATATGGCTGTTCTGTCAGAGCTTGAATTATTTCCTCTATCCATATCTGCTGTAAAGACAACAATCAGTTATTTGGATCATTTGAATAAATTAGGGGATGCATGCCTTGCAAAAATAGCTTCCGTAGCAACTTTGAAATGTTTTTGAAAGTACATGTAATAGGATTTGGTCATGTATGGGAAAATCAATGCACATTTTCTGTAGCAAGTTTATCTAATGCTATCACAAAGAAATTACAAACTAATTACATAAAGTATCCAGAAAATGTTTTATTTGATGATGGTTTTAATACAAATGGTAACAAACTTAGAACATATAGAAAATTTAAGCTAAAATATGAAATGGAAAAGTTTCTGCATTTAGATCTTGAAAATACCATGATTTCAAATTTTATACAAATCTGAATTTCTAATAGTTTCTTAAAGACCAAACTTCCTATATTGTTTCTGCACACAAGCTAGTGCACTGGCATTTTGACTTAAGATTCTATGACATTGATTTGTGCTAGTCGAACTTAATAAGTACTATATCTGAAAAATAAATCTACCAAGAAAATTTTTGCCAGGACTAAAATTATATGATGTATTTGTTGCATGAAGTTTCAACTTTTGGATACTCTCAAAATCACTGCCCAAAATTTGTAGCAAAGATTATAAGCTCAAGATTTTTTCCTATTTTTGCGTATGTTCCCAAAAAAATCAAATTTTCGGGGAACAAATAACTAGAGGCTCTCAAGAGCCTGTATTGTTCACCTGGAATTAACTTGTCCACCTTCAGCAGGACTGAAAATTTAAGTGTAGCAGTTATCTTGGGTAGTTTTCCCATAGTTTCAATGTTACACAAAGTTAGGGTTTGGTAGCCATCTTAGTGGACATTCAAGGTTATCAAACACAATTCTGAAAGATGACCATTGCTGGCAGTAGTTTGGTTCCAAATGGCCAAGTTTAAGGTATGATGATATGTTAAACTAAGTTCAGCTTTGGTGGCCATCTTGATTGACAGGCCAGGTCAGCGGACACAATTACAATTGGCCAATTGGTCTCAGATCAGAAGACATAAACTTTGTAGAGGACCATGTAAGGATTATTCCTGCAAAATAACAATTCAATTGCTTTTGTAGTTTCAGAGAAGTAAGATTTTTAAATTTCAGCCAATCAGAGTGCATAAATGGCCCTGACAGCCATGTTTTTAAATTTCGGAATGGCACCAAAAACATTCAAGCAGGCTTGTCAATTTTGCTCACAATGTCGAACGTTAAACGGAAAAATCGTGTGAAATTCGATGATGTCAAGTCTATTGCACAAAGTGGGGATAACTCTTTTCTTACAAAGGATTAAAATTGGATGTAGCTCCATGGAAAGGACATACTGTTTATACAAAACAAATCGAGAGTATAGGTAAATTTCTAAATATGTACAGTAGATATAAGGAAATAAAATGCTCCGCTGGGCGCAGCTAGATACGACCGCAGATGTCGAACCCTGAATAGTTGGGGCAATTATGAACACAAAATTCAAGCTTGATACAATACTGAATTTGGATTGTGAATAAATATTTGACACAGCATAGGTTTCTGACACAGAATGAATGTTGTCTAAGAACTTAAAAATTTTTAATTTACCAATTCAAACCATATCAGTATTATTTGCTTTTATATATAAATCAGGAATAACCAATTTAAAATTTAAAATTGGGCACACATATCAATTTCTTGCTATTGCGCAATACTGTGCAATTGAAGATTTCTTGCTATTGTGCAATACTGTGCAATTGAAAATTTCTTCAAATATTTGACACATAATAGGTTTCTGACACAGAATAACTGAAATCAAAGAACTTAAAATTGGTCATATGATTTGAATTTATATTCAATTTTTTGCTTCTTGTGCAATACAATATGCTGTGGAGAATTGCCCCCCCCCCCTTCAAAAAAAAATAATAATTTACCCCTTTTTTTAGCTTTTGTGCAATACACTATGAAGTTGCACATTGACCCCCCTCCCAAAAAAAAAAAACAAAAAACAATAAAATTTATTGTAACCCCCCCCCCCCCCCTTTTTTTGCTAAAAAAAATTTGAAATTTTCTTTTTAATTTATGAAATATGAAATGAGAAAAAATTACCCCCTCCCCAATTTCTCATTTACCCCCCCCCCCCCATTTCTTTATACTTTGCAACCATAACAGCCCATTTAAATACACCATAACATATTAAAATAGAAAATGACATCATAGTCATGGATGGCAAATTTTAAATATACATAATTTAAAAGCAGTTTAGATAAGATAAACAAAAAAGCTTCATCAGCACATTTTATATTGGCAAATTTCCAATGGAATTTGTTAATAATAAAGTTTTGATAACAGGGCACACATATCAATTTCTTGCTATTGCGCAATACTGTGCAATTGAAAATTTCTTCAAATATTTGACACATAATAGGTTTCTGACACAGAATAACTGAAATAAAGAACTTAGAATTGGTATATGATTTGAATTTATATTCAATTTTTTGCTTTTGTGTAATACAATATGCTGTGGAGAATTGCCCCCCCCCCCCCCCCAAAAAAAAAAATTTACCCCCTTTTTAGCTTTAATTTTGGACCCCGATTTGGACCGACTTGAAAACTGGGCCCATAATAAAAAAACTAAGTACATGTTTAGATTCAGCATATCAAAGAACCCCAAGAATTCAATTTTTGTTAAAATCAAACTAAGTTTAATTTTGGACCCTTTGGACCTTAATGTAGACCAATTTGAAAACGGGACCAAAAATTAAGAATCTAAATGCACGGTTAGATTCGGCATATCAAAGAACCCCAATAGTTCAATTTTCGATGAAATCAAACAAAGTTTAATTTTGGACCCCGATTTGGACCAACTTGAAAACTGGGCCCATAATAAAACAACTAAGTACATGTTTAGATTCAGCATATCAAAGAACCCAAAGAATTCAATTTTTGTTAAAATCAAACTAAGTTTAATTTTGGACCCTTTGGACCTTAATGTAGACCAATTTGAAAACCGGACCAAAAATTAATAATCCAAATGCACGGTTAGATTCGGCATATCAAAGAACCCCAATAGTTCAATTTTCGATGAAATCAAACAAAGTTTAATTTTGGACCCCGATTTGGACCAACTTGAAAACTGGGCCCATAATAAAACAACTAAGTACATGTTTAGATTCAGCATATCAAAGAACCCAAAGAATTCAATTTTTGTTAAAATCAAACTCAGGGCCTAATCTTGCCGGCGAAATGACGATTTAAGTCGCCAAAGAATTTTCAAAATCGCTAAATCTCGCCGGCCTATTCATTTCTTGGCGAAGTGAAGTCGCTATCGAAATATCAGTAAATGGGAGATAACTCGTGAAATTTTTAGCACAGGTAAATTTTTGAAAAAAAATGGCGACCATCAAGAATCGGAATTTTGAAGTGGCCCACAACTTATATTGTCAATGTTTGATTGAAATAAATACAACGGCGACTTCAAACCTATTTGAATTTTATATTCAAACTATTTTAAGGGAAATCGAAATATCGTTTCATTCGTTTGTTATGAATTGAAGATGCATGGCGTCAGGACGATGTTGCGTAATCACAAAGTCAACTTATTTTATATTTTTATATGATCAGCTGATTGTTGTTTTGTTCTACAGTTAGGATTACAAGGAAACACCTATGATGAAAGATAATTAGCCCTTAATAGGTTATTTATGTGATTGAAATTTGGCTTGGGTGACAATGAGTATGAGAATCTCGAGTTGCAATGACACAATGTTTTGACAACTTATCCTTTGATAATAAAATATATTGGTAAGCTGTGAAAATTAAATTACTCAAGTACTCAAAATTAGTAGATCAAAAGAAAATCAAACTGTATATAACTGTCCTAATTTTTTATAGTTTATCAAACTTTTATTTATATATATGCCACACAGAAAAAGCGCAACCGATACGGTGAATTAAAGTCCACTTCGCCAGAAAAATGACCACTTCTCCCTAATCCATCCTGGAAGGAGAAGTCACTTCTCCCTGTTCAAAATCCTAGATTAGGCCCTGCAAACTAAGTTTAATTTTGGACCCTTTGGACCTTAATGTAGACCAATTTGAAAACCGGACCAAAAATTAATAATCTAAATGCACGGTTAGATTCGGCATATCAAAGAACTCCAATAGTTCAATTTTCAATGAAATCAAACAAAGTTTAATTTTGGACCCTTTTGGCCCCTAATTCCTAAACTGTTGGGACCAAAACTCCAAAAATCAATCCCAACCTTCCTTTTGTGGTCATAAACCTTGTGTTTAAATTTCATAGATTTCTATTTACTTATACTAAAGTTATTGTGCAAAAACCAAGAAAAATGCTTATTTTGGCCCTTTTTTAGCCCCTAATTCCTAAACTGTTGGGACCAAAACTCCCAAAAACAATCCCAACCTTCCTTTTGTGGTCATAAACCTTGTGTTAAAATTTCATAGATTTCTATTTACTTATACTAGAGTTATTGTGCGAAAACCAAGAAAAATGCTTATTGGGCCCTTTTTTGGCCCCTGATTCTTAAACTGTTGGGACCAAAACTCCCAAAATCAATCCCAACCTTCCTTTTGTGGTCATAAACCTTGTGTTTAAATTTCATAGATTTCTATTAACTTATACTAAAGTTATAGTGCGAAAACCAAATGTCTTCGGACGACGACGCAGACGACAACGACGACGCCAACGTCATACCAATATACGTATATAATGTATAAAAATCATCTACAAAAGTTTTCTTATAGCAGAAAATGTCTTTACCTTTCTCAGTTATTTTTTGGCGGGAAGTAAATAAAATACCAATTTTTATTATCAAACTAAAAATACAGAAGACAGGAATAATGTGTTCATTATCATTATGTCAAAAAATTGTCTATATTCCAAATATTTTACGAAAACGTTTATATTTCCGATAAGTACAACATATCAGCAATATACATGTAGAGAAAACATATATGAAATTAAAGTTGCTATGGAGACAAATTAAACAAGTCCTGTGACCCCATATAATTTTTTTCTATGGATTCTCCATATGAAAAATTATCTTGACAAAAAGTTTGAAACAAAAATCACCTGCAGAATTGAATAGGCAGTTTGGTGTTTAAACATTGAAAGAGGAAGATATCAAAAACTGCCAGTTGAGAAGTTTATGTCGTCTTTGTAAGTTAGAACCTGAAGACGAATTACACTTTTTGGTAAAATGTAAAATATTAGAAAATCCATGAGATGACCTGTTTAATGAACTTTCAAGTGTTATTCCATCCAATGCTGTAATGAATAATGAAGAAAAATTTTATATATTGAGTGATAAAGATATGGATCTATGGAAGATATGTGTAAAAGGTGTTAATAAAATGTACCATTGAATAATGGTCTTAAAAAGACTTTGCTAATAACTATACTAATATTGATAGCTTTGAATCTCCTTGGCTGTAATCACTTCTAATTTATACATTTTAAATGTCGACATGTATGTTTTTTTCCTATTGTGATTATTTGTTTTTGTCTTTTTGTCTTTGGTCATAAAAAATCTCATCCATTAATCCTATTCTGAATTTGTCACATGTATAGTATTGTAAGATTTACATCTTGTCCGAGCCTAAAAACATGCAAAAATGACCAAAAGTTCTCTTAAGGATGTTCGCTCCTCAGTTTTAAAATAACCAATCAGAGTTATAACAAGCTTTTCATAACACTGGTTAATATTGATAGTAGATTGATAAAGGAACTGAAAGAGGGAAAAAAATTATAGGTCTGCTTGTTTTCGAGATATTTATATACATGTATAAGCCATTGAAAATTTGGCGGGGAAAATATGCTCTCTTGATTTTACATAGCTTTATCAAGTTTTATTTCTCAAAAACATTTAAATAATAACAAGGATTTTATAAGATTTTTACAAATGGCTTATTATTCATGCAAAAGGAAAATGGGTGTTAGTGGGAAAAATAATTTATGGCATTCAAATGGATAAATAAAACCTGATGATTCTGAACATCTGACAAAAATTAAAAAACCCTTAAAATTATGACAATTATTTAAATACTGATCATTTTTAGCTCACCTGGCCAAAGGCCATGTGAGGTTTTGCCATCACTTCACTTGGCGTCCATCGTCTGTCCGTTGTCCATAAACTTTCACAAATTGATCATCTCCTCTAAAACCAATGGAGCAAATTTAACCAAACTTTACAGGAATGGTGTATGGAAGGTCCTTTACTAAGACTGCTGAAATTTTTCCAATCCGCCAAAAAACATGGCTGCCAGAGCAGGACATAGTTTAACATTGGACACTATGGGAAAACATGTTAAAGTTCATCTCCACTGAAACTACTTGAGCAAATTTAACCAAACTTTACAAGAATGATGTATGGAAGGTCCTTTACTAAGATTGCCGAAATTTTTCCGATCCGCCAAAAAACATGGCTGCCAGTACAGGACATAGTTTAACATTGGACCCTATGGGAAAACATGTTAAGGTTCATCTTTTCTGAAACTACTTGAGCAAATTTAACCAAACTTTACAGGAATTATGTATGGAAGGTCCTTTACTAAGACTGCTGAAATTTTTCCGATCCGCCAAAAAACATGGCTGCCAGAGCAGGACATAGTTTAACATTGGACCCCATGGGAAAACATGTTAAAGTTCATCTTTTCTGAAACTACTTGAGCAAATTTAACCAAACCTTACAGGAATGATGTATGGAAAGTCCTATACTGAGATTGTTGAAATTTTTCCAATCTGCTGTAAAACATTTCTGCCAGCGCAGGACATAGTTTAACATTGGACCCTATGGGAAAACATGTTAAAGTTCATCTCCTCTGAAACTACTTGAGCAAATTTAAACAAACTGTTCTGGAATGATGTATGGAAGGTCCTTTACAGGGATTGCTCATTTCGTTCGAATGTGACAAACATCATGGCTGACAGTTGGAACATAGTTTAACATACATGCCCGTGGAAAAAAACATATTTTGATCATCTCCTCTAAAACTATAATAGCAAATTGAATAAAACTGTACTGGAATGATGTATGGAAGGTCCTTTACAAAGTTGGCTCATTATGTTCAAATCTGGGAAAAACATGGCCGCCAGAGGAGAAATACTTTTAACGTTGGACCCTATGAGAAAAATATATTTTGATCATCTGCTCTGAAACTTTTGAAGCAAATTCAACCAAAGAATTAATGGAAGTTTGTAGAAGCATTTTGTCAGGTGAACGATACAGGCTCTATATATTTATTAATACTTAATACTTACCTTTGGCTTCACTGCCTTCAGCTATATCATACGAGCAGCATAGAATAAGAGTCAAAATAAAAAGTGTTTCGTCAGTATTAGATTTCATGATTCATCTCAAACTTTCTGAAAATTGAGAAGAAAAAAAACAATATTTATAAATAAAATACAGTCTATAAGACGTTTAAGCTGATTTCCGTCAGAAATAACGGATACCTTCATAAAATGGCTGCGCCAAGTTAATCTTCAATTCTTAATTATTTAAATATAAACAATATAATATTCATTATGCAAAAGACTGAATGCTTTAAACCAGTATGTTCACGCCGGTGTCATGTTTGTGGTGATATCAACGTATGGTACATATTTTTGTACGTACTACAATTTTTTCAGGTTTCTTTGTCAAGACCCAACTTTTGTCAGGTACTCTAAGATCCAAACTTTTGGTGTTAATACAATTATTGTTCAAGAGCACTTTAAACAATAAAACGAGCCATGAAATGTCTGAATTTGCTGTTTACTTCCATAAGGGACAAACAATTACAACACGCATGAACACGAATGAACAAAGAAAGTCAAATACATCGTAATAAACATACATCTTTTTATATGAACAATATTCAAGCATTTAAATAAAATAAACTGTTATCACAGAGATATGTCTCGCCTTTTTGTAATTTTGATTATGCAAATGTTGAAATCATAATAGCAATACCTTAACATCTTACACAAGTTATGCAAATATTCAAAGTCAATAGACCATGACTGAGGGGGTGGAGCCAAATAATCTCCATGGCAACGAGATGTGGCAATGATAATACATCTGCATACCAATTATCATTGACCTACCACTAGTGGATCCCCATAAACTGACCTAATCACAAACTAATACATGTAAAGTAAGCAAACCATTCAAAGTCAATAGACCATGACTGAGGGGGTGGCGCCAAATAATCTTCATGGCAATGAGATGTGGCAATGGTAATACATCTGCATACCAATTATCATTGACCTACCACTAGTGGATCCCCATAAAACTGAGCTAATCACAAACTAATACATGTAAAGTAAGCAAACCATTCAAAGTCAATAGACCATGACTGAGGGGGTGGAGCCAAATAATCTCCATGGCAATGAGATGTAGCAATGGTAATACATCTGCATACTAATTATCATTGACCTACCACTAGTGGATCCCCATAAACTGACCTAATCACAAACTAATACATGTAAAGTAAGCAAACCATTCAAAGTCAATAGACCATGACTTAGGGGGCGGAGCCAAATAATCTCCATGGCAATGAGATGTGGCAATGGTAATACATCTGCATACCAATTATCATTGACCTACCACTAGTGGATCCCCATAAAACTGAGCTAATCACAAACTAATACATGTAAAGTAAGCAAAGCATTCAAAGTCAATAGACCATGACTGAGGGGGTGGAGCCAAATAATCTCCATAGCAATGAGATGTAGTAATGGTAATACATCTGCATACCAATTATCATTGACCTACCACTAGTGGATTCCCATAAAACTGAGCTAATCACAAACTAATACATTGTTGACGCCGTCGCCGTTGCCGCCGCCGCCGCCGACGCCGGAAACAGCATACCTATGTCTCGCCTTTTGACTCCGTCAAGGCGAGACAAAAAACCAATCGTTTCATATAACTTTTGTTCAACATGTCAATGTGGACTTCATTTTCGCAAACAAAAGATTGCTTCATAAGTGAAGTCTCCTCACTTCTGACAATCAGGATTTTTTTCACAATGAAAAAGAAGTATCCGTCAGAAAATGTATCCGAGGATGTAGCAACTTTAATTCTAGTACCATTACAAAATTATCAAGTATAAGTAATTAATGATGAAAGATGAGTAACTAATGAACAATTTTAACATGTTTAAGGTACTCCTGAAAACGTAAGTAAACTAGATTAAAGTCATAATAAATTACACATAAGTAGTGAGAAGTGAGGGTAATAAAAAGAACTCTCAACAAAAAATAGAATAAAATAAACTGTTATCACAGAGATATGTCTCGCCTTTTTGTAATTTTGATTATGCAAATGTTGAAATCATAATAGCAATACCTTAACATCTTACACAAGTTATGCAAATATTCAAAGTCAATGAACCATGACTGAGTTACATGGTTAAACAATCTCCATTTAAATGAGATGTGTGAATGCTAATACAACTGTTTACCAAATACCATTGACTTATTATAAGTCGTTCCCAAACCTAAATACAAAAATTTTGTGGGAAAACTTTAGTTGATTATATAGGGAATCACTGATGCGTGACTGGAGTGGGCCCCCCTTAGGTCAGTCAGCCCCCCCCCCCCCCCCCCCCCCCCCCCTTACAAAAAGTTCTGGATCCGCCACTGATAGCAATACTTTAACATGTAAGTTATGCAAATATTCAGTCAATGAATAAGCACGAATTAGCATACCTATGTGTAGCTTTTCAACCCAACCTCATCATGGCGAGACAAAAATCTTTTTGCTTGGCTTTGTGTCCAATAAAATATAATTTTGTTTGTTTACCTATAGTTACTTATAGTTGATTTCCAGTACAGGATCCCTCAAGGTTCCTCTTCACCAGACTCATAATATATGTAAAGTAAGCAAACCATTCAAAGTCAATAGACCATGACTGAGGGGGTGGAGCCAAATAATCTCCATGGCAATGAGATGTGGCAATGATAATACATCTGTATACCAATTATCATTGACCTACCACTAGTGGATCCCCATAAACTGACCTAATCACAAACTAATACATGTAAAGTAAGCAAACCATTCAAAGTCAATAGACCATGACTGAGGGGGCGGAGCCAAATAATCTCCATGGCAATGAGATGTGGCAATGGTAATACATCTGCATACCAATTATCATTGACCTACCACTAGTGGATCCCCATAAAACTGAGCTAATCACAAACTAATACATTGTTGACGCCATCGCCGCCGCCGACGCCGGAAACAGCATACCTATGTCTTGCCTTTTTGTCTCGCCTTGATGGCCGTCAAGGCGAGATAAAAAACGGGGGAAAATATGAACATTAACCAGGTAAAATAATACTCGTTTTACCGTACGGAATTAGACACGTTGTACGAAAATTGACTCCCTGTGTACAGAATTGGCCTAGATGGCAGTTAAATATCTAGCTTGGATGGTAGAATAAATTAAAAGAACTGATGATTTTCGATCAACATTATCCATGGGTGCTTTCCGACGTCCTACCATACTTTTCGTCGTTCGGAATGCAGTGACTGATCTGGCCCCGATCTATAATACCATAACATATAATATAGATCGGGGCCGGATCAGTAAAAAATGACATACTGTGTCAATTGTAACGAGCCCCTGTGGGTGTTCTGAACAACAGCTATGAAGCTAAGAATGCAAACAACAGTGACTCATTTTTCTGTAGAAACAAAAATGTATTTCCTTTTATACATTTTTGTGTACATCAGGAACTGTATTATATGATCCCTGTGTACATACACATGTATGTGAGATATAAAATTCCAGTTATATTACGTCATAGGGAATCCAGGTCCGTTCGCCCTGGGTCTGTTCGCCCTGATTTTTATATGTTTGTGGTATAATGTATATATTTGAATAAAGTATGTTAAAAGTTTGTATACAATTTCGCCGAATATTTATGTTGTATTAATGCTACCAGAAAAATGAAGACTAAGTTATATGAACGTATTTATCTTTATTGATACGTTTTGAGCACTGAATTGATATACTATAAATAAAAAATATATCAAAAAGACACAATCACACATTCATTCGTTCTACATTTATACATCATGATTTATTAAATAAAATAGCACTAATACATTCATAATATGTACATGTATAACAAAAAGACACAATCATCCACTGGGTCATTTTCAAAAAAAGTCCATTTTCCTGTCCACCTATGTTATATAAATATTCAGACACAATGGCATTATTTTTTTGTGCTTAAAGAAAAGTTCGCAATTTTTTCAAATCGGCACATCTAGAATGAGAACGATTTTCTCCTTGCGATCCACAATAAATTGATTTTGAAGCTCAATATTGAGCAATTTGCGAGTATGTTTTCAAATCAGCAAAATTATTTTTTTGAAAAGCATATAATTGAATTTTAACAAAAAAGTAAAGTCTTGAAGATATATATACATCTGCTCATAAAAAAGTAAATTGTGTTGGCGTCCATGAAATGCATGTATGTCCTGTTACCAGTGCTAAATTTGCAGAGCAATAATTTTTGACTGCATGCAAATACGAATAACTTCTATGATAAAATCAAAAGTACAAATATTTTCCAAATTAAAACCAAAACAATAGAACGTTGGAAGAAACAGAAGCGAAGTTATAAACAGAAAAGTAAGTCAAACTGATAGCGTACCCTTTTAAAATGTCTATCATGTTACCAACAAATTTATACATTACTACACCCATACGTTCTCAAAAGGGTCACTAACTGTTTGGAAACAAAAAACGCTAACTGAAAAAACCATACACCGATGTAAGGGGAGCTGTTATTTCGAAATATAATCAATAAACATATAATTTTGTCCATCCTGTTACTGTCTATCCTGTTACCTTGAATAAAGTAACAGGATAGACAGATTAAGTATAAGAATAAA
This sequence comes from Mytilisepta virgata, assembly GCA_028015205.1. Classification (NCBI taxonomy): domain Eukaryota; kingdom Metazoa; phylum Mollusca; class Bivalvia; order Mytilida; family Mytilidae; genus Mytilisepta; species Mytilisepta virgata. The sequence goes on from CM051513.1 coordinate 26,847,642, forward strand.
CTATGTATCTGCAGACATAATGAAATATTTGAAAATGAAATGAAACATTTGATAGTCTACATATCTTTAAGAAAAAACAACCATGCAAGGGGAGTTGTTGTTTTGCAATAGAATCAATAAACATATAATTTTGTCTATCCTGTTACCCCAACTAAGTAACAGGATAGACAAATATGTATATGTAAACCCTCGATGTCCGTTCCTGTTACATTGGAAAATAGTTTTTTACTAAAATTACATGTAATCAAAGAACTAAGTGACGGATTGATTCAAAAGTCCAATATAAGCCGAATATAAGGAAGTGCTTCAGTTTGTTTTGCGTTGTAGCAATTTTTGCAGCATTTGAAAATCTATTTTTAGATAAGTTTTTTCAGGACACAATATTAAGTGATATTTTTATCCCGTTAATGCAAAGAAATTAAATATTCTGTTATTGTTTTCTGAAGCTCCACTAACGTACCTTTGAGAAATAATCAATACGTTTTTCACATTTTTCCAGTTGATCAGTAAAAAAATTCATAGAAATGTGGTAACAGGATAGACAAAATTTTGCACTGTCAGTCGAAAATATGTCAATAATATTTTTATGTTATGTCATTAAGATTGCATATTTGAGTATTTTGTTCAAAAAGTATCATATATTTTGCAAGTTTAATAAATATGATGATTCAAACAAATTGTTTTTTCTCAATTTTGCAATGTTAAAAATGCACATTTTTTGAAAATGACCCATATAACAAATTTATCAAAACACACTTGAGATCAAAGAAGCCAAGCTGCGAAAAAAAATTCCCTTTCATGTCTTACAATTCTTACATTCATTGTTTTAACTCATTCCAAGCTGACTAGGTTATTTTACTTAAATAAATATCGGCATAAATTTAAAAACCTAAATACTATTAATATTAATAATTTTTTTATAAAAATAGGGCGAACGAACCCAGGGTGAACGGACCCGATACCCATCATAGGTATGGAATTCCCTCTATTTATAAGTTCTAGATATTGATCTTTGATTGTTTTTTGGTTTCATTATTTAAATTAGACTCTTGGCTTTATTTTAAGTGTGACAAAATGTGTGAAATGTCAAAAAATAATTGTTTTCATAGCAGTTTTATTAATGGGAGACTACTCTAAAAACATCCGGAAATATGGTAGGTGAAACACAACATTTTTATATCAGTTCATGTAGCAATTTTGGAAGCCGGCGAATGTACCCTGAAACTACATGTGCTGAAACCAGTTGGATGTGTACTTTGGAATTCACTTATACTAAGTTCTCTAAATTACATAGGAATCCTTGCTAGGATGCTCTGAAGTTGGTCTGTTTTTGGGATATTTGGAGGGGGAGACCTATTTTTTGTCAGTTTTTTTTCTGTTAAGGTGAGAATTTAATGGAAAGGATTTCCTTAAAAAAAATTATACACAGTGAAAGCTTGAAGAAATATGTTTTATTTGATATATGGTTGTCTATGGGTATATGGTACAGCCAATTGTCCAGCTATCAATCTTTTGAGTATGTACCTTCAATTCATGACGTCATGAAAAATACTAAGAAAAACTGTTGTGTGAACTCTAATCAGCTGATAGCAATCTTCATCTTGTGATGGATTGGTTCCTGTTGGTTACTACAATAACACAAAGTATCAGTAGAGGATTCTAATGAACAAATGGCGTCTTGACTCTTGTCTGGGACTCTTGTCCAGACGTCAACGATGTTCTCCATAGGATGAATAGAGTTTAAATTATCCTGTCCAATGTCCTACATTGTCCTAGATAATATTCATTTTTATTTTCATAGCCTTTTCAAATAATCCCTTGTTTGTAAAGACAGTTAAAAAGGCAGACGATAATCAAAATAGAGATCATGAACATGATGAAAGTGAAATAAGTACTGATGATGACAATGATGATAGGATAATAGAATAGATAGATGGAACTGATTTTAGTGACGAAAGATAGCAGTGATGAGGAAGTTATTATATGCAAATCAAAGGTCACTGTATCCAATGACAATAATGAACATAACGTTAACAAGATTACTTATGTTACAAAGTATGGCAGGAAAGCAACACTTGTGAGATTCATTTGGATCATTAAAATGTGTCTTTTACTGTTTACAATGTACTTGCCTTATCTCTATTAAATGAAACATTTGAGAACTTTTGAATCTTCAAGCATATCCTACATATCATGTGTGTCAAAGGTAAGTGTTTTGTATGTTAAAATGTTGGCATGTTTAATTCAACCTTTATTTAGCATAATTACGTCCATAAGGACCAAAGCAACATACAAATAACATACAACACACAACCTGAAATAAAAGACACATGTATAGTTCAATTTGAATAAAAAAAAACAAATTCTCCATATCAGCATGTACATTTTGTATGTATAAAAAAGTGTACAAATTAGGAACCTGCCCGACCAGGGTCTGAAGCCCTCAGTTCTAAAGACTGTTTAATAAAGACTCCAGTGTGACAAACAAGTTCTGTAGAGGGGCACAATATTTTAATTAATTTAGTTTGAGTGTCCTTCGAAAGAGGTTATGCAGTATTTTAATTCATTCAAAAAATCATTACATAAAGAGGCATTTATTTCACAATCAAAAAAGAAATGTTTTTCATCATCTAAGACTTGACATTTTCTACATAATCTTTGTTCCCTTGGAATTCTTGTGTAACGACCAACTTCAATGCCAAGAGAATGGTCACTTAATCTAAATTTGGTTATTAACTGTCTATAATTACAATTTCTATGTTCAAGATACTTTTCTAAGTTACAATCTTTTTTAAGTTTTCCATACCAATAAAGTTTTGAAGATGTATCAAATTTGGAAATTTTTTCCAATGTTAATTTTTCATATTTTAGTAGAGGTGGTATCACATTTTTTAAATGTTTTTAAAGGGGGGGGGGGGGGTAAAAAAAAGGGAAATATCATGGGGGATTAAGAAAATTTTATGTGTTTGATTTCAAAATTACCAGCCTCCCCCCCCCCCCCCCCCCCCATCCCAGGTAAATAATGATAAGTCCCTTATGCCTGTCAAATATTCAAAACTCGAACAAGAACAACAGAATCTATACTTTCCAGTAAAGAAAATGACGTTCTTTCAGTTTTGCCAACTGGATATGGTAAAACGGTGATAATACCGGCAATTATTTTAAATTTTTATAAAGTGTGAGACAGTAGTTGAAAGGGAGCAACCATTTGACTTCAGTGTCCAAACACGGGGCAGGTGTATCCTGATTTTTAAGAAAATATTTTGGACTAGAAGCAGGAGAGAAAAAAATATTCTGTCCTTGCAAAAGTCATCCATTATATTTATAAATACCATGTTTGATTGGGATCATATTTGAAGCGTGAAGAACCCACGAAGGAAATCAATAGTGTCTAAACCAAACAGGAAAATCATTGATTATAACTATCTGGCCTTAAAGTTAGCCATAACTCGTGCATCCATTTTTTGTTTGAATTGACAGAAAAACAAGAACAAATCATTTTTATACTTATGTTAAAAAAGGAGCTGTAATATTTTAGTTTGTGACGAACAATCACTGTAAACACACCATAAATAGTGTTGTTCTTCAATGATTCCATCCTGTTTAACATGAGAAAAGATAGTAGAATACAAGATATTCCAGGGCCAAAAGCCATGACAAAAATTTACAAAATCAGGTTACCGAAGTAGAACATATAGGAGTGAGATCAGAAGCATCTCCTGCTTTGCTAGCAACACTCATTGTGCAAATTCATAAAAATTTGGTAGGGCCGTGTCTGGGAACTATAACTGCTGAAAATTAGCCATGGTCAGTAAAATCCTAAACATTTGGTGTACTATCAGGGATCACCATTACCTATCGGCTTGGATTTTTCTCCGCCACCTTTGATTTGCATGCGCTATGCTTAATTTGTTGTCCGCCACCCTTCAAAAATCAATAGATTGTAGTTAAATACCGAAACCTCTAACCCAGTTATAATGTCAGTGGTAATTAGACAATCTAATTAACATTTAATAGTGTGAACAGTGCCTCCGGATGTGTACACTGTTACCTGTTACCTATTCTGTACATTCCACCTTTGTCAGATGAATCACTTCAGTTAGACAAACTTCTTGAAGTGTAGAATCATTATTAAACTAGCAGCACTACCATTTGATTTAAAATTCTTCTTTATACACTTATATACACACATGCAACCTCCGCCACACTTTACATGTATGATATATAATCAATGCTGGTATATACACAGCCACAGTTAAAAGCTAAAACTTGCTCGACTCAGCAATTGGCATTAACACCTTTATCACAGTTAAAACTCCTTTATTCCTAGTTAGAATTTATCCAACAGGTTCACATTAAAATCTAAAACATTATCGACACTGCAAATGTCTTTTTCTCCTTAAAAATACACATTAAAATCTCAAACTAGCTCCAGAATTAGCAACTGTCATATTCACCTTAACTATCTTTAAAATCTTATTTAATCATATACTTAAAGTATGTGCAAACAATATTTTTAAAATCTAAAACTTACTCGATTTGGTAATTATCAGTTATCACCTTAGCCACACTCACAAAATTTTTACACTAGATGTCTCTTTTATAGAGCAATGTCAGTAAACGCCAGGTGGAGCAGATTTGGTGGAAGTTATTTGAAAACTGGATTCCACTTCTTTACAACCTTTTCCAGCCTATCTTGGGACCAGTATACTGTAAACAAACTCCAGTTGCGCCCCTAGTGTTTTAGGGGCGCAACTGGATCTATATTTATATGCTGCTCCAATTATATATTTAATTGTTCGGATCTATATTTATATGCTGCTCCAATTATATATTTAATTGTTCGGATCTATATATACAATATTAGTATAATGTAGAAGAATATAGAAAATATTTGTACGAGATAACAATCCAAAGATACTAATATTAGATATAGTAAATTTATACTATGCTGTATACGACGTATTTCAAGGAGTTACCTCTCATCAGCAGCAATAAAACCGAAACATTTGGAAGACCAAAAACCAAACTTATATTAAACAAGAAGTACTCAACCAAAAATACCGAAATAGGAAGCCCAATTTCAGCTAAGGAGATCTACCATGTGCAATACAAGGAATGAACCCTTAGTATTTCTATTATTTTTGAATTTTGCAAAATACTGGTAATTTCTGTAACAAATCAATGAATAATCATGTCAGACAAGTCTGACGACTGGGTTGGCGAATACCCTCGGGGACCTAGGGTCCACCAGCAGAGGCATCAGGCCACTATTAAAAAAATGTATGTTTCCCCACACCCCTACCCACATTGTTGTAAGTGGGTAGGTAGGTAGGTGTTTTTTTTTTTTTTTTTTTTATATATCTTGAAAAAATTTTTTAATACCCAACAGAGCAAAACAAATCGATCATGTGTATGTCTGGCACATATAACTATTTGTAGCAACTTTGATGTAAGTGTTAGAATGTCTAAATGTTCGTAGCTCTCAGTGTCAGGTGTCAACTTGACATTAATTTCATCTGTTTTATTTGAGTTTGTATCTCAGAATTGTTCATGACTGTGATGTTTTCCCTCTCAGTGCATACTAGTAGCAAACTGTTTTAAATATATATGCATGTACTGTAGTTGTTTAACCTGAAGAATATTCCTCCATCAAATAATTTACCCTCTGACAGCACAGGACTCTGTATTTTAATTCTGACATTGAGGAAATCACCAATATTAATAAAATTATTAGAATGAACTTTTATTTGAGCTAAAAGATAGCAAACTAAACTAAATACGCGTTAGTCTTAATAGATACCAAGTGATTTTTTAGTCCCGAGTAATGATGGGTAGATTCTTTGCTGGAATAGCCTTGACACTTATTTATCAATACATTGGACAGATTTTAATGCTTTAATAAATTTTGAATAAAACAAATGACTAGATTGGAAACAAATTAATAGAAATGAAACAAATGTCCGACGTGTGTTTTCTCTGCAAAGTATATGTTCCTTTAGGATAAGGGGGACTGGTCAAATTCTTTGCAGTTTTTAAATTTTTCACATTCGTGGTCGGCCCATAAAATGGGGATCCGGCGACCATCACGTCTATAAAAAAGGAGCTGCAAAATTTAAAGGGTTCAATGGGAAGCGGTGGTCAGGAGGGAGGTAACAAGCTGCTTGATTTGAAGCTGTAAAGTCTGTTCGAGACAACGTTTTTCACCCTTCCGTCCGAATATTTTATTGAAATATCTGAAAATATGTTGTTGTTTTTGTATTATTCTTTTTCTCAGTAATTAGCAGTAAGAAAACTGAAAAGTTTTTATCCATTATTCTTTTCATAATTTTACTTTATGAATCCATGCATGTCATGCAGGTATACAAAGTAAACATGCATAATTCCTACGAGTGTGGCATTGATTTTTGTTGTCCTTGCTCAGACTGGAAAGGTTTCAGCGTAGAAATTTGTTTCTTCAATTAATTTATTAATGAAATTTCACCAATAATTAACGAAAAAAATCAATAATCTCCGGATTTTCTCCCAAATCAAAATTTTAATAAAATAATTTCTTCTCAGCGTCGAAAGCAAGAACACGTGTATGAAGGTTTCCACATATCCATGTATCCTGAAACGGCGCGATTTGTTCATCATTTTCCGAATCATCTTCATCAAAATCTAAATATTCTTTTTCAGAATCATCCTCAAGAAACATTTCTTTTACAAAATCTCGATTTTTCAGGGTAAAACTTTTCTAAAAACGTGTCGCCGTCCGCAACCTTCGTCTACTTCAATTGTTTCAAACTCGATGTAAACAAACTACGAGGTCAACATTTGTCATCAAAATAATTTTAGAATAGGATGTTGGAATTGACCAATAAAAACTGTTTTCTATAGGTAAATCCTTTTTCTGACGTAATATCAACTAAATATAAATATATCTGCCTGATTTCATTGGCTAGAACTGGAAAAGTCTACCTAATATAGAAAGTCGATATAGTGACGACCAGAACGGAACTACCGGAAGTGCTCAATATATCGACGACCGGCAGTACAATAAAGTTGTTTTGGCAATCACTATATCGACGTCCTGCAGTACTAGGGTTAAAAAAAAAATTTGAACTCAGAACTCAAAAAAATTTTTTGAGTCGGCGGCTATTTTCTCAGTCGGTCGGGGCGTGGGGAAACAAACTTAATTTTAATTTTGGCCTCATCCCAGGAGTTTCAAAATAACAATCCAAAGATACTAATATTAGATATAGTAAATTTATACTATGCTGTATACGACGTATTTCAAGGAGTTACCTCTCATCAGCAGCACGAGGCTAGGAACTGGGGGAAAATGCGAGGCTCGGCCTGGCATTGACAACCGAATGGCATCGTCTACGCACGGGAATCAAAGATGGCGACGGTCAATCTCCGTCACAGAGTTCATATCCGTTCCGTACATGCTTCGCAATACTGCACTTTCAATCGGAACATCACTCGGCCATTTCCGACAAAGATCGATAAAGTGACCTCGGAGGTAAGTAGTAACCATTTTGAACTACTTTTTTGTCACGTGATGTAAACAAAATGGCAACATGGCAACAGCTGTCTGTCAATTTTGTAGGGAGGACAAACTGAGGAATAAAGTTTTTAAATTGAGCGGAAGGAAGTGTTTGAACGAAAATGTATTTGTACATCTGCAAGATTTAATTGGAAATGTTGAAAGGGAAGATTCCATATGCACCATTTGCATTTCTTTAGTTGACAAGTTCTACGCACTCAAACATCGCTATTTACAGGTTTGGAATAACCCCTATCTGGCCCTAATTGCGATATACTACCCAAATATCCAAATTATACCCCAATTGTGGAGATTTTTAGAGTTGTTATTCTTTTATTGTGTATTCGCGAAAGCATTTTTCTCTAACTTCATAACACAGGCGCTTGTCTCAGAAACAAAAATTACTATATTCTCTTGGCGTCTGTGCTTCATAATCAAACTTTTTAATCATATGTGAATAGCGGATTATTTAAAAAAAAACAAGCCATTTGATGTAAAAACTATAAATGAACTAGCAGATAGAATAAAATTACATTTAGAAGAACCAAAAGCAATATTTAAATGTTATTATACCAATTTTAGAAGTCATTTAAACACTATGATACTAGCATTTATAATTAAAAGAATGGTTCAAATAATATTTTTAAAAACTCAGTTAATATTTGAAAATCGCCTTTAAAAAATGTTTTTGAAGCAACTTAAGAGAAATACAAAAGTAATTATACACTGTTCATTTTCAAAGTTTGCTTGGCTCCCATTTAGGCTGTTCAAAGAGAGTTAATCCAATTTCTTTTTTTTTTTAATCATTAAATTAAGTATACAAAAACAAAGTAATGATAATTGATTTCAAATTTCTTTTAATTTATTGTCAACATAAAATGACTAACAGGGAAATACATGGACAACGTATGTGCCTTTACCTTTGACTGGATTAGATATACACACAGCAATCTATTACAGTTTTAACATATATACAAGCGGTTTTATATTTAACAAATAATTTTTGTTTGCGGGTAAAACATTTTTGAATGTGCGCAGATTTTCATCCAAATACCATTATACTCAAATTGGGGTATTATATCAAAATAAGGGGTTATTCCAAACCTGATTTACAATTACAGAATGTAACACAACAAGAGACCCCAACGAAGAAGCCTCGCCGGTCGATTGCACAACAAATTAGTATTCCTCTAGAAAATCAAACACCATTCAATTCTAATTACTTGCCAAGCATTCAAGCTAGAAAACGTCTCTTTGAAAGTAGACCAGGTAAAAACCCTTGATTTTGCTATAAAATGAGTTATAGGTTACAAACAGTTAGCCATTCTATTTTACTTTCCATATGGGGTACCAGCAATATGCAATAAAATTTAATAATTTATAGAAAATTTATAGCATTTTGTTTTGGCGGAAGTGTAACCGAATAATGCAAAGCAATTTAAAATATATGTTGCTTATCTTTCCTGAAAATAAGTTTGAAAAAGGTGGGATGCAAATTTCCCAAAAATCTAGGAGTCCACAATTTAAATCTTCAATTTGAACACATTTCTAAACATTCATGTGAAATTGTTTGCATAAAGTCCACTCTCGTTTTGTTTGTTTATTTAGTTGGGGTTAAACGCCGTTTTCAGCAAAACTGGCCATTTCGTTGTTATTGGTGGAGGAGGAGTACCTGGAGATAACATCTGACCTTCGGTAGGAAAATTGGCAATCCTTGTCAATTAAGATCACACTCTCATTTTAAATCATTTACTATGATATTGACCATGCAATCGGAAGTGCATGTGATATTCATTTTGGGGGGCTTAATCAACCTTTCATAAAATGGCTGCGCCCAGTGAATCTTCTATTGGTTTATTGTAACCTGTATGGATCGTGCCAAATTTTTTGGCAGAGAGGGACCATATTTTTTCTAGCTTCATATTGAAATAACCCATGGGATATTTGTACAGTTCGCAATAATTGTAATAACAACAGAAATTTTTTTCATTTATAAATTTGGTGTCAAAGTATTAGTCCAGTCAAACTAAGTTTTAACCTCAAAATAATTGCAACAGAAAATGTTTTAGTTCTAATCTATAGCATTAAGCCCCAAATATACACAGAAAAAAGTCCCATAAAATCTAACTTGATGAAAACTCAAAATCAGCATTTTTAATTTCCTATGGAAATTAACATTGGAAAGGGGAGACAACTCTGCAAAAATGAGTCTTTTTTTGTCAGTTTTTGGTTGATTTTCTTAAAATTACTGTAAAGTATGATACTTTGATAGTGTTATAATTTTGTATTTGACTATATTATATAATCCTGTGCTCATGAAATGTACAAAACCAAAGTATTATGGGTATTTTTATTTTTTTTGTGCATTTTTCATTGCAGGAATTGCAAATTTGTGGCTTTGTGACCATTTTGAAAAAATAATGTGAAAATTTGGTATTGTTTATATCTGTAAATTGTATTTTTTCAGCATCTACCTTGTTTAAAGAAACTTTAAACCACAAAAAGAAGAATATGTGCTTAATTATATTTATCAAATTTGAGATTCTTTACCTTGACATGTTGAAAAATTTAATAAATGGTCAACTAATGAATTACGAAATCTAGGTTGTAGCTTGATAAAAGATATGAAAACACCTTTCGAGTTGTTTGTTATACTCTAAAGATGGCTAAAATATCAATCAATACATTCTGCTGAATTGAAGCGGTAAAGTTCTAATTTTGTATCAATTTTTAATGATATATCTGCCTTTTTTTCAGAGTTATCTCCCTTTTTCAATGCAAATCTCCAAAGGAATTTTAAAATCGTGATTTTGTAGTCTTCCTCAAGTTAGATTTTGTTGGACTTTTTTTCTGTGTATATTTGGGGTATAATGCTAAAGATTAAAACTTAAAAATCTTCTGTTGCAATTACTTTAAGGTTAGGGTCAAATTTATGCTAGATTGACTTGACTATATTCCTTAGTTAGGATCACATATATGCCATGGCGGTCGAGTATAACAATCATTTAGGCCAGGCTGGATGAGGGCATGACAGATCCAGTTATAGGGTTGTAATCCTTAGTTGTCACAAAATACAAATACGATTATGATATTTATTGTCTACTTAATCCAAGCATATTTACAAGCAAGTTCTATATACACAATGATTCAGATATTAATAAAATGTAGGTTGAATTCCAATCATAGTCAAGTGGCTGCTTAAATTCATTATAAAAAAACACAACCAAGCACGCTGATACTTCAAAACATCATCACATTAACATATGCTTCCAGTTACGGTAAGCTACATTGTATGTGTCACAACAACACAAACACGAACATTCACTTCCAAGTGATGTCTTAAAACTAAGGATTCCGGTTAAGCCAATCTAACAACAAATAACCACAAATTGGGTCGACGACTAATAAAATTCCGCTCACAATATTACAGTACCTACTCAAATCCCAAACTCCATATTCCTATCAAATCTATGTCTAACTTCATCAAACTATATATCTATCCAGCAATATATCTACCTAACTCACTACTAAATAACCAACTAACTAATGGTAGAACTAAGACCTTTATATACCTTTTGCCACCAAATATTCACCAAGACCACCAAAACACTCAACATACATTTAACCAATAAACTGTGACCTACTTTGTCACCTAATATGCACCATGCAACCTCTTAGACAAAGAAAATCAATCAAAATTGACATAATTAAAACAAAACACATGCTGATACTGTACAGCGACTATGAAACAAAATCTACTTAATCTTGCTAAAGAAAAACATGATTTAATGACCAACAATATAAAACAATATAGTAAGTTTTGTATCATATTTTACAGTCTTACATATATATATATAGGGCATATTAACAAACTTAAAGTGCAATGATCAAAAAGACACATTAAACTTGGATAGTTTTTGTTATCAGTATTGATACATATAATATATAAGATGAATGAAAAAGTCAACAATTTTCTCATTAAAGCTTTCATAATTCATAAATTAATATATTTTAAGTTATACACTGCCTGTGAATAACATGCAGGATGAATATTGGAAATCTTACAATCATAAATTGATTATTTTTGGAAAAAATATCAGTGTTACTTGGCATTTCTTGTACATAAAAGTAAATAGAATATACAAAAGGAGTGATTTTCCTGAAAAAAGCTTCAGTAATACATATATTCAGTTTTCTAAAGTTATACCCCCAATGAAAACTGTACATGCCAGTCTGGCAGGTGTCACCTGTACTTGACCTCATTTTAATGGTTCAGTGAATTGCATCCATGTAATACCTACAATTAAGATTTATGGTCCACAGATAGCTTATCGTATAAGGTTTCCCGCAGTATACTTGTCACCTCATTTTCGTGGTTCACTGACTTCATAAACATAAATTTGAAATCTGCATCTAAGTTTCGTGGTTAAATCCATTTCTCAGCAACTGTAATACCTAGGCCAACCATATTTGTTTTATATATATAGTTCTTAGTAGGTACATGCCAGTCTGACACCTGGCTTGGGACCTTGACCTCAATTTCATGCTTGAGTGACTTTGTCACATTTTCTTGGTTAAGTCCATTTCTCAGCAACTAGACTACCTAGACCCACCATATTTGGTCAGTAGATAGTTCTTGGTGGGTACATGTCAGTCTGGCACATGCCTTTTGACCTTGACCTCAATTTCATGCATGAGTGACCTGCGTCACATTTTCACGATGAAGTCCATTTCTCTGAAACTAATACCTAGACCCACCGTATTTGGTCTATTGATAGTTCTTGGTGGGTACATGCCAATCTGACACAGTCACACTGTCTCTGGACCTTGACCTCAATTTCATGGTTGAGTGACTTCATCCAAGTTTCTTGATATAATAACTGTAATACCTAGACCCACCATGTTTGGTCTATAGATAGTTCTTAGTGGGTACATGTATGCAAGTCTGACATCTGTCTTTGGACTTTGACCTCATTTGCATACTTGAGTGACTTTGTAACATTTTCGAGATTAGGTCCATTTCTCAGCAACTTTAATACCCATATTTGGTCTGTGTATTCTTTGAAAGGTGAGCATATTTTTTTTTTAGATTAGAAGTTTACAATACCTGTTTATTAATAAAGTGTCAGCCTCAACACTTTGACTCCATAGGTAGTTGGCTAAAGTTCAGTTTTGTCTGATGTTTATACATTGTACATGTGTATATTAAACCTAGTTTAGTTTGGCATTACAGTTATTTTGATATTTTGCAGGAAATGATGGAGATAAATTGGAAACAGTGGCTAGGAATGGTTGGTATTATAAAAAATACCAAAATATATATAGTCCCTTTTATTTAATGAAATGCCTCAAAACAACTAATTAGAAATCAGATTTGTTATTTATTTCATTATGGTTATCAGTATTTCATTTTGTATACTATCTACAAACTTTTACAAATATCTTTAGAACATTAACATTTGATCAGTTGAAGAAAACTAATTACCATAGAGAAAAGGGAATTTTTTTATAGATTTCCTGTATAATATACAAGATAAAAAAATACTTAGAGAAAAATGACAAAATTTAACCTGATTTTCAATTAATTGTTTATGGGTGTTTTATATTAAATTACATGGACTTTAACTTTTATTCTAATACTTGATTGCATATTAAAAAATCAAAGTTTATCACACAATCAATGATTCTTTTTGATAAAATGTTAACTAGAATATAACATTTTCATGGAAATATCATATTAGCTTTACATATATATATGAAATCTAAAAGCAATCAGCATTTAATTTATCAAAATTCTTGTCAGAGAAGGAATAAAACATCTTTGAAATTAATAAATTGATTAAATGATCAGATTTGTATTTAATGTATTATATTATTATTTCAGAAGATGACATCAGCCTTCTATCTGAAAACCACAATTCACAAAACATTGGTTGGTAATTTTGTACTTGCAATTTATTTATAAATTGTTGAGTTGACAGATTTTATTCAGAATGCATGGTGTTTGTTTGACTATACTGGCTTGGATAGTGTAGGAAGTTCTGATATTCCTTAAGTTAATGAATAGTTACAAAGTCTATTCCAACTTTTGCTCATTCAGATTTACATCAGCTACACAGCAGGGAATGTCAAAGAAAGAAGCATGTTTGGTTCTGCCCTATCTTGTTTAAGGCTTATCTGACCGATATGGTGAATGGTGAATGATAGTTTCTTTATTATTAAACCCAAGAAATTTTAAATGGCCTCAACATATTTTAAGGTATAATTGTAATGTTACGAATTCTACACATTGGAAATACAGACCATAGAGTTTCTACTGTGTGGTGTTCTTCTATGGCTTTGTTGTTACATTATCCAGCAAGTCTTTAAGAACTTCATTGCAGTCTGAGCTCAATTACTTCAGAAATATAAATTATAAAAAAAGTTATTTATTGTTATTGATTATTTTTTAAGTTTTATGTTACAGTTTTATTTGTGTTGCTGCACCAAACACATAATAACAATGAACCGGCTGTGTGCATGTATGTATATAAATAGCCAGGTTTCAGGAATTTTAGTACCAGTATCATAGTATTGTAAGTATAAAGCTTGATAAAAAACCAGAATAAAAACATTGAAGATACAACTTATACACAAACACTGACCAGAATTTTACCAAAAATTTGTATAAACCTTTCAATAAAAAATCGTGAGGGATATAAAAATAACATACATACATTACCTTGTCTCTTGATATAAATTTACTAGATTAAACCTGTTGGACTTATTTTAACACAGAACCCTATGGGGAAATAAATACAAAAATCTTTTACTAGAGAACTGCTGAATGGATTGAAACCAAACTTGGTGCTGATCCCTTATCCAAGATGGCTGCCAGCAGGGAACTTAACATAGTACATATGGGAAATACATACAAAAATATTCTTACAGAGAACTGGTGAATGGATTGAAACAAAACATGTGTTGAATGTTCTTTATGGGTTGTTACTTTGATGGCCACCAGTGGGGTACTTAGTTTAACATAGAACCCTATGGGAAATACATACTAAAAACCTTCTTCTATATAACCACTGAATGGATTGAAACCAAACATAGCATGAATGTTCTTATGATGTTCTGACCAACTGTTTTTACGTTGGTGCATTTTTCATCCATGAAGACTTAGTTTGAAAATTACTGAATGGATTTAACAAAACAAAATGTATGTTAATCTCAATGCCATTTATCAATGAACAAATGGAGATATCAGGTGAGCGATACAGGCTCTTGGGAGCCTCTGGTTTCTATCAGATTTGAAAAGTTTACTCAATACTCTTTATGTTACATCATTGCAGTCTTCTCTCATTTGTGAAATTTTGAAAAATATTGAACATACTACTTTTTAAAGCAGAAAATATGATAATAGTTGTGTCAGTTCATATATACATTGTATATATATATGTCTTTAAATATTAGTTTTCAAATTAAATTTATTTTAATGTATTGTTTTAAAGATTTAAAGAAATTAAAATTTTAAAAATGTTAAATAAAATTTCATGAATTATTTTTTATGTAAATTACTTTATTATATTTGACAGAAGATAAAAATTCAGATGTTGGTACTGACAAAGAAGTGGAAGGAAACCAAGGAGAAAATTTGGTGGGAATGGTTAAAGACATTTTGCTCTTGAGATTAGAGAAGGATTTAACAACCCTTTGTGATGGGACAAGTATACTATTTAAGAAAAATGTTGGAATACTAGGTTCTAGTAATGTAAATTATTTTGAAGAAGTAGCATCTGAACTGCATGACAAAGTACCATTTCTTTACCAAATTTTGAATACAGCTATCAAAGGACAAAAATCTGCAACCATTGCTACAATATATGGAATGATAATGCATAGTAGGAACATGCACGCATCTGCGGTACAACGCATTTTATCAACACTAGCTATTAAATGCCATGCTGACAATAAGGTATAAATGGAATGAATACAACTTTTTAGCTCACCTGGCCAAAGTCCATGTGAGCTTTTGTCAACACTTGGCACCGTCCATCAGCCGTTAACTAACGCATATATGGGAGGTCCTTTATAAAGTTTCCTCATTTCGTCCTAATCCGACTACAAATATGACCACCATGGGCAGTTTTTGTTTCTGATTGGCTGATATAAAAAATCTTCTCATGAAATTGCTTGGTCAAATGAAACTTAACTTGATAGGAAGCATATATGGGAGATTATTTACAAAATTTCCTCCCGATCGGGCAACAAACATGGCTGTCATGGGCAATTCTTGTTTCTCATAGGTTGATTAAATTTTTTCTTTCTTTCTGGAACTGCTTGGTCAAATGGAATGAAACCTGGCAGCAAGCATCTATGGGAGGTTCTGTACAAAATATCCTCATTCTTTCCCAATCGGACTACAAATATGGCCACCATGGGCAGTTCTTGTTTATGATTGGCTGATATAAAAAAATCTTCTCCTCTGAAATCACTGGACCAAATGATTTAAAAAAAATAATAATTCTGGAACTACTTGGCCAAATTTGTCAGCCAAGCTTGACAGGAAGCATCTATGGAAAATCTTCCATGAAATGAATTTTTTTCATCCTGATTGGATGACAAGCATGGCTTCCATTGGCAATTCTTGTTTCTGATAGGAAATTTTCCTCTCTGAAACCGCTTGGCCCAAATAAAACGATAGTTGACAAGAAGCATCTGCAGGAGGTTTTTTTACAAAGTTTTCTCATTTTATCCAGATCATGCGACAAACATGGCTGCCATGGGCAGTTCTTGTTTCTGGTAAGCAATACAGACTCAGTTTTACAATAGTAAAAAAAAATAAATTCAATAATTGTTGTCAAATGCAACATAAAAATAATTTATTTCTGACAATGTTTTTTTTTTAAATACTGATAATTGTGATCATTGTTAATTAGGACATAAATGTACTGTATTTCAAAATTGCACTGTACAATACTGATTGGATAAAGAAAGACATATTTTTTGTTTTACTGCAGTGCCATTGTGATGTCATTTAAAAAGGCGACCTTGCCTGTTGTTTTCAAAACATGAGCTCATATTTCCATTGATTTTCATGTAAATTTCATTGTTTTCCATCAAAATTTAGTTTTTAATCTTTTATCATAAGAGAAAAAGATTTCACAACTCGTGCATATTGTATATCGCTGGTTATCAACTGTCGCTATTTAATAGCAAATAAAATAATAAATTGCCATAGGCTCCTCATTTATTTAACTGCTATTAAATAACCAGCAATATACAACTCTCACTCTTTTTGTTATTACATAAGTTGTATCACATGAATTTTTTGCTATTTTTTTCATGGATACTCAAATAGGATAATTCTATATCAATATAATGTTTCCTGTGGAACATTTTAAACTGAAACTAAGCATGCAGTATACTTCCACTGTGGCATCACAGAAAAACAGATATACAGTCATATACACATTTTGGGTGCTCAAATAGCACTGGTGCTGGATAAATAATATAAATAAAATATCATTAAGAGGTGGTAATTTAAAAATTTACTGCTGAAGTAAATTTTGTAATTGTTTATTATTTTTTGTTATTAAAACTTTTTTCCTTTTCTAAGTTTCTATCCAGGATGAATAAGCTGCATATAACATTATCTGCTGAGAGCAAAAGAAACATCTTAAAGGAGATGAGCGACCACAACAAACAAAAAATCATACAAGCCGTTTCTGAGGGTTTAGATGGAAAACTAAATGGTGACAATCTAGATATATATATTAATACAAATGATATAAGGATGAATAATCATAATCATGATTATCATTTTTTTGCCAGTGACTGGACACCATTCAAAATAAACCATTATGACATAGAAAACAATGCATATATTAGAGATAGGTGTATTCAACAAATAAATGCTGAAATTGATGTAAACAAATTTCAAGCAAACAAAACTGAAATTGAATTGGTCAAAAACAGTATGAAGGTCATGGTTGGAAGAATTTTGAGTCAAAATTGCAAGTCATTTCAGTGGTTAGATCTTGTATTGCCAAAGCATATTCCACATCCACTCAGTGATATAATGTCTAGAAAGACAAATTCATTTCAGTTGCCTATAATGTTGAAAAATGAGGCTAAATATGATGATTGCATCAACATAATGGAATCATACATTCAGCAAATTACAGAATGGTACACAAAGGCAGGCAGAGGTACTTTGGTTTCATGTAATACATTTACGTGTTTGTCTTTGTAAGAATCAGGCTATATTTGAATTGAAAAATGTGCAATTTTGTTTAAAATTCCATACTGAATTATAGAATGATAGGTCCTCCTTAAATATCATTCTGGTAATTCAAAAAATTAACCTGTCAAATTAAGATTCTGTACAAATTTTCAAGTTATTTCCCCTTATTAGGATATTAATGCATTCACCGTTTCCATTCTCTATTCTGTTCTATACAATTTACATATTGAGATACCTAATAGAGAAAATGTAAATATAAAAAAATATTAAAGCACAATATAGGATGAGTGCATTTTATCTGAGTTATCTCCCCTTGTTGAGAATATTGTAGTACATTCTTTGTAATTTATTTCTCCTATGACCCTGCCTTCCATGACATTTGATTATTAATTTGGATAAAACTTTCAATTCTAGACATAAAAGAAAAAAAGTTTTGTAGACAATTTATGACTCATTACCTGATTCTTATAAAGTAACACTTAATTGTTGCTGATAAGTTTTGGAATGTACATTCCTATTGATTGAAATACAGTCACATATGTTTCATGCTACAGTATAATGTTTAGTAGTATTCATCTCCGACTTGATAAATGACTTGGTTTCTGATTTGCTAATGACCCATAATAATAAAATCCATAATCCTGGGTGTTGTTAACCCATATAAAGAGTTTTAACTGTTGATTTTAATTTTTGAAGTAGTGAGATATTTTTTTTCTATACTTCTATGCAATAAACGTGTAACACTCAATTTGATTGGCACAAAGGTTTACTTGGATAGTGAAACTCAACACCCAATGAAGTGAACAAACCATGCAACCACACTCACTTAGCGAACAATTGTCAGACCTCGCAATGAAAACTTATGACAACAGTTTGTAAATGGATCAATTGAATTTTTTAATTAAATAATTGTATTTTTAATGATGAAATGTAATTATAAGTATTGAGTACATTTTTGGGTTGTAAAAGTATTGATGCAAATATTTTTATGAAGCGCTACTGTGCTTTATTCTTAATTACCTTGACTTCTTGGAAAGGCGATTATAGCATACACACAATCTATTATCCAGAGATGATATTAAATTTTCGTTATTTAAATCATGAATGCAAATTTTTTTTACAGTTGATGCATTGGACAATCTTAAGATACCAGTTGGTGGAGACCAGCTCACAAGGGTACGTCTTGACGGAGCAAAGAGCTTAAGAGCTGGAGCCCATACAGAAATGGAAAGATTAGAAAATCTAACTCCAGTAATAGTTGAGCTTTTTCACACATTAATGGATTATGTGGAGGTACAGTGTTAAAAAATTAACTATTTCAAATGTAAAAGGGACAGTTAGCGCTACTTTTTGTATGTATGTACATCTGTTCAAGGTTATGTAAACCCCCCCAAAAAAACTCTAGACAAAGGTGATTTGTGTTGATCACTGATACTACCCCGACCCTGCATATACATTAGTTCATGTACTAAGGAATATTTCAGGCTGATGTATTATCAGTGACTGACAAATGACCTTTTTCTACTTTTTAGCTCACCTGACTCGAAGCATTTGCAAAGGGTCATGTGAGCTATCATCACTTTGCTTCTGTTGTTGTTTGTAAATTTTTACATTTCAATCTTCTGAAACCAGTGGGAAAATTGAAACCAAACTTGTTTAATGTTTATGGGATGATCCTCTACAAAGTTTATGACTCAGGAACAGCAAAAAATAATTCGTCCAATTGGAACTTAACTTGATTTTATAGATCCTGATATTGTGTTAAAATTTCAGAGCATTTTGCAGTGTTATTGTATTTTCAGAAACTGTTTAAAGCATTCATGAAAAAGGAATCAGGAAGAGATGTTGGCACACTAGGTCATTTGAAAACACTCATAAGAAGAACAAGTGTAAATGGCAATGTTAAGAGCAGATACAAAGCACATGAGGACTTTCTTTGTCTCATTGGAAAGGGATATATTTTAGAAGCCGCAGTTTCATACTTCAACATGACTGAAATAAGTGATAGTCCTTCACAGCATTGCCCTCCTGAGAATATTGAAAAAGTTCACCGGAAGAAAAGAACAGAAATTTTTGAGGAAATTATTGGGGATTTTGTTGACCAGTTAATGGGTCCATGTAGTTTTGAAGAGGTATTAGATATATTAGTCTCAGCTAACTTCCAAGTAATTGGAGCAATATTAGGGAATAACTGTACTGTATTTCAGTACTTGCTGACAGCAATTGTTGATTTACTGTCATGAACTGAGTTTTCAGGCAATGCATTAGCAGATCCTGAAAAGAGTTAATTGCAACTGTAAAATCTAATATTGATATCAGCAAGTATTCAAATACAATACAGTTTTTCCAATTTTAATGCAAAATGAACACTATATTTTGCCTGTTAGATGCATTCTTAAATTAGCAGAAACATCATTGACAATCAAAGGATGTTCTGTTGTTTTTTTTTTCTTAATTTTTAGTAACTTTGTAGGTGTCGTTTAATATGCATTTAACTCATATTCTTTTTATTGTAATTGAATATAACAAATTTAGGCATGATCAGAATAAAAACTAACAGAAACAGTATTTCATATATTTATTGTTAGTATTAATACTTGAAACTTTGATTGTTCAGTTAAACAAATGATACAGTCAGACTTTCTTGAAAGTGCACCTCTGATAAACATACCAATGTGGTGGACTGTATAAGAATCATGAAACTTGTGATATACATATGTATTCCTTTTTTTTTCTCATTTGTAAAATTCAGTGTAAAGATTCCTTATATACAGGTCATAAAAAATTTCTTTATAATTTATTGGAAAAAATAATCATGGGAGATAATTCAAAGCTGTGACCTCCCATTTCTTCTTAATCATTATCCGTTTCATATTGTTCATGTCTCACCAAACATCTATTTTCATCATGTTGCATAAATCTTAGACAGACCATTACTTACAGGCTATGATACTCTGGCAATACAAAATGTAAATTATAGGAATTTGATGCATGCCTTACACAAGTAACCAATTCATACAAAAATATTAAATATATAACTTCATGTACATTATTTTAATTTGCATATGATTAATAAATCACTTTAAATGAAAAAATTATTAACCTTAAATATTTTCAGGAAGAGAAAACAAGAGCCATGTTTGTGTCTGTGGCTGACCAAGAAGAAATATTAGAATGTGTAGTTACACCTGAAAATAAAGTGGCAATTGAAATAGAAACATCCTCAAATAGACACCAAATACAACTACCTGTAAACAAATTTGAGAGAGGTCAGAAGGTAAAAATTATTATACCTGGAAAAGGAGATTTAACATTGAAAAAGGCAGACAAAGATGACATGTACAATTATGCCAACTCTTTTACTCATTTATATTTAGTTTTGATATGTATGAAAGATGCTATCTCAGAGGGAGACGTTATTAGAGTAAATTGTTTGCTGAAATTCATGATTCCATTTTTTTATGCACATTCTTGCCTATCCAAATATTTTGTAGAATGTATAGATTATATTCTTAAAACAGAAATCTTACTTCCACCTGTACTATCACTTCAAGTACAAACAGCTTCTTTTGTCAATCCTCATGGTGGTTTAGGAAACAATAGACCTGCAGACTTGCAGAAAGAAAATCAGGTTAAAGAACTTAAAGAGCTGATAAAATCACTTGGTGCAAATAAAACAGAAAAATCTATAATAACAATTTCAAAGGCAGCACCAGTCATAAATGACATAGTAGAAAACTTTGACAGGCAATGTAATGTTAGTAATTATTGCACAAATCACAAAAACAGAAATGATGAAGATGATTTAACTTTGATTCTAAGAGAATTGAGGAAACTTAAACCATTTAAATACACACCTAGCAGAAAATTAGATAAGTATTCAAATATTTCTCATAATGTATTTGAAAAGTTGAAGTTGACAAAACTATTGTTTGAACAAGAGATCATCAATGTTGTTGACAGACTTAAAAGAAATGTACCAAATTTAGAAAATGATGATTTTGATGAATTGTTTGATGATTTTGAAGAGAATTAATTACATTGTATTACTGTACGACATGCAAAAAATCATTTTTACAAATGTTGCAGGTTGCAATTGATGTATTTTATAGTTAATTAACCTTAAAGTAGTTAAACGATGATACACATTAAGCCTCCATATAACCTTTTAATTTAATAATATCTCAATTTTACAAATTTCATTGCTTATTTAGGTCTTTAAGGTAGGAGTTTGGAAATAAAGGGATATAATTATTTTTGTAAACTGCTGGAAACAATGATTCCCCCAAAAAATATTTTGTATCCTATTGTTCCCTATTATGTCCTACATTTTTAGAAATTTAATATTTAGCAATCACTACTTTTTTAAAAGTATTTTTTTCCATGTATTATCATGTAGAAGTTTAACCATTGTAGCTTAATTTTTGAATTGGATTTATTAAAACCTAGCTTTAACTCTTTATTGTTCCTAAGAGGGACAACCAAATTGTTTTTTTTTTCATTTCCTGTTTTACACTTTACAAAAAATAGCAGTGTAATAGACATTGTACATTGTTTATGTGAAAGTACCATTACCATCTAATAATCATTCAATAGATGATACAAGGATGGAAACCCTACATATTTTTATTTTTGATATTGTGTTAAGAATACAAAAGTACAAAAATTTCAATATGGTTTTTCATGTAGGACATGGCATAGGAGACATGAAGTCTATAGAATGCAATAGAAATATATGTCAAAGGGAGATAATTCAATATTTGGCAGTACAAAGTATTAAGATGTCTATTTGGCCCAATGAGCAGGCAGCATGCAATGAAGAAAATATTTAATTTATAATATATAACCATCATACAATTAAAGACAAAACTTAAAAATATGTAGCCTTTTATAGGACAAATTATATGTTTTCAAAATTACTTGATTTTTAAATGAATTGCTACTTAAAAAATATTTTTGGAAAGCAGAATACTCTCCTGATGTCAAAACATTAATATGTTCTACATTTAAATACTTATATTTCAAACTTAAATAATTGAAAAATGCAATTATATTTTGGACAATGTGATTTCTATAAAAACATGGTTGATATATGGAAATCAAAATATGTTTTTAATATTTTTTGTGAAGTTAATACAATTTTGGAAATTAACTGTGTAATTGACTTTATTGCTTAAAATAACAAAGATTTTGTTCCTTGATTTATAATATAAATATCAAACTTGCACCCTAAAATGTTCCATTAATCATTCTTACTAAGGGACGTGAATAAGATTTCACAGAAAAGAAGCCTGTGGGAAATAAAATTATAGTACCAGGGGTGTTATTTAATCTATAATTTAATCATATATATAGGGTTACCATTTCGTGGTACTAATGGAATTGAATAGCTATTTTTTGGCGATCTGCTTTTAATTTTTCACCAAAGTAATTTTTGGTAATTAAAAGACACTTAAGCAGTTCAACAAACATACTTTTAAAGTTGATGCACAACTTTTTATATTTTGTTGCTGGTTCCTAGAGCATGAAATTAGTTTTACTGTAATTTGCAAAATGTGGTTTATATATGATTGTTTTAAATTTAATGAATTTTTATGATGTTTTAGACCACCTTCCTAAGGATGGCTTAATTGTTTTAAACATGCATGAATTTATTACATTAATTCAGCTGTATCATAAAGTATTTTCTATACTTATTGTAAAATTTGATACACCAAGCCTGAAAATATTATTGTTAACACACAGGACTGAATTAACCTAATGTCATTAGTCTTTACTGCAATTGACACAGCATTGTTCTTTGTCACATTTTCTCACAAAATCTCCAAACCCAAAATGAGACATTAAAACTTCTCTGAGACATGTAGTGGTATTGCAGTAGTTTACAACTGATTTTTCAAGCCCTTTACGGTTACTTGCAATATCATTTTTGTTATAGTACAGAATTGCAATGGAATGTTTTCCATTTCGACCTGCTCTACCTATCTCTTGCATGTATTGTTCAATTGTATTGGGGGGCCTGAAATGAACAATACGTTCTATACTAGGTGCATTTAAACCCATTCCTAGGGCAACTGTAGCCAAAACTAAACGAAGAATTGGGTTTTCTTTTCTCAACTCAGAAATAATCAGTTCCTTCATTTTACTGGTATAATCTTTGTGGAACTGACCAAAGATTCTGTTTTCAGGCCGTTTCACAGAGTTCTTATAACCATCAGTTCCTAGGTCACTTGACAGGGCATTGTAACAATAACCTAGACACTCTAGGTTGTCCACATACATAATTGTAACAGGAAACTTATCTTTCAGATGTTTCAATTCCTCTCGGAACGAACCCAATATCTCGTCATACTTTTGATATTTGTTTCTATTAGGTAGACTGTTTCTAACCTCTAGATAGATGTTTGGTCGATCTGGACATTCAGTAATTAAAACTGGTGCTTTAAATTGCAGCATCTGACCCAATTTTTTTATTATGTCTTTTGTAGCTGTTGCTGTAAAAGCTGCATGAGGTACTGATGGAAATAAACAGGTTAGCTCACCAAGCTTTGAAAAAGCCTTTCTGAAATCTTTACCCCTGGAAAATATTATAGTTTTCACTTTAACAAAAAAACACTTCTTTGATAAATATTCATTTTCCTTAAATTGTGTAGATTCAGTATAACATAATTTCTGTATGATTCTTTGTTTATGTTTACATATGTAGGGAAGGGGGGAGTCATACTGTCAAGAATCTGAAACCAACATTTCCACCCATTGGTTTGCATTTTCTTTTGGCAGAAACTTGGAAAAAAAAATTCTAAATGAAAAATGTGCACCCTTGGGAGGAATTGTCCCATGTCACATTATAGAATATAACTACCAGGTATTTATTTATCATAGTCCTATATTACAACATAAGATACGTTTAATAAGTTTCCTTTATGAACAATCTTTCATATTTAAATAATGTAAATAGTCCCTTTTCATGAAAATGCAGATAAATAATTTGGGCAGAATTGCTTGATAGGTCACTTACTTTACATTTTCTTTGAAACCATACAACAAATTCAAACAAAAAATCATCAAATAAATTAAGTAATCCCGCCAAGAGGCTCAAGAGAATTGAGATTGATTAGTTCACCTGGCAGTCCCACAATTAACCATTTTATTTCATATCAAGTGAAAATTGTAATGGACCTTCCACAGATGCTTCAGTTAACAGTTCATTTGGCTTTGAAGTTTCAGAAAAGAAAATTTTTAAAATTCTGACCAATCTACAATAAGAATTCATCATGTCAGCCATATTAGCTGTCCGAGTGGGTGAAATATGCAAACTTTATAAAGGTCCTTCCGTAGATGTTTCATACCAAGTTTCACTTCATCATTTAGCTATGTCGTTTCAGAGAAGATTTTTAAAATTTGTCCAATCAGAAATAGGAATTCATCATGGCGGCCAAATTAGTCGTTCGACTGGAACGAAATATGCAAACTTTAGAAAGGTCCTTCCACACATGCTTCAAACAAAGTTATAGTTCAATTGGCTTTGTGGTTTCAGAGGAGATTATTAAAATATATCCAATCAGAAATAAGAATACATCATGGCGGTCATATTAGTCATCCGACCAAAACAATATATTCAAACTTTATAAAGGTCTTTCCACAGATGCTTCATACCAACTTACCGTTCATTTGGCTTTGCGGTTTCAGAGGAGAACATTTTAGAAATTTTGACCAATCGGAAATTAGAATTCATCATGGTGGCCATATAAGTTTTCTGACCAGAAAAAAATATGCAAACTTTAAAGAGGTCCTTCATACCAACCTTCTGTTCATTTGGCTAAGGGGTTTCAGAGGAGAAGGTGAAACTGTAAAAGTTTACAGATGGACAATGGATGCCAAGTGATGACAAAAGCTCACATGGCCCTTTGGGCCAGGTGAGCTAAAATGATAGAAACACTATTTTTGGCCCTATTTTATACAACTAAAGGGACCAGAATCTCCATTACTAATCCCAACCCTTTTTTGTACCAAAGATCATAGTGTTGAAAATGTTCAAGAATCGGTTCATTCCTTGTTCTCTGCCATAAGATGTTGATACAAAAGATGATGACCCATAACAAAATACTACCACAAAATTTGTTTGCAGTTGTTTGAAAAATTGTGAAAAAAACAAGTCAGTATATGTGCACATAGGATGCAGTAATCCTTCATAACAATTAAACAAATACTTGTGGTAGAAGGTCCCCCAAATATTAAGCATTTAGTAGTTGCTTAGTATCTGTATTATACACTCTTTTCAGTGTGGGTATCATCAGGCACCACCTGACTCATTGTTGCCTTCTTTCAAATAATTGTTTTTTGTAAATTCTTTAATTAGTAATTCAAAGGCTTGAGCAAACATATTCACACAGTACATTATTCAAGAATGAACTCAATTGTGCTTATAAATTCTTTTAAGATATGAACATTCCTTGAGTGGACCTTCTTTCTAGTTCCATCTGTCAATTCATCAGAAATTTAGATATTTATGAATTTTAAGAATTGTGAGAAGAAATCAAAATCATTTGATGAATTTGGGCTGAAAAAAATGAAATTTAGTAAACAAACGATATTTCAGCACAAAAATCATGAATTTCGAGAATTGCATTTAAAATTTGAACAAATCATCAGAAAATTTTGTTAAATACAAATTTTAATGATTATATAATTACTGGGTACATTTGTCAAATTTTGGGTGAAAAAAAGTTAAATTTTCTGAAAATTGCCTTCAAAACTAGAATGACTGTGCAATTCATCAGAAATTTTGTTAAATTTGAATTTTAGTGGGTTCCATTTGTCAAACTTTGGGTGAAAACATTTTGAATGTGTTTTTTTTTTCAAATCAACAATTTTGAGAAATTTAATTTAATAGTACAGTATACTTATTACCATTCAGTTACCATGTGCACTTCATCAATTACTGTGCAACAAAGAGCTTCTTGGATACAGGTACTCTGTAATATTTTGTATATCTGCTTATTATCAAGTAATGCCTCTGGGTGTGTATAAATGATATTGTATTTTCCTGCAACAATATCATCCAATGGAACATTTGTTTTTAGACCTACATCATCATCATCATCCTCATCATCATCACTAAGTAATTCCCTAAAAGAATGTACAATTTAAAGAAGTTTGTAAATTCATTCACTATCAATACTAAAAGATCTTAAATATAACGTTTTATAATTGTGTTAGAAATTAGTTTATATATTTACATATATATAGACAATACATGGTCACTGCCAGAAAATAAATTTTGCATCGGTGAGGTTTAGAAAACATGCAGAAAGCGAGACTCTCCCTTTAAATTAAGTTGTTGATACTCGATGTCACAACGTAATTTACTATCTTTAGATGTTGCAAAAATGCACCAGGCTTTATTAGGTAATTAAATAAAGCTTGGGTTAATTCAGAAGTCTTAATTTGGTTGTAGGATAACCTTATTTTTTAAAATACTGCATATAAAAATATTTTGAAAGAAAATATGTATATTGTATGTGCTTACACATTTGATTCTTTTTTTTTAATTTTAATATTTGACACAGGGATTTATGTAACAATTTTTTCTAACTTTTGTTTACTTATTAGGATTCTGTCTCTATGTAGAGGGACCTTAAGATTCCACCAAAGAAAAACAAACTACATTGTCTATGGGATTATACATGGGGAAGGCAGATAACTCTTTTAATAACTTTTTTTGGTTGGTTTGTTTGTTTAGTTGGGATTTTACGCCATTTTCAGCACATTTGTCTTTTATGTGGCAACCAGTTTCTATTGGTGGATGAAGCCAGAGTACATGGAGAGAACAACGACCTTCGTTATGAAAATTGGCAATCTTTGTCAGTTTGGTTTATGAAGAAATAACATCATTTTTTTTGTATGTGTAACACGCAGTGGGTTACACATAAGAGTGTATAACAAAATTGATGTTATTTTGAATAAATCAAAAATAAATTTTGATCATTGCTTATAATTTAATTCAAAGCATTGTTGAAATACTTAAAATCAACCGTTAAAACCAAAATCAATGAGCGTGACGTCATGACAACGTGAAAATGTTGTTTACTGGAATTTAACATCAATAATTTCGACAATCAAAAGACATCTTACAAACCAAATTAAATTATTAAAAATTGATCATGGTCAATTTAACATACAAGGCATAAACAGTAGAATTTTGCATATATTTGGAACCAATTATTCTTTGTGGTTGAAAATTTGCCTGTAAAAGTGATTTATGCATTTTCAAGTTTAAAAAGAGAAAATTTAAGACTTCCATTATTGCAAAGTCAGAAAATAAAAGAAACTGGCAGAATTGTTAATCAAAGAGACCCTAAGTACTCAGAAAATCTTACACTGCTTTAGTTATTTTCAAAGACACTCAATCAGTTAGAAATTATAAAGGAAGATAAACATAAGTGATTCATTTCTATTGGCAATCAATATACATATTTATATTTTGATAGAATTTGTATATATTGTGATATATAATAAGAATTTATTGTATATTTGTGATGGTATTCACGCTATTGTCAGACAATGGATTCACTTATACAAGTCAGATTTAAGCTTGTAAGTATATTTCCTCCTAACCGTTCGATGGATTTTGATGAAACTTTATATGTAGTTGGGAATCATATGTAGATGTGCATGAAGCAAGATAATTATTGCTGGATGCTTGCAAAGGGAAATAATCCAACTTAGGGTTTTACTTGTTTAATGCTTGTAATCACAACTCCTAGTATTGCAAGCGTGGGGTATCACCCAGTGGGTTACTCACAGCTCTAGTTAGACTTATTCCTACTAATTTCTGCCATAACTAGCATAAAATCTGCTAAAAACTTTGATTTGTTTGTTAACAAATTTGTATGTAATGTGGCATAAATTCCTAGAACTTATTAGGTATCACTATGATGATTGTTGTATATATTATTCATTAATATATTTTTATAAATTTATTTCTTCAAAAATTTTATTTGTTTGTCCCCATAATTTTTTTTAACTCATACCATTTGTGATTTATGTAAAATAGAGTTTGTATAAGCTATTTACATATTGGATGTATGACTCTGAATGTCAGAATTAATTTAAGATATATATAACAAACAGGGTAGCTGTTACCACTGCAATATTTTACAACAAAACCTTTACACTTCTATTTCTTATAAAGAAAAAAATATCTTGCCAGTAGCCTTTTATTTTTTTAGACTAATTCCTACTCATTTCTGCCATAACTTGCACAAAATCTGCTTAGAAAAACCTCCATTTGTTTTTTCACAAATTTGGAATGATGTCACAGCTTGTAACGTAAATTTATTGAATAAAGAATTTAGCCAAAAACACCTTTTTAATGTAAGAGTCATTCATGTTTTTAATATACAAGGAATAGTGTCAGATTTATCTCTGTGTATATTATATTTCTGGTTTAGATTATAAGTAAACATCCAGAGTATCACATGTATATAATGATATATAGATTCCTTTAAATTATTAGATACCACTTTGTTGATTGTTGTTGTTATTGAATGAGGTAACTTTTGTGATATTATTATTAATATATATTAATATGTGATATAATGAATATGTGATATGGTTGATACTAATGTGATGAATAGCTACATTTTAGGATATCATTTACTAACAATATAGTATTTCTTGTTTTCATTTTTATGAAATAAGATACTTTGGGTTACAAATTTTCATGTTAAATTATTCCAGATATATGTCAATTTTTCTTGGTTATATGATGTTATTGTTATTTTTTTAATAAATTACTGTCACAAAAAATTCAGAGAGATTTATTTTTATTTGGTCTTCAGCTGAACTGACCAAAGACCGTGTCAGCTTTTGCCATCACTTGGATCTGTCCATCATATGTCCTTAGCGTTCCATATTGTTACAACCTAACAAATATAAATCTGTTGTGGTCTAACAGAAATAAAATAAATAGGTTTAAAAATAAGAATCTCAGATTACTCAACTCTCAAACAACTTTCTCACAATATTTAAAAGGTTAACATAATTTTAAAATATAAAAATATGAACAAATAAATATGAGCTAATGAACACTGAGTTTGCAGGTGAATTGACTGAAAAAAGATGTCTTTTAAAGACCCGACATACATGTATACACGAGTTAAGTGGTTCAGATTTGCAGTAATAACGTGATGTGTTTTAATTTGTTTGGTTTTTTAAACCCCCAAAGACGAAGAAAATATTTGATTTCCATAAAGATGATATAAGTATCAATTGATTTTCTGTCTAGAAAGAGGCTGGAGGGATATAGATAAATAATAGATGTGTTTCAGTCATTTTAGGGGTAACTCCGAGGTACATGTATAAGGCTCTGCTTGCAAACCATCACATAAAGGTGAGGCTCAAATTTATCTACCATCCAAATTTCGTGAAGAAAATAATAGGTAATTCCAAGTAAACGGTACTTTGATTTTATACAGTAAAGAAGATGCTTCCTCCTCAATTTTTCCACAAAAATGTGTTTGACAAAACTTGAGTATTGATTGAGAATTGCTACTTGTCGAGAACTAGTCGGTGACCAGTAGTGTATAGTATTATTCATTTATACCACATGTATCCTTGTGTGACTGGTTTTCAACCTAATAGCAATTTCACTGCTAACCGTTTCCACTGCCTATTTTTGATTCATTTAAATACTGGAATTTAGAAAGAATGTCATTTTCAACGTTTTAAAGTTCCTAAATTTACCTGTCATGGGTTTCTACGTTTTTTTGTTTCCGATCGCTTTACAATTTTTTCTTGTTGTAAAAATGGTGTGACCTGTTTTCGACCCAAGTAAACTTTTCCAATTACGCAGACAGGGGATGACTCTTTTATACAGAAATTAGTGTTTTCAAAGATTGTGGTTCTGGTGATTACATAAATAATAAAAATGAATATTTTATAGTTTTCAGTTGTAAAAAACAAATCTTACAACTTTTGGTTGATGTTCTATGTAGTGGGTGAGTGTTGTTTATATCTTTGCCTTCTGGCACGGGGATTCAAACAATATATATACACACACACACGCACACCATATATATATATATATATAGTTTTAATTTTAAATTCAGTTCTAAAACTATAATTTTATCTCAGTTTTTCATCTATTTGAATAAAGGTTATATATCAAATATTTTCAATAGTATATTGAAGACATATATCCCAGATGCTCATTTTATGAAATAACCATGTTACCACATGACAGTTATGTGTCCTGAAGATCAGGTGTCTGAGATGTAGACGACATAGCTGCATTTTATGTAACCATCCAGAATATTTTGTAAACAACCATTCAAGTGATGCATATCTTTTACATTAGAAAAACATGGTCGACAAGATATGATTAATAAAATTTGTATTTATGTCTTTGAAAGCAACATTGAACACATCTAAGTCTAAGTTGTGTGCATATTTGTTGTTGTTCTAGTAATAAAAACCAGAACATGCGACATAGTATATGTGTGTGCAAAAGAAATGGATGAAACAAAAATTAAGGTGGATCACCCCAAATACAATATGTACATTTACTGTTGAACAACTACCTATTATATTTATATGTGGTTAATGATGTGCCTTGTATATTTATGTAACACGATGGTATCCCTTTTTCACATAAACTTCTCACTTGATCTTCCATTATAGAGTTTAGTGGTGTTACTACTATCGTAATCATGGGATATCGAAAACTATATTTTTTCTGGAATAACCAGGGTAGACATTGGAAGATTAAACTCTTTCCATATCCAGTGGGCAATATAATTATGCTGTCGTTTCCATCATACAGCGAACGAATGGCTTCAACTTGTTTATCTTTAAAATTTAAAATATTTAACACTGTTTTGGAATACTCTAATGCACTCAGAAAATCGTCGTCCATTTTTGTTTACACTGGAGATCGCCAAATAATAACATTGGACAAATGATTTAATTTATATATTTCTAACACATTATATCAACGAAGGAAACTGTTCTTTACATTTATTGAAAATAATTGTATATCCAGTTCAATTTATCAAATCTGAATTTTAAGGAATTATCGTAGGATTATTTAAATGCGTACAAAACAATGGTTACTATGTAAACTGGCTAACCGATTTACATTTGGACCGATATTTGGTCCATATTCATACCACTTACCTCCGAGGTCACTTTACGACGCTAGGCGGAAATAAAAAAAGTCACTTTACGACGCTAGGCGGAAATAACCGAGGATGATCCGACTTTACGACGCTAGGCGGAAATAAAAAAAGTCACTTTACGACGCTAGGCGGAAATAACCGAGGATGATCCGATTGACTGCACTTTATATGACCTCTGCAATACGATTGGCTGACTCCATGAGGAAATTTCCTCATGGCCGTCAAGCATTCAGTAAACCTCGGCAAATTCCACTACACTATATCTGACCTTCCGAGGTGTACCGAAATTGCTGAGTGGAAGTAGTTGGTGATGGCGGAGTATGATTATGAGTCTCATCTCAGACGTTTAGGATACTCTTTCAGACTAAAACCAAAACAAATTGAAATTTTAAAAAATATTGAAAATGGATTGCAAGAAATTCTTGCAATTTTGCCGACAGGATACGGCAAGAGCATAATATACCAGCTTGCACCTTTAATCCTGGATGGCACTGTGGTTGTGTTCTCACCACTCAGTGTCATCCAGGAAGAACAAATCAACCAATTAAAGACCTCCGGAATCAAAAGTTGTATATTGAACACCAGGGTAAAAATATACAAGTTTTTTTTCAAATTTTAACAAATTGAAACGGGTCGCCCTCCAACATCATTTTATCTGTAAATTAAGGACTAAGCCAGGTTCATCTTAACAAATGCCGAAATGGAAAAAATTATATGGCTGTGTTTAGGCTAAGAAATCACTAAGAACAGACTTACCTGTACAGTTGAAAACATTTTAAGGCCTGGCATCCACCAGATATATAAAAGTTAAATGAATATTGTGTTTGACAGAGAAAATAATTGTTATATTTTTATTTCGCATTTTTTTCAACATAATTTTCCGAAGAGGATAATATAAACAACACCCAATTTATTTTTGACACTGTCCACTCATTTAATCTATAATTTTTAATTCCCTTTCTATTATTCATATCAATAAAAAAATACAATTCAATTGTAACCTGAGAGGGGAATCCTGGCAGATATCATGCAACTTAGTTTATTTTTACATCTGCATTTACGAAAAAAAAATGCCAATCAAAATCCCAAAAAGATTTTATCTTTCTACAACATAAAATGTTTTTAACTTTAATATATCTTGGGGGATTTAGGCCTTGAAATGTTTTCAACTCCACGGGAGAGTACTTTTTGTGTACTTACTTTTACAGTAATTTACATCATAATTCCAATGTTGTTTTCAAAACATCAAATGCAGTAATTTCATTGGCTAACAGCAACTTCTGGTAAAAAGTTTATAACTTGATAAATTTCTTTCATGACATCGTGCGTATGAATACGTACGCATGCAATATAGCCCATGATGGTTAATTTCAAATGGAAAACCTCATATTTTCTGCATTACTTTTGAATTATAAGTAATAAAGGTTATTTTGATGTAATTTATCAATGTGTAAACTTGTGCGATTCACTCACAAACTAAATAGGACTTTATTTAGTTTGTGAGTGAATTGCCTGACTTTACACATTGATAAATTACGTAAAAATAACTTTTATTACTATAATAAATGGACAAATACATTGTATGAGTTGTGTATACCTTGAAAATTTTCCCCTAGGTCAGACAAACCTGTGCAGTTGGAACAGTTTACCAGGTTGGGATCAATCACCCAAATCAGTTATAATATCACATTTTGGATATATTACCCCAAATGGTATAGGAATTTATGAAAATTTACTGTGCAAAAAAATGAATTTTTGGATTTAAGCGAAAATATTACAAAGTGCAAATGATTACATACGATACACTTTGGTCCATATACTGTTTTTGGATTGACCTGCCTGTCCATATATTGCCATATGGCCCTCAGTGTCATGAACAATTTCTTAATTAGTTGCCTCAATCTCACTTAAAGAACCATTGGAAATATCAAAATTCCTAACAGCTAGTTTTTATACGACCACAAAATTTTTGTGGTCGTATATTGGTATGACGTTGGCGTCGTCGTCGTCGGCGGCATCCGAAGAGATTTGGTTTTCGCACTATAACTTTAGTATAAGTTAATAGAAATCTATGATATTAGCTTGGTGTAAGGGAGGTAATCCAAACACATTTAAAGTAAAATATTGTGTATGATTCAATTATGTATAAAGAAATGTAGATTGTCTTGGGGTGATTTATAGCTGTCAATTTATTTTTAGAAGTTACTATTAATTAATATTAATTTTAGCAATATGTCATTTTCTATTTTAAGACTTCAATGGTGTATTTAAATGGGTAATTATGTTTGCAAACTCCATGAGAAATTTGAATAGGGATTATGACCTTATCTTGAGTGAAAGAATTTTTTTTTTGGAAAAAGGGAAAGGTGGGGGGGGGGGAGGGGGGTGAAAATTTAGGGGGTAAATAAGAAATTGTGGAGGGGGGGGGCAATTTTTTCTCATTTCAGATTTCAGAAATTAAAAAAAATTTCTTCAAACATTTTTTTTTTGCAAAAAAGGGTTGGAGGGGGGGGGGGGGGTACAATAAGTTTTTTTTTTTTTTTGGGGGGGGGGGGGGGGGGAAGGGTCAATACGCAATAGCATAGTGTATTTTTTTTCTCAATTCATATTTCATAAATTAAAAATTTTTTTTTTAGGAAGAAAAGTGTTGGGGGGGGGGGGGGGGGGGTTTACAATAAATTTTATTGTTTTTTGGGGATTTTTTTGGGATGGGGGGTTAATGTGCAACTTCATAGTGTATTGCACAAAAGCTAAAAAAGTGGTAAATTTTTTATTTTTTGGGAGGGGGGAGGGGGGCAATTCTCCACAGCATATTGTATTGCACAAGAAGCAAAAAATTGAATATAAATTCAAATCATATGACCAATTCTAAGTTCTTTGATATCAGTTATTCTGTGTCAGAAACCTATTGTGTGTCAAATATTTAAAGAAATTTTCAATTGCACAGTATTGCGCAATAGCAAGAAATTGATATGTGTGCCCTGTTATCAAAACTTTATTATTAATAAATTCCATTGGAAATTTGCCAATAATTTTAGTTTAATGAACTTCATTTGAAATTTGCCAATATAAAATGTGCTGATGAAGCTTTTTTGTTTATCTCATCTAAACTGCTTTTAAATTATGTATACGTATTTAAAATTTGCCATCCATGACTATGATGTCATTTTCTATTTTAATACGTTTATGGTATATTTAAATGGGCTGTTATGGTTGCAAAGTATAAAGAAATTGTTGGGGGGGGGAGGATTTGAAAACAAAATTTAGTGGGTGTAAATGAGAAATTGGGAATGGGGTTAATTTTTTTCTCATTTCATATTGCATAAATTTAAAAAGATAATTTCAAATTTTTTTTAGCAAAAATAAGGGGGGCAGGGGTTACAATAAATTTTATTGTTTTTTGGGGTTTTTTTTGGGAGGGGTTGGTCAATTCGCAACTTCATAGTGTATTGGGGGAGGGGGGGCTATTCAGGGTTCAACATCTGTGGTCGTATCTAGCTGCGCCCCGCTGAGCATTTTATTGTTGAATGAAGAAACATGAGTGCCAGGATAAGGCCAATGTTAACTTTTATCTTGGTACAATCCATGTAGCTTGCTTATAACAAAAATATTCCAGTCATTCAAAAGTTGAAAACTGACAACAAATGACACAAAACATGTATATAAAAATTAAGATTTGGGAACAGACCCCCACCATCATATGCAGATATGCCCAATGTAAACAATAACTGTAGTGGTAGCCTTAAGCCACCTGATGAGTACCCTTGGCAGGGACGAAACAGTTTACCTTAGGAAATGTTACATTTATATATTATCAATCAAATAATTCTCAGTATTGTCAAAATGATTGCTCTTAGTTCTTGGTTTAAATACCTATTGTAATAATATGATGCTGCTTGTATCTTGAGTCCTATAACCTTATGAAGAAACTTCTTATGCATTGAGTTTGATAAGAAAGTCATAGTTTATATTTCAACCATTTTTGGCTGGAAGCTAAAATTATAGCTTTATTCTTTCACATGTTATAATTCATGGCTTCCTGATTTAGAACTCCATTGTTTTATGAACACATTTTTTTATATGTATAAATAGATTTATATTGTCATCTTCTAATCAACAGGGAAGGATATTGACTGCAGAAACTGATGAAGATGTTAAAGATCTTAAATGTGACATTGATACTGCAGAAATATCAAATTGCAATTTAATTTTTGCTCATCCTGAAGCCTTCTTTTGTACATCAGAAGGAAATGATCTTTTGCATTCTTCTAGGTATATAACTATTTTCAGAAAATTTTCCAATATGGTTTATAAATTTGTTTTTCCCATTATGTCGAATGACTCTTCAAATCAATTATTTTCTGTATTCAAGTAGTTTGCTCTATTAATTAATCGCTTGCT
Source organism: Mytilisepta virgata (assembly GCA_028015205.1). Classification (NCBI taxonomy): domain Eukaryota; kingdom Metazoa; phylum Mollusca; class Bivalvia; order Mytilida; family Mytilidae; genus Mytilisepta; species Mytilisepta virgata. The sequence goes on from CM051513.1 coordinate 26,883,982, forward strand.
GCCTTTTACAGGTGTGAGTATGGTGCTAATTACCTATAAACACAGATTATGATAAAAAAAATTCAGGGTTTAATTTCAATTATTGAAGTACAAGTTAATGTACTTCCAAATGGACAAACAGTAAGTAAACTAATTCATATTAATTTTAACTGATTTATTGTAGTTTTACATCTTCAGTAAAGGCAATTGTAACTGACGAATGTCATAAAGTTGCTGATTGGTATGTAATATCTATCTCTGTGTATTATTTTCAGATTGATTTTGACAGTTTTTGACTGTTTGACAATAGCAAAATGTCCTTTAGATATAAATAAATACTCATCCTTATCTTTTAATTGAATTTTTGAATGCCTGGAAACTTTCTAAGAAATAGCATTTTCAATTCAAATTCAAAATTGGAAAAGAAAGGATACAGGGTATCTTTCCATGACACAAAATCAGTAAAAATCTCAAAAAAGGAAAGGAACAAGTCTTTCTTTTTTGTTCTTCAACTGAAAGTTACTGTGAGGCTTCTATGCTTATTTGATCATACGTGTGATCAACATTATCATTTCATGCTTTAAAATGTACATGTATGCTATTGTAATTTTGCAAAGTATGTGTACAATGTAGTTTTTATGCCCCACCTACTATAGTAAGGAGGCATTATGTTTTCTGGTCTGTCTATCCGTTTCTTGTCCGACCCATAATTCTGAACTGTAGAACTTAGGTCGACCAAACTTGGTATACAGATTCATCATGGAATGAGGGTGTGTCATAAACCCAAACAGGGCCTCTGTGGCCGAGTGGTCTAGGTAGTTCATCATGATTACTAGCCTGTCAACACTGAGGTTGTGAGTTCGAATCTCACCTGTGGCGGTAATTGAATGTGTGTGTGTCACATGCCAACATCACTTCACCATAACCTGATTTTGACCCCTGTAATTGTAAACTTGCATTTTTATTTTTTTAACATGAATTAAAACTCGCATTTTGAGAGTCATCAGGGATTTCCAATAATGAATTCGGTTATATTAACAACTTGCATTAACATGCATATGCAGGGGGTATTAGTCCCACTATGCGTACAGCTCTAGTTTCCAATAACAATACATTTTTGGTAAAGACTAAATTGTATCTCATTGATATTTTGTTGTTGTCTTTATATTTTCTCAGCTTGGCATGATGTATGTTGGAGTTATCAATATTTTAATTAGAATTTTCTGATACCATTTTAAATGTGTTGATACATGTAAAAGAAAGTGTTAAGTATAAGAAAGGCAAAAGGTGAGTACCAACTTCATAAAGTCTTCATTTTTTTCTAGCAGTACATACTACTGCTGTTTGACTACTTTAACTAAGGCTCATAAGTCAGTGCTTTGGGACTGATATATATCACACTCTGCAGACAGTTCTGCAAACCATTACAAACTGATATGAAATCTGCAGATTTCAGATCATATTCTAATGGTAAACGTGGATATTTCTTACCGAGGAGCCAGATTTATCCGCCGTTTGCAGAACTGTATGCAGGGTGTGTATATGATCTATAACATATTTGGTAATAAAAGTGCCCATAACAGCATTTCATACTGATTGGATTGTTATATTTAATGTCTCTGTCTGTGAATTTGGATAATAAATTAGTTTTGCATTTTCTAAATAATGTTTAGAAGACACCATCCATTGTATTAAAATTACTATTACCAAGTCAAAAATGTATCTTTCATGTAAGATGGAAGTTATTTTTATATAGCAGCAGTTTTCATTTAAATGTGTGAAATTGGTATAAATCTATGTTGGGCAATAGCAAGAAATGTATTGCACTTATATAATATATGTAGATTGTGTAATTCCTATATGAAATAAGATGTGGTATGATTGCCAATGAGAAACCTCTCAAAACCAAGACCAAATGTTGTTGATGAAAGCAATTACAGGTGGCCAACAACACGGAGCCTTTCCCCACACTGCATAGCAAGCTATAAAGGGCCCCAAAATGACCAGTGTAAAACAATTTAAAACGAGAAAACCAATGGCCTGATTTGTATACAAAAAAATAAACGAAAAACAAATATGAAATACAGCAACAAATGACAACCACTGAATTACAGCCCCCTGACTTGGGACCGGCACATATAGTGTTTTTATGCTGATGGATTATAAAACACTTTGCATTCAAAGTTAATAGTTAAAAAAATTCAGCATAAGATATTTGTAGTTTAAATATATTATTTTTACTGTGTTTGCTTTAACTTTTTTTTTCATTTATGTTTCCTGTAAATCACTAACAAAATACATTATAAATAAGTCTGTATCTGTGGGAAATACACTTGCTGTATGTTGGTTCGAATCCAACTACAGACAAACAAATGTATATTAGTCCTGCTTTTAACATTTCAACTGTGAAAGCATTTTTTTCCATATGTTTTCCACTATTGTAAGGAAAATGTATTTACCATATGCAAATTACTACAATTAGGAGATAACTGTATTGTATTTTATTATTTGACGGCATCATTTATTTGAATGATTTGATGGTCGGAAATTGAGTTTAATGGCGACGTGTTAGCGGAGCCAGTAAACGGATATATCCGACCATCAAATTATCAATTGATGCCGTCAAATAATAAAATACAATACTTTTATCTCCATTGTAATGCAGATGTTAAAATATATCGCTTTAAAACGGAAATTTTCAGAACGTCTGGGCTTGCAAAATAATTTCATGGCATCAATTGTGCATTTGATGCCATGAGATTTTCAACATTGTCCAATACGAATCAGTGTTACAATCAGTATTGCATTACAATGTATAAGTATGGCAAATGGTGGCAAACAATTAAATGCTTATAATTAAAATGTAAGAACCATTCATGTTACAATGTAGAAAAAAATTATTTCACAGTGCTTTGCTTCCCTGTATTTTGGTGGTGGTGTTTTTGACTTCAACATTGAAATGGTAGTACATGTACATGTAATAATTTTATTTTTCATTTCTTTTAACAGGGGAAAGTCTTTTCGTAAGGGTTTTCAGCATTTGAAGGAGCTTCCGGGATTTTTTCCAGGAGTACCAAGACTAGGGTTAAGTGCCACCATCACTATCAAGAATGAGAAGGCTGTAATAGCATCAATTGGGATGATGAATCCAACAGTGGTTAGGGAGAGTCCAGATAGGAAGAACATTTTTCTTGATATCCAAATGAAAGAGCCATCACTTGACGTCTATGAGTCATATGAAAATCTATACAAGCCCATTTGTGATGATTTGTTGAAAAACCCTGAAATTTTCCCTGTAACCCTTTTTTTTATGCCCTTACAATATATAGGGAATGCAGCTGGTTACTGCAATTACATATTTAAAAGACCAACCCTGGATTCTTGCATATATGGTATTTTATGTAGTGGGCAAGATGAAGGAGTGAAAAATCATGTAATTAAAGAATTATCAGGTGAGAAGCCAAAAATTAAACTTGTGTTTTGCACATCAGTTGTAGGGATGGGCTTTAATTCCCCTTCCATTGAGAGAGTCATTCATGCTCGACCTCCGAGGTCAATATCAGACTATGTTCAGGAGATAGGTCGTGCTGGTCGCACTGGGAAATCTTCAACAGCACTTTTACATTACTGCAATAGAGATATTGCTGCTAATGTTAAAGATATTAATGATGACATTATTGGTTTTTGTAAGGAAAAAGGTTGTCTCAGAGAGTATGTTCTGAAACAATATGGTTTTCAAAAATCAGAAATAGAGCTTCATCAATGTTGTTGCAATTGTAGACCACAGTGTTTGTGCATTGAATGTCAGATGCTCAGGATAGATGTGTAAAACTAAGGCTATGAGCAGCCTCTGGTTTATTTTCATATAGCATGAAATAGGTAAAATGCAACATAAAGTTTGTTCTAAACATACATTAAGATAACTTCAAACATAATTTCCTTATATATGAACAACTTACATTTGAGTAGTTAAAAAGCTCACAAACAATAAATGGAATGAATGAAAGTTACAATGTACATAGCTTAAATATTTTCTATTCAATACACTAACATTATTTAACTTTTTCATCTAATCTTATAATCATTTTGCTTCATACAAAAGGTTCCTTATATACAATACCAACTGCCCTGAGAAACTAGAAATACTGTGAGCAAAGCTCACTAATTGATACCCCCGCACCCCCTATCCCAAGGAATGGCAAAGTCAATGTTTTGCTATGGAAAACCCAAAAAGTTGGTCAGATCAAAATCTAAAATAGGAGGTGCACTATGGCATCATGTGATAAAGATTCTCTGAAAGTCTCATGGAATTCCCTTTAGTGGTTTAGGAGGAGTTGCGGATGGCATACTGGTACCCCCTATCACAATGAATGGCAAAGTCCATGTGTTGGTATGGAAAACCCCAAATGTTGGTCAGATCAAAATCTAAAATAGGAGGTGCACTACAGCATCATGTAATAAAGATCCTCTGAAAGTTTCATCAAATTCCATTTAGTGGTTTAGGAGGAGTTGCGGATGGCATCATGCTACCCCTATCACAATGAATGTCAAAGTCCATGTTTTGGTATGGGTAACCCCAAATATTCATCAGATCAAAATCTAAAATAGGAGGTGCACTATGGCATCATGTAATAACGATCCTCTGAAAGTTTAATCAAATTCCATTCAGTGGTTTAGGAGGAGTTGCGGATGGCATCATGGTACCCCTATCACAATGAATGTCAAAGTCCATGTTTTGGTATGGGTAACCCCAAATATTCATCAGATCAAAATCTAAAATAGGAGGTGCACTATGGCATCATGTAATAAAGATCCTCTGAAAGTTTCATCAAATTCCATTCAGTGGTTTAGGAGGAGTTGCGGATGGCATCATGGTACCCCCTATCACATTGAAAGTCAAAGTCCATGTTTTTCTATGGGAAACCCCAAAAATTGGTCCGATCAAATTCTAAAATAGGAGGTGCACAATGCCATCATGGGATGAAAATTCTCTGAAAGTTTCATCAAATTCCATTCAGTAGTTTAGGAGGAGTTGCGGATACAAAGGTCGGACGGACGGACGGACGGACGGACAGATGGACGGACGGACGGACACAATGAATACTATATACCCCGCTTTTTTCAAAAGCGGGGGTATAATAAATACTTAAACATGCACTAATTTTGAAGGACAGGCCAGCAGTTACCATGCTTGCATAAAATTGTGAAAAAAATTATATTGAAAACAACATAGCTATAATGTCATATGGTATTATTTTTTTTTCAAAATCTTTTATCTGAGATACAAATCATTATTTTCTACTCTTTAAATTTCTTTAAAATTTTTAATTAGACCTCTTTGAATATTTGAATCTATATGGAAATTTTGTCTGTATTTTTATATTTCAATCCTAATAATTTTTAATGGCACAATTTTTTTTAATTGAATATTTAAGGGAAGGAACTTTTTGTAGTCAAATTATCAAAAAATAAATTTTTTGGTAAAAAGTAACAATTTTTTAATTTTTAAGGAAAAAAAGCTTTCCCTAACAGATATGAATACTTAATACTTACAGATATTTGAATTGGTTGTAGCAATTTTCACTGACTTTACTACATGAGATTGTTGTGCTTAGAAACACATTGGCAAATAGATGCAAAAATATCTAATTACTCATTTGTTTTGTGAGCCAGTACACATTTTGCAATATATGTTGAATCAGTCAATTTTATATAAAAAGAAACAATTTAACAACAATATATATATTGCATATTAATGAAATTAAAAAAAAATATCACAGTCAATGCTTAATTTTTGCTTTAAATAACATGATAACTTAACGACAAGCAACAAAATAGTTCCAGACTATAATAAATTAAAGAATATGTCAAAAATTCACACAACTGTATGATTTATATTTTTCAATTGACAGCACTTATTAAACAAGAGTTGACACACAAAAATGTCTCGCCTGTCGTGTATTTCTAATGAAAGTAAATGCTATCAGACATATTGCATACAGTATTCGAAAAACAGGCCAAAACAGAAAAACTTAACTATAACCACTGAACCATGAAAATGAGGTCAAGGTCAGATGACACCTGCCAGTTGGACATGTACACCTTACAATCCTTCCATACACCAAATATAGTAGACCTATTGCATACAGTGTTCGAAAAACAGGCCAAAACACACCACTGAACCATGAAAATGAGGTCAAGGTCAGATGACACCGGCCAGTTGGACATGTACACCTTACAATCCTTCCATACACCAAATATAGTAGACCTATTGCATATAGTATTCGAAACTAGATGGAACTTTATACACAAAGTTATACTTCTCCCCCCCCCCCCCCTTCCTGTTTGTCTATCCCCTAATTAAAACATTAGTGATCAATCTGAAAATATGAGGTGGGCAAGTTCTTATATATATGGCGAGTCTAGATATTGCAGTTGCTGAAAAATGGACTGTAAAAGAAAAAAATTGACAAAGTCACTGAACCATGAAATTGAGGTCAAGGGCACATGAAAGGTGTCAGACTGGCATGTACCCATACAGATCTTGCTATAAGCCATGTATGATGAGTCTATTCATTGTAGTTGCTGTAAAATAGACTTTAAAGAAAAAAATTGACAAAGTCACTGAACCATGAAATTGAGGTCAAGGACACATGACAGGTGTCAGACTGGCATGTACCCATATAGATCTAGCTATAGACCATATCTGATGAATCTAGTCATTGCACTTGCTGAAATATAAACTTTTGAGGAAAAAATTGACAAAGTCACTGAACCATGAAATTGAGGTCAAGGGCACATGAAAGGTGTCAGACTGGCATGTACCCATACAGATCTTGCTATAAGCCATGTATGATGAGTCTATTCATTGTAGTTGCAGAAAAATGGACTTTAGAAGAAAAAATTGACAAAGTCACTGAGCTGTGAAATTGAGGTCAAGGACACATGACAGGTGTCAGACTCCCATGTACCCATATAGATCTTACTATATACCAAATATGATGACTCTAAACATTACAGTTACTAAGAAAGGGACTTGAATGTAAAACTATGTCGCAGATTTTCGAAGTTCACTGAACCGTGCAATTGAGGTCAAGGACAAATGACAGGTGTCAGACTGGCATGTACCCATATAGATCTCACTGTAGACCAAATATAATAACTCTAGGTATTATAGTTTCTGAGAAAAGGATTTGAATGTAAAACTATGTCGCAATGTTTATGTGGGTATTGAACCATGAAAAAAAGGTCAAGGTCATCTAAAAATGTGCTGCTGAAAAGGTCATCACTTCATGCACCTGTGGACCAAAGATGAACATTGTAAGTATTATACTTTAAAAGTTATTAAGGTTTTACAAAAAGTTAACGCCGTCGCCTTCGCCGTCGCCGCCGGATTGCTATACCTATGTCTCGCTTCCAGCGACTTTCGTCGCAGGCGAGACAAAAAGTATAAATAGGTTAAATAACTTTATCTAAAGCTGTTAAGATGTACAAGAAATGTATTTTCTTTCAATTGTAAACTACATCAATGGTACATGTATGAAAAAATAATTTGTAAAACAAAAAGACAATTATTTGAAGTCTTCCAATTATACATTCTTACTTCCATACAATTGACTACATATTTGGTTTCATTACTTATTGCAGATAAGGCATGGGATCTTAAATTCATCTCATTAAATTTGATTATAAATTAGAAGATGTGAGGGTTCAAAGATGATCTAGTTTTCATTTATAGCAATGTAATCATTTCTTGTAAGATTAATAAGACTAGAAACACTTGAGGTAAACATGCTATAATAGTATTAATGTAATTCCATTGTTGAAATACACACATGCTATATTATTAGTATTAAATTCATATTCAAGCACAATAACAGTACTTGTTCTGACAAGCAAAGAAACATATACAACAAGTAAAAATTTCATTCATTACACATGAATATATCACAGTGACAAACTAATCAAAGGCAGATACACAATGATATAGAATCAGAATATTCATTGGTCCAAAATCCAAAACACAAGGATTGTCACCAAAATATAAAAAACAATAACATAAAATTGATTAAAGAAACAAACATGTATTAATATACATTCAATCAAACCTTGGACCCATGGCTCCATCAAATTTCAATTTAATATAAAGGAGTATCTATTAGACTAAATATAAATGTCATATATGTTAAATTATAAACGATTTTAAACAATGAATGGGGGAGATGTAGCAACAGGGACTCAGGAGTATGTGTTGCACCTTCCTCATAAACATCTGGTTAGAATCAAATTAGGACCAATGAAAAGGGGGAGCTGCAGCAACAGAGACTCAGAGTATGTGCTGCAGCTTCCCCACTCATCGTCAAACCATATCTTATTTAATCATACATTCAATTTGTTTTGTATAGCACAAGACTATTTATTGTTATTTTGACGGCCATGTTGTTCATCCATTGAACCAAAATTAGAAATTAAATAGAGGTCCTTCCATACATCATTCCTACCAACTTTGGTTACAATTCCCATAAGTTCCTTAGCAATACACAAAAACGACTTTTCACATAAGGTTTCAATGGAAACTTTTAACAGTCGCAACCATCGGTTCAGCAGATGAATCTCAACCAAAAGTGTACTTTTGTTGTCACCAATCCTCCAAAGTTTCAAAACATTTCATCACATAGTTTCAGAGGAGAATATTTTTAAAATTGGCCAATGAAATCAAAAAAGGCTTCTGACCGCCATGTTGTTCTTCCATCTGGAATCAAAGAGAGAAATTTAACAGAGGTCTTATAATACATCATTTGTTCCTGAGCAATTAACAAAAGTCTTTTTCCATATGGTTTCAATGGAAACATTGAACAGCCGTAGCCATTGGTTGAGCAGATGAATCTCAACCAAAATTTGATCATTTATAGAGGGTATTGTTGTCATCAATCCTGCAAAAGCTTTAAAACATTTCATAATGTAGTTTCAGAGGTGATTTATTTTTTAACTTCAACATAATTTTTGTTGAGTGTCTGTACATGTTTACTAGTGTGTATATTGGGTGAATGGTGATACTTTAAAATTTAGTGATAAATGTAATATGAAAATGGGTCAAAGTCTCAAATGGCCAGATTGCAATATTGTGACTAATCAATGTAGAATGTTTATGATGTAAGTTGGAAATACATGAAGGGGAAGAAGATTTTTTTCTGAAATATCTATCAAGATTAAGACAGCAGGAAGAGTGTCACGACTTTGATATACAGCTATTTTCAGTATTCATTGTGTCCGTTTTGTAAATCTTGCTAGAAAATAATTATTAGTTCCAAAGTCCTAATAAATATGAATAAACATCTTCAAACAGTTTCATAACAGCAGGTGCACAACTTCAAGATGTGTACAATATCTTTCTGCAAAGTCTATGGGATCTGGATTGGAAACTGTAAGAGTAATTGATAACACTTGTATACTCTTTCATAAAATTGGCTGAAAATGACTATTAGTTCCTAAGTCTGAAAAATAAGAAAAAAATCCTCATCCATAAAAGAAGGTGCACAAGTCTGAAAAAAATGAGAAACTATACAACTGTGAGTACTATATATGCTGGATTTGGACATCATCAAATCTTGCAAAAATGGCATTATAAATGAATTTTATGAGAATGAAGATAAGAACAAAATATAAATATAATAAAACTTACAGATAAAAGATCTTGCTTGATATGCCAAAGTTCACATGTGACTGGGGACAAATGTTCAAAACGACCCTTTGGTGTCAAAGCTAAATGTCTTATATTTTTGGCATTCTGAAGCCTCTCTCTGGTCAGCATATCTCCTCCCAAAATAACCCCATACCTATCTAACATATCTGTATTACCTGTTAAAAACAATATGGTTTTTTTTCTTTTTTCAGTGATGAAGGTTACCTATTGGATTATGTCATGCATACCTAATTAAAATCTATTAATAGATAATAATTCTGATTTGACGATCATCATTATAACCCTACTTAATGTTTTTAAGGAAATATAGAGCTGTGTTGTAAAAAAAAAGTGACAAGGAAGTTCAAGAGAGCATTACTTAAATTTGACTGTAATGTACAATGTGTATGAATAAATGAAAAGGCCTATATAACTTTTTGATTGTATCAACTCCTTACAGATGTAGTTGATCTATAAATTCAGAAAGAACATTATTTATTTTTAACTTTCAATGCATATTTCAGTACATACCCACACCATTTTGATTTATATGAAATATTGATGTTAATAATTAAAAGATGAAACACTAATTAATATAAGAAAAACTACCTACCATAAATGCAATTAATTTTTACTAAAAGTCCTTCCAAATACATGAAAACATGTTTATAAACCATATACAATGTCTGCTGATTACATAATTACCATATGCCTTTGTGTGTAGTTCAATAATTTGATCCTCATAATCACTCATTATATTCAGACAATCTTCATTTTTTGATTCATCCTTGAACATAATTTTTAATGTGAAGACCTGTTGTTTCTTTGACATGCTGTCACTATAACTTAAAGTGAAAGAATATTCAATAGCACTGACTTCAAAAGTGCAACAATATTACATATGTATAAATTTAAAATAAAAAAGACTGTCTGGTGAAGATATTGGTAAAAATAAGATCGTATGTTTGTTTGGTGTGCTGCACTGTGTTTTATACTGCAATTGTTCTATTTGAGGTGTCATAATGCATTGACTGTGAATTTTTTTGTGATACAAAGTCACTGACAGTATAAGGCCTTATTTGTAATGTTGGTAATGATTTGCCATAGAGTTTTATTTATGAAATCTGCTTCAAATTCAAAATATTGGTTTTTATCTAAAATTTAGTGTGTATTTGTTAGAAATACTGATAAATATGTAAATTTAACCAGACGATACAAACTGTACGATACAAAACTTTGTATTGTAAATATGTGTGATACAAATTGTACTTTTGTCAGAACTAATTACGTGACGTCACAATGTAAGGAATGCGGGAAAATACATTTGACGTCAAGAACTATTTGAATTGTGTAAAAGTCTTTTTGTTCAAATAATAAATCAGTGAAATGTCACGGTATAACAGTTTTTCATCCTGCAATTGCCCAAATAAATTTTATATTTTCCAACAATGACTATGTATTGTATATATATGACTGCCAAATTTCAGATAAACCAATTATATACCTACATTTATGTGTTGTTTCAACTATTTGTATCACATCTCGACAGTTATATATAACCAAATCACTTTCTCGGGCTGATACAAATAGTTGTACCAACACATAATGTATGTAATGTTTATTTACCCAAAATATTTCATTTAGAACCATTGTAGGAGTTTTTTCGTCAATGATAGATGTTATAAACATAAAGAAACAGCAAAGCATGTATCGATGAATTGTTAAAAATAAATATGACAACTTTTTGTCATATTTCAAAGTTAATATTGGTACCGATGTGGTATGTGTTGTGGTATTTTATTTTTCAGCCATTGAAATTCATCACTGTCACAAAGAAGACGACCTATCAAGACCTTCTTTACATCATTCATCTTGATGGTTTCACTCTCATTCAAAACAAACATTTCTGCATCTATGTCTTCTAATTTAACCTGAAAAATCAATTTTACATAAAAATAAGTCAAAATATTCCCACAATAATATCCATTTGAAGGTATTTGTTTCTGCATAAGTCCAGATGCTAAATACATTACAAGGAAACATGATGCAAAATAGCATTAACATTTTTGTCAAAATACTGGTAACCAATATCATGAAAAGATTAGTTAGAAAGATGTAACATTTCATGCTGTGCCATAAATATATACACACATAGAATGTCACCCTAAACGAGGATTATCACAGATATAACACATTTAAAATGCTAGGTTCATTAAACTTGCTTTCAACGTTTTAACTACTTTAATATTTAGTAAGTATGACATTTCATAACTTTAATTTAAAATTGTAATATTAGAATAAAATAGATTAGAAAGAAAATTGAAAATTTGTGGTAGCATTTTTCATGGAGAGTAATTCTATGTTCCTCTATAATAAGACAAAAAAATAAGCTTATACAATCTGTGTGAAGTGTTTTAAATACAAATGTGCATATTTGGCCTTAGATCTAGAAAATTTCCAGTACAGACTGGGATTTTGAAAAAATTGATGATTGTGATACAAGTTAAAAATAAGAGTCTAATAAGTAAAGTCCAGAAATACCAAAGGGATATTCGAAGGAGAGAAAAATCGTAACAACTGACAAACTCCGGAAAACAACAAATAAAACACACATATGCTCATTTTTTTTTATTTAGCAAAAGAATGACTGTCTCCAGCTCAAGAAAGAATGTGTGATTGAATGAAAACTTTTGTAAATGTTTCATTTGAAGTTCATTGGAATTAAACTTAATCAAATGTACAAGCTATGAAAAATAATACTCCACAAATTGAAAAAAGAACTATAGGCTCTCAAGAGCCTGTATTGCTCACCTGGACCTAACTTGTCCACCTTCATCAGGACTGAGAATTTATCTTGGCTGGTTTTCCCATAGGTACAATGTTAAACAATGTTGGGGTGTGTTGGCCATCTTAGTTGACATTCAAGGTTATCAAACACAATTCTGTAAGAGGACCATCTAAGGACCATTGCTGCCAGCTTTGGTTCCAATTGGCTTAGTGGTTTCAGACAAGAAGATTTTTTAATAAATTTTCCCATAGGGCCCTATGTTTAACTAAGTTTGGCTGTGGTGGCCACCTTGGTTGACATTCTGGGTCATCTGACACAATTCAGAAAGGACAATTTCTGCTAAGTTTGGTTCCAACTGGCTCTGTAGTTTCAGACATCTTGTATTTCATATTGGCATGAAAACATAAACTTGGTAGAGGACCATGTAAGGATCATTCCTGCAATGTAATGATTCAATTGCTTTGGTAGTTTAAGAGAAAAATGTTTTTGAAAGTTCAGCCAATTATAGTGCATAATTGACCTGGGTGGCCATCTTGGATTTCAGATCGGCACATAAAACAGAAACTTTGTAGCGGACCATGTAAGAATCAACACTGTAATATAACAATTTAATTGTTTTTGTACATTCAGAGAAGATTTTTTAAATTTCAGCCAATCAGATACTTAAGTGGCCCTGGCAGCCATGTTTAATTTTGGATTGGAATAAAAAAAATAAAATTTGTAGAGGACCATCCAATTAACATCCCAACCAGGTTTGGTTTCAATTGGCCATGGGTTTTGGAGAAAAAGATTGAAATGTGAAAAGTTAAGGGACGGATGACAGACGCAAAGTGATTACGAAGCTCACCCTGGCTTCAGCCAGGTGAGCTAAAAACACTGTAAACAAACGAGTAACCATGGCAAATAAGCAGCAACAAAAAACAGGACTAACTTCTGGGGTATTCTCAGAAAGACCTTTGTAGTTAAGTCTAGCAAAAACTGCATTGGATGCAAACCAGTGAATATCCTGGTTGCCATTGTCTGTACTTTGGTGGTTTGTTCTGATATACATATCTAGGTTATCACCAGTTATTTTCATTAAAGGGTTTGTGCGAATTGCTTCAACCAACATATTGTGTGAAGCACTAACAGCCTTATCAAGAATCTTTAGTTTTCCAGAACAGGAAAGGCTTAAAGACATTCTGTTCAATCTTCTGATGAACTGTCAAATAAAATATCAAAAGAAACATGTATGAAAATGTACTATCATAATTAGCAAAATATTTTTCATTCAAAGGTTTTAGTAGAATTAGTAATATTCACTTGTATGTATAACTGATTAGAAAGATTGTGGGTTATTAATCCATGACACAATATAAATTATACATGCACAGAAAAAGTAAGAAAGCAAAGGAATAGTAGTTTTATTGCTGTTTAAACACCAACACCAAAAGGGGAGATAAGCATTGTTAATTCAACACCAAAAAAGGGGAGATAAGCAATTGTGAAATCATTCTTTAATGATAAATAGTTTATATTTCATTTTCCATTTTATTTTCATGAAATGCCATTAAATAAATTATGTTTCTTTATTTATTCAGCTCTTCACCAAAAATTGATAAGGAACTAAAAACTTCTAAAAAAATTAAAAGCTGGTTTTCGCACAATTTGTAAATAATAAAAAATGCTTTCACAGTTGAAATGTTAATAGCAGGACTAATATACATTTGTTTGTCTGTAGTTGGATTCGAACCAACATACAGCAAGTGTATTTCCCTTAGATACAGACTTATTTACAATGTATTTTGTTAGTATAGAAAAGCAATACTTCAAGCTTCAAGCCAAAAAAAAAGGGATAGACATATAAAACGTGTTTGTACTGATTAGTATCATTTATTTCAGCATATACATAAATAAATTATATGATTCAAGATATTTAAACTAATTAGAATAATATTTTATCCTGCAATTAAATTTTGATCTTTAAATGTTTAAATAAATTAATTGATTTGGTCTGAAAATGGTTGAATTACCAAAAATAGGCTGTTGCATAAAAATCAAATGTTGTTTTTGGTAGGTAATAGAATGAAAATGACTGTTAATAAATTGTATATGCTCAAAGCACTTTTCTGGATTTATCTTCATCAGGAAGACTCTAAGCCAAGGAAATATAAATAAGAACAGATAAATATTTTTCTGTTGGTAACGTGCATAAGTTTATTTGAATACTAAAACATCTGACTGCAGGCTGAAAATAATATTTTATCAACTCCACTTGCCAAAAAATTAGAGAATTAAGAGTCTCTTAAGAGCCTGGAATTATTTTGTTGACCTTAAATCAATGATGGACACGGATGGCAGACACAAAGTGATGGCAATAGGTCACTTGTTATTTTAGGCCATGTAAGCTAAAAAACAAGACAATGCAAAATAAATTTAAGCAAAAAAGCACAGCTGAAGCAAAGCGAGTTGCAAAAATCATATTGCCTTATTTCCTTTTTATGAAGGCTTGTGCATAATAAGCTGTTCATATAATTTGCAATACCAAGACTGTATAATTAATGAATACTGTAATATGCAGTAAATTACTGAAGCACTACCCCAGCCATTACATACTTGGTTTCCTGCAAAAGAAAAGTCACTTATGTTGATAGTATAATTTGATTTGATTTCTTCTCTCTAACTTAATAAATACCTGATTGTTGAACCTAGAGAATGAAAAAAAATGTGATTGTTCATACCTCATCATTTGCATCTCCTTTTACAGCTAACAGAGTTAAACATCTCTGAATAACAGAGTTCTTGTTATTTCTAGAAAACATCAGGCAGGAGTATGCAACTGCAGCACTGGTTAAATGTCTGACTGTAATTTTGTCTCTATCTTTCACACATACTGATATCAGTGTATCAAGTAAATTTGGACAACTAAAGGTATTAAATAAAACAAGTAAATTCATATGAAACAAGTTCTATAAATGTATTTCAAAGGTTTAAGTAGAATTAGTAATATTCACTTGTATGTATATAAATTATACATGCACAGAAAAAGTAAGAAAGCAAACGTACAGTAGTTTTATTGCTGTTTAAACACCAACACCAAAAGGGGAGATAAGCACTGTGAATTCAACACCAGAAAAGGGGAGATAAGCAATTGTGAAATCATTCTTTATCCATGAAAAATTGTTTATATTTCATTTTCCTTTTTTTTCATGAAATGCCATTAAATAAATTTTTTCTTTATTTATTAGTTCTTCATCCAAAATTTATAATAAGGAACTAAAAACTTGTTTTAAAAAAAATTAAAAGTTGTTTTTTTTTCCACAAAGTAATACACAATTTGTAAATAATAAAAAATGCTTTCACAGTTGAAATGTTAATAGCAGGATTAATATACATTTGTTTGTCTGTAGTTGGATTCGAACCAACATACAGCAAGTGTACTTCCCTTAGATACAGACTTATTTGTAATGTATTTTGTTAGTATAGAAAAGCAATACTTCAAGCTTCAAGCCCAAAAAAAAAGAGGAATGGACATATAAAATGTGTTTGTACTGATTGGTATCATTTCTTTCAGCATATACATAAATAAATTACATGATTCGAGAGATTTAAACTAAATAGAATACCAGTTCATCCTGCAATTAAATTTTAATCTTTAAATGTTTAAATAAATTAATTGCTTTGGTCTGAAGGTATTAAAGAAAACAAGTAAATTCATACGAGACAAGTTCTGTAAATGTATTTCAAACAGCAGTAAAGAATTCTTTAACTAGAAGTTTACTGTAAAGTAATAATATGAGCTTTATGCACAAAATTTACTGTAAAGAATATTTTGTTCATTTAATGTATAAAATTTCAGTCAGTTTTTTCTGTGCTACTGTTGCAAGTTTTTTTTTTTTTTTTGTCATCAAAAACATTTACCATTAATTCATTTATTAGAAAAAATAGTACCTTTAAAATAATAATAGACAAAATTGTTTGCAAAATACGGGTAGTTTTAGGTGTAAAGCATAGAGAAGGGAATTCCAGCTTATGAACTTGTTAAAACTATATATCCCTGAAATAATATTTATGTGCTAGTTCCAGTCATGATCCTTTAACATTGTTACTATCCTCAATACATGTATTCCAATCAGAGATATATTGTAAATCAGGGTATTTAATGTCTATCTTGAATTGTATCACATTTTGCCTATTATGCAGTATGAGTATTGTTCATTTTTAAAAGCTGTACATTTACCTGTATCTGTTCCATTTAGTATATTGACAGTTGTTTCATTGACACATATGCAACATCTTTTAATTCATTCATTTAATGTATTCTATGCCTTAATTAACGAGAGTGTTAATATATAATACCGCATTTTCATTTCTTGAATAATGGCCATGATGATATCGTCTTCACTCATGTTTGTTTGACTGCTCGTTCTTAATATGCTGGCATAGTCATATTCTTTGTTATTTTTAACATTTAACATGTCTATGATATTTTTTGTCCTATCACTATAATTTAATTCCTGTTCATTATCTTCTTCTTCCTCTTCAGTATACAGTTTGCAAGAATACTCATGGTCATTTGGAACAATGCCATTCTGGTGGTAATATGAATGATCACTTAAAAAATAAGTAAAAGTATTTATATTATATTGTGTGCAAGTGAAAGATTACTGGAAAAGAAGAAAAATATGAATAGCATAAAATTTTACTATCTAAAGAGCAGAGACTGTACTTGTTTCAACAAGAGATAATTTGTATTAGTATCATTAAAAGATCAATATACTATTTTATTAAACAGTAAAAAAACGCTTTGTAATGAAAATGACTGACAGACAGGTCACAAACTTTATACCCCTTCGCTTCCTTGTATCATGGGGTATAATTACTAACAGTTAAACAAGAAGTTATATTTATAATAACAGCAGGGGAATAACATTTTGTAGGTAGTTTATCTTAGAATTAATTAAGACAAGTGAATTAGTTTGCTCAAATACACCAGAAAAAAAAAGAAAGAAAATGCAACGTTATTTACAGATTGATTAAATGATCCGTAACATGATATAAAAATATTTATGTTATACTCAGTAGTGTGTCTTTTTACTCCTGATGCTCCTTGGAAATCATCCCCTTGCAAAACTGTCTCATAATTGCTAAAATAAGTGAAATGGTATTTGTTAATGTGATATATTACATATGTTAGATATTTTTTTATTGTTATTAAACATTCTATGAAGGTTATACTATTTTTCTTGCTTTAAAATTGTAAAAATGTTTTAAAACCAATTTAATTGCCATATGGTATGTTTGGCTTGAATTACTAGTATATATACTCTGCTTTCAAAGATTTTTTTTATGGACAGCAAGTACAGTTGCCTTCAAATAAGCAATCCATGATAGTATAAGGTACATTGGTGCTCAAAGGCATTGCTGAGAACACAGTGTATGTTTTTTTATTAGATAGCTGTTCCATGGACATGAACTACATATCTATGATATATTCTGTTATGCATAAACTTAAAAATGCAGTGTCCTAGCCAATCAAAAATAAATAGGCACAGCTTCCATCAGCTCTTTCTGCATGCCCTTTTGTCATTATACATGAATTCCTTCACTATGCATTTTTGTTTTATGATGTAAGATTAATAATTTTTAATACAAGAAATAATTTTGACTACTAGAAGCAGTCTTTAAATAATATCAATCCAGCAAAGATATGTCAATAAATTTAATTTTTCATCTAAAAACATGTTAAACTTGTCACTTGTCAGACAAAAATTAGTGCTAATCTGCCATTCATCTGATAATTGTGCCCATCTTTCCCATAAACTAGCTGGAACTCTGAAATATAATGACGTCTTACTTACTCTGTTTTGTCTATGATACTTGCATCCCCTGCTGGACCAACTGTATGTGACGGAACAGGTGTTGGACTTTAAGTACAAATATGACAATATATATATTACTTTATTAAAACACTTTTTATGAACACATCGACAAAGCCTATAACATAAAAAAAACAATATATGTATTCCTTAAGCACCCTAATTTGTTACATTATTCTAAGTTCAATTGAATTGATCAATAACTGCCTTCCAAGTTAGGTAAAATAATTTTCCAATAAATTCTAACAAGTACATTTTAACATGGCATAATGTTTCCAGCATTTGAAAAAACAAATGAAATGCTACATGTAGTAATTAAGTTTTACAGTGTTTTTATTGTTAAAAATTAATTGAAGAATATATTTACAACTGCATGAAAAGTAAGTATACATTACAAATACTGTATCAAAATTAGATGTACTTACTCTATGATACCAAAGGTCCCATTCACTATAGAATCAGCTGGATGTGGATCTGGTGAAATTCTGAAAGTAAAACTATATTTTTTTATTGCATAAAGACCATGTTCAAATATCTTTCATTCAATATTATGTTCTATCCATGTATTGTTAATTTAATGAGAATATCAAAATGCTTCTTTTTGTTAATATATTTAAAAAGGAATCTTATGCTTACTTCAATTTCAAGTATTTTAATCCCAATTTTAACATTTCCATCAATTCTGTATTAAAAATCTACATTTATTTATCATGGGTAATATATTGAGCTCAAGGAATGCTGACAGAGTCATGTAATCAATGTTGATTTCAAAATGATATCAGTATGATTTCATGTAGGTTCTTTATTGATGGCAATATATTGACCTGAAGAAAAATACAAATCTTAATTTTAAGGAAAAGTTCACAAGTTGTGTAATAAGTTTATTATTAAAGAAATGATATGGCTTATACATCCATGACATAAAATCAGTACATGTATAGGAAAAATCATAGAAAACACAGGACCAACGGCACTTTTATTGCTGCTCTTATCTCAAAATTACAAGAAGGTCTTCAAATATGCATGCATTCTGAAATAAGTATGAAGATTCTTTTTTGCATCATTGGATAGCCGTATCATTGACATGTACCAACTTTTCGTTTCATATACATCTTAAAAAAAAATCATTCATCACCTATCTTTAAGAAATTACTATCTCAACATACTCTGATTCCTTTCTGGATTGATCTTCTGTAGTAACATGTTTTTCATTTCTGCCAAAAAATCATAAGATGATTCATCAGTGTTCATGTGCTGTACAAATGTATGGTTAATGAAGAATTTTTATCATTTATAAATCTAATGACTATTTTATATTATATTATAAGACAATGAAAGCTTGTTTATATAGTGAATACAAATATATAAACCAGACATTTTTCTAAATATGACTTAAAAGGACATGTAGGATACATTAAAAAAAATTAAAAACTGAAGGAATAAAACAAGAACATATTTTATAATTTAGAAAAGAGAGATTTGTCAAATTTCATGAAAATTAGAAGAAGTAATAGTAACTTGTTCATTGAGAAAAGAAGGCATAGAAATATTGATTTGGAAAATAGAATCTGTCCACTATGTACAGCTGAAGTGGATGATGAAATACATTTTCTATAAAATGTTCTGCACTTTCTGAGCAACTTGTTTCATTTTTCGAAAAATCTAACATTCATATTTCTCCATTATTTTCAGAACTATCTGACACAGAGAAATTTCATTTTATTTTTCATAATAACAAAATGTTGTGTTCAAAATACTGCCAAATGTATATTAAACGAAATGCTTTAGCTCAAGGGAAAATTTAGCAAATGTAGTAATGTATGTTAATGACTTTCAATAACAATTTATATCACAAATAAATATTATATCTATAGATATTTTTATAATCATAACAAGTATTTTTAAGTTGTGCATATATAATGTTTAAATGGTGCCCATCAGTCAGATCAGGATAGTTCGTATGTAAATTATAATTGATTTGTGGTTGTTGTTATATTATGTTTGTATTGTCATTGATAATAATCCTTTATTAGGATTTAATCGATAAAATTTGAATTTATTGTCTATAACAAATTTCCCAACATCATTACTTACCTGTTTATCTTCACTGCTTAATAAATAAATTTTGTTGATTGTCAAGTACATGTATTAATAAACAAGATAAATTTGGACTTTTTTTGGCAAACAAAATCAGAAATAAATTATATCAGGGCACAAGCACAGGCAATTGTCTCTGAAAAAAATTAATTTACTCAACTATATAAAAGGTATATATACAATTATTTTGGGTAATTCTGCACATTGTCCTATTTGGCGCATTAACATGAAAATGATTTGAATGCGATGAATTAAACGCTGCATCAAATTACCCGACAACATAGTATTTTATAAAGTGTCTGTTGATCCAGTATGGCCTACATTTGATTTCTACTTTCTGAAATTTACATAGATATGGCAAGAAATTAGTCCAAATCAATTTTGATATACCTGTTTTGTAACCAGTTACAAAATGGTGACAGTTTACCCAATTGTGAAAAGTATATATCTTATAGAAGTCTTTATTTTATAATTTTACATTACAGTTATATCTTTCTGAGGATTTCTTATAAAAGGGTAACATACAGTTACATATCTTTTTTGCCCTTATTTTATAAACTGGTTACATATCAGTTACAAATCTTTTTGAAACTTTCTTATAAAAGGGTTACATACCTTTTACAAATCTTTTTTTTCCCTTATTTTATAAACTAGTTACATACCAGTTACATATATTTTTGAGGCTTTCTTTAAAATGGTTACATATCAGTTACAAATCTTTTGTGAATTTCTTATGAAAGGGTTATACATACCAGTTAAAAATATTTTTGAGGCTTTCTTATAAAATGGTTACATATCAGTTACAATTTATTTTAGTCTTTATTTTATGAACTGGTTACATACCAGTTACAAATGTTTTTGAGGCTTTCTTATAAAAGGGTTACATATCAGTTACAAATCTTTTTGAGGCTTTCTTTCAAAATGGTTACATATCAGTTACAAATCCTTTTGAGGCTTTCTTATAAAAGGGTTACATACCAGTTACATTTATATTTGAGGCTTTCTTTTAAAATGGTTACATATCAGTTACAAATCTTTTTGGGGATTTCTTATGAAAGGGTTACATACCAGTTACAAATATTTTTGATGCTTTCTTATAAAATGGTTACATATCAGTTACAATTTATTTTAGTCTTTATTTTATGAACTGGTTACATACCAGTTACAAATATTTTTGAGGCTTTCTTATAAAAGGGTTACATATCAGTTACAAATCTTTTTGAGGCTTTCTTTTAAAATGGTTACATACCAGTTACAAATGTTTTGAGGCATTCTTATAAAAGGGTTACATATCAGTTACAAATCTTTTTGAGGCTTTCTTTTAAAATGGTTACAAATCAGTTACAAATCTTTTTTGCCCTTATTTTATAAACTGGTTACATACCAGTTACAAATCTTTTTGACGCTTTCTTATAAAAGGGTTACATATCAGTTACAATTTATTTTAGTCTTTATTTTATGAACTGGTTACATACCAGTTACAAATGTTTTTGAGGCTTTCTTATAAAAGGGTTACATATCAGTTACAAATCTTTTGAGGCTTTCTTTTAAAATGGTTACATATCAGTTACAAATCTTTTTTTGCCATCATTTTATAAACTGGTTACATACCAGTTACAAATTCTTTTGAGGCTTTCTTATAAAAGGGTTACATACCAGTTACATATCTTTTTGGGGCTTTCTTTTAAAATGGTTACCTATCAGTTACAAATCTTTTTGGGGATTTCTTATGAAAGGGTTACATACCAGTTACAAATATTTTTGATGCTTTCTTATAAAATGGTTACATATCAGTTACAATTTATTTTAGTCTTTATTTTATGAACTGGTTACATACCAGTTACAAATATTTTTGAGGCTTTCTTATAAAAGGGTTACATATCAGTTACAAATCTTTTTGAGGCTTTCTTTTAAAATGGTTACATACCAGTTACAAATGTTTTTGAGGCATTCTTATAAAAGGGTTACATATCAGTTACAAATCTTTTTGAGGCTTTCTTTTAAAATGGTAACAAATCAGTTACAAATCTTTTTTGCCCTTATTTTATAAACTGGTTACATACCAGTTACAAATCTTTTTGACGCTTTCTTATAAAAGGGTTACATATCAGTTACAATTTATTTTAGTCTTTATTTTATGAACTGGTTACATACCAGTTACAAATGTTTTTGAGGCTTTCTTATAAAAGGGTTACATATCAGTTACAAATCTTTTTGAGGCTTTCTTTTAAAATGGTTACATATCAGTTACAAATCTTTTTTTGCCATCATTTTATAAACTGGTTACATACCAGTTACAAATCCTTTTGAGGCTTTCTTATAAAAGGGTTACATACCAGTTACATATCTTTTTGGGGCTTTCTTTTAAAATGGTTACCTATCAGTTACAAATCTTTTTGGGGATTTCTTATGAAAGGGTTACATACCAGTTACAAATATTTTTGAGGCTTTCTTATAAAATGGTTACATATCAGTTACAATTTATTTTAGTTTTTATTTTATGAACTGGTTACATACCAGTTACAAATATTTTTGAGGCTTTCTTATAAAAGGGTTACATATCAGTTACAAATCTTTTTGAGGCTTTCTTTTAAAATGGTTACATACCAGTTACAAATGTTTTTGAGGCTTTCTTATAAAAGGGTTACATATCAGTTACAAATCTTTTTGAGGCTTTCTTTTAAAATGGTTACAAATCAGTTACAAATCTTTTTTGCCCTAATTTATAAACTGGTTACATACCAGTTACAAATCTTTTTGAGGCTTTCTTATAAAAGGGTTACATATCAGTTACAATTTATTTTAGTCTTTATTTTATGAACTGGTTACATACCAGTTACAAATGTTTTTGAGGCTTTCTTATAAAAGGGTTACATATCAGTTACAAATCTTTTTGAGGCTTTCTTTTAAAATGGTTACAAATCAGTTACAAATCTTTTTTGCCCTTATTTTATAAACTGGTTACATACCAGTTACAAATCTTTTTGACGCTTTCTTATAAAAGGGTTACATATCAGTTACAAATCGTTTTGAGGCTTTCTTTTAAAATGGTTACATATCAGTTACAATTTATTTTAGTCTTTATTTTATGAACTGGTTACATACCAGTTACAAATGTTTTTGAGGCTTTCTTATAAAAGGGTTACATATCAGTTACAAATCTTTTTGAGGCTTTCTTTTAAAATGGTTACATATCAGTTACAAATCTTTTTTTGCCCTCATTTTATAAACTGATTACATACCAGTTACAAATCTTTTTGAGGCTTTCTTATAAAAGGGTTACATATCAGTTACAATTTATTTTAGTCTTTATTTTATGAACTGGTTACATACCAGTTACAAATGTTTTTGAGGCTTTCCTATAAAATGGTTACATATCAGTTACAATTTATTTTAGTCTTTATTTCATGAACTGGTAACATACCAGTTACAAATGTTTTTGAGGCTTTCTTATAAAAGGGTTACATATCAATTATAATTTATTTTAGTCTTTATTTTATAAACTGGTTACATACCAGTTACAAATGTTTTTGAGGCTTTCTTATAAAAGGGTTAGATATCAGTTACAAATCAAACAATATAGGAACTGCATTGTACCTTCTCAAAAACCATTTCACACATTTAGACGAAATAATACTAGGGTTGTCCTCTTCTAATTTTGAGTTTTTTTTGCCAAGTTGAAATTCTTGAACATAGGAACCTATGGGAAAAATGTTTTAAAATGCTTCTTTTCTAAAACCACTTAGGCATTTAAGAACAAAATTTGCAGGAATGCTCATTTAAGAGTTCAATAAATTTTTTTTTTTAGCATTTAAAAAGAAAATTTGCTGGAAACCTCATTTAAGAGTCTTCTACAAAATTTGTTTTTGATATATCAGGTGAGCGGTACAGGCTCTTGAGAGCCTCTTTTTTTTTATGTCACAAACATTTCAATGTTTAATGAGAAATAAAGTTTAAGTATTATTTATTGCTGTATACATCTCATTCTATATGTAGTAATTACAATTACATACACACCATTTAATTGTTGATTCATTGACTACCAAACGTGAATTTTTCATTATCCCCGCACTTCGAATGAAGTTCGGGGATATTTGTAATCTGTCCGTTTGTCCATCCATTAGATAATCTTCTCTCCAGATCTCCTCGTTCATTTTTAACTTCACGCATTTAATTTCTATACAGTATTGTCACAAATTGTATGTAGAATAAGGTTTTAGAATTTTGATTTTCAAAATATGGGCCCACAGGGGTCGAATTTCAAAAATTGGAAATTTAAACTTGTGACCTAAACTCCTGATTAATTTCTCATTTTATGCTTTTAATTTCTATACAGTATTATCACATACTGTATGTAGATGCGCAATAAGGTTTTGGAATTTTGATTTTTAAAATTGGGGTCCAAAGGGGTTAAGTTTCAAAAATTGGAATTTCAGCTTGTGACCTTAACTCCTCATTCATTTTTCATGTCATGCATTTAATTTCTATACAATATTGTCACATACTATATTTAGATGCACAATAAGGTTTTAGAATTTTGATTTTTAAAAATAGGGGACCACAGGGGTCGAATTTCAAAAACTGGAAATTTTAACTAAACTGCTTATTAATTTTTCATTTTTATGCTTTTAATTTCTATACAATATTGTCACATACTGTATGTAGATGCGCAATAAGGTTTTAGAATTTTTATTTTGACAACTTGATGCCCACAGGGGTTGTATTTTGGAAATAGTAAATTTAAGCTTGTGCCATAAACTCCTCTTTCATTTTTCATTTAGATTTAACAAATTTATTCTTTATTTTCTGTAGATATGCGAAAAGGTTTTTAATTTTGAAAATCTATTAAGGGACAGAAAATGGTGAAATTGCTGATTTTGCTTTGTGTTTGGAAATGCTCATTCATTTTTTGTTTCAGTGGTTTCATTTTTGTATAATATTGTTCTTCACTATGAGTAGATGTGCAATAAGGTTTTCAATTTTGAAATTTGATTCAGGGTTCCAATTTTCAGACTGAAATTGTTAAATTGAAAATTTTTCACTGTTAATTGTTTTTTTAATTGTGCAGTGTGGGATTGACATTGTTTCTGATGGCACCAATTTGTAGTTTTATTTGCAAAATATCTTTTTATTAAAATAGATATCAAAAGTATTATTCTATTATAAATTATAACTATTTAAAAGAAATTTTCAATCCTGGATTCAATTGTAATTACTTTCTGTTTATAAAAGGTGATTGTATTATACTTGCATGGTTGTTTCTTCCAAAATGTTCAGAAAAATTTAAATTATAACTAATATGTCAAATTATGAATTGCGACTTTTTGTTCTAAATAATATGTCAAACTTTAAATTGTGATTTTCGTCCTGTGATTTTCTGTCATACATTCCAACAAAATACACTAAAGTGGTTGAAAAAATATGAGAATAAGATGCTGTAACTATTCCTATAATTGAATTTTTAAAATAATCAGTTAAAAAAAAAAAAAAAAAAAAAAAAAAGGAAGGAAAGGTTGAAACTAAAATGAAATCAATAGCACTAACAAAAATTTTAACGAAAAATATAAAAATGTATTTTATATAACTTAGTATATATAATTTGTCTCACTGTTTCTCCTACTAAAAAATAATTGAAATAAC
This sequence comes from Mytilisepta virgata, assembly GCA_028015205.1. Lineage (NCBI taxonomy): Eukaryota > Metazoa > Mollusca > Bivalvia > Mytilida > Mytilidae > Mytilisepta > Mytilisepta virgata. Next base: position 26,910,026 of record CM051513.1, read on the forward strand.
ATCACCTTGTAAGTTAATAAATACTCAAAATTTAATAGCTTTTATTCAATTCAACTGTATTTCTATCTGATTAAACAATTTGCTAAGCTGCACACCTGTATATTAAAATTTCAAATTACAGTTATAGGTGTCATAAAATTGATATTATTTTCACCTCATGTAGGACGGAAAGTCACAGTTAAAATTTTGTATAGTGACAAAATGTATAGGACAAAAAGTCACAGGACAAAAAGTCACAATTTGTTTTCTCCAATATTTTCAAGACCTATAGGACAAAAAGTCACAATGAAGAGATTGTAATATGAAAGACCACATGTTTTAGAGGGGTATAGGACAAAAAGTCACAATATTTGTAAATATTTTATAAAATTTGTCATTTATAGTATAGGGACCCGTATTAACAATGATTACAAACAAATTTTGGACTTTAAGTACAAATGTTAAAATATTCAGAATAATTGCAATATTAAACAAAAATGTTAAACATTTCACAATTAATTTTATTTAATTTAAATGGTAATTATAATTGCAATTTATGATATTTATTTTTATTACTTAAAAAATGCAAGGATGTCATGAACATTAATTATTTTAATTAGTATATCATAAAAGGGGGACATCATCTTGAAAAAGGAAACAATAATGTTTATATTATAATTAACTGATTGTTTAATTGGCTTCTGTTTGGCAGGATATATGCACCCTTTCTGGAAATAATGACAATTATGTTGTTTTAGTTAAAAAGCAGGAAAAACATCCTTATACTTTCATGTATACCTACAAAAGGCATGTATGTTTTGACAAAGCTTTCCTTCCCCTTATTGAAATCATGGCTTCCAATTTTGAGTAATAAACACCAGATGATGTTGTTTTTAGCAAAAAAGTATAAAAAGACTTGTATTTGTCATTTGGTTATCACAATAGTTGCTAATGTTTTCTACTTTATTTGTGATATTGTTATGTATTACATATGTAAATTGTTTTTATTGCAAAATGTAATATATAAAAGTTAAAATATCATTATGTATCAATTCAAAACACACTATAATAATGCAAAAACTGTGACTTTTTGTCCTATACCCAAGTCAATACCCAAGTCAATACACACAATAATAATGCAAAAACTGTGACTTTTTGTCCATCAAGGTAAAAATATTGATTGTGACTTTTTGTCCTGTGACTTTTTGTCCTAGGTGTTTTGTGATTTTTTGTCCTGTGACTTTTTGTCCTGTGACTTTCTGTCCGTTTACCTATTAAACAACTCTTTACTGCCCCCAGGTATTAATACACATGGTGTGTATTCTACAATTAGAAGCAAATATAAGGTATACATTGTATATAATAAAAAGATTTGTGTAGAAACAAATGTATTTAATAATGTATGTATAGAGTCTCATGCAAAAAATTACTTAATGTTTTGAGTTTCTAAGAAAGCCTAAAAAAGATTTGTAACTAAGATGTAATTATTTTATAAGTAAGTCCCCAAAAGATCTGTAACTGGTATGTAACCATTTTATAAAATAAAGACAAAAAGATTTGTAACTGGTATGTAACCATTTTATAAGAAAGCCTCAAAAAGATTTGTAACTGGTATGTAACCAGTTTATAAAATAAAGAGAAAAAAACCATTGTAACTGGTGTGTAACCATTTAATAAGAAAGTCCAAAAAGATTTGTAACTAGAATGTAATTATTTTATAAGTAAGTCCCAAAAAGATCTGTAACTGGTATGGGTTATAACCAGTTTATAAAATAAAGACAAAAAAAACCATTGTAACTGGTATGTAACCATTTTATAAAATAAAGGCAAAAAGATTTGTAACTGGAATGTAACCTTTTTATAAAATAAAAGCAAAAACATTTGTAACTGGTATGTAACCAGTTTATAATAAGGACCCAAAAAGATTTGTAACTGGTATGTAACTAGTTTATAAAATAAAGACAAAAAACCCATTGTAACTGGTATGTAACCATTTTATAAGAAAGTCCAAAAAAGATTTGTAACAGGAATGTAACCAGTCTTTAAGTAAGTCCAAAAAAGATTTGTAACTGGAATGTAACCAGTTTATAAAATAAAGACCAAAATATTGTAACCTTTTTATAAGAAAGTCTCGAAAAGATTTGAAACTGGTATGTATTTTTTATAAAATAGACAAAATAAAATTGTAACCGATATGTAACCTTTTCATAAAATATCCCCAGAAAGATTTTTAACTGTTATGTAACCATTTTATAAGAAATTCTCAAAAAGATTTGTAACTGGTATGTCACCAACTCAAAAATATATGTAACTGGTATGTAACCATTTCAGATTTTGACATGACTTGTGCTTAATCTGCATCGATGCTTTAATTTGGCAATATATTGTCACCATTTTGTAACTGGTTACAAAACAAGTATATTAAAATGGACTTGGACTAATTTCTTGCCATATATGAATTTACAAGTTACCTATAAATGTTCTCGCTCCAGTCTTTTATTTTCTTCACCATACAAAAACAAGAATTACATAGTGTTGTTTTTTTGGATGCAGGGATGTAAGTAGATATAAAATGGGTTGTAAATTTGTCAAAAAACGTTAAAAGGTCGAATTTTAAAGAATGGTATCTCCACGAATCTTTACTATAACAGGCATTGCAAAACATATTAATAATTAAAATTAGACGAAGAAATCCATATGAAAGTGTATAAATAGGCTATAATCCTTCCAAACCAGCTGTGTTTACATATTTAAAAGTTCATATAATCTCCAACAAAAATGCGATGCTTAGTATCTGGGTAAATAAATGTAGCATTTTAATGCGAATGTTGGTATCATCATAAAAATTAACAATTTCAGCTTTTTTTTTCATAAATGCATCTAAATTAAATTTAAATTTCGTTTAGAGATTGGGGGGAAAAAGTACGCAAAAAAAATGTATTGCAGAGTCAATATTGTGTAGTGGTGCGTAGTGGAACGGAACGGATATGAACTCTGCGCCGCCGACGCCGGAAACAGCATACCTATGTCTTGCCTTTTTGTCTCGCCTTGATGGCCGTCAAGGCGAGATAAAAAACGGGGGAAAATATGAACATTAACCAGGTAAAATAATACTCGTTTTACCGTACGGAATTAGACACGTTGTACGAAAATTGACTCCCTGTGTACAGAATTGGCCTAGATGGCAGTTAAATATCTAGCTTGGATGGTAGAATAAATTAAAAGAACTGATGATTTTCGATCAACATTATCCATGGGTGCTTTCCGACGTCCTACCATACTTTTCGTCGTTCGAATGCAGTGACTGATCTGGCCCCGATCTATAATACCATAACATATAATCCGATGGGAAAAATCTTTTATTTATTTAATATATATATTTTTTATATATATTATACTTGTTTTTCGATATTTTTTTTTTATATATATCTAATTTTAAATTATATACTAATTTCCTTGCTACCTGTATTAATATAATTGTTAATTCTATGCTTATTGAATTTTCACGCTCGATTTGACGGATCTCAGCGGGATCTTGCCGCGGAACATCAAAGGATTTTTACAAAATCCTTAATAACTTAAAAACCGATAATAATATCTTTACAAAACTTTCGATTTATGTTATTTATAATGATTAGAAACCATTAACAGGTCTTTTATTAATCTAAAACAAATGCATCATGTCCTTAGTGCACATTTTGGATCCTTAGTGCACTAAGGAGTCCTGTGTGGTGTTTAGACGCACTCGTATTAGACTGGTACCCGACCGTTATTTTTACAAGATTGACAATATATTTGTATATATGACGGAGCTCATACTGAATATTACGGCGGGGACTAGACTGGTTCCCGATCGCAATATTCAGTATGTTACACATATACAAATATAACGACCGGAACGGACTTAACGTAACCTTGAACTTGTTTACAACGCTCTTCAAAATGGTATTTCTAAACCAAACGCCGAACTTATCAATGATGGCGTCCCTGGAGACGCTCATTCATAGGATGAATGCCGAGATGTCCATTAAATATGATAATTTAAAAGAAAAACAGGAACAAGTCATAAGCCTTTGTAAATCCAGAGATGTTCTTGCAGTTTTTCCAACTGGATATGGCAAAACTGTAATAATTCAGGTTTATTTATAGTAAAATATCTGTCGAGATAAACTGCATCACACGTCTGTTGAGACTTGAGTATTGTGAAAGCTAAAATATTTTTTTTTATTTTGATGAGCATTTTTCCCCTCAGGTGTTAGTTTATTTAATCATCTGAATGTTGAAAAAAATGCCCATCAAAATCCAAAAAATATTTTAGCTTTCCAAAACAAAAACAAAAATGGATTTAGCTTTTATAAATATATTATATATCTATAATGTATGCCTCATTAAGTCGATTATATATCTTGTAGTTGATTGTAAGGCTTCCAATCAAGTAAAGTACCATTTATATATTTTCTTTGTGTGTTTCTTGCTCCATGTTACAGACTTATCAGTATCCTTCTCTTTTGTAATTAATATTTTGTTTTACTAGTAAACTGGTACTTGCTTCTTATTTAACATCAGCAGGCTGCATATACATCCTCATATTAGATACATGTATCATTTCAGGAATCAGAAACAGCTGTTTCACACGAACAAATTTGTATATATATATATTGAAATAAGAAGATGGAGTATGAGTGCCAATGAGACAACTCTCCATCCAAGACACAATGCAATTATAGGTCACAGTACAGCCTTCAACACAGAGCCTTGGCTCACACTGAACAGTAAGCTATAAAGCCAAAATAACCATCGGAAAACAATTAAAATGGGAAAACCAATGGCCTAATTTATGTACAAAATGATAAACAAAAAACACCTATGAATAACACCAAAAAATGACAGCCACTGAACAACAGGTTCGTTCCTGACTTGGGACAGGTACATATAAAATGTAGTAGCTGGAACACACAAATACAACCATTTTCACCATATCTATAATTTTTTTTTTAAAGTTTAAAGAAAATAAAATGAAATAGGTGTCTTGTTATTTTCATATAAACACATTAAAAGATATACATTCATAGCATGTAAATGTTCTTTTTGTTCTCAGGCTCTCCCTTACATTGAAGAAGACAGCAAATGCTGTCTTGTGATTAATGGCTTAAATGCCATCATAGAAGAACAAGAAAAAAGATTTAGTGATCGATGTGTTACCATTACTGATGACGTTGTTAAGCTGCTTGAAAAGGAAGACAGTCCGGACTTAATGCATAAACTCAAAGCTCAGGTATCAGGGCAGCCAATACAAACAAAATAAGTCATTTGAACAAGACATTTAGTAACAAAAAATTTATTACAATCAATATTATTCCTGTTACTTTGGTTTTTAGATACAATCAAGACATATATTAAAACTGATTTTACTGTTCTACATATTAGCTATAGAATCAAATTAGGATTGACAACAATATCATTGAAAGTTATAAATCTTATTAATACAAGACATCTGCTTATAACATGCAAATAATTTTAATAAGATACAAATGTGAAAAGTTTTAATAGTTGATACTGCAAAAATGGAAATATTCTCAAAATTTGATCACACTTCTATACAATAAGAAATTCAATGTTTCTCTAAAATACCTGATCTGATAATAATTCCTGGTCTTGTCTTCAGAACATTAAAACAATCCTTATATGTTAAAAACATTTATTAATTGATTCATTGGCCGCCCAGGGGTCATTGTAAAAAAAAAAACCTATAAATATATTCAGACAAAAAAGCAATGCGAAAACAAATCTTCACAATTTAACTAATTTATATGTCATTTTCTTCTTAATATTTTAGGATACTCTTTCTAGGCTGAAAAATGTTGATCTTAGTATAAGATTCATTCTGTCCCATCCTGAACACATTTTACAGCCAAAAGTAAAACAATTGTTGATGACAGAAGAGTGGTCTAATCATGTATGTTCCTAATTTTTGTAATCTGTTAATATCTCAATAAATCATAAAATGGTTTATTTTTACTAGAGTGTGTCAAATATGCAGCCACTTATTTTTTTAATCTAATTACATTACTAAAAAAAAAATTGTTTTTTATCACAACTTGCAATTGATATAATTGTTTGAATAATTTGGATAAAGAATAACGAGGCAGACACCTACCTGTCTATTTGATAGTTAATGTCTTTGAATAATTAGAGACTTTCACTTATTTCAAACATTTACAGATCACTCATGTTGTAATTGATGAGGCCCATTTAGTATTGGCATGGGGAAAGCAGGAATTTAGACCTGCATATATGAAAATAGGTCTGATTAAGACTTTTCTGAAAAAAGACACAAAAATCCTAGCACTAACTGCTACTGCCAATCCATCAGCACAGAAAAAAATCATATCAGCATTACAAATGGTAAACCCATTCGTGATTACTGAATCACCTAATAGGTAATCAACACTTTTTTTTTCTATCCAATTTTTTTTTTTAATGAATATGCATGTCAATCAAGTGGACTTGAAAAGTTTATTCCACACAGGTTTTATCAGAGAACAGTCCATAGTTTAAATCCATATTATTTAGTAATATAAAACTCCTAATTGAATTTCTTGGTATGTGGGTTCGATTCCCACCCAGGGCTGTTACTGAATAAATATCTGTATGTTAAATTTATTTTGCATTTTTCAGAATTTAATAAATTGGTTTGTTAGTTATTCTTTCTTATTTTAGTGTTTGGTCATTTTTTGTAGTTTTTAATAGTTAAACCGTTTGATCTTTATGAAATGTTAAAACAATTTTTATTTCTCTTTATGTAGTTTTATTTAAAAGGAAGATAATAGAAAAAAGAATATTTAAAAGAAAAGACAATTATTTTAAAACTACAATTTAAGTTCCTTTCAAAATAAAATACAGATATTTATATATAAATGCTTGCTGGTGCAAACGGAGGAGATTGCCCTGTGCCTCCACCAAGAAATTTATATTATATTATATTAAATTATATTCATTTTTATATTATATTATATTAATTTTTATATCACTGGCAGACCAAATGTTTTCCTAGAAGTCAGGAAAAGACCACCATCAACTGGAGGAGTAAATTGTACAGAAGATGCAATGTTCCAAACTGTTGACCCTTACTTACACGACTTAAAAGTAGAGGGAATAAATTTTCCCAAAACCATTATGTATGTCCCTCTTAAGTGGTGTGGAGTCCTACACCACAGGGCAACAACATTTAAAGAAGAGGTGGAGGAAGAAGAGATGAAACTATATGTATCGCAATATCATGCTCCACAATCAAAAGATGTTAGTTGAAAAAAAGTTCTGCTATTTTTTCTTATAGAACATGTTTAAAGCTTATTAAAGTTAATTTTTTTTATATTAAAATTATAGCCTAGAAGTAACATTATTTGTATCATCTTTCATTATAAATAAGAAGATGTGGTATGAGTGTAAAACACAGTTTTTGGCTTAAATCTCAAAAACTAGAGCAGTTAAGAGCAAAACTGACAAAAAGGGGTTTAATGTGATAGACAGGTCAAGATCTATCTGGCATTAAATTTTCAGACTAATTAGACAAGCCATTGTTGGGTTACTGTCCCAAAATAGTAAATTTTTAGGAAATTTCAGTTTTTGGTTATTATCTTTAATATTATTATAGATAGAACGTGTACATGGCAAAATTGTTCAGCAAAGTAAGAAACATAAAATGGCATGTTTTAACATGTATTAATGAACTTAAAACATCATAAATTATATAATTATTGATGAAATATCTACACAAAAAATTTCAGGTGAACGATTTCATGCTTTCATTAACCTCTTGTTTAATATTTCAAGGATCATAACTTCTGAACGGTAAAAATGAAATAGTCGATTTCGAACTTGACCTTCATTTTGTCATTATGAGTAACAACATATCAAAATTTTAAAAGCTTGGGTTGAACGGTTTACAAGTTATTGCACAGAAACAACTTTTTTTGTAATTTTTAATTTTTCAAGGACCATAACTCCTGAAAGATGAAAGTGAAAATCATCAATAGTGAACTTGACCTCCATTTTGTCATCAGTAACAACACATTAAAATTTGATTAGCTTTGGTCAAACGGTTCAAAAGTTATTGAATGGAAACGACTGGAGCCGCCAGATTTTTCTGTTTGAAATCCGGTTAATAATTATTATCTTTTGCTTTGAGACTTCAAAACTTTCTTTTTCAAATGTGTTTTTCAGACCTTTGTTTAGCAACACATTGTTTTAAAACTGATTAAAGTGTATTTTTAACAAAGTGTTAAAGCTTATCTCAAGTTCAACAACTGACCCCAAAAAAAAACTAATTTGTAGATGAAGACTCTCATCACACAGAGAATGCATAAGCCCCAAGACAGCCTAAGACTTGTTTTTGCCACAGAGGCATATGGCACTGGAATAGATGTTCCAGATATAAAACAGGCAATACATGTTGGTCCTCCTAATACTTTGGAAAGTAAGAATAAATTTATTTAAAGGCATTAACCTTGATAGATGATCGCTTCTCAGTTTCAAAATCACAAGCTTTTTAAAAGACTATTATAAATAGGTAGTACTTAAATAAAGAAACTAAAAAAGCAGAAAACATTTATGTGTCAGCGTGCTTGTATTTGAGATATTATGCATTTAAAATTTGGCAGGAAACAACTTTATCTACATTTTTCATACATTTAACATTGGCTACTAATTTCTAAAACAAACTATTAAAAAATAACAAGGATTTTATAAGATATCAAGAATGGCTTTTTAAACTATATGAAATTAAAATATGAAAAGAAAAGTGGGGATTAGCGGGCAAAATTTTTAATGGCACTTTGGTGGATAAAACCAGGGGATTTCAAAAATCAGACAAACAGTCAAAAACATGACCAGCGAACATCCTTAATAGCTAGTAGAGTAAAATTATTTGCAATTCAATAAAAAGTATTTATGAGAAACTTCCTCTTGTATGCAAATTTCTTTTTCTTTTTAATCTTAATTTGATTCAGATTTAGAAGAGTACTGATACATATCATGTGAAATCATAATTATCATTAAAGTTATTTTCACATAAAGCATATATTCATCATGAATTTTTTTTCTTATTAAAATTTATTTTACTTAACAGCTTATGTCCAAGAAATAGGAAGATGTGGCAGGAATGGCCAACAGGCAACATCTGTGTTATTTTATAATAACACTGACATCGCCTCCAACAAGGAACACCTACAAACTGAAATGAGGGACTATGTTAAAAATGTGGACAGATGCAGAAGGGAATTTATTTTGGAATACTTTGGGTTTTCTGCACCAACAAACAGAGATAAACACCTATGTTGTGATACATGTAACTAGAGGCTCTCAAGAGCCTGTGTCGCTCACCTGTATCTAATGTGATTACAATAGCTACTGAAGACATCTTATCATTATTATTTTTGAATATGTGGTCAAGTTGTGACCATTCAGAATTTTTTTTACAATTTTCTGATAGACTTCTAAACATCTTGGATGATGGATCGGCAACAAAGTAACAACACTTGGTCAGCACCTCATAAGGAACATTCATGCTATGTTTTGTTACATTCCATTCAGTGGTTCTCTAAAAGAAATCATTTGTATGCATTTCCCATAGGGTCCAATGTTAAACTTAGTCCCCTGCTGGCGGCAATCTTGGATGATGGATCGGCTACAAAGTGACAACGCTTGGTCAGCACCTCATAAGGAACATTCATGCCAGATTTAGTTTCATTCCATTCAGTGGTTCTCTAAAAGAAGTCATTTGTATGCATTTCCCATAGGGTCCAATGTTAAACTTAGTCTCCCGCTGGCGGCCATCTTGGATTATGGATCGGCTACAAAGTAACAACACTTGGTCAGCACCTCATAAGGAACATTCATGCCATGTTTGGTTTCATTCTATTCAACGGTTCTCTAAAAGAAGTCATTTGTATGCATTTCCCATAGGGTCCTATGTTAAACTAAGTCCCCCTCTGGCGGCCATCTTGGATGATGGATCGGCTACAAAGTAACAACACTTGGTCAGCACCTCATAAGGAACATTCATGCCAGATTTACTTTCATTCCATTCAGTGGTTCTCTAAAAGAAGTCATTTGTATGCATTTCCCATAGGGTCCAATGTTAAACTAAGTTCCCCGCTGGCGGCCATCTTGGATGATGGATCAGCTACAAAGTAACAACACTTGGTCAGCACTTCATAAGGAATATTCATGCCATGTTTGGTTTCATTCCATTAAGTGGGTCACTAAAAGAAGTCATTTGTATGCATTTCCCATAGGGTTCTATGTTAAACTAAGTTCCCCGCTGGCGGCCATCTTGGATTATGGATCGGCTACAAAGTAACAACACTTGGTCAGCACCTCATAAGGAACATTCATGCCATGTTTGGTTTCATTCCATTCAACGGTTCTCTAAAAGAAGTCATTTGTATGCATTTCCCATAGGGTCCTATGTTAAACTAAGTCCCTCTCTGGCGGCCATCTTGGATGATGGATCGGCTACAAAGTAACAACACTTGGTCAGCACCTTATAAGGGTTCATTCATGCCAGATTTAGTTTCATTCCATTCAGTTGTTCTCTAAAAGAAGTCATTTGTATGCATTTCCCATAGGGTCCAATGTTAAACTTAGTCCCCCGCTGGCGGCCATCTTGGATGATGGATCGGCTACAAAGTAACAACACTTGGTCAGCACCTCATAAGGAACATTCATGCCAGATTTAGTTTCATTCCATTCAGTGGTTCTCTAAAAGAAGTCATTTGTATGCATTTCCCATAGGGTTCTATGTTAAACTAAGTCCCCCGCTGGCGGCCATCTTGGATTATGGATCGGCTACAAAGTAACAACACTTGGTCAGCACCTCATAAGGAACATTCATGCCATGTTTGGTTTCATTCCATTCAACGGTTCTCTAAAAGAAGTCATTTGTATGCATTTCCCATAGGGTCCCATGTTAAACTAAGTCCCCCTCTGGCGGCCATCTTGGATGATGGATCGGCTACAAAGTAACAACACTTGGTCAGCACCTCATAAGGAACATTCATGCCAGATTTAGTTTCATTCCATTCAGTGGTTCTCTAAAAGAAGTCATTTGTATGCATTTCCCATAGGGTCCTATGTTAAACTAAGTTCCCCGCTGGCGGCCATCTTGGATGATGGATCGGCTACAAAGTAACAACACTTGGTCAGCACCTCATAAGGAACATTCATGCCATGTTTGGTTTCATTCCATTCAGTGGTTCTCTAGAAGAAGTTCAAAATGTAAAATGTTAACGACGACGCCGGACGACGACGGACGACGACGGACGACGGACGCCAAGTGATGAGAAAAGCTCACTTGACCCTTTGGGTCAGGTGAGCTAAAAAATTATGTAAATGTAATCTTTGTTTGAATGTAACCACAGGTTCAGAGGAAACCCCCATTACATTATCAAGAAAGCAACAAGATATTGCAAAGCATATGCTTTTACAATATTTCCAAGCTGAGAACGGTTTAATTGATAAATATGTATTTCCTCATCTACATACTGGGTTGTCTGATAGCTTTGCAGCATCTTTGTCATCAAAACCTGTATATAAAAATTATGTAAAACTGTCAGAAGATTTCCCCATGTTGAAGGATTCATATCTTTTAAACATTTCAAAGATTTTGTCACAAGTACATACCATGCAAATTTGAAACTTGACATGATTAAGGGCATACGATACAATTACAGGGGAGATAATAATGCATACAAATTGTAAGTGTTGTTTTCGCAACGTTGCTAATGATAAACAGTCACAATTCACGGAAAAATCTATAAAGTCATCAAATGGGTGAGTTAGAAAGTTTTTTTCAGATGAAAACGCACATGTTGTTTATCTAAGCACGTGAAATTTACAAAGGGGCATAATATTCAAGGCAAATAAAGACTGTTTACTTTTTTTTTAATTATAATGACTTAAAAAATTAGTTATCAATATAACATTTTTATTAACAGCAGGAATAGCTGCACGATTATGTTACATTATGAATACACTACGACTTAATTTAACGTCAAAAAGTGAAATGGAATCTTAATTTTTAAAGGCTTTAAATCTACATTTCTTCATTTAGCTTAAAAATGAGCACATGGACCCCCATATTTGCAGTTTCAATTGGCTTGAAACTGCTTTAAGGATGTTATAATGAAATTGCAAGAAAACCTAATATTCAGATTTTTTTCTATATTATATTGTAGTGGTAAGACAATTGTCAGCTTTCTATGTTATATTTCTGTATTATTTGACACAAAAAATAAAAGTGTGTTGTATTTATTTTTGAGTTCACTGTAAGACCGATGAACTTCGAAACAATTTGCCAAAAACCTGATCTAAATATGTCCTTCCATTTGAAAGTTAAGGTATTTTTCAGCAAAAGTATCGAAACGTGAATTATTGTGTTTTTACTTGAAATATGTAAATTTCAACCTGAAATATCTCAAAAAGTAAATCATGAAGGTACATTTTTCTTTGCATATTCCAGAAGTGCACATTAAACTTGACTTTCATTCAAAATTTTAAGAAAATCTAATCGTGGGATCTTTACTGTATCGTATGCCCTTAAAGAAGAATTTTACAATTTTCCTAATTATGAAAACACATGCATTGATTTATTTTTTTTATATCTACACAGTAGCAACCTAGGAAACAATGATGAAATAAATAGTAAGGCTGTATCATCTTTGAAACATATGTCAGTAAATGATGCTATTTCAAATAAAAAAAGTCCTTCTGTTCTTATTAAACCACTTGAGCAACAATTGTCCATCAACCTTTTCAGAAATTGATCTTGGAATAGAATTAAATTCTTTATAAAATCTACCACTAGTATGATGAAATGGTCTTATTTTTTTCATGTCTTGAATAAGCAGTAGCTCATCTTCATCATTTTGTTTCTTAATATGTTTTTTAGACCTGATAATGGTGCAAACTTCCATGTCGAAATTGTCTGCGATTGTGTGAATTGATGGTAGTGCAGAGGTTCTGTTACATATATTTGCATCCAGCTTGTTACTGTACATATGTTTAATGTGTTTTTTGCACTCTTTTACGTTCCATTCTTGCACTAGATCTGCTGGAACATTTCCATCAGATTTTCCTGTAGTATTAACGAAACAGGCTTGAAAAACCTGACAAGCCTCTTGCAGACCCATAACTGAATACTGCTGTACAAGCATTCTTAGTATTTCTTTTGGATACTTAGCATTCATGCTGTGACCCCGAAGTTGAAGCATCATCATTTTTAATAATGGAAGCATTTTTTGCCTATCTGGAATTTTCACATTTTGCAGAAAATAAATAAATGTCATCCCAACCTCTAAACTATAATGGGCATAATCTTTGATTTTGTCAGGTTTATTTTCCTTATTCTTACAAGCTTTGGGTGTAGTCATAGGAATATCTAATTCCATACCATTTGCCAAGGTGACTTTAACAACTTGGCATGGACCGATGTCATTCTGATCATCACAAACATCTTCTGTAATATAAAAGCAACACTTTAGTTTGAATCTTATTTTCAGGTATATTATTAAAATCTGAAATTTCACAATTTTTGTATTGCAAAAAAAATTTGACATTATAGTCAAATAATAAAACCTCACTTTTAAAATTTTTATTTGAAGAAGTAAATTAGGTCTTCCATTTTGGTTTTACTAGATATATCAAAAATAGAATGTAGGCAACATTTTTTTAATGACAGAAGTAGAAAGTATAGTTCCATCTTTCATCAAAATGTCGGACGAGGAAAAATTCAAATTTATGTTTACTTTTAGCTAATTTGACATAACTAAAGCTATTGTTAAATGTACCAAGAAATAATCTAGCTGATAAGAAAAACTAGAATTATATTTGTGAGTATTTTTATGACATATGTATCTGTATTGTAATATTTTATAACATGTATAACAATCTTTAAAGAATAATATCCTTTTGTAAATCTATAAACATATTATTATAATATGAATGTTTGTTAACCTTGAATTTTGTAAGTTTGTAAATATCGTCATTTGTGTGTCATGTATGTCTTGGTGACAACCCATTATTTGGATTTTTTACATTTGAAAGGACTAAAATAGACAAGAGTGGACACAGACCAGCGTGGATAGTATTTAGCATTCTGAGAGTATTGCATAGAACTGTGAGTCAACTCACTAAAGGATACCCCCACATCCCATATTTAATAAATTAAATTAGTTCAAATATCTTCCTAGAAATATTTCAGACCAGGATTATTTTCCTTTATGCATATTCCCAGGTTGTGTACTGCAACTTTGTAAAGTTTCATCAATATCGATCAAGCTATTAAGGAGGAGTTGCGCTTACAAGACCTGTTGCAACATATTGCAATGTTAAACTATAAAGTTAGTTCAATTATCTGTCTTGAAATATTTCAGACCAGGATTATTTTCCTTCATGCAAATTCTCAGGTTGTGTACTGCAACTGTGTAAAGTTTCATCAATATCGATCAAGACGTCAAGGAGGAGTTGCGCTTATGAGACCTGTTGCCACATATTGCAATATTAAACTAAATAAGTTCAATTATCTCCCATGAAATATTTTGGACCAATAGTATATTCCTTAATGCACATCCTCAGGTTGTGTACTGCAACTGTGTAAAGTTTCATCAGTATCGGTTCATTTGTTAAGGAGGAGTTGCGCTTACAAGACATATGGACGGCCAGACAGACGGACGGACGGACGAACAGACAGGGTGATTCCTATATCCCCCCCCCCAAAAAAAACTTTGTTTCTGGGGGTATAAAAAAAATCTTTTAAATCCCTCAAAGCAGTTCTTAAGCTGTTTTTCATTTTCGCTTTGAAGCAGAATCCCTCTTAATCAAATCCGTTCAGTAATTTTTACTGTATATTTACTTCTGATTTTGTCAATTTCTGTTTATTTCCATATAAAATAAGATAAATATTAAACTGACATGAAATTAAATTAGCCAGGAGCCTATTGTTCAGTGGTTGTCGTTTGTTGGTGTAGTTCATAGGTGTTTTTCGTTTCTCTTTTTGTATATAAATTAAGACCATTGGTTTTCCCGTTTGAATTGTTTTACACTGGTCATTTTGGGGCCCTTTAAAGCTTGCCATTCGGTGTGAGCCAAGGCTCTGTGTTGAAGGCAGGACTGTAACCTATAATTGCTTACTTTTACTACAATTGTTTCTTAGATGGAGAGTTGTCTCATTGGCACTCATACCACTGTGACATCTTTACCTTGTAAATCTGTGCACTGATTACTTTCTCCAGACCATACTGGAAAAATGTATTTGTCCACAAATTTTCCCATTAGGTCATGAGACGATTCTTTACTCTGGGCTGATGGACAATTTCTGGAGGGGTTGTCATTCTCAGTTTCCATCCCAAAAAAGTGCATGACAGCAACTACCAAGTTGGCTGTGACATAACTGGTGACAAACTTTTTATCCTCTTCATAGGCTTTCATTATATTTGTATCCACTCCTTTTCTGCTAATTCTTTCACATTCTCCTCTTAAGGTTCCAGCCTCAACTATGCCTGATTTGTTCCACATTTCATCAAAAATTACCTGTTATGCAATTAACATAAATAAAATAAGAATGCAACTCAACAATAAGTTTCTTAATGTTGTTTTTTTTCTCTTATTTTTCTTTGATATGTGCCTAAATCTTTGTCTCTATACTTTTATATTTAAATACTAGTATAGTGTTAATTGTGGTTGTCCTTAACCAAACCTTTGAGTATCTTCAGCTGTTTTATGCTTATCATTTAATAATTCGTATGTGATTTGCATATTAGGGAATATGTTCATATGATTGGTTTGACGATTTAATAAATGATTTGAAACATGTAAACTTATTTTGATATTGATTCATTTAATTCCCTAGCGTGTAACACCGTTTTGTTCTCTAGCATTGTTCAAAATACAACTGGCGTTGCAATTTTCATTGTGACATCATGCACACACACCCCATGTTTTATTGGTATTAGAACAATGCTTTGTTCCCAAAGAGAAAGAAGAGTGTCATATTAGAATGGTGTATAAACTGGACCAAGTCATCATAAAAATCCTTCAGACTTTTATTTAGTTTGTGAATGAATTTGTCTAGTTAATCAAGTTTATCAAAAATGTGAAATTACAATTTTCTTTTAAGGAAGTTTACAATAAATAACCAAACTTAATAAACAAATCAACTAGCTGGTTACTATTAACAGTACAGGTAAATAATATTCTTGAGTGAATTTATTTCCTGTTTAGTTTTACTCTTCTCACTTTGAAGAGGTATCTAATTTACTGACTTACCTTTTCTAAAAAGTTCATTCCTAGGTGGAAAAACTCTGCCACACATCGCCCTACATTTTTGAATCCGTCATTAGGGTTGATATTGCCATATCGCAATAACATTGCCTGTGTAAGGCGTTCCCTCGTCAATTGGTCACCTCCAATTTGAAATTTTATATTTTGATCAGCACCGGAACCAGTAATTATCTGCTGAAAAAGATTCTGGTACCAAGTGAGTATTTTGACTTCATCTTGAAGGTACTGCTCGTTAAAAGGAAGGCATGGTAATGGAACAACTACTGTTTTTTTGCATGGTGCTGATGTTTTTTCTATATCGTTATCTTTTAAGAATGATAGTTGCGGAAGGAATTTTACAATCAGATCAATGACAATGTTTGCTACATCATTTCTTATTGATTTGTACTCATCTGGCTGTATCAAAATATGATCAAATCCCAATTGATTAAGATCAATTTCTGGTTCATGTGGCTTTGATAAAAAGTGGTGATCCGAAATGAGTGCTGTAGAGGTAAACATATGTACCATATGTTTGTGGTTGGTCTTAGTTTCATGGCTTGTACCGATTGAAAAGTTAACATTATCTCCAACAAGTCTTATGTACTTCCCTTCTTTAATAGCATCTACAAGTAGGTCAGGGTACCTCTTACCCAACTGATTAATGGTGCTTAGAGCTACTGTATATGATGTCGACACGCCAATTCTATTAAGCCGGTCATATACCTGAAACATAATACTTTTTATAAAAAAAATGGAATAGAGTTGAAAAATTTCAAAGTATTTATCACACAAGACCATTTCTTGATACAATATTAACATTTTGTTTAAACTGAAAGGAATAGGAAAGATGCTGTCACATAACAGAATTTTTTATCTTTTCAAAAGATATTCATTAATTATAATCTAATACTTCTTATACAGTAATTACTGAGATTGCAAAACCATGTTTTTTCGTGCAGTGAAATTGAAACAAGAACAGTAGAATACATGCAAGCATTTTACATCATTGTCTGCATAATTGAGGTGTGATTTATCCCAGGTCAGATTTGAACTGACATCTCCCAAAAATGTTAGGTGCACTACCTTGTACCACTAGGATGTGATATCTCTGTAACAGACTAATAAGACCAAATTAATCATGGTTACGATTAATCTAGTCATAGTTCAAATATGTACTAAAATATTACCAAAAATTATTTGTTATACCAATTAAAATATGTCACCTCTGGAAAACCTAATAACCTCTGCATTCAATGAGTCACCTTAAATAAAATCAACATTAATTAACAACATGCAAAAAATTAGAATACTTAAAAAAAAATTGATATTAAGAGTTCTAACACTTTGATCACAGATGTTGTCAGCTAAGCACATCGATATCACTCTCTGCATCCTGCTCAACTCATGATGTCTTGTTTGCATTATAATGCCATAAATCATAGCAAGCCGTGGAACTACATTGGCAATTGAAGTTTCATCCTTGGGCAACATAATAGCGATTATCATATCAAGTAGTTCTGGAAATTTTTCTTGAAATTCCGTCATTATATCTTCAAATTTAACGTTTTCAAGAGCTTTAAAATCTTTTTCCATCAGTACTGACACAAATCCTTTTTTTTTGTTTAACATTTGTTCTGGCCTTTTTCCCACTATATTAATGACGTCTGCTATGACTTGTTTTCTGAGGGCAGAAACAGACAAAATCTGGGTTGAAATACTTTTGACATTACCAGTTTTGATTACTGACAGAAGATTGAGACACTCTTTAGGTGACAGAAAAGATGGAGTGGTGGGTTTTACTGTCAACCGTTCAACAATTGGCAAAAACTTTTGTAATCTTTTTTTTGGTGCTCCAACATGACTATGTGTTTTTGCAGTATTGTCTTGTCCAACTTTATTGTAGTTGTGGTCATCTGTAACCTGCAAATGACCATTGATACTAGCTATCTAAATATCTGTCAAGATGCAGTTCACTTACAAGTACATTACTGTGAAAATATTTTTAAATTTACTCACACACAAATTAAAATAAATGGAAAGGTATAATCAAACATAGCTTAGAAATTATTTTAAACCCTAAGGAAACATTATACTGTATACATCTTTTTCTTCAAGCTATTTTTTTACCTTAGGCTTATGCAAAGTAACTTGTTTTATGTTGTCTCCAGCAGGGGTCATTGTTATGTTGTCTCCAGCAGGAGTCATTGGCATTTCAACAGGAAACATATCTCTTTCCCACTCTCTGGAATCTTCAAAGTCATTATCCTTTAAGAAAAAAAAAATATTATACAAATCACTAAAGAATTGCCTTGCATCATGCAAGTCTACAAAGAATGTCCAATCTTCATATAAATTTTCATCAAAATCTATTGAACTGTTTTGGAAGAATTGCACTTACAAGGAACATGCAGATAACATCTTTTATTTAGAAAAAATAGAATGTTACCATCATGTATATCGTATTGTTCTAAAATACCACATTCTCTAAACTTACGTCAAAGGAGGAATAAAGGATGTGGAGAACACAACAGAATTTAATTCTGATGATATGGAATAAGTTCTTTACATTTTTTAAATAAGTTCTATAAATGTAATACATGTAATCATAAATTAGAGTTATAACATACCACAGAATGGTTCAAAGTTCTATCATCAACATCATAATTTTGAATAATTTCATCACTAGCCTGGGAATGAATTACTGGTATGTACAATGTATGTAGGTTGACTGTCAACACTATCATCTTGTAACTACATGTATATCAAATTATATCGGGAAGAAGACTAGTTTAATACATAGGTCATACCTTCCTGTTATTCACTTTAGAAACACATAAGTAAAATTGAGCTTTGAGTCAGTTTTCTTGAACAAAAATCACTGAAAGTATGTTTTACAGTAGACACTGTTTGTCAAAAAAATCAAAGTTCATGTATATACTTTTTTATATATATAATAATAAAATGTAAAAGAAATAGAATGAAAAGTGGTCTGTAAAATAGCATCTCAAATCCTTAACATAGATTTTATGATTTCAAGAAGAATATAATTGTGTTGAGATACAAATATATGTGCATGAATAATGTAAAAGAAATGAAATTTACATGGTTTTAATTATAATCTGAAAGCAATTTTATTCTTACCAGAGCTCGACGAAGATAATCACTTTGATTATGTTTATCAGGTTGGAATGAGTCTTCAACCATAAAGTAAACTTTTTGTCTGAAATACATGTAATGCATCAATGTAGTTTCTTGCATAATTTTTAAAGTTCGAATAATAAATAAAGCGATTATAGTTCTCATCAAAATCATATACAGTAATAGTGTTTGGAATGTGTTTAGACTTGTCAATATTTTTACTTGTACAAAAATGTTAATATGGATTACAACTATTTTCTTTAAAATATATTCAGAAATGTTTAAAATTTTCTTTTTTCAAATCTTTGCACCCTGAAACTTTTTTCTTTTTCTTCTGTCTTTTCTGTGTCACTATTGTTATAAACATTTTACACACGTCAAGATGCATTCCACATAAAAGTATGGTTTTACTCTACAATATGTTTTAATAGCATGTTAAAATTGTAATTTTTATATACTTAGGACCAAATGTCAAATCTGTCTGACAGGCAGCTTCACATTTTCCTAGGTCATGTAGGTTGATATGATCATGACCATCCAAAATTTTCATTCTGGCAGCATGTGTTTGACATGATTTAGCTGAAAAAGAAGCAAACCCTGAAGACTCATGAGTGAGTTGCAAACATAACATACCAGTTAGTCATGATTGTACTATGATTATTCTAAATTTGTAATAATGTATCCATATATACTTCTTCAGAACTATGGTATTAAGCAGTTCTGATTCCCAAATTTGTTGAAAAAAAGTATGCCCATTGTTTATATTTTTTCATGAAGAAATTCCTACCTTGACCCCAAAATACTGGAAAACTATGTCTGGACCAGACAGGATATATTTTTGGATTTAAAAGTATTTATTTTTAAGTGCAGGGAGAGTTTTATTATGACTTCACTTACTTCCAAGGCATTACCTTTATCTTATATTGAGTTTGACTTCTAGTCAGTGTGAAACATGTTATTATATGACCATTTAAGATGACCAACAAAAGATTGGTTTTACAACTGACACAATAACAATATTGTACCTGCTCTATGGTTTGAAAACTGGTTTTTTAACAGTGAAGATACTTTCCTCCAATCTGGTGCTATGTTATGGTACTGCTTGTCCAAAATATCTTTAAGACAAGCAGTTTCATCTTCACTCCATTTTACCTTCACAGATATTGATTGCTGGATAGAAATAGAAAAAAATATTGTCATTGATGCAAGTTCATTATACATAATAAATATAATGTTTTTTATCAACAAACAACCTTCTTAAGTGCCCTTAAAAAACAGACCTAGTTTGTTTAATTTGTATATATATTTATATCTACATATTTATACATTGCAAGTCTAAAAGGGTTCAACATCACCAAAAAGTAGTAAAAAGTAATATAGCAAAAATGCCGAACTCCAAGGAAAATTCAAAACGGAAAGTCCTTTATCAAATGGCAAAATCAAAAGCTCAAACACATCAAACGAATGGAAAACAACTGTCATATTCCTGACTTGGTACAGGCATTTCCTTATGTAGAAAATGGTGGATTAAACCTGGTTTTATAGCCAGCTAAACCTCTCACTTGTATCACAGTCGCATGAACAAATTTTAAATATTTCGGATACCCTTTTACACTAGCATATTATATTTTGTAGTGTACTGTATCATATTCATATGATTCATTTGTAAGATTTATCATTGGCTATTAATCAGACATTTACATATTTATACACATATACAACAATGTTCAAGTATGGTACACTTTAAAGTTAAGCCTATAGGTGTTGTATGCCAAATAAACAAAGCCTGGTACATGTATATATTGTTTACATATTGATACTGAAGTAAACGTGAAACTACATTTTTTAGCTTGCCAAAATGTTATTGTGTTCTTAAATAATGATTGATAACCTATACATAGACCAATGGACAAATTAGAATGTTTGTTCCTACTTTAAGTGGTAGTCATGTGTACTTAACATGTTTTCTTTAATATTGTAACACATAATTAGAGGGAGTTTGAAGCATGAGTCTGTTGCATAAAAATGTAAATTAAATATCTGTAAATTTACTTTCTGCTTTTTCACTGGTATATGAGAATCTTCTTGTTCTTTAGCATCACTGTCCCTTAATCTTTTCTGAGGAAAATCCTGTAAAGCAATTATCATTACTATTGACATTTTCTCCTAATATATTGTAAATTCAGAAATTATTGTGTGCATTTATTATTGCTATTTTGTCTTTTTAGACCAAAATGCAATGTTATTTTTTGTGATATTTAGATATTGAGAAAAATCCTGCTTCATTCATATAAAAATTCAAAAATGTGAGTTTAAATTATTGTGATTACATATGTTGCAACCCTGTCACATTTTGGGCAATAATAAAAGCATAGCAATAATTTCTGAATTAACAGTATAGTATATGCATGTATACATGTGCAGATGTGCATGATATTGTAAATCTATATTTTTTTATGTGGTTGCTAATTTTGTTTACAGGCTAATCAGTCATAAAGGTTTATCGTTAAGTGTGAGTCTAGTCCAAATAATAATGACCTCTTGTAAGGCTCTTTCTGATTTTTGTGATGTTCATGATCAGCGTCACAACAAAAATAATTAAATAGCCTTACAAGACGTTATAATCATTTGGACTAGTGCAAGTCATATACTCTGTGTTAAAGGCTGGACAGTGACCTAATGTTTTTTTTTCCATTTGTATATGACTACTTGTATATGGACATTTCCCCCACACCTTTGCTTCAAAGCAGTGGCATACATGTAGCCATCATACTATTATTATTAGATCAACCAAATAAATCGAACTTATTCTGCATTATATGTATCATTGTTTACAGTCCAAATAACTGGTGATCAGAAAAAAATAAAATATTTACCGTTCACTACATGTACATGTAACTCATTTATGAAGACTGCAGGGGCTTAATATATAGAGTGGACCATATCAAATGAAACTCGGGTGTTTATTTTGCCATCTTCTGCAGATTGGAAAGAAATGCACATCAAAAGTCAGGTTTACAAGTTTTTTATATTATTTAACCTAACTGATATGTAACTTTTTCATATCTAGGGCATGTCACATGCCTTAAAACTTTCAGATATGCACCAGTTTGTCTGCACTCATAGTAAATTTTGAGGTGTAAAAGAGACCATATAGTCACATTTGTAAATTCCATCTGATGAACTTTCAAGGCTGGACAGTGTCCTCATGTTTTTCATTTGTATAAGTATATATGGACATTTCCCCCACATATTTGTTTCAAAACACTGACACTGTAGCCATCATACTGTTATTAGGGTACTACTAAAAGAAGCCTGCCAAGGTAAATGAAGCCTGCAGAAGCCTGCAAAAGCCTGCAGGTTAATGGCTATATGTACGTGGAATATTTTTACATATTATGGTAGATGAAAGTATATTATTTGAAAATAATTTTCTCATAGCATTTTTATAACAGAAATTGACCTGTGTTTTTTTATAAGTAACATTGTGTTCAAATATCAGAAGGATTGGTCAAAGGAAACTTGAATAATCATCTGGAAATGGGACAGACAGACAGACGGGCGAACAAAGCGGCATATCACCCCCCCCCCCCCACACCCATTTTTTTTTGTCAAAATTTATCTCAGAAAATCCAGGAAATTCCGGGGGCTTCACATCTTGGATATCCAAAACGGCTTCGCCCTGGACCAACTGAGGACTTCAAGGATTCAATATGAAAAGTTTTATGGAGAGCCCCCTCCCCTTTCCCCAGTATCAACCAGTAATGATTGGCGATCGAAAGACTATATTGGTACGAGCCCCTGTGATCAGTGTCAGATCTAGGTTTTCGAAACGTTGGGACACGGCATCTGACAATTTTTAGTGAAAAAGCGTAGGGCCTGTAAAATACGATAGTTATTGTGAGTAGGCCTGCCCACAGTTAATATCGTATACAGACCCCGAAGACAACAGGAGACCCGGGATAATTTAATGTGACTTTTATACATAATTTTATATATGGTCTCGGCTTAAAAGGGGCGGGCCTTTCCTCTTCTCTAAATCCACCAGTGTCCATCCAATATCTCTTTTAAAACTTACCTTGTGTAAACAGTCAACCGCAGCGCACCAGTTATGAGGGAGGTAACGTACAGCGTGTTTGAACTTTTTTATTTATCGTGCTGCGTTTTCCCCCATTTTATTTCTCGTGTTTTCGGTCTTTGTGCGTTTCCAGTTCTTTTTATTGGCCGTGATTCCTTATTTTACGTGTTACGGTATTGAAGATACGGAAAATTTTGATATACGTTAATTTTAGAAATACATGTATATGTAAATTATATCAATATTTAGTACCATCATTATTCAGTGTAATTAAGAAGTGAATATTATCTAAAACAATGTATATGTCCCCTTTCTTTTCCTCAGAACGTTGCTTATTATTCGTGATTAGGTTTCAGCGAAGATGTTTTATTTCACGTTGTCCTTTCTCATACCCCCTCTTTAGGACCCTCATATATCGTTCTACGTAAACAAGGTCACGTGATGGGGGAGATTCATCAGACGACAGCGCCACTGATCGTCATAATGTGACATTAAATTATGCTAACTCGCATTCGTCTAAGTTCTAAGTTCTAAGTTCTAAATTCCAATATGCTGATTGCTATTCGTCTAAGTTCTAAGATCTTATTCATGTATTTTTATGGAAACGGGATATTTGATTTTTATCATTTCAGGAGTTTCACAAGCTTGAAGGTGTAAAGTTTACAGGTACAATTTTGGAAAATAAAATTAAAAAATTTAGGCATGAAAGTAGAAAAGTTACAATAAAAAATTAATAATCGGCCTGTAACAATTTAGAAATTTAATAATATAAAATAGAAATTAGATGTTTATGAAATTAGAAAATAAGATTTATCATAATACAGCTGACAATTACAATAATAGGAATAAGAATATGAATAATACAACAAGAATATATCGTTATCATTATGGCGGTAATTCCCTTCCATAGTACCGGGACCTCGTGACAGTGTATAGCAATCAGCTAATACCTGGAACGTAGTCCCGGGAACCAGGATAGGCGGGGACCAACCTAGCGACAGTATATGATTTGATCGGTGCGTCTTTTTACCACAGAACACCGCAGAACACCACAGAACACCGCAGAATACCACAGAACACCACAGAACACCTAATTTCTAGCAAAATTGTAGAAATAAAGTATATTTTTGCTTTGATAGTTATAAATTATCAATATTTTTATATTAAGAATGTACATTGTACTTATCGACTGTCTTCACAACCCAACTTGAGAAGAGTTAAGATTGAAGAATGGCGGTGATCCTTTAATTTTTGTTCTGATCATCAAAACAATTTAGAACAAAATATATTTTTTATTTCAAATATCCAGACAGTTAGGGGAAAATAACTTATTAACTTTCGATCCACGATTTGCACACTGAAAATTTTGGAAATTCTAAAATAAGAAGTAACATCTCAAGTAATATTTTTTAAAGGCGACTTCTCGTTTATTTGATTAATTCACACATATGTGTGTTATAATATTATAAATTATTTCAATAATAGTAATACTTTATTGTCATGTAAGCTAAAATGAACAGCTTGTCACAAATTTTAAACACAAAAAGATAATTATGATAAAATAATAATTTAAGTACTAACAAAATTACGACACTGTGTTACACAGTTCAACTGACTGTTTTAAAAGGGATGTATTTGCCGCGAGGTTTTTGGATTAAATATAATTCAGGGACAAAACAGATTTGCATATTGATAGAACATATAGGGCAACAAATGTACATTTTTTTCAATTGCACTAAATTAGGAAGTCAATTGCATGTATATTTAGGACAAAAAGTTACAATTCATGATTTGTCATTTTGGCATATTATTTAGGACAAAAAGTCTTAATTCATAATTTGACATATTATTTTGAACAAAAAGTTACAATTCACAACATTTTTGCACAATTTGACATTTTATTTAGGACAGAAAGTTACATTTCTTTTTAATAAAAAGATACTTTGCAATTAAAATATTCACACTTTACGAAAAATATCTCTAAACAGACAGTAAAACTACTTTAACCAAGCATTATTTACCCCGCGTGTGAAATGAATGTGAATTGGTTGTAAATCAAAACGATAACTACGTTTACAATGGTTTAGGTAGGTTAAGCATGTGACATGTATCTTTTATTTGTTGTTGTTGTTGTATTTTTATGGTGAACCCCTATGATTATATTGAAGGGTAAATGATTTTATTAACATCTAAACCTGTTTGTCTACGTCTGGGACTATTATACTAATATTAGTTAGTATAATAGTCCCAGTCTACGTGGAGTTGCGGAAATTATTCCCTCTCAAAATCCAGAGACCGATTGGCACGTTGTTGAATATTCTGAAATGTTTTTTTTTTTTAAATCATTTTTCTAATTTTAATCTCTAATGAATTAGAATTGTTTTTCTTTCTTTTTTTTTGGCTGTGATGGTTTTACATACTAAATTGTTGTATTTTTTCTTATATAATTGACGAAAATTGAAAGTAAAGCATTCTGTTCTGTCACTGATTACGTACGTATTTATAATACCAATAAATTTCACGTTGTTTCTTAATTTCCCATTGAAGTCTTTCTAAAGATATTTAAAGTGGAAATATGCAAGTATTTTCGTAAATTTTATAATGATGTAGTAAAAAGAAAGATATTATAGAAAAACTAAACAATTAAGTTTATCCACATTTTATAAATATACACCCGTAAAAAAGTGTTATTCCCAATCTATTATTAATCAGTTGTTAAAATTTATTTCAATCGGAGATGTTTCATTATCTTCAGCTATCTGAAAATATAAAATATGTAACAAAATGACTATTATAGGCTCTATACCTAGATATGGATATGGTCTCATTCTCGACTTATTCAACTTTTTCGACAACGATTCATCTGATATTTTAATGAAAGAATATGACAGTTCAAAATGACTATAGGCTCTATACCTAGATATGGATATGGTCTCATTCTCGACTTATTCAACTTTTTCGACAACGATTCATCTGATATTTTAATGAAAGAATATGACAGTTCTCTCAAAACTTGGAAGATATCTTTTATATATTCATATGTCACCTTATTTGTTAGATAAGAGTTTTAATTTATTTCTGTTCCCTACAGCCTACAGTGTTATATTGCGATTTGTTAACACTGAGGTGTTAATCAATTCAAATTATTACGGTTTTTCATTGGATAACACACAATTTTTATATAAATGATCATAAATCCACCCATTCATGGTATGGATCGTATCTTTGACCTTACATTGCGTATTGTACTATAGGTTTGGATTTTTCAATGTTTCGGGTTATTTTAGGAGTTTCTCCAGGACAACCCTCATCAGAGGCCATCCCATATTTAAAACATTTATTTGCATTTTCATGCATGGAAAGTGAAGAATCTTCAGAATCTCTATTATGTATATGTTTAATATTTTGACAATTAGGGAGGTCACATCCCTTTGTTTAAGTGCATAATTATATGTCACTTATTATTATATACATCTATTCAGTTGTGAATAATTGATGTATATTTAGCATGCTTTAGCTATTGCTTTTTATTGCATTGCATGTTTCGTTGCGACTATTTTTGTCTGCAACGAAGTAAATTCATTTCACTGTCTGTATTATAAGACTATATGTTGTCAATCATTTCGCCTTAACGTTGATTGGGTAATGTGTACCACTGAATTTGTATATTGTTTTTATTTTTAACATGTTTAAGGCGTGGTTTCTGAAGGGTAATCTTCAGTCAAGGTCATCCCAACGTCAAATGTAAGAATTGTTTATGATATGTAACTATATATTTCCTTTCTTTCTGACTATTTTTTCCATCTTCCAGGCAATTATTATAGTATTATTATTTAATAAATAAAAATATTCAGTATTGGGTACATTCAACTCTTATTTTATCTTATAATAACATGTTATTCATTGTTTATCTAAGTTCGGCCACCAGCATTTTTTATGCATAATATGGTCATATTAGATAATAAATGCCTTCAATATATCTATCGTCCAGCTGCGCAGACATAGTATCATCATTGTGTGACATTGATTGATTTGTTAATTGCCGACATTTCTTAATATACTTGTCAACTATTTGTTAATACATCTTTGATACTGATAATGATAAATTTATTTTATTATAGTGTCACATATTGATTGACATAATAAAGTACACAATATATATATCATCAGTTGAAACATTCAATCAATACCCAGCCATAAAATTGACTTATGAGACACTTTTAAAATTCTATATTTACACTAAATTCTTATAAAAATATGTATTTACACTAAGTTAAAATCACGTTATCTGTTGAATAAAAATTAAATAAAAAATCAGTATAAAATTATAACTTAAAATTAAAACAAAAAATCAGATTAACCTTAATCATGTTATATCACGAGTCGAATGTGAAAAGTTTTCGACGTAAAAAGAATTTATGCAGACTCTTACAGAAAAATTGCTGTATTACTTCGCAGTTCATGATGTTAACAAATTGACCATTTAAACTCATACTGTTAAAATTTTCAATATATTTGGCGCATTCAAGAAAAAAGTCATATCTCAAATCTGAATATAATGGACATGTCATTAGAAAATGTTTTTCTGTTTCTATTTCACATTCTTCTTCCCCTTTTTTTGAAAGCCACGTATGGTTTAGACTTAAATATGGTCTGTATAATAGGGTCATTTCGTATTAAGTACCAAACTTTAGTTATAAGTCGTTGTAAAATATCACCTTTTGGATGATATGAGGTTATTAACATATTTTTAAAATTCCGTTTTCGATATTTTCTTTTAATTCTTATGTTTCTCTCCTCATAGTTTATGGTATTTAGGATTTTCCATACATGGACTTTTATTATAGCCTCTCTTTACAAGCTTTTCGACAAAGAGTTCTAATCTCTTTTTATATTTTTGTCTATCACTTGTATTCCGCAGAATTCTTATTACAAGTATTTGATTTTCTCCGTATGCCTGCTATAACATTTAATATCTAATATCTAGGACACCCTTTTTTCAGAAATTCGTTGTCCTTTATATATTTCAATGTCTAGAAATTTCATAGAATTTCTATCTGTTTCAAATGTGAATTTTAAGAGGTCATGTTTTTTATTTGCTATTTCAAACAGCTTTTCAATTTGTTCAGGCTTTCCATCAACTGTTATAAATCCATCATCTCTCATCCGTTTGTGAAGGATTATATTGTTTCTATATGGAAGATCGTCTATGATTTGTTTAATACGATCGTATAATGCTATATCGCATATTTCAGGGGAAGCCACTGCTCCCATTGAAACTCCAATAATTTTTTGTATGATTTGTTATTACATGTAAACTCATTGTTGTTAATAAAATGTTTAGAATTTTCATCAGATTCTCTGTTTCTGGTCTTTTAATTTCATATTTAATATCTATGTTCTCGTTTAGTGCATTCCTCGTGAATTGCATAATTTCCAAAAACTTAAGAATCGTATAAAGACTTGTTATGTCGTAAGATATTAAGAGAGAGTTTCCCTCCAATTTGTTTGCTTCAATATTACATAAGAAATTTCCCGTGTCAGCGAGATATGTTTCTTGTTTCCTGACAATTGGAAGTAAAAAGAAATCAAAGAATTTTTCAATATCCTCCAGGGGACCAGAGCATTGTGATACAATTGGTCTCGCTGGTACATGTATTCTTTCAATACATGATGTATTACTTTATATTTCATTAAGTACATTATCTTTTAACTTGTGAATTTTAGGAAGGAAATACGCCTTTTGCGTTTTAATAAATTTTCCCTATTGTAAGAGAAATTTTGTAGATGTGGTATCGATTTCATTTTTATTTCTCAGCTGTATAGTCAAATTTCGAACAGTTTCTATAGTTCTATTTACATCCACTTTTTTCAATTTGTTCATAGTTGATTCCATCATTTAGTTGGCTTTTTCCTTCTAACTTTTCTTCTTAATTGATTTATATATAATATTTCTATATACTTTTTTATGTATAGTACAAACGCAATTTTTTGATCAAAGATACGTCGTACCATATCACAGATGGCGACGGTATATGATTTGATAGGGGAATATATTATTTTCATTGAAAATGTACATTTATAAGTGCGACATATCTTTGTAACTTGGCACAAACGTTCGAAATGAAGTGAGAAATTCCGTGATAATGTTTATTTTATGATGTCTTACTCAAAAGCATTTAAAAATGTACACGAAAAAATTAACATACATTGGTGGTTTTACGCAAACTGGCAATCAACGTGCATTATTCTCATTGGAAATGTGCGTTTATAAGGGGTACCACGAATTACTCAGTATTTACCTGAGGATTCCAGTAATTACGGGGGATTCCAGTAATTCGAGGTACCGGTTTATAAGTGGGACATATTTTTGAAACTTGGCACAAAAGTTCGGAATCAAATGAAAAATTCCATGATAATGATTATTTTAGGATGTCCTACTCAGAAGCATTTAAAAATGTACACGAAAAAATTAACATACATGGGTGGTTTTGCGCAAACTGGCAATCAACGTGCATTATTCTCATTGTAAATGTACGTTTATAAATGGGACATATTTTTGAAACTTGGCACAAATGTTCGGAATCAAATGAAAAATCCCATGATAATGATTATTTTAGGATGTCCTACTCAAAAGCATTTAAAAATGTACACGAAAAATTTAACATACATGGGTGGTTTTACGAAAACTGGCAACCAACGTACATTATTCTCCTTAAAAATGTACGTTTATAAGTAACACCTGAATAACATTTTTTATTTGTTGTTCCAAGCATTGATCCTGCATTATCAGTGGTTGTCCCTGGTCTTATTATATCATGTAAAGTATATCTGATATTGTATTTATTTGGGATTTCATTTGTGGTTATTTTTTTATATGCGAGTGGGCATTTTAAAAACCAAATAATAATTAAGAACAATGAATAATATTAATAAGTTCATTTTGTATTTTAGGATAGACTATTTTTTCAGTCATTGAAGAAATAAATGATTGTTTTATTGGCAGATATCGAGGGCCTAAGGGATACACCTTTTTCACGGCTTATTAGAAAAAAAATAAGTATAACACATGATAGACGATAAAAAGTTAACCATTCAATGTTGCATGAAATATGCACAAAGTGCATTAAACATGTTAAACCTGTTTAAAACAATGGTTTTACAAATTTTAGGATAGGTCAGGCAAGTCTGAGTCAGTGAATTCAAATTTTCAAGTGCAATAATATATTTTACTGTTGGAAATTCAAAATCATTTTTGAGGTGTAAAATTATAACCTTTGTAATTTTTTTCTGTATATTTTGACGTCTCCACAAGGTTAACTAGAGGTACTGTTGTCACAGGAGTCCAGCATGCTGGACTGTTTTAGCACGCTAAAACTGATGTCTCCCCTTCCATACCCATCGTTTTTTTAACATTTTTTAGGGATCATCAAGGTGGCAAATTAAGAGCTATGGTACATAATACATGTAGTTACCTACAGATATGTGCTTCAACAAGGAATGAATAAGGTAATATATAGTTTTGGGGAAGGGATCTGAACCATTTTTAAGATAAATTAAGGTTTCTGGTCTTGAGGGGGGTGGGATGACCCCCTCGGGCCAAGACATATTGCATTCAACTTGTCTTTTCATTGTGAATAAGGAAATATATACTTTTGTGGAGGGGATTTCAACCCTTTCCAAGATAATGTAGGCTAGGGGGTGGGGACTGACCCCCAGGGACCCAAATGTGGTACTCTGCACTCCGCCTTGACCTGATGCATATACCTTCCAAATATCATGAGGCTAGCTCAAGAAACAAAAAAGTTATGTTCCGGACAAAAAATTTGATTAGAATGGTTTTCAGAATATTTAGTATTTTATCATTTGAGGGGGTGGGGCATGACCCCCCTCAGACCCCCCTATGGTACCAAATGATTTGTCTTATCATAAGGAGTAATAATATATATGGTTATAGGGTGGGGATCACAATGGTTTTCAAAATATTAAGTATTTTGTCATTTAAGGGGGTGGGGCATGACCCCCCCCCCCCTCAGACCCCCTATGGTACCAAATGATTCTTCTTATCATAAGGAGTAATAATATATATGGTTATAGGGTGGGGATCTCAATGGTTTTCAGAATAATAAGTATTTTGTCATTTGAGGGGGTGGGGCATGCCCCCCCTCAGACCCCCTATGTACCAAATGATTCGTCTTATCATAAAGAGTAATAATATATATGGTTATTGGTTGGGGATCTCAATGGTTTTCAGAATATTTAGTATTTTATCATTTGAAGGGGTGAGGCATGACCCCCCTCAGACCCCCCTATGGTACCAAATGATTCGTCTTATCATAAGGAGTAATAATATATATGGTTATAGGGTGGGGATCTCAATGGTTTTCAGAATATTTAGTATTTTATCATTTGAGGGGGTGGGGCATGACCCCCCCTCAGACCCCCCTATGGTACCAAATGATTCGTCTTATCATAAGGAGTAATAATATATATGGTTATAGGGTGGGGATGTCAATGGTTTTCAGAATATTTAGTATTTTATCGTTTGAGGGGGTGGGGCATGACCCCCCTCAGACCCCCCTATGGTACCAAATGATTTGTCTTATCATAAGGAGTAATAATATATATGGTTATAGGGTGGGGATCACAATGGTTTTCAAAATATTAAGTATTTTGTTATTTTAGCCTACATTTTACAGGCTAGGGGTGGGGTTTGACCCCCAGGGACCCAAATGTGGTACTCTGCACTCTGCCATGACCTGATGCATATACCTTCCAAATATCATGAGGCTAGCTCAAAAAACAAAAAAGTTATGTTCCGGACAAAAAATTTGATTAGAAGAGGAAGAAGAATAATAATCACTAAAACAATATGTCTCCCTTCGAGAAGGGGAGACATAATTAACCAACAAACATTTTTCGTACATATACATATACATTTAGACCATCAAAATGCCAAAAATCCATTCCATGAACCTGGGGTATACACCAGGATTTTTTTTTCAGCAGTCATCTAGGTATATGTTTTGTTACTAGGTTGAAACAACAACATTATTAATATAATAATACATTGACTTTAGACTGAAATAAAATGCATAAAAAATTCATTGAAAACAGTATAGGGCATTATTCACAATGCAACTATTAATTCAGTTAACATGGTTAAATAGAATTTGCATTAGTTAAATTTTCGCATCCTCATATTAAGTGGTCAAGGGCCACTGAGTAGGTGTAATTTGTTTTGGTGCAGTATCCACCAATAAAACTATTGTATTATTTTATCAAGTACAAAACATGACTATACACGAATAAATATTTAAAATTGTCTATACAGTGTATATAAATATATATATATTTTTTGCAGATTATTCTTGGATATTAATATGCAGCTTTCTAGAGGAATATCTACATTGATAGTGAGAGGCACCTTTTTAGCTCACCTGACCCGAAGGGTCATGTGAGCTATTGCCATCACTTGGCGTCCGTCGTCCGTCCGTCCGTCCGTCGTCCGTTAACTTTTTCAAACGTTAACTCCTCCAACACCATAAGTCCAACTGCAACCAAACTTGGTACAGTTATTAATTGGTATGGGTGCTACAAATCTATTGTTTGGATTTTTGATTCGTATAAAAACATGGCCGTTATGGCTAAAAATAGAACATAGGGGTAAATCGCAGTTTTTTGCAAATAAGTCAGAAACGGTCACAGATATCAAAATTCTGGCATAGGGTAAAAGTGTTCAGCACCTCAAGATCTACCTGCCCTGAAATTTTGAAGAAGATCCAACGACCCATGTAGGAGTTATTGCCCTTTTTTTGACATTTTTGGCTTTTTTTTATGTTATTATTTCAAAAATCTTCTCCTCTGAAACTACTGAATGGATTTGGATAAAACTTAGCATGATTGTTCCTTAGGGTATCCTGCACAAAATCGAAAAACATGGCCACTGTTGCTAAAAATAGAACATAGGGGTCAAACAACAGTTTTTTTTATGTTATTATTTCAAAAATCTTCTTCTTTGAAACTGCTATTCAAAATCAAATGAAACTTGGTAAGATTGTTCCTTAGGGTATCCTGCAAAAAGTTTATGCTTCGATTTTTGATTGGTCGAAAAACATGGCCACTGTTACTAAAAATAGAACATAGGGGTCAAACAACAGTCCTTCGCAAATATCTCAAAAATCATTAGGTTACGGCAAATTCTGGCAAGTTGAAAGTGTTCAGCATGATGAGAGCTACCTGTGTGCTGATTTGTTTTATGTTATTATTTCAAAAATCTTCTTCTCTGAAACTACTATTCAAAATCAAATGAAACTTATGTTACGTTTGTAGTCTCATCGTCTTTTTAAAGCATATTATAACCATTACATTTAAATTTCTTTTAAACAACGATAAGAGGATTTGGTTTGTAAAAACATTATTCATTTCATTTGAAAAAGTTCAAATTTATTTCTCTGAGAAACGCGAATACGCAATTCCGTTCCGAACTCGTTTCGAAATTCTTTTCAAAAGTAAACTTCCAGGTAGGAAAAAATCAATAAATTTAACTTAAAAATCGATCTTGTTTCAATCAAATTTAATAATTTAGATAGTTTAAATGGTTTAGAAAGCCGAAAGTAACACTCGATGAGGACTGAAAGTAATTAACTTGCATAAAAAGTTAAAATTACTGACTGCCACCACCTGAGAACAACGATCGTAACTTTGACAATTTTGAAATCGTCGGAAAAATAGAGTTGTCAAAAAATTCAAATTTCCTTGAATTTTCAATAGTGTCCAATAATTAGGGTTATTACGGTAGATGTATTATTAACATGCATATGCCTGTGCAAGTATAGCCCCCACCCCTGCCGTTGTTATTCATAGATGTGACTAATAGGGAGCCGTTTGTCAGCTCAGTGCAGATGTTTATGACAGAGTTTTGCTTACATTTAATACAGATTATTATTGTACAAAACATGTATTTAGATATGAGAAATCAACACTGGTTACTTGTTTGAACATTGATATGAAAATGAAGTACCAATCAACACCACAATCCATTTTTATTATAAATGTTAAAAGAAATTCCCACGTAACCTAAATGTAGGCTATTATTAGGTGCGAGTAATTACATGTATTCTATTTCTAAGTAGAATGGAATGAATTACACAAGAGAATGTTCAAGAACTAAAAAATGTATGCACATGGGGAAACTCAACATATCCCAAGAACTAAACAATGTATGCACATGGGGAAACTCACCATATCCCAACCTTATATCACCAGTTGAATCTAAATTCTAATAAAAGAATAAAACAGGAATATTTATTTTCCGCTGATTGTTGTCAGTCCCGCTAAGGTTTTGGGATGATTACATGAAAAGAATTTTTTAGGGATACAGGGATTGAATTTTAATATTTTATTCACTAGCTAAAAAAGCAAGTTATTTTTTTAATTGCTAAAATTTCTTAAAACTTGTTTGTTTTCTTACATACTAATTCATGTGCAAATAATGTTTTCACTCTATATTTTCTATTTCTAAGGTTGTTTTTTTTCAGATAATCATTCATAACCAAATGTGAAATCTGCAGGAATGGAAACTGTTTTGATCTCTTTTAAAATCAAAATATTTATTTTCTGGAAACTGGGGATTAAAATAATTTACATGTAATTTTAAAAATCTTACAACACAATTTTTTCCAACTCACAAAATTTTTCGAGTAGAATTTTTATTGACTTGCTAAATTTAAAATTAACTTGAATTTAGCTAATATTTCTTGTAAATTTCAATCCCTGGGATAAAATGTAAATTTTCAAAGCTGTTTAGTTTATTGTAATGCATGACCACTGGTCCTTTTACTGGGGTTCTGCCCCTGACCCTCAATCTGATTTTCTCCTGAGGATTATTCCCGTATATTAAATTCAATTGAGCACAGCTTCTCATATTTGTTGAGCTCCAGTACGCATATGTAACTGTAGATGATATACGTCGAGGGTTGTATACTCTTTGCTTAGTATGTTCTATTTTACAGATTCATTGATTTTCAAATAACTTTGATGTTAGATTTAAGAATCAATTAACGAAATTAAAATTTGGATCTTGAACTTTATAAAAAAAATTGTGATATACTTTGAAATTTGTGACCTTGTGATATGATCAAAATTATCAACAAATACTTAGTTTCATCATTAAAAAAACTCAATTGTACAAGTTTTAAACTAAGAAAACTGCTTTGCTCCAAATAGGCCAATGGGGCGGAATCCTAACCCTCATGAAATGTTAAAATTGTGAAACTAGATGAATACAAGTACATTTTGCATGCAAAAAAGCTCTCGTGTTGGTGATTTGGTTTTATTTTGTAATCATTATCTGGTTGTGTTACAAACTGTCTCGTAAAAGTAGACAGTAGATGTAGTTAATATGCATGTATTATTTGTATGCCCTAATGCAGACACCTAGGGCATTTATAGTGTTCACATCAATTCATTCATCTGTTTAACAGCTGTTCATCTGTCCCAAATCAGGTTTTCCTTCTGGTTTTAGTTGCTTTTCCGTGGAGGAATATGCTATCATCATGAAACTTTTTACACACATGCATAAGAATATAAACAAATAAATTATAAAAAAATTGTACAAATTTACCTGTCCCATCAACTTGCAGTTTCTTCATTGTTAAAAGATCAAAGAAAAAGGGAGTGTTGTACTTTTCAGTAAAGATTGTAACTTAATACACATATGCATCAGAATATAAGCATACAAAAATTACCACATAAAAAGTATATCAATGTTTTAGTGATTTAAAAAAAACATGTTACATAATTTTGTTGTAGTATGATTTGTAATCAATATAAAATATAGTAAGACTTTCTTGGAGATTATTAAGTTGTACAAGTCTGCAAAACTTCTTGTTTCAGTAGCAATCAAACAAGTTTTCATAAGGTCTCCGCAATTTCTTGTAGAGTAGATGTCACGTCACAGTTTTCCAGGCATGCAGCTTCATGCCGCAATGTTTTGATATTAAGCAATGAAATTATAACTTAAAATAAATACATCTGCACATTATTGTCAAAATTTTAGGAAGTGAATATTGGTTATAAGATGATGAGCAGTGAGGGAAATGATGTCATAACAATGTCAGCCACTACTAATGACAGTGTCTTAATATTTGGTATGCAGCATCGGGTCCTATTAATCCAAAAACTGTGAATTAGAATATTTAAAAAAGATATAGTCAACTTATCTCTTCCAGCAAGTTTTCACTTGAACAGACTTTTAAAATTTTGTATACTGAAAACCCACTCGCCCAAAAAATCCCTTAATTTTACAGGAATGTCAATTAATTGTTCTTATATTTACATATATCATGATTAGTCAATATAAAATACAATGTATGTTGGACCAATGTGAATACATGTATCACACATTTTAAAAAAAAAGTAGTTTTAATTGACCATATAGAGGAAATATAATAAAAAATGCAATTCACCAAGACAGATTTATAACTCATTTACATGTGATACTGCAACTTTGTCCTTAATTGGAACTTATTAGGCACATTGAAGATGCATACACTCTATAGTTACACTTTGTCTGTCTGAACACTAAAACTAGAAAACTATTGACAGTACACTACTGAAATTTTTCACAGTTACTTTGCAGCATGTCATTATGCCCATAACATTTGTGCAATACGGTTAAATATTTTTTGGAAAAAAACTTGGAACTTTTATAGAAAATGACAGATTTTCACGATTGGATCTTGTAAACTCTTGGAACTGTAGTACAGTTCTGACATTTTGTACAGTCACCACTAGATGGGTTTTGGGTAAAGTGACACCACACACTAGAAATAAGGTCACTGCGACCTATATTTTACGCATGATTGACTTTGGTTAAGTTCTTGGTTAAGGTCCATAACTTGAATACTAGATGTTAGGGGTCAATGATATTTTACCACTAGATGGGTCTTGGGTAAAGTGACACAACCAACTAGAAATTAGGTCACTGCAACCTATATTTTACGCATGAATGACTTTGGTTAAGTTCTTGGTTAAGGTCCATAACTTGGATACTAGATGTTGGGGGTCAATGGTATTTCACCACTAGATGTATGTGTCTTGGGTAACGTGACACCACCCACTAGAAATTAGGTCACTGTCACCTATATTTTATGCATGAATGACTAAAGTTCTTAGTTAAGGTCCATATCTTGGATACTACATGATGGGGGTCAATGGTATTTCACAACTAGATGTGTCTTGGTTAACAATACTTACCCAATAGAAATTAGGTCATTGTGACCTATATTTTATGCATGAACGACTTTGGTTAAGTTTTTGGGTAAGGCCCATATCTTGGATACTACATGTTAGGGATCAATGATATATTTCTACTAGATGAGTCTTGGTAACACAGCACCACTCACTAGAAAATAGCTCACTGCGACCTTTATTTTACGCATGAACACTTTTGATTTCTCGGTAAAGGTCCATATCCCAGGTAATACACATTGGGGGTAAATGATATTTCAAGAACTTGAGGGCCATCCTGTGGGTCATAGACACATTTTCTTGTATACTTTCTGTTTCCTGAATAGTCGAGTAGGGGCATGCCTAGCATATCTTAAAACAATCCATTGTTTTAACTGAAATGTCTTAAAATGATATTTTGAATTTATAATTGCAGCCACAATGCCTCGCAAAGCTAATTGGAAACGAAGTGTGATGATGACTGGGGATGGTAACCCAATGGTGAAGAAGAAACGGACGGACTTGACTGAGGATACTGGCCTCGGGGTCTCTGACCTCAACAACAGTGACAAATCTGACTCTGACTGCCATAACCAGGTGGCGGGGGATACTGTCCTCCTTAACAACAGTACCAATGATTGCCTTCGGGCGCCAAATGTGATTGCAAATGTTAGCCTTCGGGCGCCAAATTTGATTGAAAATGT
The DNA here is from genome assembly GCA_028015205.1 of Mytilisepta virgata. Classification (NCBI taxonomy): domain Eukaryota; kingdom Metazoa; phylum Mollusca; class Bivalvia; order Mytilida; family Mytilidae; genus Mytilisepta; species Mytilisepta virgata. Next base: position 26,948,477 of record CM051513.1, read on the forward strand.
TAGCCTTCGGGCGCCTAATGAGATTGACAATGTTAGCCTTCGGGCGCCAAATTTGATTGGAAATGTTAGCCTTCGGGCGCCTAATGAGATTGACAATGTTAGCCTTCGGGCGCCAAATTTGATTGAAAATGTTAGCCTTCGGGCGCCAAATGATGTTTCAAATGAGATAACAAATGAGATTGCGAATGAGATTACCAATGAGATTTGCATAGAAATTTTGAATGAAATTAGTTTTTGGGCAACAAATGATATTGACAATGTAAACCTTAGGGTAACAAATATTATTGAAAATGTAAATCTTCGGGTGCCAAATGAATCTGAAAAGGCTTTAAACAATGAATCTATAAAAAATGCTTACAAGAAAAAATTTAGTCAAAATGGTTTAGTTAATGAATCTCTTCTTGATACACTTCCAGTTAAAAGTAATGCTAGCCATAATATTTCAATTATAGACAATCCTTTATGTTCCAAAATTTTTAGCTGTTGTTTTGTAAATTTTGGAAATTTTGACCAGTCCAATGAAAGATTTTCTGTTGAAACAAGAGGAAATCAGTGTACATGCAACAGTTTACTGTATTTAGTATTACTCTATAGTTGCAAATGTTACAGAGATATGGATTTGGATAAAGTTTTAGAAAATGGTGATAAGACATATGAAAACACTATTAAAAGTCTGAAAGATACAGGTAGATTTAGAAGCAAGCTATTGACACTGGATGAAATCCCTACATCAGTCTATATTAGCAACAGAAAAATTCAGGTACATAGAGGAAATGTTTTAGTTGGAATTGCTGTTCATAACAATGAGCTGCACGATGTTTTGACATTGCAGAATGGTATTGAAGAAGTATTCAAACATTCTGATTCTGCTTTGATAATGATAGGTGCTATATGTTCAGCGGTCAGTTGTAATGGTCAAACATACACTTTCTTTGATTCTCATTCTCATGGACAGTCTGGTCTGTATGAGCCAACTGAAGATTTTGGATCATCTATACAAATTGCTTTTAGAAATATTGAAGATCTTGTTACATACATGTACTCTTTCTACAATAGTTTAAATATTGACTTGTCAACGCAATATGAAATTCTTCCACTAGAATTCACAGAATTTTTTGCACCCAGACAACAAAGTCAAAAACAAACTAGTAACAATGATACAGTTCATTGTAATGTTCAGGAAAAAATGACAGAAAAATTGATGGAAGACTATTTTGAAGACCAGCAGAAGAAAAATCTTGTGGCAAAAAAAAATGTTTTTAACACAAACAAATCAAACTATATGAAAAGTTACATGCAAGAAAAAAGAAAAGATCCAAAGTTTAGAAGTACAGAGAGAGAAAGAGAATTGAAAAGTAAACAATGGGCTAGAAAAGATAAACATTTCAAACAGAAAGAGGCAAAAGATAAGCAAGAGGCAAGAATGGACCCCAAGTTCAGAAGTGCAGAAAGAGAAAGAGAATTGATCAACAAACAAGAGGCAAGAATGGACCCTAAGTTCAGAAGTGCAGAGAGAGAAAGAGAAGTGATCGACAAACAAGAGGCAAGAATGGACCCTAAGTTCAGAAGTGCAGAGAGAGAAAGAGAAGTGATCGACAAACAAGAGGCAAGAATGGACCCCAAGTTCAGAAGTGCAGAGAGAGAAAGAGAATTGAAAAGTAAACAACAGGCCAGAAAAGATAAGGATTTCAAACAGAAAGAGGCACAAGATAAGCAAGAGGCAAGAATGGACCCCAAGTTCAGAAGTGCAGAAAGAGAAAGAGAATTGATCGACAAACAAGAGGCAAGAATGGACCCTAAGTTCAGAAGTGCAGAGAGAGAAAGAGAATTAAAAAGTAAAAGAAAGGCTAGAGAAGATGAAGAATTTCAACAAAAAGAGGCTGAGCAAGATGTTAAAAGAAAAAAAGAAAAAAGATCTAATGACAGTTTTTTGGAACTTGAGAGACTAGCTAAGCAGGCTGCAAGACAACAAAATCCTGATAAAGATAAATTGATTAACAAAACTAATAAACAGAAGCAAAGAAGTAATGAAGAATATGTTCAACATGAGCATCATTTAAAGAAAGTGAAAGCTCAAGGTTCAAATTTGAATGAATGTATCAGAAAATTTGAAAAGCTTATTTCTGTTGGTCCTTGCTACATTTGTACTTGCTGTCATCAAACATGGTTTGCTGAGTCAGTTGTAAACTGTAGTGGTTTGAAAGCAATAAGCTTAGAAATGTTAAAGAGATGTAATACAAATCTAAAATCAGTTGACAATAAAGAGTGGATATGTCACACATGTGCTAATGCTTTGAAGAAAAATAAAATACCACGGTATTCAGTCGCTAACAAGATGGGATTTCCTGATAAACCCATAGAGCTTAATTTATATCCATTAGAAGAACGTTTAATTTCATTACGAATACCATTTATGCAAATACGCCAGTTACCAACAGGCGGTCAGTATTCTATGAAAGGAAATGTTGTTAATGTTCCTGTAGATGTTCAGCCTACAATAAATGCTCTACCAGGCAATATTGAACAGTCGGGCACAATTGCAGTAAAGCTGAAAAAGAAGCTTTCCTTCAAGACCTGTGACTTCACTGAGAATGTTCGCCCTTTAGCAGTGATTTGTGCTTTACACTATTTAATGAGAACTAGTGACATGTACAAATCTTCTGGTATATCAGTGGACAAGCAATGGGTAAAAAGAATTGAAGAAATAAACAAACAGCAGAATCAGACAGAGAGAAGTCTAGTTGATAATGATAATACAGAAAGCGAAGAGGAAAGTGACAATTTTAGCGAGATTGATGAAGCTGAAGCCGTAGGGAATTTAGATACTCTTTTGGATGAAATAATAGATGAGTCAAATAGTCTAGATAAAGAATTTGTTTTTGCACCAGGAGAAGGTCAGAGACCTATAAGTCTTTATTATGATGCAGATGCTGAATATTTAGCATTTCCCTCCATATTTTGTGGACAACGAAGACTTGACTTCAAAGAAAGAAGTGTCCCAGTTCATTACAGTGACATTGTTAAGTGGGAATTAAGATCAGTTGATAGGAGAGTAGCCCAGTCTGTTCCAAATCTCTTTTTTAAACTGAAAAAAGTGCAATTAAAGAATGTAACAGACAAAGTAAATCTTGCTCTGAGAAGGTGTAAATCAGATGGTAAAACATGGACTGCCAAAGATATTCTTAATCCATCATTAGTCAAAGACCTAGTTCGATTAGACGAAGGATACTTCATATTTCGCACTTTAAGAAATTCCCCAGTCTATCTTGAAAAACGCAAAAAAGATGTCTTTGCAATGATTCGCCAAATTGGATTACCATCATGGTTTGGATCACTTTCATCTGCTGATACAAAATGGAATGATCTTCTCAAAATTCTTGGCAAATTAAATGATGAAAAGGATTATACAGAAGATGATCTTAACACCATGACTTGGCAAGACAAAACAAGACTTGTCCAAAAAGATCCTGTAACATGTTCAAGATTTTTCGACTACAGAGTTCAACAGTTCTTCAAAATTATCTTAAAAGGTGAATTTTCTCCAATTGGCATTTTGACTGATTACTTCTACCGAGTAGAATTCCAGCAAAGAGGTTCACCACATATTCATATGTTGGTTTGGATTGAAGGTGCCCCAAAATTTAAGCATGATTCTGAAGAAACCATTGTTAACTATGTTAACAAATTTATTTCTTGTTCTTCCAATCCTGCCACTGGCAAAGAATGGGTGCAGTTACAAGTTCATAAGCATTCAAAGACATGTAGAAAAGGAGGTTATGCAGTTTGTAGATTTGGGTTTCCTTTGCCCCCTCTTAAGAAAACTATGATCTTGGAGCCTTTGGAATCTGATATTGAAAAGTACAAAGCTATTTACAAAGAGATTCAGCAAAAAATTGACTCTCTTCAAGAAATGGAAAATGTTGAGAATTTGTCTCATGAAGAGTTCCTTGAAAATGTTCTTGAAATGACAGAAGAAGATTACATAAAAGCAATTAGAAGTAATCTTCGTGGACCAAAACTTTTCCTAGAACGAAAACCATCAGAGGGACGTGTTAATCCATACATGAAAGATGTGTTGGCAGCATGGAAAGCAAACCATGATTTACAGTTTGTTCTTGACCCATATGCCTGTGCAATGTACATTGTTTCATACATCAGTAAGTCACAAAAAGGAATGAGTGCATTGTTAGACCAAGCTGCAAAAGAAGCACGACAAGGTAATTTAGGTTTGAAACAACAAGTCAGACTTATAGGAAATTACTTCACCAATTCGGTTGAAACATGTGCACAAGAGGCAGTGTATTTATTGTTGCAAATTCCACTCACTAAAGCAACTAGAGAAGTAGTCTTTATAAATACATCACAGTCGGAAAAAAGAACATTTCTGCTTAAGACTTCAGACCAGTTAGAAAAGCTTTCTCCTGATTCAACAGACATTGAAGCAGACAATGCTATTAAAAGATATGCAAAAAGACCTAAAGCATTAGAACATTGGTGTTTAGCTGATTACATGTCACAACTTGAAGTGATTTTCCCAGATAAATCTTCAGAAAATGAAGAAGTTGAAGAACAGTTTGAAAATGAAGATGAAGTAACTCCACAAACAGTAGATGCTGAAGAAAAAACTGCATTTAAGCTGACACTTAAGAATGGAATAGTTATCAGGCAGAGAAAAAATTGTAGAGTGATAAGATATGTTCGATTCAACAAAAAAACAGATTCAGAGAACTTTTACAGGGAGCGCTTAATGCTATTCTTTCCTTGGAGAAATGAGAATGACCTTAAACAAGGGTGTGAAAGTTATGAACAGAAGTACTCTTCAGTCACTCGCATCATTGAGCACAAACTAAAGCAATATGAACAAAAAGCAGAAGAGTTAGATAAAGCTATTGAACTTGCTGAAAATGAAACTGACAATTTTGATGAAATAGCTCCAGGAACTGAACAAGTTGAAAAGGAAGCTGCAGAAGAAGCCATTGTTGATGCTGAAAAATATGTTCATTTCAACCCAGACAGGCAACCAGATCATATAAACTATGATATTGGACAAGACCTTGGAATGACTAGTGCTGCAGTAGAATTAATCAGTCATGCAAAAAGAATACCAGATGACCAATATAAAAACATGCTTCAAAGTCTAAATGAAAAGCAGCGCGAGTTTTTCCAGCATGTGATAACCTGGATTAAGACCAAACAAGAGCCATTACATGCTTTCTTAACTGGTGGTGCAGGTGTTGGAAAATCAGTTGTTGTAAAGGTTTTATATCAGGCTTTGCACAGATATTTGTGCTCTGTTGAGGGTGAAAACCCTGATGAAGTACGGATTTTGTTGTGTGCTCCAACTGGAAAAGCTGCTTATAACATTGGAGGTGTTACGTTGCATAATGCTTTTCAAATTCAACCATCTAAAAAGTTGGAAGAGCAAACTTTGTCTTCTGATGTTCTTAATTCTCTAAGAATGAGGTATAGACATTTATCTGTCATCATGATTGATGAAATATCAATGGTTGGCAACAGAATGTTCTCTCTTCTTGATACTAGATTGCAGAAAATAATGGGTAGCAAGCAATCTTTTGGAGGTGTAAGTGTTATTGCTATTGGGGACTTCTTCCAATTAAAACCAGTTTTTGATGGTTGGATTTTTGAAGATTTGAAAAAAGGCATGTCGGCATTAGCACCAAATTTATGGAGGGAAAAGTTTACTTTTTATGAGCTTGTCGAAATAATGAGGCAAAAAGATGATCTCGATTTTGCACACCTCTTGAACCGCCTGAGAGAAAATGAACTGACACAGCAAGATTTAGACGTATTAAGGACTAGAACTGTAGAAAATGAAGAAACACATCAACAACAATCAGCTATTCATTTATTTGTTGAAAATGACCTTGTTGATAATTACAATGTCCAGCATATAATGAAACTTGAAACTGAAAAGGTCATTGTAAATGCATTTGACTCTGTCAGTGGAGATGTATCTGAACAGATAAAAAATAAGCTGATAAATAGTCTTCCTAAGAAACAAGCTGAAACTGCAAATCTTGCGAAAGAAGTACAGCTTGCAGTTGGGATGACATATGATCTAACAGCCAATATTGATGTCAATGATGGCCTTACAAATGGATCTACCTGTGTGGTTGAATTGGTTGAATATAAAACTGAATCTGCTAGACCAAGTATTGTATGGGTAAAGTTTGATGATCAGAGAATAGGTTTAGCATCTAGAAGAAAATATAGTCATTTATTTACCAGAGGTATTGACAAATCTTGGACACCCATTTTTGATATTAAGAGATCCTTTGTGTACAGACAGAAATCTTATGATCGCATTCAATTTCCCTTGAAACCAGCTGCAGCAAAGACCATTCACAAATCTCAGGGAGATACATTGGATAGAATTGTGGTTAATTTAAACACAAAACACAGAGGGAAGATACCACACATTCACTATGTTGCTTTAAGCAGAGTCAGATCCTTAAATGGTTTGCATATATCAGATCTGAATGTGGATAAAATAGCAGTGTCTGAGTGTGTTAAAGAAGAAATCAAAAGATTGAGAACAAATGCTATCTTACAACTGTGTTACACACCATTGTACAAAATTTCCAATGATCGTTTGAAAGTTGTATTCAATAATGCCAGATCATTTCATGCTCATTGTCATGATATAGCAGCTGAACCAAATATCTTGGATGCAGATATTGTTGGCATTGCTGAAACAAGATTGACCCAGAATGAAGAATGTTGTATACCAGGGTTTAAAGTTTTGGCAAGAATTGATCAAAAGCAAACAGATCCAAGATATAGACCAGCTCATGGGTTAGCCCTGTTTGGCAAAAGTGACCAAAATGTTGTCAAAGAACATAGTTTTTCAAATTCAGAGATTGAATTCATAATCACTGTTCTTTCAGGGTTAAAAGGGAAGATACAGATTGTTTTAGTTTATAAAGCCCCTAATTGTACTTTTCAAAGTTTCAAGCACATTCTTTTGTCTGAACTTCTGCCAGTTCTTGATGCTACAAAGACTGTTATAATGGGGGACTTCAATTTTGATATACATGCATTGCCATCTAACCAAGGGTTCTTACAATTCATGCAAGATACATTTGAATGCAGACAGGTGATTTCAAAACCAACAACAGTGAACAAAACAAAATTGGATTTGATTTTTATTCGTGAAAGCAGAGAATCATGCATACACACTGATGTAATAGAAACATATTGGTCAGATCACTCAGTAGTGTATGTTGCAATGGAACTGTAGAGAAGGTTTTAACCCGCATAGATATAAAAATGTATTACACTGCTCAGTTGCAGTGTGATGCATTGAGTGGTTTGGCATAGTGAAGGGTTGCCACTCGCATTTAAATCTTTGTTAAGCATGCAGTGTGCTAGGGAAGGGAAGGGGGTTGAAATATATGATGTGCTTTTGACTTGTTTTATAATTATGAATTTCTTGTAAAAGGTGACTCCAACTCTACCATTGCATGCTTAACAAATGATATATATTTACAGCATTTGTAGGTTAATTGCAATTGTTTCTTTCCACTTGTATTTTGTACTTTATTAATGCTGTAAACATTGACGTTTTTATGTTAATACTGTAAACATTGATGTTTTTATGCCCCATCTACGAAAGTAGGGGGCATATAGTGTTCAGGTCTGTTCGTCCGTCCGTCCCAAATGCTGCAAGATGGGGAATTATGTCTTTCAGACATATATTTGATTTTGTATTGATATTCTAGGGGTTTTGATAAGCTAACCATTTGCTTCAGAATACATATATCCTATATTATTTCCATGGGGGTTAATTTTAGTATTGTAAATTAAAGGAAAATAACACCATGTGAAATACTTCCTTCTTACAGTAGATAATTTATTTAATACGTACAGCACATGCAATCAAAGACTTTTTCACAATTTTATCAACATATATTTAAATTTTATTGTAACAATTGAGTGACTTTTAAAGACTATTTCATTATGTTTTTTACTGCTGCTTCAATATATATACCAGATTTTTATAATATCTATTTAATGAATATGTTTTAATTCCTTTTATTTATTTGTTATTGTATAAATATATATGTAATCATAGAATATAATGATAAATTATACAGTAACTGTCAGATTTGCAAGATTTCATTCATTATTTTAAGTAATTGTTTTAAGGACTTTGTTGGAAAATAAAATATGAATTATATCACATAATAAGATGCATTCATGGTATCATGTATTATATAAGAAATATAGAGAACAGGGTAGAACTAAAAGAACATACTTGAATAATATGTTAGTTACCCTGATAATTAAATAATATGACTAGATAAAACTAACCATGGTGCTCTTATATATCATTAATTCCAATTTCAAGTCCTTGCAACAGTTTCTAGAATGCTGTATTTTGCAGATTTGACATGTATGAACTGTTCTTTAAAAATCAAACAAGGTAATTTTAACTGGCAATTTCTGAACACTTCAAATAGTTGTATGAATTCTTAATGGATAAGTCAGCTGTGAGGATATATAGATTCTACATAAATTTTACATTGAACAATCTACACCGTTGGCTATGGACACTTTAATGTCTTTATACTGCAAATCATAGTGATGATGGAACAATTAAGCCACTGTGAATTAAGCCTTTGACTTCATTCTTCAAAATACATTGATCATGGAACAATAAGTAATGCCAAAATTTGGTGCTATAGCTGCTCTACATATTACTTTGTGATGGTTGAACAATTATTCTAGAATCTATGGACTTCATTCTACTTAAGCATGGACAGTGGAACATTTATTACACTATATATGGAACTTTATTCTACAAATAACATTCAATTTGCTATAACTACGAAATATAAATCTGTTTATTTGCAAACTGCATGAAATTTGTGTTTGTATAATATACATGATATATATACTATATAAAATGTTTGTATTTATATATTAGAATTATATTCTTACAGGATTAAAAAAAAATGTTATTTTGAACTCAAAATGCAAGTGGAAAGTAAATATTATTTTACCTGATTATGTTCAAAACAAAAATTTTAAAATTTTTATTTTAAACAAATGTTTAATGTAAAATTGAAATAAAAAATAAAATCTTAAGGTATGTTAGTTAGACATTTCTTCTTAGTGAAGTTGAAGTCATCTTATATTGCTGAAACTTTTGCATATAATTACTTACACCAATGATTTCTGAGAAATTCTCATCAATGTCACATAAATGAAGATCTTGAACCACCATAATTAATTCACAAATTCTTCATGTTCTTCTTGCTGATTAAATATCAATCTGTCACAGTCCTGCCACACAACCTTCACCTTAATTTAACCTCTTCTCTCAGAACCTTGCATGCCTTTTCTTACTGCTGTAATAATGCCACAGTCATGATGTGCGAGACATACTTTTAGTGGATATTGCCACACTTGTTTTTAATAACCATACATACAAATGTTTATAAAACTGAACAAAGAATATTCACCATATTTTTAATCTTTTACATTAGTATTACATAACAAACTTGTGGATCACAGATGATTATAATGACCCTTAAAACCTTATAAATACCCCTACTTGTATGGGAAGAGACTACATGTATATTGCAATCACCTTGTTTGTCTGTCCTCTACACACTTTCTTAAAAGATTACTCCACTAACAGAATTGATTTCAGACTTTGTGCACAACTTTAGCATGATGAGTTGTAACGTGCCTCCTCTGTACGTCTGTTTGTCTGTCTTTCCTGTACAAACATTCAAAACACATTTCTCGTAAAAAGATGATGTAGATTACTATTGGAAATTACTTGAAAGGTCTTGCAATTTATTTATTAATCAAGATTACTTTTTAATACAGAAAAGCACTGACTTAATTTGCCTTACACTTAAAAAATATCACAGATTTATAAAAAATTGCTTTCTGAAATATATACATTCATATTAAAGTCAGTGTACTTGTGAAATGTGATAATGAACTTGAAGAAAAAAAAACCTTAATTTACCATCAACATTTTAATCTCATTCTGAATGAACCACATACATGTAGACAATCAACAGAAAACTGTTCAATTATAATACACGTCTTTGGTCAAAAACAAAGATGATTCCTTGCTGAAGTTATATAAAGCAAACCTATTGTTTGCTAAATTAACCTATAGAATAAAAACTATTGCAGATAGAGAAAAGCTGTTGCTTGCTTAAACCTTCAGCTCAAAGAGCTCTACAAAAGTCTAAATTGGGTCAAAGATGTCACATGACCCCTTATAGGGCTTATGACCCTTTAAATGTCAAAAATAGCGTTTTCTCTTGTTTTTGCCCTATAGAATGAAAACTATTGTCGATAGAGAAAAGCTGTTGTTTGCTTAAACAATCAGCTCATTGAGCTCTACAAAAGTCTGAATTCGGTCAAAGTTGTCAGATGATCCATTATAGGGGTAATAGCTCATGAAAGACTCCCTTACAGCTTAAGGACCAGGTGAGCGATTCAGGCTCCTGGGAGCCTCTTGTTTGAGAAATGACCATGTGATGATTTTGTTTTATAAATTTGTTATCACTAGGCATTGCTTGAATAAGTGCTGAAAATGATTCTTCAGTGGGAAGTGATGATGCATATGATTCAAAGAAGAATGTCCTCCTAAATGGGACTTGAATAAAAAATTTCATTGAAACTTACCATTAATTGTTTTTCAGCTTGACTCAAATCCAAACATGTCATAATATGAATAGAGTAAGAAAAGGTCTTACATTAAACTTGTTTGCGTTTTTATACCCCTGTCAATTAGATTGGTATACAAAGTTCTTTATTTTTTTTTATCTACCGCCGCAACAAGGAGGGGGATATAAATCCTGATGTCAGTCTGTCACATTTTGCAAGGGCTCTCACGTCTAAATTTCTCAACAGATTTTTAATTGATTTTATATGAAAGGTTTACATGTATAAATGTATTAGCATTCCCTTGAAAGAGTGCGAAAAGCATCAATGAAAGATTGATTTTCATAGAGTTATTGCCCTTGAACAGTTAAAATATACCATTGTATTTGGAAGAGCTCTCGCATCTACATTTCTTTATATTTTATTTAAATTTATGCCAAACTTTAAGAATATAATTATCTTGGTCAAGTTCAAAAATCAGCACTGAAGGATATTTTTTATTAGAGTTATTCCCCTTTGAATGATAAAAATATGGGAAGTTGCTGTTTATGTCAAAACTTTGAATTAAAATTCTCTGATTAGTTCGAAAATCAGCGCCAACTGATTATTTTTCTTAGCGTTATTACCCTATAAATAGTGAACAGACCATTCACTTTTACAAAAATATTCTCATCTGAAACTACTTCGCTAATTGAACCAAAGTTGGCTACAATCAATATTAGGGTATCTACTTTAAAAAATATGTCCGATGACCCAAACTGTCAACCAACATGGCCGACATAGTTAAAAATAGAAAAATAAATAAATGTTACATTTAACAGTAATTGATATATCACTAAATTTCTGAAAAAGTATGAGATGGGAGATAACTTTTGAGAGCAATTGTCAAATATTTGATGTAACATTTTTTTATTAAACAATAACTTCTTTGTTTTCATTGATAAAGGAAAAGGTATGAAATGGGACATTGTAACATTTCAGTTTATCTGATAATTTTTAGCAAATTTGACTGTTTATCCACTGTTTACTATTAAAATGATGTACTTTCTTGATTTTATAATTGTGTGCATTATACCAAATGAAGTTATAAAAATATAAAATTATCTTTTGCCTTGTAAACATCTTGAAACCTGTTGATTATAACTTAAATATCTTTGTAGATGTCGCAGAATTAAGAAATAATTCATTGGTGCCATGCTTTATGGTTATTTTAACATGGGTAAGGATTATACATGTATATATTTTACACCAAGTGTTAGTGAATACACTGTTTTTTGGAATAAATTATTTCTGAAATTTGAGATGTTAGAATTTGAACTATTTCACATTGACTTGACTACACTATTGCCTTCAACAGATTTTAAATTTTGTGATGCATGTATATATTGTTGCAAGGTAGAAAGGCATTACCAAAAATTTAAAAAATATTTCAATTATTCAAAAAGAGAAATTTGCAGATGATCTTATAATTTTTTTCTAAAAGTCAAATTGGTTTACAGAATGCTTTAAATAAAACAAAAATACTGTTTTGATTGGCAATTAACAGTGAACACTAATAAAAGTAAAATTATGGTTTTCAGAAATGTTCCTTACCAGTTCCCTCTTTCTTTTTTAAGAAAAATCATTGACACAGGTTAATGAATACAATTTTCTAGAAACTGTTATTTACTCAAAAGGGACATTTTAGAGAGTTGAACAAGAATTGGATAAGAAAAGTATCAAAGTTCTCTTTGCTAATCAAAGGTATATGTCAAACTTTCATAATATTTCTACTTAACTTTCATGTAAACTTTTTGATATACTTATAAGACCTATTCTTACTTACAAATGTTAAGTTTGGTCCATGGATACATATTTACCAGTTTGTAGAGCTCTTAATAGATCTGAGAGGAATAATAGAACATGTGATTTAAGTTCTATGGAGAAAAAATCCCATATAGAAAAGGTTCAGTTCAAGTTTTGTAAAATTATACTTAAGACTTAAGAGAACTGCTACAAATATTGGTGTTATATCAGAACTTGGGCGATAACCAGTAGCTAGTTTTATAAAATTACAGGCAATTATGTATTTTTCTAGAATACATACAATGGCCATGAACACATGACTAAAGGAAGCTTTCCATGTTAAAAAAAACATTACATGATGAGGGAGTCTATTCCTGGACTACATTTATTTATAATATTTGCAAAGAATATAATGTAAACATAGAAGACCTAATTCATAATTATATTTGTTTTGAGTGATCATTGGTTACATATAGAAACGGGTAGATATAAAAATATCCCTAGACCACAACGATTGTGTAATATCTGCCATGTACTGGAAGACCAGCAACACTTCCTTTTTGACTGCAATAAATATAAAGATTTTAGAATTACCGTTTTTAATATTAAAAAAGATAGCATAATAATCAATTTTTATCTTTGTCTCCCTTGGAAAAAATATTTTCTTACTCGACCCCGAAAAAGAGCTTTTGTCTGATATTGGTACCTTTTAACAACAGTCATTAGCATTAGAAAGATGAGGTTCATGTTGGTCAAGGCTCATATCATCATACATATATTTAGTGTACTATATTAATGTATACTTGTACTATTTTTTTTTTTGCTTAACCTTATGGGTACATCTGCATTTAATAAAGTATTTAAATTCATCATTTTGTCAATATAAAAACTATAATATACATATAATTTTTGTGACTTTTCAATATTTATAAATATTCGCTGACTTCCCATGTTTTCAGCATTAAAGTTGTTTACTCTACAATACTTGTATGCCTGGTGAATTTTACATGTTTATGTAATTTATTTCTTTATATAGATATTTTTCACATAATGAGTTCCCTTAAAATTCTAAATTTTAACTATCTAGGTTATACATACAAGCAAAATGATATTTTAATTTTTTTGAAACCTAAAAATTACAACATTTATTGTATACAAGATACACATTTTACTAGTGAAATTGAGAGAAATATTAGAGTATCATGGGGATTTGGAATACTTTCACCACCCTGTTTCAGGGTTAAGTCAGTCATATATTGTTATAATGAAAAAAACGTAAAGAAATAGTAACAATCTGACAAGTTAAAATGAAAATTGTCTAAAAATAAAATACGGTAAAATTATAAATTCATCCAAGCATCATTTTAAAATTTCATTCTTATTTCAAAATTGTTTGACATATCAGTCTATTTATTTATTTCTTTCCCCTCCATATTTAATTCTAACTGAAATAAAATATTTTAGAATATCTGTATGTTTGTTAAATAGAAGATAACACTTTGGTGAATTTATCTGACTTGCAGTTTCCAAATTGAAATTTCTGTCATGTTAAACAAAACATTTCAAATAAGGCAACTGTGATTTACATTACTAACAATTAAATTTGAAAATTTAAAAAAACATAATAAAAATTATAATATACAGCATTTTGCTGGAACATGAATATTTTGAGTGCATCTTCACTGACCTTTTAAACTTTATCCTGATATTTTCATATTAGATATTTGTGGATTTGGTCTTTAACATTTTGGATTGCTGTTTTTGTTATCAACATTGCACAAATCATGAAAGTGCACATCTTGTGCATCAAAATTAGTATCAAATACTTTTATTAAACTTACCTGGACAGACATACTTATGCTAGTATGGACGAATGAGGAAAAGTTTTATGGCCCTTCGAAACTGGTGGACAGGGCATAAAAATCTTTCAATACTTAGTTTTAATAATTATATGTCTTACTTTACAGATCAACCTTCTAAACACAGAATGATTGAATGGAAGTCTTCTCAAAATAAAATTCTATGGCTAATGACAATTTAGATAAAAAACAGTAGCACACAGAATAATTCAGTGAGAAAACTTTAAATACCAACATCATGCAACAAACTGTAACACATGGAATCATGCATCTGAAACAAATAATTCATAATTTGAAATTTATAAGTCTAATTATAAAACTAAACACAATTTAAACTTCAGTTTTGCCCTCATATAAGCATATATCTCCAAGTAAAATTCTGAAGATACAATTTTTTATAGAATTTTATATATTCTTTGTCAATCATTAACAATTATAATGCATCATGTCGCAAGTAATTCTTGTACAATAATGTCAATTGGAAATGACTGACAAACACACTCTCCTTAAAATTCACTTTGTAATTGCATGCACAAACTATTCAGACAACAGCCATATAAAACCTGATACGTCTTAAAAAGTTCTACACAAAAAATTGCTAAAGGTGCATGCTTCAATAATGCATAATCCTCATATCAAAAATGAATAAAATCCAAGGAAGAAGATGAGGAATTTGCAATTCCATACACAACATTTGCAGACAATATTCCAGTAAAGCCACCACTGTGGGTGCAGATGTAAAAACCCTAAACCCAAATATTCATATGTTCTCTTATTTATATCATACATAAGAAAAGTTAATTTTACCTGTATTACATAGACATTTCATTTACAAAATAAAATATGATGTATACACCATAATATATAACAATGATTACCTCATTACAACAGGTATTTCTGGGCTAGTCTGTGTAGTTTTTTCTTCTGTTGTAGAGTTTCCCTTGGAAGCACTTTTCTCAATCTGTTTAAGTACAGTCTACAAGAGGCATCTTTTAAAACAAATTCACTGAAAAAAAATAATTTTGTAACTTGGATATTTATTTTTTTGTTCAGTTACATAATAACTGAAGTATGTACAGTAATAGACTGTTAGCTTCATCGCCAGTTTGTATAATGGTACGAAGGGTTGATGCATCAAAATACAACAATACAAATGCCCTGGTATTAATAATTCGTAGGCAGATAAACAAAACTCACAACGGTAACTTGGTACTGTATTACAGAAGAGAGATAACTCAGATAGAGAACAAGCTAAAACATGTCATACTATTTTCGAGTACAATGCCTATTATGGCGCTACCAGTTTTTCTCTTTTTTTAACTTAAATGTTTGCAGATGCTTCTTAAATGTACTTTACTAAATTATAATATAGACATAAATTGCACAATATAAACAAAATATCTCGGTTAGCCGTCACAGGGTAGACTTCCCTCAGGCAAACAGGGGATTATTCTGCCCCATACTATAAACACAATATTTCGGCTAGCCGTCACAGGGTAGACTTCCCTCAGGCAAATAGGGGATTATTCTGCCCCACACAAAAAAGGTAAATCAAAGACACTTTCAGTAAACGACATAATTATCCTTTAAGAATTTTGGCATTTTACGTTCTCTTGTCGGTCTTAAGTTGTTAGATGTCGGATCAACAATTTCACTAAAGACTGGTTGAGCGACATCGGTTTCACTAGTGTCGTTTGCCAGATCAATGTCATTTTCATTTGACTGTACAGGTGGATCAGAAATTACATTCGGAATATCGGGAGGTACCGGAGGTGAAAATACCTTCTGCGGGGTTTCATCATCATCAGACCATGCAACATTATCAAAAGTCTCGTGACTATCGTGAATCATCTTAGTTTGTGAAGGGATCTTGTAGCAATCACACTGTTTAACACGATATGAAGTGCTCCGAAATTGGCTTCCTGTGAATTTCCGAATGTTGCACCAAGGATATTCTACGGAAACAACAAGATATCTGTCTCGCGCACTTGACTTGTTGCGATCGTTGAAGAGGTACACAAGATCACCAATTTCCAAACATTGAGTTGTCGCGTGAGGAGATTTCGTCCGTGAGAATTGCCAGTTCCGTTTCCGATTTCCGGTTTGGCTGTCGGATCTCACATAGGGGGTCGTGAGCATAACCAGTCCGTGAGATCATCCAGCACAACAAAATGTAAAAACAACATCGATTGCGGATTGCGGACCGGATAAAACGCTATTTTGTATTTTTTCGACGTGCGATGTATAAAGAAAATTAAGTTTTGGATGCATTTTAATATCATTTATTTATTTACAATCATTGATATAAACTCCCCGATTATTACGATCATGTTAAATTGTTCTTGATCAAATAATATTAATTAATTCTCAAACTAATGTAAATTCTTTCAGGATTGAAGACACTGCTAATAAAATTTACGATTTTTATGGGATAATTAATTGGATTAAAATGATGATACTTGTAATAAAATGCAAACAATTACTAAATCAATTAAACAATATACCTTAAGTCAGCAATCATTTGTTTTTGGGAAAATGGGGGGGGGGGGGGGTATTAATTTTTAAAAAAAGTTTCTTTAACAAATGTTAAAGAAAAGTTTCCTTCATTCTTTTTGCAACTTGATCAAATAATAAAATTCACAGACTAATCGTTTTCTGAAAGTGACTTGTTTTTACTGCAGAGGTAAACTGCTTTTGCCTTTGTCAGAGAGACAATTCCTTTTTGTTCTGTTGAGTCAAACAACTTTCTTCCTCTATAAAATATGATTAAATCTAGCAATTGCATTCTACAGTACTTTATATGTAAACGGGGTAAAAATATGCACAGGCTGGCAATTCTCATGGCTCATACTGATCATATATACAATATTCTATCATTCTATGGTACTTTATATGTAAACAGGGTAAAAATATGCACAGGCTGGCAATTCTCATGGCTCATACTGATCATATATACAATATTCTATCATTCTATGGTACTTTATATGTAAACGGGGTAAAAATATGCACAGGCTGGCAATTCTCATGGCTCATACTGATCATATATACAATATTCTGTCATTCTATGGTACTTTATATGTAAACGGGGTAAAAATATGCACAGGCTGGCAATTATCATGGCTCATACTGATCATATATACAATATTCTATCATTTTATAGTACTTTATATGTAAACGGGGTAAAAATATGCACAGGCTGGCAATTCTCATGGCTCATACTGATCAAATATACAATATTCTGTCGTTCTATGGTACTTTATATGTAAACAGGGTAAAAATATGCACAGGCTGGCAATTATCATGGCTCATACTGATCATATATACAATATTCTATCATTTTATGGTACTTTATATGTAAACAGGGTAAAAATATGCACAGGCTGGCAATTCTCATGGCTCATACTGATCATGACTATAATATTCTATCATTTTATGGTACTTTATATGTAAACGGGGTAAAAATATGCACAGGCTGGCAATTATCATGGCTCATACTGATCATATATACAATATTCTATCATTTTATGGTACTTTATATGTAAACAGGGTAAAAATATGCACAGGCTGGCAATTCTCATGGCTCATACTGATCATATATACAATATTCTATCATTCTATGGTACTTTATATGTAAACAGGGTAAAAATATGCACAGGCTGGCAATTCTCATGGCTCATACTGATCATATATACAATATTCTATCATTCTATGGTACTTTATATGTAAACGGGGTAAAAATATGCACAGGCTGGCAATTCTCATGTCTCAGACTGATCATATATACAATATTCTATCATTTTATGGTACTTTATATGTAAACAGGGTAAAAATATGCACAGGCTGGCAATTATCATGGCTCATACTGATCATATATACAATATTCTATCATTTTATGGTACTTTATATGTAAACAGGGTAAAAATATGCACAGGCTGGCAATTCTCATGGCTCATACTGATCATGACTATAATATTCTATCATTTTATGGTACTTTATATGTAAACGGGATAAAAATATGCATAGGCTGGCAATTCTCATGGCTCATACTGATCATATATACAATATTCTATCATTTTATGGTACTTTATATGTAAACAGGGTAAAAATATGCACAGGCTGGCAATTATCATGGCTCATACTGATCATATATACAATATTCTATCATTTTATGGTACTTTATATGTAAACAGGGTAAAAATATGCACAGGCTGGCAATTCTCATGGCTCATACTGATCATGACTATAATATTCTATCATTTTATGGTACTTTATATGTAAACGGGATAAAAATATGCATAGGCTGGCAATTCTCATGGCTCATACTGATCATATATACAATATTCTATCATTCTTTGGTACTTTATATGTGAACAGGGTAAAAATATGCACAGGATGGCAATTATCATGGCTCATACTGATCATATATACAATATTCTATCATTTTATGGTACTTTATATGTAAACAGAGTAAAAATATGCACAGGTTGGCAATTCTCATGACTTATACTGATCATTTATTCAATATTCTATCATTTTATGGTACTTTATTTGTAAACGGGGTAAAAATATGCACAGGCTGGCAATTCTCCTGGCTCATACTGATTATAAATACAATATTCTGTCATTCTATGGTACTTTATATGTAAACGGGGTAAAAATATGCCCAGGCTGGCAATTATCATGGCTCATACTGATCATATATACAATATTCTATCATTTTATGGTACTTTATATGTAAACGGGGTAAAAATATGCACAGGCTGGCAATTCTCATGGCTCATACTGATCAAATATACAATATTCTGTCGTTCTATGGTACTTTATATGTAAACAGGATAAAAATATGCACAGGCTGGCAAATCTCACGGCTCATACTGATCATATATACAATATTCTATCATTTTATGGTACTTTATATGTAAACAGAGTAAAAATATGCACAGGCTGGCAATTCTCATGGCTCATACTGATCATTTATTCAATATTCTATCATTTTATGGTACTCTATTTGTAAACGGGGTAAAAATATGCACAAGCTGGCAATTATCATGGGTCATACTGATAATATATACAATATTCTATCATTTTATTGTACTTTATTTGTAAACGGGGTAAAAATATGCACAAGCTGGCAATTCTCATGGCTCATACTGATTATAAATACAATATTCTGTCATTCTATGGTACTTTATATGTAAACGGGTTAAAAATATGCACAGGCGGGCAATTATCATGGCTCATACTGATCATATATACAATATTCTATCATTTTATGGTACTTTATATGTAAACAGGGTGAAAAATATGCACAGGCTGGCAATTCTCATGGCTCATATTGACCATGACTATAATATTCTATCATTTTATGGTACTTTATATGTAAACGGGGTAAAAATATGCACAGGTTGGCAATTCTCATGGCTCATACTGATCATATATACAATATTCTGTCATTCTATGGTACTTTATATTGTATATATGATCAGTATTAGCCATGAGATTTGCCAGCCTATGCATATTTTTACCCCGTTTACATAAAAAGTACTATAGAATGATAGAATATTATAGTCATTATCAGTATGAACCATGAGAATTGCCAGCCTGTGCATATTTTTACCCTGATTAAATATAAAGTACCATAGAATGAGAGAATATTGTATATGTGATCAGTATGAGCCATGAGAATTGCCAGCCTGTGCATATTTTTACCCCGTTTACATATAAAGTACCATAGAATGATAGAATATTATAGTCATGATCAGTATGAGCCATGAGAATTGCCAGCCTGTGCATATTTTTACCCTGATTAGATATAAATTACCATAGAATGATAGAATATTGTATCTATGATCAGTATGAGCCATGAGAATTGCCAGCCTGTGCATATTTTTAAACTGTTTACATATAAAGTACCATAGAATGATAGAATATTGTATATATGACCAGTATGAGCCATGAGAATTGCCAGCCTGTGCATATTTTTACCCCATTTACATATAAAGTACCAAAGAATGATAGAATATTGTATCTATGATCAGTATGAGCCATGAGAATTGCCAGCCTGTGCATATTTTTACCCTGATTAGATATAAAGTACCATAGAATGATAGAATATTGTATATATGATCAGTATGAGCCATGAGAATTGCCAGCCTGTGCATATTTTAAAACTGTTTACATATAAAGTACCATAGAATGATAGAATATTGTATATATGATCAGAATGAGCCATGAGAATTGCCAGCCTGTGCATATTTTTAAACTGTTTACATATAAAGTACCATAGAATGATAGAATATTGTATATATGACCAGAATGAGCCATGAGAATTGCCACCCTGTGCATATTTTTACCCTGTTTACATATAAAGTACCATAGAATGATAGAATATTGTATATATGATCATTATGAGCCATGAGAATTGCCAGCCTGTGTATATTTTTAAACTGTTTACATATAAAGTACCATAGAATGATAGAATATTGTATATATGATCAGTATGAGCCATGAGAATTGCCAGCCTGTGCATATTTTTACCCCATTTACATATAAAGTACCAAAGAATGATAGAATATTATAGTCATGATCAGTATGAGCCATGAGAATTGCCAGCCTGTGCATATTTTTACCCCGTTTACATATAAAGTACCAAAGAATTTATAGAATATTGTATATATGATCAGTTTGAGCCATAAGAATTGCCAGCCTGTGCATATTTTTACCCCATTTACATATAAAGTACCATAGAATGATAGAATATTATAGTCATGATCAGTATGAGCCATGAGAATTGCCAGCCTGTGCAGATTTTTACCCCGTTTACATATAAAGTACCAAAGAAAGATAAAATATTGTATATATGATCAGTATGAGCCATGAGAATTGCCAGCCTGTGCATATTTTTCCCCCGTTTACATATAAAGTACCATAGAATGATAGAATATTGTATATATGATCAGTATGAGCCATGAGATTTGCCAGCCTGTGCATATTTTTACCCCATTTACATATAAAGTACCACAAAATGACAGAATATTGAATATATGATCAGTATGAGCCATGAGAATTGCCAGCCTGTGCATATTTTTACCCTGTTTACAAATAAAGTACCATAAAATGATAAAATATTATAGTCATGATCAGCATGAGCCATGAGAATTGCCAGCCTGTGCATATTTTTACCCTGTTTACATATAAAGTACCACAAAATGACAGAATATTGTATATATAATCAGTATGAAGCATGAGAATTGCCAGCCTGTGCATATTTTTACCATGTTTACATATAAAGTACCATAAAAGGATAGAATATTGTATATATGATCAGTATGAGCCATGAGAATTGCCAGCCTATGCATATTTTTACCCTGTTCACATATAAAGTACCATAGAATGATAGAATATTGTATATATGATCAGTATGAGCCATGAGAATTGCCAGCCTGTGCATATTTTTACCCTGATTAGATATAAATTACCATAGAATGATAGAATATTGTATCTATGATCAGTATGAGCCATGAGAATTGCCAGCCTGTGCATATTTTTAAACTGTTTACATATAAAGTACCATAGAATGATAGAATATTGTATATATGACCAGTATGAGCCATGAGAATTGCCAGCCTGTGCATATTTTTACCCCATTTACATATAAAGTACCAAAGAATGATAGAATATTGTATCTATGATCAGTTTGAGCCATGAGAATTGCCAGCCTGTGCATATTTTTACCCCGTTTACATATAAAGTACCATAGAATGATAGAATATTATAGTCATGATCAGTATGAGCCATGAGAATTGCCAGCCTGTGCATATTTTTACCCTGATTAGATATAAAGTACCATAGAATGATAGAATATTGTATATATGATCAGTATGAGCCATGAGAATTGCCAGCCTGTGCATATTTTAAAACTGTTTACATATAAAGTACCATAGAATGATAGAATATTGTATATATGATCAGAATGAGCCATGAGAATTGCCAGCCTGTGCATATTTTTAAACTGTTTACATATAAAGTACCATAGAATGATAGAATATTGTATATATGACCAGAATGAGCCATGAGAATTGCCACCCTGTGCATATTTTTACCCTGTTTACATATAAAGTACCATAGAATGATAGAATATTGTATATATGATCAGTATGAGCCATGAGAATTGCCAGCCTGTGTATATTTTTAAACTGTTTACATATAAAGTACCATAGAATGATAGAATATTGTATATATGATCAGTATGAGCCATGAGAATTGCCAGCCTGTGCATATTTTTACCCCATTTACATATAAAGTACCAAAGAATGATAGAATATTATAGTCATGATCAGTATGAGCCATGAGAATTGCCAGCCTGTGCATATTTTTACCCCGTTTACATATAAAGTACCAAAGAATTTATAGAATATTGTATATATGATCAGTTTGAGCCATAAGAATTGCCAGCCTGTGCATATTTTTACCCCATTTACATATAAAGTACCATAGAATGATAGAATATTATAGTCATGATCAGTATGAGCCATGAGAATTGCCAGCCTGTGCAGATTTTTACCCCGTTTACATATAAAGTACCAAAGAAAGATAAAATATTGTATATATGATCAGTATGAGCCATGAGAATTGCCAGCCTGTGCATATTTTTCCCCCGTTTACATATAAAGTACCATAGAATGATAGAATATTGTATATATGATCAGTATGAGCCATGAGATTTGCCAGCCTGTGCATATTTTTACCCCATTTACATATAAAGTACCACAAAATGACAGAATATTGAATATATGATCAGTATGAGCCATGAGAATTGCCAGCCTGTGCATATTTTTACCCTGTTTACAAATAAAGTACCATAAAATGATAAAATATTATAGTCATGATCAGCATGAGCCATGAGAATTGCCAGCCTGTGCATATTTTTACCCTGTTTACATATAAAGTACCACAAAATGACAGAATATTGTATATATAATCAGTATGAAGCATGAGAATTGCCAGCCTGTGCATATTTTTACCATGTTTACATATAAAGTACCATAAAAGGATAGAATATTGTATATATGATCAGTATGAGCCATGAGAATTGCCAGCCTATGCATATTTTTACCCTGTTCACATATAAAGTACCATAGAATGATAGAATATTGTATATATGATCAGTATGAGCCATGAGAATTGCCAGCCTGTGCATATTTTTACCCCATTTACATATAAAGTACCAAAGAATGATAGAATATTATAGTCATGATCAGTATGAGCCATGAGAATTGCCAGCCTGTGCATATTTTTACCCCGTTTACATATAAAGTACCAAAGAATTTATAGAATATTGTATATATGATCAGTTTGAGCCATGAGAATTGCCAGCCTGTGCATATTTTTACCCCATTTACATATAAAGTACCATAGAATGATAGAATATTATAGTCATGATCAGTATGAGCCATGAGAATTGCCAGCCTGTGCATATTTTTACCCCGTTTACATATAAAGTACCAAAGAAAGATAAAATATTGTATATATGATCAGTATGAGCCATGAGAATTGCCAGCCTGTGCATATTTTTCCCCCGTTTACATATAAAGTACCATAGAATGATAGAATATTGTATATATGATCAGTATGAGCCATGAGATTTGCCAGCCTGTGCATATTTTTACCCCATTTACATATAAAGTGCCACAAAATGACAGAATATTGAATATATGATCAGTATGAGCCATGAGAATTGCCAGCCTGTGCATATTTTTACCCCGTTTACAAATAAAGTACCATAAAATGATAAAATATTATAGTCATGATCAGCATGAGCGATGAGAATTGCCAGCCTGTGCATATTTTTACCCTGTTTACATATAAAGTACCACAAAATGACAGAATATTGTATATATAATCAGTATGAAGCATGAGAATTGCCAGCCTGTGCATATTTTTACCCTGTTTACATATAAAGTACCATAAAATGATAGAATATTGTATATATGATCAGTATGAGCCATGATAATTGCCAGCCTGTGCATATTTTTACCCCGTTTACAAATAAAGTACCACAAAATGACAGAATATTGTATACATAATCAGTATGAGCCATGAGATTTGCCAGCCTGTGCATATTTTTACCCCATTTACATATAAAGTACCACAAAATGACAGAATATTGTATACATAATCAGTATGAGCCATGAGAATTGCCAGCCTGTGCATATTTTTACCCCGTTTACAAATAAGTACCATAAAATGGTAGAATATTATAGTCATGATCAGCATGAGCCATGAGAATTGTCAGCCTGTGCATATTTTTACCCCGTTTACATATAAAGTACCACAAAATGACAGAATATTGTATATGTAATCAGTATGAGCCATGAGAATTGCCAGCCTGTGCATATTTTTACCCTGTTTACATATAAAGTACCATAAAATGATAGAATATTGTATATATGATCAGTATGAGCCATGAGAATTGCCAGCCTGTGCATATTTTTACCCCGTTTACTAATAAAGTACCATAAAATGATAGAATATTATAGTCATGATCAGTATGAGCCATGAGAATTGCCAGCCTGTGCATATTTTTACCCCATTTACATAGAAAAAATCTAGGCACACACAAGACTCAAAAAATTTAAATAAAAAAAGGGGGGCACTTTTAAACAAGTTGCAAAAGAAAGTAAAATCTGATCATACTTCACAAAAATGTCAGATTTTTGCTAGAAAGAAGAAGACCAAATGGAAATTAACCAAATCATATCCCATAAAAACACATAAAAAGTAATAGACCAAATGGGAATGTAAGCATTATAAGTACAAAGCACTTTTTATTATGTCAGTTTTATTTTTTCATATGTTTGTGTTTTAGTGTTTGGCTTGTTGAATCTAGAGCTTAAAATTTTATTGTCTGTCTTTCTATTATTCTGGCCACTGACCCAGAATGTAGGGGAGGATTGAGTACTCACAAACATGTTTAACTATGTTGTATAAATGTCTGTCCTTAGGCAGGACCATGCATTTTCAGTGGTTGTATTGCGTCTTCTTTGTTGTTTCTATGTGAATTGTTTTGTTTATTTTGGGATTTGTGGTGATTATTATTTAATGCTTGACATTTATTTCAGGGCCATGTAATGAAATACATGTGTGTTGGGCTGTTTCTCAATGTTGAAGGCCACATCATTGACGACCACTAGATGATATAGTTTTTCAAGATATTCTTTAAATCGGGATAAAGCCTCAATGATGCATACCCCATATCCTTCCTTTTTCATCTCATTTTGATTAGATTGTTTTCATATGTAATAAAAATGAACAGTAGACAAAATGGGAACAAGTGTTCCCATATTTAAAGCCAAGCCTAATGTTTTACCTAATTCATGTTATTTTAAATTTAATATAAGATTAAAATTTATTTTGCTGAATGATCTGTTCTAATAAATTTAGAAACTATAAGGAATTAAAGAGGAAAGAGAAAGTATGGTTGTGTTTATATGGAGACAACTAATTATTTCTTTAATGGGAAGGGAGCTGACAAATTCTGTAGCATAGGTGTGTTTATTTTTCAAAATAGAAATTTTATTTTCCACAATTATTTTGGGTAGGATTATTTATTCCCCAATCGAGAAACTAGGATTACATCTTTCAAGATATGGGATTGCCCACTTTGAATAACCGACTTCATGATTGAATGTTTTTTTTAATTTGGGTAGTCCGTGCAGATTTAAGTTTTTAAGTGCAGAATTTCATAATATCAGACATCCTGCTTGCACCCCCCTTTTTAACTGATATGTACTGTAGGACAATGCCATATTTTTTTTATATAAAGAGGTGTATGTCAAATTTCTTTTCCAGGCTACAATCCCCCCTTCCCTTTTTTGAGTTTTCCGTTTGTATCAATACTGTTCAAAAGGTGCATTTAACTGCTTATTATTTTGTCTGGGTTAATTTTTTATTAAATTATAATATGTATGTAAATGTTTGTTTATGTTTATTTTGTTCATTTTCTGCATAATTCAATAGCAATCAATACAAATCAAACACACGACATATGTTTTTGCCACCCATTCCCGGAAGTCATATATCAGGCGGAAGTACCTGTTGGCTAGTAGCCGCATGAGGTGCTCACGCCGGAACTGCATCGAAATAGTTCCGCCTTTGTACGCATGCGGGACGTCAAATCCTCACGGACGAAATCTCCTCACGCGACAGAGTCTCTGATCTTGTTCCAGTTGGGGCCTTTGATCGTTCACTGTATCCATGATTTGCAATTCGTATCTCATGCTGTTGCAAAATTAAATTATAGTCACTGAGCGGAATTTGAAAGTTTGTAAACTGGTCTCGTTGGGTCCACATTTCTCTAGATGACAACCCACGATTACGTAAACGAGAGTTCAAACGGGCAACTGCCAAAGAGAGTACTAGAGGCGATACGCTCCGTGTTCCTGGATCTTGACGCAATATTTCGTCCTGTACTTCTTGTATGGCCTTTTCTGCCACGGGGTTTTTATTTACATTCTTTGCACGACCAATTTCAATTTGAATACGATTTCGAGATAGCATTTCGTCATTTTTTAGAGCACTAAATCCAGGTGCAGGATCTGTTCGTACAACAGTAAATGGTCCATCTAATGGTCGCAATTCAACACAAAGTCGAAGCAAGGCATCTCGCAAAGTTTCATGTCGTTCATTGTCTATAAGCAATGCTAAAGTATATGATGTAACATATTCCCGGATAACAAGAATGAGTTGTCGTTCTCGTTTGATTACATCTGCAGCAAAAATTGATCCAATTGTAGGTGGTGGATCTCCTGTCGACTGTTCTTTTACAACGTGAGGAATTTTTCGGAGTGATGCACAATGATGACAATTACTAGAAACGCATTCAATCGCTTTGTCCATGTCAAGTGCGAAGAAGTACCGGTGAACAACAGTTTTTAACTGGTGACATGACGGGTGATCTAACTTGATGTGAAGTGATGTAAGAAATCCATCAAGAACTTGACGAGGTACTATAATACATTCTCTCATAGGTGCCAATGGATCGTTTTGTTTAACGACTAAAGTCCATCTTTTCCGATGGTTGCAACATGTAGATACCGTTTGACGTCCTTGACGTTCGTTAATCGTTTTGATGGGCGTGTCCCCTGTTTTAAGTGAGCATGTGTACGTCTTAAGTCTGCGCATTCGGACTGAATTGCCAACCAGGCAGATCTGCTTGTAAAAGGGAGTTTCAATGTACCATCGAGAATGTCTTTTACAGAGGCATGTCGAACAACTGAATCTTCAGTATTTTGAACAAACGTACATATTTGACATGTTGAATCATCACACTCCTGAGCATTACGGCTTGCAAAATCTGCCGGTAGAATAGAGGAACCGGCAACATGACGAATAGACACCTGATATCGACTCGCTATTGAAAGAAATGTAGAAACCCTTGGGCTTGCTGAAAATTCTCCCCGGCAAAGCTTCTCAAATGCTTGAACACAAGGCTTACTGTCTGTTAGAACACAAGTGTTAGTCTTTGACTGTATGATGTATGGACTGAAGTGTTTGATAGCGGTTGCAATAGAAAGTGCTTCAATTTCGCAAGGTAGCCACGTAAACTGTCGTTTTCTAAGTTTTGCACTGAAGAATCCTGCTAGCTGAATTTTGTCGTTTCTTGAGACGTACAATGTTGCACCAAGTCCATGTTTTTTTACAGCACCATCTGTAACAATCCAAATTTGATCGTCAGGTTTAGGAAGTACGATTGACTGGTTTGTTGATAGCGCCTTTTGTGCACTTGAAAATGAGTCTATGAGTTCATCTGACCATGATATTTGGTCTTTCGAGTCCCGACCGGCAACAACGTCGTCTAAAGGGCCAAGTACTGTGGCACAATTTGGAATCACATGAGCCAGTACTTTGTACGCACCAATAAAAGATCTCAAACCTAACACATTCAAAGGTTTTGGACACACAGCTAAAGCTGACACGCGGTGTGGACTAGCGTGGATACTACCTAAATGCCATATCCAACCTAGTATAGTGGTTTGACGAGGTGTAATAACTGTTTTTGAAGCAGATAAGTTCAAACTACACTTTTGTAGTGATTATAATAGTCTTTCCCATGAATGAAGTAATTCATCTGGTGTGTCGCCGCCACAATACAAATCGTCCGCAATTTTACAAACTATGCCTTCCTCCACTAAATCGCCCAAAACGCGACACATTAACTCCTCCAAGGCTGTTTCCGACCCAGGCATTCCCATCGCTGAACGGGCATACACACGTACCCCACGGAAAGGAGTTGCAACTCCACAATACTTCATAGAATCTCTGGAGAGTGGAATCTGGTAAAATGATTTTGTGAGATCAGTAGCGATCAAATATTTCCACTGTGCGATATGTCTTAACGTTGAGTCGACGTCAGGCATCGACGAAGGTTGAGGCTTACTGTAGCGACCTACATCTGCAAAGGCAGTCACTAATCTAAATCCCCCATTTGGTTTTTTTACGAGAAAAGACGGATTTAAGTATTCTACAGAAATCCCAACGTCTTCGGGGCGTTTGAATACGCCTAATTGTTCAAGATCGTCAAATTTCTGCTGTAGTTCGACAAGTTGATTCCGCGAATACTGCGGCACACGACCTTTCCGTTGTGGAGGTAAAACAGGTCCCATATTAACTTTTGCCTGAAATGGACCAACGGCGCCATTGTAACCACTAAAATTAGGATTAAAAACTTCATCATAAGTGTCTAGTGCTTGTCTGAATTTAGATTTCATTTCGGAAGACAACAAGTTGTCCGGGTCCAGTTTTACTGATTCAAAGTATTTAATTGTACTTGGTTTGCTGTTGCTTGCGGGTTTTGAGGAAATTCCGTTTACTTCATTTTCAAACTCTGGAACAAAGGTTGATCTTATCTGACAAAAATGTTCATTACGCTTCAATATTTGTGGTTCTGACGATAAGTTGGGAATGCGTATTTTACCTGAAACGCTTGCAACAAGGTCAGGTGACGGCCATGAGTTTACTTGACTTGGTGAGTTTGTTACATTTTCACTTCTATGAAGATCTGTTCGAGGTTCAATTGCAAAAATGTCATTATCCGTACACATCTCTGATGGCAGTACAATTTCGATGAAATCACCTGGCCAGATTGTCGTTGGTTCAGTTGGAGCACGTAATATATGAGCTCGACGCACAGAATGACCATTAGACGGCTTTTGTTTTGAACCATAAGTGTAAATACTGTTCTGATCAATAATCACTTGTCGCCTAGCAGGGCGAATAGCGATGTCATTCCTTTCCATAAAAGGTATGCCGGCTAAAATGTCTACATCAAGTGTTTCAACAACAAGTCCTTCAAAATATAAATCGCGTTCATCGAGTGAAAATGTTATATGCACCTCTGTAAGCACTTTAAGTGGCGACGAACCGTCAGCTTGGTGTGCGGATTGAGAGCTTGTCGTTATGTTGACTCCCATACGTTTTGCAGCTGATGCACGGATCATATTTCCGGTTGCTCCACTATCTATTGTCAATCGGGCGTTGAAATGTGAATAGAAAACATCTAAATATGGCGACTGTCGGATCTGAACTCTGCTAACAATAGTTGATACATAGTGTGATGTGGAGGTTTCCGTGTTTTCAGTGTCGTCATCAGAATCGTTGAGAATTCCGGAGATTTGTCGAGCCTTTACCAAATACTTTCGGTCACTACTAGGTAAGAATGTACACTTGCTAAGGAAATGTGTGTCTGGACGTCCGGCTTCCTTGCACAAAGGACATGACTTTGTTGTACGGGTGTTATTAAATTGAGTTTTATCTTCATACTTAAACTTTGACTTTGGTTTGAATCCTATAGATGCGGTTGCACGCATAGCTTTGGCATCCTCGGTGGTTTTAATTTCATCGAGAAGTGACTCTAATGCTTGCGAAATTTCAGGTTTAATCGATGCAAGGGTGCGAGATCTTAGCTCGGTCCCATATCTCTGTTTCACAAGTTTAGGAAGTTCACGATTAACGAGTCTCAGCCAAGTAAGGACAATAAAATTTTCAAGAGTAGGTGTTAACTCTTCATCTTCAGCAATAGCTTGTCCATTGTGCGTAATACCTGAATCTCGACGGAGTAGGTTGTCCTCCACGAAAGCCATGAGTCGCTGATAAAGATCTTCTGGTCTTTCGTCTGGTTCAAAATGAATGGATGAAAAATCAATAAAATGACCTCCGGTTGACTGAAAGCCATAATGAAGGCGAATAGTCTGCCATATATTTTCAATAGAGGTTGAATTTTTTACCATTGTATTACGAGATATAACAGGACAATAGTTCGCTATTTGGCCTAACATAAGCTCAAGCATGTTGACTTTCTGTTGTCGGGTACGCCGGTTTGCCTCGGCAACATCTTCCCCATCATCTAAAAACCCACGGTTTGGAGAAGTTCTAGATTTCTTTTGCCAGTTTACACCGTCGACCAAAAAGGGTGCAAAATTTTGATCCAATGACAAAGTGTACAATAAATTTTGTCTCCAATTTTCAAACGAGTTTACTGTTTCTATTTTGCTTAGACACCACTGTTTAGGCGCTCTGTGTGTATTAGCCATTATGTAAGAGTTAATGTTTATATTACAATTGCATTGATTGTACCACAGTAAATATTATATTTACGGATTGACGCAGACTGTTTTTGTCAAAACCTTTGTACTCCGAAAACACTTATCTTCACAGAGGCGTAAATTCTGACTCTGCTGCCACCACGCCAGTTTGTATAATGGTACGAAGGGTTGATGCATCAAAATACAACAATACAAATGCCCTGGTATTAATAATTCGTAGGCAGATAAACAAAACTCACAACGGTAACTTGGTACTGTATTACAGAAGAGAGATAACTCAGATAGAGAACAAGCTAAAACATGTCATACTATTTTCGAGTACAATGCCTGTTATGGCGCATAAGTTATTTTTTCAAACCAATCAAGGAAATAAAAACAATTACATGTATGTTTTATTACATTTCAATAACATGTTTATATTGAACTGAATTCTGTGGTGATTTTCATTCTAGAACATTAAGGGTTAAACAAAAGAAACATAAGAAAAAGAAAAAAAAGAACTTTTCTTGAGAAATTCAAATATTAATTTATTAAAATTGCAGATATTACAGAAATTTTAACTTATATCAATTTTTAAACCATATTGCATTGGTCTCAACTTTTTACACAAACAAAATTACAGCTCTATTCTACAAACCAATTCTCTTGTATGGTAAGACAAATATTTAATAATAATAAAATAAATAAAATGGAAAAAAACATCACTTCATATTGCTAGCTGGAATATCAATGGATATAAATCGAAAGATTTTATTAAGTCTGAAGACCCAGAGTTTGTTAGTCTGGTCTCGGATAAGGATATTTTCTGTCCAATGGAAACTCACTGTGATTTGCAAAATTGCCTTAAAATACCAGAATTTGATGTGATTAACTTAATTAGACCTAAATCTCCCAGAATTAGAAAGCTATCTGGAGGATTATCTATTTATATCAAAAAATATATTCGAAAAGGGGTAAAATTCCTTGAACATGAAACCAGTAATTACATCTGGTCGAAATTCGACAATTTTTTTTTTTGGAATATCAAGATTTATTTATATATGTTTCTTATATGACCCAGCAGCGGAATCAACTTATACTCGTCAATTAGATGCTGACATGTATCCATCCTTCAATGAAGCCTATACCATTGCCTATATGGTATATAGCTGATCAATATAGCCTGTACAATATTAAAAGATAAATAAAATATTTCTATAGATTATCTAAAAGTTGAAAAGACCACCCAAATCCAGTGAAGATTCAGAAGAATTGTGTCACAATCAATATGTTTACACTAGTGCAATATAAAACCGACTTTATATTACATGTATAAAAACCATACAGGTTAACTTTTTTGTTTACATTTTAATATTTTGACTGGGATATCATAAAGTAAATATTATCATTGGATTTCTCATTTCAGTTTGAGCCTTTTTTTTTTACCAAATTTCAAGAATACATTGTATGTCCAACTTATAAACGTACATTTCCAATGAGAATAATGCACTTAGTTGCCAGTTTGAACTAAAGGCAGTTTCCGTAAATCCACCCATGTATGTTAATTTTTTTCGTCTACATTTCCAAATATTTTTGGCATGGACATCATAAAATAAACATTATCACGTGATTTCTCATTTAATTTCGAACGTTTGTGTCAAATTTCAAGAATATGTCCCACTTATAAACGTACATTTCCAATGAGAATAATGCACGTTGATTGCCAGTTTGCGTAAAACCACCCATGTATTTTAATTTTTTCGTGTACATTTTAAATGCTTTTGAGTAAGACATCATAAAATAAACATTATCACGGAATTTCACACTTCATTTCGAACGTTTGTGCCAAGTTACAAAGATATGTCGCACTTATAAATGTACATTTTCAATGAAAATAATATATTCCCCTATCAAATCATATACCGTCGCCATCTTTGATTCCTGTGCGTAGAGTAAGTAAGTAAGTAAGTAAGTAAATATTTATTGAAATAAAGACCAAACAATGATCTATCATCAATATTCATACAAACAAACAGTGAATGCAAAACAAATACAAATAATATTTACATTAGCATTAGCATCTTGTACTCTGCAGTGATATCCCAGCTGAGGACGACAAACAAGATAGAGTTATCTTTCTTTGAATATTAGTCTTATAATGACATTCAAACATTCTGTTTCATTTTCTGGTTAGAATTATACATATTACTTACACCAGAAATAACAACTTTGCATACATCTAAATCATGACTTGTGAATATAAAATTAAACTGATCTTCTTTAGACATGTTTGCAAAAGAAGGTACTATTTCAATAATTTTTTTAAATAATTTATCTCATTCAATATTTAATTTATTACATTTCATAATGAAATGAA
The DNA here is from genome assembly GCA_028015205.1 of Mytilisepta virgata. Lineage (NCBI taxonomy): Eukaryota > Metazoa > Mollusca > Bivalvia > Mytilida > Mytilidae > Mytilisepta > Mytilisepta virgata. Next base: position 26,981,734 of record CM051513.1, read on the forward strand.
CTTCGTCTTCAATACCTTCCTCACATAGTTGACAGATCCTTTGTTCTACAGGCAGATTTAAATATCGACCTTTCTCAATATTCAAATTTGAGTTACTAATTCGGATTCTAATGTAATTCGATAGGACCTTTTTGTCAATATCTGTATATAAATAAAATTCCCTTTGAAACCCATTTTTGAATTTTCGATAAGTTCTAAGCTTATTTCCCCCAATAGCTCTGTTATCATTAAACAACATTTTATGCCAATAATTAGAATATCTGTCTTGGAGTTTACTTAAAATTGCTTTTAGGGTTCTTTGTTTGGAAAAAGTTCCCTGGTTTTCCCAAACATGTCCAAATCCAATCAAATTTAAAAAAGTGTTAAGTTTATTTATTAAACTATCCCTGATTTCTAAATTGGCCTTATAGGCCTTTGTACATGTTGTAATCAAATTGCTTTCATTGGCCTTCAAAATATGAAGCCAATATTCAGCACTATTTTTGAGTGCATTAACAGACAAAGGAAATAGTCCCAAATCACCTAATACTGCCAAGTTTGATGCAGATTTATGCACTTTGAGTACATATTTACAGAATTTAATTTGAATTTTATTGGGAATAAATCTGTCATAATTTGATTCAAAATCAATAATATTTCTACCTTTCAATAGTTGGGGCAAAGCCCATACTTCACTACAATATAACAAAATAGGTTTCACACAAGAGTCGAATAATTTCAAATGCAATAAAATATTACCCTTATCAGAGAAGAGAGCTTTTCGAATACAAAACATTGCTTTTCCAGCCTTTTTTGACAAATGATTAATAGCTTCTGTAAAGGAACCAGAAGGTTTCAAAATTAAACCAAGGTATTTGTACTCATTAACAATACTTAAAGATTGATTACCATAAAAGAAGGAAAAACCTTTTAGGATCCTCCCAGATTTATTAAATATGATTATTTTAGTTTTGTCAATATTCACCTCCAAATTCCATTTATTACAATTATTACGTAGACGACGCCATGCGATTGTCAATGCCAGGCCCTATATGCAGTGATGCATTGTGGGACTGGGAACCAGGCTAAGAAGTGGGTAGTTGAAGATGTCACCACGGTTTAGTGAACAATAGTAAGATTAGTATGAAGAGGAACACTGAGGGGATATAAAATATGTATAGTGTTAAAGGAAAATATTCAATGAAACGATTCATATAAGGTAGGGATTTTTTTCAGTAAGTTAATGGTACAAAAAGCATCCGAAGCGGAGACGGTCGTGACATTCGTTATCCACCTTAATTCTTCTATTATACATGAATAGTCGATCTTCCCATTGATAGTCGACCTTGCCATTGATAGAAACAAGTGCCTGTGAGCTGTCGCTCTGCATTTAAGCAAGCTGATCAACTTCCGCAAGAAACTAGGTGTAACGACTATAAGTCCTGGATTTAACCAAACAAATAAAACACAACCACCATTGAAGGTTCCATGCTTTAATCTACATCACACACGTGATCAACATCAATTACATCAGTTGCATATTATGTTACACTATTTTAGTATAAGTCTAAGTTAGACAACTCTAAATAGAATCACGATACTACATCCCTTCTTTTTTTCATATTTTTTTTTAACTATTAAAAAATAATCTAAAATCTACAGAGTATACAGGTAATAGAAACTTGTCTTTTTCTAAACACTATTTTTTTAAAGTCACTATGCTAAATATTGTCAACAATTTCTAAATGTCTAATGTAATATAAACAATGTCTCAGTACATTATGAAGTCATTGAACTTCGCTGGCATTTTACGATTTCTAACCGGCCGACCACCTGTCTCTTCACTCTCCACACTAACATTACTTTCATCTGTAACTTTCTCACTGGTATCAATTTCACCACCATTCACTACCTCATTATCAGCATCGTTATCATACTGATTAGGTTTTTCTAACTTCTCAACATGTGTTACATTTCTCTGATACTGTACACCCTGCACCTGATTCTAAAATCAGACTATTACCATTCTTATCTAATACAGTAAATGGTTTATGATTAAATGTGGTAGATAATTTATTTTGTCTCTCTTGCTTCATTAACACTTGATCTCCAGATTTAAGTTCACTCGGTTCGGCTTGGCGTTTTTCGTCTGCGTACATTTTACCCTTTTCCTTTCTTTCTCGGTCGCGTACTTCATAATCATTAATACACGTTTCCTCTAGTTCCGGCAATTTAGTCCGTAATTTTCGACCGAAAAGCAACTCCGCCGGTCTGACACCCGTTGTTGACTGTTGTTGACTGTGGCGTCGCACGATACATGAATAAATACCTCTGAAGTTCGTCACGCCAGTTTCTCTTTTCCGCATGTGCTATTCTTAAGCGTTTTAAAAATGATCTATTCTGCCTTTCAATTTCTCCGTTTGCCTGAGGCCACAACGCGGTAGTACGTCTATGCTCGATCCCGTTTTGCTCGCAATACTGTTTAAAATACTGACTAATAAACTGAGCTCCATTATCGGTTGTAATCGATTTTGGAAGACCATGAGTCGAGAACATCTTTTCTAATGCTTCAACCGTTTTCTCTGTGTTTGGCGCGGTCGACATCACTGCGATCTCTACCCATCTCGAATAGTAATCAACTACGGCAAAAAGATGATGACCTGACGGCAAAGGTCCCATGAAATCGGCAGCCAAATACTCCCATGGTCTCGACGGTAACGCGGTTCGCACTAATGGCTCGGGTCGTTCGGGCTTACCGACTAGCTGACATCCGTAACAGCTTTTGCACCACTGTTCTACATCACGGTCCATATTAAGCCACCATACTTTACTCCTCAGACGCTGCTTCATACCGAGTTGACCCGGATGTGCCTCATGTGCTAATTGTAGAACCTGCTCTCGAAGTTTTCGCGGTATTACAATACGCGTACCACGTAAAATAAGATCTCCTAATGCGCATAATTCGGATTTCACCGGTAAATACTTCTTGTATTTAAGTTCGAACCATCTTCCGGTTTTCAGACACCATCTAATTTCTTCGAATTCCTCGTCCGTTTTCGAAACACGTTCGATTTCGTCACTAGTCATAGCTATCGGCACGGATTCGTCAACGATTCGTCTCAAGTATTCCTCCGTTTTCGACGACTCAACCGGTTTTTCAGACTTAGACAACAAACGGCTCAACGAATCTGCGATGTTTTTCGCTCCCGGTATGTGTCTGACTACGTAATTGTACGATTGCATGCGCAACACCCAACGTTCGACTCGTGCACACGGATTGGATTTCGGTGAGAGAATGAACGCTAAGGGTTTATGATCCGTGAGTAATTCGAACGTCTTTCCGAATAAATATACATGAAATTTCTCGCAAGCCCATACTAAACTCAACGCTTCTTTCTCCGTTTGAGAATACCGACGTTCTATATCCGACAATGAGCGACTCGCGTAGCTTATGACCTTGTAATCGTTTCCCTGCTTCTGTACTAGCACGGCCCCAAGTCCGACTGGGCTAGCGTCCGCTATAACTTGCGTCTGCGCATTAACGTCGAAATAAGCCAGTGTCGACGTGTTTGCCAAAGCCTCTTTCAATTTGCGAAACGATTCGTCTTGTTCTTTGCCCCACACGAACGCCTGATCTTTCTTCATCAAACGGTTCAACGGCTCGCCTAACGTTGCCAAATTTGGTATGAATCGGCCCGTAAAATTTACTAATCCCATGAAGCTCTTAACTTCCGATACGGTTTGTGGTCGACGCGCTTCCTGGATAGCTGAAACTTTGCTTTCCGCGACGCCAATTCCGTGTTCCGATAATATATGTCCCATGAACTCTATTTGTGGCATGTTGAAATTGCATTTCTCGATATTCAACGTCAATTTTAAACCTTTCTCTTGAACCCGTTTAAGCAGCATTTCCAAGTTTCTATCATGCTCCTCCTCGTCTTTGCCGTGAACAACGATATCGTCATAAATGCTGCTTACTCCCGCCAGACCACTCAACGCCTGAAGTATAATTTTGTTATACTGTTCTGGGGCACACGATATCCCGAAAATTAACCTTTTGAAACGGTAAAGACCTTGCGGGGTCATAAAGGTAGTTATCTCTCGCGATTCCGGCAAAAGTTCGATCTGGTGGAATGCCCACTTTATATCGAGTTTGGTGAAGATCTTACTTTGGTTCAAGTCCTGTAAAATTTCATCCACGGTCGGAATGCAATACCGCTCTCGAACTACGGCCTCGTTTGCTCTACGCATATCGATACATAACCGAATATCATCGTTCTTTTTCTGAATTACAACGACTGGTGATACCCATCTACTCGGACCGTCCACTTTTTCTATTATGTCAAATCGTTCAAGCTCCCGCAGCTTCTTTTCGAGTTTCTCTCGCAAATGATAAGGAATTCGGCGGATCGGTTGCACGACCGGAGTCACGTTTTCATCTACATCAATCTTTAATTGAAAATTCTTCAATTTTCCGACACCGTCGAAGCATTTCGGGTATTTCTGTTTGAGGACCGATTTCCGATCACTGGCTATGTTATTAACATTCTCTTTCGGCACGTTTATTTGCAAAATACCGAGATCAAGTGCACTTTGTTTCCCTAAGAGAGATTGACCTTTTTCCTCTACAACAAAGAAATCAGCATTAACATATTTATCATTAACTGACACTTTGGCATTAAAACACCCTGCAATAGTTAGAGGTTTATCATTACCATAACTATAAATCTTTTTATCACTCAACCTTGATTCGCACTGAATTCTATTATCTTTCAAACTCTCCCATGTACACCTATCAATCACATTCACACCTGCACCAGAGTCTATGATAACAGGCATTTTGACTCCTCCCACTTCAATGATAAAGTCAGACTCTTCCCTGCCATTGTTTACAGTGAAAACGTACACACCCTCTGCTTCGTTGCCATGGTTACCATCGGTTTCAATGTGTCTAACGGTACCTGGGCGTCTCCCGGATCGTGTTTTCTTAACCTTCGTTTTGCAAACAGCTTCGAAATGTCCCACATGTTCACATTTCTTGCATTTTTGTCCTTTAGCTGGGCAATTTGGATCTGTTTTGATATGACCTTCCCAGCCGCATGCATAACAACGAATTTGCTTCTTGGGTTCATGTTTCTGATGTTTTGGAAATGTTCTTTCAAATTTACGCTGACTTACTTTATTAACTGTGTCTTTCTGTTCCATAGATCCAGCTCTTAGTTCGGATCCTTCGATTGCTTGTGCAATTTCGCGCACTTGTTGCAATGTCACATTGTTACGCTCTAAAAGTTTTCGCCTCAAACGTTGCGAATAACATTTTTCAATGATTTGGTCCCGAATATTTTCATCCACGTTATGAAAATCACAATATACAGCCTTCTGACGCAATCTAGTGATATACTGATCAACCGTCTCGTTCGGTGATTGTTCCATAGCTCGGAATTGCGAACGTTCAAATGATGTGTTATTTTGTGGTTGGAAATGTCTATCTAAAGCAGCTACCGCTAAATCATACACATTTTCACCTTCCCCCGGATCGGGTACGTTCAACGTGTAGAAAATGTCTTGCACGGATGGTCCCGCTGAATGCAACAACAACGCTTTCTTTTGCGGCAAATTGTTTACACCCTTCCCTTCTGCATAAAGTTCGAAGCCACGCTTCCACCTTATCCATCTTGTTCCAACCAAATTAACATCTCCATGTGGGTCGAATTTAGATACCCCTCCAACATCACTCAAGTTTACTGGATTTGCCATATCCTCGTCGCCACTTTGTAACGACTATAAGTCCTGGATTTAACCAAACAAATAAAACACAACCACCATTGAAGGTTCCATGCTTTAATCTACATCACACACGTGATCAACATCAATTACATCAGTTGCATATTATGTTACACTATTTTAGTATAAGTCTAAGTTAGACAACTCTAAATAGAATCACGATACTACACTAGGTTGGCTGAATTCGAAGAGAGAAAAACCAGTCTATTAAAATCGTGCGCTGTGTTGTTTTTAATACGAAATTAACCATTGTTTTTATTGTGTGAATACGCCGACATTATCAAGCGCAAAATAGATTTCGTTATCAACTCATATATTTTAATCTTGCTATCGAACCAATTTCATGAACATATTTATTATGAATTGTTTTTATATGGGTCATTTTCCAAAAAAGTCCATTTTCCTGTCCACCCATGTTAAAAAAATATTAAGACACAATGGCATTATTTTTTGTGCTTAACCAAAATTTCGCAATTTTTTTCAAATTGGCACATCTAGAATGAGAACGATTTTCGCATTGCAATCCAAAATAAATTGATTTTGAGGCTCAATATGGAGCAATTTGTGGGTGTCCGGATTGAGAGAACCATATTTGCACATTATTTTTCAGTTATTTTTTGTATGTTTTCAAATCTGCAAAATTATTTTTTTGAATAGCATATACATGTAATTGAATTTTAACATGAACGTAAAGTCTTGAAGATATTTATATATCTGCTCATAAAAAAGTAAATTATGCTGGCGTCCATGAAATGCATGTCTGTCCTTTACAAAATTTGCAGAGCAATAATTTTTGCGTGCAAATACGAATATCTTCTATGATGAAATCAAAAGTACACAAGTTTTCCAAATTACATCCAAAACAATAGAACGTTAGAAGAAACGGAACCGAAGTTATAACCAGAAAAGTAAGTCAGATTGATAACGTACCCTTTTAAAGTGTCTATCATGTTCACCAACAAATTTATACATTACCACTCCATACGTTCTCAAAAGGGTCACTAACTGTTTGGAAACAAAGAACGCTAACTGATAAAAACCATACACCGATGTAAGGGAGCTTTTATTTCGAAATATAATCAATAAACATATAATTTTGTCCATCCTGTTACTGTCTATCCTGTTACCTTGAATAAAGTAACAGGATAGACAGATTAAGTATAAGAATAAACAACTACGTATCTGTAGACCTTATGAAATAATTAAAAATGAAATGAAACATTTGATATTCCACATATCTTTAAGAAAAAACAAACAACTATGCAAGGGGAGCTGTTGTTTTGCAATAGAATCAATAAACATATAATTTTGTCTATCCTGTTACTGTCATGATGGGGTCATTTCCATAGTGCCCTTTATAGACAGCGATTTGCTATATATACGTGCTCTAGAGATTGGAATATACTATACATTAAGACTATTTCATAGACAATACATCTTCTGGAATATAATAATATAGTGTTCGCATATTGCATGGAATTATCGTCGGCAATAAGTGAAAAAGTATTCATCAGATTACATTCCTTAATCGATAAGCATTAGCTAATTGCTTATGTTTTTTTAAGCTTCATGCCTTGTTTTACTTTATTTTCGTTAATATATATATACGCACTCCATTACCCCGACATCTACATAACCCTACCCCGAGAAAATTTACCGATTCTCTTCTGGTTTAGTGAGTAATGTATCCAAATAAAAACTAAGCTGTTTAAAGTTAGATTATTTAACAAGTGGAAAAATAAAATAAAATAAAAAACCTTTACAAAAGCCAATCTGCGAGGAATGTATTGAGATACTTAATGTATGTTAAGGTTCCAATGCCATAACGGATTCGACAAAGTGCCGTCTGGTATAAAAAGACTCAATTTCGAATTTTATTGACCGAACTGGATGCGATAGATAATTTAATACTGTAGTTAAGAAATGCTTTTATGCATAGAATTTAAGGTCGCTACAGACTATTGGCCCTCTGCGACGATTTAATCATTTAATAGTTCTTTCTTTACACATTCTTTTTCTTCTTCCTTTGAATCAGTTTTTACGTCTTTCTCGTCTTCTCCTAGAACCAAAGTATTGGATTTAATTTTGCCTTTAGCACATTGTTCAACGACTTTATCTAACACGTATTCAATAGTTGCAGCTACAGTATTGTATGCAAGATCATTTCCCTCTGTTTCGTTATTTGTTTTTTGAATGATAAAGTGCTCTTTATTTTCGGTAGTTATATTATGTTGAACTTCTTCCTTTGTTGTCATCTGTTTGTCATTTGTTCCATCTTCTTCTTTTGTATCAGCATTGCCAAAATCTGAAGTGTGCATACAGTTACTTATAAGAGATTCTAATAAAGGGTTGGGATTCGCAGTGCAATAAGAATCCTGGTGAAGGTTTTCCCTACCTATAGTTTGGTAAGGTCTTTCAAGTCCATCATTATATCCCCATTCCGAATCATAACTACACACAGAGACTTCTTCGTCCATATTTGATATTGCGGAATTTGCAGCACTATTAGCTATGGTGTCGATTAAGAACAATTCATTGTGCTGTCCTGATTCTATTGGTGGCAAAGACAAAATACTTAGATCACGCCCTTCGTATTTATGTTCGTCCCTATTTTCTTCATCTAATGGTTGATAATCATTTTCATATTCATGTGGTAAACCAATTGTTCGTGAACTTTGACTTGAAGTTGTACTACTTCTGTGCAGGTGAGCATCCTCAGTCATATTATTGGCAACCAAAGTCTCAGATTCGACATTGTTAGGATTAATTGGTCCAATTTCATCATAATGGATCAGTTGAATGGCTGGATTGGGATCTTGTATTTGTCTCCTACATTTAAAATAACAAAGTAGGTGGCTACCTACAAAGAAGACTATAAGACAACCAAGAAGACTTCCCGATATAAGCCAATGTAGGATTTCCATTTGACTTCGTTTAAGGTTGCAATCTGTAACGTATAAAAAGAATTAGGTATAAATTACGAAAGTTATTGTTATATTTAGCACAATGAGGACTTGTAAGTACACAGGAAATAGATATGAACTGTGTAAATTGTTTGTCGGATAGATTAATTTGTGATATCATTTTCAAAATATTCAATATAGTATTATTACTCTCATTAGAAAACCTTTTTATGCCCCGTCCTTGAATGTTTAAAGGGCATATAGATTTACCATTGTCCGTCCTTACGTACATGTCCGTCTAGCTGGGTTAAGTTTTTGCTTTTAAATGCATTTCGCCAAAACCCATGAAGATATATCAGAGTTAAGCAGAAAATGTGTTGACTGTGTCTGTTAATATGAAATGTTTCGGATAAAAATATACATTGTAATTATATTTGGATCTATCCTTTTTTTTTACATCTATCGTATAGAATGACTTCTTCGCTTACTCTCTCAACAAATTTATTTTTATACATAAACCCTTAATATTAATTAATAAATTTAAAACAAATCATAAATTATGTTAAGCACTGAATAGCCCAAATCCTTTCCTGCTACGAATATGGAAATTGTACAAGAAAGTAATTCTAAATGAGCCAAGTCTCTAAGTGAAAGGTTAATGCTGAGAACAGATACATACAGAAAGAAGATACTCCTTAAATTTCGCTTAAATTAACAATTTTTATAATCGTAAATTCAAATTTAACAGATGCATCAGCGTAATGGTAGAGAAACCTTTGTTCTCTCATCAGTTGTACACTCGAAAATGAGGTTAACCAAAAAGGTTAAAGAGCTAATTAAAGATATCTGTCAATGATAAAACGGAAAGTAAAATCTGTTTAAGGATATTTATTTGCGAGGGGGAGATACTGCTCTGTTTCATGTTTACAATGGTATGGTTATTGCATGAGTACTGGCGATTATTGTCCCGAGCAGAGTTTATATTGCACGAACATGCAATAACCATTTTTGTATTTAGTAATAAATATTTTCTTTCATTTTCAAATTTTGATCAAGAGAATTAAGCTACAAATCAAAGGAAATAACTTATTGACCTAGTGCTTCTATGAATGAGGAAACTCTTATTTGCACGAGTTAAGTGTAGGAAGTCGATTGGAAACCTGGGGAATATCTCATTGATTTTTGCAAATAAAATCCCCAGTTTTGTTCTCGTTCACATTATACCTCAAACCGACCGATTTGGCAGGTGTTTGCTTCTTTGGGAAAGCATCTTCGATATCAGACAATTTTCCAGTCGATCTCGTGTCCGACATTTTAATTTGGTAAACAGACGACAGTATAGTAAAATGTGAACAATTTTCGGAACGTATTGGGAATTTCCGGCGTATTAAGGATGGAGCTCGAGTAAAATATGGGTGAATACTGTACAATTTTCCATAAAGGGTTAAATAGGGGAAAGTATACCATTTGTAATACCGTAATGTAATATATTGTAATACATGCAGTGCCCCGAACATTCATTAAAAATAATGAAATTTCTAGTTATTTTAACAAGAAACCTTAATCAACAAACAACTTGTTACTATTTTCCATTTAAAACTACATGTATATTATAATCGTTATTGTTAGTTGTGTCAATCAATGTATAATTATCGTCTACTGAGCACATACTGTGCGTATCCACTGAATCTGTATAGAATTGTACATTGGTGCTTTGTTCTATATCTTCACCAACTGCAATAAAAACATATATTGATATGTAATTTTATTGAAATACTTTTGCTATTAATTAATAAAGTCATTTTTAAAAGAAAACATACAAGAAATTAGAATTAATAATAAATAATAAATTCTTGGTAGTCGACGGATTGATGTCGTCTGCTTTCATCTGGCCAAAAACGGAAATTTTAGGTTGAGGAAATAATCTGTGGACGTAGTTACTCAAATGGTTACAGAATTAACGTGTAAAAGATTTTTTCTGTGCACAGCATCAGTTTGATATAAAAAAAAATAAAATAAAATAACTGTTGCTAATTGATAAAAAAAAAACAAAAAAAAAACTGAAGCGTAGCTCAAATTGTTCAAAGGCCTTCCATGACAATTCAGACTCAATATTTCGTATTAATGAAATAATACTGAATTTAAATAGATACCATCTAAATGAGCTAATGCACATCATTAACACATATACATTCTGAGAATTGGACGATAAACTTATTTTTTTAATCACTCTTTCACCTTTAGCACAGTTGAAAGTGTTTTGTTTCCGAAATGTCTGGAACAACTGAGTTCTACTTTTACGAGTGAGTTTGGTTTTTAGGTTGGTTTTAAGTATAGTAATAATTATTGTATAACTAATCGCTGAATTCAAAAACCAGAAATAAAAGACAACGTGTGACCGAACTACACAGTAAATCACGAGTGCGCGCAGCGCGCGAGTTATTTACAGCTGTAGTTCGGTCACAAGTTGTTTATTTCTGGTATTTGAATTCAGTGATTAGTTATACTTTTTATTACATTGTACAGAATCTAGCATTTTAACAGAAATCAATTGAAATAAAGCGGGCTATGTCTTTTGATATTTCTCCGCGGTAATTGTGACGTCACTTCCTAGAGTGAATGAACAGTTGTTCTTTTCACAGGTGATTTACCAAATTTTCTTTCACTCGGATACTCGGTAAATCACCGGTTACAATGTAATAATGAAGACTAATTAAAGAATGTACATGTAGCAATTACAACTACTGTTCACTTTGTTCTTGTGTAAGCTTTTACTACAGTTATTTGCTTTATTCATTGTTAAATCCTAACAAACAAACAAAAACAAACAACTCAAGAGATTTTGGTTGTAATTCTAAATTTGAAAGACGAAAATTTACCAAAGATTAGCGAAGCGTTAGGAACTCTCGTTTTAAATGCTGCATGCATATATTTGACAGAAACTTGAGACCTGCACAATAAGGAATATGAACGGGAAGTGCCTGTAACCAGTTGAAGACCTAAAAGCTAGCTGGAGATCATCCATAGGAAAATTGATTTACTGTATTTGAGATGAATAACGAACAAGTGTATTTAAAGCTGTTTTACGATGCCTCTGAATGGTGGATCCACCGTCCCAGAGGGTATTCGCAAACCCAGTCGTCAGACTTGTCTGACATGATTATTCATTGATTTGTTACAGAAATTTAGTAAAATTCAAAAGTAATAGAAATACTAAGGGTTCATTCCTTGTATTGCAAATGGTAGATCTCCTTAGCTGAAATTTGGCTTCCTTTTTCGGTATTTTTTAGTTATGAGTACTTCTTGTTTAAAATAAGTTTGGTTTTTGGTCTTCCAAATGTTTCGGTTTTAATGCTGCTGATGAGAAGTAACTCCTTGGGACTTTTTCATTGTTGGCGTTTTCAGAGTATTATTGCTAAGATTTTATTTTACAAGCCAACCATTGACATTAGTTTACATAATCGTCTACTGAGCACATACTGTGCGTATCCACTGAACCTGTATAGAATTGTCCATTGGTGCTTTGTTCTATATCTTCACCAACTGCAACAAAAACATATATTGATATGTAATTTTATTGAAATATTTTTGCTATTAATTAACAAAGTACATTTCATTTTTATACGACCCCAAAATTTCTGCGGTCGTATATTGGTATGACGTTGGCGGCGTCGTCGTCGTCGTCGTCGTCGTCTGCGTCGTCGTCCGTCGTCAGCGTCGTCGTCCGAAGACATTTGGTTTTCGCACTATAACTTTAGTATAAGTTAATAGAAATCTATGAAATTTAAACACAAGGTTTATGACCACAAAAGGAAGGTTGGGATTGATTTTGGGAGTTTTGGTCCCAACAGTTTAAGAATTGGGGGCCAAAAAAGGGCCCAATAAGCATTTTTCTTGGTTTTCGCACAATAACTCTAGTATAAGTAAATAGAAATCTATGAAATTTTAACACAAGGTTTATGATCACAAAAGGAAGGTTGGGATTGTTTTTGGGAGTTTTGGTCCCAACAGTTTAGGAATTAGGGGCTAAAAAAGGGCCCAAATAAGCATTTTTCTTGGTTTTTGCACAATAACTTTAGTATAAGTAAATAGAAATCTATGAAATTTAAACACAAGGTTTATGACCACAAAAGGAAGGTTGGGATAGATTTTTGGAGTTTTGGTCCCAACAGTTTAGGAATTAGGGGCCAAAAGGGTCTAAAATTAAACTTTGTTTGATTTCATCGAAAATTGACCTATTGGGGTTCTTTGATATGCCGAATCTAACCGTGCATTTAGATTCTTAATTTTTGGTCCCGTTTTCAAATTGGTCTACATTAAGGTCCAAAGGGTCCAAAATTAAACTTAGTTTGATTTTAACAAAAATTGAATTCTTTGGGTTCTTTTATATGCTGAATCTAAACATGTACTTAGTTTTTTTATTATGGGCCCAGTTTTCAAGTTGGTCCAAATCGGGGTCCAAAATTAAACTTTGTTTGATTTCATTGAAAATTGAACTATTGGGGTTCTTTGATATGCCGAATCTAACCATGCATTTAGATTCTTAATTTTTGGTCCCGTTTTCAAATTGGTCTACATTAAGGTCCAAAGGGTCCAAAATTAAACTTTGTTTGATTTTAACAAAAATTGAATTCTTGGGGTTCTTTGATATGCTGAATCTAAACATATACTTAGTTTTTTTTATTATGGGCCCAGTTTTCAAGTTGGTCCAAATCGGGGTCCAAAATTAAAGCTAAAAAGGGGTAAATTATTTTTTTGGGGGGGGGGGCAATTCTCCACATCATATTGTATTGCACAAGAAGCAAAAAATTGAATATAAATTCAAATCATATGACCAATTCTAAGTTCTTTGATTTCAGCTATTCTGTGTCAGAAACCTATTATGTGTCAAATATTTGAAGAAATTTTCAATTGCACAGTATTGCGCAATAGCAAGAAATTGATATGTGTGCCCTGTTATCAAAACTTTATTATTAACAACTTCCATTGGAAATTTGCCAATATAAAATGTGCTGATGAAGCTTTTTTGTTTATCTCATCTAAACTGCTTTTAAATTATGTATATTTAAAATTTGCCATCCATGACTATGATGTCATTTTCTATTTTAATATGTTATGGTGTATTTAAATGAGCTGTTATGGTTGCAAAGTATAAAGAAAAGGGGGGGGGGTTAAAAACAAAATTTAGGGGAGGGGGTAAATGAGAAATTGGGGAGGGGGGCAATTTTTTTCTCATTTCATATTTCATAAATTAAAAAGAAAATTTCAAATTTTTTTTTAGCAAAAAAAGGCGGGGGTTACAATAAATTTTATTGTTTTTTTTTTTTTTTTTGGAGGGGGTTCAATGTGCAACTTCATAGTGTATTGCACAAAAGCTAAAAAAAGAGGTAAATTATTATTTTTTTTTTGGGGGGTGGGTCAATTCTCCAAAGCATATTGTATTGCACAAGAAGCAAAAAATTGAATATAAATTGAAATCATATGACCAATTCTAAGTTCTTTGATTTCAGTTATTCTGTGTCAGAAACCTATTATGTGTCAAATATTAGAAATTTTCAATTGTACAGTATTGCGCAATAGCAAGAAATCTTCAATTGCACAGTATTGCGCAATAGCAAGAAATTGATATGTGTGCCCAATTTTAAATTGGTTATTTCTGATTTATATATAAAAACAAATAATACTGATATGGTTTGAATAGGTAAATTAAAAATTTTTAAGTTCTTAGACAACATTCATTCTGTGTCGGAAACCTATGCTGTGTCAAATATTTATTCACAATCCAAATTCAGTATTGTATCAAGCTTGAATGTTGTGTTCATAATTGCCCCAACTATTCAGGGTTCGACATCTGCGGTCGTATCTAGCTGCGCCCAGCGGAGCATTTTATTAAAAGATAACATACAAGAAATTAATTAATAATAAATTCTTGGTAGTGATTGATGTCGTCTGCTTTCATCTTGTCAAAAACGGAAATAATCTGTGGGCGTAGTTACTCAAATGGTTACAGAATGAACGCGTAAACGATTTTTCTGTGCACAGTATCAGTTTGATATCAGAAAATAGTTATACCTGTTGCTTGCAGTTTTATATAAAGAGTGTATTCGTACGTTCCAAGGTCCCAGTTTAACCTAAAATAGGTTTTTTTATGAAATGCATCGTATACAGCATAGTATAAATTTACTATATCTAATATTTTTATACAAGTGTTATAATGCAATATTAAACGAAAATAAAAGTGTTTTTATGTAGTATGTATTAAATCTCATTCAACATAGCACATTTTTGTTCAATTTCAGTAAAGTTCTCTTAGAAACAGTAAACATAATACTAATGGTACTATTTCATTGTTGGTGTTTTCAGAGTATTATTGCTAAGATTTTATTTTACAAGCCAACCATTGACATTAGTTTACATACCAGACGTATTTCTCATACTTAATCTGTATTTCTGTACTCGGAATGTTCCGAAGTCACTTTCTGTTATTTCACATGTATATAATCCGACATTTGCTTTTGAGATGTTGTAGATTATTAAATCATAGTGTTCAAATCCTGTGTTAATTACAACTCCGATATTAGACACAATTAGATTTGGATTGAAATTTGCTCCGTTGAAGTACGGAATTTGTGTTTTGTCTTGGTCTGGACCACGCCAAGTGCCACTTGTAAATGGCCCGGTGCAGTTCAGAAGAATTATTTCTCCTGCTTTGAACATGACCTCTTCCACCATTTTTATTTCTAAATAAAAAAAAAATGATTTCTATAAACGGTTAACCAAAAAGTATCCGGACTAAAAATGACCACGTAATTCTTCCAGATTTCAATAAACACAATATTCCAGACTTATTTCATAATTGCCGCATCAAAATAAAGTCCGTTTTAACTTGGGAGAGCCATTTCGCCCATTCTGGGCGCATTTCCGGACTTCTCAGCCCAGCACTTATTTAATTCCCACGGGAATTAAAGAGTCTCGTGCAATTTCCCCACCGCTATTCACGGATATCACTTTTATTGAAACGATCATCTAGAGAAGTTCCGAAATGACGTTCATGTTAACAAATTGGATAGCAACGGCATTTTCTTGAGGTTTTTATCGAAAATCATAGGAGAAACAGATTCTCCTTCAATTTATTCAGGTGCCCTAGAATTTCCCCATCCTAGATAGTCAAGTATCACAAACGACGTGGGATACTTATAGATTTTGATTTGCGATTTTTATCGAACATGCTTTTCTTCCTCTCTGATTTACAAAAAATCTGCAAGAAACCCGACATCGAAACCGTATATTTTCTTATTCCTCATGACAAGATGCATGAACTGATACATGTATATAGCTGATTTTCCCAAGGGTTCACCCCAACCAACGAATCATTAGTCTAATTATCTTGGAAAGCATTGGAATCCCTGCAACTAAATCATATATTTGCTTTTTGCCCATGATAAGACAAACCTATTGATAAAAACCTAACACCCCACCAAAAAAGGGTGGGGTCATCCTCAACCCTCAAATCAATAAGTTTTAATTATTTCAAAATCCGTAAAAATGTTTATCCTTTAATACGCAATGTCTAATAAGTCATTTAACTCCATACCCCGTAACCACATATATTTCTAATTGCCTATAAGGAGACGCAATAAATGATTTTACACATTGCCCGTCTAATGGGGGTATTCCCTCGTAAAAAATCAAGAAAAAGACATTGAGAGCCTTGGCCCTTAATTATAAACATTTTTTATTCTTTTCGAAAAGCTCAGATATCATCAGAGTTCATGTCCCACCCATTTAAACACTGAATGTTAATCCCTTTTGGGATTCTGTGTCCGGAGCTATTTTTCTGACTTGGCCGCCCACTGAATCCCTTATCAACCACTAATAACTCTATTCGGGAAAATCAAAAGTGGACCCACACTCTCATCCCGGCACTCGGAACGGTTTGAATTTCATATGGCAGTCTAAAAACAGGTAAGTCTCCATTAGTAGACATATTTTACTTTTCAAAAAGCTTAAAATGATTTAAATCCTTCTCCTATTTCAGCGGTTATGGCTCAAGATTCCAAGACTCCGCTTCAGATTGACCGGCGGCAGCCATTGTTGTTGTCATTTGAATATCACTACCATGATGCACGTTTTTCATTATAGTCTGTTTCATTTTTTCATTTTAACCTCATCAATAGAACCAAGTGAAAGGAACAAGAAGAACCACTTCTATGGGAATTGTTTACTTGTTGGCATTCTCATTACAATTATACCATGGGGAGGGGTAAAAAATGTGTGGGGGGTAAAGGGGGAGGGGGGGCAATGTACATTTGTTGTTTTTCATTCTAAGGCTAATGTTAAATGTAAATAGTAGTTATATATGGGATTAAGATTTTCCTATTTAAATTTAATTTAGTCTAATTACAATTATACCATGGGGAAGAATCAAAAAGGGGGAAAGGGGTTCAATGTACAATTGTGTATGTAAAAAAATATATATGTTTTGTTTGAATATATATTTTTTTTTAAATTTTGAGTCATTACAAGTTAGCTATGAAGCAACATATCAGATCTGAATTAATAAATTTAGATAATTATACAAACTTATAGATCTGTTTTAATAAAAATCAATATTTATTTTATACATTTGAGAAAGATTGGGTTTGGAGTGAAAAGATTAAAAAAATATTAATCTTCAATGAGTGGGACACTACAAATCATGTTGCAGTCCCTAAATGGTCCTGACAAATTAATCAAAATGTGTAAATCAGACACAACATACAGCTGCCAAATTAGGTTGAAAACATGAAGAAATTAAATAGATGATGCATTCAAGACTGTACTATTCTTGACTTCCCAAATTGCAGTTTTTGAGTTTTCTTTTTTAATTTTACAAAAAAAATATTTCTTTTGATTTTTCTAACTTTTTCATTATTATTTTTTTATTTCATGTGTTTCTCTTATGTTATTTATATTCAGTTCTATTTATAATATATGAAAGAAAAGGTGAAATTTTGTCATATATTTATTATATGTCTAGGTGACCAATAAAAGTACAGGGACAGAAAACATGTAATAAGAAATAAAATACTAATCTGTAGTAAGATAACTGGATACAGCAAGAGCAATATCAGACCACTTTGATAAAAAAAAAATGTTTTTTGTATATTCAATAATATGAAAAGATAATTAAGATACAATCCTCCTCATGATCTTAGCAAAAAAGTGATTTTATTTAATGAAATAATCCAAATGCAGATGCTAAAAACAACATGCTTAAATCGTGTTTCATAAGAAATTGTTTTTTTCCCACAAA
The DNA here is from genome assembly GCA_028015205.1 of Mytilisepta virgata. NCBI lineage: Eukaryota > Metazoa > Mollusca > Bivalvia > Mytilida > Mytilidae > Mytilisepta > Mytilisepta virgata. The sequence goes on from CM051513.1 coordinate 26,999,695, forward strand.
TATTCCACCTCATGACCATAGCACACAGTTGATACATTTGTAAGTCATCTAGATGCACAGGTCACCAAGGGTCAATGCTACAAGACTATATGTTTATAGATCTTCACTTAAAAGAAAAAATGGATATAAAATAGGTAAATCTGGAATGGTCCTAGCATGATAAGTCCACAAGGACAAATTTAAGTCATCCAAATGCAGAGATAATCAAGGACAGGTGATGAAGGACACTGAATATCCCAAGTGCACAAGGTTACTGAATACATGTATACTTTAAAAAGTTATTGATAACTAGAATTGTGAGCATTTAGGGCCTGCAATATGATTTGTAGTGTCCCACTCATTGAAGATTAATTTCTTAATTTTTTCACTCCAAACCCATCTTTCTCAAATGTATAAAATAAATATTGATTTTTTATTAAAACAGATCTATAAGTCTGTATAATTATCTAAAGAATTATGAGAAGAAAAAAATAATTAATTCAGATCTGATATGTTGCTTCATAGCTAACTTGTAATGACTCAAAATTTGAAAAAAATATATATATTCAAACAAAGCATATATTTTTTTACATGCACAAATGACATTGAACCCCCTTCCCCCTTTTTTATTTTTTCCGATGGTATAATTGTATTTAGACTAAATTAAATTTAAATAGGAAAATCTTAATCCCCATATATATTACCACTATTTACATTTAACATTAGCCTTACAATGAAAAAAAAACAAATGTACATTGCCCCACCCCCCCTTTACCCCCACACATATTTTACCCCTCCCCATGGTACAATTGTAATTAGAATGCCAACAAGTAAACAATTCCCATAGAAGTGGATCTTCTTGTTCCTTTCACTCTATTGATGAGGTTAAAATGAAAAAATGAAACAGACTATAATGAAAAACGTGCATCATGGGAGTGATATTCAAATGACAACAACAATGGCTGCTGCGGGTCAATCTAAAGGGGAGTCTTGGAATCGTGAGCCATAACTGCTGAAATAGGAGAAGGATTTAAATCATTTTAAGCTTTTTGAAAAGTAAAATATGTCTACTAATGGAGACTTACCTGTTTTTGGACTGCCATATGAAATTCAAACCGTTCCGAGTGCCGGAATGAGAGTGTGGGTCCACTTTTGATTTTCCCGAATAGAGTTATTAGTGGTTGATAAGGGATTCAGTGGGCGGCCAAGTCAGAAAAATAGCTCCGGACACAGAATCCCAAAAGGGATTAACTGAATGTATCATCATTGTTTCCGAATAGCTTCGAGTTCGAAACTGTCGGGATAATCATTATGCACATGACCTAGTGAATGCACAATCGGTATTGTTCGCGATAATAATTTGCTATTCCCAGAAGATAATAAATTGCTATATATCATAAAAATTCTCCAATATTTTATGCTAAACTGTATTGGTCTAACTTTTTAATTTTTTTTGTCTGATTTTCATGTTGCTTGTAACAGTTCCTTGCTGAAAAAAAAAAAAAAAAAAAAAAAAAAAAAAAAAAAAAAAAAAAAAAACATTTCGATCCGTTTTTGTCTATATCTGTTATCGTTTTTGAGATATAAGGTGACGCCCTAATTTTAGAAAGTTTTTAATTCTCCACTGTAAATACTGTTAACCCGTCCATCTCAAATTTAAATGTAAATATATATATATGTGTTAACCCGTTAAATGCATTTTTGCAGGGCATTGCTTCTGGGCGGGAATCATGACTGTCCGGTTGGGTTTTTCTTTTTTTTTGTAGGTGTTCTTGTGTTAAAAAGAAATTAAGAGTTGTATTTCTGTCTAGATAGATTTAATTTTATTGGGTGAATATGCAACTCAGAAATATTTTATTATTAATGTGGTGTTTTATCTTATAATTATTTTATATTCTGTCCTTACATCATATATATTGTAGATTTAATATAATATTGATACAAGGAAGACATCAATGTATCAGACTTAATATGTAATAATAGATATAATTTCATTTGCTTCATATAATTTCATTTTCAAAACATCTTGTTGTGTTGCAATTTTATCATTTTATATAAATATGATTAAAATTACACTGACTTGATGTTGGGAGGACTTATCATGGCAGGTAAGAAGCCATTTTTATTATTTTTATTTATTTAAACCTAATGCATTTTATTACACCATACAATACAATTAGTTCTCGAAAACGGTTCCTGAACACTTGAATACTTTATTAAATAAGTCAGCAGACACATGAATGTGTAACATGAGACATAATTACAATAAAATCAAAATCAATATTGTTACAATACAGCAATTCAATTTACAAATAATATGTATAACTTTTTTTTTTTTAAAAATTGAGAAATATTGGTTAATAGCACTACAAGGCAAAGGGAGAGCAGACGTTTCATTTTAGACTGGCTTGGGTTTTCATTAAAATAAGAAGGAACATATAAATCTCGCAATAATTTTATATTTTCATCTTGACATAAAAATAAATAGTGATGTTCATCACCAATTCCTTCAAAACACAATTTGCATATTCTGTTTTCTCTCGGCACATTTCCCCATCTTCAGAAATATTGGGATATATCTCTGTCAATGCACCATTTCGACAAGTAAAAGTTGATAAAGTGTGCCATTGTATGACTTGAAAACTCGAGTCACAAAAATACCAATATCACGAACTCCATTAAGTATGCATAGACTTTATAGGAACAATTTCCCCACTACAGTCTCTGAAAAACAAATAATTCATTGAATACAATGTAACGCATTCGGGATGTCAGCAACTTCGATTGGGAGACTTCGTAACAATTCACTGTTACAGTTATTACTCGTTAACTTTTAGATTTTAACACAATCGCTAAAGCTCGCGTGTGGAAAATAAAACAAATAACTATCTAGGGTGGAGAAATTCCATAACTCAATCCAACCTTAAGGAGAATCGATATAGAAAAAAAAATATTTTGGTCGATCCTGGTACTTTAAATTATCTTTATTTGAAGATAAGTTACACATTGTACTAATTTTAGAACACCGAAACTTAAATTCAAACAACCAATCTTTACATCACGTGGTATGGAAGCACCAACAACCCATTTAACATACACAGACACAAATTCATATCAACAATTAATATTTATAACAATGCGGCAAATGCGATCTGTTAATTGTAAAATTTCTTCTGATAGCTCATAATTTTTATTTTGTATGAAGAAAGGTATTTTAGATGTTGACTTTTTTTAGATTTTTAGATATCAACAATAAATGATACAACGATGCAACCTATAAATTAAATATTCGAAATGAATATCAGTTTTACTAACAGTGTTACTTTATATTGTGACCAGACAACTTCCTTGCTTATATAGACGCGGCAACAAACAAATATTTCGTTCCGTTTAAATTTCCGGGGTTAATTAAGAGTGGATGTAGTTTTATGTGTATGAATTGATCAGATAGTTTTTTTTATCTGTAAAGGAAATATGTCCTTAACAAAGAAATATAGGATAAGTATCATCATATGGCAAAATTGTGGATACTTTGCTAATATGCATAGCGGCAATTTTGGATTTCTGTGACGACAGTCATTACAAAACATTATACTAGCCCAATAGCCCTTTTCAGAAACTCATTTCCGGTATCACGATTCTGACTCTAAAATTATTATTTGAAGTAAGTTATTGCCCTTGCTGGGCCTGGTAATGGTTCGTTGCATTGCAAAGCAACCAGTAGGAAGTAAATAGAAATTATTTATTACTTTGATATACAAGTAGTTACCAAATGTGCGGCCAAAATGTGTTTAAACATGATATTTTAAAGTCTCCCACAGCGTAAACCTTCAAACTAGAGGCCTTTTCCCCTAAGAATTGAATAAACAATTTGAAAATATCCGCCTAAGGAAGTTTTCATAGACACATTAGTTTAAGGGCCGAGACGGGAAAAGACTCGCACTCTAAAAAATGTTTACTTAGTAAATGATTATTACTTAAAATAAGTATATTTTAGTAAAATCTTTAGTAATTTATTACTTGGTTTTACTTAACCATGATTGTTTAAACTTATTTTCAAAAGGTATTACTAAAGTAATTATTGTATCATAGTAATGAGTATTTTCCTTTGATGATTGGTATTTATTATAGGAAGATACACTTGAAGTAGGCGGAGATAATTTGATGCTATTTCTATTGCAAGCCTCCTCTATCTACTGTGCTCTATCTGGAATTTGATAGAGCCTAGTTTGACGTCACGTCAATAAAAATAGCTTCACTTTAGTTCTGCCTTCTTACTGGATACCGTCATATCACGAAAACCAATCACATTATTGAAAATGTGCTACGGCAAAAACTCCCAAGATAGAAAGAAAATTTTATTTTAAAATATAAATGAAATTCTGCAATGTATAGGTTCCTGTGAAATGGGAAGGGAGTAATGCAGACTTTTTCAAAACAAAAATTAGAAACATGAAAAAGGAAGAAAAAAAAATAGAAACTATAATTACAGAATAAACAATGAAAATAAATGACTTGTAATAATTAAAACAATCAATGAAAAAGAAACGATATTACAAAACTCACCATCAAAGGTAGTGCAAAAATGTTTTATATCTTTTTTGCTCAACTGCATTTGCTTAATTCCCCCTTATAGGTCTTGTTCGATCGTCCTAGAAAATGTACAAATTTTCCTTGTCTCTCATCTACTCCAATAACAAATTGTTCACACTCAAGGCTGCGATGTTCATCGTACCCGCGCATACCGAACATTTTGCAATTGTAGAAAAACATAGTGTATTTCAAAGTCTAGGAAGAGTCCATTCCAAAGACATGGGATTCCCAAATTTTCTGCTCGTCTGCTGGATAAATAAGGTCCGCATGTTTCACTTTGCTTCCTAATCCTCGAGACGCGAGTTCTTTCATCTTAGCGTCTAAAGCTTTTCGGAAAACAGCAAATCTAGGACCGCTATTGTTCAAAAAGTTTTTATCATATATATTTTCATTTTTTAACCGGATTTTCATAGGAAAATATCGGTTATTAAATTGGTGATGTACGGCGGGCGGGCGGGCGGACGGGCGGGCGGGCGGTTGCCAAACAGTGTCCGTGCAATAACTTATGAACTGTTCAACCAAAGCTTTTCAAATTTTAATATGTTGTTACTGATGACAAAATGGAGGTCAAGTTCGATATTGACGATTTTCACTTTCACCGTTCAAGAGTTATGGTTCTTGAAAGATTGAAAAATGGCTTTTCCAGTGGTGTCCGTGTGATAACTTATGAACTGTTCAACCAAAGCTTTTCAAATTTTAATATGTTGTTACTGATGACAAAATGGAGGTCAAATTCGATATTGACGATTTTCACTTTCACCGTTCAGGAGTTATGGTTCTTGAAAGATTGAAAAATGGCTTTCCCAGTGGTGTCCCTGTGATAACTTATGAACTGTTCAACCAAAGCTTTTCAAATTTTAATATGTTGTTACTGATGACAAAATGGAGGTCAGGTTCGATATTGACGATTTTCACTTTCACCGTTTAAGAGTTATGGTTCTTGAAAGATTGAAAAATGGCTTTTCCAGTGGTGTCTGTGTGATAACTTATGAACTGTTCAACCAAAGCTTTTCAAATTTTAATATGTTGTTACTGATGACAAAATGGAGGTCAAGTTCGATATTGACGATTTTTACTTTCACCGTTCAGGAGTTATGGTTCTTGAAAGATTGAAAAATGGCTTTCCCAGTGGTGTCCGTGTGATAACTTATGAACTGTTCAACCAAAGCTTTTCAAATTTTAATATGTTGTTACTGATGACAAAATGGAGGTCAAGTTCGATATTGACGATTTTCACTTTCACCGTTCAAGAGTTATGGTTCTTGAAAGATTGAAATATGGCTTTTCCAGTGGTGTCCGTGTCATAACTTATGAACTGTTCAACCAAAGCTTTTCAAATTTTAATATGTTGTTACTGATGACAAAATGGAGGTCAGGTTCGATATTGACGATTTTCACTTTCACCGTTCAAGAGTTATGGTTCTTGAAAGATTGAAATATGGCTTTTCCAGTGGTGTCCGTGTGATAACTTATGAACTGTTCAACCGAAGCTTTTCAAATTTTAATACGTTGTTACTGATGACAAAATGGAGGTCAAGTTCGATATTGACGATTTTCACTTTCACCGTTCAAGAGTTATGGTTCTTGAAAGATTGAAAAATGGCTTTCCCAGTGGTGTCCCTGTGATAACTTATGAACTGTTCAGCCAAAGCTTTTCAAATTTTAATATGTTGTTACTGATGACAAAATGGAGGTCAAGTTCGATATTGACGATTTCCACTTTCACCATTCCGATATTGACGATTTTCACTTTCACCGTGTGTGTACTTATATACTCTCAAAAATTCCAATATTTGTCACTTACTATAAATAGGAGGTCAAGATTGATTTTTGCCTTTCCATTTCTGAACCCTACAAAACCCTACAAAAATTCATTTATATTTCTTTACTTCATCCTGTTTGGGAATCCAGATTTGCAAACATCATTTCCATGCAGGAAAATCCGGTTTGCTGTCATTCGACAGCCTCTTGTCTAGCCTTTCGAAGGCATCCACAGCCCATCGAGTGTTTTTCTCTGTTTGGATTTTTCGGCGAATTAATTAATTGGTCTATTTCGGTCTTACTAATTTCGTTTGTACATGGGATGGTCAGCTGTGATAAAAGAAAGTTATCAGCATCATCCTGCAGATCAGACATCTTTTATATTCTGTCGTCTGCACTAACATGAGACTGCGAGACGCGCTAAAAAGTCAGTCGTGGGAACTTTCGCCGGAATGTGACGTCACGTCTGTCATTCACTCAATGTCTAGATTTTCATTGGTTATTATGATACAAATTATTTAAAGTACTTTTAATTTGGTGCATCCCCACTTAAATGATCTCGGGGCACGCCCCTAGATCGATTAAATGGAGATACACCAAATTATACGTACTTACAATATTACCTTGATCCCTATTATTACTTCTTTTTCATATTTATAATATTTAAATGTTAATTCTTTATTACTTGTATCTTTTAATTACTTATTTCTATTTATTATAACATGTTATAAGCGCACATAGTATATACCTGGGAAAACTCTAAAATACTACTAATATTTGTCAACTTTAAGACATATGATGCACAGGTGAGCCTGTCGTCGTTGTTCGTAGACTGTTGTTTCCGCTCATTTTTCTTTGTTTTATCGATATTTTACCACAATGTTCCAGCATAAAAAAATACTGGTTGGGATTTATTTTGGGGTCATTTAGGATTTTTTGATAATTTTGTGTATATTTTGTGTACTGATAAAAGGGACCAAAATTAGCCATTTTGCAGGACACATTAATTTTTATTTATCGTTCGATTTTAGTAGAGATTTTTTACACTAGATCCTAGGAAAATAGTGTAGTAATATACTTTTTCAATGAATTTAACTGTTTTGTAAGATTTAAATACACAGGATTCTCAGATGATTATGTTGAAGATTTCTACAATAGCAATGAGGGAATATTTTTTTTAGAATTGTTCTTTGTCGACACAGGCACAAGGGAAATGTACTCAGGCTGTTGCACCCCTTTTTTCTCCCACACACCCCATCTCCACTGTCAAAATAGTGTCCAAACTTTGCAGAGCAACACAGTTTTTGATGTATCAGAGAAAAAAGGGGGGATGCAACATACTACATCCTTTCTCAATATGCCTGTTACAGAAAACACTTCGAACAGACATATAGAAAATTGATTGATAAATATTCTCTCTGTAGTTGTCCTTGTGTAAGTCTATTGTTCAGCTGGTAAAAGTGGATAGTTAATTGCGATTTAATTGAGCTGATAAGATAAATCATCAATGGATCTATAGTCCCATGTGTCTAGTCGAGAACAATTTTACATGTTTTATTAAAATCAATTTCTGAGATCAGAAAAGGATTGAAATCGAGATAAAATAAAGAAACAGTTTGGTCGCATTGAAATTTTTATATTTGTGGATTACTCTGCAACATTTAAGTATACAATATCATTTACACATATGATAAAAATGGAACGAGTAATAATGCATAATACTATATAACATTGATGCCATATTGTGTATATTAGGTACATGTACTAGAAAGAAATAACCACGTTAAAATTTATAAGTTATTTTTTCTATTTAATATAAATTACAATGTTATATCCATGTCCACTTATCTCTCTTATTGATTACAATTAGTTATGTCTAATTTTTTCAATTTTAATAATTAATTTGAGGAAATTCAATGTGATTTGATAAAATATTTCCCGTTTGAAGTATTTGCATTTCCTCAGTTAGATACGTAGATGGTTAAAAAATTTGTTCCGAACTAATATTGGGTATGAAAAAGATTGAAAATCAGTTCAAGTCGGAATTTTATTTGAAATAATTCTATTGCCCATGTCAACTGAGAAGACACACGTGGTATGAAATTAACCGGTTGATAGATTTATTACCTTCCATTGTATTTACTTTTATTGGTCATTGAATCTTTAAATCAATTGAGTAAAACAAAGACAAAAAACAAAAAAACCAAAAAAAAAAAAATGATATACTAGACGCACGACTATTTTTTTTTTATATATATTAAGTTAATATTTCTATCATAGTAAATTATATAAATGAATAAATAAATAGACAAATACATTAATTAATAAATAGATTAATGAATAAATAAATATATATAAATAAAATTACAGAAAATGAATATAACGAAAATATCACATAACATAAAAGCTACATCCATAGTCAAAGTCTTACATGTACGAACTTAAACAACTTCCGACCCTTTCCAAAATGAGCTTATCGCAATATTCTATTAGAATTGGAACAGCAAAATATGACTTTAAAATTTTTTATTTATATCCATTTTAAGAGCGTTTTTTTGTACTACAAGAATATACGGGGGTCCAAATGTGTTTTGTTTTTGTTTTCTCGAAATTATGGATTGAAAATGTTCTTGTAAACATTCTTCAATTTTTGTTCAAAACCCAGTTAGGAACCTTGATGTGTACATTTTAAACGAATTAACACTCAAATACTAATCTATGCGTTATATGTATTTTGTACTGATGAAAAGCTGAAATTTTCTTCTTTATAGATACATGAGGGTTTAATAATATAATTTTCTTCAATCACTTCTAATTAGGTTATTTAGTTTTTTCCACGTATATTCAATTTAACTATACGTTGGATAATAATGGTTTTCAATTAGCGCATGCACAGTCAATGCTGCTCGTAGTTGCGTATGAGATAAAACACATAAGTTGGATTATCTACCCTTGCAAGCATCCGGCAATAATTATCTTGCTTCATGCATATAGATCTACATATGATGCTCAACCTTCATATAAAGTTTCATCAAAATCCATTGAACAGTTTAGGAGGAGTTGCGCTTACAAGACAGATGGACAGACAGACGGACGGACGGAAAGGGTGATTCTTATGTACCCCCAAAACTTTGTTTGCCGGGAGTATAATAACGCAAAAGAACACAAAACCCAAAAATCGAAAAGACAGATAGTCATTGTAGCCTGACAATACAGACACTGCTATAGTGTCAGTATTCTGATCAACACCGGAACAATTGTTAACAAGTATTTTGTGGTAATCTAAGTACTGAACACTAATAGTAGTCAAGACGTATGGTAGTGTTAGCATGAAACTGGTAAAAAATTCTTCAGGATTGTACACAATTCTGTTAATAAGAGAATTGTTGTCTTAATAATATGTTTTTTTTATACTTTTTTTCAATCCATATTCGTGTATAAACAATTTTTTTGCCAGTGCGTTTAGAATCCCCTGCAGCTCGTATGGTCAAACAACTTTAGGAACGACTCTTTATAGTATATGTCCCCATATCTGTAGCTTTTTGTCCTAAGGATGTCTTTTTGAAGACATTGTATATTGCATAGATTACACAGTTTTTTCTCTCTCAAAACTACAGTTTTTTAGTATTAAAGGCGACTTATTACACAATAATCGAACAGTCGATTCGAAAAGGAAGAATTCCCGTAGTTGTACTATGAATTTAAGCATATATATAATTACCTGTGATGTTCTTTATGAAAAGGAGCACTGATAACTGAAATATTCTCATCCTATAATTAAAAAAAAGTTCTTACGAGACGGAGTTAACACAGATTTAAGACTGAATATTACTCGTAAAAACAAGAAAGAAAACTTAAATCATGCCTTATATCACACAAACTCTCATATAAATCAGGGAATAAAGCAAATACTAGTTTGACAGTCATCTCAATTACTAGTAATGAAATTTTAGGGTTTAATACTTAAAAAAATAAACTTAAAATTGGGACTATTAAAAAAATCTATTAACTATAACGCGGAAACAGATTTAAAATATTTAACCTTAAATTCATACTGTATTTAATTTAATTAGGTCCTTGATATCATTCCTCAAACTGGTTTCTTTTATAAAATGATAAAAAAAGTTTATTTTCGTTGATAATTTTATGATATAATTATCCATACCTTTTTTCTTTTTAGGCAGGCACTTTTTAATGAAGCTGTCAACACAATAACACAAATTAATTCAAATGAAAACAAGAATGAAGTTCAACTGGATGATAATACTTGACACTATTTGATTTGGAATTATCCAAATAATTACAGATTCCAAAAAATCATTTGAAAAACAATACATTGTTTTGATTGGAACAATGTTTATAATTCCAGGGTTAGAGGAAATCACAAAACGGAAATTTTGTATATTGAAATATTGTTATGTATCTGATATTCCAGGATGTGCCAGTTTTGTTTTAATTAATAATTTCGATTCAACAATTATTGTAAATAATGGTGACCAAAGCACTTTTAAATTTATATGATCAAGTACAGTCCGGATCTATAACTAGAGGCTCAGAGGGCTGAACCTGTATCGCTCACCTGGCATGAAAACAGTTTTTATTGATGTACCTCAATCTCCCTATCATAGTTAAGTGTAGTAAGCCTTGTATGAACCACATTTTTCTTCATCAAGGTCCTTCTACTTACAGGTCAGCATATTCTAAAATTTGGCGGTTGTCCAGAAGATTTTTGCATGTATTTCCCATTGGGTCTTATGTTAAGTCCTCTGCTGTAGGCCATTTTGAATTAGGGATCAGCACTAGAGTAACAACACTTTGTAAGCACCTTAAGAGGAACATTCAGACCATGTTTGGTTTCAAGCAATTCTGCGGTTCTGTAGATTTTTGTTATATGTCACAGGCACTCTCTGTCAAGTTTGGCTCTATTTGGCCAAGCAGTTTAAGAGAAAACATTTTTCAATCAATCAGAAACAAGAATTGCCCATGGGGGCCATGTTAGTCGCCTGATCTGGACAAACTGAGGAAACTTTGTAAAAAACCGCCAACTGTCAGGTTTCGTTCCATTTGGGCAAGCGATTTCAGGGGAGAAGATTATTTTATATTGGCCAGTCAGAAACAAGAACTGCCAATGCTGACCATATATGTAGTCCGATCGGGATGAAATACGAAAATTTTGTAAAGAACCTCCCATGGTGCTTCCTGTCAAGTTTCGTTCCATTTGGCCAAGCAGTCCCATAGAAAAAAAAATGTTTTAATCAACCAATGAGAAGCAAGAATTCCCTACGGCGGCCATGTTTTTGTCCGATCAGGACGAAATGAGGAAACTTTGTAAAGAAGCTCCCATAGATGCTTTCTGTCAAGTTTCGTTCCATTTCGCCAAGCGATTTCAGAGGAGAAGATTTTTTTATATCAACCAATTAGAAGCAAGAACTGCCCATGGCGGCCACATGTCCGATCGGGACAAAATGAAAAAAACTTTATAAAAGACCGTCCATATATGCTTCCTGTCAAGTTTTGTTCCATTTGGCCCTGCAGTTTCAGAGCAAAAGATTTTTGAAAACTCAGCCAATTAGAAACAACAATTGCCCCTGGCGGTCATGTTTGTTGTCCGATCGGGACGTAATCTTTATAAAGAACCTTACATAGATGTTTCCAGCCAAATTTAATTCTATTTGGCCCATTGGTTTTAGAGAAGATTAAAATGTGAAAAGTTAACGGACGACGAACGCCAAGTGATGACAAAAGCTCACATGGCCTTTGGCCAGGTGAGTTAAAATAGTTCTTTTAATTCTTTATTATTTTATCTTGTTTTCGCAGTTTTTCTCTGCTAAAGCTTTAGACGAAATCAACTTTTTTAAAATAACGATATCAGCTTTAATTACCGAATATAATTGAATTAAAATAAAAGCAAGAAGTTATATATTATAAAATGAAATCATCTGACCCATACTGATCCTGATTTCATATAAAGTTTTGCTTTCTACGTAGAGCTATATTGATTGGATGGTGTTTATTGAATACTATGGTATTGTACTATTATTTCCCTTTTCATTTTTAATGCAGTACGTCATGTGTCTAATGATTATATTTACTATTTAATTTATAATATTTATTAATTTTTCAATGTAGTCGTACACGAAGATTGAAAATAAGATTCTTGATACCAATTATGATGCAGAAGATGTATAAATTTCGTCGATTTACGACTCATCAGTTGTGCTCAAGGCCTAAAATGTTGAAAACCCAACAATCGAAAAAGTTGAAGAGCAAATTCGAAATCTATGATAAAGTGTTTAACAGGTTACTGGCAAACCCAACTCTAATAAATATACTACACCATAATTGAATTGGGGTATAAGATTGGAAATACCTTAAATGTTGTTTTCATTGTGCATCATGTATTCGCACAGCTTTTTAGTCCAATAAGCCTTAAGGCCAAATCAACTTTCTTTAAATTACATCAGCGAATTTTGCGAATGTAATTGCATTAGTAATAGTAGAACTATACCAATTTTAGAAGAAAACTAAACAGCATGATACGTCAATGTATAATAGCAATATGTTTGAATTGTATCTTTAAGCATTATTGAAAAATATGTTTGAGAAAAAATTCCTCTGGTTCAATTGATGATATTCAAAGAAAATAACCCAATTTATTAAAAGCAATTAAAGATACGTTCCCAAAACATTTAAGAATCATAAATGAATTCATTTTCCTCTGAGGTGAAAAAGAAAAAAAAATACGACGAATAGTGTTTGTGCTTTTAATATTTTGTTCCCATACTGTAATGGACAAATAAATACATGTTCAGGAGCGGATAACCTTTATCATTCAAAGAGTTAAATGGTTTATGTTTTTCGCAATTATCTTTTACAATCTAGTTTTTAACAGACATACTCGTGATTTTATATTTAATAATTAATAATAAATAATTTATGAATCCATTTGTTTTCGTTCAAATACCACTATTAAGCCATACCAGTATACTACAAATGCGATACTCAAGGACAACGGTACACTACTTCAAATAAGATCAAAAACCCTTCAGGCTGATAATACATGTAACATGGAGTTTGCAGTCTTTAAATCAATATATTTTCGTGTCTAGGTTATCAGTTCATATCTATCTTTCTACATGTTCTTTTGGAACACCATATATGTCTCTAACAGTGTCTTGGGCAAAAGAGGATATGTCTTTCTTCTTTTTCTACAAACAGCTTTGGCGACACTTTTCAGATCGTTTGGTTGCAGCTCCTCCTCCTGCTGATATTGTAATGCGCGTAGAATAATCTTTTTGGGTAATAGTCATTAATCTTCTCAGTCTTGATAATATTTCGACTGACTGAAAATTGTATGTAGCAAACTAATCAAATTTATACCTGTAAAAATGTTCCGTTAAAATGCCCATTGATTTTTTACAGGTAACAATTTTTTCTTCTGCTAAAAACTCCACTCGAAAATGTCCATTTACACCTTCATAAAATCCGCTCAAATGTCCTGCGTCTCTTATTAATAAAATCCTTAGACTAACACCACTTAATAAGTTTACAAATTTTATACTAATATGAAACGTCAACATGGCGGTTGATGTGTTTTAATTTTAAATCTGATCAAATACGTATAGTTCTCATTACATTTGTATTTTCAAGATGTTACAACGTTAAATCACCCGTGTAATTTGATGAATGAAAATATTCGTAAGGCCAGATGTTTGTTTTTTTTCTGTTTGATGCTAGAGCCTACCTTAATTCTTAACAAATCTGAAAAGAAAACGAAATAAAATATTATCAAAATAAATATATAAAAATGAAATTTGATTTTTTAATTAGGCAGAAATTAAGTAGCCAGATTTGGGCCAGCAATTTTTTTTTGTTTGTTTTTTTTTATGAAAATAAGGAAAAAAGGAAAATGGCCACTTCCAGTACAGTTTACAATGTATGTAAGTTAAGTTCCATTTCCACATGAACCTGGTACATATAATACAATCATAACAAAGTAGAAGGAAGTAATAAATACAATTAATGAAATATTGTTTTACATTTGTAAATAAATATAATAATTTTTTTTTAATTTTTCCTCATGACCTCGGATCTTATAAAAATTTTGTAATTACAATGTTTTTTTTCACTTTGTTCTATGTTGTTATATATTACTTTTTATAATCTCCTATGACTTTTTCACAATTTAAGATAAATAGTCTAATTTGTATCCAACCTGTCATATTGTACTTGTTCTTCACCTGACGCCCAAAATGGCATTATACATGTAATATGTTTTTAATTATAGCGAGGTGTGTAAAGATATTAATGTCAGTGATCATATATCTAAGTCAACACACTGCAGTAATTCCAAATACATTTCATGTTTAACATCGTCAAGGACAAAGAGTTCAAATTTTCGGACAATGACATCGTTAACACATTTAATTTTCGGAAAATGACATTGTGTACACATAAACTTATTGCTACCTCTTTACAAGCAGAACCGAATTACATGAAAGTTCCAACTATGTACTGGCTTCCGAAGCTGCACAGAACACATTACAAATATAGATTTATTTTCTTTAAAGCCATTTTTCCGCTACTAAACTGTCTATTCCACTTACTAGTACACTTGTTACACTAAAAAACCTGGTAATACATTTTTCAAATAAGGTATACGAAAATAGTAGTATTATTGGCGGCACAGCTCTACATGTATGTCATTATTATTTACAAAATCATCGTCTCTACTGTTTTCACTATCAGTGTCTTCTAGTGGTACTGTTTTAATTGAATGGTCGATTTCAATGTAGATTGTTCTGTCATTTCTTCCTCTAATTTCCGGTGCTTGGTGCGATGGTCCCGGTTCAAACAGAATGTCATAATAATTTAAACCAGTATCCCGTATCTAAATTAGAAGAAGACCATTTTTCACTGAAACGACGTTAGAAACATTTTAAATTAATGTGTTTCGACAAGAATTTTTAAAAATTGATTATTTACTTCTTTTCTAAACTTCAAATGAGATGGACTGTCTACAATTGAATTCGATTTAATGTAATATAATTATTAACTTGACATTAATCGTTCCTAGAATAAAGTTCCATACCTGAACATGATCCTGGTTCCTTCTATTATTACTGTGGTAATTAAATGACCTGTTATTGACAAAATTGCGTTGATCTGTGTAGAAAAATGAAAAAAAAATTAAAAAATAAAAATAAAAATAAAAATTCAAGACACGTATTTATGAATTACTGATTAAACAAGGATAAAAGGAAAAAAAAGACATAACATAAAACCACGACCATTATTGTTTTCCGTCTTACTGGTACCTTTTTTAACTCATTTGTAGATTACAGAAAGGTACACTCTTGTCAAATCAATGTAGTAATTAGGTCCCACCATTGAAATGAAATCTTCTATTATAATGTATAATAGCTATGAACTTTTGTAGTTAGAGTAGGGGTAGTGTTTTTGTTAATATGGCACAGCCACCTCCTTTGACCATGTGACTATACACGTGTACATTCTATAGTATAAAAACAACTTTTGTTGTTCTCATCAACTATTAGGTCACAACTCAGTGTACGTGTGAAGCATGGCTATTGCAAGTTGTAAGGTGTATGTACAAGGTAGGTGTCTATATTTTGTGTGAAACGGTACCCGATGAAGGTTAAATATGTTGTATACAATGTGCAATATGTCTGTGTACGAGGCGTGGCCTTACAAAATGTATTTATGGTAGATATTGCGATGGAAAACTGCATATACAAAATGTTCCTATAAAGAATAACAATAATATTACGCAAATTCCAGTCTGACTCGATTTTAGCTGTATTAAGGTTAACATCAAATGACATACCCATAAAACTGGTAAAACCCCATCGCTACTTAGTATCTGCTCCACTTTTTATGACTGTTTGTTAGAATTACAAGTGTACGTACACTTAGTACGTTTGAATTATAAAGCTGGGATAATATTAAAAACGTTATTATTACATGTATTAAGTGTACTTAAATTACATTTGTAATTCTAACATACAAATCTTAGTCACCATTTACAAAGTTTGTGAATATTGGCAAGTTGTATTTAAATATGGGTTATTACATTGTACAACGTTATAATAGGTCCTAGATTACAATATAATATAGCTTCAACGAAAGTATATGCCAATTTCGCATCTTCAGATATCATCAAGTTACATTTACAGTTCTAATGAAGCAAGGCGGGCAGGTAATTCATAATTATCTGATACCGAGATTGATTGGTCATGGTGCAAAAAATCTGTATTAGATGGGTTTTCCTCCACAGATTCTTTTACAGTGTCGTATAATTGATTTGCATTGAAATTCAATCCGGATCGAACTTTTGAAACAAAACTTCCGCTTCATAATGGTGAAACCCACAGGCAATGAGAAGACAAACGAATCAAAGAGAACTGTATTTTAGGAGATGTGACTGATATTCAAAAGTGACCTTTAACCTGCTTTCGAAAATCCTAAAAATGAAGTTTTAGTCCATGAACGATGAAGAATAGAATAATGTAATAAAAATCATAAGTTTAAGGTTGTCCTAAGAGCAGTTGAACTCTGATTTCCTGTAGAATCAGACCTAGACTGGACAAGCAATAGAAGAATTTTGATCAGCACTTGGTAACTGGGGTATTAACTCCCAAAGAGAACTTAACCATGTTAACAAACGTGAATGAAGTATAAGGTATAACATGTATAATAAGATCTATCTACACAAGTTGGACAATCTCTTCTATGTTCATGAAATACACGTAGAAGAGAACCCTTAAACAACGCTAACCTAGAGCTTTAACATATACCAAGTCAATTAACTGAGAATTGTTACCTTACTTTAGTACCGAGATTTACCAATATCGTAAACGTGGGGGAGGCAGAAAAAATCTCAACCAAGCTGAGTTGTCTGTATATAACACTCTTTGGTATTGATTATTTGATATTTCAGGGTCTATGTGTTGAAGAAACTAGACAATTTCATTTAAATTAATTGCAAAAAAATACTTACATTTAGTTCATTAATGTTTTTCAGGATTACATTTTAAAACCTCAACCACAATTTCAAACAACAACAAAAAAAAAAAAAAACAAAAAAAAAAAAAAAAATACTAGAAAAATTATAAAAAGGGTGAAATAGTTTTTTGTTCAATTTGCAAAACCGCAGTTCTAAATATTTTTTTTCATTTATTTTGTGAAAATTGTATAAAGTCGGGAAATGTTTTACATACAAATTTCAAGAGAATAACAATATAACTTTTACACTTTAAATATTACAGAAACAACACGCGTGCGTTAATTACGATTGGGATAATTGCATGTAAGAACCATGTAATAAGATAGCTTAAAATAATTTCATTATTTCTATTGCAAGATATTTATTCTACAAATCAAGATTTCAGACAAAAATCAACAGACATAAAACAATAATAAAACATACAAAACTGCAAACAATGAAAAGCATAAACAAATATCATTTCAGGATGTGTATGAAAAGGTTACAAAGGATGTCTAAAGTAATAATGTAAAAAAAGTGAATAAAAAACATAAATGTATTGTTAATACTTCTACTTGTCGAATGTCGAGACCTTTGAATAAAAGCGTACTCTCGGATCACCATTCTTACCTTCCACTGTTATCTATATTTGTTGATATACAAAGCGAGGTAACTCTGTTCCCTATAAGTGAATAAAATTTTTCGATTAATTCTTCTAGAATATGATATTATCATCGAGAATAAATGGAATAATTAGACTTCTTCTATATTAGAAAGCTTTGACGGTCTTGTGGTAGCATGCTCGCCTTGATTGCGGAGGGTCGCGTGATCAATTATCGGTCGGTTGAACCAAAGACTTTAAAATTGATAAGTCTCTGCTAAATACGCAACATTTGGAAATAAGACTAAGAGGAAAGATGGAGAGATGGCCTTGACAATGTGTTCGTGGGAGGGATGAGAAGTGTTAATTCGACTGTTTTCGTGTGAGGGAGCAGGTTAAAAATCAGACTGAGTGCGTCGGAATAATTCTAAAACAGGGTTCATGTTCATTCCACAAAATGATTCTGTCCTGCTAATACATCTATCTATACATGCTATATTTGATAACATTGTTATCGTCGACTGTGTATTAATTCTAACGACCAGACCCATTGATATACATGTATAGTCAAACATGTTTTAAAGGGCACCTCTATATAGCAAATCACTT
The DNA here is from genome assembly GCA_028015205.1 of Mytilisepta virgata. Classification (NCBI taxonomy): domain Eukaryota; kingdom Metazoa; phylum Mollusca; class Bivalvia; order Mytilida; family Mytilidae; genus Mytilisepta; species Mytilisepta virgata. The sequence continues at coordinate 27,018,243 of CM051513.1, forward strand.
TCTATACAGGGCCCAGTGAAAAGTCCCTTTCTAATTTTCCTGTGTTCAAATCTCAAAATGTGTCCTTAAAATTCAATTAAATTTATTGCTGTCTGATTAATGCATCCCGCATTCCACAGGTTTGTTTTGTCAATTGGATTGCTTTGATTGAATGGTATTTTGTTGTTGACCTGTTATCCATTCTGTTGTTTATTTACATTGTTTGAAAGAGAGAGAACAGGTACAAACATGCGAAACAAAATTATAATTTAAATGATTTATTCGTTTATATTGATACAGAAGAATTTTTCGGTTTGTTATAATATCAAGAATTTATTATGTTTTCTTTTAAATAAGTATATTTGTATATATCAGAGTACATGCACGAGTACGATATTCATAGGCAAGCACTGGAAAGAATTATAAAATGTCGTAAGAAGTTTTAGGCTACTTATGACCGCACCTTGTCATTGGTCCAAATGAAGGAAGTAGATATTTATGAATTATTTATGATTTGTTCAAAGAGAAAGAGTTTCTTTTTCCTATCTCAACTTTTATCGTGAGAGGAGATAAGAATGAGAAACTCAATGAGTTAAAACTAAACATATCTGCTGCCATTTTGTTAATTTTCCTGTAAAATCTTCGAAATAGAAAGAATTTATATCAATATTTTACAATATACTCGTATAAGGATCCCATTTATTGGGAAGGGCCATAATGACATTTATTATACCTTAGATATATTTTTCTATAATAAATACATGCACAATAATTTCACTATTTTTAACATTTTCAGTGATTTAACTATTTTCCCCGGTCACCGGTCAATAGTTTCCAAACTATTTTCCCTAAAAAAACTATTTTCCCTCTTCAAGTTACGTTGTTTCGCGGATTTTTAATCCCGGGCACGGGATTGGCTGGGAGGTTTTAGCCGACCCGTTCGGAAGCTCCCGCGTTATAGGTTATCGTCAATGCTGAATCCCGAGATGTTCCGGTACATTTCATCAGACGACAGTTTTGCAAAAATCATGGCTGAGGGTGGCCGGTTTGCTTCTCTTTCTGACACGGATTTGGAAGGCATTCTCGATGGGAAAGACTCCAAGAATACCAAAAGTGTTGTACGCTCTTCCATGAACATTCTAGCAGATTATTTGAAAGAAAAACACGGCGAAATAAAAAAAATTTAAAAAAAAATAATGGACTCTGTCACTCGATCATGCATCTCGGGTACGTACACATGACTTAAATTTTGCCTTAATTATCTCTTGTGTTTCTTTCGGTATAATAAAACACTTACTGACTGAGTAGTCGGGGAATAGTAAGTTTATTGTCCCTCTGAACAACTATTGCCCCTCGGCGTTGCCTCGGGGCAATAGTTGTTCCTCGGGACAATAAACTTACTATTCCCCTCTTACTCAGTCAATAAGTATAAAATCAATCAGTAAAAGATACCCAACAGATAGAAACCTGAACAAAAACTAACATAAAAGAGCCAAAAAAACACAAACATAAACACAACAGAGAATCAGGAAAGGCTGACTTGGTACATACACTGAACATTAGTGAAGTTCAACATGTTTTATGAATACCCAAATCCCAAACCTCCCCCTTTTATATCTATAAAAGCCAATACAGTAGGATAACCACCAAGAGTACCACTTGCTAGAACTTCAATATTAGGTAGGACGATACAGGTTTGAGAGAGCAGGGTAAGTGTGTGCTCGTTTTAAATGTTATGCTAGCTAAGGATCTCGTAGGTGCAGGTCAAATACTGCTCTTGTATCTATTGAACGGAAAACTCAGAGCTAACACTCCCATGAAGGGTTTAGTCACTGAGTTCAATAGAAATATACCGAGGGAATACAGATCTGAAGTAACTACAATGTTTCTGTTGGAAATTAGCGAGACTTTTGCATTTAAATACGACATTAGAATATAAATTATGATGGGAAAACCGTTTATGATAAGTGATTTTCTGGAAGGCGGGTATTTAGCCAAAAGTTGCTGGTATCTTGTAAAATTTATAACCCTGTTATAGAAGTTATTCAGTAATCGTATAGTTTAGCTCAAAATATTCTAACCTTGAGCAAATTTGTTCAAAGATGATAATTTCAGATTTCTAAGCTATTTCCAATACCGCTGTTCCTAGTTACAGGCGATAATCTCTTCTCTCGTGCTACTATACTGAGAAAGGAAATTATCTGTATAACAGATCAATGAAAAGTGAAGTAATATAGCGATAAGTTAGATTTTATTAAGCTTGATACATTTTCGACCTCAAGCACTGCTATTGAAACACGATAATATAAAATACGTGTAGCAGTTACCGTGCATCAAATGATCAATTAAAATTTCAACTGTTATTTGGCTAATTAATGAACGCATTTGTTTAGAGTCATGGAGTTTGTGACATCTTAGATAACAATGATTAGATAAAATATCAAAAGAGAACTTTCACAGAATGGATATATATCATTAATCTTACATATCCGTTGTGCTTTATAACCACATGTTTTTGTTGTTAATACAATGGCAAATGTAATCGTTGCAGCAAGAAATCCGACTACAAATATAGGAGCCACGGAGGCATTAGAACGCTGGACACTTTCATCTTTTGGAAATGCAACAAATGTTGATAGTATTGAATAGTTTAATGTAAATATTTCGAATCTTTTGTATCTGCAATTATTCAACGAAAGCATCGCCGGTTTTGTAGGTGTTTAAACTGTCAAACTTTCGTTTCAAATATCATTATTCTTTTTATGTTTGTGATTTATTTGGTCCTCTACCTCCTTCAGAAGAGTTGATATATGCAGATTTACGATCACCGTCTGTGAAACCCTTTTTTATATTTTTTAGGACTATCTGTAAGATGTAGCAACTATGCATAATATTTTGGTATGGATGATTTGTCTTTCTGACACCTGTTTTTAAATTCATTGAGTGCTTGCCTTGTGGTTTGGAAGGTTGGATCATCTGTCATTTTTTACTATACACGCTTTCGTCAAGATTTGGTTACTCACCTGTATTACTACAAGACAGTACGTGCTACTAAGAGTCGACAAACACAACTTTATATTCTGACCCCCAAGTTTGAAATACGACGCAATGCGTTCTCATTATAAACGCTTTTTGTGAAAATTTATAAATGTTTGAAATTTAAATATAAGATTTAATATAAAACGATAGATAGACCTAAATATGTTTATGCATATCAATAAATTTAACGGTTAAAGTTAGAAGTTGTTTAGGGGAAAGAAAGGATCAGACATGTTTGCGTCTATCTATTCACTGATGACAAAAGTTTTACCGACAATATTAATGAAACTATGTATTGTATAAATTGTTTTGCCTTATATTTCATTGCCAGACTTTGCGAAATAAAAATAAGATTCATAATAAGTTCTTCTCATTCAAGTTACGATGTCATGATGGTAATCCCATAACGGGGGGGGGGGGGGGGGGGATTGTGGTTATTTTTTCTATGGAACAATTTGACATTTATGCATGAATTAATGCTATGCTCGTCTGAGAGCTAGCTGCAAAATACAGGTAAAAGCCACCATTGACTTTACATGAATCTTAACCCAAATGTGGGAGCCATGAAACATGTCAGAAAGGTAAGGATAATATTTTATCTCTGAAACAAATTGCAAATTACTAATTACCACTTTTGCATAGTTTAGGTTAATTATTTTATAATTTACTTTCTTTTTCTTGTCATAAATAACTATAAAATCTCAGAAACATTGACAAAAACAAAGTAAAGGGAGATGTATCATTATAACATCTTACTTTCATGGCCTGTTTGTGGATATAAATCAGTATAGAGTAAAAAATCTTGAAACTTTTCAAAGTGGTTAGTAAGCTCTATATTAATTTTATTTTGTTTGACCTGTCAGAGTCCGGTCCCTGATAATTATGACCAAAAATGCCGTCCTTCTATAATACTAAATTTACGAATTAGCCGAATAGGCGGCAAAACGCGTGGTTCAAAATAAACGATGTATGGTTCAGATTATAAAGGTTATTATCGGATTGACAATCTGCATTTATAAATTTAAACTGCAGTTTTGTTTATTTGCAAATGGAATTTGTATGTACTTTTAGGGTATGAATTCTCCCAACATATCCCTTAGAAGGTTCTCGAATGCATCATTTTAACACATTGATTTAAATAAACAAGTATGCACATAATTTAAATGTATTTCTGTTTGAAATTACGGAAGAAGAATAAAACAAATTAAAAACATTCTCCTTCGAGTGGGATGTTTCCGCTTCATGTATTCAGGATTGTTTTTCTACAATAACGCAATTTCTCCTAACTGTAAAGGTTATGAACTATGAAGAAGTTAGGTAAAGTTCAGAGGAATTCATAACTTAGTTGTTTTTTGGATTGCACGGATGTTTACCTTGCACAAAGTGATAAAACCAACCATTATCTATTTTTACATTATTTTTCATTACCTGTCTAAATATATCTCTACTATACAATTCCCTGTAACCCCTAGATAAAAATATTTTTAACAAATGGTCATCTTTATCATTAATGACGAAATTTATCTCGAACATCTTTGATAAATATAAACTTGCCCTGCCCATGATGACAATGGAACAATTGGAACAATTATTTTCCAAAAATATGCTCTACCTAACTCACGGCATCTTTTGAAAATTCATCCGTCACTAAGGAAATGTTTACATCTACAATTTCATTTTCATATTTATTCTGAAGGAAAAAGGTAATGCATTATGAAATGTGTATTTAATGAAAGCTTTTCATCAAGTTCCAGTTCAGAATTAATTGTAACAATAAAAATATAAAAATGTGGTTGTGTTTTCGTCATAGATGTTGACTTTGATGGAACCTTAAGGTCCATTTTGGTAATTCTACGTGGCATACAGTCTACTTCATCAGTGGATACATCTTCGGTAGTAATGAAAAGCCATATGACAATTGGGTCACGTTGACCTACATTTCACGCTTCACTGACTTTGGTTAAATTTTACATTAAGCTTATTTTCCCGCGCTCGCGCGGGTTCAATGTCTAGTATTAAATAATTTCATGCCCTCTATCCTATAAGCACTAATACCTCTATTGTATATTTTGTAGCTGCTGGCTAGTAGAACTACAGACGTTCCCCTGATAGAGATTTTGTACTTCATTGATATTGAAATATTATTGAAGACTATACGACGAATTTATAGAAGATTTGATCAATTGATATCAACAATACCTATTCTTTGGAATGTTTTTGTATTCAAATGAAGACAATTTGAAGTACATTACAAGATTTGCTTCAATATTTTCCGTTTTCGATTTGGGATATTCAGAATATAGATGTAGTGTAGCTACTGTCGACATAATACTAATTTCAAGACTTAGTTTGTCCAAACATATTGTATCATTGAACTTAACTGCGTGTCCGGTATCAAGCCTCTGCAACACTTGCCTAATCTAGAAATATTGGAACTTTCACAGTGCGAGAACCTACAATACTGTGATTTCATTGTTATCTGACATTGCGTAAAGTTGGAACCTTATACTTATCCTTTAATTTAGTTCAAGAGAAAAAAATTAAATGCATCGTCTCCTGCACGCCGCCTCTCCAAGATTTAGACCTACGTGGAATCTATTTATTAACAGCTGAAATAGATGACATTCTCCAAGAATGCTACTTTTCTCTCATGTTTTTTCTGCAGCGCTGCTGAAGCGCAGATAAGCTTTAGCTTATCTAGCTGACGCTGTGCGTAGGATTGTTAGCACGCTGGCAATAACTTTGTACTGAGCCATCTAACCTCTTTCTATGAATGCGTCCGAATTTTTTACTGTTTGCGTATTGATACAATGTTTAAAAGTAGTGCAGATCAATCTTCTTTATCAGGGCCCCATTCAACCTGAACAAATCTCAGTTTTAGGCTTGTGCATTACCTGGGGACATTTTGATCTCTTTCTTTTTAAATAGATTCAATTACGTAATTCTTATACAATGCGACTCGTTATAAGCCTTTAATTTCAATGTTTATGCAATCCAGAAACCGTGTCTCAAAGATAGGTCAAGTTCATCACCTAATCTATTAATACGATTCGATGCAACGTCACATCGGCCAGTTGAAAATTTAAATAAGTTCATGGTCAATATCGGTCGTCACATTACAGATATGAATTTCCACGCTCAGGTGTGCTGTTGGAGTATTAATACCATAATATTTTCATGAATATATTTGCGTATGACCAAAAAATAAATAATTGTTTGTTTCCCCAAACCGGACGGTATCAATTTATCAGGTTCGTACACATCTTTCTAGACTATTTAGTGTTTTTCTGAGAGAGCTTATATATGTTTAGCCTGCTGATCAATCTTATTCATGATAACTTTTATGGATAAAATATTGTTTATATTAAATAATTATAAACAAATGCACCTTTAAGACGGAGTTTGCAGGCGTGCAATTTAATCAGATCGCGCATGCTCAGAAATATTAATTACACATGAATTCACGGAGATTGTCTAAATATAAATTCTCATTATATGAAGGGAAAAAATATGCGAAGTATGCAGTACATTCTTATTTTAGAAAGGTACAGTGTTTTATACGGAATGGAATAAAAGAAACAACAATTAAGGTTAAGGAGAGAGCACAAGGATTATTAATAAAACGCATGTATTATTTTTATAATTATTAATTGACTCAATTTATATTTGTCGATTCCATACTGGATCCATTTAATTTGACTCTCACGAAGATCGTTCGGCTATTTTCTACAATTATTAGAGCATATAAATTAGCTGAACAGTGTTTGGTCGTAATATCGACAATCTGGCAACACGGGAAATTCCTATGGAGCGACCATTTGACTCCATGGGGTGGTTTTGGATGACGATATATATATTCAAGAACAAGACTTATCAATCGTTTTTGAAATTATTATTTGTTATCACATATTTAGAAATGATATGTTCAGAATTGTATGTCTGATATGACAATGCTTTCACGCCCCATATCAGAGCCCTGGTCTGATATATGATGGCTGATATAGAATTTTCGAGGGCTGATATGGATTTTCTATGTAAAAACCAGGCACAATAATTTTATTTTAATATACTGCGTATTTGAACGGAAACCACACCATTAGTATCAGTGTTCGGCCGGTTGTCCTGTTTAGTGTGGAGCTCTTTGAAAAAACCATGAGTTGTACCGAAGTAAAATGAAAAATTTCGCAAATTTAGATCATCGGTGCCTTCCGTGATCATATAAAAATAAACACTTACGATTTCTTTTCGTCTATTTGGTTCATTTTTGTGACACAATGTCTGGAAACAAAGCACGATAAGTCCGTTGCCGAACCCGATAAGTGCGGAAACGCCGAAAAAAACCCGATAAGTCCGTTACCATTCTACACCGTGTATAAGATATAAAGAAAATTATATGAGATATCTTATAAACTATATGAGATATCTTATAAAGTTTATTAGATATCTTGAAGTTAGAATAAATAGTAAAACGGCTTGCCATAAATTTTACCTGTGATAAAAATAGGCATAGTACTACTAAGTGTAAGGATAATTTGGAACGTTTATTTATTTCATTTTCAGCTAATCTAGATGCATTGATTAATACAGTGTGGATGAATAACACCCTTCATTTTGGAATGCGTAGCCGACAAGAGCATTCAGACATGTTATTTGGCGATGTGGAGTTAAAGGCCACCTCGACTGGCGTACAATTTCTTGAATATAATGAGAGGGAGACCAAAACTAGAAAAGGACAGTCAGGAAACAACAGACCTTTTCCACCAAAGATGTTTGCCAAACCTGGTAAGAAAAAACAAAGTTTATTTTAAGGATACATGTATCAAACACGGTACTAGTTTTGATACACTATTTTTATGCATATTTCGAACAATAAATTCTCATCAGTAGTGCTTGAAGTCGAAAATATTGAAAATGCAAATAAACCTACACAAATCGATACAGAAACCAATCAACTGAAAAAAATAAATATGGGGAAATGAAATAAATACAACACAAAATGTATATAAATGTCACACATGTAAAAATAATTTTAAAAAATTGAAGATTTTTATTAACATGCAAAAAGAATCCTCCTCCAAACAAAAAATGTGATGTTTTTTTTACTTTTCAGATGATCCCTATTGTCCCGTTAAGGTGTTCAATGAGTATATCCGAAGGAGACCTTCAGATTCGCTAACTCCAGGGTGTAGATTTTATCTAAGTGTATTACGCGTAAAAGTCACAGAAAGTAGAAAGATATGGTTTTCTCAGCAACCAATGGGAAAAATACACTAGGAAACATAGTACGGAGAATGGCCGAAAAAGCGGATTTTGAGGGTCGCAAAGTGAATCAGAGTGCCAGGAAGACCACCGCCACTTCACTCTTTCACTGTGATATAGAACCAACTACAATAATGTAATTGACTGAGCACCGAAACGTCCAATCAATTAATGATTACAGTTCCGCTTCATTAAAGCAACAGCAGCAAATGTCAAACATTTTAAGTGACATTCGATCTGGCACTAAGGATTCAGTTATTAATTTGTCTAGTGCTAGTAGTACTACTGGTGCTTTTACTTCAACATTTGAAAAAGATATAGCTGGAGATGTGGAACTTTCTATTCTTGAATTTGAAGATATTACTAGGCATATTCATGGCTTCATTTCGAGAATGTCAATCATATGATAAGTGAAACTGATGTTAATGAAAATGTCATGAATATCAGTACAAAACAAGACCATGGCAACAAGGAGAACATCCTATTACCTTCGAACTTGCCAAAGTACTCTTTGATGGCTAATGCGTCAATAAATAATGTTACTATTAACATTTATGGTGATAAGAATTAGATTTAATACAAAGATGACTATTTTAAAACAAACGTTCATTACTTTGTGAAAGTTTACGTTATTCTTTATGTTTCTAAAGTATATTTCTCAAATCGTATTAAATTTGAATTAACATGATCAAGCTTGGTTTTTGTCTTAAGACTGTATAACCCAAATCAACTCTCATAAGATCTCCATATTAGCCCTCAAATATATATATTTTTTTTTTCATTTTTTTTTTAAATCTAAACTTCTTTTTTTTTTTAAATATGTGATAAATAGATCATTACATGGCATTTTCCATATCGGCCCTGGTATCATTCCTCGACCCATATCGGACCTCTGGCTTAAGCCCTCAGTCCGATATGGGAGTCTCGGGATGATACAAGGGCCGATATGGAAAATGCCATGTATTATCATTCATAACCATGTATTATCATTCTTGTTTAAGAGTCAAAGTATGAACATATTCATGGCTTTTATTTAAGAACACATGCAGTTAAAAGTATGAAATATACATTATTTATTAGTCGCTACTGGATTTAATAATCGCGCCTCTGTTCATAATTCCTGCTATTGATAGTAATAAAAACTGAAAGTAGTTGATATCTTACCATGAATACATTGATCAGCTGGTCAACTACCAAAACGAAGAGATCTATAATCGTAATGTTATGCAAGTGACTGTCCATAGAATTATTTGGAATAACATTTGTCAGTTAATTCGGATATAGCGAAACAAAACAGAACGAAAAAAGTTGACAGACAAAAAACGGCGGTAAGAGAAACAAATATAAGGTTGCATATGGAAAGGACGAGAACAAACAACATGGTGTACAATGCCTAAAATGAAACCAAAAATAAGTCACAAGGATCTACAAATCTTTAATTTGTCACTGTAATAGAGTGGGTGGTTGGGTACGGTAGGATAATTAAGCCTTCTGTAGTGGCATAAGCACACTCTTTCCGAAAACCACAGAAGGGTCTTTAGCGTACAGGAAGAGTGGCATAATTTACCACTCCCTTTCCGAAACCTGGGGATGCGTTATGCAGCTCTGTGGGTTGAGCTCCCGTGGTCCATTACTTGTGCCTAGTAACTGGAAGTATTTATCCATTCTGTACAGTTAAACCAGGATCGTGTTTCAAAATGTTAAAGCCGGATTTTACACAAAACAGGCACCTTCTTAAATGCGCATTTGGTTTGTTTCCTTTATAGCACTATCATCTTGTGAAACTCTTTTTAGATTTGTTTCTCATCAAATACAATATAGTGTTTGTTTACGTTGAAACTTCACAACAATAAGGTCCACTTGTTTTTCCGTTCAAAAATGCATGTATTGGCTAGTTTTACAATTAAAACGAGCACTTCTGGCACTGCTTTCTGCATTTATTATTATTTTTTTTAATTATTAAATGTAACGTCGAACTAAATTTTTCAGGTCACCTCGTTTGTAATCATATTTTATTGGCTATTATAGTGTGTATCACACACCAGAGTATTCGGACAGATAAGGGGATATTTGGGAAACCATCAAAGTTTAGTCGTAAGTTTCTTAGAAGGTTTAGAGGAGACGTTTAGTGTAAACATATTTTATTAATTAACTCAATAATACACATAATAATGTACATGTATTGCAAGTAATATACAATACAATTGAATAATCAATATAGGATTCGGAAAGTTTTGGGCTTATATAAATCCGTATCCTACAGGAGACGTTTAAATAATGCTTTGTGGATTCTTATATTTTTAGTCAACGCGGCCATATTTGTCAGGAGATCACCATATACAATTTTGAAACAGGACCCTTGTGATAAATGTCTGGTGTCTTTCCTTTGAATTTCGATCTAATGGATTTCTTATTGTCTTAATTGAACCACATCATTGACCTTTGGTATTAATTCCTAAACAATCCAAACGGATGATCGTTCCTTGATGTACAATATTGTTCTTTTCGATTACTTAGGAACGGGATCTTAGATTATAACAGCATTGTATACATATATACATTTGTATAATATATAGTTTTATTCTATTACCACATTGGCCTCCCATACGAAATGATTTTTTTAACCACTTCCTTTGATAATTTTAGTCTATTTAATGTTACTCGCTGAAAATAGAAATAAATGATGATACGTTTTCATGATCTCTTGCTGTTTTTATAGGGGAAACACCTTAGATTTTAGAAACTTTTTATTTCTTATCCAATTTTGATTATTATTTAGTAGTTTTTCATAAAAAATACAATTATAAAAAATTCAGTTGTTTGAAGCCTTTGTCGTTGTAGAGATAAAATGAATTAAAGGAGCCAAGATGAAGGCGTGAAAGAGCCAAAATTAGCACTTTAGGAGGAAACATAAACATTTGCATCCAATTTCAAAGGAGATCGTCTCTTTTAATTCATCTGGAGCGTTTTCAGCATATCTGTCAACATAATTTCCTATCTTTTGCGGTTTTCAGGTGTCGATATGTTGCGATCGTATAATGATGCGCTAATTAAGTGAGGCTCTTCTTTAATTTTACACCAATTAATTAAATTCGATTATGGATCTACATGTCCCGGGGGTTTTGTGGATTGCACCACGTTTCATGCAATGTCATGTGAAGTTGATATTAAAATAATTTGGTTTATAAAGAAATCAATGGAAATTGAAACGTCCAGTAAGATTAAATTATTTTGCCGATTGAACATCAAGATATTGTTAGATATTAATCTCAAGAGTACATAGAGTATATATGATATTTTCTGGATTTCCGGAATTGATTGGCAATATCAAGATTGATATAATCACATGGTAACGAATCAACTGTGGACGATATTGTTACAAAGAAAGCTATATTTGCCGTTGGAAAGATCAAATCATCAGGTTTGTCATAGTTTAATTCCAATCGCGCATTCACACATGCATAAGTCAGAGTATGCAGCTGAAATACTTAGTGAAAATTAAAAGGACGTTTTATTTTAATTTCTTTCCTAGACGGAAAGCATTTGACGTGACATGTATGATGGCCATGTTTGAACGTGGTCTGGATCATCGGATATAATTCTGAGTAAGGACCGTTTAAGGAGCATTGCTGCCAACTTTAGTTCCAACAGACTTTCTGATTGCAGACAAAAGGATACTTAAGTCAATTTTCCCATAGGGTCCTATGTTAAACTAAGTTCGGATCTGGCAGCCACCTTAAATGGCAGGTGGGTTCATCGGATTCAATTCTTAAAAAGGGCCTTATAGGGACCATTGCTACCAACTTTGGTTCCAGGTGGCTTAGTGGTATCTGCCAAGAAGACCTTTAAGTGAATTTCCCATAGGGTCCTATGTACAATTAAATTCGCCCGTAGTGGCCTACTTAGACGGCTGACTATGTCATCAATTCTGATAAAGGACCATCTAAGGACCATTGTTGACAAGTTTGGTTCCAATCGCCTTACTCCCTAAGATCCTATGTTAACTATATTCGGCTCTGTCGGTCAACGGATATAATTCTGAACGAGGACCACCTAAGGATCATTGCTGCTGAGGTTTTCCATTGGCCCAGTAGTATCAGAGGTTTCATTTTTGGCCAGGTGAGCTTAAAAGAAACAGAAATACATCAACAATACTGTTCTATGCTGAAGTTAATTACTTGCTGACTTTGAAATCAAAATAACTGTTAACATAAGAAACAACATCCTAAAACAATAAACAAAAACATTAATTTGTAGGCGACAAATGTACTCTACTATTGTAACTACAATTTTCCGTTAAAACGGTCGAGTGGATACTTATTTATCAGGTTTCAATTGTCATTAAACAACAAAGGGTATTAATCCGGTTAAGAAATGGATTTTATGGAATACAGTTGCATTTAAAACCATCTCTTTCTCATAATGACATCTTTTGTTTTTAAAGGTCATGAAGGTTGAATGAAAGATTGTTGTCCTAGATAAAGCAACACGTCCGCATAAGACTGAAGAAATTATTGAATATAGTTCAACTTGATTAAAACTTCAAATTCCATATCCAGATAACATACCTTTTAATCTTTACGAAGGTGAAAAAGAGGGTAAGCGATCAACACGAATTGTTAAAATAAATCGAAGCGTCTACTTGAAGTATTTCCTCTGTCCAGGAAAGTCCATTATTATATATACAGGCATACGAAATACATGTTAAAAGAAAATGAATAAGTTTGGTAATACAATTTCAATAGCACAATTCTTCGTCGATTAGCATTGATAATAGAACAAATACCGTATTCAAAGCAAAATCGGCTTACCCTTCCATCGAACACAGGTGTATTTCAATGGAATGTTGCCCCACTAGCAGATTTCATTGCTTTTATTTTTCTATTTTTTTATTTAATGGACCATATTTGCTCTACGTGAATGTAAACATTCTATTAATACCGGCCAATGGTATTTAATGTCCTCTCAATTTTGAAAAACTATTTTGGATGGAAGTTTATTTCCGTTTTTTTATTCCTCCATTTTAAATCTTGCCCTTGTTCTAACACAATACATGTATATGTATGTATCTTGGATACATTTTTTTATATACATGTATATTTGATAATTTTTGTTAGACTAATTACCATCTTCTTGTTTATAGTTCCAATTAATATTAAATGTTGACTCCATTAATTTTGTGACATTTTTATGAAGGTCTTCGCATTAGTAGAACTCATCAAAGTTGCTGTCATAAAATGGTTGTTAAATCTTTATTTTCATGCTTTTTTAAAGGAAAGGTCAATTTCATAGACCAACAGTAACAATTGTTATATATGATGAAATCTTAGGTCCTTATGTGGCATTCATATCAAACTAATGCAAACACTAAACTGAAGCATATACAACAGTTTTTCATTATATGATACTATGCTTTCCTGAAAATTGGAACCGAAATTTCGCATGCACCAATATTTCTGTATTTAACTTTCAACTTTGAATAACATTTGCAGTACTGTTATCCCTACACTTTCAAAGACATTTCTGGGATTTTGTTGTCTCCGTCCGTTACGTTTTCTTGTGACGTAAACTATTCTTTCATATCAATGTTTAAAGTCTTGTGGCCCACGATGGTCGAATTTCAAAAATGCTGACTTATATGTACATGTAAACACCGCTTTAATTTTTTAAATATATTCATTTTAAAGCAGTTTCATACATCATATGTACATTTATATGTATTATGTATATCAAGAAAATGCCAAAGCGAAAAGACAGTGAGAAAAGTCCACAATCTCAAGGTCCAAGGAAAAGACAAAGTCAGGCGAATGGAACTCAACAAACACACACCACAAGGATACATGTATAACTAAAAGCAATGTGAATTCCCATTAAAAACCGGGAGTGGCATAAGGTGCTCTGGAAGGGTAAGTGTGTTCCTTCGGATTGCCAGTGAAGTGTCAAGTCTGGTGAGGTGTCGAGTCCGCTGAGGCGTCAATTCCAGCAGGCCATGAAATCTAACTAGATTTATATGTAATAAGGTATTAATACTTTGAATTTCATTCCTTGGTCGAATTTGAAAAATTGTGAATATAAGCTTGTGGCTTAAACGTCTTTTATTTTTTTTTTCCTTAACAATATTGTAATGCGTGAATAGGTTTTATAATTTGTTTTATTATAAGATGTGGACTACATGGGTTAGATTTCCATACTTATGAATATGATCTACAATCTTCGTGCATCCTTAATTTTATTAAGATATTTAATTTCTCTATAGAATGATTAAATAGATGGGCAATAAGCCTTTAGATTTTTTACTTTTGGAAGTGTAAAAAATATGGAGTGCGGGAATTATTGGTATCTTTTTAAGTTTTATTTTTGATTCTGCAATAATGAAATACCTTACTACCAATTTGTACACAAAAACATAAAGGATGTCAGTTCTTCATAAAAATCAATTGTTAGACAAGTATAAATGAGTATTACCAATAGAAAGAATGGTATAATTGGCAAATTCCGTATGTTTATTGGTATCAATTATGAAAAATAGGTCAATTCCTCATCCGTGCCTGTTTTTTTAATTCAGTATTTGATATCTATGAAAACAGGAAAAATATATAAATAAAAATATATGCTATGATCCAATTATTATAATTATAAACATTCTGACTCACTCAACAAATCATTAAAGACTAATTAAAAGATAAATAAGGAGATGTAAAGAAAAACGTAGATTCCATTCATTTGTACAAATTATCAAACTACATGTAGATGGATGTACATTTCGGCCTAGAGAACAACGACAAAATGTGTACATATTATGCACCAAAAGTGTAAGCAAAGACGTGAATACCTTAAAAGCTTTACACCCTTTGCTTGTAGAAATTGAATAATAAGACTCCTGCTTACTGAAGAAGTTAATTATGAAGTAATCTTATAAATGTTCCAGGTAAGCTGAATGAGAACATTATTCAGTAATCTTTGTCTACATAATTTCTGGGGAGACATTAAGGCCGTGTTTGATTACAAAGAATCCGGAACCGGGTTTGAAAACCAACACGTTATTTTACAAGAAACCAAAACCGGATTTTCTCGGATTCAAGAAACGATGAAACCTGCCCTGAAACAAGATTTATCGGATTCAAGATGGCGACGAACTCGCCCTCCACCAGCCAAGAAACTGAATCGTTAGTACAGTCTGATTATATTCATGATAAATGTCTTTCTAAAAAATATGTTATTCAAAAAAAGAACTTTACATAATTCTATTGCATATACGGGTGCATTTTAATGGACATGCAATTTGCCGACAAAGGAGTTATTTTATTTACGCGCTCGTTCGCATTTTGTCTTTATTCTGCCTACACGCAGTTTCCCGAGGGAAATAAGGGGTTATTTTTACGACGTGCATTTTCCCTTACAGTTATTCTGCCTGCGCGCAGTTACCCGCGGGAAAGAGGGGTTAATTTTATTTCTGCTGGTTATTTTATTAGTGGTTACTATAGTAAAGTATATAATATGATATTTGTGTGTACGGTTTAGATACATTATTGTTTCGTTAGATTTTTTTTTCAATACAGAATGGCTTTGGTTTTGTTGATTTTTTAATACAATCCTGTCTTGTCCTATAGTATGGAGGACATATTCATTTTCATCGTGTTTTTTGTTTTTTTGTTATTGCCAAGCTCAGTTTTTCATTTTCAAAATTACTCCCCCCCCCCCCGCCGAGAATATCAAATGGTCTTCCACTAAAACGCTAAATGGACAAAACTACCGACGGTTGCTGTTAGTGTGTATTCGTTGTTTATAACATCATTCGACAGAAAATGTGCAGAATGAAGCAGCGATTTTATTAATTTAATAACGTACCTTCGGCCACTTGATAACGTTCTGTAACTGATCATGTAGTGCACTTAGGAAATTGTTTCGGCACTTTACTACTGAATATTCTGAAATATTAAATTTGTCCGCAATCCGTCTAATTGTTTCCTGACATCCCATATAATACAATCCAACAAGGATGTTTTTTTCAGCGGACACAGGCTTTTTACCTCAGCCACGAGGGTGGTTTTTTACAACATTGTCACCAATCATGCACACAAGTTCTTCAAACAGTGATCTGCTAACACGGAACACAGATCTGAAGTCATCTATATTATAGAAAGGTAGCACATTTTCAACATAACCTTCAATACGTGGTTTTTTGTCCCTCTTCCAGCAGCAATAAAATTAATCATTTGTATAAAATTTAAATCATCATCGAAAAGAAAATCAAGCACAGGATAACATGTAATATCCATGTTCATTAATTTGATTTAGAATATTCTTTGGTCTCCAAATGAAATCAAACACTGAAACTAAAACCGGGTTTCTTTAACAAAACCGGTATTTAGTTTTAGCATTTATTTCATTTGCAAGTTTTTGAAAAACCGGATTATGAAACCGAAACTGGTTCTGTTGAAATCAAACACGACCTAAAATTGCACCTATATGAGGACCAAAAAAGTGGTAATTTCAATTATCGTCCTTTGCTATCTTGGTTTCAGGAGATAATTGATCAATATATAATCCGTGTATTCCCATCTGTGCGTTGTCTTGATTTTAATATATCTAAATGTAAAGTAGAGAATCGGTCTCATCTTTTTACCTTTAGCTACATAGAAACCTTTCATATTCAAACATTACATACATTTCAAACCCGACAATTACAAACGCAAAAAATATTCATAGCTTTAGATAAGTACCTTACATAGAGTAACTTGGGGAGTTAATTGATTAGTGTGGAGAAATGCAAATCTTTCCTGAGATCACTCGAAAAATAATTCACTAGTATTTGCATGAAAGATCCCAACAGGAAGCTCATTTTTATTGTAGATAGATGGTCGTGTTACCTTTATGTTCTGCTAGGCTTTATGACTCTGTTTATCGTACGGGTAATATCTTTAGTGGTTACAAATCACCGGAAACATTTGAATGAATGTTTAAGATAATATAATCATTGACGTTATCACCAAATTTGCTTTTATTAAATAATAATGTATAATTTTTTAGCTTTATTGATGTTCAAATGATCGCTCTGATCTGAAACTTCACCAACGACCGGATTTAGAATTGGCTGGTATAGTGGAACTTGAGAGCGCGGATTATATGTAAAACTGGAAAATTTTCCAATTCTGAGCAGAAGTTTTGTAAACATTCTTCTATTCCAAAACTTCACTAAATCAAGTAAAGTATCCTTCTATTATTTGTATAGATTGCGAATTTCTTCATCGAAAGTTGGTTTTAAATTCTTACAACACTGATTAATATTGTTTTCAATATTTCCAAGTTGAATACGTAAACATGTAATCTATATCAGTATATTATTTCAAAGTTAATGTTTTTTCTTTCACAAAAAGATATTTCATTATCATTAATATGGAAAGAAGTGATATTTCAGTAATATAGCAGAAAGCTGAAAAGGCCCTAATTCGGATATTATATCAAATTTCCAACTAGAATATCATGTCTTTTTTTGGTGTTTTTTTCTTTATAACCATCACTTTTTAGTTGTACAATATCTATGATAGTTTACGATATGCATGAGAAAAGAGTTATACTTGCATTAACTTTCATGTAAACACGGTGTCCACGAGTTCGTATCCAGCTCATGGTTATGTTCGTCGGCTCTGACAAGAACTGCAAATTTTCCTGCCATAAGTCGGTAGTTTTCCCCGAGTATTTTAACTTCTATTAAAAAATCGATTAGGCGAGTTCAAACGATTTTCTAAATAATTTTAGAAAGTATAGGCTAAGTATAATTTTCCCTTCTAAAATGTAAATCGAAAAAAATCTGCAAATTCCAATACCGACATGTTTTTGAATAAAACTTTCCTAAAAAAACTTTATTTTATCTTTAATGTCTAATAAAAATAATGATAAAAATTAAAGAAAAAATAATTGCACTTGCATAATTGTATTCGAATCAAATATTAGATAAAGTAAATTATTTAATAAAACGATACCAATTTTGATGCACAAGATGTGCACATTTTGTCGATTTGCAACTCATCAGTAGTGCTCAAGGACTAAAATGTTGAAAACCAAAACAAACAAAAAACAAAAAGGTGGAAGAGCAAATTCAAAAGTACCGAAATGATGTAATATCCGAGTCTATTTTCTTTGGGCTGTCACGGGTTTTGTATTGTCTTGTAATAAAATAATTGTCATCATCGAATATATTTACTATAATACATGTAATATTTACGATTACAATTTACACATATGTAAATCCGTTTCGTTTTCCTGATCACGATCACAAAGTAAGAAAATTTTCCTATGTCTACACTTCTTTGAAGTTGATGAGACACTATTAGACTGTTAAAAAATAACAATCCAAAGATACTAATATTAGATATAGTAAATTTATACTATGCTGTATACGACGCATTTCAAGGAGTTACCTCTCATCAGCAGCATTAAAACCGAAACATTTGGAAGACCAAAAACCAGACTTATATTAAACAAAAAGTACTCAACCAAAAATTCCGAAATAGGAAGCCAAATTTCACCTAAGGAGATCTACCATGTGCAATACAAGGAATGAACCCTTAGTATTTCTATTATTTTTGAATTTTGCTAAATACTGGTAATTTCTGTAACAAATCAATGAATAATCATGTCAGACAAGTCTGACGACTGGGTTGGCGAATACCCTCGGGTACCTAGGGTCCACCAGCAGAGGCATCATCCCAGGAGTTTCAAAATAACAATCCAAAGATACTAATAAGTTGAGTGCTATATCTTTTTTTTTATTTTAATGTGCGTATGAAAGTATCAGACATTCAGCTCTGGTAGCCTCAGCTAGTTTTACAGTGAAAACTAGTAAATTTTTACCCAATTATCGTTATGGTATTAATACTGTCTTGACTGGTATACGCCGGAAGGTAAGGATATATTAGGCAGAGATTTGGGTACCAATTGAACATTGTAAACTGGCGGTGAGGTTAAACTTAGACGTACAGATTTAATGTTACTGTGTAATTCTATTTTTGTTCTTAATGTATCAAAACGTATTTTACAGAATATGATTACATGCACATACAGTACATGATTAGACTACAAATTATGAATCGTAAATCGACGAAGTATATATAACCTGTACATCAACAATGATATGTTACAATGTTCATCATACCTTCTGGTTTATAACCACAATAAGGATGATCTTCAGAACTATTATCGTGTACTAGAAGTTTGTATGGGTGTTCGTACTCATTGTCTTCTTCCAAAAATACCTTGTAGAGGGCTGAATCTACTGCTACCACCCTCTTCATCACTCATTTCATTTCCTGTACTCACTCGTTGTAATGTGTTTTCTTCTTTAGGAGGAACGTAAAGTAGAATTGTATTCAATCTATTTCGTTCTGAGTTGCCAGTGTCGTAGTTATTTTGTCTTATAAGGTTTTCAGAATTATTGTGATTAATAGGTCCAATTTCGTCATATTGAGCTTCTCCATCATATGGTTGAAATTCTGGTATTATGTTTTTTGTAATAGCAAAATAAAACAAGGTAAAATAGGAGAAAAAATATTCCTCCGGTTAGCCCTCCGAATATAGGTGATGGTCGGCTTGGTTTTGTGAATATGTGTAAAATTAATTGGAGTAATAACATTTTTTCATTTGACGATGTTCGTTTTCGCAGAGGTAGCTGGAGTACTATGTTCTATTGGCGGCATGGAACCAGTCTTGATTGCGGTTGCACGAATGTTTATGACAAGATCTTAGAAACTTCAGTGTTGATAGTGACTAAATTGTTTCAGAGGAGAATATCGTTAAAGGAAAGTTTACACTAGTAAATGAAGTAAATGGTTTGTATTACCTAATGTCTAGGAATCTACGTTCGTAAAATTGACTTGGAAAGTCTAACTTGTCTAAATATAAGTGAAAACGTTTGTTTTTGCACCAGAAAACATAAGAAATAGTCAATTGTTTATTATACTTTTATAATATTTATATAATTCTGAATGTGAATCTCAAATAGAAAAAAATAACTGTATTGGCAAATCAACAAATTTGCGAAACTATTATTTAAATATTTTTCTTTCACCTGTAGCATACTAAGTGCAACCAATTGAACAAAATCAGGTAAATTACATTGTTTCAGTTATTACCGGGCTTATGGCAGCCAACTGATAAGAAAGTTCAATCGATTAAGATGCTAACGTTATGTGGACCGAGAATTACAATAATTAGACGCGGTCGAACTCGACGCAAGGACTTTATATACCAGGGGATACGATTTTGACTGCCACTGTAAAAGGATGGATGGTTGGGTTTGGTCGGATAAATTAGCCTTCTGTAGCGGCCATTAGCCTACTCTTTTTCGAAAGCTACAGAAGGGTCTGTAGCGTGCAGGAAGTGTGGCATTCTCCAAACACGTTGCCCACTATGGTCCGCTGTCAGGCTTTCCGTACTAGGACCTGACAACCACCAACGACAGGGTCTCCCCTATCCGCCATCTGGGGACGCGCTAGGCAGCCATGTGGGTTCAACCCCTGTGATCCATCACAGGTGACTAGATCACCAGAGATAAGATCGGGATGCTAACCTACTATTCCTCGATTGATGGAGTTGAATAGTTGGTATTCACCTTCTGTTGTTAGTTTTGTTGTTTTTCTGCTATAATTACTTCTTCTGGAGAATTTTTTCCCACATGACCAGTTTTTACTCAGTGTCTTGTGCTGATAAAAATGGTTGAATGCTAAGTAAAACCTCTGTAGTAATACGCTCAGAGATTCGTTGCTTGTGTATGGGGAATTTACATGAGGATTAACAAATGTTGCTAGGAATGGGTAGAATATCCACCAGTTTATATCATTTACTTTATAATTCTCAAACGTTTGTTGAGAAGTATTGCAGTCCCGGCCATTTTTTCGTGAAATGCTAGGCTTTAAAGAGAAAAAGGCTTTCGAGACGAACAAATAAGGTGCCAATATAATATCATTCGAGTGCTTTTGGAATTAACAAAACATGTTAAAATACTCTTTTCTGTGTACCATAGACACCCATCATTATAAACATGTATTCATCTTGAAATGAAACTAAACTCAATTTACAACAATATTTACAAAACAATGAGCATTATATTTCTATAAATGATGTTTATCCGTTGATATATGATTTTTATTTTTACTCCACATGTCGATTTTCCCCTTGAATTAAATAAAGCGAATTCACTCGCAGTAGCAAAAGAATACGTTACTAATGTTCTATTTAATGCTAACTTAAACTTACACATAAATTTACGTCTGCTTAAATTTAACATACCTGCACTTAAAGCATCAACTGAAACGTAATATCGTAATATCGAGTGTCACGTAATCCATCTACTGTCGTAGAATCAAGTACATGTGCCTGACATACGTATACACCTTCGTTTTGTATCGTAAAATTTACAATAATTACTTCATGACACTTATTTGCCTTGTTTACACTAATTTGAATGTTTGAAATGTTGATCTTTGGATTTCTCTCCATTCCTTGAAAGAAAGGTATACTTTTTCTTTTGTCTTTCCAATCTGGAACTCGCCATGTACTTTTATCTATCATTCCAGTACAGGTTAGATTAACTGTATCACCTATTCGTTCTGCCACATCGACTATCTCTTGTATATCTTTTAAAGTTATATTGAAAAAATATATACAGCTGTTGTTTTTTTTTTTTGTCAATATTAATGAGCCATATTCTGGCAAAATGTAATAAATATGTACAGATATATGAAAGATGATTTTACAAATTTGTTATGACTGAAAATTCATGTCTGTGACGTATGTTTACATAAGCATTTGCGGTTTTCGAATTGTTGTTTAGGAATCTGGGCAACATAATCCTTATAATAATGAACACTATTCTATGACAAAATCCATCGAAAAGAATAAAATGACAAGAGCGAAAAATGACGTTTACTCTGCACTCTTTATTCATGTTATTTATCAAGAATTTTCAAATCATGACCTCGAAATTAATGCATTAATAGTATATATTTTTTTTAATTGTCATATTTTCAATTTAGAAAAGGTCGAGTTTGTTTGTATTTACTGTCCAGTTCAGGTTGTTTTTAATTTAAAGGTACCAAATTTTTACAACATATCTAATGAATGTATCTGATCTGTCGGCCTTTAATTCGTTATCTATTTATATAACCCCCCAAAAAAAAAATAAATAAAACAGAACAGTAACTAGATATGGACAATGTCCACTCCCTTTTTTCTACCCTGCCATATGCATGAGTATAGCTCCACATTTTTTAGATTTGACAAACAGTGATACAACTTGAAACTGTTACGCTGTCTGTAAGACACAAATGATGCCTCCCGCCAGACACACCTCCATTATGTGTAAGAACATCGTACAAAATATTAAAGTTGTATCTCCAAAACTGTAGGAGGAGATAGCCCGACAAACCATGATCTCTTTAAGCAGCTTACAGAATGACTAAGTCCAACTACCTGTCATTTTCAGAATATTTAAAAGAAATCAATATCCTGGGGCTATGCACACCGCCATTTTATGTATGAACATTCTATAAAATATTAAAGATGTATCTCCAAATCTGTAGGAGGAGATAGTCGGACAAACCATGATCTCTTTATGCAGCTAATACCAAAAAATGACTGAGTCCAACTACCTGTCATTTTCAGAATATTGGGAAATAATCAAAATCCTGTTGCCATGCAAACCTTCATTATGTGTATGAACATCCTACAAAATATTAAAGTTTTACCTCCAAAACTGTAAGAGATAGCCGGACAAACAATAATCTCTTTATACAGATAATACCAAAAAATGACCAAGTCCAACTACCTGTCATTTTCAGAATATTTGAAAAAAATCAAAATCCATGCACACCTTCATTATGTATATGAACATCCTACAAAATATTAAACTTGTATCTCCAAAACTTTGGGAGGAGATAGGCGTTCAAAAAGGGTATCCTAATCCGAACGGATTGAAAGACGGACGGACAAGGGTAAATTAATATGCCCCCCCCCCCCCCGACATTTTGTCGCGGGGGGCATAACAATAGTGATATATTTTCTTTAAATATTAATAAAAAATACGCTGTTATTAAAATGGTTGCTAACATCAACAGTAACATCATCCTTAAATAAAGAATATAAATTAATCGAATGATTGATGTTTGTTTAACGATCAGTTGCAAATATTAAATATATCTTTAGGACGGTAACCAGTTTAATAATACACCAACATAATCCAGAAATAGAGATAGGCTAGGACACATAGCGATACGAATTCTCGCGACACAGACAAATGATGGGTGTGAGCTACCGTAGGCAGCTCTTAGGGTTGAGCTCACTTGACCCATCAAAGGTACATAGTAAAGAATTGGAATCATTTTTCATGTATATGTATTTTTTTATGACGTTTATTTTTATCCAGAGCAGGAACTCAGAATGGTTCAAGAAAAAATTATATAAAGTTATAATGAATAATGTTATATCAGAATTATTTGTAGCAAACAACTGTATACATGGCCATAAAAAAATAATAACAGAAAACCGTTTTACTTAACACACTTTCATAAAACCTGAAGACATAAAATATGAAATTTAATGACTCAAAACTGCGTCATCTAATTGACAAGAGATATCAAGTGCTATTAATGAAGTGCAAGCATATCCTACTTAGACTGCTTAATTGTAAAATCCTGAGGTAGTCACATTCTATAAATGACATTGACATAGATTTGTTTCAACATGTATTTCCGCTATCAATTGTTGTTTCCGCTCTAATTCTATCCTATGGTTACATTGATATATATATATACGTTAAACGCGCATGAAATAATTAATTAGGATTAAAAAAAATGGAGAAAAAGGTCAACAATGGCATTCCAATCAATAAACGCCAGCGAACAGTTTATTTAAACTTTATTAAATGGAAGGTTCGTAACGGATAAGCCTAGTTAACAATCAAATTTATAGACTATTGTGCAACCAAAACGACCCCCAAACCCCATCACTGTTTATTGTCCTTACCAAAATGACCAGGTCAGATAAATCCTTACTCTCTGTGGTGTTTATTTTTATGATTTTATGCTCTTAATGTTATTTTTTGTCAGGGGTTCTGTCTGTTGGGTGTGATTGATTGGTATGTAATTGTTGATTTTTCCTATTATCCATTTTCTTGTTTATTAATTTAAATTTGCTAATAAAAAAAAAGACAAATATGCCTAAGGAGCAATAAAAAAACGTAATCCATTGGACAGACAAACCCGGAAAGACAAATGAACAACCACAAACACAACAAATAAACACAGAAATCTAAAAAACAATGAACAACGCGAACTCCTATAAAAACAAGGAGTGAACCCAGGTGATCAAGAAGGGTAAGGAGTCTCTGCTCCGTATACGTCAGCGTCGTGAAGTTCAGAAAGTAGGTTGCAAATGACGCAATGACATTCAAAATATACTTTTGAAAATAAAACATACTTGCTCAAAATAAACTGGCTTTGGGCATCTTGATTTTTCACCCATACGTGTATAAATATGTATGAAATCCTCACTTGCTACAGATTTCATTTCACAACGATTAATTATAAAACAATTTTGACATAAGTTCTTACCAATGGCAGCAAATTGCACAATGTTCTCTGAAATATCTGTTAAAATGTATTTGGAATACAAACGTTTGACTCTAAAATGACTAATTTCTAAAATTTTGTCAATTTCACCTTTTTGTTTCAGCAAATTACTTCACATTTTTCACAAGTAAACATCCCTTTCATAAAATATTCAACAGATTGGGATATACACTGTGAGACAATGCTGGGCAAATAATTATTCTAATACGGATGGGTGGGTGTATGTTAAATACATTATTAATAAAACTCTTCTATGAACTATTCCCTATCTATTGAACCTAATTCACTGATATATTAACCTTTATTATTAATTTACAGCAACTTAATCTTCAATATAGAATATTATTTCTTTTATACGGGGAGGACAAAACTCGAAAAACCCATGTGTATACTGGTACCTCAACAGGGTCAATACGGTGGAAGTCACAAATCGGTGGAGGGACATGAAATGTTACAACAGTGGGAACAGGTCCAACATCATCTTAGATATTGGCACTGTAATGGTCAATCAATTCGTGATGAAGATCGTGAAGTTTCCTAAGTGATGACATCAACTTATTCCTGAATCCCAGTTCACGAAATCCGGCATATTTCTGAAGGAAGACCATCTAAGGACCATTGCTGCCAAGTCAGGTTCTTACTTGTCAACTGGTTTCAGACAAGAAGATTGTTCAATGAATTTTCCAATAGGGTCCTATGTTAAATTAAGTTCGGTTGTGGTGGGCATCTTGATTAACAGTCCGGGTCATCGGTCATAATTCTAAAAGAGAACCTCCTAAGGACCACTACTGCCAAATTT
The DNA here is from genome assembly GCA_028015205.1 of Mytilisepta virgata. NCBI lineage: Eukaryota > Metazoa > Mollusca > Bivalvia > Mytilida > Mytilidae > Mytilisepta > Mytilisepta virgata. The sequence goes on from CM051513.1 coordinate 27,043,944, forward strand.
GGTTCCAATTGGCTATGTAGTTTCATAGGATTTCAAAATTCATCCCCCTTTTTTCAATTTTTAGTAACATCAGCCATGTCAGTTTGAAGTCGGGGATGCCGGACATAATTTTGTAAGGGGGCAACCCAAGGACTATCCACCAAAGTTTGGTCCAAATTGGCCCAGTGGTTTCAGAGGAGAATATCGTTAAAGGAGAGTTTACGCTAGACGCCACCTTTAAAGGGCAAAAACTCCTATAAGGGGTCAATCAATGATTTTGGTCATGTTGACTTATTTGTAGATATTACTTTGTTGAACATTCTTGCTGGTTACAGATTAACTTTATCTATAATAATATTCAAGACAATTACCTACAAGAGCAAAATGTCCTTAAAATTAACAATTCAATAACCCAACAAAGGGTTGATCGATTCGTCTGAAAATTTCATGGCAGGTAGATCTTGACCTGGTGAACATTTTTACACCACATCAGTTTTACTAAATGCTTTAGTTTTTGAGATATTAGATAAAAATGCAGTTTACCACTATGTTCTAGTTTTGGTGTTAGGTGAGCTAAAATCATGCATCGTGATTCGTGAAATACTGAAAAATAATCTGTAAAGCTTAACCACGATAATTTTTAGCCATCTCGAATACCTCAAATTGACTGAAAAATGGAGTGACAGCCTGCTGTTTCAGGGCTTCTATAACTTGATTTCAATTGTGCACCCTGTCACAAACGTTCCTGTAAAAACCATGCTCGGCTGTACCAGCAATCTTGGTCGACAGTCCGGGTCATCAGACACAATTCTGACAAAGAACTATTTAAGAACCCGCGCTTTCATCATGTTCATGTCTGGTTCCAATTTAAATGAATTTTCCTACTTGGTCATATGTTAAAGATAAAATGCTCCGCTGGGCGCAGCTAGATACGACCGCAGATGTCGAACCTGAATAGTTGGGGGCAATTATGAACACAACATTCAAGCTTGATACAATACTGAATTTGGATTGTGAAAAAATATTTGACACAGCATAGGTTTCTGACACAGACTGAATGTTGTCTAAGAACTTAAAATTTTTAATTTACCTATTCAAACCATATCAGTATTATTTCTTTTTATATATAAATCAGAAATAACCAATTTAAAATTTAAAATTGGACACACATATCAATTTCTTGCTATTGCGAAATACTGTGCAATTGAAGATTTCTTGCTATTGCGCAATACTGTGCAATTGAAAATTTCTTCAAATATTTGACATATAATAGGTTTCTGACACAGAATAACTGAAATCAAAGAACTTAGAATTGGTCAGATGATTTCAATTTATATTAAATTTTTTGCTTCTTGTGCAATACAATATGCTGTGGAGAATGCCCCCCCCCAAAAAAAAATAATAATAATTTACCCCTTTTTTTAGCTTTTGTGCAATACACTATGAAGTTGCACATTGACCCTCCACCCAAAAAAAAACAAAAAACAATAAAATTTATTGTAACCCCCCCCCCTTTTTTTGCTAAAAAAAATTTGAAATTTTCTTTTTAATTTATGAAATATGAAATGAGAAAAAAATTACAACCTCCCCAATTTCTCATTTACCCCCCTCCTAAATTTTGTTTTCACCCCCCCCCATTTCTTTATACTTTGCAACCATAACAGCCCATTTAAATACACCATAACATATTAAAATAGAAAATGACATCATAGTCATGGATGGCAAATTTTAAATATACATAATTTAAAAGCAGTTTAGATGAGATAAACAAAAAAGCTTGATCAGCACATTTTATATTGGCAAATTTCCAATGAAGTTCATTAAACTAGAGTTATTGGCAAATTTCCAATGAAATTTGCTAATAATAAAGTTTTGATAACAGGGCACACATATCAATTTCTTGCTATTGCGCAATACTGTGCAATTGAAGATTTCTTGCTATTGCACAATACTGTGCAATTGAAAATTTCTTGAAATATTTGACACATAATAGGTTTCTGACTGAAATCAAAGAACTTAGAATTGGTCATATGATTTCAATTTATATTCAATTTTTTGCTTCTTGTGCAATACAATATGCTGTGGAGAATTGCCTCCCCCCCCCAAAAAAAAAATAATTTACCCCTTTTTTAGCTTTAATTTTGGACCCCGATTTGGACCAACTTGAAAACTGGGCCCATAATAAAAAAACTAAGTACATGTTTAGATTCAGCATATCAAAGAACCCCAAGAATTCAATTTTTGTTAAAATCAAACTAAGTTTAATTTTGGACCCTTTGGACTTTAATGTAGACCAATTTGAAAACGGGACCAAAAATTAAGAATCTAGATGCACGGTTAGATTCGGCATATCAAAGAACCCCAATAGTTCAATTTTCAATGAAATCAAACGAAGTTCAATTTTGGACCCCGATTTGGACCAACTTGAAAACTGGGCCCATAATAAAAAAACTAAGTACATGTTTAGATTCAGCATATCAAAGAACCCAAAGAATTCAATTTTTGTTAAAATCAAACTAAGTTTAATTTTGGACCCTTTGGACCTTAATGTAGACCAATTTGAAAACGGGACCAAAAATTAAGAATCTAAATGCACGGTTAGATTCGGCATATCAAAGAACCCCAATAGTTCAATTTTCGATGAAATCAAACAAAGTTTAATTCTGGACCCTTTTGGCCCCTAATTCCTAAACTGTTGGGACCAAACTCCAAAAATCAATCCCAACCTTCCTTTTGTGGTCATAAACCTTGTGTTTAAATTTCATAGATTTCTATTTACTTATACTAAAGTTATTGTGCAAAAACCAAGAAAAATGCTTATTTTGGCTCTTTTTTAGCCCCTAATTCCTAAACTGTTGGGACCAAAACTCCCAAAATCAATCCCAACCTTCCTTTTGTGGTCATAAACCTTGTGTTTAAATTTCATAGATTTCTATTAACTTATACTAAAGTTATAGTGCGAAAACCAAACGTCTTCGGACGACGACGACGACGACGACGACGCCAACGTCATACCAATATACGATCGCAAAAATTTTGCGGTCGTATAAAAACTCAGCTGTGACGCCCATCTTTGTTCACAGACCGGGTCATCGTACACAATTCTTTTAAAGGACCATCTAAGGACTATTGCAGTCATGTCTGGTTCCAAATAGCCAGGTGATAAGATTTTTAAATGAATTTTCCCATCGGTTCCTTTGTTAAACTAAGATCAACTAGAATGGCCATCTTCATTGACAGTCAAGGACATGGGACAAAAAAAAAGGACCATCTAAGGCCAAGTCTGGTTCCAATTGTCCAAATAATTTCTACGAAAAGGTAAAATTGACAAGTATACTAACTAGAGGCTCCCGGGAGCCTGTATAGCTCACCCTGACTATATATGTCCATCTTAACTGGCAGCCTGGAACATTGCTGTCAAGTTCTAATTGTCTCATTGGTTTCAAACAAGAAGATCATTCAGTGAACTGTCCCCTTAGATCATATGTTAAACTAAGTTCCGCTCTGGCAGCCATCTTGGACCAACTAAGGACCATTGCTGCCAAGTTTTGTACCAATTGGTTTCAGACAAGACCTTGAAGTAAATTTCCCATAGGGTCCTACACATGTTAACTATGATCGACTCTGGCAGCTATCCTGGATGAAGGGTCGAGTCATTGGATATACCTCTGAAAGAAAACCACTTAAGGACCATTGCTGCAAGTTTTGTTCCAACTGGCCAAGTTGTTTCAGCAAAAAGATCTTTAAGTAAATTTTCCATAGGGTCCTATGACTTTAAACTAAGTTCGGCTCTGGTGGCCATCTTGAATGATAGACGGGGTCATCGGATATAATTATGAAAGAGGACCACCTAAGGACCATTGCTGCCAACTTTTGTTCCAATTGGGCAATTGGTTTCAGAGAGGATCTTTAAAGGAAAGTGTACTACGACGATGGACGCCAAGTGATGAAAATAGCTCACATGGCCCTTTGGATTTTTGATTTCTTTCAAAACTCACAATGAGGTTTTAACATCAACAATAGTTAGGTGGTTAACAACTATATTATAATTTAGTTGGAATTGATACATCTGTTTTCACCGCTCATTCATTCAGAGCAGCTTCACCTTCCAAGGCTTTTGCATGTAGATTTTCACTCGGTGATATTTTGAGGACTGCTAATTGGTGCAATGCCAACACCTTTCATAAATTTCATAATCGACAGTCTGGAACATCATATTCTAGTGTTGTATTAAGGATTGATCCATTTTTTCTTTGCAGTGGATAGGACGTCATTTACCTTATTATCTCGTGATGATTGATGTTACTGATGGACAGCATCGTGCTGATGGATGTTTTTAAACAGACGTAATTTTATTTTCACGTTTAAGTTCAGTGAAATATTTAGTTTAACATGATTACTGTTAATTCGAAGGATGTGCTGGATGAGGATTATTCTCTGAATAAAAACTGTTCATTCTGATGTATAAATCAGAAGTATAGTATATGGATTTTTACCAAAAAATTATTAAAGCTTCTCAGAGAGCAAAAGATAATATTGATACTAGACTTGATTTTATGTCTTTAAAAGACACCAGTTTATTAGAAAAAAGTAACAAATTCTGTATATATACTCTTAAGCAAACAGTCGGTCAGGTGAGCTAAAAATTATAAGCTATTAAACATATATGTAGATTCATGAGTGGAAATACATTTGTAGGCATCATTTTACAATGGATTATTATTTATTATAAAAATCCCTTCATTCATCAGGTACTTATTCATACACTTTTCTCGTACAGTAAAATCAAGACTCAATATCAAATAGGGAAATGCATGAATAATTTAAGGATGATCGCTGGATGCTAGGAAGTAAATAGGATTTGAAATAGGTGATTTAAATTTGTGGACAATACATGCGTTAGTAATGATATAAATCAAAATCAATTAAAAAATGTTAAATATCAGCCAAAAAAACAAAAAATAACTAAAAAGCAAAAACTTAAAGACAATTATGAAACAAAACTTTTCTCCAAAATATATACAATGACAGAAGATAGTACACTTTTCTCATACAGTAAAATCAAAACTCAATATCAAATAGGAAAATGCATGAATAATTTACGTTTTGACAATCATGTCAATAGAAAGAATATCATAAATATGAGAATAAGTGATCATGTGTTATAAATTGAAAGAGGAATGTACAAAAAAATTAAAAGAAATAACAGAATATGCCAAAAAATGCAATTTAAATTTAATTGAGGATGAAAACCAGTTCTTTTTCGTATGTGCAATTTATAATACTTTTAGACACAAATTCTTTAATAATGTTTTAACCAAATTACCGGATATAAATAACTTTTCAAATTCTGAGAAACTGCACAGAAAACTTTCTTAAAATGATCTTATGCAGCTTGCTGGTCCATTTATAAAAAAAACTTAGGAAAGTGGACTCTACAACTGCATAAGTTTTGTACAAGTTTGTGTATGCTATATTAATATAGATTTATTCTACTTTTGTTTATTATGTTCATTTTGTTTGCTGTCAACCCCTAGGAGTATAATCATGCATTTCAAATAAAGACTATTAACACGTTAAAATAAAATCGACTAAACATATAGGTATGTAGTGAATACAAATCAGCTTGTTTGTAAAAATCTAAATTAAACGCCATCAATGTGATTTTATATGAAATATATATACTGAAAAATTTGTATAAGTCTGTAATTTGCTTTTTGAAGAAACACAAAATACATGAAATATTCCCATTAATGTGCCTACAAATGTATACAAACTCGGCCCAAAGTGAAAATATTCATAGATGGACAGGGGATGATGAATTTGTTAATGTTAGCCATTAATTTCTAGAGTACATTTTTGTTTGGGCTAGCAAAATTCTATTTGGGCCACCAAATTGTCAGATTTGGAAAATTTGGTGGACCAAAATTTTCACTTTGGGCCAACAGGAAAAAAAAAAGAGTTTCGAGCACTGTGAAATCAATTATCTTTAACATTAACAATGATGTAGCCACTCAAGTGTGACAGGGAAGTCATCATGCTAGTGTTGCTTCCTGTGTGGAATTCACAAATGAAAGGGTTAAACTTAAATTCCTAAACAACCAAGCATGTTGAATTTAGTAAAAACACAATTTACATATTAGCATTGTCATAAAATCACAATGAACGAAACTATCACAGATGTTTTTTCCTGTCATATGATAAAAGCACAATAAATGAATCTATCACAGATGTCATAAACAATGATGGATAAAATTATACAATACACTGCATTTAACATAAACCCATAAGAATATATAACAACTAAATATATATAAAACATAATTAATTTTTATAACAATAACAATAACATAATTCAAGTCTTAACAACAATTTATGAAATCTTAAAATGATTATCTATAATGAATGTAAGTAACGATGTCAACCGACTATAGATTTAAACAAACTATAGGCTCCCAAGAGCCTGAATAGCTCACCTGTTTTTTTGTTTGTTTAGATCTTGCATCAATGATTATTTTAGCTATTTAATGTATACTGTCACATTTTTCGCCTAAATATTGACTTGTACTGTAACAGCTAAAATATAGAATCCTGAACCCAAATATACAAGGTTGGAAGGGCTTTTTTCATAGGCTGCTATGGACTTTTTCAATGGCATTGACCCTTGACAAGAAGATTTTTAAATTAATTTCCCATAGTCTCCTATGGTAAACAAAGTTTGGCAGTGGCGGCCATCTTGGTTGGTCGTTCAGGTCATCGGACACAATTCTGAAAGAGGACCGTCTAAATACCCATTCCTGGCAAGTCTGGTTCCAAAAGGCTTATAAGGCAGGCCGGGCATATAGTTGTTCTGTCTGTGCGTCTGTCCGTCTGTACGAGGTTAAGTTTCAGGTTAAGGTAGTTTTTCATAAAGGACTAAATTGCTATCATCCTTTAACGTTGTATATGGATAGCTTGTGATATGAACAGCAGCATTTTGATGCAAAAAGGATGCAGGTTGAGGTTCAGGTTGAAGGTAGTTTCTCATGAAGTACTTAGAGATAGTATTTCATCTACCATGTTGTTAGAGGCTTCAGAGTCAACAATATACACATGTAATTCTATTTACTAAATAATTACATCATTGGCGGGGAAATTAGTGTCTATTGGACACATATATACTTGTTTAATGAATTTTCCCATAGGATGTGGTTGTGGTAGCTATTTTGGTTGACATTCTGGGTCATGGGACACATTTCTGACAGAGAACCACTAATGGACTATTTCTGTCAAAATTTGTTCCAACTGTATCTGTAGTTTCAGACAAGAAGATTTTTCAATGGATTTTCCCATAGGGTCCAATCTTAAACTATTTTTGGCTGTTTTGGCCATCTTGGTTGATCCCCCTTTTTTTCTTTTTTAAGTCTCAACAGCCATGTCGGTTGGAATGCCCAATTGGCCCAGCAGTTTCTGAGGAGAAGATCTTTGAAGGAGAGTTTATGCCAGACAACGAATGAATGCTGACAGTCAAGACGCCAAGAGATGGAAATAGCTCATATGACCTTATAGGCAAGGTGAGCTAAAATACCATCAACAGGATCTAAATATACCAGCAAATCAATTTAAAAATAAGTATTTAAATATACTGTCTTCATAAGCAATTCTATAAATATAACTAATTTACAACCTGACCCAAAGCAACAAAAACATATGAAGTATGTTCTGTTTCAAATATATACATTTTGTATTTACATCAAGCCAACTGGCACGCTGGTTACAAACAAGAAGATCTTTCAGTGATTTTTCTAATTAGGTCCTATGTAAAACTATGTTCGGCTTGGTGGCCATCTTGGATGACAGGTAGGGTCATTGGATATAATTCTGAAAGAGGACCAACTAAGGGTCATTGCTGCTAAGTTTTGTTCCAAATGGCCCAATTATTTTAGACAAGAAGATCTTTAAGTAAATTTCCTATAGGGTACAGTGGAACCTCTGTAAAAGGAACAGCTGTGGGACCGGAGAAATCGGCCGGTTTTCAGAGGGTCCGGTTTTGGGGGGTTCCGGAAAAGACGTATCTGATCTGGAAGTGTATTACAATGTATTATAACGATGTTGTAAAATTGTTCCATGTGCTTACATATGTACATGTACCACGCGCATATTATTTTACTACAATTAATTGTTTTTAATTTCAATCCGACGTTTGTATTGATGCCTGATTATTGTTTGTTAACGACTTTCACACCTTTATTTAAAATGGTTATTTAGTTTAATGATGTCAATCATCGATCGATTAAGGATGATATATATTACGGTTAACTGATTTTCCAGGTAATACATTGTATCGGCCGATTTCTGGAGGTTAATTTGACAAGAATATATATGTTTTGTACCGGAAAGTACGGCCAGTGTTCGGAATTCAGAGGGTCCGGTTTTCAGAGGATTTTTTTACTTGAATATATAGGCAAAAATTCCGGACCGAAAGTAAAAGTTCGGTTTTCAGAGGGGCCGGTTTTCGGGGGTTCCACTGTACTATGTTTGGCTCTGGCAGCCATTTTGGATGGTTGGCAGAATCATCGCAAACACTTCTGAAAGAGAGCCTCTTAAGGACCATTGCTGTCAAGTTTTGTTCAAATTTGTCAAGCGGTTCAGACAAGAAGATCAGTAAATTCCCCATAGGGTCCTATGTTAATCTATGTTGGCTCTGGTGGCCATCATGGATGACAGGTGGGGTCATCAGATACAACCCTGAAAGAGGACCACCTAAGGACCACTGCTGCTAAGTTTTGTTCCAATTATCCAAGTGGTTTCAAACAAGATCTTTCAGTAAATTTCCCATTTGGTCCTATGTTAAACTATGTTCGGCTCTGAGATCCATCTTGGAATACAGGCCAGTCACTTCTTAAAGGGGACCAGCCAATGACCATTGCTGCCTAGTTTTGTTCCAATTGGCCAAGTGGTTTCAGACAAGAAGATCTAAGTAATTTTGCCATAGTGTGATACGTATAACTGTGTTTGGCTCTGGCGGCCAGTTTTGTTCCAATTGACCCAGTGGTTTCAGAGGAAAAGATCTTTAACGGAAAGTTTTATGATGATGATGGAGGACACCAAGTGATGGCATGTATAAATCTATATATACATTTTGTATTTACATTAGATCTGTCTGAAATATATTATACATTTTGTATTTAAATTAAATCAGTCTGGTATATAAAATATATTTTGTTTTTAAATTAGATCTGTTTCAAATATATATATTTTATATCTACAATGCCAAAAGAATACATAATGAAACACACAATGGATGCTGAATGCCAAATGTTGGCTATTGGTTACAAGTTATACACTAGGTGGGCTTATAAAAATTTACTATATGCTAACAAATACTGTATATAAGTTTTGAGTATGACTTAATACAGTTTACAGTGTCTGGACCATAAGTATATAGCCACCCATTTGATTACATTCTAGTAAATTTCCTGGAAAACTTCAATTAACTTCAGAAACATAACATGCCAAACTTATTTCCCAGGATGCCGATTTCATTTAAAAGTGAAATATGTATGTATGTATGTATGTAAAAGGCAAATCCGACATATGTAAGCCATTATAAACTTTTTGTTCAATTTATTCTTCTTAAAAGAGAACCATCATTTTCATGATCTTATGGTCCAGATATCTTACTGTCATTACAATATTTATAAATAAACATAATTCACTACTATTTTTTGTAAATTATACATGAAATGTTGTTCCATTTGGTTTTTGTTAGAACGAGAATTTTACTTAATTTTTGTACAAACCAAAGAAACTGTAATGATACTTTATACTGGGAAGCTGAATTGTTCTTTGCAATCCTTTGCAAAAAAAAATTATTTACATACATGTAACATTCATCTCTTCACAATCTTTATTTATGTCTCTGGGGTGCCTGAAATTTAAGAAAATTTTTACAAATTAAATCCACATTTTCACTCTATAATAACATTACAAACCATAGATTCACTTTAAAGGTAAAGGAGGAGCTACAAATGGGGAAATGTTATGTTCTTTCAAAAGATTCTGTGATTATCCTCACAATTTTTGGTGACCTGCATGGCACATTAAATTCCTAAAAGATTTGTTTTTATTTTCATTGGCATATCCCAGACAACAAAATTCTGCGTGACTGTTTTTATGGCCATGTAATAAAATTTTCTACCTTTTGGATGTAGAAGGCACATTAAATATAAACACAAAACTTAATCAAATATGACCCAATTATTGTATGACTGCTCATTACTAACCAAAGAAAACTTTCGAGTCCATTAGAAATCTACCTCCTCATTAAGGTACTTTAAGAAGAAGCAGGAGTGAAAAAAACAATGTGGATGGGGCATATAGAGTTACCCTTGTCTGTCCATATATCATAACTATGTGGTTAAATTTTGCATTTATGTTCATTTGGAACTAAGCATAGTGTATCAATGAAACTTCATTGATGAAGTTTCATTGATACACTATGCTTAGTTCCAAATGAACATAAATGCAAAATTTAACCACATAGTTATGATATATGGACAGACAAGGGTAACTCTATATGCCCCATCCACATTGTTTTTTTCACTCCTGCTTCTTCTTAAAGTACCTTAATGAGGAGGTAGATTTCTAATGGACTCGAAAGTTTTCTAGTTGACCTTTACTTTTTATCTATTTGTGTTTTTACTTTTACCCTTGCCTGATAAACAGAGGGATCGTTTGTTCAAAACTAGTTGAATCCAACTTCATATTACTTACACCTGTCACAAGTCAGGAATATTATGGTTGCTGGGATGTATTATCTATTTAAATTCTCGTGCATAGCTCTGTCCTTGAATGGTTTTGGCTTTACCCCCTTTCGTTTTGGAATTTTTGAATTTGCTCTTGAACTTTTTCGATTGTTGTTTTGGTATTAAAAAAAACATTTTAGGTCATGAGCACAACAGATGAGTCGATAAGTGATGAAATGTGCACATCTTGCGCATCAAAACTGGTATCAAAGAATTTTATTTTCATTTTTTTATTTACCAGTGAGTCGATGCCGCTGCTAGTGGACTCCAAGTCCCGTGTTTATCCCCAGATCAGTTGCTAGTATTTTGATACTAGCTCGAAACTGATATTTGAAATTCACGGTTAAAAAACTGTAAAATTTGGGATAACTAAGGAGTCACCGTTGTGCATATCTCTGTCCTTAGATGGTTTTGGCTTTACGTACCCCTTTGGTCATTTTGTGTTTTTGAATATGCTCTTCAACTTTTTGGTTTTCAGCATTTTAGGCCATTAGCACAACTGATGAGTTGTAAATTTTGCATCAAAATTGGTATAAAGAATTTTTTTTAGTTTGTTTTATTTAACGGTTGGATGTAGTGTTGTTTCACCTGATTTATACACTTGCTTATTTTGTGTGGGCTGTTCATGGCTCGCCATATGATTTTGGGTTCCACGCTTATGGAAGATTGTGTGGTGACCATCAGATATCAATGTTTATGTCTGTTCAACTTGTAGATGGAATGTTGTCTTCTTGACATATACTACATATCTGTTATTTACAGAAACATTTCAATATTTCCTGTAGGTATTAAATAATATTTTTTATGTTACATATCAGATAATGATATAAAAATATTATGACAGGTTGGGTCATCGGATACAATTCTGAAAGAGGACCACCTAAGGACCACTGCTGCTAAGTTTTGTTCAAATTATCCAAGTGGTTTCAAACAAGATCTTTCAGTAAATTTCCCATTTGGTCCTATGTTAAACTATGTTTGGCTCTGACGGCCATCTTGGATAACAGGCCAGTCATCGGATACACTTATTAAAGAGGACCACCCAAGGACCATTGCTGCCTAGTTTTGTTTTAATTGGCCAAGTGGTTTCAGACAAGATCTAAGTAAATTTTTCCATAGGTTCCTGCGTATAACTATGTTTGGCTCTGGCGGCCATCTTAAATGACGGACAATTTTGTTCCAATTGTCCAAGTGGTTTCAATGGAGAAGATCTTTAACGGAAAGTTTTACGACGACGACAGAGGACGCCAAGTGGATATTGTTCTGAAACAGATATCTTACTGTCATTACAATATTTATAAATAAACATAATTCACTACTATTTTTCTGTAAATTAAACATGAAATGTTGTTCCATTTGGTTTTTGTTAGAACGAGAATTTTACTTAATTTTTGTACAGACCAAAGAAACTGTAATGATACTTTATACTGGGAAGCTGCATTGTTTTTTGCAATCCTTTGCAAAAATCAAATTTATTTACATACATGTATAAAGAATCATCTCTTCATGATCTATTCTTATGTCCCTGGGGTTCCCTGAAATTTAAGAAATTTTTTTACAAATTAAATCCACATTTTCACTCTATAATAACATTACAAACCATAGATTCACTTAAACTAGAGGCTCTCAAGAGCCTGTGTCGCTCACCTGTATCTAATGTGATTTTGGAAATTATGTAAAATTATATAATGATTGAGACCAAGATTGGTTTAATTTGACACAGTATTTAAAATTAAAAACGGGTCATCTTAGTGTAGTCTTATAATAGCTAATGAAGACATCTTATCATTATTATTTTTGAATATGTGGTCAAGTTGTGACCATTCAGAATTTTTTTTACAATTTTCTGATAGACTTCTTAACATCTTGGATGATGGATCGGCAACAAAGTAACAACACTTGGTCAGCACCTCATAAGGAACATTCATGCTATGTTTTGTTACATTCCATTCAGTGGTTCTCTAAAAGAAGTCATTTGTATGCATTTCCCATAGGGTCCAATGTTAAACTTAGTCCCCCGCTGGCGGCCATCTTGGATGATGGATCGGCTACAAAGTAACAACACTTGGTCAGCACCTCATAAGGAACATTCATGCCAGATTTAGTTTCATTCCATTCAGTGGTTCTCTAAAAGAAGTCATTTGTATGCATTTCCCATAGGGTCCTATGTTAAACTAAGTTCCCCGCTGGCGGCCATCTTGGATGATGGATCAGCTACAAAGTAACAAACCTTGGTCAGCACTTCATAAGGAATATTCATGCCATGTTTGGTTTCATTCCATTAAGTGGGTCACTAAAAGAAGTCATTTGTATGCATTTCCCATAGGGTTCAATGTTAAACTAAGTCCCTCGCTGGCGGCCATCTTGGATTATGGATCGGCTACAAAGTAACAACACTTGGTCAGCACCTCATAATGAACATTCATGCCATGTTTGGTTTCATTCCATTCAACGGTTCTCTAAAAGAAGTCATTTGTATGCATTTCCCATAGGGTCCTATGTTAAACTAAGTTTCCCGCTGCTGGCCATCTTGGATGATGGATCCGCTACAAAGTAACAACACTTGGTCAGCACCTCATAAGGAACATTCATGTTTGGTTTCATTCCATTCCGTGGTTCTCTAGAAGAAGTTCAAAATGTAAAATGTTAACAACGACGATGGATGCCAAGTGATGAGAAAAGCTCACATGGCCCTTTGGATTTTTGATTTCTTTCAAAACTCACAATGAGGTTTTAACATCAACAATAGTTAGGTGGTTAACAACTATATTATAATTTAGTTGGAATTGATACATCTGTTTTCACCGCTCATTCATTCAGAGCAGCTTCACCTTCCAAGGCTTTTGCATGTAGATTTTCACTCGGTGATATTTTGAGGACTGCTAATTGGTGCAATGCCAACACCTTTCATAAATTTCATAATCGACAGTCTGGAACATCATATTCTAGTGTTGTATTAAGGATTGATCCATTTTTTCTTTGCAGTGGATAGGACGTCATTTACCTTATTATCTCGTGATGATTGATGTTACTGATGGACAGCATCGTGCTGATGGATGTTTTTAAACAGACGTAATTTTATTTTCACGTTTAAGTTCAGTGAAATATTTAGTTTAACATGATTACTGTTAATTCGAAGGATGTGCTGGATGAGGATTATTCTCTGAATAAAAACTGTTCATTCTGATGTATAAATCAGAAGTATAGTATATGGATTTTTACCAAAAAATTATTAAAGCTTCTCAGAGAGCAAAAGATAATATTGATACTAGACTTGATTTTATGTCTTTAAAAGACACCAGTTTATTAGAAAAAAGTAACAAATTCTGTATATATACTCTTAAGCAAACAGTCGGTCAGGTGAGCTAAAAATTATAAGCTATTAAACATATATGTAGATTCATGAGTGGAAATACATTTGTAGGCATCATTTTACAATGGATTATTATTTATTATAAAAATCCCTTCATTCATCAGGTACTTATTCATACACTTTTCTCGTACAGTAAAATCAAGACTCAATATCAAATAGGGAAATGCATGAATAATTTAAGGATGATCGCTGGATGCTAGGAAGTAAATAGGATTTGAAATAGGTGATTTAAATTTGTGGACAATACATGCGTTAGTAATGATATAAATCAAAATGAATTAAAAAATGTTAAATATCAGCCAAAAAAACAAAAAATAACTAAAAAGCAAAAACTTAAAGACAATTATGAAACAAAACTTTTCTCCAAAATATATACAATGACAGAAGATAGTACACTTTTCTCATACAGTAAAATCAAAACTCAATATCAAATAGGAAAATGCATTAATAATTTACGTTTTGACAATCATGTCAATAGAAAGAATATCATAAATATGAGAATAAGTGATCATGTGTTATAAATTGAAAGAGGAATGTACAAAAAAATTAAAAGAAATAACAGAATATGCCAAAAAATGCAATTTAAATTTAATTGAGGATGAAAACCAGTTCTTTTTCGTATGTGCAATTTATAATACTTTTAGACACAAATTCTTTAATAATGTTTTAACCAAATTACCGGATATAAATAACTTTTCAAATTCTGAGAAACTGCACAGAAAACTTTCTTAAAATGATCTTATGCAGCTTGCTGGTCCATTTATAAAAAAAACTTAGGAAAGTGGACTCTACAACTGCATAAGTTTTGTACAAGTTTGTGTATGCTATATTAATATAGATTTATTCTACTTTTGTTTATTATGTTCATTTTGTTTGCTGTCAACCCCTAGGAGTATAATCATGCATTTCAAATAAAGACTATTAACACGTTAAAATAAAATCGACTAAACATATAGGTATGTAGTGAATACAAATCAGCTTGTTTGTAAAAATCTAAATTAAACGCCATCAATGTGATTTTATATGAAATATATATACTGAAAAATTTGTATAAGTCTGTAATTTGCTTTTTGAAGAAACACAAAATACATGAAATATTCCCATTAATGTGCCTACAAATGTATACAAACTCGGCCCAAAGTGAAAATATTCATAGATGGACAGGGGATGATGAATTTGTTAATGTTAGCCATTAATTTCTAGAGTACATTTTTGTTTGGGCTAGCAAAATTCTATTTGGGCCACCAAATTGTCAGATTTGGAAAATTTGGTGGACCAAAATTTTCACTTTGGGCCAACAGGAAAAAAAAAAAGAGTTTCGAGCACTGTGAAATCAATTATCTTTAACATTAACAATGATGTAGCCACTCAAGTGTGACAGGGAAGTCATCATGCTAGTGTTGCTTCCTGTGTGGAATTCACAAATGAAAGGGTTAAACTTAAATTCCTAAACAACCAAGCATGTTGAATTTAGTAAAAACACAATTTACATATTAGCATTGTCATAAAATCACAATGAACGAAACTATCACAGATGTTTTTTCCTGTCATATGATAAAAGCACAATAAATGAATCTATCACAGATGTCATAAACAATGATGGATAAAATTATACAATACACTGCATTTAACATAAACCCATAAGAATATATAACAACTAAATATATATAAAACATAATTAATTTTTATAACAATAACAATAACATAATTCAAGTCTTAACAACAATTTATGAAATCTTAAAATGATTATCTATAATGAATGTAAGTAACGATGTCAACCGACTATAGATTTAAACAAACTATAGGCTCCCAAGAGCCTGAATAGCTCACCTGTTTTTTTGTTTGTTTAGATCTTGCATCAATGATTATTTTAGCTATTTAATGTATACTGTCACATTTTTCGCCTAAATATTGACTTGTACTGTAACAGCTAAAATATAGAATCCTGAACCCAAATATACAAGGTTGGAAGGGCTTTTTTCATAGGCTGCTATGGACTTTTTCAATGGCATTGACCCTTGACAAGAAGATTTTTAAATTAATTTCCCATAGTCTCCTATGGTAAACAAAGTTTGGCAGTGGCGGCCATCTTGGTTGGTCGTTCAGGTCATCGGACACAATTCTGAAAGAGGACCGTCTAAATACCCATTCCTGGCAAGTCTGGTTCCAAAAGGCTTATAAGGCAGGCCGGGCATATAGTTGTTCTGTCTGTGCGTCTGTCCGTCTGTACGAGGTTAAGTTTCAGGTTAAGGTAGTTTTTCATAAAGGACTAAATTGCTATCATCCTTTAACGTTGTATATGGATAGCTTGTGATATGAACAGCAGCATTTTGATGCAAAAAGGATGCAGGTTGAGGTTCAGGTTGAAGGTAGTTTCTCATGAAGTACTTAGAGATAGTATTTCATCTACCATGTTGTTAGAGGCTTCAGAGTCAACAATATACACATGTAATTCTATTTACTAAATAATTACATCATTGGCGGGGAAATTAGTGTCTATTGGACACATATATACTTGTTTAATGAATTTTCCCATAGGATGTGGTTGTGGTAGCTATTTTGGTTGACATTCTGGGTCATGGGACACATTTCTGACAGAGAACCACTAATGGACTATTTCTGTCAAAATTTGTTCCAACTGTATCTGTAGTTTCAGACAAGAAGATTTTTCAATGGATTTTCCCATAGGGTCCAATCTTAAACTATTTTTGGCTGTTTTGGCCATCTTGGTTGATCCCCCTTTTTTTCTTTTTTAAGTCTCAACAGCCATGTCGGTTGGAATGCCCAATTGGCCCAGCAGTTTCTGAGGAGAAGATCTTTGAAGGAGAGTTTATGCCAGACAACGAATGAATGCTGACAGTCAAGACGCCAAGAGATGGAAATAGCTCATATGACCTTATAGGCAAGGTGAGCTAAAATACCATCAACAGGATCTGGCCCTTCGGGCCAGGTGAGCTAAAAAAAAGGTGTTGACTCTTTGAAACCCATTCTTGATCACGAGTATGTAAAAAATAACTAGAGGCTCTCAAGAGCCTGTGTCGCTCACCTGTATCTAATGTGATTTTGGAAATTATGTAAAATTATATAATGAATGAGACCAAGATTGGTTTAATTTGACACAGTATTTAAAATTAAAAACAGGTCATCTTAGTGTAGTCTTACAATAGCTACTGAAGACATCTTATCATTATTATTTTTGAATATGTGGTCAAGTTGTGACCATTCAGAATTTTTTTTACAATTTTCTGATAGACTTCTAAACATCTTGGATGATGGATCGGCAACAAAGTAACAACACTTGGTCAGCACCTCATAAGGAACATTCATGCTATGTTTTGTTACATTCCATTCAGTGGTTCTCTAAAAGAAGTCATTTGTATGCATTTCCCATTGGGTCCAATGTCCCCCGCTGGCAGCCATCTTGGATTATGGATCGGCTACAAAGTAACAACACTTGGTCAGCACCTCATAAGGAACATTCATGCCATGTTTGGTTTCATTCCATTCAACGGTTCTCTAAAAGAAGTCATTTGTATGCATTTCCCATAGGGTCCTATGTTAAACTAAGTTCCCCGCTGGCGGCCATCTTGGAAGATGGATCGGCTACAAAGTAACAACACTTGGTCAGCACCTCATAAGGAACATTCATGCCATGTTTGGTTTCATTCCATTCAGTGGTTCTCTAGAAGAAGTTCAAAATGTAAAATGTTAACGACGACGCCGGACGACGGACGACGGACGCCAAGTGATGAGAAAAGCTCACTTGGCCCTTCGGGCCAGGTGAGCTAAAAAGGTGTTGACTCTTTGAAACCCAGTCTTGCTCTGGGTTTCAAAGAGTCAACACCTTTTTATTTTTATTTTTTACATACTCGTGATCAAGACCATATTGGTCGAAACGTTGAGTATTTTTAACTTTTTAGTTTGTTGTTTTTTTTTTACGATTTTATATTTGGTTTTGTTCGACTTGTGTATTTTATACATTTTAGTCGTTTTACGCCCCTTCTGACAGCTCACCATTTCCATTTATTTTTCTTGTTATCTATTGTCGCATGAGCTGTTTTGCAACATATTTAGTTTTTTTGTAACTCTATATGCCCCATCCTCATTTGTTTTTTTCACTCCTGCTTCTTCTTGAAGTACCTTAATGATGAGGTAGATTTCTAATGGACTGGAAAGATTTCTAGTTGACCTTTACTTTGTATCTATTGTGGTTTTACTTTTACCCTTGCCTGATAAACAGAGAGATCGTTTGTTCAAAACTAGTTGAATCCAACTTCATATTACTTACACCTGTCACAAGTCAGGAATATTATGGTCGCTGGGATGTATTATCTATTTAAATTCTCGTGCATAGCTCTGTCCTTGGATGGTTTTGGCTTTACCCCTTTCTTTTTGGCATTTTTGAATTTGCTCTTGAACTTTTTCGATTGTTGTTTTGGTATTAAAAAAAACATTTTAGGTCATGAGCACAACAGATGAGTCGATAACTGATAAAATGTGCACATCTTGCGCATCAAAACTGGTATCAAAGAATTTTGTTTTCAATTTTTTATTTACCAGTGAGTCGATTCCGCTGCTAGTGGACTCCAAGTCCCGTGTTTATCCCCAGCTGAGTTGCTAGAATTTTGATACTAGCTCGAAACTGATATTTAAAATTCATGGTTAAAAAACTAAAATTTGTGATAACTAAGGAGTCACCATTGTGCATATCTCTGTCCTTAGATGGTTTTGGCTTTACGTACCCCTTTGGTCATTTTGGTGTTTTTGAATATGCTCTTCAACTTTTTGGTTTTCAGCATTTTAGGCCATTAGCACAACTGATGAGTTGTAAATTTTGCATCAAAATTGGTATAAAGAATTTTTTTTAGTTTGTTTTATTTAACGGTTGGATGTAGTGTTGTTTCACCTGATTTATACACTTGCTTATTTTGTGTGGGCTGTTTATGGCTCACCATATGATTTTGGGTTCCCCACTTATGGAAGATTGTGTGGTGACCATCAGATATCAATGTTTTGGTCTGTTCAGCTTGTAGTTTGAATGTTGTCTTCTTGACATATACTCCATATCTGTTATTTACAGAAACATTTCAATATTTCCTGTAGTTATTAAATAATATTTTTTATGTTACATATCAGATAATGATATAAAAATATTATGATAATTCATATGAGTGCATCTGAACAAACTACATATAGATCACTCACCATTTAAGTGCGTCTTTTTTGTATACCTTTTTCTATACCTTACTCTATATACATAACATACATGAGTAGTAAATACTGTAATAATTATAAACAGGCTGCATCCCAGTATAATACTTGTCCAATGATATTCTGCAAATAAAAAATGGTGTAAGGAAAATACAAATTCTTTCATTGAATGACAAGTTATAAGAGCAATATGCTTACAGAGAGAAACTAAGCCATGTAACTCTGAAATAACAAAGTAAAAACCATTAAAACATGTAAAAGAGAAGGGAAACTTGAGAAGGTTTGATCAATATCAACATTTGATTGCCAAAATTAAGACAACCATTTCCTGGAACATATTTAGATGCTAATGATCAACTGATTTTTTTTTTATGAACACTGACTTTTTTAGAATATTTTTGGGAGCAAAGTTCCAAGGATGCTTGAAAATTTATTTTTACATGAAAAATTTGCATTAAAAAACCTTGATGCTTTATTGTGTTTGGCTATGATATATATTGAACCCCTTCTTAAATGAATCAAATTTTACTTATTTTTTGTAATTATTCTTCTTTGTAAAATTTCACAAAATTCATGCTTGAAATAATAAACTGATTCCAATTTACCAATTTGCTACCATCAATAGGATACAATTTGAACCAGAGGCCCCAAAGAGACTGAACTGCTCACATGTTATTTTTTGTGTAGATCTTGCATCAATGATTTTTTTGCTATTTAATGGGGTGCATAGCATTATTCCGACTCCCAATATTCTGACGGCCCATTTCTCCGACAGTCCATTATTCTACACAAAAATTTGAGTGTCTAAATGAGGTCAAAATCATATGAGAGGCAGCCAAATTTGGTTAAAATTTCAGGCATCTATGTACAAGTGTACAGCATTGGATCAACAGGTACCATAATGTGTCATAGAATAAAAAGATTAGGCAGCACTCAACATTTTTAGACCCCAGGGTATATTTCTGGGTGTCAATTACTGATTGTGGTGGTTTTTAAAAACATTCTAATTATTTCCACTTTATTTTAAAGATTTTCAAGGTGACATTTGTTTAATTTTATGCTTATGTTAAAAAATATGAAGAATAATGAATTTAAACACTTATTTTGATATTAGATGTTCAGATATGATTAATTCTAAGGAATATTTTTCTATATTTAATACGTTTTAAATTTTATGTCTAAACTTTACCGTCTTTGAAAGTTATTTTTGATTCAGATATATCTCTTTAAATTTTAATGTGTAATTGTCTATGATCATACGTAATAACGTAAGTAAGGTAGACCATTTAGGTTATAGAACCTAAATCAAAAGGATCGAAAGAACCTTATTGGATTTATTTTCACTTTCGGAATGTGTTTGTCAAATTATAATAAACTTTTGTAATAAAATTAACCGACTTAAAAAACGTTAAGTTGCCACAGTGTGTTCTTTTGAATTCACCTTGCCAGTACTCTCAAATTAAGACCGCACATTTATTTGTTATTTTTGATACAAACTTTTTGGTGCTTTGATAACGTTTACATTTGTTTTCTTGTTTTAGTGCTTATTATACCTGATGTTCTGTTGATATAAAATATGAAAACTTCTTTTTGTCTTATTGCCAAACAATATAACAATCACAGTGGAACGAACTAGGGATATGGATTACTAATGAATATAGAGTTGGTTCATAGGCTCGTGTAACTAGGCATCCGTCGTCGGTTGTTTATTTGGCTTTGGTTTCATGGTAACCTAGATCCTTTGGTATTCAGCCGGAACGGTAACACATAGATACCAGTATCGCCTGTTACATGATAAACAGATAGAAATTTGGAAATAAAATAATGCATAGACAAAGTAATCAAACTTATGCATACCTTTACAAATTTCATCTGGCCTACTGTCAGCATTCATGAAACATACAATCTTATAATCTTTGTGGCAAATTGAATCCCTGTCCTTGCAAGGTAAACTGACGAATACTGTGGCATAACTTTCATTTCCCCTATCAGCTACAACCTCAAGCTCTAAAACTTTTCTCTGTAAGAAATATTTATTTAAGGACTGTCAATACAAAGTAATCATTATCAACCACAAAACAAACAAAAAATGCTAAATACTGATATTATTACATGGATGTTTCTGTATTGGCCTTGTTATTCGTCAGAGGCTTGCTGTATTGGCTTAGGGGAAGCAGAAGGCCAAACCAGTTGGCAGAGGACCGATAACAATTTAGGCCAATGCAGAAATAACCATGTAATGATATCTTTATTCATTAACTAGTTTTCACAATGCATATTCTGTATGAAATTTTATTCTGAATCAACTCTTTGAAAATTCTTTTAGTCATTGAAAGATTGGAATAAGGGTTGTGAAAGATATTTTTAGTATGAGCTATTATTAATTAACTAGTGTATTATTGGTTTCAATAAGATTAAAACCATGAAAAATATGATTTCAATACAAACTAGAGGCTCTCAAGAGCCTGTATCGCTCACCTGGATTTAACTTTTCACCTTGAGCAGACCTAAAAATTTAAGTGTTGCAGTCAATTTGGCTGGTTTTTCTATAGGATTCTATGTTGAACTAATTTCAGCTGTGGCAGTCATCTTGGATGACAGTCCAGTTTCTAAAAGAGAAGCATCTAAAGACCATTTCTGCTAAGTCTTGTTCCAACCGGCTAAGCTGTTTCAGACTAGAAGATTTTTAAATGAATTTTCCTATAGGGTCCAATATTTAACACAGGTCGGTGTGGCAGCAATCTTGGTTGACAATCCGGGTGATCGGACATATTTCTAAAGAGGACCTCATAAGGACCAATGCTGTCAAGTCTGGCTCCAATATGTCAAGTGGTTTCAGACAAGAAGATTTTTCAATGAATTTTTCCATAGGGCCCTATGTTAAACTAAGTTTGAGTGTGGCGGCCATCTTGGTTGACAGTCTGGGTCATTACACAAAATTCTGACAGAGGACCATCTAAGGACCATTGCTACCAAGTCTAATTCTAATTGGCTTAGTGGTTTCAGACGAGAAGATTTTTGAGTGAATTTCCCATAGGGTCCTATGTTAAACTAAGATCTGCTGTGGCGGCCATCTTGGTTCACACTCCACAAAATCGGACACATTCTGAAAGAGGACCTCCTAAGGACCAATGCTGCCAAGTCTGGCTCCAATATGTCAAGTGGTTTAAGACAAGAAGATTTTTCAATGAATTTTCCCATAGGGCCCTATGTTAAACTAAGTTGGGCTGTGGCGGCCATCTTGGTTAACAGTCCGGTCATTGGACATATTTCTGAAAGAGAACCTCCTAAGAACTATTACTGCCAACTTTGGTTGCAACTGGACTTGTAGTTTCATATAAGAAGATTTTTGAAAGTCACCCCCTTTTTTTCTATTTTTAGTAACAGCAGCCATCTCGGTTGGAAGTCGGGGATGCCACACATAATTTTGGAAGGGGGCCACCCAAGGACCATTCCACCAAAGTTTGGTCTCATTTGGCCAAGTTGTTTGAGAGGAAAAGATCTTTAAAGGAAAGTTTACGCTGGATGCAGTCTTTAAAGGGCAAAAACTCCTATAAGGGGTCAATCAACGATTTTTGTCATGTTGACTTAGAGTGCACACAACAGTTTTTCTTAGAACTTTTCATGACGTCATAAATTGAAGGGACATACTCAAAAGATTGATAGCTGGACAATTGGCTGTATCATATACCCATAGACAACCATATATCAAATAAAACATTTCTTCAAGCTTTCACTGTGTATATGTATTTTTAAGGAATTCCTTTCCAAATTCTTACCATTACAGCAAGATAACTGACAAAAAATAGGCCTCCCCCCTTCAAATATTTCAAAAACAGACCAACCTCAGAGCATCCTAGCAAAGATTCCTGCGCAATTTAGAGAACTGAGTATATGTGTTTTCCAAAGTACACATTCAACTGGTTTCAGCACATGTAGTTTCAGGGTACATTCGCCGCCTTTTAAAATTGCTACATGAAGTGGTATAAAAATGTGTTTTCACCTACACTATTTTTGGATGTTTTCAGAGTAGTCTCCCATTAATAAAACTTTTCTGAAAATAATTACTTTTTTACATTTCATGCATTTTTTTAAACTTAAAATAAAGCCAAGACTCTAATTTAAATAATGAAACCAAAAAACAATCAGAAATCAATATCTAGAACTTATAAATAGAGGGAATTCCATACCTATGACATCATATATCTAGGGGAAAATCACTGGAATTTTATACGAAACTGTTGTTTGCATTCTTAAATATGTAGTTCTTACTTTGTTGAACATTTTTTCTGTTTACAATTTGTCTTTATCTATAATAATATTCAAGATATTAACCTAAAACTGCAAAATTTCTTTAAAATTAACAATTCAGGGGCAATAACCCAACAAAGGGATGACCGATTCGTCTGAAAATTTCATGACAGGTAGATCTTGACCTGATGAACATTTTTACCCCATGTCAGTTTTGCTCTAATTGCTTTAGTTTTTGAGATATAAGACAAAAACTGCAGTTTACCCCTATGTTCTATTTTTAGCCATGTCGGCCATGTTGGTTGGCAGGCGGGGTCATCGGACATATTTTTTAAACTAGATACCCTAATGCTTGTGGCCAAGTTTAGTTCAATTTGGCCCAGTAGTTTCAGAGGAGAAGATTTTTGTAAAAGTTAACGGACGACGACGGACGACGGATGCCAAGTGATGAGAAAAGCTTACTTGACCCTTTGGGTCAGGTGAGCTAAAAAATTAACTCGGCAAATATCGAAAAACCCAGCCAATACAGATTTGTTGCTGTCAATTAATAATATCTTTATGAATTAACTTTTCATAAACATTGCATAGAATTATCTTTTAAATATAGTCTGTGAAATTGAACCACAATTCTCTAAGAGCTCAAGGCAGGGATCATATAATACTAAGTTCCTGCTCAAGGGAATCTTATGCACGAACGTGAAGTTACGAAAGTATACTTTTTGTAAAGAATGAAAAAAAAATCATCTATTTTCTAGTTAAACTTTTAGAGACAAGTAAAATGAATGGTCACAAGTGGGGTAAAAAATGAATAGTTAAAAAAAATCAAGTAGCTTTTTGCACAATCGTCCAAAAGTGCGATGTCCGTATAGATTTGCATGTGTGAAACTCCCCGGATGTCGGCCAATACGGGAAAACTCGGCCACTACAGACCGGAAGTTCGTATTGGCCGAGTTTTTCTGTATTGGCCTTGTTCGATTATCTGTATTGTATAGACAGATTAACTGTTATTTAAGCAAAAAACACAGTAGTTAATTAATAAATTTAAATAAAATGTAAACATTTCGGGGGTTTTCTTATGTGTTCAAACTAAAATATAGAATAAATTGACTCATCTTACACATGTATATTGGCCGGGTTTAAGTCGGCTAACACAGCAAAAAAAAACTGTATTGGCCGAAGTAATGATTCTGTATTAAAAGAACAGTTTTAGTCGTTTTTTTTTGTTTAGTTGGGGTTTTACGCCGTTTTCAGCACATTTGGCCATTTTGCGGCGGCCAGTTGTTATTGGTGGAGGAAGCCAGAGTACCCGGAGAGAACAACTGACCTTCGGTAGGAAAATTTGCAATCCTTGTCCATATCAATCAGAGTCGAAAACACCCCGTCAAAGGTGAGATTCGAACTCACAACCCCAGTGTTGACAGGCTAGTGAACTTTAGTAGTCATAACAAACTACCTAGACCACTCGGCCACCGAGGCCCCAAGTTTTAGTTGTATTGAAGCCAATAATACACTATAGTTAATTAATATTTTTTATTACATTTTTTTTCTGCTGTGTTAATGTGCTTTCATGATGTTAATCCAAGTTCTGTTCCTTTCAAATAAGGCATGCTGGATTTTGGAATTTTTGGATTTTGTTTGGATTACACTGACACTTTACTCTATAGCAAAAACATTTTCAGTTTTTACTGCTTGTTAATAAAAAGAATGCATAGAACTAAATTTATTATCCTGAATTTTAATGTTAACAATTTCTTAAATTTCATATACTGTAAATTTGGAAATTATTGCGATGTTTTTATTATTGCGAAAAATGCGACAGGGTTCTAATCGCAATAATTTAAACTTGCTTTTTGGAATTGTTTATATGAATGAAGCGTGATTTTTCTCATTATTGCAAAAATTAAAATCGCATTTTGGTCTAAATGGACAAAATCGCAATAATAAATGCATGCAATAATTTCTGAATTGACAGTACTTCATTTTTAGTGTGTACAAAGTGTCTTTCTTTACAGCAAAGTTGCTTTTCCAATACGTATAGGCCCCCAGGATCCTGTATCTCTAACCTGAATTTTATTTAGATTATTATTTGGTGTCCATGGACACTATTAAAGAGAAATATATAATGTCCATGTTTATCAAAATTAATTGTCAATTATCTGGAATTTCGAATCAGTATCAAGGTAACAACATTTTTCCAAATGAGCAGGATCAATGGGGTAAAATGAATCTTAGGTATTACCAGATTGAATCATAAGCATTTAGTCATAATGACTGATGTTTTCATTTACATTAATAATGTTTATCACATCGTCACTGTATTACATTCCTTTAATCCGTACCATGTTCTCTCCTGAATACATATTGTATTTTTTGGATTATCTGTTTAAAGGCAGAAGAGGTAAGCACTTTTCATGAATTGAAGAGAAAAACTTTTTAGCTTTATGACACCTTCTTATGTCAATAATAAATGAATAAATATGTAAGCATTACTGATTTGATTTCCAAAACCTTTGCATAGTTATTTCAGAATTGTTGTACCTTTGACTACCAGAAAATATATCTACCATTTTTAAACGATGATCAGATATGCACATTATCTAGGGCAAGGGATTTATCATAAACACTGATATTACGCAGTTTATTTTTCACCTGATCGGACAGAGCTCACTTTGGTTGAATAAATACATGCCAGTCAAATTCATAACGGATGACTTGGATGTCAGGTTATCCAACAGATTTTGGATATCTAGTTAAATGACCAGTTAAACATCTTGTCAATTACCTATTCAAATGTAGCACTTTGAATATTAATCATGTTTCAACAACTATTTTTCATGTATAACATACAAAACTATTTAAAACGGAAATTATCAGATTGAAACAAAATTTTTTTTATAGCATATTCGCATATAAAACACCTAGGATTTTCTTTAATACATGACTGTATTCGATTAAAGGTATTATGATGAACATACCCAAAATGATTTAAACAGGCTTCATGCAAATTAAATGGTAAAAATTGCCCGATAAATTTTATCCTTCACTTGCATTTGGACTATCAGTGACCAACAAATAGCCATAATAAAGCCAAGTGTGCTGAAAATGGTGTAAAACACTAATAAATAATCAATCCAAACACTTACATATAGTTTTAGCTTTTAATATGTACATCAGGATAATTTTTTTTAACAAATTGAAAACATTTAAATAATATTTTACTTACATTTCGATATTCTATCCAACAGCTGAGTTGAGGAAATCTCATCATTATAAACCTGATGTTTATAGTTTCTGTTGAAGTAATATTCATTGTATCTTCTGAAGGTGGATCTGTAACATAAATCAGTATTTTTAATTTTTTTTTACATTAATTGTTTTAAGGTATGAGGTACCTACATTGTAATTGGACTAGATTTCAGTATTTTTTTTGCATGTAGAACGGCATCTTAATATCAAAGAACTGTGGACACACTAAATGTCTCGCCTGATTATATGCACAGGATAATGATTGTCTGTCAATTGACATGGTAACTAAAAGGGAAATATATTAAAAGAAATAGTAATGAAAACAAGAGGCTCCTAAGAGCCTGAATCGCTTATCTGTTATCTTTTGTGTACTAGTAGATCTTGCATCAATGACTATTTTTGCTATTTAATGTATACAGTCACAATTTTCTCCTTAATATTGACCTGTACAGCTAAAATATAGAATCCTGAACCAAAATAGATATGGTTGCTAGGGACTTTTTCATTGGTTGCTATGGACTTTTTTCAATGGCATTGACTCCTGACCTTTGTTTTTGACTTGTACAGGTAAATTATAAAGTCCTTAACCTAAATATATATATGGTTGCTAGGGACTTTTTCATTGGTTGCTATGAAATTTTTCAATGACCTTGACCCTTGACGCTCCATTTTACTTGTACTGCTACCATTCAATTTATTTCAAGTAACGCCTTAAACATCTGTGACAATGTCAGACAATTATTTTCTGTTTACATGTTGTTATGATATTGTATTATTATATTTATTTTGTTATGATATTGTAATTATTATGTTTATTTATCTTGGCCTAATTTGTTTTGCGTAGCCTTATAACATGTATAATATGTTTACATAATACTTATAGTTGTTTACCAAATAATGTTATAACTGCGCAGTTTAGAAATCACTGGAACAATAATAGATACTGATGGAATGACTAGGACTTTCTATTTGGTTTACATAATAATTCTGGTGTGATTCGAACTTCTACCGTATTCCAGAAGTTTCCGTTCTACAGTATATATACGGACAAGAAAGTTAGACTTTCAGATCAGAACGTATTGGACCAGACATTCTTGGGTTCTCAGCTGTTGGATTTATTTACGTTTCACACATCATCCTTGACACACATTTATTTGCGTTACATCATACTAGATTGTGACGGATTGGATATAATATTCCGTTTGGATTCCCGCAACAGTGACGAGAAGAATTCCGGATTAGGAAAAGACGGAGGATTTTGAACAGTTAAGTTGACATTTTATTTTGTGTAATATTATTTTGTAAACTTGTATATAATAAATCTTGTTAAATTTTATTATTGATTTGTGTCTTTTGTTGGCTACAATTTAAAAAGGTGATTTCGGCCGTAACAGAAATTGGGGGCTCGTCTCGGGATAACGTTAATATCTTATTAAATTTTTTCAGTATTTTTATTAGAATTAGCCAACAAAATTCTACAAAATGGCATTTGATGCTGGTAAATTTTTGAAAACGCCAGACCTGGAAGTGTTTGATAAATTAAAGAAAGAAGAATTAGTGTTGCTTGCTAAACATTTAAAAATAGATTTTAGAGTATCTATGAGAAAACAAATTATAAAAAATTTGGTAATAGACAATTTAGTTGACTCAGAAATTTTTGGTGAAGAGGCTCTTGACCTCAAGGTCGAACATGTTGATGCTTTCAAATTAAAACAGCTTGAATTAGAACATGAACTTAAATTAAAACAATTAGAAAAAGAAGATGAATTTAAATTAAAACAATTACAGGCAGAACTTGAAATGAGGGAAAGGTT
This sequence comes from Mytilisepta virgata, assembly GCA_028015205.1. Taxonomy (NCBI): domain Eukaryota; kingdom Metazoa; phylum Mollusca; class Bivalvia; order Mytilida; family Mytilidae; genus Mytilisepta; species Mytilisepta virgata. The sequence continues at coordinate 27,072,605 of CM051513.1, forward strand.
AGAGATGGAGAAAATAAAAATGGAAATAGTCAAAGTAGAAAGCAACACTAAATATGAGTCAAAATCAGAACATTTTGATGCAGCAAAAAATATACGTTTGGTTCCTAAATTTTGTGAAAAAACAGTTGATAAATTTTTTCCACAATTTGAGAAAATTGCTCAAAATTTGAAATGGCCAAAACCTTATTGGACTACAATGCTGCAAAGTGTTTTTGTGGGCAAGACCGCTGAAATTTACTCAGCACTTTCTTCAGAAAAAAGTTCTGATCATGACACTGTTAAACAGGAAGTTTTGAAAGCTTATGAGCTAGTGCCAGAAGCATATAGAAAGAAATTTAGGTCTTATAAAAAGTTTGAATCACAAACCTATGTTGAATTTGCTAGGGAAAAGGAAGATCTATTTGATAAATGGCTTACGTCAAAGAAAATAGATAACAATTTTGATAAATTAAGACAATTAATGTTATTAGAAGAGTTCAAGCAGTGTGTTAATTTAGACTTAAAAACACATTTAGATGACAAAACTGTTGAGACATTGCAAGATGCAGCTGTTGTTTCTGAAAATTATACCCTTTCACATAAAAGAAGTTTTAAAAGTCAACATTTTAATACTTCAAGCGGAAATTACAAAAATCAAAGCACTGAGCGTACTGATATTAAGCCTGTTGCACAGAATAAGAGTCCGTCTAGTTATAATATGTCTGGTCCAAAATTTGATACTTTTGAGAAGAAGTCACTAACTTGCGCTTATTGTAAGAAAAATGGTCACCTGATGGCTGATTGTTTTAGACTCCAGAAGAAGAATGAAAGAGATCATAAGCCCAAGTCCAGTGCTTGTACGACACCCGTTGTTACCAATAAGTTGGAATGTCCTGCGAGTCAGGCTTTTAAGTCCAGTTTTTGTGATTACATGGAGGATTATAAGCCCTTTATGTCTGATGGGTTTGTTTCTATTGTTAATAATACTACTCCTCAGCCTATTAAGATTTTACGGGACACTGGAGCTTCTCAGTCTTTGTTGTTAGAAGGTGTGTTGCCTTTGTCCGAGAAGACGTCCGTTGGTTCCTCCGTTTTGTTACGAGGTGTGGAGTTAGGTTGTATAGATGTTCCCCTCCATCGTATTTATTTGAAGTCAGATTTAATTACTGGACCAGTTGTTGTGGGTGTTCGTCCTACACTCCCTGTTGAGGGTGTTTCATTATTGCTAGGAAATGGTCTAGCTATGAACAAAGTGGTTGCTGAACCAATTGTTACAAGTGAACCGGTGGTGGATGTTAAATCACCTGAAGATGATGAACTGTATCCAGCTTGTGTTGTTACTAGGGCGATGGCAAGAAAACAACAAGACGAGGATTTACAAGAAGGCCCGTATGATTATATGGACCTTTCTGACTCTTTCTTTGCCTACATTGAAGGTCCCGGTAGCTCAGAAAAGGCCATAAGACCACCTGGTACTAACAAGCATGTAATTATGCCATGGCCAGACGTGAACAGCCATTCGTTAGAAAAAAGAACATTAAGGGAAGAACAAAATAAAGACCCTGAGGTTCTTCAGCTCTGCAAGAGGGCTCTACCCCAAGAAGAAGCAGACAAAGTGGCCGAATGTTACTACCATCAAGACAGCATTTTAATGAGGAAGTGGAGGCCCCCTGATGCTATCCCAGAGGAGGAATGGAGAGTGGTCTACCAAGTGGTGGTGCCTAAAGTCTATAGGCAAGAAATTATTGGTCTTGCTCATGACACCCCCTTGGCTGGACATTTAGGTATAAGGAAGACTTGCCTTAAGATCTTGCAACATTTCTACTGGCCCAGACTTAGAAATGATGTCGCAGAATACTGCAAATCACGCCATATATGCCAGGTTGTTGGCAAGCCCAACCAGAAAATACCACCAGCACCACTTCTGCCAATTCCAGCCTTTGAAGAACCTTTCAGCCGAGTGCTTATTGATTGCGTTGGACCTTTACCAAAGACCAAGACTGGAAATGCTTATTTACTGACGATCATGTGTATATACACTCGCTTTCCTGAGGCTATTCCCTTAAGGAATATCAAGACACCAACTATTGTCAAAGCTCTTATAAAATTTTTCACATTAGTAGGACTTCCTAAGTCTATACAGTCCGACCAGGGTTCAAATTTTATGTCAGGTTTATTTCAGCAGGTCGTTTACCAGCTAGGGATTGCTCAATATAGATCAAGTGCTTATCATCCAGAATCTCAAGGTGCATTAGAACATTTTCATCAAAAATTGAAGAACATGATTAGAACTTTTTGTCTTCAATTTGACAGGGACTGGGATAATGGTGTTCACTTTCTACGGTTCGAGAGGCTGTTCAAGAATCCCTTGGTTTTAGCCCCTTTGAGTTAGTGTTTGGTCATACTGTAAGGAGACCTTTGAAATTGGTTAAGGAAAAATGGCTTACTGAACACACTGACTTGAATCTTCTAGACTATGTATCTAGATTTAAAGAAAAATTGTATACTGCTTGTCAAATTGCTCAGAAAAACTTAAAAACTGTAAAGAATAAGATGAAAATATGGTATGATAAAGATGCCAGGGAAAGAGTTTTTGAGCGTCTTGATAAGGTACTTGTACTTTTGCCAGTCCCTGGGCATCCTTTACAGGCTAAATACTGTGGTCCTTATACAATCGAGAGTAAAATCAATGATTTGAATTATATTGTAAAAACTCCAGGTCGGCGTAAAAAAAATAGAGTGTGTCACATTAATATGTTAAAACCATATTTTGAGCGTACTAATGAAGATGAAAGTAAGCCAGTTGCCACTTTAGCCATGGTTAAATCAGAGAACGATCATGACAAACCAGACATAATTGAACCATCTTTTGATTCCAAGACTATGGAACAAACTCTTAGATTGAAAAATTCAGAAATTTTGTCAAATTTAGACTCAAAACTTGCACATCTGACTTTCGATCGCAGAGAAAAATTGAAAACTTTGGTATTTTCTTTTAAAAATCTTTTTCCAGATGTGCCAAATAAAACCACTGCTGTTTGTCATGATGTTGATGTAGGCGATGCTTCTCCAATTAAGCAACATCATTACCAGCTCAATCCACGTAAACTTGATTTTATGAGACAAGAAATTAAATGTATGCTTTATCTAGATTTTATTAAAACACTGTATACATACTATATATTTTGGTATATATTGTTCATGCGAAGTTCTCGTTACCCTCCAACTTCTTTTAAGGGGGGTGGTGTTATGATATTGTATTATTATATTTATTTTGTTATGATATTGTAATTATTATGTTTATTTATCTTGGCTTAATTTGTTTTGCGTAGCCTTATAACATGTATAATATGTTTACATAATACTTATAGTTGTTTACCAAATAATGTTATAACTGCGCAGTTTAGAAATCACTGGAACAATAATAGATACTGATGGAATGACTAGGACTTTCTATTTGACTTACGTAATAATTCTGGTGTGATTCGAACTTCTACCGTATTCCAGAAGTTTCCATTCTACAGTATATATACGGACAAGAAAGTTGGACTTTCAGATCAGAACGTATTGGACCAGACATTCTTGTGTTCTCAGCTGTTGGATTTATTTACATTTCACACATCATCCTTGACATACTTTTACTTGTGTTACATCATACTAGATTGTGACGGATTGGATATAATATTCCGTTTGGATTACCGCAACAGTGACGAGAAGAATTCCGGATTAGGAAAAGACGAAGGATTTTGAACAGTTAAGTTGACATTTTATTTTGTGTAATATTATTTTGTAAACTTGTATATAATAAATCTTGTTAAATTTTATTATTGATTTGTGTCTTTTGTTGGCTACAGTTTAAAAAGGTGATTTCGGCCGTAACAATGTAAATAATCTTTCAAGGGCAAAAACTCCTATAAGGGGTCAATTGACGATTTTGGTCATGTTGACTTATTTGTAGATCTTACTTTGCTGAACATTTTTGTTGTTTACAGTTTGTCTTTATCTATTATTATATTCAAGATAGCAACCTAAAACTGCAAAATTTCCTTAAAATTAACAATTAAGGGACAATAACCCAACAAAGGTGTCCGATTCATCTGAAAATTTCATGGCTGGTAGATCTTGACCAGTTGAAAATTTTAACCCCGTCAGTTTTGCTCTAAATGCTTTGGTTTTTGAGATATAAGCCAAAAACTGCATTTGACCCCTATGTTCTAATTTTAGCAACAGTGGCCATGTTTGTTGATAGATCAAATCTTCAGATATAATTTATAAACTAGATAGTGACCCTAAGGAACATTTAGTTAAAGTTTGCCCAGTAGTTTCAGAGGAGAAGTAGTCTCAAGTTTGGGCCAGGTGAGCTAAAAATGAAAAATATGGAATTCCATAGAAAATTTGATTTTGTGAATGGAATTCCATTGGAAAATTTGATTTTGTAAATGGATTCCATCTCTCATTTCTTTTAGATTTTCCATGTAATTTCATGGTGAGATGGAACATATTTCCATGGATTTCCCTGGAAAAGACATCTTTGACATGGAAAAGAGTATGGAACACTAACTTAGAATTTTTTTTGAGATTGAAATCGGGATGGAAACTTCACTTAAGCTTTTTTTTACATGGAAATGTAAATGGATTAAACTGGACTTGGAAATTTTTGGGATGGAAAAGTGAATCGAAACAGTTCCCATACGGAAATAACTAACATTAACTTATACTTGACTTATACGTAACTTCTAAATGGCCTGTAAGTGACTTATTCATCAAGGTTTTCACTAGGTTAGTGAACTATCAATCTTTATAAGCATAAGTGAAATTATAATTGAAATACATTGTATTATATAAGCTTATAAATGGCTTATCCTTTCACTTATACCACTTTCATATGATTCTGTATCACTGATAATTAAGCGTTATAAGTGGCCTATAAGTGAATAAGACTGCAGTTTATTACTACCAGATCTGTGGTATAAGTCAAACTATAAGTTTGGACGTAGAAAATTTGACTGTTGTTGGACTTAGAAAATTGTTTGTTCAAACATGTCACAGAAAACGATCTGCTGTCTGAAAACCTCGCTTCATATAACAGTTGTTTTTGTAAATTTTTGCTGAACATTTTTGCTTTTACAGTTTGCCTTTATCTATAATAATATTCAAGTTAATGACCTAAAACAGCAAAATTTCCATAATATTAAAAATTCAGGGGCAATAACCAAACAAAAGGTTGACTGATTTGTCTGAAAATTTCATGGCAGGTAGATCTTCACCTGATGAACATTTAACCACAGTCAGTTTAATTGCTCTAACTGCTTCAGTTATTGATATATATAAGCCAAAGACTTCAGTTTACAACCTATGTTCTATATTTAGCCATGGCGACCATGTTTCTTGACGGTTAAGAAAATAAAACATAAATTTCATATTAAATACCCTAAGAATCATTCCACTTAAGTTTGGCTGAAAATGGTTCAGTGGTTTCAGAGGAGAAGATCTTTGAAAAAGTTTACAACGGATGGACACCAAGTGATAGCAAAAGCTCACATGTCCTTTTAAAATGGCAAATAATACATATATCTTTTGTACTTGTCTATCAAATGATCATTCACACATCAAAAACATTTCAATTGACTTAATTGGAAGTTTCTGACCAGAAGATCTTTGTACAAAATGTCTCATGAGGTCCAATCTTAAACTAACTTGAGTTTCTGATCGGCAAAAAAAACATATCTTTTGTAGAGGTTCATCTAATGCTTGTTCTTACATAAACATATCTCAATTGGCTTGGTAGTTTCTGACAAGAAGACCTTTGTAGAAATTTCCCGTAGGGTTCAATGTTAAACAAGTCTGGCTGTGGCAGCCGTATTGAATTTCCGATCGGCACATAAAACATAATTTTTTAGTGGTCTATCAAATGACAATTCATACATCAAAAACATTTCGATTGGCTCGGTAGTTTCTGATAAGAAGACCTTTGTACTAATTTCCCCATAGGGGCCAATGTTAAATTAATTTCGGCTGTGGTGATCATCTTGAATTTCCGATTGGCACACACAAAAAAAAAAAAAAACAACTGTTAAAGAGGTTCATCCGATGCTTGTTCATACGTAAAAAACATTTCAATTGCTGAATTGGCTTACTAGTTTCTGACATAAATTTTCCAAGAGGGTTCAATGTTAAACTTGCTGTTGCTGTTGCGACCATCTTGAATTTCTGATCGGCACAAAAAAAGGAAATTTTGCAGAGGTCCACCCAAGGACCATTCTTGCAAAATCAACTCAATTGGCTTTGCAGTTTCTGGCAACAAATGCTTTAAAGATGAGTCCAATCAGAAAAAATTATCTGGCCCTGGTAGCCATGTTGAATATCCAATCGGCACAAAAACATACCTTTTGTACAGAACCAAATTTCAAATTTAAACATTCCTGCCAGGTTTGGTTCCATTTAGACTGGTGGTTTCAGAGAAGATGAAAACATGAAATGTGGACGGAAGACGGACGCAAAGTAATGGTAAAAGCTCACATGGCATTTTAGGCCTGGTGAGCTAAAAATGAAAGAGGATTTTAGATTACAAAAAAAAGTTTGACAGACTAACAGATTAACATACAGGGGGAATAAACAATATCCCCAAACACTTTTCAAAATAATGATATTTATCCTGATTTAGAGTAATTTCTCGCAATTTGATTGGCTGATATTGTCCTAATAAATTTCAGTGCAATTTTTTATTAAGTCAATTCGAATTATCTCCCTTATACCATTGACTTAATAAAAAAAAACTTGTGATAAATTCACCATCCTGATATGGAAAAAAAACAGTAAATAAGTGGTGTCATAAAAAAAATCAGGATAAATTCGTTACACAGTGTGCAATTGTCCTAATACGGAATTTATCATGGAAAAAAAACAATAAATAAGTGGTCTGATAACAAAATCAGGATAAATTCGTTACACAGTGTGCAATTGTCCTAATACGGAATTTATCGGGTCAATAAATTCCCGTATTAGGACAATTGCACACTGTGTAACTAATAATATTACATGGCATAATCAAAAATCCACAGCACAAAAAACTGACATAATCTAAATAATTAATACACAATGATTTTATTGAGAAATCTAATTGGTCTCTTTGCGGTCAAATGATATTCTGTTTATATTGATATTGTTTGATTAATAAACTGTTGACACAGAAATATGTCTTGTCTGTTGGCAGAAAATAATAAAAAAAAAAAAAAAACAATCTGAAGGACAGTGACACTGCTTAGTCTAAATTTCCTATGCCTTATTGTTGTTTTGAGTCTTAAAAAGGTTTTCTGATACTGCACTAACCGTCATGCTGATACTGCACTAACATGTAATAAATTTACTTCAAATCTACCATTGTATGTTAAACTATGTTCCTGCTGTCAGTCATGATGTTTGTCGCATTCGAACGAAATGAGCAATCCCTCTAAAGGACCTTCCATACATCTGGTAGCCATGTTTTATGGCGGATCGGAAAAATTTCGGCAATCTTAGTAAAGGACCTTCCATACATCATTCCTGTAAAGTTTGGTTAAATTTGCTCCATTGGTTTTAGAGATGATCAATGCGAAAGTTTACGGACGACGGACGGATGCCAAGTGATGGTAAAAGCTCACATGGCCTTTGGGCTTTGAATTCAAAACCATAAAGAATTAGAAAATTTCTGGAGTAGGATTTAAAACTTTTGTGAAATATTAAAATGTTGAAAATTTGACAAAGAAAGGACAATAACTCCAAGATGGGTATTCAGATTTATTACAAAATTAGAGGGTATGTAGATCTTGACATGCTGAACATTTTGACAGTGAAAACTTAATCTCTATCTCTAATACTTTTTGAAATATAAGATGAAATATATTAATTTTTTGGAAAATTTGATAAAAAAAGGCAATAACTCCAAGATGGGTAATCATATTTACTTCAAAATTAGAGGATATGTAGATCTTGACATGCTGAACATAATTGCAATTTAAACTTAACTTCTATCTCTTATAGTGAATGAAATATAAGGCAAAATATATTAAAATGTTGAAAATTTGACAAAGAAAGGGCAATAACTCCAAGATGGGTATTTTGATTTATAACAAAATTAGAGGGTATGTTAATTTTGACATGCTGAACATGTTTGCAATAAAACTTAACCTCTATCTCTAATACTTTTCAAAATATAAGACAAAATGTATAAAAAATTTGAAAATTTCACAAAAAAAGGGCAATAACTCCAAGATGGGTATTCCAATTAACTTCAAAATTGCAGAAGTCCAGTCAATCTAGCATAAATTTGACCCTAACTTTAAAGTAATTGCAAAAGAAGATTTTTAAGTTTTAATCTTTAGCATTATACCCCAAATATACACAGAAAAAAGTCCATCAAAATCTAACTTGAGGAAGATTAAAAAATCACGATTTTAAAATCCTATGGACATTTGCATTGAAAATGGGAGATAACTCTGCAAAAAAGGCAGAAATATCAATAAAAATTGATACAAAATTATAACTTTACCGCTACTATTCAGCAGAATGTATTGATTCTTGATATTTTAGCCATCTTTAAAGTATAACAAACAACTCTAAAGTTTTTTTCATATCTTTTATCAAGCTACAACCTAGATTTCGTAATTCATTAGTTGACAATTTATTAAATTTTTCAACTTGTCAAGGTAACGAATCTCAAATTTAATAAAAATAATTAAGCATATATTCTTCTTTTTGTGGTTTAAAGTTTCCTTAAACAAGGTAGATGTTGATCAAATATAATTTACAGATATAAACAATACCAAATTTTCACATTATTTTTTCAAAATGGTCACAAAGCCACAAATTTGCAATTTCTTTAATGAAAAATGTGCAAAAAAAAATAAAAATACCCATAACATTTCGGTTTTGTACATTTCATGAGCAGAAGATTATATAATATAGTCAAATACGAACTTATAACCCCATCAAAGTATCATACTATACATGAATTTTAAGAAAATCAACCAAAAAGTGACAAAAAAAAAGACTCATTTTTGCAGAGTTATCTCCCCTTTCCAATGGCTGATTTTGAGTTTTCCTCAAGTTAGATTTTATGAGACTTTTTGCTGTGTATATTTGGGGCTTAATGCTATAGATAAGAACTAAAACATTTTCAGTTGCAATTAGTTTGAGGTTAAAACTTAGTCTGACTGGACTACAGGGTAGGTAGATCTTGCCATGTTGATAATTTTTACCCCAAGTCAAATTTTCGATATCTGTACTGGTTTTTGAGTTATTAACCAAAACCAGCAATTTACCCCTATGTTCTATATATAGTAACAGCGGCCATGTTATTTGGTCCTTGGACTCATCGGATACAATTTTGAAACCCTGGTGCCCTGGTGATGATTCAGACCAAGCTTGGTTCATATTGGGCCGGCAGTTTCAGAGGAGAAGATTTTTTAAAAGGTTACGATGGACGATGAACGGACGCCAAGTGATGGCAATAGCTCACATGACCTTTTGGGTGAGCTAATAATTAATCATTGAAAAAATTTGGAGACATTTATACTATTCCAATTAGGAATTATGTTGAACGGATATCTTTAACCAGAAATTCAACTAAAGGATAAGCTGAATGGTTGATTAAACATGTTAAAAACCATCACAATCCATGAATATCTAGAACTGTGAGTGACCTCACTGAGTGATACCCCATTTGCAATACTAGGAGTTTACGCTTACAAACTTCAAACCCATAGGTTGGATTATATCCCTTTGCAAGCATCTGGCGATAATCGTCTTCTTTCATGTATATCTACATATGCTGCCCAACATTCATATAACGTTTCATCAAAATGCATTGAACAGTTTAGGAGGGGTTGCACTTACAAGCTTTAAACATGTAAAACCTTTAAGATGAATTATCTCCCTTTGCAAGCATCTGATGATAATTATATTGCTTCATACACATCTAGATATGATGCCCAACCTTCATATAAAGTTTCATCAAAATCTATTGAACTGTTTAAGAGGAGTTGCACTTACAATGTTCAGGGAAAGACAGACAGACGGACGGACGGACATTCCTGTATACCCCCCCCCCAAAAAAAAAGAAAGAAAAAAAAAAAAAAACCACTGAAAAACTGTGTTTGCACGGGGTATAATAATTGGTCCATTCAAACCATTTTCACTTATTCAGTAATTCACTAAAATAACCCATGTAATTGTTAAGTCATAACACGTAATAAAGTTCAATATTTTGTTCTAAAACAGGTAAAACAAAAGGCTAACAACAGTTAAACTATCATACAACATAACATATCCTACAGTGTAACAGTAAACAGTCACTTTCTGAATTATGAATCATCAGAGATACAATTCTTTGATACCAATTTTGATGCACAAGATGTGATTTACGACTCGTCAGTTGTACTCAAGGCCTAAAATATTGAAATCCAAAACAATAATCCATAAGGTTGAAGAACAATTCAAAATTTCCATAATTACCAAAAGGGGTTATGCCAAAACATTTTAATGACATAGCCACACAAGAGGGAGATACTCCTTAGGTTTTGCAAAATTTTACATTTTTGTAACAGTATATTCTAAGTATCAGATTTGGGTTAGTATCAAAATACTAGCAACTGAGCTGGGGATATCCTTGGGGACTTGGAGTCCACCAGCAGTGGAATATCGACTCCAATGGTAAAAATACAATTATTTCATACCAATTTTGATGCACAAGATAAGCACATTTCATCGATTTAAATCACATCAGTTGTATTCAAGGCTTAAAATGTTGAAATCCAATACAATAATCCAAAAGGTTGAAGAGCAATTCAAAATCACCAAAATGACCAAAAGGGGTTATGGCCAAACCACCAAAGGACAGTTCACTGCACAAGGGAGATACTCTAATGAAAAGAGGTCATGTAAAACAAAGAATTAACACACATAATTAAAATGATTAAAAAAAAATTGTATATTTGTTCTGTGTTTACAAAAGATAGTAGCAGAAAGTGGCATCTAAAACATCGCACATGCATGTAAATAAATCAGAGGCTCCAAGCCTGTATCGCTCTCATGATATTTCCATTTGTTCATCAATAAGGGACCTTGAGATTAACATCCATGCCATATTTGGTTTCAATCCATTAAGATATTTTCAAGAAGAAGCCGTCTGTATGTACTTTTCTTAAAGTCCTATGTTAAACTAAGTCTTCCGCAGAAGGTCATAATGGATGACAGATCGCGATCGACATCAATGGAATAACACTTGGCCAGAACGTCATAAGGAACATTCATGCTATGTTTCGTTTCAATCCATTCAGTGGTTCCCTAGATGAAGATTTTTGTATGAAATTTCCCGTAGGAGCAATCGGAATAAGTATAACGGACCGTGCAATGCCCAAGTTTTTTTTAGAATTGCCCACCAACTATCCTATCCACGTCGGATGGTTATTGACATCGTTGAACGTGGGCATCCTTTATCTGGTGAAACTTCGACCACAAAAATCTCGTGTAAAAACTGGCGGGAAAATATACAAGGGTGTGATGCAGACAGACCAAGAAGGAATGAAATGGATAAAAGCTAGATTTTCAATAGTTTTGTTGTATTTGTATTTGAGGAAAATTCCCAGCACATGAAACGTTACATTTTGTAAACAGACAGTGAAATTTGATTTCATCTTAGAACGTAATAAAGGTTAATCAATGACATTTATTCCGTTATGTACAAAATGTATTAGTATAGGAAGCATATACAATGTTGTTATCATTACATTTTTTCAAAAGATAATATATTTAAGAGCCAAATACATATACGTGCAATTTGACTATATGCATTAAGAAAAAATGTACTAAAGACCAAACAAAAAAAACAAAAAAAACTAGAAATACTGTGAGCAAAGCTCACTACTTGATACCCCCGCTTTACATAAGAATCATGAAAAGAAATCACAATGAATAACAAAGTCCATGTTTTGCTATGTGAGACCCCAAAAATTGGTCAGATCAAAATCTAAAATAGGAGGTGGCATCATGTGATAAAGATTCTCTGAAAGTTTCATCAAATTCCATTTGGTGGTTTAGGAGGAGTTGCGGATGACATACTGGTACCGCCTATCACAAGGAATGGCAAAGTCAATGTTTTGCTATGGGAAACCCAAAAAGTTGGTTAGAGCAAAATCTAAAATAGGAGGTGCACTATGGCATCATGTGATACAGATTCTATGAAAGTCTTATGTAATTCACTTTAGTGGTTTTAGAGGAGTTGCGGATAGCATACTGGTACCCCTATCACAAGGAATGGCAAAGTCCATGTGTTGGTATGGGAAACCCCAAACGTTGGTCAGATCAAAATCTAAAATAGGAGGTGCACAACAGCATCATGTAATAAAGATCCTCTAAAAGTTTCATCAAATTCCATTCGGTGGTTTAGGAGGAGTTGCGGATGGCATCGTGGTACCCCTATCACAATGAATGTCAAGTCCATGTTTTGGTATGGGTAACCCCAAATATTCATCAGATCAAAATCTAAAATAGGAGGTGCACTATGGCATCATGTAATAAAGATCCTCTGAAAGTTTCGTCAAATTCCATACAGTGGTTTAGGAGGAGTTGTGGATGGCATTATGGCTCCCCCTATCACATTGAAAGTCAAAGTACATGTTTTTGTATGGAAAACCCCAAAAATTGGTCCAATCAAATTCTAAAATAGGAGGTCCACAATGCCATCATGGCATGAAGTATATAAGAGCGTTTCAGATTTCCTGATTCCGAATGCATTTTGAAATATCCCCGTATTGGGACTGAACGGGGAAAATTGACGATATAACCTATTTTGTTTTTGGCGAGGATAAGTGAGAAAGAAATTTTATAAATTTAACAAGAGATCCTGACATGTTTTATATGTCTCTGATGTAACGTCATTCCAAAAACATTCAATAACAAATAATAATTTCAAAAAAATGCTCCGCTGGGCGCAGCTAGATACGACCGCAGATGTCGAACCCTGAATAGTTGGGGCAATTATGAACACAACATTCAAGCTTGATACAATACTGAATTTGGATTGTGAATAAATATTTGACACAGCATAGGTTTCTGACACAGAATGAATGTTGTCTAAGAACTTAAAAATTTTTAATTTACCTATTCAAACCATATCAGTATTATTTGTTTTTATATATAAATCAGAAATAACCAATTTAAAATTGGGCACACATATCAATTTCTTGCTATTGCGCAATACTGTGCAATTGAAGATTTCTTGCTATTGCGCAATACTGTACAATTGAAAATTTCTTGAAATATTTGACACATAATAGGTTTCTGACACAGAATAACTGAAATCAAAGAACTTAGAATTGGTCATATGATTTCAATTTATATTCAATTTTTTGCTTCTTGTGCAATACAATATGCTTTGGAGAACTGACCCACCCCCCCCCCCCCCCCCAAAAAAAAAAAAAAAAAAAAAATTACGCCTTTTTTTAGCTTTTGTTCAATACACTATGAAGTTGCACATTGACCCCCCCCCCTCCAAAAAAAAAAAAAAAAAACAATAAGATTTATTGTAACCCCCCCCTTTTTTTGCTAAAAAAAATTGAAATTTTCTTTTTAATTTATGAAATATGAAATGAGAAAAAAATTGCCCCCTCCCCAATTTCTCATTTACCCCCCTTAAATTTTGTTTTCACCCCCCCCCATTTCTTTATACTTTGCAACCATAACAGCCCATTTAAATACACCATAACATATTAAAATAGAAAATGACATCATAGTCATGGATGGCAAATTTTAAATATACATAATTTAAAAGCAGTTTAGATGAGATAAACAAAAAAGCTTCATCAGCACATTTTATATTGGCAAATTTCCAATGGAATTTGTTAATAATAAAGTTTTGATAACAGGGCACACATATCAATTTCTTGCTATTGCGCAATAATGTGCAATTGAAAATTTCTTCAAATATTTGACACATAATAGGTTTCTGACACAGAATAACTGAAATCAAAGAACTTAAAATTGGTCATATGATTTGAATTTATATTCAATTTTTTGCTTCTTGTGCAATACAATATGCTGTGGAGAATTGCCCCCCCCCCCCCAAAAAAATAATTTACCCCTTTTTTAGCTTTAATTTTGGACCCCGATTTGGACCAACTTGAAAACTGGGCCCATAATAAAAAAAACTAAGTACATGTTTAGATTCAGCATATCAAAGAACCCCAAGAATCAATTTTTGTTAAAATCAAACAAAGTTTAATTTTGGACCCTTTGGACCTTAATGTAGACGAATTTGAAAACGGGACCAAAAATTAAGAATCTAAATGCATGGTTAGATTCGGCATATCAAAGAACCCCAATAGTTCAATTTTCGATGAAATCAAACAAAGTTTAATTTTGGACCCCGATTTGGACCAACTTGAAAACTGGGCCCATAATAAAAAAAACTAAGTACATGTTTAGATTCAGCATATAAAAGAACCCAAAGAATTCAATTTTTGTTAAAATCAAACTAAGTTTAATTTTGGACCCTTTGGACCTTAATGTAGACCAATTTGAAAACGGGACCAACAATTAAGAATCTAAATGCACGGTTAGATTCGGCATATCAGAGAACCCCAATAGGTCAATTTTCGATGAAATCAAACAAAGTTTAATTTTGGACCCTTTTGGCCCCTAATTCCTAAACTGTTGGGACCAAAACTCCAAAAATCAATCCCAACCTTCCTTTTATGGTCATAAACCTTGTGTTCAAATTTCATAGATTTCTATTTACTTATACTAAAGTTATTGTGCAAAAACCAAGAAAAATGCTTATTTGGGCCCTTTTTTAGCCCCTAATTCCTAAACTGTTGGGACCAAAACTCCCAAAAACAATCCCAACCTTCCTTTTGTGGTCATGAACCTTTTGTTTAAATTTCATAGATTTCTATTTACTTATACTAGAGTTATTGTGCGAAAACCAAGAAAAATGCTTATTGGGCCCTTTTTTGGCGCCCAATTCTTAAACTGTTGGGACCAAAACTCCCAAAATCAATCCCAACCTTCCTTTTGTGGTCATAAACCTTGTGTTCAAATTTCATAGATTTCTATTAACTTATACTAAAGTTATAGTGTGAAAACCAAATGTCTTCGGACGACGACGCCAACGTCATACCAATATACGACCGCAAAAATTTTGCGGTCATATAAAAACGATTGATAAGTCTTGTTCTTGGATATATATATATTTTCCCGAGTTGCCAGATTGTCGATATTACAACCAAACACTGTTATGGCTACTAATTGTCGCAAATAGCCAAACGATCTTCGTGGATCCAGTATGGAATCGACAAAAACAAATTGGCTCAATTAATAATTATAAAAATAATACATGCGTTTTGTTAATAATCCTTGTGCTCTCTCCTTAACCTTAATTGTTGTTTTATTCCATTTTGCATAAAACAGTGTACCTTTCTAAAATACGAATGTACTGCACACTTCGCATATTTTTTTTCCTTCATATAATTTATATTTAGACATTCTCCGTGAATTCCTGTGTACTTAATATTTCTGAGCATGCTCGAAGAATTGTCCGTGATCTGATTAAAATGCACACCTGCAAACTCCATCTTAAAGGCGAATTTGTTTATAATTATTTAATATAAACAATATTTTATTCATAAATAAGATTGGTCAGCAGGCTAAACCTATATAAACACTAAATAATCATAGCCTAGGCCAGACTTAAAAATATTTCTGTTTGCCCAAACCCTACCCACCAGTCTCAGGTGTGGGTAGGTAGGTAGGGAAATTCTTTTTTTTTTAATTTAAAAGAAAAATAGGAGGTAAAAAATTATTTTACCTTGTAAACGACTTTAAAAATGAAAGACTAAGTTTGGTAATTGTCAGACACATATATATGCCAGGATCTATCTGTACTAAGATCTTTTCTAATAACAATTTGTTCAGTTTTCCACTTCAATGTCCACATTTTTTTTCTCAGTGTTTACATTGTAAATACAAACAGTTTAACTGGGGTTATTTGAATACAAAATTCAAATGCAAAACACTTGAACACTTGAACAAAACACTGTCAGAAAGGTATTTCTGTTTTTATGTTCATCGATCTAATTTCTCATACATCGTTTTTTCGGGGAAAAAAATTTATCATTCACCGTTTCAATAAACACTTCCCCCCCCCCCCCCCCCCCGGAATGGCAGCATGGATCCCAACAACAAACTTACCAAGGATGAATTTTGTCAGTGATATAAACATCGTGTACAAATTTCATATGGATCAGCCAAGGTAAAGAGGAGAAAATACCCAGACAAGCAATTCTGCATGGACGACAGCCGTCTAATTATATAAAAATCTGCAAAGTTTAAAGTGAATTGGCCAATGGTTTCTCAAGTTCGAGCACGAAATACGAAAAATTGCCTTCAATTTGATGAATAATGTCCCATAATTCTAGAAAGAAAAATGGAAAATTCAGCAAAATGTAAAATGACTATAAGACCATCATATCCAATAACTCTGCTAGTGCTAAGTTCGAAGTGAATTGGCAAAGGGGTTCTTAAGTTGAAGGGCTGTATATGAAAAATTCCTTTTAATTTGATGAATCAAGTCCCATTACTCTTGAATGAAAAATCAAAATTTCACCAAAACGTATACAGACCTGGAGACCATTATTATAAAAGCTGTATAAAGTTTGAAGCAATTCAGATCAGCATGATCAGGTATTTTTGAGATACCGCATGACATGTGTTTTTTTTAAAGAAAAGTTCAATAACTCTGGAACAAAAAATCGAATTTTCACTTAAAAGTATACAGACCTGGAGACCATCATAACAAACACTTGTGTCAAGTTTTAAGCAATTTTGATAAGGCGTTTTTAAGATAAGACGTTTCATGAGGAAAACACCCCCTTTTTTTGGAGTGTTAGAGTTCCATGACTGCGGAAGGGAAAAAATTGAATTTTCACCAAAAAAGTATACAGACCGTGACACCATCATAATTAACAATTGTGTAAAGTTTGAAGTAATTTGGATAAGAGGTTCTAAATTTATAGTACAACATGTTAACACGGACAGACGGACGGACATCCATTTGTATACCATAACACGTTCTGCCTTAAAAGATGGGAGTATAAAAACAAACAAACCTTTAAATCAATCCGGGATTGCTCATTTCTAAGTCAGAATTCGAGAACAACTCTTTCAAGATCCGGGAATACCTATTTTTAATTGACTTTGATTTAAACTCGGGACTTCTGGATTTCAAGTTTTTTAATTCAGGATTGATGTTTCTGGTTCACATTCATTGTTGTTTTCTTCTGAACTAGAAGCGTATCTATTTACAACAAATGTAGCAAATTTTAATGCCGAATCGAATTCCTGAACAACAACTTGGATTGGTTCCTCAAAATCGGGATCAAACGAGTGTCCCGATCGGTCCGAGACGGTCACACAAATTTCATGTTTTCCGCAGCATGAAATCGTCATCACACACTTCATCGAACACTTCTTTCCATGTTTTTGTGTTTTCAAAACGATAGAGTCTGTTGGAAACTATGGGGTTTTGACTTTAATTTTTATTTGTACCGATGAGGCTCTTTCATCCGTATCAATTGGAGGCTTTTATACATAACACTGTAGTGTGGTAAAGCGCTGTCAGATCAGATCAGGTTATTCTATGCAACAAACTCAAAACGAATACGGATACGAAAAAAATCCGCAAAAAAAAAAACATCGCGAATTTTGAACAAAAAAAAAATTTTGAATCGGGTGCTTTTTTATGGGTTGGTCGGGTTAGGGCAAACAAACATATTCTTTTTTATGGCCCTAGAAAGATGTGTACGAACCTGATAAATTGATACTTGGTTTGGTCATGCGCAAAAATATTCATGAAAATATTCATGATATTAGTGTATCAATAACTCCAACAGCACACCTGAGCGTGGGAATTCATATCTGTTATGTAACGACTGATATTGACCATGAACTTGTTTAAATTTTCAACTGGTCGATGTGAGGTAGCATCGAATCGTATTAATAGATTAGGTGATGGACTTGACCTATCTTTGAGAATTGCTTTCTGGATTGTATAAACATCGAAATTAAAGGCTTATAATGAGTCGCATTGTACAAGAATTATGTAATTAAATCTATTTAAAAAGAAAGAGATCAAAATGTCCCCAGGTAATGCACAAGCCTACAACGGAGACTGGTTCAGGTTGAATGGGGTCCTGATAATGGAGACTGCACTACTTTCAAACATTGTATCAATATGCAAACAGTAAAAAATGCAGAAGCATTCATAGAAAGAGGCTAGATGGCTCAGTACAAAGTTATTGCCAGCGTGCTAACAATCTTACGGGTAGGGTCAGCCAAGCTAAAGCTAAAGAAAAATTTCAGACTGAAAGAACAGTCACAGACGTAAACCAAGATGAGCTAAATTATGGCGGTGGTTTTATTTTCTTTTAAAATCTAAAATAGGAGATGCACTATGGCATCATCGCTTGTTTTCGTATTTGATGCTAGATATTCGTTTTTTTTTCATGCAAATAGTTTAAACTGCAAATTGCCGGTACACAAGATGTATGTCATTTTTTTTCTTTTCATTTTTCATTTATCGTGTACGACATTTTTCTGATGTTCACCTGTATGTAGTCCCCTGCATGAACAGAGTAAAGTTGAAAACTTTACAGGCAAAATAACTATAGGCTCTAAAGAGCCTGTATCGCTCACCTGCATTGAACTTTTCATCTTGAGCAGGACTAAAGATTTGGCTGGTTTTTCTATAGGGTTCTATGTTCAATTAAGTTCGGCTGTGGCAGCCTCATGGTTGACAGTCTAGGTCAATGGACACATTTCTAAAAGAGAACCATCTAAGGACCATTGCTACCAAGTCTAGTTCTAATTGGTTGAGTGGTTTCAGACCAGAAGATTTTTGAGTGAATTTCCCATAGGGTTCTATGTTAA
Organism: Mytilisepta virgata; assembly: GCA_028015205.1. Taxonomy (NCBI): domain Eukaryota; kingdom Metazoa; phylum Mollusca; class Bivalvia; order Mytilida; family Mytilidae; genus Mytilisepta; species Mytilisepta virgata. Next base: position 27,091,544 of record CM051513.1, read on the forward strand.
ACTAAGTTTGGCTCTGTCGGCCATCTTGGTTCACAGTCCACGAAATCAGACAATTCTGAAATAGGACGTCCTAAGGACCATTGCTGCAATGTCTGGTTCCAATTGGTCAAGTGGTTTCAGATAAGAAGATTTTTCAATGAATTTTCCCATGGGGCCTTATGTTAAACTAAGTTCAGTTGTGGCAGCCATCTCGGTTGACAGTCCAGGTCATGGGACACAATTCTGAAAGAGGACCATATAAGGACCATTGCTGCAAAGTCTGGTTTCAATTGGTAAAGTGGTTTCAGATAAAAAGATTTTTCAATGAATTTTCCCATAGGGCCCTATGTTTAACTAAGTTCGGCTGTGGCTGCCATCTTGGTTAACAGTCTGGGTCATCAGACATCCGTCTAAAAGAGAACCTCCTAAGGACTACTACTGCCAAGTTTGGTTGCAACTTGCCTTGTAGTTTCTTAGAAGAAGATTTTGGAAATTCATCCCCCTCCCTTTTTCTATTTTCAGTAAAAGCAGCCATGTCGGTTGGAAGTCGAGGATGCCGCCAGACATAAGTTTGGAAAGGGGCCACCCAAGGACCATTCCACCAAAGTTTGGTTCAAACTGGCTCAGGGGAGTTGACGAAAAAGTAAAATCCCCATAGGCTCAATTTTAAACTAGGTCCAGCCATGGCGGCCATGTTGGATGGCGTTCGGGGAAACCGAACACAGATTTTAAAAGGGGCCACCCAAGGACCATTGCACCAAAGTTTGGTTCAAATTGGCCTAATGGTCTCAGAGAAGATAATGAAAATGTTAAAATTCCCATAGGGTCCAAGGTTAAACTATGTCCAACCATGGCAGCCATATTGGACAGCGCCCCGGAAAACCGAACAAATTTTTTAAAGGGGACCATCCAAGGACCATTCCACTTATGTTTGGTTTAAATAGGTTCAGTGGTTTCAGAGGAGTTGACGAAAAAGTAAAATTCCCATGGGCTCAATGTTAAACTAGGTCCAGCCATGGCGGCCATGTTGGATGGCGTTCGGGGAAACCGAACACAAATTTTAAAGGGGATCATCCAAGGACCATTCCTCTTAAGTTTGGTTTAAATTGGTTCAGTGGTTTCAGAGGAGTTGATAAAATTGTGAAAAGTTTACGACGACATACGACGAGGACGACGACGGACGCAAAGTGATGAGAAAAGCTCACATGGCCTTTTAGGCCAGGTGAGCTAAAAATTAAAATTTTCCCTGAGTATTATAGGGCCTTGGAAACTATTTTTAGCCTTGCATTTTTTAAGCAAAATAAATCATTTAGTTCGATTATCGAAATTACATTTTTTGGTAATAAAAATTTCGCCAAATTAGACAAATATAGAAAAATCCCTACTATACCAGATCGTCTGTAATTGTATGGATGTATATTTATTCTACTTTTTTAGGGGGATGGGGAGTATGGATATCAAAGAGTCTAGATTTAAAATTATGGAATTAATGGATTATTATGTAATAAAACAAATACAGTCTTTTGTGTTAATCGATATGAGTTTTAATATTCCTAAAAGATTAATATTAACCTTCAACTTCGGCAGCAGTCAATATTATTTATTTTTTGTCTATTAAAACTCATATCTACCTCTACAAAAAAACTAATTGTATAATATCATCCTCATAAGACAATTTGTCATTCCATTAGTAGAATATTAACATAAAACTTACCGATAATTCTACTCTTGTTGACTTCAAGTTTCTTTTTGTATACATCAAAACCATAACGACATTCATATACTGATTCCAAATCTGTTTCTGTAACATTGTTTATCCTTAAACTAAACTGGTTTCCTGTTGATAGTCTTTCCTCATATTTAGAAGGCATGTTAATGTTATCATTAAAGGAAATGATGTCAGACTCTTTTCCTATTGCCCATTGCCTAGTAGTTTCTTTATCTATATGCTCAATTCCATCTACTGTACAGGTCAAGGTAATGGAACCACCTATCTTGATGCTATCACTTGATAATACCCAAGATACTGAAATGGAACACTCGGCAAATGCAATATATATATTTAGTAATTTACAACACTATTATATCTTGCACAAAAATTAACTTATGAAAGAAAACTGGGTAAAGTTCAATCAGATAATAACTTACTTAACATATTGAAACATTTTTGGACTATAATTTAATGTTTGTCACCACTTGAAAATGTTTCAATTACATGGTATATGTTCAGCAATTCAACCACTTGTTTATTTTAGATACCAGAAGCTGTTTACACATCCTGTAACGTAAAAGTTAACAACTCAAACGATGAACGAACAATGTACGGACGATGTATGGACGCTGAACGAACGCTGTACGGACGATGGCCTTACACCATAAACGATACCATGCACGCTCTTTTAGCGTATATAAAGTATGGTTTAGCGTTTCGTTTAGTGTGCATGGTATGGTTTATCGTACATCATTTCATTTAGCGTTGATTGTTTTGATTACCTTATGGTATGGTTTATCGTGCATCGTATCGTTTATGATATATGGTATAGTTTCGCGTTTTCCATATAAGGTAAGTTTTAGCGTTTGACATATATGGTAAATTACCAATTCAGGGACAGCAACCCAACAACGGGTTGTCTGATTCGTCTGAAATTTTCAGGGCAGATAGATCTTAACCTGATGAACATTTTTACCCTGTCAAATTTACTCTAAATACTTTAATTTCAGAGATACAAGCCAAAAACTGCATTTACCCCCTATGTTCTCTTTTTAGCCATGGCGGCCATGCTGATTGGCAGGCAGGGTGGTCGGACACATTTTTTTAAACTAGATACCCCAATGATGATTGTGGCCAAGTTTGGTTACATTTGGCCCAGTAGTTTCAGAGGAGAAGATTTTTGTAAAAGTTAACATACTACGACGGACGACGACAACGGACAAGTGATGAGAACAGCTCACTTGACCTTTCAGGTCAGGTGAGCTAAATATCAAGAAGAATACTAGAATACAATAAACACCAAACATGAAGTACAAAAATAGACTTGTAAATCTGTATAAAAGAAGCTTACATGTTGCTTAAAAATTAAAAGCTGACAAATATAAGAAATCTTCTTTATACATCTAGCTAAATACATGTACATGTATGACAGATATTACCATTGATCATTAAGCACATGTGTATATGATAAAAAATTATATAAACTGCAAGAAAGTTGAAATCAGTTGTATAACAAAGAAAACTGAACACTTCTCTATTAGGTCAACTAAAATTAATAAGTAGATTTTCATCCAACTTTTTGAAAAAAATGGGGCGGGTGGGAGGATTTTATTTTTTATTTTTTATTTCATATGAAACTATTTTGTAAGGTGTTATTAATATGTAAACGTTATAAAATGGCTTATACCGCTTACTACTCTAAGAATCACGAAAACCATGTTGAATTGTTACATGAAGTTAACAAAAAACGAAATTATTGACACGGATACCGGTAACGGAGATGAACAAAATCCGGAAAACGTAAATTTTAGAAAATAAAAATAAACTGTTATCACAGAGATATGTCTCGCCTTTTTGTAATTTTGATTATGCAAATGTTGAAATCATAATAGCAATACCTTAACATCTTACACAAGTTATGCAAATATTCAAAGTCAATGAACCATGACTGAGTTACATGGTTAAACAATTTCCATTTAAATGAGATGTGTGAATGCTAATACAACTGGATACCAAATACCATTGACTTATTATGTCGTTCCCAAACCTAAATACAAAAATTTTATGGGAAAAATTTGGTTGATTATATAGGGAATCACTGATGCGTGACTGGAGTGGGCCCCCCTTAGGTCAGTCAGCGCCCCCCCCCACCCCCCCCCCTTACAAAAAGTTATGGATCCGCCACCGATAGCAATACTTTAACATGTAAGTTATGGAAATATTCATTCAATGAATATGCACGAATTAGCCTACCTATGTGTAGCTTTTCAACCCAACCTCATCATGGCGAGACAAAAATCTTTTTGCTTGGTTTTGTGTCCAATGAAATATAATTTTGTTTGTTTACTTATAGATACTTATAGTTACTTATAGTTGATTTCCAGTACAGGATCCCTCAAGGTTCCTCTTCACCAGACTCATAATATATGTAAAGTAAGCAAACCATTCAAAGTCAATAGACCATGACTGAGGGGGTGGAGCCAAATAATCTCCATGGCAATGAGATGTAGCAATGGTAATACATCTGCATACCAATTATCATTGACCTACCACTAGTGGATCCCCATAAACTGACCTAATCACAAACTAATACATGTAAAGTAAGCAAACCATTCAAAGTCAATAGACCATGACTGAGGGGGCGGAGCCAAATAATCTCCATGGCAATGAGATGTAGCAATGGTAATACATCTGCATACCAATTATCATTGACCTACCACTAGTGGATCCCCATAAACTGACCTAATCACAAACTAATACACGTAAAGTAAGTAAACCATTCAAAGTCAATAGACCATGACTGAGGGGGTGGAGCCAAATAATCTCCATGGCAATGAGATGTAGCAATAGTAATACATCTGCATACCAATTATCATTGACCTACCACTAGTGAATCCCCATAAAATGACCTAATCACAAACTAATACATGTAAAGTAAGCAAACCATTCAAAGTCAATAGACCATGACTGAGGGGGCGGAGCCAAATAATCTCCATGGCAATGAGATGTGGCAATGGTAATACATCTGCATACCAATTATCATTGACCTACCACTAGTGGATCCCCATAAAACTGGGCTAATCACAAACTAATACATTGTTGACGCCATCGCCGCCGCCGCCGCCGCCGCCGCCGCCGCCGGAAACAGCATACCTATGTCTCGCCTTTTGACTCCGTCAAGGCGAGACAAAAATCGGGGCGGCACGATTTTCGAGGGGCGGGCGGGGATGAAAATCTATCAATTAATTTTAATTGGCCTTATCTGTTTTTAGGGAATGTTTTTGAGCAGCAAATAAATAACTGGTTTTGAATACACTGGACTGTTAGAAAACTGGTTACATCATGTGAATTCAGAAATTATTGTCACCTTTTTTAAACACTTACATGTATGACTGCATTTTAGATCTTCCAAAATCAAACACTAATAAATCTTATTTTAATCTAGAGCTGAAAGCCTCCCCTTGGACTATACAATCATGAAAATTTATTGTTATACGGTAACAATCATGTACTAATTCTTTTTAGTCCAAAGGGAGATAACAAATATTTAACAAACTGGTTTGGTTTGACTTATGTGGTTTTACCAAACTTTCACCACAATTGGCTATATTGTGGTAGACATTTTTTGTTGATGAACAAAATGTCATTATTGTTTTTTGATTATTATCATAATGATTACAACAAATGCACATTGTCATTGCACTTTAAAACAGTACGATATATCCATTAACACAAAAATCTCAGCGACCTCGGTGGCCAAGTGGTCTAGGTAGTTCGTCATGACTACTAATGATCACAAGCCTGTCAACACTGAGGTTGTGAGTTCGAATGTCACCTGTGGCGGGGTGTGTTCGACTCCGATCTTAATTGACAAGGATTGCCAATTTTCCTTTCGAAGGTTGGTAGTTCCCCTCCACCAATAAAAACTGGCCGCTGCAAAATAGCCAAATGTGCTGAAAACAGCGTAAAACCCCAGCTAAACAAAAAAAAAACAAAAATCTCATGCCTTTCCTCCCTTTGAACTAAATTAATGATTATGTGATTATTCCAAATACAAAGAAACAGATATGACCTCGGTCATTTACACCAAATTTTGTTAACATTTTATACTCAATCCTTATTTGTAAAGACATTTCACACAAAATATGAAGTATTGTTTCCATTTCGGAAAAAAAAAACATATCAACATTACTTTTTCTTAATAAACTTATGATTCAATCTATTTCCCCATCAAAAAAGAAACTAGAGGCTCAGTGGGCTGAGCCTGTATCGCTCACCTGACAAATGCTTCTACAAACTTCCGTTAATTCTTTGGTTGAATTTGCTTCAAAAGTTTTAGAGCAGATGATCAAAATAAAAGTATTTCCCCTCTGGCAGCCATGTTTTTCTCAGATTTGAACATAATGAGCCAACTTTGTAAAGGACCTTCCATACATCATTCCAGTACAGTTTTATTCAATTTGCTATTATAGTTTTAGAGGAGATGATCAAAATATGTTTTTTCCATAGGCATATGTAATGTTAAACTATGTTCCTGCTGTCAGCCATGATGTTTGTCGCATTCGAACGAAATGAGCAATCCCTCTAAAGGACCTTCCATACATCATTCCAGAACAGTTTGGTTAAATTTGCTCAAGTAGTTTCAGAGGAGATGAACTTTAACATGTTTTCCCATAGGGTCCAATGTTAAACTATGTCCTGCGCTGGCAGAAATGTTTTACAGTGGATCGGCAAAATTTCAACAATCTCAGTATAGGACCTTTCATACATCATTCCTGTAAAGTTTGGTTAAATTTGCTCAAGTAGTTTCAGAGGAGATGACATGTTTTCCCATAGGGTCCAATGTTAAACTATGTCCTACTCTGGCAGCCATGTTTTTTGGCGGATCGGAAAAATTTCGGCAGTCTTAGTAAAGGACCTTCCATACATCATTCCTGTAAAGTTTGGTTAAATTTGCTTCAGTAGTTTCAGAGGAGATAAACTTTAACCTGTTTTCCCATAGGGTCCAATGTTAAACTATGTCCTACTCTGGCAGCAATGTTTTTTGGCGGATTGGAAAAATTTCGGCAGTCTTAGTAAAGGACCTTCCATACATCATTCCTGTAAAGTTTGGTTAAATTTGCTCATGTAGTTTCAGAGGAGAAAAACTTTAACATGTTTTCCCATAGGGTCCAATGTTAAACTTTGGTTAAATTTGCTCTATTGGTTCTAGAGGAGATGATCAATATGTGAAAGTTTACGGACGACGGACGGAAGACGGACACCAAGTGATGGCAAAAGTTCACATGGCCTTTGGCCAGGTGAGCTAAAAATTATTTACAATTGTAAATATTATTGGAATTTAAAACCTTAAATAAATGTATAATGAATTTATTTTGCAGAACATTAAGGTGGAGTCATTATTCGGAGGCCTATAATGTTCATTTTTTGTTGACTTAATTTATTTATTTATTATTATTATCTTTATTTTTAATTCTGTGACCTATACATTTCTGAATTATTTATGAAAAGGGAGGGGCGAATTTTTTTTTTCAAATAGAAGAGGTGTGGTCTCCATAAACAACCAATCACCGTGGGATACGCTGAACGAACGATGTACGTTGAAGCAAACGCTAAACGAAACAATGAAATATACCATACGCTAAATAAAACGCTAAACGGTACCATGCTTTTATTTGATAAAATCTACTGCTGATGTTACAAATATGTTAAAATTTGTGAAAACTACAGATTATCTCCTGTCTGCAGATGATGGTTTAGGATTTCCCCTTTTTGTCAGTTTGGTATCTTTGAATTTTAGGCCTTCAGCATAACTGATGATTTATAAATCAATGAAAAGTGCTCATCTTGTGCATCAAAATGTCTATATGTTTATTTGTTATTTCATATAAAAGAAAATGTTTTAATGATTTTGTTATTTCCCTTGGTGGTACACAATTTCATGAGAGTCGATCATGAATTAATTGTCCTAAACCTGAATTGGAAATACCTACCTTTAGTACACATGTAAGACAATATTTCATAACAATGACACCCATGAGATATTCTTCCAAAAAAAAAAAAAATGCAGAATTACATATGAAATAAAGTGCGTGTCAGATTAATTATTTTTTTTTAATTTTAATTTTTCGTTCTTTGGATATTTGCATGGCAAAAATAGGTGCGAGCTAGTGAAATTCTAATTTTTTTTTCATGGCGAAGATCAAATTTACGTGAGGCATAATTTAAAAAAAAAATATTGAAAAAATACAATTCTTTCAAAATTTTAGGGGTGGGCATACAAGTTTTATTCTTATTTCCTGAAAAATGAAGAATTTGGGGCCAATTTTCAGGATTTTTGCAAAATGAGACGGCAAAAAATGTTTTCTTTAAATTTACATAGTCCAAAAATCGGAGTAGCAAAATCCAAAGAACAAAAGATAATTTTGGTTTGTCCTAATCAAAATATTTTGTCCTAGAGGACAAGATTTCAAAAGACAATAATTTAGTTTACGCTATGACTACAATAATACTAGATATATATTACGCACAGTGTAAAAGATGTTCCCATTGCCACAAGGGATCCTAGTATCAGTTTCTATGGCTCCCTGAATTTTTTTTAATATTTTTAAATTTTCGAGTGGCGGCCATCTGGAATTTTTCAATATGGCTGATAGAAAGCACTTGCGGTGACCTATTTTTAAACCAAGTATCAAGTCTTTAAGGCCAATTTAAATTTGTTTGTTTTTTTGCTGTTTCCATAGCAACGACGGTCATTTTGAAAATTTCAGAGTTAAAAAGCACATCTACGCATACTTGTCTACCATCATATTAAATTTTGAGTGGCTAGGACATAAAGAACAGTATTGTTCTGGAATGTTCCATCTGGAAATGAGTGCAATTTGAGAAATAAGAAACAAGGAGCTATATCGGTATAAAATATTTAAATCATCGACCAAACAGTTTCCAAGAACTAGAGATCTACGTTTTATTTGCCAATTTTTTATGAATTTTATGACTTTGACCGCAGCCATTTTCAAAATGGCCGTCAACCGAAATTCTTAATATGACAACGCACAGTTCCAGGTGACCCTTGATTTTTGTGCCAATTTTAGTTGGACCCTTCAGCCTTTTCGAGAACACTCACGGGCAAAGCTTGGTCGGATGACAAGAGAAACGAAGTGAAAACAATGTTTCCCACTTCGTTTGGGGGACATAATAAGGAAATGTAAAATTCCATGTTTGATTATGGGAAACCCCCAAAATTATTTTGATAAAAAGCACACTGGTGCAGAATGGCAATGTACAGTGTAGATTTATAACCAAGGCCAGGACTATGCCAAGTCCTGACCTGGTTATGCATAATGTTATTTGGGGAACTGGCTCAGGTTTCGTCCTGATGAATTCATGCTAACGCAACACAGATTCAAAGTTCTATATATGAAATGTTTATTATATCAGGATTCAATATTCAGCAATAACAAATAACATAAGTTCATGTAGAAATGTACATTAACAACATGTCAAATAACTATCCAACAACTGTCTTAGCTGCATGGTCAACTGATTATATAATAAAAAGGTTGGTTTATACATTCTAAATTCTTTCAAACAGGAAGTAGACATGCGAGATTCGAAAATGCCATACATGTTCTCCATACTGATGCTCTATCCCAAATATCATTAAGCTGGCTAGTGTGGTTCCTGAGAAAAATGTGACAGAATTTTTTTCTATCCGTGAAACAGGAAGTTGACATGCGACATGCGATAGATTCGAAAATGCTTAACACGATACAGTTCTCCATATCGAAGCTCTATCCCAGAAAAGTTTTAAGTTTTAAGTTTTGACCAATCAGAACATGTAAATGCTCATGACGGCCATTTTGTTTCACGGACCAGGATGATTTATGCAAACTTTGTAAATGACCTTCCATAGATGTTCCATATATACAAAATCAGTTCATTTGGCTTTACGGTTTCAAAGCAGAAGTTTTAAATTTTGACCAATCAAAACATGTAAATGCTCATGGCAGCCATTTTGTTTCACAGACCAGGATGCTTTATGCAAATTTTGTAAAGGACCTTCCATAGATGCTCCATACCAAAAAAACTGTTCATTTGGCTGTACGGTTTTAGAGAAGACGTTTTAAATTTCGACCAATCAGAACATGACAATGTTCATGGCAGCAATTTTGTTTCACAGACTGGGATGATTTATGCAAATTTTGTAAAGGACCTTCCATAGATGCTCCATACCAAAAATCAGTTCATTTGACCATACGGTTTCAGAGGAGAAGTTTTAAATTTCAACCAATCAGAACATGTAAATGCTCATGGCGGCCATCTTGTTTCACGGACCAAGATGATTTATGCAAACTTTGTGAAGGACCTTCCATAGATGCCCCATACAAAAAATCAGTTCATTTGGCTTTACGGTTTCAGAGGAGAAGTTTTAAATTTCGACCAATCAGAACATGTAAATGCTCATAGCGGCAATTTTGATTCATGGACCAGGATGATTTATGCATGCTTTGTAAAGGACCTTCCATAGAAGCTACAGGCCAAGCTTCAGTTTAATAGGTCCAGGGGTTTCAGAGGAGAAGATGAAAATGTAAGGAGATTTTTATGTGAATTTCCCCATAAAGTCCTATGTTAAACAAAGTTCAAATGTGGTGGTCATCTTGGATCATCGGTAAAAACTTAGAAAGAGGACCTTCCAAGGACCAGCGCTGCCATGACGAGTTTCAATTGGGTCAATCAGGGTTCATACACATTTTTTACCACAAAATTCAAGGACATTTCAAGGACTTTAAAGGACCAATTTCCAAATTTTCAAGGACCAGAATTTACATTTCCCAGGCATGTCATCAACGTTCTTTCGAACTACTTTCAGTTTCGGTTTGCTCACTGTGACTAAAATTCATCGGCAAAATACATTTAATCAAGTAAATGAAAGATGTTTTATTAGTTAAAGTTAATTTAAGTTACCAAAAAATCAATCTGGATCGTTTAATTACTAAAACGCACAGGTTTCACAGAAAAGTAACTATTTTTAGAAAAGGGAAAATACGCAAGACCGAGTGATCTGAAAACGAATTAAAAACACTTTTATGACAGAAAATTTAACCAATTTTTTTGATTCTTCAAAAACACAGTTTTTCAAGGAGTTTCAAGGACCTCTTTTGAATTTCAAGTACTTTCAAGGCCTTAATTTCCAATTTTCAATTTCAAGTACTTTCCAGGTTTTCAAGCACCCGTGCGAACCCTGGTCAATTGTATAAGACAAAAAGACTGTTTAGTGTATATTTCCATAAGGTCCTTCGTAAAACTATATGTTCAGGTCTGGTTGCCAATTTGGAAAAGAGGGGTGGGGCAAGGTCAATGGATCCATATTCTGATCGTGGGGGTATCTTCCACCTAAGTAGTAATTCCTTTGACTGTAATATAATTGTTCAATACTTTTTCAATTTTTCAATTGATAAATTTAGAATTTATGATAAAAGTAAGCACACTTTACGTTACCTTGATTTTTTTTTTATAAAACTTAATTACAAGGCCTGATTGTTTCTATTGCTTAAATACATTATTTTGGTGATTTAAATTCTCTCTTTTTTTCTTCTTGCATTTGAGTAAAACTTAATACACAAAAGAGGCATAATGAATCAGAGAAATTCGTTTAAAATAGTTCTACAGATGCCTTGCAACTTCAAATAGGTGCAAGATTTTTGTCCGTCTTAAAGGCCTACTGGGAATACATGTATGCGACAAAAGATCGCTTCCTTTGCTTACGCATTGGTAATGTCAATGTGTCAAGAATTTATTCATTATATCATCTCATTATAATAATATGTATCACAAAATTCTGAAATAAATTTGATGTCTGACAACTCATCACAGTGCACGAAATCAAAATGTTGGAAATCAGGTTAAAGATATAATGATGAATTAATAAGCACAACCATCAAAAACCAAAACAATTAAAACAAACAGAAATCGAAACTCAGCTAAGGGTTACCTCTGCACCAAGAGGTCTGAGCCTTAAAATTTCTGGTAATTTTTGTCAAATTTTGAACGGAAAATAGACGGTCATTTGGCTTTTCAATTTCCATCATGACAGGTTTTCGCAGGTGATAGTTTTATGACTTTATTCAATCATTAGTGCATGATTAATTGTTTATGGTTTGGTTTAGAAAGTTTTACGTCATTTTTCATGAAACTGGCCATATCACGGCAACCAGTTCTTGTTGGATGCGGAAGCTAGATTAAGTGAGATTCCACGAATGTCAAATGCTTTTTTTCAAAATTGGCTGAGGTTTTGTGACATCAGAGCGCACTCCATCAAATGTGATTTGCCTATTTTCTAATTTCAAATAAATTTTCTGCCCAGAAACCCTTAGTTGGAGAAATGCCCAAATACTGCAAGAAAACTGGAAATCCTGGTCTATTAGGATGTGAGTCAAACATCTTGGCACGAGTTGAATTCGAACTCAAAATCCAGTGTTGAAATGGCGAGTAAACATACATGTAAGTAGGTACATGAATATGTATGATGATCAATGCGTCTGCTCCTGGAAAGGAAGAAATATAATAAATCCTCCTTTTATACATTATAAATGGTTTAAGTAGGAATAGAATGCAAGAAACCCAATATATATATAAGGTGAAAAATGTAATCCAAGTAATTCAATAAATCAACATTTTTAGTACTTACATCCAGTTTCCTTTTTATTTACTTCAAGCTTTTTCTTGCAGACATCAAAACCATATCCACATTCATAAATTGACTGTAAATCTGCTTCTGTCACATTCTTAATTTTTAAACTGAAATTGTTGCCTGATAACAGTATCTCTTCGTATTTTTCTGGATAATTAATGTGCCCATTTAATGATATCGATTCTCCACCTAGTCCTTTTGACCACTGCCTTGTAATGCTTGGATCTATGGTTTTTATTCCATCCACAGTGCACGTCAAAACGATAGAGTTTCCAATTTTTACATGCTCACTTGTCAATTTCCATGATACTAAAAATGGTAAAAAGATTAATCAATAGATATAAATATATAACATATAAATAGCCAAATAATACCAGTAATACTGTGAACTCATTTACATGTATTTTACAGTGTGCACAAGTTAAGAGCCAGGCATGATTTCATTAGTATGTCATGTATGTAAAGTAAAACTAAGTTTTTGAACTTGACCTTGCACATCGATGATCAAACCTTTTTCATGGCATATTTGTTTCATTTTTAAAACAAAGTTTATGGAAGTCAGAACTTATTCAGGGTGACATGATGATGCCTATAGTTGTCCAACTGTCAACTTCACTAAACTAGAGGCTCAGATACAGAGGGCTGAGCCTCCATGTATCGCTCACCTGGAATGAAAACCGTTTTTACTGATGTACCTCAAGAGAGAAGTCACTTCTCTGACTATCATTATGAAGTGTGGTAAGCCTTTCCAGGGTCCTTCTACTTACAGGTCAGCATACTGATTTATTCTAAAATTCAGTGGTTCTCCAGGAGATTTTTGCATGTATTTCCCATACGGTCTTATGTTGACCTAAATCCTCTGCTGGTGGCCATCTTGAATGAGGGATTGGCACCTTATGAGGAACGTTCAGGCCAATTGTTTGGTTTCAAGCAATCCTCATTTTTTTTAGATTTTTGTTATAAGCCATAGACACTTTCTGCCAAGTTTGGCTCTATTTGGCCTAGCAGTTTCAGAGAAAAATTTTATTTGAAATCAACCAATCCGAAACAAGAATTGCCCATGGCGGCAATGTTTGTCACCTGATCTGAACAAAATGGGACAAAGACACAAATGGCCGGGTTGCTTTACTGGGTGTTTACTGTAGTGTGACAAAGGTGATTACAAGATCATATTGCACATTAGCAGTCATGAATATTTATATAGACAAAATCAGATAGATTGTATGTTGGTGTACGAGCACAGAGGCAGTCATCAATTTAATTAGTAAATAGGTGAAGTAAGCAATATTTGATTTGATTACATGTTGATAAACACTAATTATTTGAAAGTACAAATGTAAGATTACTGTTACTCACAAGGACATTATACTGTAATCCAAATACCTTTGTGATCACTCCAGTAAGCCTCCACAACTCCAATTTGACAGACTGCATTGAAGAGTAAGGGAATGGGTCTGTGGTTTCTTGTCTAATCTTGATTTAAAACTTGGTTCAGATGGAATTTGTTGAATTTTTTTGTGAGAATGTTTCATGCCCTTGTCGCGTGAGGAGATTTCGTCTGTGAGAATTGCCAGTTCCGTTTCCGATTTCCGGTTTGGCTGTCGGATCTCACATAGGGGGTCGTGAGCATAACCAGTCCGTGAGATCATCCAGCACAACAAAATGTAAAAACAACATCGATTGCGGACCAAATAAAACGCTATTTTGTATTTTTTCAACATACGATGTATAAAAAAAAATTAAGTATTGGATGCATTTTAATATCATTTATTGATAATCATAGATATAAAATCCGGGCCAGATTATTACTATCATGTTAAAAAATTGTTCTTGATCAAATAATATTAATTAATTCACAAACCAATGTAAATCCTTTCAGGATTGAAGAGACTGCTAATAAATTTACGATTTTTATGGGATAATTAATTGGATTAAAATGATGATACTGGTAATAAAATGCAAACAATTATTAAACCAATTAAACAATATACCTTAATTCAGCAATCATTTGTTTTGGAGAAAATGGGGGGGGGGGGGGGGGGGTTATTAATTTTTTTTAAAAGTTTCTTTAACAAATGTTAAAGAAAAGTTTCCTTCATTCTTTTACAACTTGCTCAAATAATATTAATTAATTCACAAATAATGGTTTTCTGAAAGTGACTTTTGTTTTTACCGCAGAGGTAAACTGTTTTTGCCTTTGACAGAGAGACAATTCTTTTTTGTTCTGTTGAGTCAAACAAATTTCTTCCTCTATAAAATATGGTTAAATCTAGTAATTGCATTCTATGGTACTTTATATGTAAACAGGTTAAAAATATGCACAGGCTGGCAATTCTCATGGCTCATATTCATCATCTTTACAATATTCAGCCACTCTATGGTACTATATATGTAAATAGGGTAAAAATATGCACAGGCTGGCAATTCTCATGGCTCATACTGATTATATATACAATATTCTGTCATTCTATGGTACTTTATATGTAAACAGGGTAAAAATATTCACAGGCTGGCAATTCCCATGGTTCATACTGATCATATACACAATATTCTATCATTCTATGGTACTTTATATGTAAACGGGGTAAAAATATGCACAGGCTGGCAATTCTCATGGCTCATACTGATCATATATACAATATTCTATCATTCTATGGTACTTTATATGTAAACGGGGTAAAAATATGCACAGGCTGACAAATCTCATGGCTCATACTGATCATGACTATAATATTCTATCATTTTATGGTACTTTATTTGTAAACAGGGTAAAAATATGTACAGGCTGGCAGTTCTCATGGCTCATATTCATCATCTTTACAATAATCTGTCATTCTATGGTACCTTATATGTAAATAGGGTAAAAATATGCACAGGCTGGCAATTCTCATGGCTCATACTGATCATATATACAATATTATGTCATTCTATGGTACTATATATGTAAACAGGGTAAAAATATGCACAGGCTGGCAATTCTCATGGCTCATACTGATTATATATACAATATTCTATCATTCTATGGTACTTTATATGTAAACGGGGTAAAAATATGCACAGGCTGGCAATTCTCATGGCTCATACTGATCATATATATGTTACAGTAAATGTGTGTAATTAGGAATTTCATGTAATTACTAAAAAAATAGGAATTTCGTGTAATTACTAAAGGCTCTAGTAATTACATGAAATCACTAATTTTTAACAGTAATTACATGAAATTACTGAAATTTTAGGGGATTTTTACACACATTTACTGAAAGTATTTTTTTTATAATATGCATTTAAATGGGTAGAAAAACTGATTATTTAGTATGGATTTCACAATTACTATTCTAATTTCCCTTAAGGTATATGTAGTTAACATTATAAAGTTTAATACTGGTACATGTACTTATGGGAGTGAGAACAAAACTCACCCTGAATGATTTATAAATCTCTCACTTTGTGGTTCATTTGTGCAAAATGGCACAAGATATAAAGGAAAGGGAATTCACAGATGAATTGTACAAGAATTATAATGAAAAAAAGGAAAAATGGGCTATAGGCTTAAAATTTGTACAGTTTCAAAAAAACCGTGGCATGCATGATGGTATCAAAAGGTCACCATACAAAGCCATGTTTGGCTGTCCCCCAAAAGTAGGACTGGCAACAAGTAAGCTTCCTGACGAAATTTTAAATGTTGTTGAGCGTGAAGAGGAGCTTGTTGGTTATGCGACCGATCAACCTTCACAGCCTTCACCCGTGTTAGAGGCAGCAGCTGTTCCGTCGTTAGAATCCGTACCGTTTCCTATGGAGTATGAACTAGAGTGCACATCTTGTTCATCTGTTTTCCAAACTGACACCCCAGATATAGACTTATGTGATGTCTGCAACCGTGGGGTTCAAATTAGCCGAGAAAGGCATCTTAGTCAGGATAATCTGGAAATTCAAGCCGACAAAATGGTGGCGCGAAGTAACCAAGTCCTTACACCCGTTGACGTTGGGTGTAATGTTACATTGCCCATTCCGAGTGTTGACAGGGGCAGGGGAGACCCCCGCAATTTGATGTGCGTTATTTCTGAATTGAACAATGAGACTCAGCAATATAAACTTGCAACAAAGTATGGGATTTTAAATGGATCCTTTTCAAGAAACCAATTCCTACCATGCTCATCTAAGACCCTACTCATTGAATCCCTGAATCTTACGGATTCATCACCTGTGATTAGTGTGCGTCAGGCAGCAATCAATTGGTGATGGACAAGGATTTTTAAAGTGTTCATGCAAGTCTGGGTGTACAAAGAAAACTTGTAAATGTTTGAAAGCTGGTGTACTTTGCAATTCTAGGTGTCACAACAGTAGTACATGTAAAAACAAATAAGAACCATATAGGCAGAAAGTGTTTGTGAATTTAAATCGATTGTTTTCTATTCTGATTATTTATGTAAATATGTTTGCATTGCAGTTACATGTATTATAAATTTAGATCTACAACTTGGATTTTGTTCTTAATTTTATTTCAGTAAATGTGTGTAAAATGCGTTATTTTTTTCAGTAATTACATGTAATCACTGGAAATTTTAGGAATTACATGTAATTACTAAAAGGTCTAGTGATTACATGAAATTCCTAAAAATTTCAGTAATTACGCGTAATTACTAATTACACAAATTTACTGTAACATATACAATATTCTATCATTTTATGGTACTTTATTTGTAAACAGGGTAAAAATATGCATTTTCAGTGGTTGTTTTGCATCTTCTTTGTTGTTTCTATGTGAATTTTGTTTATTTTGGGATTTGTGGTGATTATTATTTAATGCTTGACATTTATTTCAGAGCCAGGTAATGACATACATGTGTGTTGGGCTGTTGCTCAGTGCTGAAAGCCACATCATTGGTGACCACTAGATGATATAGTTTTTCAAGATATTCTTTAAATCGGGATAAAGCCTCAATGACGCATACCCCATATCCTTTCTTTTTCATATCATTTTAATAAGATTTTTTTCATATGTAATAAAAATGAACAGTAGACAAAATGGGAACAATTGTTCCCATATTTAAAGCCAAGCCTAATGTTTTACCTAATTCCTGTTATTTTAAATTAAATATAAGATTAAAATTTCTTTTGCTGAATAATCTGTTCTAATAAATTTAGAAACTATAAGGAATTAAAGAACAAGTATGGATTTTTTGTGTTTATATGGAGACTAATTATTTCTTTAATGGGAAGGGAGCTGACAAATTCTGTAGCATCAGTGTGTTTATTTTTCAAAATAGAAATTTTATTTTCCACAATTATTTTTAAGGTAGGATTATTTATTCCCCAATCGAGAAACTGGCATTACATCTTTCAAGATATGGGATTGCCCATTTTGAATAACCGACTTCATGATTGAATGTTTTTTTAAATTTGGGTAGCCCATGCAGATTTCAAGTTTAAGTGCAGAATTTCATAATATCAGACATCCTGCTAGCACCCCCTTTTTTTACTGATATGACAATGCCATAATTTTTTTATATAAAGAGGTGTATGCCAAATTTCTTTTCCAGGCTACAATTTTATCCCCCAGCCCCCTTTTTGTTTTTTTCCGTTTGTAACAACACTGTTCAAAAGGTGCATTTAACTGCTTATTATTTTGTTATTAAATTATAATAAGTATGTAAATGTTTGTTTATGTTTATTTTGTTAATTTTCTGCATAATTCAATAGCAATCACTTGATCAGTACAAATCAAACACACGACATTTGTTTTTGCCACCCATTCCCGGAAGTCATATATATCAGACAGAAGTACCTGTTGGCTAGTAGCCGCATGAGGTGCTCACGCCGGAACTGCATCGAAATAGTTCCGCCTTTATACGCATGCGGGACGTTAAATCCTCACGGACGAAATCTCCTCACGCGACACCCTCTTTTTTTAGATCAATATTGAAGTCTCCCAATTTAATTAGAAATAGGTGTAATTAGCAAAATTTAAATTGATTAAAGCTGATATACACTGATATTACTATTACTATTAAGAACATTATACTGTAATGCAAATAGGTACCCTCTATTGAAGATGTCAATAAAAAAAAACGACTAAGTTCCAAAGTTTATAAAATGGGAAATAATTTCTGAAATAATTCCATAAAATGAGGTGCACATCTTCAATATAAATTAAAACATTCTGCGAAGTTTCAAAGCTGCGGGTGAAAAACTGTAGGAGGAGTTGATTTCGCAAAATAGGTACCCTCTATTGAAGATGTCAATAAAAAACGACTAAGTTCCAAAGTTTGGAAAAATGGGAAATAATTCCTGAAATAATTCCATAAAATGAGGTGCACATCTTCAATATATATAGAAACATTCTATGAAGTTTCAAGGATATGGGTGAAAAACTGTAGGAGGAGTTGATTTTGCAAAATAGGTACCCTCTATTGAAGATGTCAATAAAAAAAACAACTAAGTTCCAAAGTTTGGAAAAATGGGAAATAATTCCTGAAATAATTCCATAAAGTGAGGTACACATCTTCAATATGTATTAAAACATTCTGTGAAGTTTCAAGGATGTGGGTGAAAAACTGTAGGAGGAGTTGATTTCGCAAAATAGGTACCCTCTATTGAAGATGTCAATAAAAAATGACTAAGTTCCAAAGTTTGGAAAAATGGGAAATAATTCCTGAAATAATTCCATAAAATGAGGTGCACATCTTCAATATATATAGAAACATTCTATGAAGTTTCAAGGATATGGGTGAGTAGGAGTGTAGGAGGAGTTGATTTCGCAAAATAGGTACCCTCTATTGAAGATGTCAATAAAAAATGACTAAGTTCCAAAGTTTGGAAAAATGGGAAATAATTCCTGAAATAATTCCATAAAGTGAGGTGCACATCTTCAATATATATAGAAACATTCTATGAAGTTTCAAGGATATGGGTGAAAAACTGTAGGAGGAGTTGATTTCGCAAAATAGGTACCCTCTATTGAAGATGTCAATAAAAAAACAACTAAGTTCCAAAGTTTGGAAAAATGGGAAATAATTCCTGAAATAATTCCATAAAGTGAGGTGCACATCTTCAATATGTATTAAAACATTCTGTGAAGTTTCAAAGATGCGGGTGAAAAACTGTAGGAGGAGTTGATTATAAGGACCATTGCTACCAAGTATAGTTCTAATTGGCTTAGTGGTTTCAGACAAGAAGATTTTTGAGTGAATTTCCCATAGGGTCCTATGTTAAACTAAGTTCGGTTGTGGCGGCCAAATTGGTTGACAGTCTGGTCATCGGACATAATTCTGAAAGAGGACCATCTAAGGAACATTGCTGCAAAGTATGGTTCCAATTGGTCAAGCAGTTTCAGACAATAAGATTTTTCAATGAATTTTCCCACAATTTAAGGCCCTTTATTAAACTAAGTTCGGCTCTGGCGGCCACCTTGGTTAAGTCAAGATCATCAGACATTATTCTCAAAGAGAACCTCCGAAGGACCATTACTGCCAAGTTTGATTCCAATTGGCCTTGTAGTTTCATAGAATGAAGAACATTTTTTAAATCCATCACACCTTTTTTCCATTTTTGATAACAGCAGCCATGTCAGTTGGAAGTCGGGGATGCCGGACATAATTTTGAAAGGGGGCCACCCAAGAACCATTCCATCAAAGTCTGGTCCCAATTGGCCAAGTGGTTTCAGAGAAGATCTTTAAAGGAAAGTTTATGCGGGATGCCGTCTTTGAAGGGCAAAAACTCCTATAGCAGGTCAATTAATGATTTTGGTCCTGTGACTTATTTGTAGATCTTACTCTTTTGAACATTTTTGCTGTTTACAGTTTGTCTTTACCCTAAAACTGCAAAATGTCATTAAAATTAACAATTCAGGGGCAATAACACAACTAAGGGTTGACTGATTCGTCTGAAAATTTCATGGCAGGTAGATCTTGACCCAGTGAACATTTTTACTCTAAATGCTTTAGTTTTTGAGATATAAGCCAAAAACTGCAGTACTTTTACCCCTATGTTCTATTTTTAGCCATGGTGGCCATGTTTCTCAAAGGACAATAAAATAAAACACAAATTTATCCTAGCTACCCTAAGGATCATTCATTCTAAGTATGGCTGTAATTTGTTCAGTGGTTTCAGGGGAGAAGATCTTTGAAAAAGTTTACGAAGGACAGATGTCAAGTGATAGCAAAAGCTCCTTTTAGGACAGGTCAGCAAAAAAGCATCAAATATGGCTGTTCTGTCAGAGCTTGGATTATTTCCTCTGTCCATATCTGCTGTAAAGACAACAATCAGTTATTTGGATCATCTGAATAAATTTGGGGATGCATATGCCTTGCAAAAATAGCTTCCGTAGCAACTTTGAAATGTTTTTGAAAGTACATGTAATGGGATTTGGTCATGTATGGGAAAATCATTGTACATTTTCTGTAGCAAGTTTATCTAATGCTATCACAAAGAAATTACATAAAGTACTGGGAAAATGTTTTATTTGATGATGGTTTTAATACAAATGGTAACAAACTTAGAACATATAGAAAATTTAAGCTAAAATATGAAATGGAAAAGTTTCTGCATTTAGATCTTGAAAATACCCTGATTTCAAATTTTATACGAATCTGAATTTCTAATAGTTACTTAAAGACCAAACTTCCTATATTGTTTCTGCACACAAGCTAGTGCACTGGCATTTTGACTTAAAGATTCTACGACGTTGATTTGTGCTAGTCGAACTTAATAAGTACTATATCTGAAAAATAAATCTACCAAGAAAATTTTTGCCAGGATGTATGATGTATTTGTTGCATGAAGTTTCAACTTTTGGATACTCTCAAAATCACTCCCCACAATTTGTAGCAAAGATTATAAGCTCAATATTTTTTCCTATTTTTGCATATGTGCGCAAAAAAATCAAAAAGGTTATTTTAAGATAATGTCCTAGCATATAGAATTTAATGCAGTTTTAGGGGAACAAATAACTAGAGGCTCTCAACAGCCTGTATTGCTCACCTGGATTAAACTTGTCCACCTTCAGCAGGACTGAAAATTTAAGTGTAGCAGTTATCTTGGGTAGTTTTCCCATAGTTTCAATGTTAAACAAAGTTAGGGTGTGGTAGCCATCTTAGTTGGCATTCAAGGTTATCAAACACAATTCTGAAAGTTGACCATTGCTGGCAGTAGTTTGGTTCCAAATGGCCAAGTTTAAGGTATGATGATATGTTAAACTAAGTTCAGCTTTGGTGGCCATCTTGATTGACAGGCCAGGTCAGCGGACACAATTACAAATTGGCCAATTGGTCTCAGATCAGAAGACATAAACTTTGTAGAGGACCATGTAAGGATTATTCCTGCAAAATAACAATTCAATTGCTTTTGTAGTTTCAGAGAAGTAAGATTTTTAAATTTCAGCCAATCAGAGTGCATAAATGGCCCTGACAGCCATGTTTTTAAATTTCGGAATGGCACCAAAAACATTCAAGCAGGCTTGTCAATTTTGCTCACAATGTCGAACGTTAAACGGAAAAATCGTGTGAAATTCGATGATGTCAAGTCTATTGCACAAGGTGGGATAACTCTTTTCTTACAAAGGATTAAAATTGGATGTAGCTCCATGGAAAGGACATACTGTTTATACAAAACAAATCGAGAGTATAGGTAAATTTCTAAATATATGCAGTAAATATAAGGAAAAAATCATCTACAAAAGTTTTCTTATAGCAGAAAATGTCTTTACCTTTCTCAGTTATTTTTTGGCGGGAAGTAAATAAAATACCAATTTTTATTATCAAACTAAAAATACAGAAGACAGGAATAATGTATTCATTATCATTATGTCAAAAAATTGTCTATATTCCAAATATTTTACGAAAACGTTTATATTTCCAATAAGTAAAACATATCAGCAATATACATGTAGAGAAAACATATATGAAATTAAAGTTGCTATGGAGACAAATTAAACAAGTCCTGTGACCCCATATAATTTTTTTCTATGGATTCTCCATATGAAAAATTATCTTGACAAAAAGTTTGAAACAAAAATCACCTGCAGAATTGAATAGGCAGTTTGGTGTTTAAACATTGAAAGAGGAAGATATCAAAAACTGCCAGTTGAGAAGTTTATGTCGTCTTTGTAAGTTAGAACCTGAAGACGAATTCCACTTTTTGGTAAAATGTAAAATATTAGAAAATCCATGAGATGACCTGTTTAATGAACTTTCAAGTGTTATTCCATCCAATGCTGTAATGAATAATGAAGAAAAATTTTATATATTGAGTGATAAAGATATGGATCTATGGAAGATATGTGTAAAAGGTGTTAATAAAATGTACCATTGAATAATGATCTTAAAAAGACTTTGCTAATAACTATACTAATATTGATAGCTTTGAATCTCCTTGGCTGTAATCACTTCTAATTTATACATTTTAAATGTCGACATGTATGTTTTTTTCCTATTGTGATTATTTGTTTTTGTCTTTTTGTCTTTGGTCATAAAAAATCTCATCTATTCCCATTCTGAATTTGTCACATGTATAGTATTGTAAGATTACATATTGTCCGAGCCTAAAAACATGCAAAAATGACCAAAAGTTCTCTTAAGGATGTTCACTCCTCAGTTTTAAAATAACCAATCAGAGTTATAACAAGCTTTTCATAACACTGGTTAATATTGATAGTAGATTGATAAAGGAACTGAAAGAGGGAAAAAAATTATAGGTCTGCTTGTTTTCGAGATATTTATATTATGTATAAGCCATTGAAAATTTGGCGGGGAAAATATGCTCTCTTGATTTTACATAGCTTTATCAAGTTTTATTTCTCAAAAACATTTAAATAATAACAAGGATTTTATAAGATTTTTACAAATGGCTTATTATTCATGCAAAAGGAAAATGGGTGTTAGTGGGAAAAATAATTTATGGCATTCAAATGGATAAAATAAAACCTGATGATTCTGAACATCTGACAAAAATTAAAAAACCCTTAAAATTATGACAATTATTTAAATACTGATCATTTTTAGCTCACCTGGCCAAAGGCCATGTGAGCTTTTGCCATCACTTCACTTGGCGTCCATCGTCTGTCCGTTGTCCGTAAACTTTCACAAATTGATCATCTCCTCTAAAACCAATGGAGCAAATTTAACCAAACTTTACAGGAATGGTGTATGGGTATGGAAGGTCCTTTACTAAGACTGCTGAAATTTTTCCGATCCGCCAAAAAACATGGCTGCCAGAGCAGGACATAGTTTAACATTGGACCCTATGGGAAAACATGTTAAAGTTCATCTCCTCTGAAACTACTTGAGCAAGTTTAACCAAACTTTACAAGAATGATGTACGGAAGGTCCTTTACTAAGATTGCCGAAATTTTTTCGATCCGCCAAAAAACATGGCTGCCAGTACAGGACATAGTTTAACATTGGACCCTATGGGAAAACATGTTAAGGTTCATCTTTTCTGAAACTACTTGAGCAAATTTAACCAAACTTTACAGGAATGATGTATGGAAGGTCCTTTACTAAGACTGCTGAAATTTTTCCGATCCGCCAAAAAACATGGCTGCCAGAGCAGGACATAGTTTAACATTGGACCCCATGGGAAAACATGTTAAAGTTCATCTTTTCTGAAACTACTTGAGCAAATTTAACCAAACCTTACAGGAATGATGTATGGAAAGTCCTATACTGAGATTGTTGAAATTTTTCCAATCTGCTGTAAAACATTTCTGCCAGCGCAGGACATAGTTTAACATTGGACCCTATGGGAAAACAGGTTAAAGTTCATCTCCTCTGAAACTACTTGAGCAAATTTAAACAAACTGTTCTGGAATGATGTATGGAAGGTCCTTTACAGGGATTGCTCATTTCGTTCGAATGTGACAAACATCATGGCTGACAGCCGGAACATAGTTTAACATACATGCCCGTGGAAAAAAACATATTTTGATCATCTCCTCTAAAACTATAATAGCAAATTGAATAAAACTGTACTGGAATGATGTATGGAAGGTCCTTTACAAAGATGGCTCATTATGTTCAAATCTGAGAAAAACATGGCCGCCAGAGGAGAAATACTTTTAACGTTGGACCCTATGAGAAAAATATATTTTGATCATCTGCTCTGAAACTTTTGAAGCAAATTCAACCAAAGAATTAATGGAAGTTTGTAGAAGCATTTTGTCAGGTGAGCGATACAGGCTCTATATATTTATTAATACTTAATACTTACCTTTGGCTTCACTGCCTTCAGCTATATCATACGAGCAGCATAGAATAAGAGTCAAAATAAAACTTAGTGTTTCGTCAGTATTAGATTTCATGATTCATCTCAAACTTTCTGAAAATTGAGAAGAAAAAAAACAATATTTATAAATAAAATACAGTCTATAAGACGTTTAAGCTGATTTCCGTCAGAAATAACGGATACCTTCATAAAATGGCTACGCCCAGTTAATCTTCAATTCTTAAATTATTTAAATATAAACAATATAATATTCATTATGCAAAAGACTGAATGCTTTAAACCAGTATGTTCACGCCGGTGTCATGTTTGTGGTGATATCAACGTATGGTACATATTTTTGTACGTACTACAATTTTTTCAGGTTTCTTTGTCAAGACCCAACTTTTGTCAGGTACTCTAAGATCCAAACTTTTGGTGTTAATACAATTATTGTTCAAGAGCACTTTAAACAATAAAACGAGCCATGAAATGTCTGAATTTGCTGTTTACTTCCATAAGGGACAAACAATTACAACACGCATGAACACGAATGAACAAAGAAGGTCAAATACATCGTAATAAACATACATCTTTTTATATGAACAATATTCAAGCATTTCAATAAAAAAAACCAATCGTTTCATACAACTTTTGTTCAACATGTCAATGTGGACTTCATTTTCGCAAACAAAAGATTGCTTCATAAGTGAAGTCTCCTCACTTCTGACAATCAGGATTTTTTTCACAATGAAAAAGAAGTATCCGTCAGAAAATGTATCCGAGGATGTAACAACTTTAATTCTAGTACCATTACAAAATTATCAAGTATAAGTAATTAATGATGAAAGATGAGTAACTAATGAACAATTTTAACATGTTTAAGGTACTCCTGAAAACGTAAGTAAACTAGATTAAAGTCATAATAAATTACACTTAAGTAGTGAGAAGTGAGGGTAATAAAAAGAACTCTCAACAAAAAATAGAATAAAAAAAACGGGGGAAAATATGAACATTAACCAGGTAAAATAATACTCGTTTTACCGTACGGAATTAGACACGTTGTACGAAAATTGACTCCCTGTGTACAGAATATGCCTAGATGGCAGTTAAATCTCTAGCTTGGATGGTAGAATAAATGAAAAGAACTGATGATTTACGATCAACATTATCCATGGGTGCTTTCCGGCGTCCTACCATACTTTTCGTCGTTCGGAATGCAGTGACTGATCCGGCCCCAATCTATAATACCATAACATATAATATAGATCGGGGCCGGATCAGTCAAAAATGACATACTGTGTCAATTGTAACGAGCCCCTGTGGGTGTTCTGAACAATAGCTATGAAGCTAAGAATGCAAACAACAGTGACTCATTTTTCTGTAGAAACAAAAATGTATTTCCTTTTATACATTTTTGTGTACATCAGGAACTGTATTATATGATCCCTGTGTACATACACATGTATGTGAGATATAAAATTCCAGTTATATTACGTCATAGGGAATCCAGGTCCGTTCGCCCTGGGTCTGTTCGCCCTGATTTTTATATGTTTGTGGTATAATGTATATATTTGAATAAAGTATGTTAAAAGTTTGTATACAATTTCGCCGAATATTTATGTTGTATTAATGCTACCAGAAAAATGATGACTAAGTTATATGAACGTATTTATCTTTATTGATACGTTTTGAGCACTGAATTGATATACTATAAAAAAATATATCAAAAAGACACAATCACACATCCATTCGTTCTACATTTATACATCATGATTTATTAAATAAAACAGCACTAATACATTCATAATATGTACATGTATAACAAAAAGACACAATCATCCACTGGGTCATTTTCAAAAAAAGTCCATTTTCCTGTCCAACTATGTTATATAAATATTCAGACACAATGGCATTATTTTTTTGTGCTTAAAGAAAAGTTCGCAATTTTTTCAAATCGGCACATCTAGAATGAGAACGATTTTCTCCTTGCGATCCACAATAAATTGATTTTGAAGCTCAATATTGAGCAATTTGCGAGTATGTTTTCAAACCAGCAAAATTATTTTTTTGAAAAGCATATAATTGAATTTTAACAAAAAAGTAAAGTCTTGAAGATATATATACATCTGCTCATAAAAAAGTAAATTGTGTTGGCGTCCATGAAATGCATGTCTGTCCTGTTACCGGTGCTAAATTTGCAGAGCAATAATTTTTTACTGCAAATACGAATAACTTCTATGATGAAATCAAAAGTACAAATATTTTCCAAATTAAAACCAAAACAATAGAACGTTAGAAGAAACAGAAGCGAAGTTATAACCAGAAAAGTAAGTCAAACTGATAGCGTACCCTTTTAAAATGTCTATCATGTTACCAACAAATTTATACATTACTACACCCATACGTTCTCAAAAGGGTCACTAACTGTTTGGAAACAAAAAACGCTAACTGAAAAAACCATACACCGATGTAAGGGGAGCTGTTATTTCGAAATATAATCAATAAACATATAATTTTGCCCATCCTGTTACTGTCTATCCTGTTACCTTGAATAAAGTAACAGGATAGACAGATTAAGTATAAGAATAAACTATGTATCTGCAGACATAATGAAATATTTGAAAATGAAATGAAACATTTGATAGTCTACATATCTTTAAGAAAAAACAAACAACCATGCAAGGGGAGTTGTTGTTTTGCAATAGAATCAATAAACATATAATTTTGTCTATCCTGTTACCCCAACTAAGTAACAGGATAGACAAATATGTATATGTAAACCCTCGATGTCCGTTCCTGTTACCATAGAAAATAGTTTTTTACTAAAATTACATGTAATCAAAGAACTAAGTGACGGATTGATTCAAAAGTCCAATATAAGCCGAATATAAGGAAGTGCTTCAGTTGGTTTTGCGTTGTAGCAATTTTTGCAGCATTTGAAAATCTATTTTTAGATAAGTTTTTTCAGGACACACTATTAAGTGATATTTTTATCCCGTTAATGCAAAGAAATTAAATATTCTGTTATTGTTTTCTGAAACTCCACTAACGTACCTTTGAGAAATAATCAATACGTTTTTCACATTTTTCCAGTTGATCAGTAAAAAAATTCATAGAAATGTGGTAACAGGATAGACAAAATTTTGCACTGTCAGTCAAAAATATGTCAATAATATTTTTATGTTATGTCATTAAGATTGCATATTTGAGTATTTTGTTCAAAAAGTATCATATATTTTGCAAGTTTAATAAATATGATGATTCAAACAAATTGTTTTTTCTCAATTTTGCAATGTTAAAAATGCACATTTTTTGAAAATGACCCATATAACAAATTTATCAAAACACACTTGAGATCAAAGAAGCCAAGCTGCAAAAAAAAAATTCCCTTTCATGTCTTACAATTCTTACATTCATTGTTTTAACTCATTCCAAGCTGACTAGGTTATTTTACTTAAATAAATATCGGCATAAATTTAAAAACCTAAATACTATTAATATTAATAATTTTTTTATAAAAATAGGGCGAACAAACCCAGGGCGAACGGACCCGATACCCATCATAGGTATGGAATTCCCTCTATTTATAAGTTCTAGATATTGATCTTTGATTGTTTTTTTGGTTTCATTATTTAAATTAGACTCTTGGCTTTATTTTAAGTGTGACAAAATGTGTGAAATGTCAAAAAATAATTGTTTTCATAGCAGTTTTATTAATGGGAGGCTACTCTAAAAAGATCCGGAAATATGGTAGGTGAAACACAACATTTTTATATCAGTTCATGTAGCAATTTTGGAAGCCGGCGAATGTACCCTGAAACTACATGTGCTGAAACCAGTTGGATGTGTACTTTGGAATTCACTTATACTAAGTTCTCTAAATTACATAGGAATCCTTGCTAGGATGCTCTGAAGTTGGTCTGTTTTTGGGATATTTGGAGGGGGAGACCTATTTTTTGTCAGTTTTTTTTCTGTTAAGGTGAGAATTTAATGGAAAGGATTTCCTTAAAAAAAATTATACACAGTGAAAGCTTGAAGAAATATGTTTTATTTGATATATGGTTGTCTATGGGTATATGGTAGAGCCAATTGTCCAGCTATCAATCTTTTGAGTATGTACCTTCAATTCATGACGTCATGAAAAATACTAAGAAAAACTGTTGTGTGCACTATAATCAGCTGATAGCAATCTTCATCTTGTGATGGATTGGTTCCTGTTGGTTACTACAATAACACAAAGTATCAGTAGAGGACTCTAATGAACAAATGGCATCTTGACTCTTGTCTGGGACTATTATACTAAGTATAATAGTCCCAGCTCTTGTCCAGACGTCAACGATGTTCTCCATAGAATGAATAGAGTTTAAATTATCCTGTCCAATGTCCTAGATAATATTCATTTTTATTTTCATAGCCTTTTCGAATAACCCCTTGTTTGTAAAGACAGTTAAAAAGGCAGACGATAATCAAAATAGCGATGAACATGATGAAACTCAGTGAAATAAGTACTGATGATGATAATGATGATAGGATAATAGAATAGATAGATGGAACTGATTTTAGTGACGAAAGATAGCAGTGATGAGGAAGTTATTATATGCAAATCAAAGGTCACTGTATCCAATGACAATAATGAACATAACGTTAACAAGATTACTTATGTTACAAAGTATGGCAGGAAAGCAACACTTGTGAGATTCATTTGGATCATTAAACTGTGTCTTTTACTGTTTACAGTGTACTTGCCTTATCTCTATTAAATGAAACATTTGAGAACTTTTGAATCTTCAAGCATATCCTACATATCATTTGTGTCAAAGGTAAGTGTTAGTTGCATGTTAAAATTTTGGCATGTTTAATAGAGGAGGTATCACATTTTTTTAATGTTTTTAAAGGGGGGGGGTAAAAAAAAAGGGAAATATCATGGGGGATTAAGAAAATTTTATGTGTTTGATTTCAAAATTACCAGCAAACACGGGGCAGGTGTATCCTGATTTTTAAGAACATATTTTGGACTAGAAGCAGGAGAGAAAAAAATATTCTGTCCTTGCAAAAGTCATCCATTATATTTATAAATACCATGTTTGATTGGGATCATATTTGAAGTGTGAAGAACCCATGAAGGAAATTAACAGGGCTCACCACACTTGAAAATAACAGGGAGACTCAGAGTCTCCCTCAGGGTAGCAACAGGGAGACTTCAGGGCATGACAGGGAGACTTCCAAGTCTACCAGGGAGACTGTGTTTTTTCCCCTAATTTGTCGCCTGTCGAGTAAATACCTTGTATTTTGTGTCTTATAGTGTATACTATACATTCCTTTTATTGTGTTTTATCCTGTATTGTTTGAGATTTTATCTACATTTACTCCATATCCTTCCATTTTTGTCATAATCTGAGATTTTGTCTCATGTGCATTTAATCAATATCCTTTGTCAGAGATTGTGAGTTTGTCTTATGTACATTTGATTTGTATACTTAGAGATGTTTAATACTTTTTTACTATTTTTGCAGGTTTCCTCTACAGCCATATTTATGATATCTTGTAATAAACAGATTAATTTATATTTGAAATGAATAAAACTCAATTTCTAATTTTCATATTTTCTTTATTTGATATTTGAATCCAGCATAACAGACATAATAAATATATGAATAAACAGGGTTCTCACTAGGACTTCATCATTTTTCAGAATGGTGAGTCCCAGTTGATTTTGATGAGTCCCAGTCCCAGGACTCATCACCACTTTTTTAACGTACATTGCTGCATGATTTTGACCATGGTAGGCCTATTGTACTATTGTTCAAGTTTAATTAAAATCATGTGCTGCCTTAAAATACTGACGAATATAATTTGAAATAAAAAAAAATGAAATTATGCAGTGGTGCTCCGAACTTGGAAGCAAATTTCTGTTACAGATATGAGCAAAAATATTTGTACCTTTTGACACAACTTATTTATTATTGCCATTTTATTTTTTAATATTTATTAATCTATAATCTTTACTATTATTTTTTCTCAAACATACTCTTAAAATCCTCCCTTTCACCTTGCTTGAACACCTTAATACGGAAAAGAGACAAACATTACAAGAAAAAGAAAAAATCAGCTGATGCTAAGCATAACACCAAATATAAAGAACTAAAAAGACTGGTACAGAGAGAAATAAGACGAGCATATTGGAAATATATAGAGGACATAATTACACTTGATCCCAAAGAAGACAAGCCAAACTGCATGAAACGTTTCTGGACATTCATCAAACACAAAACATCAGACGGAAACCAAATACCACCATTAAGGAACAATGGACTACTCCATCCTGACCCAGTTGAAAAGGCTAACATACTAAATAAGCAGTTCAAATCAGCATTTTCTGAAGAAAAAAAAACAACTTCACAGAAATAGAATTCAAAAACCGTTGTGACATGACCAACAACAACTACCCTACACTTCAAGACCTGAACATAACAGAAAACGGAATAGCAAAACTATTATCCAACCTAAACCCATTTAAAGCTGTGGGTCCAGACACCATTACATCAAGGGTGCTGAAGGAATTAGCCATAGACATTGCACCAATCCTAACAACCATCTTCAGGCAATCCTATGAAACAGGTGATTTACCGGACATATGGAAAAAGGCTAACGTAAGCCCTATATTCAAGAAGGGAAAACGGTTTGATGCAGTAAACTACCGCCCAGTCTTGCTTACCTGCATTTGCTGCAAAATCATGGAGCACATCGTAACAAGTCACATAATGACCCATGCTGACAAACACAAGATACTGTATCCACTCCAACATGGATTCAGGAGAGGCCTGTCCTGCGAAACTCAATTAATTGAGTTTATTAATGATATCACCATAAACATGGACGCAGGAAAACAAACCGACTGCCTTATAATGGATTTTTCTAAGGCCTTTGATAAAGTAAGTCATAGGCTACTTACACACAAACTGGATCAATATGGCATAAGAGGGAAAACCAATAGGTGGATCAAAAACTTCCTTGCCGACAGGAAACAAGTCGTAGTTGTAGAAGGAGAAAAATCTGATACAATCAATGTAGATTCGGGCGTCCCACAAGGATCAGTTCTTGGACCCAGCTTGTTCCTTTTCTACATAAACGACATGCCAGAGGGAATCCGATCAAGGGTAAGACTCTCTGCTGATGATTCAATCATATATCTCACAATATCATCGGACACAGACAGCGACCACCTTCAGAAAGATCTGAATAAGCTGGCAGTTTGGGAAAACAAATGGAAAATTGCATTTCATCCAGATAAATGTAATGTTCTAACCATAACAAGAAAACGTAAGCCTATTATAAAAGAATATGTACTGCATGGCCACACCCTCGAATCTCTAAATTCTGCAAAGTACCTTGGCTGCACCATCAGCTCCGATTTAAAATGGAATGAACACATCAAAAACATATGTGTCAAGGCAAACAAGACCATAGGCTTCCTCAAACGTAACTTAAACATCAATAACAACACAATAAAAGAAACTGCATACAAATCACTTGTAAGACCGACTCTAGAATATGCATGTACAGTCTGGGATCCTTATTAACAAAACAACAATAAAATGCTCCGCTGGGCGCAGCTAGATACGACCGCAGATGTCGAACCCTGAATAGTTGGGGCAATTATGAACACAACATTCAAGCTTGATACAATACTGAATTTGGATTGTGAATAAATATTTGACACAGCATAGGTTTCTGACACAGAATGAATGTTGTCTAAGAACTTAAAAATTTTTAATTTACCTATTCAAACCATATCAGTATTATTTGTTTTTATATATAAATCAGAAATAACCAATTTAAAATTTAAAATTGGGCACACATATCAATTTCTTGCTATTGCGCAATACTGTGTAATTGAAAATTTCTTCAAATATTTGACACATAATAGGTTTCTGACACAGAATAACTGAAATCAAAGAACTTAAAATTGGTCATATGATTTGAATTTATATTCAATTTTTTGCTTTTGTGTAATACAATATGCTGTGGAGAATTGCCCCCCCCCCAAAAAAAAAATAATAATTTACCCCTTTTTTTAGCTTTTGTGCAATACACTATGAAGTTGCACATTGACCCCCCTCCCAAAAAAAAAACAAAAAACAATAAAATTTATTGTAACCCCCCCCTTTTTTTTTTGCTAAAAAAAATTTGAAATTTTCTTTTTAATTTATGAAATATGAAATGAGAAAAAATTACCCCCTCCCCAATTTCTCATTTACCCCCCCCCCAAATTTTGTTTTCAACCCCCCCCCCCCATTTCTTTATACTTTGCAACCATAACAGCCCATTTAAATACACCATAACATATTAAAATAGAAAATGACATCATAGTCATGGATGGCAAATTTTAAATATACATATTAAAAGCAGTTTAGATAAGATAAACAAAAAAGCTTCATCAGCACATTTTATATTGGCAAATTTCCAATGGAATTTGTTAATAATAAAGTTTTGATAACAGGGCACACATATCAATTTCTTGCTATTGCGCAATACTGTGCAATTGAAAATTTCTTCGAATATTTGACACATAATAGGTTTCTGACACAGAATAACTGAAATAAAGAACTTAGAATTGGTCATATGATTTGAATTTATATTCAATTTTTTGCTTTTGTGTAATACAATATGCTGTGGAGAATTGCCCCCCCCCCCCCCCCCAAAAAAAATAATTTATCCCCTTTTTAGCTTTAATTTTGGACCCCGATTTGGACCAACTTGAAAACTCGGCCATAATAAAAAAACTAAGTACATGTTTAGATTCAGCACATCAAAGAACCCCAAGAATTAATTTTTGTTACAATCGAACTAAGTTTAATTTTGGACCCTTTGGACCTTAATGTAGACCAATTTGAAAACGGGACCAAAAATTAAGAATCTAAATGCACGGTTAGATTCGGCATATCAAAGAACCCCAATAGTTCAATTTTCGATGAAATCAAACAAAGTTTAATTTTGGACCCCGATTTGGACCAACTTGAAAACTGGGCCCATAATAAAAAAACTAATTACATGTTTAGATTCAGCATATCAAAGAACCCAAAGAATTCAATTTTTGTTAAAATCAAACTAAGTTTAATTTTGGACCCTTTGGACCTTAATGTAGACCAATTTGAAAACGGGACCAAAAATTAAGAATCTAAATGCACGGTTAGATTCGGCATATCAAAGAACCCCAATAGTTCAATTTTCGATGAAATCAAACAAAGTTTAATTTTGGACCCCGATTTGGACCAACTTGAAAAACTGGGGCATAATAAAAAAACTAAGTACATGTTTAGATTCAGCATATCAAAGAACCCAAAGAATTCAATTTTTGTTAAAATCAAACTAAGTTTAATTTTGGACCCTTTGGACCTTAATGTAGACCAATTTGAAAACGGGACCAAAAATTAAGATCCTAAATGCACGGTTAGATTCGGCATATCAAAGAACCCCAATAGGTTAAATTTTCAATGAAATCAAACAAAGTTTAATTTTGGACCCTTTTGGCCCCTAATTCCTAAACTGTTGGGACCAAAAACTCCAATAAAATGCTCCGCTGGGCGCAGCTAGATACGACCGCAGATGTCGAACCCTGAATAGTTGGGGCAATTATGAACACAACATTCAAGCTTGATACAATACTGAATTTGGATTGTGAATAAATATTTGACACAGCATAGGTTTCTGACACAGAATGAATGTTGTCTAAGAACTTAAAAATTTTAATTTACCTATTCAAACCATATCAGTATTTTTTGTTTTTATATATAAATCAGAAAATAAACCAATTTAAAATTGGGCACACATATCAATTTCTTGCTATTGCGCAATACTGTGCAATTGAAAATTTCTTCAAATATTTGACACATAATAGGTTTCTGACACAGAATAACTGAAACCAAAGAACTTAGAATTGGTCATATGATTTCAATTTATATTCAATTTTTTGCTTCTTGTGCAATACAATATGCTGTGGAGAATTGCCCCCCCCCCTCCCAAAAAAAAAAAAAAAATTTACCCCTTTTTTAGCTTTTGTGCAATACACTATGAAGTTGCACATTGACTCCCCCTCCCAAAAAAAAAAAACAACAAAAAACAATAAAATTTATTGTAACCCCCCCCTTTTTTGCTAAAAAAAATTTGAAATTTCCTTTTTAATTTATGAATTATGAAATGAGAAAAAAATTGCCCCCTCCCCAATTTCTCATTCCCCCCCCCCCCCCTAAATTTTGTTTTCACCCCCTCCCCCCATTTCTCTTGATACTTTGCAACCATAACAGGCCCATTTAAATACACCATAACGTATTAAAATAGAAAATGACATCATAGTCATGGATGGCAAATTTTAAATATGCATAATTTAAAAGCAGTTTAGATGAGATAAACAAAAAAGCTTCATCAGCACATATTCAAAATTTGAGATAAAAAAAGAGTTATCCCTTTTTGTACATATTTTTATACGACCGCAAAATTTTTGCGGTCGTATATTGGTATGACGTTGGCGTCGTCGTCGTCGTCGTCGTCGTCCGTCGGAGTCTGTAGACATTTGGTTTTCGCACTATAACTTTAGTATAAGTTATAGAAATCTATGAAATTTAAACACAAGGTTTATGACCACAAAAGGAAGGTTGGGATTGATTTTGGGAGTTTTGGTCCCAACAGTTTAAGAATCAGGGGCCAAAAAAGGGCCCAATAAGCATTTTTCTTGGTTTTCGCACAATAATAAGTAAATAGAAATCTATGAAATTTTAACACAAGGTTTATGGACCACAAAAGGAAGGTTGGGATTGTTTTTGGGAGTTTTGGTCCCAACAGTTTAGGAATTAGGGGCTAAAAAAGGGCCCAAATAAGCATTTGTCTTGGTTTTTGCACAATAACTTTAGTATAAGTAAATAGAAATCTATGAAATTTAAACACAAGGTTTATGACCACAAAAGGAAGGTTGGGATTGATTTTTGGAGTTTTGGTCCCAACAGTTTAGGAATTAGGGGGCCAAAAGGGTCCAAAATTAAACTTTGTTTTGATTTCATCGAAAATTGAACTATTGGGGTTCTTTGATATGCCGAATCTACCGTGCATTTAGATTCTTAATTTTTGGTCCCGTTTTCAAATTGGTCTACATTAAGGTCCCAAAGGGTCCAAAATTAAACTAGTTTGATTTTAACAAAAATTGAATTCTTGGGGTTCTTTGATATGCTGAATCTAAACATGTACTTAGTTTTTTTTATTATGGGCCCAGTTTTCAAGTTGGTCCAAATCGGGGTCCAAAATTAAAACTTTGTTTGATTTCATCGAAAATTGAACTATTGGGGTTCTTATGATATGCCGAATCTAACGTGCATTTAGATTCTTAATTTTTGGTCCCGTTTTCAAATTGGTCTACATTAAGGTCCAAAGGGTCCAAAATTAAACTTAGTTTGATTTTAACAAAAATTGAATTCTTGGGGTTCTTTGATATGCTGAATCTAAACATGTACTTAGTTTTTTTATTATGGGGCCCAGTTTTCAAGTTGGTCCAAATCGGGGTCCAAAATTAAAGCTAAAAAAGGGGTAAATTATTTTTTTTGGGGGGTGGGGGCAATTCTCCACAGGCATATTGTATCGCACAAGAATTCAAAAATTGAATATAAATTCAAATCATATGACCAATTCTAAGTTCTTTATTTCAGTTATTCTGTTTTAGAAACCTATTATGTGTCAAATATTTCAAGAAATTTTCAATTACACAGTATTGTGCAATAGCAAGAATCAGTATAATTTAAACCAATTTACATTATTTACATTACAATTAAAGGATAACTTCAGTAACACCCAACAATGACTTCAATCCAAACATATATATTGAATAAACTTACAAATCAGAAATTTTAAAATTATATGATACTAACATACATACTACTGCTAACAATTAAATATGACTTAGAGCAAATATGACAACATGATTATAAAAATATGTACAAAGAGGGATAACTCTTTTTTTATCTCAAATTTTGAATATGTGCTGATGAAGCTTTTTTGTTTATCTCATCTAAACTGCTTTTAAATTATGCATATTTAAAAATTTGCCATCCATGACTATGATGTCATTTTCTATTTTAATACGTTATGGTGTATTTAAATGGGCTGTTATGGTTGCAAAGTATCAAGAGAAATGGGGGGGGGGGGGTGAAAACAAAATTTTAGGGGGGGGGGAATGAGAAATTGGGGAGGGGGCAATTTTTTTCTCATTTCATAATTCATAAATTAAAAAGGAAATTTCAAATTTTTTTTAGCAAAAAGGGGGGGGGTTACAATAAATTTTATTGTTTTTTGTTGTTTTTTTTTTTTGGGAGGGGGAGTCAATGTGCAACTTCATAGTGTATTGCACAAAAGCTAAAAAAGGGGTAAATTTTTTTTTTTTTTTTTTTTTTTTGGGGGGGGGGCAATTCTCACAGCATATTGTATTGCACAAGAAGCAAAAAATTGAATATAAATTGAAATCATATGACCAATTCTAAGTTCTTTGGTTTCAGTTATTCTGTGTCAGAAACCTATTATGTGTCAAATATTTGAAGAAATTTTCAATTGCACAGTATTGCGCAATAGCAAGAAATTGATATGTGTGCCCAATTTTAAATTGGTTATTTCTGATTTATATATAAAAACAAAAAATACTGATATGGTTTGAATAGGTAAATTAAAAATTTTTAAGTTCTTAGACAACATTCATTCTGTGTCAGAAACCTATGCTGTGTCAAATATTTATTCACAATCCAAATTCAGTATTGTATCAAGCTTGAATGTTGTGTTCATAATTGCCCCAACTATTCAGGGTTCGACATCTGCGGTCGTATCTAGCTGCGCCCAGCGGAGCATTTTATTATAATCATGTTGTCATATTTGCTCTAAGTCATATTTAATTGTTAGCAGTAGTATGTATGTTAGTATCATATAATTTTAAAATTTCTGATTTGTAAGTTTATTCAATATATATGTTTTGGATTGAAGTCATTGTTGGGTGTTACTGAAGTTATCCTTTAATTGTAATGTAAATAATGTAATTGGTTTAAATTATACTGATTCTTGCTATTGCACAATACTGTGTAATTGAAAATTTCTTGAAATATTTGACACATAATAGGTTTCTAAAACAGAATAACTGAAATAAAGAACTTAGAATTGGTCATATGATTTGAATTTATATTCAATTTTTGAATTCTTGTGCGATACAATATGCTGTGGAGAATTGCCCCCACCCCCCAAAAAAAATAATTTACCCCTTTTTTAGCTTTAATTTTGGACCCCGATTTGGACCAACTTGAAAACTGGGCCCATAATAAAAAAACTAAGTACATGTTTAGATTCAGCATATCAAAGAACCCCAAGAATTCAATTTTTGTTAAAATCAAACTAAGTTTAATTTTGGACCCTTTGGACCTTAATGTAGACCAATTTGAAAACGGGACCAAAAATTAAGAATCTAAATGCACGGTTAGATTCGGCATATCAAAGAACCCCAATAGTTCAATTTTCGATGAAATCAAACAAAGTTTAATTTTGGACCCTTTTGGCCCCTAATTCCTAAACTGTTGGGACCAAAACTCCAAAAATCAATCCCAACCTTCCTTTTGTGGTCATAAACCTTGTGTTTAAATTTCATAGATTTCTATTTACTTATACTAAAGTTGTTGTGCAAAAACCAAGACAAATGCTTATTTGGGCCTTTTTTAGCCCCTAATTCCTAAACTGTTGGGACCAAAACTCCCAAAAACAATCCCAACCTTCCTTTTGTGGTCATAAACCTTGTGTTAAAATTTCATAGATTTCTATTTACTTATACTAGAGTTATTGTGCGAAAACCAAGAAAAATGCTTATTGGGCCCTTTTTTGGCCCCTGATTCTTAAACTGTTAGGACCAAAACTCCCAAAATCAATCCCAACCTTCCTTTTGTGGTCATAAACCTTGTGTTTAAATTTCATAGATTTCTATTAACTTATACTAAAGTTATAGTGCGAAAACCAAATGTCTACAGACTCCGACGGACGACGGACGACGACGACGACGACGACGACGCCAACGTCATAGCAATATACGACCGCAAAAATTTTGCGGTCGTATAAAAATCAATCCCAACCTTCCTTTTGTGGTCATAAACCTTGTGTTTAAATTTCATAGATTTCTATTTACTTATACTAAAGTTATTGTGCAAAAACCAAGAAAAATGCTTATTTTGGCCCTTTTTTAGCCCCTAATTCCTAAACTGTTGGGACCAAAACTCACAAAAACAATCCCAACCTTCCTTTTGTGGTCATAAACTTTGTGTTAAAATTTCATAGATTTCTATTTACTTATACTAGAGTTATTGTGCGAAAACCTAGAAAAATGCTTATTGGGCCCTTTTTTGGCCCCTGATTCTTAAACTGTTGGGACCAAAACTCCCAAAATCAATCCCAACCTTCCTTTTGTGGTCATAAACCTTGTGTTTAAATTTCATAGATTTCTATTAACTTATACTAAAGTTATAGTGCGAAAACCAAATGTCTTCGGACGACGCCGCAGACGACAACGACGACGACGACGACGACGCCAACGTCATACCAATATACGACCGCAAAAATTTTGCGGTCGTATAAAAACCGACTGGAAATGGTACAGAGGAGAGCAGCCAGATATGTCACTAACAGATATCATTACACATCATCTGTTAGCGACATGCTTAACAAACTAGAATGGAAAACCCTCGAAGACCGTAGGAGAACATCAAGGCTTACAATGATGTATAAACTTGCCAACGGGATGGTGAAAGTTGACACCAGTAATACTCTCATTCCACCAGATAGGCTATCCAGAAACATCAACACTAATGGATACCAAGTACCATCTTGTAGGACCGAAGTGCGGATGGAATTTTTTTACCCAAGGACGATACGAGACTGGAATGCCCTACCACATACTGCCACCAATGCAGGTAGTCTTGAATGCTTCTAGACTTACCTGCGTGAGATGAACTAGACCAACGCCAAGATGTTTTTAAAGTCACTGTATATATGATGTATAGCACAATCAAATTCAAATCAATTTGTCTAAATTTTAAATGCGCATCCAAAAAAGTGAAAATAATCAACTTATTGATGGTGGCCGCGTATTGGTAGTAGAGGTAATAATCTGATCAATACATGTATTGACAAAATTTCCATTTGTGCATAGATGTCAAAATCCGCTAAATTTATTTTTAAATAAGGTCTACATACTGTTACCGGTCGGTAAAAAACACCGTGACCAAAGAAAAATCACGAGAATTCCGACTGCCGCCATTTTTCCTTCGCATCACGATGCGGAGCTATTAGTTTCAGTAGACATACACGCCATCTTGAAATAATTACTGATCGCGATTGGTTACTTTATGATGCGGTTGAGATATAGCAACAGCCATTGGTTTAAATGAGATAAAGAATTACACTTTAGACTTTACTCGTTCAGGATGGAAACAAGTCGTTTCGGCCATACTACCAGTTCGGCCATAGAATTAAAGTCGATTCGGCCATGGAATATTTATACGGAATCTAACAAATATTTAACAAGTTCTAAGCTTAAAATTTAAGTTTTATTTTATATATATAATAAATATTTGGAAATTAATCATGAAATTTCAGAATATTATTTATTTACTATATGATTAATGATCAATATAAACTAGATATTGTAGATCAATCGTAATTAATTGCAAGACAAATAAAATGTAATTATGTTCATTACTTCATGATAATTAGCAATTATTTATTCTTTGATCTGACTATATCCTGCATTTTGTGATTGTTAAGCACACGAAATGGCTGCATATGAGTTATTTTTATCCAAGCTTGACCCAAGCTTACCACAAGATGATGCAAACTTTTCTTGTTATTGAGAAAATTTTAGTCCTTGTTGGAGCAGTATGACAGCAAGTTCATCAGAACATCAGACTTCCTGCATTCTGTGGGTAACAGACCAAGAAGATCTACCAGACTCCGATGACAGTGATTCCGATTCTGACGCTTAGTGAACATATCTTATATACAATGTATATAATTATAGTGCAACTCAACTGTTATAGTGCTTTTGTTTAAATTGTTGTTAATTATGTATGTGCTTGTTATCAACCTGATGATATAAATATATAAAGAGAATAAATAAAGGTGAAAACAATTGTGAGTGTTTCATTATTTACAGAAAAAAATATGATAGTCACAGTGTGATGCCAATAAACAGCAGTATATAAACCCAGTCCTTTAATAATAGATTTAGGCATACAGCTTGACCCCTTTAAAAAGTTTAAGTATCGGTGCCAAAACTTTTTTCTTCGACTAACTAAAGTAAACTACTAAGACTACCTCTCATAAGAAACAATGATGCTATTAAGTATATATCTCATTATAAAAAGTATGGCCGAAACGACTATGGCCGAACTGGTCTATGGACGAAACGTCTCGAAAGCTTCAGGATAAGTCATCAAAAGCCGGAAAATTAACTATGTGTATATCAGTTCCGATCAACTGTCATTACATGTTTTTTTAATATTCATATATTCTGAAATTCATTATTGAAATCAATTATTAATACGTGTATATTTGCTTTAATTGTTAATCTGCAATATACACGGTTTGTTTTGCTTAATCGTATACACTATAATAGTATGTTTACAACAAAAAAATGTATGATCTATACTTTATAACTTCTGCCAATCTAATTAAAAACCGATCTCTCATCGCTCCCGTTTTCTGATATGTCGTGTGGGAGATCTAACGAAATCCGCTTTGAGTTCACATGTGAGTGAACTGGAACTTATGAATTTATAATGACATGCAAATGAGTTGACTTCCTATCAGTAAGCCAATCAAAAAGGTTTATGAATTCTGGGGACTGACGATTTCTTCGTAATCAACTTACAAGATCGCGTAAGCCGCAATTTCATTGGTCGAACAGGACACACCTACGAGGTCACTCACATGTGACCTCAAAGCGGGTTTCATTAGATCTCCCACGCGACATATCAGAAAACGGAAGCGATGAGAGATCGGTTTTTAATTAGATTGAACTTCTGCCAATCTAGGCACACCTTTATAACTTCTGCCAATCTAGGCACACCTTCAGATACGTGTCTATTTGTTGTTTACGCGCGGAAAATTTTACTGATCAACAGAACGCTTTAAGATATACTGGGTTTGAATTCATAATTCCAATACTAAATCAACAACCACATGCTCACATATTACCATAAATTAAGATACAGCGAAGCTGTCCACAGCTTTTTAGAAAGGTAAAACTTGTCTAGCTTACTTTTTGTCGTTTCTTTCCCCTTCCCCTTTGATCTCCAAGAAAACAAAAAATGGCCGCTCGAGATTTTTAGTCCAGCACTGGTAGTTTTGTTAAAAACTAGCGGTGCTGGAGTATTGTTAACACGACGATCTGTTGAGCCAAAGTACCCCCAATCTGCAAATCTATAATACTAAATTTATGAATTAGCCGAATAGGCGGCAAAACGCGTGGTTCAAAATAAACGATGAATGGTTCAGGTTATAAAGGTTATTATCGTATTTGACAATCTGCATTTATAAATTTAAACTGCAGTTTTGTTTATGTGCAAATGGAATTTGCATGGACTTTTCCGATATGAATTCTCCCAACATATCCCTTAGAAGGTTCTCGAATGCATCATTTTAACACATTGATTTAAATAAACAAGTATGCACATATTTTAAATGTATTTTTATTTGAAATTACGGAAGAAGAATAAAACAAATTAAAAACATTCTCCTTCGAGTGGGATGTTTCCGCTTCATGTATTCAGGATTGTTTTTTCTACAGTAATGCAATTTCTCTTAACTATAAACA
This sequence comes from Mytilisepta virgata, assembly GCA_028015205.1. NCBI lineage: Eukaryota > Metazoa > Mollusca > Bivalvia > Mytilida > Mytilidae > Mytilisepta > Mytilisepta virgata. The sequence goes on from CM051513.1 coordinate 27,134,000, forward strand.
TTATGAACTTTGAAGATTATGAAGAAGTAAGGTAAAGTTCAGAGGAATTCCTAACTTAGTTGTTTTTTGGATTGCTCGGATTTTTACTTTGCACAAAGTGATAAAACCAACCATTATCCATTTTTACATTATTTGTCATGTGACCTGTCTAAATATATCTCTACCATTCCATTCCCTGTAAGCCCTAGATAAAAATATTTTTAACAAATGGTCATCTTTATCATTAATGACGAAATTTATCTTGGACATCTTTATAAACGTGGACAGCATACACAGCCACACACTAAAAATGCTTTTATCGTCTGTTGGATTTATCTGTGAAATTAAGCCTCGCTTGCCCTGCCCATGATGACAATATGAACAATTGGAACAATTATTTTCCAAAAATATGCTCTACTTAACTCACGGCATCTTCTGAAAAATTCATCCGTCACTAAGGAAATGTTTATTCATATTCTTTTTCATATTTATTCTGAATGAAAAAGGTAATGCATTATGAAATGTGTATTTAATGAAAGCTTTTCATCAAGTTCCAGTTCAGAATTAATTGTAACATAAACATATTGACAATTTATGTGGTTGTATTTTCGTCATAGATTTTGACTATGATGGAACCTTAAGGTCCATTTTGGTAATTCTACGTGGCATACAGTCTATTTCATCAGTGGATACATCTTCGGTAGTAACGAACAACCGTATGACAATTAGGTCACGTTGATCTACATTTCACGCTTCATTGACTTTGGTTAAAGTTTGCATTAACATCCATTTCTGGAATACTACAGCATATATAGACATGAAACTATCAGTTGATACAACCTACTTGACAGGAAAGTTTATGGGAAGCCTGCCACAACATCCACATTGAGTTCCTGTTCCACGAATGCCATGGCCGCAAAAACTTTTTAAAGTCAATATGGCCACCACAAAAAAAAATGCTTATTTTCCCGCGCTCGCGCGGGTTCAATGTCTAGTAGTTCCTATGAACTCAATACAATTTTAAATCAAGGTACAATGCAAAGGGTTGCATGCCGTTATTCACTTAAAAATAACATGTATAGAAAGATAACTCTATCGAATAACAAATGGGTGTTGGAGGAAACTGTTTTGAGTCAAGCAAACTTTAGCATATGAATATGAAAAAATACAGAAGTGCGAAAGCGAGGGAAATTCAATTTAATTTACAACCAAGATTGTCCGTAATATTGTTACCGGAGGGTGACAGTCGGTAATTTTAATATTTTCAGTAATTTAATTACTTTCAGTGCTCATCGAATGTTCATTTCGTCATTCTTAACCATTTCAACAGTTTACTGCACTAAAAATAGTTGTAATGAGAACGATTTTAAAGTTTTATTGATTTGTTTTCTACCTGGAAGTTATCTTTCGAAAAGATATACGAAACAAGTTCGGAATGGACTTGTGTATTCACGTTTCTCAGAGGAATAAATCTGAAATATTTAAATGAAATTATTTGTTTTCAGAAAACAAATCCTCTTATTAGATGTATATTAAAATGTTACGGTTATATATATTCTAACAAGAGGAATGTCAACAAACGTTGAACACGTGTAGTAAAAATGATTTTTGAGATCCTCCAAAACTTTTGGTCACGTGTTGCGAATTTGTCAACAGTATGGCGGGTCGATTAGAGTTTGCTGCCGTTTTCGACTTTCACACTAAAACACCTATTTGAAGGACCAAGAAAGATATTTTTTTGAAAGCAAAATAAAATAACGAAGCCGAAAGTATGACATATTATTATGTTTTCCTATTCTTAACATGCATACGCCAGGTCGGTCTTGTGCCAAAATTGTGGGGTCAAAAATGAGGACGGAACGAACAAATTCTATTTTTGGACGATCTTCCAATTTATACTAAACGTTGTTTTTTTATGTAAAAAAAAAACTAGAGGCTCTCAAGAGCCTGTATCGCTCACCTGGATTTAACTTTTCACCTTGAGCAGACCTAAAAATTTAAGTGTTGCAGTCAATTTGGCTGGTTTTTCTATAGGATTCTGTGTTAAACTAATTTCAGCTGTGGCAGCCATCTTGGTTTAGTCCAGGTCAACGGATACATTTCTAAAAGAGAACCATTTAAGGACCATTTCTGCTAAGTCTTGTTCCAACTGGCTAAGCGGTTTCAGACAAGAAGATTTTTAACTGAATTTTTCTATAGGGTCCAATATTTAACAAAGTTCGGTGTGGCAGCCAGCTTGGTTGACAATCCACGTGATCGGACATATTTCTGAAAGAGGATCTCCTAAGGACCAATGCTGCCAAGTCTGGCTCCAATATGTCAAGTGGTTTCAGACAAGAAGATTTTTCAATTAATTTTTCCATAGGGCCCTATGTTAAACTAAGTTCTGCTGTGGCGGCCATCTTGGTTGACAGTCTGGGTCGTCGCACAAAAATTCTGAAAGAGGACCATCTAAGGACCCATTGCTACCAAGTCTAATTCTAATTGACTTAGTGGTTTCAGACGAGAAGATTTTTGAGTGAATTTCCCATAGGGTCCTATGTTAAACTAAGTTCTGCTGTGGCGGCCATCTTGGTTTACAGTCCACGAAATTTGACACATTTCTGAAAAAGGACCTCCTAAGGACCAATGCCGCCAAGTCCTGCTCCAATATATCAAGTGGTTTCAGACAACACAATTTTTCAATGAATTTTCCTATTGGGCCTATGTTAAACTAAGTTCAGCTGTGGCGGCCATCTTGGTTCACAGTCCGGGTCATCAGACACACCTCTCTAAGAGGACCATCTAAGGACCATTGCTGACAAGTCTGGTTCCAATTGGTCAAGTGGTTTAAGGCAAGAATATTTTTCAATGAATTTTCCCATAGGGCCCTATGTTAAACTAAGTTCGGCTGTGGCGGCCATCTTGGTTAACAGTCCGGGTCATTGGACATATTTCTGAAAGAGAACTTCCTAAAAACCATTACTGCCAACTTTGGTTCCAACTGGCCTTGTAGTTTCATATAAGAAGGTTTTTGAAATTCACCCCCCCTTTTTTTTCTATTTTTAGTAACAGCAGCCATGGAAGTCGGGGATGCCAGACATAAGTTTGGAAGGGGGCCAGCCAAGGACCATTCCACCAAAGTCTGGTCTCAATTGGCTCAGTGGTTTGAGAGGAAAAGATCTTAAAAGCAAAGTTTACGCTGAATGCCGTCTTTAAAGGGCAAAAACTCCTATAAGGGGTCAATCAACGATTTTGGTCATGTTGACTTATTTGTAGATCTTACTTTGTTGAACATTTTTGCTGTTTACAATTTGTCTTTATCTATAATAATATTCAAGATAATAACCTAAAACTGCAAAATTTCCTTAAAATTAAAAATTCAGGGGCAATAACCCAATAAAGGGTTGACCGATTCATCTGAAAATTTCATGACAGGTAGATCTTGACCTGATGAACATTTTTACCCCATGTCAGTTTTGCTCTAATTGCTTTAGTTTTTGAGATATAAGACAAAAACTGCAGTTTACCCCTACGTTCTATTTTTAGCCATGTCGGCCATGTTGGTTGACAGGCGGGGTCATCGGACACATTTTTTAAACTAGATACCCTAATGATGCTTGTGGCCAAGTTTGGTTCAATTTGGCCCAGTAGTTTCAGAGGAGAAGATTTTTGTAAAAGTTAACAGACGACGACGACGGACGACGACGGACGACGGACGCCAAGTGATGAGAAAAGCTCACTTGACCCTTTGGGTCAGGTGAGCTAATAAGATGGCTATGGGTATGTATTGTAAGAGTCCAAATTGACGGTCAGCTGTCATATTTATCCACCCTCTCAAACCCCTTGACATTCAAATAACTATGAAATGGTTGATATCTCAACTCTAAACGTATTTTGTTTCTTCTTATAACAAGACGCACATTCGAATAATTCCAGTTTCCTTGTTTGTAAAGACAGTTAAAAAGGCAGACGATAATCAAAATAGCGATGAACATGATGAAACTCAGTGAAATAAGTACTGATGATGATAATGATGATAGGATAATAGAATAGATAGATGGAACTGATTTTAGTGACGAAAGATAGCAGTGATGAGGAAGTTATTATATGCAAATCAAAGGTCACTGTATCCAATGACAATAATGAACATAACGTTAACAAGATTACTTATGTTACAAAGTATGGCAGGAAAGCAACACTTGTGAGATTCATTTGGATCATTAAACTGTGTCTTTAACTGTTTACAGTGTACTTGCCTTATCTCTATTAAATGAAACATTTGAGAACTTTTGAATCTTCAAGCATATCCTACATATCATGTGTGTCAAAGGTAAGTGTTGTGCATGTTAAAATTTTGGCATGTTTAATAGAGGGGGGATCACATTTTTTTTAATGTTTTTAAGGGGGGGGGGGGTAAAAAAAAAGTGAAATATCATTGGGGGATTAAGACAATTTTATGTGTTTGATTTCAAAATTACCGGCCCCCAACCCCCTTCCCAGGTAAATAATGATAAGTCCCTTATGCCTGTCAAATATTCAAAACTCGAACAAGAACAAACAGAATCTATACTTTCCAGTAAAGTAAATGACGTTCTTTCAGTTTTGCCAACTTGATATGGTAAAACAGTGATAATACAGGCAATTATTTTAAATTAAAAGTGTGAGACAGTAGTTGAAAGGGAGCAACCATTTGACTTCAGTGTCGAAACACGGGGTAGGTATATCCTGGTTTTTAAGAAAATATTTTGGACTAGAAGCAGGAGAAAAAAGATATTCTGTCCTTGCAAAAGTCATCCATTATATTTATAAACACCATGTTTGATTTGGATCATATTTGAAGCGTGAAGAACCCACGAAAGAAATCAATAGTGTCTAAACCAAACAGGAAAATCATTGATTATAACTATCTGGCCTTAAAGTTAGCCATAACTCGTGCATCCATTTTTTGTTTGAATTGACAGAATAAAATGCTCCGCCTGGCGCAGCTAGATACGACCGCAGATGTCGAACCCTGAATAGTTGGGGCAATTATGAACACAACATTCAAGCTTGATACAATACTGAATTTGGATTGTGAATAAATATTTGACACAGCATAGGTTTCTGACACAGAATGAATGTTGTCTAAGAACTTAAAAATTTTTAATTTACCTATTCAAACCATATCAGTATTTTTTGTTTTTATATATAAATCAGAAATAACCAATTTAAAATTGGGCACACATATCAATTTCTTGCTATTGCGCAATACTGTGCAATTGAAAATTTCTTCAAATATTTGACACATAATAGGTTTCTGACACAGAATAACTGAAACCAAAGAACTTAGAATTGGTCATATGATTTCAATTTATATTCAATTTTTTGCTTCTTGTGCAATACAATATGCTGTAGAGAATTGCCCCCCCCCCCCCCCAAAAAAAAAAAAAAAAATTACCCCTTTTTTAGCTTTTGTGCAATACACTATGAAGTTGCACATTGACTCCCCCTCCCAAAAAAAAAAACAACAAAAAACAATAAAATTTATTGTAACCCCCCCCTTTTTTGCTAAAAAAAATTTGAAATTTCCTTTTTAATTTATGAATTATGAAATGAGAAAAAAATTGCCCCCTCCCCAATTTCTCATTCCCCCCCCCCCTAAATTTTGTTTTCACCCCCCCCCCCCCCATTTCTCTTGATACTTTGCAACCATAACAGCCCATTTAAATACACCATAACGTATTAAAATAGAAAATGACATCATAGTCATGGATGGCAAATTTTAAATATGCATAATTTAAAAGCAGTTTAGATTAGATAAACAAAAAAGCTTCATCAGCACATATTCAAAATTTGAGATAAAAAAAAGAGTTATCCCTCTTTGTACATATTTTTATAATCATGTTGTCATATTTGCTCTAAGTCATATTTAATTGTTAGCAGTAGTATGTATGTTAGTATCATATAATTTTAAAATTTCTGATTTGTAAGTTTATTCAATATATATGTTTGGATTGAAGTCATTGTTGGGTGTTACTGAAGTTATCCTTTAATTGTAATGTAAATAATGTAAATTGGTTTAAATTATACTGATTCTTGCTATTGCACAATACTGTGTAATTGAAAATTTCTTGAAATATTTGACACATAATAGGTTTCTAAAACAGAATAACTGAAATAAAGAACTTAGAATTGGTCATATGATTTGAATTTATATTCAATTTTTGAATTCTTGTGCGATACAATATGCTGTGGAGAATTGCCCCCACCCCCCAAAAAAAATAATTTACCCCTTTTTTAGCTTTAATTTTGGACCCCGATTTGGACCAACTTGAAAACTGGGCCCATAATAAACAAGAGTTGACACACAAAAATGTCTCGCCTGTCGTGTATTTCTAATGAAAGTAAATGCTATCAGACATATTGCATACAGTATTTGAAAAACAGGCCAAAACACAAAAACTTAACTATAACCACTGAACCATGAAAATGAGGTCAAGGTCAGATGACACCTGCCAGTTGGACATGTACACCTTACAATCCTTCCATACACCAAATATAGTAGACCTATTGCATACAGTATTCGAAAAACAGGCCAAAACACACCAATGAACCATGAAAATGAGGTCAAGGTCAGATGACACCAGCCAGTTGGACATGTACACCTTACAATCCTTCCATACACCAAATATAGTAGACCTATTGCATATAGTATTCGAAAAAACAGGCCAAAACACAAAAACTTAACTATAACCACTGAACCATGAAAATGAGGTCAAGGTCAGATGACACCTGCCAGTTGGACATGTACACCTTACAATCCTTCCATACACCAAATATACTAGACCTATTGCATATAGTATTCGAAAAACAGGCCAAAACACAAAAACTTAACTATAACCACTGAACCATGAAAATGAGGTCAAGGTCAGATGACACTTGCCAGTTGGACATGTACACCTTACAATCCTTCCATACACCAAATATAGTAGACCTATTGCATATAGTATTTGAAAAACAGGCCAAAACACAAAAACTTAACTATAACCACTGAACCATGAAAATGAGGTCAAGGTCAGATGACACCTGCCAGTTGGACATGTACACCTTACAATCCTTCCATACACCAAATATACTAGAGCTATTGCTTATAGTATTTGAGATATGGACTTGACCACCAAAACTTAACCTTGTTCACTGATCCTTGAAATTGGGTCGAGGTCAATTGAAAACTGTCTGACGGGGATGAGGACCTTGTAAGGTACGCACATACCAAATATAGTTATCCTATTACTCATAATAAGAGAGAAATTAACATTACAAAAAATCTTAACTTTTTTTTCAATTAGTCACTGAACCATGAAAATGAGGTCAAGGACAATGTACATATGACAGACGGAAAGTTCGTAACATAAGGCATCTATATACAAAGTATAAAGCATCCAGGTCTTCTACCTTCTAAAATATAAAGCTTTTAAGAAGTGAGTTAACGCCGCCGCCGCCGCCGCCGCCGCCGCCGCCGGATCACCATCCCTATGTCGAGCTTTCTGCGACTAAAGTCGCAGGCTCGACAAAAAACTAAGTACATGTTTAGATTCAGCATATCAAAGAACCCCAAGAATTCAATTTTTGTTAAAATCAAACTAAGTTTAATTTTGGACCCTTTGGACCTTAATGTAGACCAATTTGAAAACGGGACCAAAAATTAAGAATCTAAATGCACGGTTAGATTCGGCATATCAAAGAACCCCAATAGTTCAATTTTCGATGAAATCAAACAAAGTTTAATTTTGGACCCCGATTTGGACCAACTTGAAAACTGGGCCCATAATAAAAAAAACTAAGTACATGTTTAGATTCAGCATATCAAAGAACCCCAAGAATTCAATTTTTGTTAAAATCAAACTAAGTTTAATTTTGGACCCTTTGGACCTTAATGTAGACCAATTTGAAAACGGGACCAAAAATTAAGAATCTAAATGCACGGTTAGATTCGGCATATCAAAGAACCCCAATAGTTCAATTTTCGATGAAATCAAACAAAGTTTAATTTTGGACCCTTTTGGCCCCTAATTCCTAAACTGTTGGGACCAAAACTCCAAAAATCAATCCCAACCTTCCTTTTGTGGTCATAAACCTTGTGTTTAAATTTCATAGATTTCTATTTACTTATACTAAAGTTATAGTGCAAAAACCAAGACAAATGCTTATTTGGGCCTTTTTTAGCCCCTAATTCCTAAACTGTTGGGACCAAAACTCCCAAAAACAATCCCAACCTTCCTTTTGTGGTCATAAACCTTGTGTTAAAATTTCATAGATTTCTATTTACTTATACTAGAGTTATTGTGCGAAAACCAAGAAAAATGCTTATTGGGCTCTTTTTTGGCCCCTGATTCTTAAACTGTTGGGACCAAAACTCCCAAAATCAATCCCAACCTTCCTTTTGTGGTCATAAACCTTGTGTTTAAATTTCATAGATTTCTATTAACTTATACTTAAGTTATAGTGCGAAAACCAAATGTCTACAGACTCCGACGGACGACGGACGACGACGACGACGACGACGACGACGACGACGCCAACGTCATATCAATATACGACCGCAAAAATTTTGCGGTCGTATAAAAACAAGAACAAATCATTTTTATACTAATGTTAAAAAAGGAGCTGTAATATTTTTAGTTTGTGACGAACAATCACTGTAAACACACCATAAATAGTGTTGTTCTTCAATGATTCCATCCTGTTTAACATGAGAAAAGATAGTAGAATACAAGATATTCCAGGGCCAAAAGCCATGACAAAAATTTACAAAATCAGGTTAACGAAGTAGAACATATAGGAGTGAGATCAGGTATATCGACAGGGTAAGCATCTCCTGCTTTGCTAGCAACACCCATTGTGCAAATTCATAAAAAATTTGGTAGGGCCGTGTCCGGTACATCGAATTACCGAAATGCCTTTGGAATTACCGAAATGCCCTCAATTATGATAGACATTTTTAGGTAGTATAGAGGTATATTTAATAACTATGATTAATATTGATGTTGATTTGGCGATTTTGCAGTTTCTGCCGATGAAAGGATGTTTTGGATTAAAGTGATGAACATAAATGTCACATATGATCATAAATATTGTCCATTAATTAAACTACTGAATAAATCTTTAACACTTACAGCTGCCCCATTTTTCTTATATGTATAGCTTTTATAAATATTTGTTTGTCATTGCTTTGTACTATCATTGTAACGATCATTAATGTTGTATATTGTATTTATTGGCCAATAAACTCATATTTTAATCTTGTATATACTTACTTGATCACTTACTGGAAAGGTGTGAAATCAACGCTTTTCATATCAATTTAAATTAATAAAAACGTGTAATTTATTAATAATTAAAAAAAAACAAGAATGTTGATTAGTTAAACGAGAGCATCCTGTGTTCACCCATCTGTATATAAGTAGCGAATTATTAACTATAATAATTAAGTAATAATTAAAAAAAAACAAATAAAAATGTTAATTAGTTTAACGAGAGCGTCCTGTGATCACCCATTTGGATATAAGTAGCGAATTATTAACTGAGAGTCCCACAAGCACATTAGCTATATCTACCGAAATTTATCACTACCAACATGATAACTTACGTAAAAGGAGAACATGATGTCCTTTCCAACTTTTACCCATGCCAGTTACAATATGAAGGACAAACTTACAGCAGCGCAGAACACCTCTACCAGAGCAGAAAGGCAATTCATCATGGATTGTACGCACTCGAACGTCATATTAGAAGAGCCCACAATGCAAGAAGAGCTAAACAGCTTTCCAACAGTATTAAGAGAACAGATCCGCAATGGGACGAGAATAAAGCCCTTCTTATGTCTGAAATCCTAAAGTTAAAATTCCAACAGTGCAAACTATTTCGAGACACTTTTATTAAGTTTTATTTATAACTTTTAATATTGTTCATCCTTATAATGATAATAATTTTCATCTTTATAATGATAATTTCCAGAAGTTTTTAACATCAAATTAACAAATTAGTTTGAGACCTATTGATAATAATTGTCATAGAAATTCAAATAGCATTGAATAAACAAACAATAAACAAAAATATATACAGGTATAGTCGGCAACAGCAATTAATTTTGTAAAAATACATTTTTAAAATCGTAAAATTTATAATATACTTACATGCTTCAGGTTGTATGCGGTTTTGGACAGCACACAGCGTGAAGTAAAACTCATCACCAGATATTTTCATCTTGCAAGTCACAAGCCTTGAAATGCAGAGTGGCTCTACCTCCTGTTTGCGGTTTATTTTTTTCATTTTTGTACATTTTTTCGTTGTTTAATAGATTATTATCTGAATTTATTAATAGATCAGATTTTAAATGAATAATTTTTAAATAAACTCTTTCATGTTAATTTGAGCTTAATGAAATTTGGTAAGTTTTCACTTTCATTAAAAGTTTATTTCTCTACCAAATAATTTTATTAAATGAAATTTTTACACATACATTCCGTAATCTTTTGCCTGTTAGAAGCAATCTATTATGAAAAATTCCTTAGAAGGCAAAAAGAAGTACGAAAAATATACAAACTCTCATTCATATTGCAGTAGTAACTTTATATACTGATCAATTAACAAGATCGGTAATAAATTATCGGAATTTCAAAACGCTATTTTTGTCATAAGAACATGAATTTGATATTTTTTACCCCAAGACACAAAATATTTGTTAAACTATGTTTTGTCTATCATAATTGAGGGCATTTCGGTATTTTCATTGGGCATTTCGGTAATTCCAAAGGCATTTCGGTAATTACGGGCATTTCAGTAATTCGACGTACCCGGCCGTGTCTGGGAGGGTGCAACTCGGCCCGCGGACCACTCGGCCCAGGACCACTCGTCCCGTTCATTTGTACTAAAAAGACCAGTCGGCCCATCAATAGGACCACTCGGACCGTGAAATAAAGACCACTCGGACCGTCAAAAATGACCAGTTGGACATTCAAAAATGACCACTCAGATCGTGAAAAGGACCACTCGGACCGTCAAAAATGTCCACTCAGATCGTGAAAAGGACCACTCGGATCGTCAAAAATGATGATGAATTGTATTGTGGAGTATAACATTACATATAATATAAACAAAAAAGTCATTATTTACTTTCTTTATTACGATAACAACAATTAATATAACAATATCAGTAATACTGATAGCAATAAGGCAAGCACTAAAAACCAGTTATCAATGATGGATAATATGAAGATGAACTACTGTCTTTCAAGTTGAATTAATTGGTAAGTAAACATGATTGACGCTTTTATTTATAATACTTTAAATGAAACATATTGTTGTTTTTACAATTTGGAGTTAACAAAAAGATATACTTCTAACCATGATATTGTAACTTTTCGCTGAGTCTGTTAGTGTTACGGTCCGAGTTGTCCTTACAAGTTAACTTTTAAATGAACCTAATATTGTTAGTGTTACGGTCCGAGTTTTTTTTTTTTTCTGGCGGTCCGAGTTGTCTTTTTCTGACGGTCCGAGTTGTCTTTACGTCGGGCCGAGTGGTCCTGGGCCGAGTGGTCCGCGGGCCGATATGTCCCCTATTTGTCTGGGAACTATAACAACATTTTTAAAATCTAAAACTTACTCGAATCGGTAATTATCAGTTATCACCTTAGCCACACTCACAAAATTTTTACACTAGATGTCTCTTTTATCTGGTAGCCCTGTTTCCACAGCCTTTAAAGGATCAAACATGATCTCTTCTGATGTAGAGCAAAACATAGAATGCTTGTCCATAGAGCAATGTCAGTAAACGCCAGTCGTGGAGCAGGTTTGGGGGAAGTTATTTGAAAACTGGATTCCACTTCTTTACAACCTTTTCCAGCCTATCTTGGGACCAGTATACTGTAAACAAACTCTGGTTTCCGCGTAGTTGCGCCCCTAGTGTTTACTGACATTGCTATCAGACCCGGATCTATATTTATATACGTGTGAACAAACGACTTATAAACAATGTACGACATACACGGAAAAAAATGTTGACAATTTAGATGAAAAATAATAATAAAAAAAGGCATTAGATGTAATTGAAATGAATTTATATATCATCATTTCAGATAATTAAAAGTAATTTTTAAACAGATTTATATATTTCTGATAAATCTTCTTCTTCTTCTTCTTCTTCTTTAAGGTCAACAAGGCTTCAATACTTAAGAATACATGTTGTAACCGTTACTCTTAGATTTTAAAAAATTTTAACATTAAAAATTTTAACTAAATGTTAAAATTGTGCTCCAACATACTGGAGGATCATACAGACGAGAAGAAGCATGCGTGATTGACAAAAATTTATACAAAATTTATAGAAATATTTTATAACAATAGCAAAGATCGGCTGTACTAAAAATAAATTTCTTATCTTGATCTCGGGTAGAATCTATTTTGCCGGTCCCCGGAAGTTTATAAAAAGAACAATGAACGCGCATGTCCGGTGAACCCTGATAACGTTGCTATGCAAAGACGTAAACAAAAGCCGCCGTGATCCGCCATTTTGTTTCTCGCTTCGATTTTCGTTTTTATTACGTGTGTGTTTTAGCGAATTAGGCTTCATTGAGGTGATTTTTATGTTGGACCAACTATCAAAACAAGCCTAGGCTTCGCCGCCGGCGTTTGAGGCATGAGAATCCACGAAGTGAAAAATTTTAAAAATCTAAAAATTTTGGGGTTTCAATTGGACAATGGTCGAGTCCCCCAGGTTAGAGTTTTGGGTTATAGTTTAGGTTTAGGGTTAGGATTCAATTTAGGGTTAGGGTTTGAATTAAGGGTTAGGGTTTTGTATATAAAAATAATGCTTTACTTACCATCAAAGCTCAAAATCATCAAGGCTCCTGTTTATGTTTGTTAGATCACTTAGCACACGAGAGGGTTTCTTCGCAATAATTTTGCAATCTCCAGTAATTTCTAAAGGTCTTTTTTCCTTTGGTTTTAGTTTGTCCGTGATCAATTCTGGAGTTTTTAGTTCTGGGTTGTATCTTTTTTTGATGAGCTCAAAGAAAGCGAGAAAAGGATCTGGTGAGTCAATGAGATACTTCTTTCGAACACAATACTGTGCAAAATAACTAACGTACAAGCTTTTTACTGTACCGTTTTTTGGCAAAGATTTTTTCAGAGCTCTCCAACTGCTCTCGATTGTATTTGTGTGTGCTCCTGTTTTCGGGTCAACAAAGTTTTCAGAATGATTGACGTTGAGATGTTTATAACCCTCTTGATCAAGTTTATCATACGCTTTCCAACAATCTGAAATAATTGTGGTTCCCGGTTTCACTTTTCTCTTGATTATTTCCACCAATGTTACCGGAGTACGATTTTCCACACATTCAAAAAAACTTCTTTTTGTCTCGCGTTCAATGCCACCAAACACCCAGACACCGTCTACTTTCCTGCCTTTATGGAATTTTCTCTTACCGAATTTACTTTCGTCTATCTCAACTGTTTTTCCTGGACCACCTATAACTTCAGACTCTTCCTCCAAGATTTTTATACACACCTCCCGAGAATAATTATACCAGTCTACAATAGTTTGGTTTGAAATTCCAAGTTCATGTTTGACAAAGTCCTGATCTGCTTTATAAACCCAGAAATATGTGATTAAAACTATATCCTCCAATGTTAAATGATGATTTGCGAACCACGAACTTTCCCTTACCGACACTTTTTTGTGACATTTCTTGTTGCTGCATCTCCAAACATGTCCATCTCGAGAATATGATGAATCTTTCCTAAATCCAAAGTGTCCTTGTGCACAAAAATTACACACTTTTCCTGATAAATCGATTAAAATTCCAAGTTGAATGAGCCACTGGATTAAACTTTCAACACTTTTTGCAATTTGAAACAAATCACGAAGTTTTAAAGGCATTTGACAACGTAAAACTAGCACATGGCACTGTTTACCAACACAGCTGACAGCTTCTAAATTTGGTGCGTTGAGTGACGTCATAATTGGAAAAGGTCAAATTTTGATCATGTGACACACATTCCTTCGCTACACAAAACCGCACACGTGTGAATTCCACAGTTGACGTACAGGTAAATAATGGAAATTCTGGTTTAAAAAACTGTTTTTCAAACAGTTGTTTAAATACAAAATGACCCGGGGAACCCGAAAATGACCTTATTTTTGCGATTTATTGTTTATTTTTCGATTTTAACTTTTTGGCGGGACCTACGGTCTATATATACAGAGCGATGTATTTTCGCGGACTTTTTTTGGGGACCGGCAAAGTAGAAGTGTTCCGTTAGATGAAAGTTATTTTGCAATTTGGAAATATACTTGTCTTTATTTCTTTTCAAAAATTGAACAGATGAACCTTGGAGCTGAACTGTTATTTTGTGATATTAGTAAAATAAATATGAATACCGTACCAGAATTTTACCAAAGTATGCTCTTGTCATGGAAAAAGATTTTTGAATATGTTGAAATAAAAGTAACTTCAGAAAATGTTTTTGATGTTCCAATTTTTTTAAATCCAAACATTACAAATGACAACAAAATGTTATATCTTAGAACATTTATAGAAGCGGGTATATGTAAAATTAAAGACATTGCATATGAATGTAAAACCGGTTTTTTGAAAGACAGTTATATTCAAGAAATTATTTCAGAAAAATTCCCAGAAATTTCAAAAAATAAAATTCTTGTTGCTGTTAAAAATATGTTACAAACAATACCTGATGAGTATAGAGTATTAGTTGAAACAAATGAACATGTTAATAAAACTCCAGTGTTAAATCAAATTGTTAAAGATGGCGTCCAGATATGCCCACTTCCATCCACGACACGTGTATTTTATCAAATGATTATATCAAAGCGTTCAAAAGAACCTAAATCTGTATCACGGTGGAGTTTGATGTACACGGATTTTGACCTAAGAAAGGTCCAAAAAATACTGAACTTTCCTTTTTTACAAAGTGATTGTCGTGAGATGGGATTTAAACTTTTTCACAATGTTATTTTCACAAAAGAAAGGCTATTTAAATGCCTGATTACAATGGACTCATTGTGTCCTATTTGTTCAACTTTACCTGAGAATTTAAATCACCTGATCGTTGGATGTACTATGCTAACTCGCTTCAATGATTTTGTAAAGAACTTTCTAGATAATATTTTATATAAGTGTGCACATAGTTTTGTTAATCAACTCAATTTTGAGTTTATGACTTATTTTGGTTTAACAAAAAAGAATAAATATATCAACTATTATTTTGTTAACAATGTATTATCAATTAGAAGATTTTGTGTTGTCAAAAGAAGAAATATTGCAATGAAAGAAAACAAAATCATAGACATTGAACAATATTTTAAATCTACTCTTGTGAAAAATGTTAATTACGCTTATCAATATTATAAAAGAAACAATGCTTTACAATTATTTGAAAAGTATTATACTGAACATAATCCTGTTTTAACTATAACAGAAAATCAAGTTAAGTTAGACTTTTAGGTTACTTTATGTTTGTCAAAATTATAATAATGATTTCTTATATTAAATGTTACATTGTCGCACCATATATGTATGACTACGTTGTTAAAATGTGAATATTCAGGAGATTAGCCTGTTTATTCTTTTTAAATAATTTTTTTGAATAAAATTTTATTAAGATAAAAAAAAATGCTCGCCTGCCACGCGGGCGGCCCGGGTTCGATTCCCGGCCGATGCATTTTTATTTTTATCAAAATGGATGCAATAAGTTCTCCAATGTATGCATATGGTAATAATGAAATTCCTTCAAAACAATCTTCCATCTAATCACCAATATATCAACTATCGTGATTATTTATGTGATGCATACGCGTAGGTTCAATGGAACGGATTAAGCTTGGTAAAATAACATCTAACTTTTATTTCAACATTATATATCGCTTTCTTTTTACCTCACACAGATGAATGAAAATTCATAAAGTTATCAAAAAATTGGGTGAACATGCATACAACATGTTAAAAACAAGAAGAAAAAATTGAAGCTTCGATGCCGGGAATCGAACCCGGGCCGTCTGGGTGTGAAAACCAGAAATCCTAACCACTAGACCACATCGGACTTACTTAAAGTAGCCGAATTTAAGCTATATAAACTGTCTACCCGTATACGTCGTATACCTCGTTCGATAATCAAGACTACTACAAACTAGGGGATTTTAGAACAGCATAAAAGCTGTTAGTTATCAAACCTGCAACGTTTTTATTAATGACTAAGAGTATAAATCATTCTGTTTTACAATTGGTAAATCCTCATCCATGCTTCGATCGATGGAGCATCCCCCCTTTTCCCCAACGTGCTGCCGTATGCTGTAAAATTGCATCTGTAAAAATATATTCAGAATGTGAGCCTGGAAATTAAGTATTATTCATGTTTCATTTGATGATTTATTTGTCTTTTGACGATGTGTTTTTTCCAAATCTGCCTTTAATCAAATTCATGTACTATGTAACACGACGTAACACGTGTCGTATTATCCTTATTAGTACAAGTTAGACATATGATTTTCATTAGAATCGGTGGTTCAGTGGTAGAATGCTCGCCTGCCACGCGGGCGGCCCAGGTTCGATTCCCGGCCGACGCATTTTTATTTTTATCAAAATGGATGCAATAAGTTCTCCAATGTATGCATATGGTAATAATGAAATTCCTTCAAAACAATCTTCCATCTAATCACCAATATATCAACTATCGTGATTATTTATGTGATGCATACGCGTAGCTTCAATGGAATGGATTAAGCTTGGTAAAATAACATCTAACTTTTATTTCAACATTATATATCGCTTTCTTTTTACCTCACACAGATGAATGAAAATTCATAAAGTTATCAAAAAATTGGGTGAACATGCATACAACATGTTAAAAACAAGAAGAAAAAATTGAAGCTTCGATGCCGGGAATCGAACCCGGGCCGTCTGGGTGAAAACCAGAAATCCTAACCACTAGACCACATCGGACTTACTTAAGGTAGCTGAATTTAAGCTATATAAACTGTCTACCCGTATACGTCGTATACCTCGTTCGATAATCAAGACTACAAACTAGGGGATTTTAGAACAGCATAAAAGCTGTTAGTTATCAAACCTGCAACGTTTTTATTAATGACTAAGAGTATAAATCATTCTGTTTTTCAATTGGTAAATCCTCATCCATGCTTCGATGGAGGAATCATATATAAACATGTTAGAATAAATGTGATGATTAGCGAAGTAAGAGGGAAAATAGGATGGAAAAAGTGGGTGGTTAATTGAGAGAATCCATTTTATCATTTATCACTCTAATGAACTTGCACAGTTTTTTTTAGTTTGCTTTGTTGTATTCATAAGTTTATTAAGCTTTAAAATATTACAATTTTTTGTAAATTTTTTAGCTGAAAACTTGTTTTTTTTTCTAGCCTAGAGTCCGTTAAAAGGTGTTTTATCGCGTTAAAAGATATTTGAACGCGATAAAAGGTGTTTTATCGCGTTAAAATATATTTTAACGCGTTAAAAGGTGTTTTATCGCGTTAAAAGATATTTTAACGCGATAAAAGGTGTTTTATCGCGTTAAAATATATTTTGACGCGTTAAAAGGTGTTTTAACGCGTTAAAAGATATTTTAACGCGATAAAAGGTGTTTTAACGAGATAAAAGATGTTTTAACGCGTTAAAGGGTGTTTTATCGCGTTAAAATCAATTTTAACGCGTTAAAAGATATTTTAAGGTATTTTAACGCGATAAAAGGTGTTTTATCGCGTTAAAATATATTTTAACGCGATAAAAGATGTTTTAACGCGTTAAAAGATATTTTTAAAAACATATATATAGCTTTCAAACAATCTTTACATAATTTAAAAGCTCTGTCTATCAAGAGGTCATATGTATTGTTTCATTTACAGGGCCGTAAATTAGGACTTGTTTAAAAGGAGGCAGTAAATAAGGCGGGACATGGAACATAGACATATACAATAATAATATTAATGGTATAAATGTTGAGGAAATGAAATAAATACAATATACAATATATGATACATGGATATATAAACATGTTAGAATAAATCCGATGATTAGTGAGGTAAGAGGGAAAATAGGATGGAAAAAGTGGGTGGTTAATTGAGAGAATCCATTTTATCATCCATCACTCTAATGAACTTGCACATATTTTTTAGTTTGAATTGCTTTGTTGTATTCATAAGTTCATTATAAACTTTTAAAACATTACAATTTTTTGTAAATTTTTTAGCTGAAAACTGGTTTTTTTCTAGTCTAGAGTCCGTCAAGGACACCAGAAGCTGAACAGATTTAAGTGCTTTATCCTGCCATTTCGTCTTTCCAGCTTAGTTTACTAGGTTTCACAGTGATATCACGGGATGCAAAAAAAATGGCTTATAACGATTAAAGAAATATTTTGTGTCAGCAAAAATGCATGTTAGTATTCATATTGTGTACCTACAAAGTTCATATTAGATTTGTGGAAGTGCGATCAAAGTCGAGTTGACTACCCATCACTTGAAAAGAGTTATCCTAACACCCCTTCTGTGACTGATTGGTCCAGAATATTTTAATTGTAAACATTTCCAAAAATTTACGATGAAAGACTGCCACCATGTTATCAAGAAATTTGATGGACCCCTCTTTTCATGTGATAGATATCATAACTTTGATCGCTATTCAACAAATCAATCATTTGAATAGTTAGTTCCCTCACATCGAAACAAACAGAAAGTTGTGAGAGTTTTCATGCATTTTGATGCTGAGAGACCATGTAGAATTAAATAAATTATTATAAATTATCACTCGGTGATAACTAATATAATAAAAATCAAATACACATTGCCATTCATGTCAAAGGGGAGCTTCTTTGTGTTTGTCCCGGCCGGTATTTGTGTTATCTATACGTTTTTTAATAGTCTAAGTACTTTTTTGCCAGTCCGCCGCAATAGGCAATAGGTGGCAATTAATGGCCTACATGTTTCAATTTAATTTACAGCCATATCATAAAGAAGCTAAATTCGACCCTTATTTTGGTCCACTCATTTTCTTGATTATTAACTTTCAAAACAAAACAAAAATACATGTAAGGTAACCAATCAATTAATTTGCAAATGCAGTATGTCTCTGTTCTTTTATTGATAATTTTAAATTACCCAAATGTATTTTAAAAGAAATAAATCATGACAGAAAGCATATTGGCAAGATCCTCTCATTTGTTCAGACATCAAATATGATCCAATGACGTGAGAGTTTACAATAATACATGACAAACAGAAAATTTCAGAGCATAAGCATTAAAAAAATAACAGTTCAAAGATACTTATCTTAGTTATTGTAAATTTATGGTATGCTATATACGTATTTCAAGGAGTTGCCTCTAAACGGTAGTATTAGAACAGAATCTCTTTTGAATACCGAAAACCAAAATTATTTAAAATGAGGTGCACTCACAAAAAATTACGAAAGAGAAAACTAATTTTAACTAAGAACATCTACTATATGTGCAATACAAAGAATAAACCTCTCTGTTTCTATCGGGTTTGAATTTTCCTGAATACTGATTATTTCCGTAAATTAAGTCTTTTGGTGTCTAGTTTGTAAAAATCAGATATATCAGTTAAAGAAGGTTTAACGCGTTAAAAGAATGTTTAACGCGTTAAAAGAATGTTTAACGAGTTAAAAGAATATTTAACACGATAAAAATATTTTACCTGATGTAAATTACTGGCTTCTCTATACTTTTCTTTATCGCGATAAACATTTCAATTGTGATATAAATGAATTTAAGTCTTAGATTTTAACGCGATAGCATATTTTGCTATCTAACGCGTTAAAATTTAACGCGTTAAAGACGGTTTTAACGCGTTAAAAAAGGGAATTTATTTATCGCGATAAACTTATCGTTTTACGCGTTAAAACATGATTTAACGCGTTAAAATGACATTTATCACGTTAAATGTTAACGCGTTAGTTTATACTGTTTCTGACATGAAAGGCCTTTCATACAAATGTGTGTGTACTTATATACACTCAAAAATTCCAATATTTGTCACTTACTATAAATAGGAGGTCAAGATTGATTTTTGCCTTTCCATTTCTGAACCCTACAAAACCCTACAAATATTAATTTATATTTCTTTACTTCATCCTTTTTGGGAATCCAGATTTGCAAACATCATTTCCATGCAGGAAAATCCGGTTTGCTATCATTCGACAGCCTCTTGTTTCCTCTGATGTAATCCTCGGTGAAGTGTACATGTATAGACCATGACAGGTGTTAAACCGCTGATTGATTTGACCTCGGGCTATTTCAAATTGACGACATATCTACAGTGAAATCAATATCACATAGGCTTGTTTGACCGTTGACATCGCTATTCATTATAAATGAACATAGACCTGAGCGGACAATAAATTCTTTTTTTTTGAAAGAAAGCAAAGTCGAAGTACATTTCTATATTTTAATGATGACAATTTAACAGAAACAATCTACATCATAAATAAAATCTGATATGTGAACATAACTAACAGCACTAGATAAAATGTAACATGTGACCCAAGCTGATCATGAACGCCAAAAAAATATTAATTTTTAATAAACTAATGAATAAATATATCTTTTAATTTTTATTCATTTTGTGAACGCTTTTTGGTACATTTACTTAACTTATCGTATAAAAGATTCGGATGATTTCATTTTAACTGTATGTAACTACACAGGGAAAATATAAATGGCGTGTGTAATTCACAATCGATCTGTATGGGATGCATGGATTTTAACCGACCAGAAACTTGTTGGAGAACATTTAATACACAACATGATACATTTCTTAAGAAATCTTGTTTCTTTTAAAATAAAATGACTATTACTTGTAACTTCCTGTTACAAATGTAATGGATATGGATAATGTTGTTTTTATTAAATATGTTTCTAGCCCTTGTTATTAATAGAAATTTCACATGCATATTCAACCTTACCTTGTTAACAGTTTAATTATATTTTCCGAAGTCAGAATTGCTGTTAATCATCTTAATTTGATTAAGTTTTGCTCACCATGTGTTCCGTGTAAACCGGAATTTACCCTCATTTAGCCATTTTAATTACCCGTAATTCGAGTGGCAGTCAACAGTGCACGTACACCGTGAGACAGTCCACAGAGAGACAGTCAGACACTACAGGACAAGAAGTACGTCATCGATAAAAGCATAGCATCATGGGAATTTATTTATAGATTACCTACTAACTTCAGTAGGGAGAAAAATTAATGAGGTGGCGTTTGACATATCGAATATGAAATGTGTTTAAAAGATAATAAAATGATACGCATCAAAGCATTTTGTGATTATTAATCGTGCCGGGATGCACTAAATTAGGTTTGACCTGGTGTAAACTATAAATAGACCGGCCAGCATCGTTCCATTTTAATTTGTGTGTTGGGTTGGGGGGGGGGGGGGTAAATTATATTAATCTAAGATTGAAGGGGGTCATTTTTTCATTTATCAGATATGGATATCACTATTGTTTTTGATAGATGCTGTAAGAAAAATTCCAGACCCCTCATATAATTGATTAATGACCTGCCCTCGGTGCATTTCTTTTGACATACCACGCGGAAGAAAACTAAAATGATATTTAAATTGAATGCCAAAAGCTAATTGTCAAAATTGAAAGTAGATGTAATATAATTTTATGATTATATAAAAAATGATCCTGGTACAATAAACATGTGAGATTATATCCTAACATTACTGTTACATTTGAACCATTTTTAGTACAACTAGATAGTCAGAATTCAGAATCACAAAGGGACAGAGCTTTTATTGTCTTCCAGACTGAGAAAAATCTAACTCCAAACTGGGCTGAAAATTCAAGACTGCTCACAAATATTACAGCAAGCTCCTGAATGTTAGTTTTTCTCCTTTTATAATAATAGGAAAATATTAAAACAATTACGAATTTCAGTTTATATGCCTTAGTACATAAAGAAGTCAAATAATGAAATCACATTATTTTATGGTTGAAGGCTTAGAAGGATTACTTAAAAAAATACCAAAAGTACCGCAGTAATGGGTCACTCTGAAATATCTGTTAATATTTAGTACGATAGGAAATTAAGGTACATGCAGGAGGTACCTAATTGGGCTGTATTTCAGATTATTTCTATAAAATTTTGCATGCAACAAAAGCATTTTAATCTGTAACAGAATATAAAAAAAATGTTTATCATTTTAACACTTCCCGGAAAATGCTGTATCAAGTTTTGGCAAATATAGAATGTGTAAATACATAGAATACACGTCGATATCGCTGCAAAAATTCCATTCTTTAGACTTTAAATTATATATTATTGCCAAATAATGATATATATGTATTATTGATATAAAGTTTACTAGGGGTCACCAGATTTTTTTTCGTATATTAAATTTATTACTATATGTAGAGAGGAGAAAAAAACGTCAAAAGGCCCAAATAAGGTTAACGTCGTAACGACGTCGCAATGGTAAATGTAGATTTTTAGTGTTTTTACAGACAGGGCATAAGTTTGAATGATTACCACACCAAACATGAAGGGATGACCCTATATTATTTATCATCAATAAAATGGAATAGCTGACAGCAATTCCATATCATTTTATAGAAATTTCCAGGGATAAGTTTTTAAGAAATGACGATTTAAAGAGAAATTATTTTCTTCGGGAGTTTTTATATGAATTCTACAGTGAAAGACTTTTGTTTATTTTAAGGATATTAATTCAAATTTATTGAAGAAATATAAAAGCTAAACTAAATTTTTTCGATATTTAGATGCAATGTCGAAAATTCTACCTGTGTATAAAATTTCATTAAAATCCATTATTTAGCGGATTCAGACAACTTAAATGGACCTGTTCCATTGATGTTGTCCATTCCTAATATCGAATTTGACATGGGCAGCATATGGCGAGTGTCCTGCAGGAAGCAGATACTGTTTACTCTTCCGGAGCACCTGAGTATACGCCAACGTTTTTATACCCCCGCAAACATAGTTGGTGGGTATATATGAATCAGCCTGTCCGTCTGTCTGTCTGTCTGTCCAGATTTTTTTTGTACCCGCAGTTTCTCAAACATTCCTTATCAGAGGTTAATGAAACTTTGCATACTGTTAGATCCTAATACGTAGATGTGCGCATGCGAAGTATGTCTTGGTCCAATACTTTTTCCCATAATTTTATATCCTTTTGGACTTAGAAATTCTGTCTATCCCCCTTTTTTTGTACCCGCAGTTTCTCAAATATGCCTTATCAGAGGTTTATTAAACTTTGCATACTATTAGATCCTAGTACGTAGATGTGCGCATGCGAAGTATGTTCTGGTCCAATACTTTTTTTCAAAACTTTATGCCATTTTGTACCTGCAGTTTCTCAAGCATGCCTTATCAGAGGTTAATGAAATTTTGCATACTGTTAGATCCCAATACGTAGATTTGCGCATGAGAAGTATGTTCTGGTCAAATACTTTTTTCCATATTTATACTCTTTTGGACTTAGAAATTCTGTTCTGGTCCAATACTTTAGTCTTTTATTAGATATGCACATAATAAGAATTTCATTGATCACTTAGCTCCTCATAGCTTTGTTAAATTGGGCTTCAAAATTTTATAACACAGATTTGATATCAGTTTTTTGTAAATTAACAGCAGCGGGGGTATAGTTAGTGCGGTCCCCTCGCAGTTTTAGTTTTGGTGGGGTCCATGTTGTTTATATGTTTTTAGTTTTTAAGTATAATGCTTGTATTGTTTCGGTCTTTTCTTCGTTGTTCTCCGGTGTTTGTCAGTTATTTTCGATTTTCCCCTCCTTCGAATATCCTTTTGATATTTCTTGACTTTACTTAATTGACCAGAAAGACCAAAACGGCTTTAAATCCATTTTTGTAACGTTATTTCATTCATTACACCACTTTGTGTAAAAGCAAGAAATAAAAACTAATGGATAAAGGGGTTCTAGATTGCATTATTACACTCAAGAGTTATTTATTTATCGTTGGACAAGAACTTGAACTTATTTATCTCTGTGTTTACAAATATTTTTGTACTTGATTGGATGTCACATCATTCGCCTTGACCAGAAATAAAGGATGGTTTTGGATTCAACAAATTAAACTAGTTTCACCCCACCGCATGTTATGTTAGTCTGTCCCAAGTCAGGAATATTTTGGCTACTGTCCAACTTTATTTGATAATTAAATAACGATAATTAAAGATTGAATATTTATTCGGGGCAATTTATTACAATTTGTGAGGATTCCCACTGTGTTTGAGACCATCCCTGTGGTGAATAAACTATCTCTTATATCCAGTTTTGAGATTTGCTATAATCGCGGTTTTTACATATTCTTATGCCCTAGATGAAAATATTTTGTAAATGTTGCTACATGTAGGAATATAGCATATGCCAATTTTATTCCCTGGAGAAGTAGGCAAAGGGAAAATAGTATTGTACCTCGTTATCAGGCATTATTCCCCGTATTTCGTTAAATCCGCGAATAACAAAGGCATTTATATTTTGACCAATATTAGCACAGCAAATGGTTATCAAAACGAATTAAACCTTGATATCTTAGTATTCAATCCCGTTGACATTTTATTACACATTAAAATCATGCAGTTTTTGATGAATGATGTTTTATATCGACATCCCGACTCGGCATGTACGTTATCAGCACATTAATTTAAAAAAATGAATTAATTTAACTAGGTGAAACAAATATTCGATTTAAGAACCACAATGGGAATACTGACGCTATAAGACAGTGGGCAAAAACAAGGCAAATACAGCGTACGTGAGAATACTAAAATTGCAAACAAATACTATACACACCCAAAGGATGGAATCGAAATATGTATATAGACAATGGCGGATGTACGTGTATCTCATTAAAAGAGATGTATATGGACATTGGTCTGCTGGTGGATGTAACTATTTCGCACTACAGTACATGTATATAGACATTGGTCTGGTGTGGGAAGTACCTACAAAACATTATAGTACATGTATTTAAACATTGGCCTGGTTGTTGATATACGTGTATCTCATTAAAATACATGTATATAGACATTGGTCTGTTGGTGGATGTAACTATTTCACACTACAGTACATGTATATAGACATTGGTCTGGTGTGGGAAGTACATATAAAACGTTATAGTACATGTATTTAAACATTGGCCTGGTTGTGGATATATGTGCATCTCATTAAAAAACATGTAGATAGACAATGGTCTGGTGGTGGATGTAACCATTTCACACTACAGTACATGTATATAGACAATGGCCTGGTGGTGGATGTACGTGCATCTCATTACAATACATGTATATAGACATTGGTCTGGTGGTGGATGTAACTATTTTACACTATACTACATATATAAAGACATTGGCCTGAAGGTGGATATACCTATACAACACTATAGTACATATATATAGACAATGCCCTGGTGGTGGATGTACGTGTATCTCATTAAAATACATGTATACAGACATTTGTCTGGTGTTGAATTTAACTATTTCACACTACAGTACATGTATATAGACATTGGTCTGGTGTGGGAAGTACCTATAAAACATTATAGTGCATGTATTTAAACATTGGCCTGGTTGTGGATATACGTGTATATCATTAAAATACATGTATATAGACATTGGTCTGGTGGTGGATGTAACTATTTCACACTACAGTACATGTGTATAGACAATGGCCTGATGGTAGAGGTACGTATATCCCACTACCGTACATATATATAGACAATGGCCTGATGGTGGAGGTACGTATATCACACTACAGTACATGTATATAGACACTGGCCTGATGGTGGATGTGCGTATATCACACTACAGTACATGTATATAGACACTGGCCTGATGGTGGATGTGCGTATATCACACTACAGTACATGTATACAGACATAGGTCTGGTGGTGGATGTAATATTTCACACTACAGTACATGTATATGGACAATGAATGGCCTGATGGTGGAGTTACGTATATCACACTACAGTACATGTATACAGACATAGGTCTGGTGGTGGATGTAATATTTCACACTACAGTACATGTATATGGACAATGGCCTGATGGTGGAGTTACGTATATCACACTACAGTACATGTATATAGACATTGGCCTGATGGTGGATGTACGTATATCACACTACCGTACATGTTCATAGACACTGGCCTGATGGTGGATGTGCGTATATCATACTACAGTACATTTTTACAGACATCGGTCTGGTGTTGGATGTAACTATTTCACAATACAGTACATGTATATGGACAATGGCCTGATGGTGGAGGTACGTATATCACACTACAGTACATGTATATAGACATTGGTCTGGTGGTTGATGTAACTATATCACACTACAGTACATGTATATAGACATTGGTCTGGTGGTGGATGTAACTATATCACACTACAATACATGTATATATACAATGACCTGGTAGTGGATGTACGTATATCTCATTAAAATACATGGATAGAGACATTGGTCTGGTGGTGGATGTAACTATTTCACAATACAGTACATGTATATGGACAATGGCCTGATGGTGGAGGTACGTATATCACACTACAGTACATGTATATAGACATTGGTCTGGTGGTTGATGTAACTATATCACACTACAGTACATGTATATAGACATTGGTCTGGTGGTGGATGTAACTATATCACACTACAATACATGTATATATACAATGACCTGGTAGTGGATGTACGTATATCTCATTAAAATACATGGATAGAGACATTGGTTTGGTGGTGGATGTAACTATTTCACACTACAGTACATGTATATAGACATTGGTCTGGTGGTGGATGTAACTATATCACACTACAGTACATGTATATACAATGACCTGGTAGTGGATGTACGTATATCTCATTAACATAGATGTATAGAGACATTGGTCTGGTGGTGGATGTAACTATTTTACACTACAGTACATATATAAAGACATTGGCCTGACGGTGGATATACGTATACAACACTATAGTACATATATATAGACAATGCCCTGGTGGTGGATGTACGTGTATCTCATTAAAATACATGTACAGAGACATTGGTCTGGTGGTGGATGTAACTATTTCACACTACAGTACATGTATATACACATTGGTCTGGTGTGGGAAGTACCTACAAAACATTATAATAGTACATGTATTGAAACATACGCCTGGTTGTGGATATATGTGTATCTCATTAAAATACATGTATTCAGACATTGGTATGGTGGTGGATGTAACTATTTCACACTACAGTACATGTATATAGACATTGGTCTTGTGTGGGAAGTACCTACAAAACATTATAGTACATGTATTGAAACATTGGCCTGGTTGTGGATATATGTGTATCTCATTAAAATACATGTATTCAGACATTGGTCTGGTGGTGGATGTAACTATTTTACACTACAGTACATGTGTATAGACAATGGCCTGATGGTAGAGGTACGTATATCCCACTACCGTACATATATATAGACAATGGCTTGATGATGGAGGTACGTATATCACACTACAGTACATGCATACAGACATAGGGATGGTGGTGGATGTAATATTTCACACTACAGTACATGTATATGGACAATGGCCTGATGGTGGATGTACGTATATCACACTACCGTACATGTATATAGACATTGGCCTGATGGTGGATGTACGTATATCACACTACCGTACATGTATATAGACATTGGTCTGGTGGTGGATGTAACTATATCACACTACAGTACATGTATATAGACATTGGCCTGATGGTGGATGTACGTATATCACACTACCGTACATGGATATAGACACTGGCCTGATGGTGGATTTGCGTATATCATACTACAGTACATGTTTACAGACATCGGTCTGGTGTTGGATGTAACTATTTCACAATACAGTACATGTATATGGACAATGGCCTGATGGTGGAGTTGCGTATATCACACTACAGTACATGTATATAGACATTGGTCTGGTGGTGGATGTAACTATTTCACAATACAGTACATGTATATGGACAATGGCCTGATGGTGGAGTTACGTATATCACACTACAGTACATGTATATAGACATTGGTCTGGTGGTGGATGTAACTATATCACACTACAATACATGTATATATACAATGACCTGGTAGTGGATGTACGTATATCTCATTAAAATACATGGATAGAGACATTGGTCTGGTGGTGGATGTAACTATTTCACACTACAGTACATGTATATAGACATTGGTCTGGTGGTGGATGTAACTATATCACACTACAGTACATGTATATACAATGACCTGGTAGTGGATGTACGTATATCCCATTAACATAGATGTATAGAGACATCGGCCTGGTGGTGGATGTAACTATTTCACACTACAGTACATGTATATAGACAATGGCCTGGTGGTGGATGTACGTGCATCTCATTACAATACATGTATATAGACATTGGTCTGGTGGTGGATGTAACTATTTTACACTACAGTACATATATAAAGACATTGGCCTGACGGTGGATATACGTATACAACACTATAGTACATATATATAGACAATGCCCTGGTGGTGGATGTACGTGTATCTCATTAAAATACATGTACAGAGACATTGGTCTGGTGGTGGATGTAACTATTTCACACTACAGTACATGTATATAGACATTGGTCTGGTGTGGGAAGTACCTACAAAACATTATAATAGTACATGTATTGAAACATAGGCCTGGTTGTGGATATATGTGTATCTCATTACAATACATGTATTCAGACATTGGTATGGTGGTGGATGTAACTATTTCACACTACAGTACATGTGTATAGACATTGGTCTGGTGTGAGAAGTACCTACAAAACATTATAGTACATGTATTGAAACATTGGCCTGGTTGTGGATATATGTGTATTTCATTAAAAAACATGTATATAGACATTGGTCTGGTGGTGGATGTAACCATTTCACACTACAGTACATGTATATAGACAATGGCCTGGTGGTGGATGTACGTGCATCTCATTACAATACATGTATATAGACATTGGTCTGGTGGTGGATGTAACTATTTTACACTACAGTACATATATAAAGACATTGGCCTGACGGTGGAGATACGTATACAACACTATAGTACATATATATAGACAATGCCCTGGTGGTGGATGTACCTGTATCTCATTAAAATACATGTATACAGACATTGGTCTGGTGTTGAATTTAACTATTTCACACTACAGTACATGTATATAGACATTGGTCTGGTGTGGGAAGTACCTATAAAACATTATAGTACATGTATTTAAACATTGGCCTGGTTGTGGATATACGTGTATATCATTAAAATACATGTATATAGACATTGGTCTGGTGGTGGATGTAACTATTTCACACTACAGTACATGTGTATAGACAATAGCCTGATGGTAGAGGTACGTATATCCCACTACCGTACATATATATAGACAATGGCCTGATGGTGGAGGTACGTATATCCCACTACCGTACATATATATAGACAATGGCTTGATGATGGAGGTACGTATATCACACTACAGTACATGTATACAGACATAGGTCTGGTGGTGGATGTAATATTTCACACTACAGTACATGTATATGGACAATGGCCTGATGGTGGATGTACGTATATCACATTACCGTACATGTATATAGACATTGGCCTGATGGTGGATGTACGTATATCACACTACCGTACATGTATATAGACATTGGTCTGGTGGTGGATGTAACGTATATCACACTACCGTACATGGATATAGACACTGGCCTGATGGTGGATTTTCGTATATCATACTACAGTACATGTTTACAGACATCGGTCTGGTGTTGGATGTAACTATTTTACAATACAGTACATGTATATGGACAATGGCCTGATGGTGGAGTTGCGTATATCACACTACAGTACATGTATATAGACATTGGTCTGATGGTGGATGTAACTATATCACACTACAGTACATGTATATACAATGACCTGGTAGTGGATGTACGTATATCTCATTAACATACATGTATAGAGACATTGGTCTGGTGGTGGATGTAACTACTTCACACTACAGTACATGTATATAGACATTGGTCAGATGGTGGATGTAACTATATCACATTATAATACAAGTATATAGACATTGGCTTGATAGTGGATGTACGTATATCACACTACCGTATATGTATATAGACATTGGCCTGATGGTGGAGGTACGTATATCACACTACAGTACATGTATATAGACATTGGTCTGATGGTTGATGTAACTATTTTACACTACAGTTCATATATATAGACATTAGTCTGGTGGTGGATGTAATTATTTCACACTACAGTACATATATATAGACATTGTCCTGATGGTAGATGTAACTATATCACATTACAGTAGATATATATAGACATTGTCCTGATGGTGGATGGACGTATATCACACTACCGTACATGTATAGTCAATGGCCTGATGGTGGATGTAACTATTTTATATTACAGAACATGTATAGCACTGGCCTGATGGTGAATGTACGTATATCACACTAACGATTATACGTCCTGTCTCTAACCCTTATCGTAGGTCTGTCTCGAACTCCTACTCTAATCGGTCAGCACCCCACACCGGTGGTTCATCTAAGCAAGCGTGACAAACAGGAGGCAAACAGTCACGCTTGTTTAGATGAACCACCGATGTGGGGTACTGACTTAATAGAGTAGGAGTACGAGCTAAGCAAGCGTTACATCCACCATCAGGCCAATGTCTATATACATGTACTGTAGTGTGATATAGTTACATCCACCACCAGACCAATGTCTTTATACATGTATTGTAATGTGATATAGTTACATCCACCATCAGGCCAATGTCTATATACATGTACTGTAGTGTGATATACGTACCTCCACCATCAGGCCAGTGTCTATATACATGTACAGTAGTGTGATATACGTACATCCACCATCAGGCCAATGTCTATACACATGTACTGTAGTGTGATATAGTTACATCCACCACCAGACCAATGTCTATATACATGTACTGTAGTGTGATATACGTACCTCCACCATCAGTCCATTGTCTATATACATGTACTGTAGTGTGAAATGGTTACATCCACCACCAGACCAATGTCTCTGTACATGTATTTTAATGAGATACACGTACATCCACCACCGTGGCATTGTCTATATATATGTACTATTGTGTGGTATACGTATATCCACCGTCAGGCCAATGTCTTTATATATGTACTGTAGAGTAAAATAGTTACATCCACCACCAGACAAAATGTCTATATACATGTATTGTAATGAGATACACGTACATCCACCACCAGGCTATTGTCTATATACATGTACTGTAGTGTAAAATGTGTAAAATGACCAATGTCTCTATACATGTATTTTAATAAGATACACATACATCCACCACCAGGGCATTGTCTATATATATGTACTGTAGTGTAAAATAGTTACATCCACCACAAGACCAATGTCTATATACATGTATTGTAATGAGATACACGTACATCCACCACCAGGCCATTGTCTATATACATGTACTGTAGTGTGAAATGGTTACATCCACACCAGACCAATGACTCTGTACATGTATTTTAATGAGATACGCGTACATCCACCACCAGGGCATTGTCTATATATATGTACTATAGTGTGGTATACGTATATCCACCGTCAGGCCAATGTCTTTATATATGTACTGTAGTGTAAAATAGTTACATCCACCACCAGACCAATGTCTATATACATGTATTGTAATGAGATACACGAACATCCACCACCAGGCTATTGTCTATATACATGTACTGTAGTGTGAAATGGTTACATCCACCACCAGACCACTGTCTCTACACATGTATTTTAATGAGATACACGTACATCCACCACCAGGCCATTGTCTATATACATGTACTGTAGTGTAAAATGTGTAAAATGACCAATGTCTCTCTACATGTATTTTAATGAGATACACATACATCCACCACCAGGGCATTGTCTATATATATGTACTGTAGTGTAAAATAGTTACATCCACCACCAGACCAATGTCTATATACATGTATTGTAATGAGATACACGTACATCCACCACCAGGCCATTGTCTATATACATGTACTGTAGTGTGAAATGGTTACATCCACCACCAGACCAATGTCTATATACATGTATTTTAATGAGATACACGTATATCCACAACCGGGCCAATGTTTAAATACATGTACTATAATGTTTAATAGGTACTTCCCACACCAGACCAATGTCTTTATACATGTACTGTAGTGTGAAATGGTTACATCCACCACCAGACAAATGTCTATATACATGTACTGTAGTGTGATATACGTACATCCACCACCAGGTCATTGTCTATATACATGTACTGTAGTGTGAAATAGTTACATCCACCACCAGACTAATGTCTTTATACATGTATTGTAATGTGATATAGTTACATCCACCATCAGGCCAATGTCTATATACATGTACTGTAGTGTGATATACGTACCTCCACCATCAGGCCAGTGTCTATATACATGTACAGTAGTGTGATATACGTACATCCACCATCAGGCCAATGTCTATACACATCTACTGTAGTGTGATATAGTTACATCCACCACCAGACCAATGTCTATATACATGTACTGTAGTGTGATATACGTACCTCCACCATCAGGCCATTGTCTATATACATGTACTCTAGTGTGAAATGGTTACATCCACCACCAGACCAATGTCTCTGTACATGTATTTTAATGAGATACACGTACATCCACCACCGTGGCATTGTCTATATATATGTACTATTGTGTGGTATACGTATATCCACCGTCAGGCCAATGTCTTTATATATGTACTGTAGAGTAAAATAGTTACATCCACCACCAGACCAATGTCTATATACATGTATTGTAATGAGATACACGTACATCCACCACCAGGCTATTGTCTATATACATGTACTGTAGTGTAAAATGTGTAAAATGACCAATGTCTCTATACATGTATTTTAATAAGATACACATACATCCACCACCAGGGCATTGTCTATATATATGTACTGTAGTGTAAAATAGTTACATCCACCACAAGACCAATGTCTATATACATGTATTGTAGTGTGAAATGGTTACATCCACCACCAGACCAATGTCTCTGTAGATGTATTTTAATGAGATACACGTATATCCACAACCAGGCCAATGTTTAAATACATGTACTATAATGTTTTATAGGTACTTCCAACACCAGACCAATGTCTATATACATGTAATGTAGTGTGAAATAGTCACATCCACCACCAGACCAATGTCTGTATACATATATTGTAATGAGATACACGTACATCCACCACCAGGCCATTGTCTATATACATGTACTGTAGTGTGAAATGGTTACATCCACACCAGACCAATGTCTCTGTACATGTATTTTTATGAGATACGCGTACATCCACCACCAGGGCATTGTCTATATATATGTACTATAGTGTGGTATACGTATATCCACCGTCAGGCCAATGTCTTTATATATGTACTGTAGTGTAAAATAGTTACATCCACCACCAGACCAATGTCTATATACATGTATTGTAATGAGATACACGAACATCCACCACCAGGCTATTGTCTATATACATGTACTGTAGTGTGAAATGGTTACATCCACCACCAGACCACTGTCTCTACACATGTATTTTAATGAGATACACGTACATCCACCACCAGGCCATTGTCTATATACATTTAATGTAGTGTGAAATGGTTACATCCACCACCAGACCAATGTCTATACACATGTATTGTAATGAGATACACGAACATCCACCACCAGGCTATTGTCTATATACATGTACTGTAGTGTGAAATGGTTACATCCACCACCAGACCAATGTCTCTATACATGTATTTTAATGAGATACACGTATATCCACAACCGGGCCAATGTTTAAATACATGTACTATAATGTTTAATAGGTACTTCCAACACCAGACCAATGTCTATATACATGTCCTGTAGTGTGAAATAGTTACATCCACCACCAGACCAATGTCTCTATACATATATTGTAATGAGATACACATACATCCACCACCAGAGCATTGTCTATATATATGTACTGTAGTGTAAAATAGTTACATCCACCACCAGACCAATGTTTATATACATGTATTGTAATGAGATACACGTACATCCACCACCAGGCTATTGTCTACATACATGTACTGTAGTGTGAAATAGTTACATCCACCACAAAACCAATGTCTCTATACATGTATTTTAATGAGATACACGTATATCCACAACCAGGCCAATGTTTAAATACATGTACTATAATGTTTTGTAGGAACTTCCCACACCAGACCAATGTCTATATACATGACTGTAGTGTGAAATAGTTACATCCACCACTAGACCAATGTCTCTATACATGTATTTTAATGAGGTACACGTATATCCACAACCAGGCCTATGTTTAAATACATGTACTATACTGTTTTGTAGGTACTTCCCACACCAGACCAATGTCTATATACATGTACTGTAGTGTGAAATAGTTACATCCACCACCAGACCAATGTCTATATACATGTATTTTAATGAGATACACGTACATCCACCACAAGCCATTGTCTATATACATATTTTGATTCCATCCTTTGGGTGTGTATAGTATTTGTTTGCAATTTTAGTATTCTCACGTACGTTGTATTCGCCTTGGTTTTGCCCACTGTCTTATAGCGTCAGTATTCCCATTCTGGTTCTTAAATCGAATATTTGTTTCACCTAGTTAAATTAATTCATTTTTTTTAAATTAATGTGCTGATAACGTACATGCCGAGTCGGGATGTCGATATAAAACATCATTCATCAAAAACTGCATGATTTTAATGTGTAATAAAATGTCAACGGGATTGAATACTAAGATATCAAGATTGAATTCGTTTTGATAACCATTTGCTGTGCTAATATTGGTCGAAATATAAATGCCTTTGTTATTCGCGGATTTAACGAAATACGGGGAATAATGCCTGATAACGAGGTACAATACTATTTTCCCTTTGGCTACTTCTCCAGGGAATAAAATTGGCATATGCCCGAAACAATACAAGCATTACACTTAAAAACTAAAAACATATAAACAACATGGACCCCACCAAAACTAAAACTGCGAGGGGACCTCACTAACTATACCCCCGCTGCTGTTAATTTACGAAAAACTGATATCAAATCTGTGTTATAAAATTTTGAAGCCCAATTTAACAAAGCTATGAGGAGCTAATTGATCAATGAAATCCTTATTATGTGCATATCTAATAAAAGACTAAAGTATTGGACCAGAACAGAATTTCTAAGTCCAAAAGAGTATAAATATGGAAAAAAGTATTGGACCAGGACATACTTCTCATGCGCACATCTACGTATTAGGATCTAACAGTATGCAAAGTTTCATTAACCTCTGATAAGGAATGTTTGAGAAACTGCGGGTACAAAAAAAATCTGGACAGACAGACAGACAGACAGACAGACGGACAGTCTGATTCATATATACCCACCAACTATGTTTGCGGGGGTATAAAAACGTTGGCGTATACTCAGGTGCTCCGGGGGAGTAAACAGTATCTGCTTCCTGCAGGTCACTCGCCATGCTGCCCATGTCAAATTCGATATTAGGAATGGACATCATCAATGGAACAGGTCCATTTAAGTTGTCTGAATCCGCTAAATAATGGATTTTAATGAAATTTTATACACAGGTAGGATTTTCGACATTGCATCTAAATATCGAAAAAATTTATTTTAGCTTTTATATTTCTTCAATAAATTTAAATTAATATCCTTAAAATAAACAAATGTCTTTCACTGTAGAATTCACATAAAAACTCCCGAAGAAAATAATTTCTCTTTAAATCGTCATTTCTTAAAAACGTATCCCTAGAAATTTCTATAAAATGATATGGAATTGCTGTCAGCTATTCCATTTTATTGATGATAAATAATATAGGGTCATATCCCTTCGTTTTTGCTGTGGTAATCATTCAAACTTATGCCCTGTCTGTAAAAACACTAAAATCTACATTTACCATTGCGACGTCGTTACGACGTTAACCTTATTTAGGCCTTTTGACGTTTTTTTCCTCTCTACATATAGTAATAAATTTAATATACGAAAAAAAATCTGGTGACCCCTAGTAAACTTTATATCAATAATACATATATATCATTATTTGGCAATAATATATAATTTAAAGTCTAAAGAATGGAATTTTTGCAGCGATATCGACGTGTATTCTATGTATTTACACATTCTATATTTGCCAAAACTTGATACAGCATTTTCCGGGAAGTGTTAAAATGATAAACATTTTTTTATATTCTGTTACAGATTAAAATGCTTTTGTTGCATGCAAAATTTTATAGAAATAATCTGAAATACAGCCCAATTAGGTACCTCCTGCATGTACCTTAATTTCCTATCGTACTAAATATTAACAGATATTTCAGAGTGACCCATTACTGCGGTACTTTTGGTATTTTTTTAAGTAATCCTTCTAAGCCTTCAACCATAAAATAATGTGATTTCATTATTTGACTTCTTTATGTACTAAGGCATATAAACTGAAATTCGTAATTGTTTTAATATTTTCCTATTATTATAAAAGGAGGAAAACTAACATTCAGGAGCTTGCTGTAATATTTGTGAGCAGTCTTGAATTTTCAGCCCAGTTTGGAGTTAGATTTTTCTCAGTCTGGAAGAAAATAAAAGCTCTGTCCCTTTGTGATTCTGAATTCTGACTATCTAGTTGTACTAAAAATGGTTCAAATGTAACAGTAATGTTAGGATATAATCTTACATGTTTATTGTACCAGGATCATTTTTTATATAATCATAAAATTATATTACATCTGCTTTCAATTTTGACAATTAACTTTTGGCATTCAATTTAAATATCATTTTAGTTTTCTTCCGCGTGGTATGTCAAAAGATATGCACCGAGAGCCGGTCATTAATTATATGAGGGGTCTGGATTTTTTCTTACAGCATCTATCAAAAACAATAGTGATATCCATATCTGATAAATGAAAAAATGACCCTCTTCAATCTTACATTAATATAATTTACCCCCCCCCCCCCACCCCCACCCCCCCACCCCAACACACAAATTAAAATGCGTATTCATTATAGTATTTCCGTTTAAAGTGGTTCGTCCCAGGTGATAAAAGATGTGATATGATTATTGAAATCTTCACTGTCTTATAGTTTTGTGGTGTTTTAAATATATCCCTTGTGACGAAAAATGACTTTGAGGTATAAGGAGTTTTGAGATAAAGAGAGTACATCAGTAAGGGAGCAACCATTTGATTTATATTGGAGGGGGGCTGCACATGGAAGTAATTTTAAGTCCCGCCTTTTTTCTTTTTTTTTAACTACATTTTTTATCTTGCCTTTATTCTGAGAATTTTTGGTCCTGCTTTTTTTCACCAAATTGTGCACCCTGCCTTTTTTCAAATTCCTTCCATGCCCCCGCCCCCTAAAAATCAAATGGGTGCTCCCTAATAGCTGTACATTTGTTGTCAACATTACAGAATCATGTAGATTGTTGCATTGTGAAAGATTTATTGGAAACAAGAGAATGCTTTATTCCTTCAAAATTTATTTCACCTCCACCTTTTTGAATCATTTAATAATTGTAGTATATCCCTTCTTCCACCATTCACTGAATTTTCAAATTTCGGTTTTTTTTTTTACCAAGAAAAATAGAATGGATTGAGATCTTGCAGAACAGTTTAATTTTTCAAGTGATGGATTCAGCTTTTCATAATATATGCATGAATTAAAATTATATTTTGACCACAAGCAAATGAACGAACAGATACAGCTTGACAAATTCCCATTTTTACCACTTGTGGTAGATAATATATTACCCACAGATAATTATTCAACAAAAGCATTAATCAATACATATTTTATGTGTCATCTCAAGAAATGACAAAATTAACATCACAAAATTCAAAATTTTAGCCCTCCCCGAAAATGTTTCATCCCGTAAATTTGACTCCCCTTATAATAATATAATAAGTAAAAAGAAAAGAAATATGTATGACAAATATCGCACAGAGGTCCTATGTTACAGGACGAGACCCCCTAATATTATCCAGACCCCCCTTCCCTCCCGGTTGGTAAATAAAGAAGGCCTCTGCGAGGCGTAAAAACAAAAAAAATAACGGCTAAATCATGATTAAAAATAATTTATAAATTAATTAATTTCATTGTTATAAATCATGTTATAATACTTTTATATTATTTTTTCCTTTCGTGAAAACCAAAATATAAATGTAGCGTGCGGTGTTTTATTTTTATCTCTGAGCATATTCATATAGTTATTTATAGTATGATGACGTTTGGCCTCACTGTGTACATGGTCTCTGTGTGTACGTGCCCCGCGTGCCTGCGAACTGTTAGATGCTAATGCGTAATTCAGTTGTCAATTTCGACCAATGTGCTTATTTTTAGAATAAACACATGATAAACAACTCTTGGGTTTCTCTAGCTTTTACTCGTATTTAATTGGTAATTGTCAGTCAAGGACACTTTCTTTTGTTATTTTTGATATAAATACCCATGAAATCTATGCTTCGTTAGTTGCTGTTGGGCCGGTCTGCTTCAGACCACCTTCCCAATTCTACAGAATACCAGCGAGGCATCCATCGTCATTTTCCAGCACGTTTATGTACCGTCCTAGTTGTTGACCTGACATCCAGTTTACCTGCAGGTATACAAATTAAACTTGATGGCAAATCTCACAGTTTAAAAATTAGTCAACTAGCTGATGACACAACCCTCTTTGTAAATTCTAAAACTGAAATAACAGTAGCTCTTAATTTAATTGAAATATTCGAAACATTATCTGGTCTCATACTAAACAGAAACAAAACTGAGGGAATTTGGTTAGGTAGACTGAAAAATTGTAAAGAAAAATATGAGAATATAAAGTGGTCAGAGATAGTTAAATGTCTTGGTGTATACTTTGGTCATAATAGAAAAGAGTGTAAGAAATTGAATTTTGAAAAGCAGCTTTTAAAATCTGAGAAGATAGTTAAAGACTGGAATAAAAGAAACATTACAATGATAGGAAGAATAACTGTTGTGAAATCCCTTATCATACCAAATATAACATTTATTGCGTCAGTTACTAATATGGTCAACGAAGATATATCAAAATTTAAAAAGATTATTTATGATTTTATTTGGAATAATAAAAGTGAAAAGGTTAAAAGAACAGTACTTAGCCAAAGCTACATTGATGGGGGACTAAAAATGATAGATATAGACAAATATATAGACGCACTTAATATAAATTGGGTTAAAAGATTGATCAATATGACGGATGAAGACTCTAATTGGAAAGTAATACCAAAATATTATTTAAATAAATTTGGACCAAATTTCATGATATTCAATATGAACCTAGATAGAATTCAGTCTATACATAACATGAAAGAAAACATACCCGAATTTTATTTAGAGATTATCAAAAAATGGATCAAAGTTAATGAAAAAATCACAATAGATGAAACGAACTTTAAATCGATACGACAACAATTAATATGGGGAAATAAACATATCAAATTTAAAGGAAAGTGTCTAATTTATAATAATTGGATGAAAGAAAATATTTTGTTCATTAATGACATACTAGATGAAAATGGGAAAATTTCGCAAAATTTCTTGTTGAACAAACTATCAAATCACTGTAGTTGGTTTTCTGATTATACTAAACTTATAAAGGCAATTCCAGCAAATTGGAATAAAGTATTACAGACAGAAGAATCTATAAAAACAAAAGTAAAAACAACCCTGTACCCAAAAATAAGAAATTTTGATGGGAAAAAAGTAAAATTTCAAGATTTATCGTTAAAACAAATATATGATATTCAAAAGATAAAATCTTGTGAAAAATCAGTAGGATTCGTAAAATGGGAAAAACAATTAAAAACTGAAAATCAATGTTTTAAGAGAAAAAATACATTTCTTTTTATTTTCAACTACTTAGATGAACCTAAGTATAAAATATTCAAATGGAAATTACTTCATTATATTTTACCATGTAAGCAATTATTGTCAATGTGGAAAATTACAGATTCGTCATTATGCAATGTATGTAATGAATTAGAAAATTATGAGCATTTTTTTATTACATGTAAATATTTCGAAAATTTTTGGGAAAACATCAAAATACTTTTGACAACCTTAAATATTGGCCATCACACTATTAGTATGAACACATTAGTTTATGGATACAAAATAGTAGATAAAGACTACTATGGAGTGAATTATATCTTCACAGTGATATTTTTTACTATA
Organism: Mytilisepta virgata; assembly: GCA_028015205.1. Classification (NCBI taxonomy): domain Eukaryota; kingdom Metazoa; phylum Mollusca; class Bivalvia; order Mytilida; family Mytilidae; genus Mytilisepta; species Mytilisepta virgata. The sequence goes on from CM051513.1 coordinate 27,174,401, forward strand.
TATAAAGTTTATTATGCATCTGATAAAAAAAGACAAAAAGTTAATGCTTTTAAATATTTTAAAAGTGCAATGTTTGAGATTTCCGAATTAAGACTCATACGCGATTTTAATATCTATAGATTTATGCAAAAAGCGGTAAATATTCTAAAGAATAGACAAGAATTATTTTCATAAAAACTTAATTATAAACATAATTTTTGTTCAGAAAACAATGTTTACTCCTGAATTTCACGGCCAACAAAGATTTCCATTTTGTTGCCTATTTATATATTTTAAACTTTTGTTTTCTTTAAAGAAGTTAAAAGTTAGAATTTCATATACCATAAAATATAAGAATTATATACTGTTATGACATTTTGTAATATCACTAACAAATTATATAATAGTATTTTTTGTTGATGGATACCCCTGTTATCTATTAACATTAATACCAGGGCTCTTAAGGGGAATGCTGTACCCTTAAGAGAATTGTTCACAGCAATCAGTGCAATAAAGTATTTTGTTATGTTAAAAAAAAAAAAAAGACATCCAGTTTAAGGTAAATTGATTAGTAAATACGTTTCCCAAATTTACGGGACTTTCTCAAAGGTTATTTTTGTACTTTTTTCCAAATAACACAACGCGAAATGGCAACTTATTTATATTTTTGAATACTTTGTATATTATTTTTGTTCTCTAGTGTAGGAATTTTCCGATGGAATCTATTAGGCGCTATGTCAATTTGTTTTAGTTCCATTGGTAGTTTTTTTTACTGAGAACAGATGCTTGTGGGATGTATATTTTTGGATTGTTATTTTGCTAAGAGTATATATATATATAGATATTTTTGCAAACTTTACAATGATATTGTAAATAAATTATTGATTATACAGATTTTCTTATTTGATTCAAGCCAAAGTTGGATTAAAACAATTACTGGCCAAATGTATCCTGAATGATTGAACTTAGGGGCGAAGTGCTAACTGCTACACGTCCCAGGAGAAGGTATTCAAAACTCCCCCTGTTACAAAATGGTGCCGTGACCAGGATACATTTGTGTCAGTAATTGTTAACAAAAAATTAAATTTGTTTGAATTTTGGAATATTTTGTTCATTTTTTTTTCTAATTTATTTTTCCATGTATACCTTTAAAATATGTCTGGAAGAGGAAATTCATTTTCTGGAAGGAAAAGTGATAGGGATTATCACAGTTCTGATGAAGAGTTATTCAATATTCCTTATTCAACTTCTTCCCCATATTTTAGAGTAATTGAAACTCCTATACATTAAATGCCAGTTAGTAATCCTCAAATTATAAGAGAAACTACTTCTGTCAATGAAAAATGGAAACCCTATACAGTACGGGAAGTGACCATACAAGGTGATACTGGTTACTCGAGTACAAGGGATTCTTCAAGACAAAAAGTGAGTTTCTCAGATGAAAAGATTGATCAAAGGTTCCCCTTATTGAGTATAATTAGAGTTAATAGTGAGAATACATCTCCAATTGATAAAAGTAAAGAAAGAGATCATGAGAAAACCAGAGCTAGAGATTATACAAGCAAATATTAATTTTCTAGATATAAACAGGGTGAAAGTGTCAAGCCACCAGAGCAGTATGAAACTGAAATAAAATCAGAGGGGAATGATTACAAGTTTTTGTTAAAAAGTGGTACCCCTACTCGTGAAAATAGGATTCCAAAAACCAGTTCTAGTGAAATTAGAGAATCAAATATTTGTTTTTCAAATCCTGATAATAAAATTAGATCTGAACATGATCAGCAATTTTTAAAAGACACATCTAGTTATACCAGACATACACCCTTTGATAAAATAGTTTCACAAGAGTTACCTACTTCACAAAGTTATATGTATGATCAATCTGGAATAGATAGTCAACCTGGTATAAGGGAAAATCAATACAAGCATGCTAATAATAATGCTTATGGAGAGCCTTATCCAAGTATAGGGAGTTATAGGTCATTGCCAAACCTAGAACATAATGGTCAAAGGGAGATAATCAAAGATAATTTTCAGGGTGAAATGTTTCAAAAAGTTCCTGACAATTATGAGAATGTAATAACTAGTATAAATTATGGAAATACTTTGCAAAATTTAAGTGCACAAGGTACTGGATATTCAGAAATTGATCAAGCCCATTTAAGAACACAAACTTCGGGTTTACTCTATGGAGATGGGGGAAGTTCTAGAAATAAATTTTATGAGAGATGTGATCCTAGACTACCCAATTATTCTCATAGTTTACAGGGAGAGAGAAATTATGATCATTTAATGTCAGATACATTCAAAAATAATCTGAATCATTTTGGAATTCCTACCAATTATTCTAGAGTTTCTCAAGCTCAACCACTTCATTACATGACACAAAATAGACCTGTAGGAATTATGAGTCAAATTACAAACCCTGTACCAAATCCAGCTCCTACCTATAGCATGCCTATGGTTCCTTCGCAAATTACAAATCCAACTTCAAATTTAGTTCCTCCTCATAGGACGTCTATGGTACCACCTCAACATTTAAACCATGTGTCAAATTTGGCTCATGGTATTCCAAATGTGCAACTCCCACATGTAAACCCCATGTTAAACAATGTGTCAATGGTCCATCCTCGACATGCCAATCCTACCTCAAATTTTGCTACTTACAATATGGCTAATGTACAACCTCCACATGTTAACCCTATGTTTAACAATTTGTCTATGGTTCACCCTCAACATGAAAATTATTTGGCAAATGTAGTACCTCCTCAAATGGTACCTCCTCTTCGAATGCAAATCCCTGGTCCATTTCAAAATCCATTAAGTACCAGGAGAAAACAAAAAGAGCCTGATAAGTTTGATGGTAAGACTAGCGACTGGGTAGATTATATAATTCAGTTTGAAAAAGTAGCTCAATGGAACGGTTGGGATGAGTTTGAAAGTGCTCAACAACTTATTATGAGTCTACGGGGAATAGCCCAACGAACAGTCAGTGAACTTAGTCCCTACCAAATAAATGATTATCATTTTATTAAACGAATTTTAGGGCAAAGGTTTAACCCACTAGAAAGGGAATCTGCACATAAATTTGAATTCAAAAATAGAAAGAAACAGAAATCAGAATCTGTTTCAGATTATGGTCATGCGTTACGTCGTCTCGCTTCACAAGCCTACCCTCATTTAGACCTTACATCTATAGAGTCTTTAGTGGTAGACCAGTTTGTTGAAGGAATTGGGAATCATGACGTGAAACGTTATGTACAACTGTGGCACAAACCAAAAACTCTTGACCAAGCTATATCGTTTGCTATAGAATATGAAGCATTTGAGGGTCCCCTGGAACAAATAAAAAAACCTCATTTTTCAGATGAAATTACATATCATACATATATGGTTGATCAAGTTAAAAATAAAGAATTAAATAGTGATCTTGAGGAACAAATCAAGAAACTTGTACTACAAGAAATAAAAAAAGAAAATATAAATTTTCCTGATAAGGCTGAAACTAAAAAATCAGATAACAGTCTTTCACCTGAAATTGAAAATAAAACTTTTAGGAAAAGAAGTGAAATTATTTGTGATTATTGTAACAGAAAAGGTCATATTAGGTCTAGGTGTTTAAAACAGAAAAATGATGAGCTGGAAAAGCTTAAAGAGGAGTTAGCTTTGACTAAGATTTCGGGGGAATAGAAAAGGCTGGTGTGGAGGCCTACACATCAGCCAATTCTAGAAATTTAAGGCCTGAAATAATTAAAAATTCTGATACCTTCATTGAGAGGCCTGAAACAAAAAGTATTATTATTGATGAAACACCCTTTTCCAGCTTTCATCTTCCTGTTGAGATAAATAAAGTTAAATTTGACATGTTAATTGATACAGGATCACCAGTTAGTTTGTTATCTGAAGATCAATTCAGAAAATTAGGAGTAGGGCCATCAGAATTGTCAAGAGTTGCTTCAACTCTATCTACAGCTGATGGAAATAAAATGTTAGTAAAGGGACAAATTAAATGTAAAATGAAAATAGGAAATAAATTGTATGAACAAAACATAATTGTTACTCAGTTAGAAAAACTGAAGGGTATTTTAGGGATGGATTTTCTTCAGAAAAATCATTGTGATTTGAAGTTATCTGAAGCTGAGATGTTTATAGGAGATCAAGTTATTAAACTTAATAAACTTGTTAGTAAGACCTGTGCTAGAGTAAAATTGGAGGAAACTAGAGTTATCCCCCCTCAGACAGAAATTGTATTAAAAGGAAAGTTATATGGGGAGATTAATTCTGTGAAAGATGTGGGTATACTTGACCCTGATGACAAATTGCAGAAAAAAGGGTTACTTTTTGCCAATTCAATTACTGATATGTCTGAAAAACAAGTTTTTATCTCAGTTTTGAATATGAACAATACATCTGTTAAGTTAAAGAAAAATTTAACTGTAGGTGCTGTAGAGAAAGTTGAAATTTTAGATACCAATGCTTGTTCATTAGATCAAGAAATCTCTAATACTTTACAAGAACATTTATGTGGTTTACTTGAAAGTTCTTCTACTGAATTGACTGAAGAGAATAAAAAGGAAATATTTAAACTGTTGGTTGAATTTCAAGACATATTTGTTGGGCCAGATGGTATCTTAGGCCAAACGGGAATTGTTAAACACAAAATTAATACAGGGACTGCAAAACCTATAAAGGTACCCCCTAGTCGTATCTCCCCTGCTCAAAAAGAAATTATTGAAAAAGAATTGGATGTTATGTTAAAAAAGGGAATAGTAGAACCTAGTTCAAGTCCTTGGGCAAGCCCAATTTGTTTAGTAAAGAAAAAAGATGGATCTATCCGTTTTTGTATTGATTTCAGAAAACTTAATTCTGTCACTGAACTTGATGCTTATCCCCTTCCCAAAATAGATGATTGTCTTGATTCACTTTCTGGTGGAAAATGGTTTTCAACCGTCGACTGCCATAGCGGATACTGGCAGGTCTTGTGCGATGAATCTGATAAAATTAAAACTGCCTTTAGTACTCACAAGGGCCTTTATCAATTTCGTGTGATGCCAATGGGGTTAAATTCTGCTGCACAAACATTTCAAAGATTAATCGAAACAATTTTGGGAAAATTACAGTGGAAACGCTGTCTCTGTTATTTAGACGATATAATAATCTTTGGTAAAACATTTGAACAAGCATTGGAAAATCATAGAAAAGTATTTCAATGTTTAAATTCAGCAAATCTGAAATTAAAACCTTCAAAGTGTTTTCTTTTCCGTAAAGAAGTCAGCTTTCTTGGCCACTTGGTTTCTGGCAAAGGTATACAGTGTGATCCTGAAAAGATAAAAAGTGTTAAACATTGGCCACAACCTACAAATGTTTCTGAAATAAAAAGTTTCTTAGGTTTTGCCGGCTATTACAGAAAATTTATTTCAAATTTTTCAATGACTGCAAATCCATTAATAAAATTAACCAGGAAAAATCAGCCTTTTAATTGGTCTGATAAATGTATGAACTCTTTTGAAAAATTGAAAGAATTACTTATTTCTGCCCCAATACTTTCATTTCCCACTGATGATGAAATGTTTGTACTTGATATAGATGCAAGTTTAAATGGAATAGGTGCTGTACTGTCCCAAATTCAACAAGGGGAAGAGAAAGAGTTATTTCTTTTGCAAGTAAAACTTTAAGCAAAAGCCAAAGAAACTACTGTGTCACAAAACGTGAATTACTGGCAGTGGTGACATTTGTCAGACAATTCAGGCATTATCTTTGGGGGAAGAAATTTTTGATTCGCACTGACTTGCATCACTCTCACTTGGCTTAGGAATTTCAAGGAACCTGAAGGCATGACCGCCCGATGGATAAGCATTTTAGATAATTTTAATTTTGATATTCAATTTCGAAAAGGTAGTTTACATACCAACGCAGATGGTTTATCTCGTATACCTGCTCGAAAATGTAAAAGACAAGAATGTAATGAGTGCTACCCATTACCCAAGGCACCCCCCATCCAAAGTCAGACTGAGGAAACTATACTATTGAATACAATAGTAAGCACTCTTACAGAAGATACCCCAGATAGAGATATTGACCCAAATTGGTTAGATTTTTGAAGCAAACATGAGATAAGCAAAATGCAAGATGACGACCCTGCAATAGGTCATATACTTAGGCTCAAATTAAATCAAGACAATAAACCTAATAGAACTGAGATTATTGGTTTACATCCTGAAGCTAGAATCCTTTGTGGCATGTGGGAAGTTTTAGAAATAAAGGATAATATTTTATATAAAAAAATCTTTAAAGAGGATGATACAATTTCTTTTCAATTGATAGCCCCTAAAGAGATAAGAGAAATAATTTTTCATCAGTTACATCGAAACAGAATTGCAGGTCATTTTGGGAAGGACAAAACATTAAGTACCATTAGGAATAGGTTTTATTGGCCTGGGATAACAGAAAATATAAAACAGTGGTGTACTGAATGTGATTTATGTGCCCGTTGCAAACCTGACCCATGGTTAGGTAGATCTCCACTTAAACCATCCCAGAGTTGTGCCCCTTTGGATAGAATAGGTATTGATATTGTGGGTCCCTTACCAATTACTGAAAAGGGTAATGAATATATCATTGTGTTAGCCGATTACTATTCCAAATGGAAAGAGGCTTATCCAGTTCCCAATCATACTGCAATGACGGTGGCTGACAAAATATTGGCAGAATTTATTTGTAGGTTTGGATGTCCCTTACAAATCCATACGGATCAAGGGCGAGAATTTGATTCAAATCTTTTTAAAATTATATGTCAAAAATTAGGTGTTAAGAAAACTCATTCAACTCCTTATCGTCCACAAAGTTCTGGTTTAGTAGAACGGTACAATCGTACACTCAAACAGATGCTGGCCATGTTTGTCAATTCTCATAGAAATGATTGGGATGAACACATACCGTATGTGATGTTAGCTTATAGGAGTACTGTACATACATCTACAAAGTGCACCCCAAACAGTTTAATGCTGGGTCACGAAGTACGTTGTCCAATAGATTTAATGTTTGGATTACCTATTACTGAAACTGATTTTTGTCCCATTGAATACATAGAGTGGGTGAAAACTGCTATGAGAGAAGCTTTTCTTTTCGTTAATGAATATTCTAGACAAGCTGCAAAGCGTCAAAAATATTACTATGACCGTGGTCTAAAAGTCAGATCCTATGAGGCGTTTTGTTGGGTCTGGAGGTGGTACCCTCCCAAAATTAACCAATCATTAGGCGTAGGTTGGACAGGACCATATCTAGTAATAGAAAAAATTACTGATCTTACATACAAAATACAAAAAGATGCAAATACTTCATCGATAGTTGTTCACGTGGATCATTTAAAGCCTTATACCGGCAGAGATCCACCAGTAAATTGGTTATTAGATTTAGAAACTACATCTTTTTCACAAAATACACAAACAGATGATGACTCAGTTTTTCAAACTATAGAACCAACTGTAACCAGTACACCTAAACAAATACGTACACGTACCGGTAGAGTTATAAAACCGAGAGATATTTTTTCACCATAATTATTTGAACACTTTTACAATTTACTCTTATCTTAATTGACTGGGAGTGTCAGTTTTCTTGCCGAAGGTCAGTGGTTCTCTCTGGTATCTTCCAACAATAAATAGCAGCCGCGAAATAGCCAAGTGTGCTGAAAGTGGCATTAAACTACAAAATATTAAAGATTATATACACATGATATCTATATTTGATTATTGATGTTTTACTATTTTTATATTTCATACTAATATTTCCCTTTTGTATAGTTTCAGTATGGAGGATATGGAGGGTTTTGATATCTTGGACATCTATCCTGATGAACAGGAAATTAAAGATTTCCAACTTCAAGTAGTCAGGCCAGATCAACCCATTTTCAATCCAGCTGGCATGTATTGCCCTGTGATGGGATGCCCACCATTGGTTAAATTTCTCCATCTGAGGGACTTAGTAACTCATTGGAAAGAGAATCATGTAAAAAAACGACTTCTGTATACCTGCCGTATATGTAGGAAAAAGTTTAGTGTCAAACATAGATGTAGGAGTCACATTAAGTCGAAACATAAGGATTTTAATGAGAAGAAAGATGTGCTGCCCGTATTTGTCGACAACCCCAATTATAGAAGTCCAGGAGACGCTATCCTACCTAGGAAGGGAACTCCGGAAGAAAGACAGAATTTTCAGGATGATCAGAGACATGAACAATCTGTCCCTTCTTTAAATGCAAGAATTTTGGTTGAAAGGAAGGAGGCGGAACAATTATATAGGGAACTTTATTGTAGTGATTCACCATAACATTAAAATTATTTGTTTTTATATTTAAAGTTTATTTTTCTAAATAATATGACATTATTTTATTGAACAGGTTGAATTTTTTTGAACTTAAATTGATTTTACATATGTTGAAAATGAATTTTGAATGACTTTTCATTTGTTGATAATATTATTTAAATGTTTTTTATATATCTGTTCTTGGTGAACATTTCCCAATGATAAGTTTAAATTAGCCCATTATTTTTTTATTGCTGTCTTCATCTGATCAATTTTATTATAAAATTGATCTTAAGGGGGGAGGAATGTAATGGATATGGATAATGTTGTTTTTATTAAATATGTTTCTAGCCCTTGTTATTAATAGAAATTTCACATGCATATTCAACCTTACCTTGTTAACAGTTTAATTATATTTTCCGAAGTCAGAATTGCTGTTAATCATCTTAATTTGATTAAGTTTTGCTCACCATGTGTTCCGTGTAAACCGGAAGTTACCCTCATTTAGCCATTTTAATTACCCGTAATTCAGTTGTCAATTTCGACCAATGTGCTTATTTTTAGAATAAACACATGATAAACAACTCTTGGGTTTCTCTAGCTTTTACTCGTATTTAATTGGTAATTGTCAGTCAAGGACACTTTTTTTGTTCTTTTTGATATAAATACCCATGAAATCTATGCTTCGTTAGTAGCTGTTGGGCCGGTCTGCTTTAGACCACCTTCCCAATTCTACAGAATACCAGCGAGGCATCCATCGTCATTTTCCAGCACGTTTATGTACCGTCCTAGTTGTTGACCTGACATCCAGTTTAAGGTAAATTGATTAGTTAATACGTTTCCCAAATTTACGGGACTTTCTCAAAGGTTATTTTTGTACTTTTTTTTTCCAAATAAGACAACGCGAAATGGCAACTTATTTATATTTTTGAATACTTTGTATATTATTTTTGTTCTCTAGTGTAGGATTTTTCCGATGGAATCTATTAGGCGCTATGTAAATTTGTTTTAGTTCCATTGGTAGTTTTTTTACTGAGAACAGATTCTTGTGGGATGTATATTTTTGGATTGTTATTTTGCTAAGAGTATATATATATATATATATAGATATTTTTGCAAACTTTACAATGATATTGTAAAGAAATTATTGATTATACAGATTTTCTTATTTGATTCAAGCCAAAGTTGGATTAAAACAATTACTGGCCAAATGTATCCTGAATGATTGAACTTAGGGGCGAAGTGCTAACTGCTACACGTCCCAGGAGAAGGTATTCAAAAACCCCTCCTGTTACACATAACTAATAAAAAAAAATGATGAGTTGTTGCACTCCTGACATCAACTTTGAATTGAAAATTTTCACTTGCTTATGTAAGCGACAAACATTTAACAAAAACATTCTGAACAAGAAATACAACTAGGTGTCAGATGTCTATAGTTTCGTTGTAAAATCAGAAATCTCTGACTTCAGAAACTGTAGTTTAAGACCATGTTGCACTCCTGACAATTCATAGTGGCTATATGTATGTGGCAACCATTGTATAATCATTACTTCCTGGATTCATTTGGGGTATTTTTTATGAAGGTAATGTATTGAAGGTTAGTTTGAGTTAGTATTTGCTGTTAGAAAAAATAGAAACAATCCAGTATTAATTTTGTAGTCAAAATCCTTGATTTTTTTGTTGTTGCACTCCTGACAATGCACCATTTATATTTCAACTAAAAAATCTACATGAAACGATCATTGCAATACTTAATCATATACATCTAAACAAGGCCAATATATGCAAGATATCGACAAAATAACATTTAACAGTGCATCTTATGAATTGAAATTATAAACAATGCCATCTTACCAGGGTTATTGTACTTAATTGTCCCCCTACACGAAGCGACGAGGGGACATGGTAATGCTGTCCATCTGCAACACCTTGCGGACGGATCCTCTCTGAAACTGCTTGTCGGATTGCTTCCATATTAAGTAGGATTTATTGTTATGAAGTGTAGATGTGCATACTTTACCACCATTTTCATTCAACAAATGTTGTAGGAGTTATGGGACTTAGACTATTTTCAACATTTCTATTTAGATCTTCCATAAGACAAGTTATCATAAGACAAGGAATAAACTCCTTTCTCAATATGAACAACTTTAAACCTCATGATAATTTATTAGAATTTAACTCATATTCCTTATTCAATTTCATTCCCTATGAATTCTTAGGCAAACTGATCCTGTAGCTGCGTGGGACACATTGCCATGTGTAGCAATCTTATTTTGATTAAATGTATACATACATGTATCCCAGTGTGTAACCAATATGATATAACAGAAACTGATTTAATATACTCAATTACAATTTTCACACATTAATACACTACAAGCACAAGCAAACATCTAACTGAAATTCACATTTAACAGTAGTTTATACGATGAAATAATTTTTAAGAACCAGTCTTGTGTGTTTTGTAATTTCTGTTCTTTTCTCTTTCAGTATGGTATTAATACACGAAGAAGTATGAAAAGTCAGCAAAATTTTTCCAAACTAAAATTATATGCAACATACTTGTAGTTCAGTGACAATAATGTGTTTGAATTACAATTGCATATGGATTTACAAAACAAGAATTTACATTCTAAGAGATACAGGGTTCATTATCCTACAAACAATTTATATATCATCAATAGGCAAAACACAGGTGATAAAAATTTCACATATTACACCCATAATAAACTGAACACATGTATGTCTCTTCTTTGGTCAACTTTTCTATATGAAGTACCAAATACATGTGTTGGTGTGTAAATTTCACTAACCACAAATATGAACATTAACAATCTTTGCCAAAAGTTTTTGAAAATAATGAAAGCATTACTTCAGCTCTTGAGTCTGATTTGTATGCAAATGAAATCTACTGCTGCAACATGTTCTACATCAAATCAAATAGCCTTAACTGACGATAAAGATTCGTGGCTAACTGTCACTAAAAGTTTCAGGAAGCTGCTTCTGTCCTTGTCTCGCTATACAAGAAAGAAGCATTTACATTAAAACTAGAGGCCCTCTAGAGCCTGTATCTCTCACCTGGATTTAACTTTACACCTTGAGTAAGACTAAACAGTTAAGTGTTGCAGTCAATTTGGCTGGTTTTTCTATAGGGTTCTATGTTAAACTAAGTTCAGCTGTGGCAGCTATCTTTGTTGACAGTCCAGGTCAATGGACACATTTCTAAAAGAAAACAATCTGAGGACCATTACTGTTAAGTCTTGTTGCAACTGGCTAAATGGTTTCAGGCAAGAATATTTTTAAATGAATTTTTCAAAAGGGTCCTAGATGAAACTAAGTTCGGATTTGCGGCCATCTTAGTTGACAATCTAGGTGATTAGACACAGAGGACCATTCAAGGACCAATGCTGCCAAAGTTTGGTTCAAATTGGCTCAGTAGTTTCAGACGGAAAGATTTGTGAGTGAATTTCCCATAGGGTACAATGTTAAACTAAGTTCGGCTGTGACAGTCCAGGTCATTGGACACAATTCTGAAAGAGGACCATTTCCAATTGGTTTCAGACAAGGAGATTGTTCAAAGAAATTTCCCATAGGGCCCTATGTTAAACTAAGTTCGGCTGTGGCGGCCATCTTGATTGACATTCCGGGTCATCGGACATAATTGTGAAAGAGGACAATCTAAGGACCATTGCAACCAAGTCTAGTTCTAATTGGTTTAGTGGTTAGACAAGATTTTTGAGTGAATTTCCCATGGGGTCCTATGTTAAACTAAGTTCGGCTTTGCCGGCCATCTTGGTTCACAGTCCATGAAATCGGACATATTTCTGAAAGAGGACCTCCTAAGGACTATTGCTGCCATGTCGGGTTCCAATTGGTCAAGTGCTTTCAGACAAGAAGATTTTTCAATGAATTTTCCCATAAGGGCCCTATGTTAAACTAGGTTTGGCTGTGGCGGCCATCAGGTCATCAGACATAATCCTAAAAGAGAACCTTCTAAGGACCAATATTGCCAAGTTTGGTTACAATTGGCCTTGTAGTTTCATAGAAGAAGATTTTTTAAATTCATCCCCCTTTTTTCTATTTTTAGTAACAGCAGCCATGTCGGTTGGTAGTCGGGGATGCCAGATATATTTTGGGAAGGGGGCCACCCAAGGACGATTCCACCAAAGTTTGGTCCCAATTGGCCCAATGGTTTCAGAGGAAAAGATCTTTAAAAGAATGTATACGCCGGACACTGTCTTTAAAAAGCAAAAACTCCTATAAGGGGTCAATCAATGATTTTGGTCATGTTGACTTACTTGTAGATCTTAATTAGTTGCACATTTTTGCTGTTTACAATTTGTCTTTATCTATAATAATATTCAAGATAATAATCTTAAACTGCAAAATTTCCTTAAAATTAACAATTCAGGGACAACAACAAAGGGTTGAAAATTTCATGGCAGGTAGATCTTGACCTAATGAACATTTTTACCCTCATGTCAGTTTTGCTCTAAATGCTTTAGTTTTTGAGATATAAGCCAAAAAATGCAGTTTACCCCTATGTTCCATGTCGGCCATGTTGGTTTGCAGGCGGGGTCATCGGACAAATTTTTTACACTAGATACCCTAAAGATGCTTGTGGCAATGTTTGGTTTCATCTGGCCCAGTAGTGTCAGAGGAGAAGATTTTTGTAAATGATAAAGGACGACGGACGACGGATGCCAAGATCATGAGAATAGCTCATTGACCCTTTGGGTCAGGTGAGCTAAAAGGGAACTCAAGTGGTGGTCATCATGATCATAGAGGGATGTTAATGTTTTCCATTTCTTTTTTTGTATGCAATTTGGCTGTCAGATGATTCATTCTTTTTTCAAAGATAAAAAAAATCCTTTGAACCAGTATATATATGTATTTTTGGATAAGGAATCTTTTCTACCTTCTTACATCATAGAAAATTTTATTTCACCCTTGGTTGCTAGGGAATAAATTCGGTTGCTAAGGAAAGATATTAGAATTTTTAATGTCTGTATTATTTATTCAGGCTTAATTCCAAACCAGGTTGAAGGTGGGATATGGTATCAAAATTTCCAAAAATATAGATCATGTTGTAAATTACTAGAATTTCCACTGTGAGCGAATGAACATGGTTGCTTAATAACATTATGATAAATAAGGTTAACGTACTATTTATAGTTGGTAGAAATGATGTTTACATGCGAATATCAGATTACTCTAAATTTTATTCATTTGGACTTGTAGAAATTATTTCATGACAAATATATAGCTGTAGAGATGTCACACGGTTGGTTGCTAAGGAAAACATTAACATTTCCTCCATAAATTTGTAGGAGTTGGTCAGGGTGATTAAATTATTTATGTTAGGTTGACATCTCATTTTCAAATTTGAACATTTTAGAAAAAATGTATGGAATTACGATTTTTTGGCAAATTCTCATGGTTGCCTAGTAACGAAAATAAACTATCTTTCGCACAAAACTTTTTCATAAAGTTCAGGATATGCTTCAGTTTATTTTACCTTGAACAGACCCTATTTTTACTTGTGAACAAATATAATAACCCTCTGCAAATTTTGATTTTGCTAAAAATATACTTAAAATTCATGTTTTTAGTGAACTTTGATTGGTTACCATAGAAACAGTTGCCAAGGATATCAAATAATACAATTGCAAAACTGAAGCTAGGGTGTAACGCTTTTACACTGAATACAATAAATGTTTTTATCTTTGAAACTGAATTTTTTCTGTGTGGTTAATTGTACAAACCTAATTTTGCATGATTTTTGGACAAACGGTATTTAAAAGAGTTAATGTGAGTTTAAACAAAGAAATTATAAATAGATCACAGTTACGATTAAATTTTGCCCATTTTCTTTTCCTTCTTTTATATGCAACATATGCCACTAATACTGTTATAACCAAACAGTATGTCAGATTTATTAAGACCATCAAAGTAGTTCTTAATTGTCCTTCTGCAAATAAAACAACTGGGTACTGAAAATTCAACTATTTTTATGGAACGACAAGTTATAGTTATGAACAAGCCTACAGACAGATGTATAAAAAAACAAGTCCTATAACTCTGGAATGACAAAAAAGAAAACTTTTAAAAGAGAAAGAAACTTTGCTTGATCAATGCCAACATTACATGACAACTGCTCAAAGTTTTAACATGAGTTTTCAAACAACAAAGAAATATGCATACTCAAAAATTAACTAGAGATTGTGTATCTGTAAGTTATTTGAAGGTTTCATAATATATTCTATTTGAATTACCTTCCCCCTCTTAAAATCATAATGATGGACGGATGGATAAATTGTTGTTTAATGTCCAGTAGCAATTATTTAATGCATATCAGGACGAGAACATGTTGATACGATATGAAAATGAACCCTACTTTGTTCTAGAGGTTAACAAGTCCACAGGAAGACTTATCATCCATTCGGACATTAAACTGACTAGAAGCTGACCAGTACTTTGCTCTTACTCTTAAATGCCGCCTTGAGACGGAGAAGCAGCAAATACGAATTTTAATGGCTTTGGTTTTACCCGGCTGCCCGGAAACAAACCTACGGCCTTCCACAATCAAGATGAGCAAGCTACCACAAGACCACCAAGGCAATTGATATATCATCACAGGTCTTTTTTTCGAATTATTAAAATTAAACTAGAGGCTCTAAAGAGCCTGTATCGCTCACCTGCATTGAACTTTTCATCTTGAGCAGGACTAAAGATTTGGCTGGTTTTTCTATAGGGTTCTATGTTCAATTAAGTTCGGCTGTGGCAGCCTCATGGTTGACAGTCTAGGTCAATGGACACATTTCTAAAAGAGACCATTGCTACCAAGTCTAGTTCTAATTGGCTGAGTGGTTTCAGACCAGAAGATTTTTGAGTGAATTTCCCATAGGGTTCTATGTTAAACTAAGTTTGGCTCTGTCGGCCATCTTGGTTCACAGTCCACGAAATCAGACAATTCTGAAATAGGACGTCCTAAGGACCATTGCTGCAAAGTCTGGTTCCAAATGGTCAAGTGGTTTCAGATAAGAATATTTTTCAATGAATTTTCCCATAGGGCTCTATTTTTAACTCAGTTTTAACTAAGTTCGGCTGTGGCTGCCATCTTGGTTAACAGTCCGCGTCATCGGACATCCTTCTAAAAGAGAACCTCCTAAGGACTACTACTGCCAAGTTTGGTTGCAACTGGCCTTGTAGTTTCATAGAAGATTTTGGAAATTCATCCCCCCTTTTTCTATTTTCTGTAACAGCAGCCATGTCGGTTGGATATCGGGGATGCCAGACATAAGTTTGGAAAGGGGCCACCCAAGGACCATTCCACCAAAGTTTGGTTCAAATTAGCCTAATGGTTTCAGAGAAGATAAGAAAATGTTAAAATTCCCATAGGGTCCAAGGTTGAACTATGTCCGACCATGGCAGCCATATTGGACGGGGCCCCGGAAAACAGAACAAAAGTGTTAAAGGGGACCATCCAAGGACCATTCCACTTAAGTTTGGTTTAAATAGGTTCAGTGGTTTCAGAGGAGTTGGCGAAAAAGTAAAATCCCCATAGGCTCAATGTTAAACTAGGTCCAGCCATGGCAGCCATGTTTGAAGGCGTTCGGGGAAACAGAACACAAATTTAAAAGGGGCCATCCAAGGACCATTCCACCCAAGTTTGGTTCAAATTGGCCTAATGGTCTCAGAAAAGATAACGAAAATGTTAAAATTCCCATTGGGTCCAAGGTTAAACTATGTCCGACCATGGCAGCCATATTGGACGTAGCCCCGGAAAAGCGAACAAAACTTTTTAAGGGGACCATCCAAGGACCATTCCACTGAAGTTTGGTTTAAATAGGGTCAGTGGTTTCAGAGGAGTTGATGAAACTAGAGGCTCACTAGAGCCTGTATCGCTCACCACAAGTTTGTTGCAATTGGTTCAATTGTTCAGGGAAAATTGGTTTAAGATTTATTTTTCATAAGGTTTAATGTTAAAATATGTTCCCTGATGGTGGTAGTCCTGGCAGGAAGTTGATAAAATTGACAAGGAATAAGGGTGAACCTGTAATAAATGTAACAGAACCCGACCTCAAATTACACAAACCAATAACTCCTAAATAGAATTTGGGATTCCCTTCAAAATTTCAGGGTAGGTAGATCTCAACATGGCAAACATTTTTCAATTTACATTTCACTTCTATCTCAAATAGTTTTGGAGATAAATGCAAAAATTTGAAAATTTGAAAATTTGACAAAAAAGGGCGATAACTCCTAAATGGGTTTTGGGATTTCCTTTAATATTTCAGGGTATGTAGATCTCAACATGGCAAACATTTTTCAAATTTACATTTCACTTCTATCTCAAATAGTTTTCGAGATAAATGACAAAAAATGTTAAATTTTGAAAATTTGACGAAAAAAGGGCAATAACTCCTAAATGGGTTTTGGGATTTCCTTCAAAATTTCAGGTTAGGTAGATCTTGTCATGCTGATCAATTTTACCTTAGTCAGATTTTTGATATCTGTAAGGGTTTTTAAGTTATAAGCCAAAAACAACACATGCACCCCTATATTCTATTTTTAGCTACGACAGTCATGTTTTATGTCGGATCAAAATAAATTGAGGAAAGTTTGTAGAGGACATGTCATAGATCATTCCTATTAAGTTTCAAACCAGTCGTCCCAGCGGTTTCAGAAAAGAAGATTTTTGAATAAAAAAATTTTGAAAATTTGACAAAAAAGGGCAACAACTCCTAAATGGGTTTTGGGATTTCCTTTAAAATTTCGGGGTAGGTAGATCTCAACATGGCAAACATTTTTGAAATTTACATTTTACTTCTATCTAAAATAGTTTGGAGATAAATGACGAAAAATATTAAAATTTTGAAAATTTGGCGAAAAAAGGGCAATAACTCCTAAACGGGTTTTCAAATTTCCTTCAAAATTTAAGGGTAGGTAGATCTTGTCATGCTGATCAATTTTACCCAATGTCAGATTTTTGATATCTGTAACGGTTTTTAAGTTATAAGCCAAAAACAACACATGCACCCCTATATTCTATTTTTAGCTACGACAGCCATGTTTTATGTCAGATCAAAATAAATTGAGGAAAGTTTGTAGAGGACATGTCATAGATCATTCCTTTTAAGTTTCAAACCAATCGGCCCAGCGGTTTCAGAGGAGAAGATTTTTGAAAATCAGCCAATCAGAAACAAGAATTGCCTCTGGTGGCCATGTTTCTTGACCAATCAAAACTAAATGAGGAAACTGTTAAGGACCTTCCATACACCACTCATGCAAAGTTTGGTTGGAATTGGCCAAATGGTTTCTGAGAAGAAGATGTTTGAATGAGAAGCTAATGACGGACGGATGACGGACGCCAAGTGATGGCAAAAGCTCGCCCTGGCAATAGCCAGGTGAGCTAAAAAGTAAAATTCCCATAGGCTCAATGTTAAAATAAGTCCAGCCATGGCGGCCATGTTGGATGGCGTTCGGGGAAACCGAACACAAATTTTAAAAGGGGCCACCCAAGGACCATTCCACCAAAGTGTGGTTCAAATTGGCCTAATGGTCTCGGAGAAGATAACGAAAATGTTAAAATTCCCATAGGGTCCAAGGTTAAACTATGTCCGACCATGGCAGCCATATTGGACGGCGCCCAGGAAAACCGAACACACTTTTTAAAGGGGACCATCCAAGGACCATACCACTTAAGTTTGGTTTAAATTGGTTCAGTGGTTTCAGAGGAGTTGATAAAAATGTGAAAAGTTTACGACGAAGAAACAACACCTTTTAGGCCAGGTGAGCTAAAAATTTGATCAAAGTCACTCTTCCATAAAATGTAGGTCAAAGTGATTCAAATGGAGCAGAGCTGTGTTGTACTATATAAGATGACAATAATTGTGAATTACCGTTGATACATTACCAAAGATTCTTTAAAGTTACACTTAAATGCAAACAATTATTGAAAGACACTAAAGCATAACATATGTAGGTCATGGTTACTCAAATGTTGCTGAGTTGTGAATTATCCATATACTGTTACAGATTTTTAAAAAATATACCAAAATGCAATATTTTTACCAGTCACTCAAGCAAAAAATATAGGTCATGGTGACTTAATTGTTGATGACTTTTGTTGTACTATATCAGATGAATAACAGGTATATCATTGATATGTCGCCATAGGTTTCTAAGAAATAGACCTAAACCCACTCATGAATGAAATGTGGGTGATAATGCATTGTAGTTGTAAAGACTGATTAGTATAAAACACCATGAATGCCTGGGATATCAAATTTTCCAAAGGCAAAACTGTATAAAGGTCACTCACTGCATTAAATGTAGGTCAAAGTGATCCAATTGTTGCTCACCTGTGCTCAGTGTTATAGAGAGATTGTCGAGGTATATTCAGGGCTAATGCTGGAAGGTGATTTGGTATAAAAAGTCGCCTTCAAGTGTTCAACTTCGCCTAAACTTTTGTCAAAAGCGAACTTTGAGTTGGCTATAAATCTAATCAATCGCCTGATATATTTCAATATCACGAGTATCAAAGCTGTTTCAAGGACACTTGTGGCAATCTCAGATGACGGATGGGCACCAAAGTACCAATACTTGATCAGTTCCTCATAAGGAACATTCATGCCGTGTTTGGTTTCAATCCATTCCGCGGTACTCTAGAAGTTTTTGTATACATGTATTTCCCATAGAGTCCTATGTTAAACTAAGTCCCCCGCTGGCGGCCATCTTTGATGACAGATCAGCATCTCATAAGGAAATTTCATGCCATGTTTGGTTTCAATCCATTCAGTGGTTCAGTAAAAGAGAAGATTTTTGTATGTATCCTAGGGTCCTATCTTAAATTAAGTCTCCCGTTGGCAGCCATCTTGCATAAGAGATCAGCACAAAAGTAACAACACTTGGTAAACACCTCATAAGGAAAATACATAACACAACTGCTGTATTCGACTCAAGCTTGTCTGAATTGACAGTGTTGGATTTACTTAAAATAATAGGCCTAAACATTGGGACCGACGCTCCACTTCGACACATTATTGGTATTCGAATTAGGAGTGTTCAACACAGACATGTTCCACTGTATAGCATCAAACCCAAGAATTTTTAAAATTTTTAAATTATATGAATTTACTTTTAAAGTATATTATAAATGATTGAAATGCAAATGTAATGCATTAAACCACAGTGAACATACAATTTCATGTTTTTGTATTTTCGGCAAAATGCCTATTTTCAAGATTTTTGTATATTAAAAATATTTAACACATCCACTTTTTTCCTGTCAATACAAAATGGATAAAAAAGGATAACTGGGATAGCGGAGGAGCACAAAAAGAGAAAATGAAGTCTTAAGTCACCCCCATAGAAACCACCATATTAAATGGAAGAATTCATCCAGCATGTCCAGGAATTCTGTCATAGGGGCATATTTTAACCCAACATTTGTGGGTATATTTTTGTATAGTTTTCTAATAATTTATTTTTAGATTCAATATTTTCTTTAAACTTGGATTAAATTCAGTTTGGCATTTTTTATTTGAGTAATTAATTTCATTTTAGAGTGGTAAAATTTTCATAATTAATAAAGTAAACATAAGTTTAATTTGCCACATGTCTCAGGTAACTTTAATCTGTTAATAGAGTTAACTAATTAGACACCTTTCAAAAACAGTTTATCTTTGGTATATTTGATTACTTGAGTAACTTTAGAATTTTAATCCCTTAATTAAATTCATTTTTGACCAATTTCAGGACCTTCTATAAATTCTCGTTCGGGAACCTATTTGACAGTCAACTAGACAACTCACTCAACTGCAGTTCTAAAGTCCAGATAACTTAGTACGAGGCACCAAGGGATTGAGAAAACCACACACAAATTTGGAGACGAAGTGACAAACACCACCCAGTCCCAACAAAGCACAGTGACTCAATTCCACCACCCAAAAGACTACAGGATAGACGCAGGCGACTACTCGAAGGACTAAAGAATCAAAATTGTGACATTCTAAACATTTGGACTTTATTTATTTTGGACATTAGTTTTTATTTAATTCAGATATTGTAAGTTCCTTTAATAGTGCAAATTTATTTATTGTTTTGGTTAATTTTAATTTTGGAATTGTTAAATTAAATTGTTAAACTTTGTCTGCTTTATAACTATGTCTGTCATTTCTTAAGTCTGGTAATAGACTGACCCCCTGTTACTGAAGTTCTGCATGAAGAAATTATTCCCCTTTGCAATTAATGGATTTCATAATTAATCAGAAACAAAGATCTGTCAATATTCCTCTCTAACCTGTTACCATGAACACATGATGAATATTAATTTCTTCCATCCTGTCCCAAGGCAAAATGACTAAGTCAATATTTTACCCTAGTCAACCCTCAGAAATTGATTTTTCACAAGGACCAGAATACATGCATACTGTATACCCTAACTAGTACTCCTGCCAAGTTTTATCCAAATCTGAATTAGGATGCACGAGTTTGAACAATGACAAAATGTCTTCCATATGGTCCTAAGGCAAAATAAAATGGCTAAGTCAATTATTTACCCGTTCAATGTACAAAAATTACTTATCATAAAGTCAAGAACATATGCACATCTGCATACCCTAATAAGTATTCCTGACAAGTTTCATCCAAATCAGAAGTACGATGCATGAGATCATGGAGATAGAGTGATGACAGAATGTCTTCCATCTAGTTTTAAGGCAAAATGGCTAAGTCCAAATTTTATACTGGTAAATCGTAAAAAATTGATCTATCAATAAATCAAGAACTTATGCACATATAAATATCCTAAAAAGTATTCCTGCCAAGTTTTATCCAAATCTGAAGTATGATGCATGAGATAGAGCGATGACAAAATTTGGTGATGGATGGACAGTACAAAAACAAAACGTCAAGACATGATTTCCCCCCTCCCGCCTCACTTAATTTTATAAACGCAATGAAGTTTCAGGAACAACTTCATCACCTCTTCAAAGTTTTACAATAAGTATTTTTGATTGTCTGGCTAAAAACATCCATGTATCTCAAACCATCAATATTGATGAAAAGACTACATCTTGCAGTATGTGTAGTGATATAATTTAGCAGAATTTCAGGAAGATTAACTGGCATTTTTGAGTGTAATGGTTATTACTTGTCCTGTCACCAAAAACCTGACTATTTTTTATCATTATTTTCAGTATCATTATTATTAAGTACTATTCATTTCTCATGGCCTCGGAAGAAAAGAGTTGTAAAATTTTGGATTTTACAACAGTTTATATGGTGCCATGCCAATGTTTTTTTCTCCAGAAGTACTTTTCTCAGAACACAACTGGGAAAGTTGACACTTCAAAAGAATCAAAATAATGCATACCTTTAAACATTCCCCCTAGTCTACTGATGGTATTTGTAAGAATTCGTGAATTCGTGATGCATACAATGGCATACTCTTTGTGGCAAATTGAATCTCTGTCCTTGCAAGGTAAACTGACGAATACTGTGGCATAACTTTCATTTCCACTATAAGATACAACCTGGAACTCTAAAACTTTTTTCTGTAAGAAATTATTGATTTAAAGCCTGTCAATACAAAGCAATCATTATCATATACTAAACAAAAAAATTTGCTACATAATATTTTTCATTATGTTTTTCTGCGGAGTTTTTGTGCTATCATGATGTTAAATTAATATCTTTTCATGCTCTGTTGTTTTCAAAAAGGAATGCCTTCAAAATGATTAAACTGATATAGTAGATATGATATCAAAAAGATTTTCAGTTTAAAAACAATGCACAGTCAAAAATTTCTTATCAAGAATTTTAATGTTTACGATTTCTTAAATTTCATATACCACAAAATATAGTGTGTACAGCCAAGTTGCTTTTGTAATCAGTATAGACTCTCTGGGTCCTGTATCTCTAATCTGGATTTTATCTAAATTATTATTTGGTGTCCACGGACACTTATAATTGATGAGAATGTTCTGTCCTGAATGCATATCGTATTTTGTATTATCCGTTTAAAGGCAGAGGCAAGCAATTTTTATGAAGAAAAAAAACTTTTGAGCTAAAATGACACATTTTTGTGTCAATAATGTAGTTTACAGGGGAATAAATATGTAAGCAACAATGCTTTGATTTCCGAAACCTTTGCGTAGTTGTTTCGGACTTGGTGTAACTTTGACTGCAAGAAAATACTTTACAAGTGTATCTGCCATTTCTTAATGCTTATAAATTGATGCCGATACGCACATTATCCGGGGCTCTGGCAAGTGATTTGTCATACACAGGTATTACACAATGTGTTCACCTAAGGGACCGACCATTTAACTTCAAGGGGGGGGGGGGGGGTATGGTTTTCATCCCCGAGTCAGAAACATTTTCTTTTGTTTTTCAGCTCTATCATTCAAATAATTTTTTCAAAATATTTAACACTATACGCTATGGGCAAAATCTGGTTTCAGAATATTTCTTTCTAGTCATCTGCTTAACCACAACATTGTTTTCCATCAAAATTGGGGATCAGAATATTTTTATAGGAAAAATCCATACCACCCCCACCCCCCACGTTAAAGTTAAGTTGAAGTTAAGTTAAATGGTCGGTCCCTAATCGGGAAGAGCTTATATTGGTTGAATAAATACAGGACAGTCAATTTCATAAGGGATGTCACGTTATCTAACAGATTTTGATAACTGTGTTAAATGACCAGTTACACATCTTGTCAATTACCCATTCAAATGTAGCACTTTGAATATTATTCATGATTCAACAACTATTTTTCATGTATAACGTACAAAACTATTTAAAATGGAAATCATCAGATTGAAACAGAATTGTTCTATAGCAAATTCGCATATAAAACACCTAGGATTTTCTTTAATACATGACTGTATTCGATTAAAGGTATTATGATGAACATACCCAAAATGATTTAAACAGGCCTCATGCAAATTAAATGGTAAACCTTGCCCGATAAATTTTATCCTCCACTTGCATTTCGACTATCAGTGACCAACAAGTAGCCCTAATAAAGCCATGTGCACTGAAAATGGTGTAAAAATCTAATAAATAATCAATCCCAACACTTACATATAGTTTTAGCTTTTAATATGTACATCAGGATAATTTTTTTTAACAAATGGAAATCATTTATTATAAGTAATATTTTACTTACATTATGATATTCTATCGAACAATTGGGATAATGAAATCTCATCATTTTAAACCTGATGTTTATAGTTTCTGTTGAAGTAATATTCGTTGTATCTTCTGAAGGTGGATCTGTAACATAAATCAGTATTTTTCTTTTTTTTTAAATTAATTGTTTTAAGGTATGAGATACCTACAGTGTAATTGGAACAGCATCTTAATATCAAAGAACTGTGGACACACTAAATGTCTCGCCTGATTATATGCACAGGATAAAGATTGTCTGTCAATTGACATTGTAACTGAAAGGGAAATATATTAAAAGAAATAGTTATGAAAACAAGAGGCTCCCAAGAGCCTGAATCGCTTACCTGTTATCTTTTGTGTACTAGTAGGTCTTGAATCAATGATTATTTTTGTTATTTAATGTATACCGTCACAATTTTATCCTTAATATTGACCTGTACAGCTAAAATATAGAATCCTGAACTCAAATAGATATGGTTGCTAGGGACTTTTTCATCAGTTGCTATGGACTTTTTCAATGGCATTGACTCTTGACCTTCAACTTTGACTTGAACAGGTAAATTGTAAAGTCGTTAACCTAAATATATATGGTTGCTAGGGACCTTTTCATCTTTTGCTAGGGAATTTTTTATCGGTTGCTATGAAATTTTTTAATGACCTTGACCCTTCACGCTCCATTTTACTTTTACTGCTACCATTTAATTTATTTCAAGTAACGCCTCTTAAACATCTGTGACAATGTCAATGTCAGACCATTATTTTCTGTTTACATGTAAATAATCTTTCAAGGACAAAAACTCTTATAAAGGGGTCAATTGACGATTTTGGTCATCTTGACTTATTTGTAGATCTTACTTTGCTGAACATTTTTGTTGTTTACAGTTTGTCTTTATCTATTATTATATTCAAGATAACAATTCATGGACAATAATCCAACAAAGGGTTGTCCGATTCATCTGAAAATTTCATGGCTGGTGGATCTTGACCTGTAGAACATTTTAACCCCAGTCAGTTTTGCTCTAAATGCTTTGGTTTTTGAGATATAAGCCAAAAACTGCATTTGACCGCTACATTCTATGTTCTAATTGTAGCAACAGCGGCCATATTTGTTGATACATGTAGATCAAAACTTGAGATACAATTTATAAACTAGATACCCTAAGGAACATTCCGTTGAAGTTTGAAGGTATTTTGCCCAATAGTTTCAGAGAAGAAGATTCTTCAAATAGTTTACGACGACGACAGACGACGGACGCCAAGTGATGGCAAAAACTCACATGGCCCTTTGGGCCAGGTGAGCTAAAAATGAAAAATATGGAATATCTGTGACAATGTCAGACCATTATTTTCTGTTTACATGTAAATAATCTTTCATGGGCAAAAACTCCTGTAAGTTCCTACCAAAAATTGACGATTTTGGTCTTATTTGTAGATCTTAGTTTGCTGAACATTTTTGTTGTGTACAGTTTGTCTTTATCTATTATTATATTCAAGATAACAACCTAAAACTGCAAAATTTCCTTAAAATTAACAATTCAGGGGCAATAACCCAACAAAGGGTTGTCCGATTCATCTGAAAATTTCATGGATGGTAGATCTTGACCTGTTGAACATTTTTACCACAGTTTTGCTCTAAATGCTTTAGTTTTTGAGATATAAGCCAAAAACTGCATTTAACCCCTATGTTCCATTTTTAGCAATGGCGGCCATGTTTGTTGAAGGAATATTCAGTTAAAGTTTGAAGGTATTTTCCCCAGTAGTTTCAGAGGAGAAGATTATTGAAATAGTTTACGACGACGGACGACGACGGACGCAAAGTGATGGCATAAGCTCACATGGCCCTTTGGGCCAGGTGAGCTAAAAATGGAAAGTGACAACCTTTTATTGAAAATCAAATAGAAGCAATCTTAGGATCAGAAAATGGAACACTGTACTTTAAGGTGAAATTAACCGACAGATCAAAGAAAACAGACTGGTATTTTCCATGTAAGATTCCATCAAGGTTAGTGCGCGAATTTCATGCAAAGTGAACAATGAGCGGAAAAAAAAAAGAAACGACCATTAGATAAACAAAAATACAAATTTTTCGAAAAGCAAGACCAAACCATAATCATTGTTACATATTAATTTTAAGATTGATAGTTAAACCCAGGCCGAAAGTGTAAATTCAGAAACTGTTGCCAATATTTCAAATTCATCTTACAAGGAAAAACTACTAGCAATCAGAATAATCAAAAACAAAAGTTATTATTTGGTGAAAACTGGAAACTCAACATCCTTTCATCCGATAGTTACAGCATCACACTTTGCTGAACAATTCTCAACAGAACACAAAAAAATATTTGAGGAACCACTTTTGGAAATGGAGATTCAGAATTTGAAAAGAAGAAAGAGTAGAGTGAAGGAGATCAACTACCCTATCCACTGATGGACACGTATATGAAGTCAAATATTGTGAAAATGGGCAGAGACAGTATTTGATAGGGTTTCAGAATCCTAGTGTACCTTCAGAGTGGGTGCCATTTTGTGGACTTTCTAATGCATCCATTAGTAATATTATAGCGTAAATAGATCAAAAATATCAAAGGGAAACCAATCCTTATCACAGATAGTATTAATCAGCAAAATAAATGTAGCTACATATTTATTGTCTTTTACTAGTACAAGTATTACATGTGTATGATTTAAATGTTTTTTTCTCGAGACAATTGTAAGTGGTTTTTTTTGTATCAGTATTGTAAATGTTTTATGTATCATTTTATGACCTGGCAGGACAGGTAACTGATGTATTTTTCTTATGTATGTGATTGTTTTTCATTTTAAGTTTTGAAGTTTTTCAAATTTCATTTTGTCATCATTGGATTATTGTTGAACTGCCCACTCATTAATATTCCATGGGATATCAGTGTCATAAATATTTGATAAATTATTATTTTTTTTCACTATTAAAAGTGTTTTTTTTTCATATGGTGCATCTTAAATTTCATTAAGTCCCTGTACTATTATTTATATATGTTGTTTTCTTATTATTTTTATGTTTGAGGACAAACATTTTGCAGGAGGGGTAATATTATTGTAGTGTCAAATTTCATAAAATTTTCATTTGAATAATTTTAGGAAATTTATATCATTTAATTCAGATTTAATTTATTTAGATGTTTAAAATTTTATTTTGTAAATGTTACTATTTTTATGTTATAATTTTAATTTAATAAGAGGATTAAGGATTATACTTGTAAATTGTAATTAGAATACTTAAATTAATAAGGCAGGTGTAAGCTTGTATCTAATCATGTTGGTACCTGTAATCTGTTAATCTGACAGATGCAGTTTTGTGCAGTTTGTTTGAACTTTGATTAATCTGACATATTTTTGTAATTATCTTTGCTATAATTTTATGTAAATCTGTTCTCGCTTAATTGACATTATTCATAGTTTTCTATTTTTGGCATTTTTGACAATATCTTATTATAATCAAATTTAATAATTTAAAAGTGACTATTGTCATGTCGAGTTGTTTCCGCTACGATATAAATTCCGTAGTCAACTGAGAAAAAGGGGTCAATGTGCAAAACAGATAACAGTGTACATCACCAGTAACCAAGACGGTCAGCGGTTTGAGGGAGTCAACGCCGCAGGCCTAACTGTCAGGCATGTCAACTACCCACCACTAGCAACAACCCAGGGAATTCAACAACAACAGGACTTTAGTGTTTTTCAACTGCTTGGACTTTAATCGAGAAACTTTGTGAATATTTATTTGGACAATTCGAATTTGTGAAATTTATTGTGAAATATTATAAACTTATTTTAGACATTGTAAATTATTGTGAAATTCATTTTAATATTGTTTTGGCATTTATGTTCTAAATTAATTATTTATTTTTGATAGTTATTAAATTGTTGAAATGTTTCTGCATTCTAGCTATTAATGTGCTAAGCCTTTAAGTCTAATTTTATAGACTGACCCCCTGTGATCAAGGGTTTGTGTATTGCAAAACAGTATCTTATTCTTTGTTTAAAATAGTTCTACAGACTGCCTTGCAACTTCAAAACGGTGCATGATTTTTCTCTGTCTTGAAGGACTACTAGGAATATGCGACAAAAGATCGCTTCCTTTGCTTTAGCATTTGTAATGTCAATGTGTCAAGAATTTATCCATTATATCATCTCATTATAATAAAATGTATCACAAATTACTGAAATAAATTTGATGTCTGACAACTCATTAGCAGTGGTCGAAATCAAAATGTTGAAAATCTGGTTAAAGATATAATGATGAATTAATAAGCAGAGCCATCAATAAATTGCTTCACTGAGCGCAGCTGGATACGACCGCAGAGCTCCAACCCTGAACAATTGGGGCAAAAATGGACACAGTATTCGCACTTGATACAGGTCTGAATTTGGATTTTAATTAAATATTTGACACATAATAGGTTTCTGACACAGAATAACTGTAATCAAAGAACTTAGAATTGGTCATATAATTTGAATTTATATTCAATTTTTAGCTTTTTGTGCAATACAATATGCTGTGGCGAATTGCCCCCCCCCCCAAAAAAAAATTTACCCCTTTTTTGCTTTTGTGCAATACACTATGAAGTTGCACAATGACCCCCACCCCCCCCCCCCAAAAAAAAAAAAAAAAACAACAAAAAACAAAAAACAATAAAAATTATTGTAACCCCCCTTTTTTTTGCCAAAAAAATTTGAAATTTTCTTTTTAATTTCTGAAATCTGAAATGAGAAAAAAATTGTCCCCCCAATTTCTCATTTACCCCCTTAAATTTTGTTTTCACCTCCCCCATTTCTTTATACATAATGTACGACTTGTAAGGGAGGTAATCGAATCATACACAGCATTTTACTTTAAATGTGTTTGGATTACCTCCCTTACACCAAGATAATAACCAAAAATGCTTATTGGGCCCTTTTTGGCCCCTAATTCTTAAACTGTTGGAACCAAAACTCCCAAAATCAACCCCAACCTTCCTTTTGTGGTCATAAACCTTGTGTTTAAATTTCATAGATTTCTATTAACTAATACTAAAGTTATAGTGCGAAAACCAAAAATGCTTATTGGGCCCTTTTTGGCCCCTAATTCTTAAACTGTTGAGACAAAAACTCCCAAAATCAATCCCAACCTTCCTTTTGTGGTCATAAACCTTGTGTTTAAATTTCATAGATTTCTATTAACCTATACTAAAGTTATAGTGCGAAAACCAAATGTCTTCGGACGATGACGACGACGACGACGCCAACGTCATACCAATATACGACCGCAAAAATTTTGCAGTCGTATAAAAACCAAAACAGTTAAAACAAACAGAAATCCAAACACAGCTAAGGGTTACCTCTGCACCAAAAGGTCAGAGCCTTTAACATTTCTGGAAAATTTTGTCAAATTTTGAACATAAAAATAGACGGTCATTTGGCTTTTCAATTTCCATCATGACAGGTTTTCGCAGGTGATAGTTTCATGACTTTATTCAATCATTAGTGCATGATTAATTGTTTATAGTTTGGTTTAGAAAGTTTTAATCACTTTTCATGAAACTGGCCATATCATGGCCACCAGTTCTTGTTGGATGCAGAAGCTGGATATAAGTGAGATTCTTCGTACGTCAAATGCCTTTTTTTCAAAATTGGCTGAGGTTTTGGGACATCACAGCGCACTCCATCAAATGTTATTTGCCAATTTTCTTCTAATTTCAAATAAATTTTCTGTCCAGAAACCCATAGTTGGAGAAAACCGCCTAAATACTGAAAGAAAACTGGAAATCCCAGTCTATTAAGATGTGAGTCAAACATCTTGGAACGAGTTGAATTCGAACTCAAAATCCATTGTTGAATTGGCGAGTAAACATACATGTAAGTAGGTACATAAATATGTATGACGAACTACCTAGACCACACATTCTTCGGAACCAGGCATCTTTTGCTTCGTAGTCCAATATGATAATCAATATACAACAGCACTAGGTCTAGTAGTTAGCACATCAGACTACAAAGCCAAATGTCCTTATTGTAATTCTTATCTATGAAATCCAATTCAATACTGCAAGTACTATTTTAAAAGTAGCATCAACCAACAGGACACTTTCATAGAGACTTAAGCTGGTAATGCAGTAATGCTACAACAGGTAAGTCAACTAACCAAACTTATATTGTTCCCCTTTCCCATTAAAATGATTTGGAAGCGATACATGTAGCTACACCGTTGCAAATTCCTTTCATTCCGATGTAAACTATAGTATGAGATTTTTCACTGATAAACTAACGTAATGGACAAACAGAAATAGATGGACGGACAGACGGACTGAACAAATCAATGCGTCTGCTCCAGGAAAGGAAGAAATATGATAAATCCTCCTTTTATACATTATAAATGGTTTAAGTAGGAATAGAATGCAAGAAATCCAATATATATATAAGGTGAAAAATGTAATCCAAGTAATTCAATAAATCAACATTTTTAGTACTTACATCCAGTTTCGTTTTTATTTACTTCAAGCTTTTTCTTGCAGACATCAAAACCATATCCACATTCATAAATTGACTGTAAATCTGCTTCTGTCACATTCTTAATTTTTAAACTGAAATTGTTGCCTGATAATAATATCTCTTCGTATTTTACTGGATTATTGATGTGCCCATTTAACGATATCAATTCCCCATATAGACCTTTTGACTACTGCCTTGTAATGCTTGGATCTATGGTTTTTATTCCATCCACAGTGCATGTCAAAATGATAGAGTTTCCAATTTTTACATGCTCACTTTTCAATTTCCATGATACTAAAAATGGTAAAAAGACTAATCAATAGATATAAATATATAACATATAAATAGCCAAATAATAACAGTAATACTATGAACTCCATTTACATGTATTTTACAGTGTGCATAAGTTAAGAGCCAGGCAGTATGTAAAGTAAAACTAAGTTTTAGAACTTGACCTTGCACATAGATGATCAAACCTTTTTCATGGCATATTTTTTCATTTTTAAAAAAAAGTTTATGGAAGTCAGAATTTATTCAGGGTGACATGATGATGCCTATAGTTGTCCAACTGTCAACTTCACTAAACTAGAGTCTCAGAGACAGAGAGCTGAGGCTCCATGTATCGCTCACCTGGAATGAAAACCGTTTTTACTGATGTACCTCAAGAGACAAGTCACTTCTCTGACTATCATTATGAAGTATGGTAAGCCTTGCCAGGGTCCTTCTACTTACAGGTCAGCATACTGATTTATTCCAAAATTCAGTGGTTCTCCAGGAGATTTTTGCATGTATTTCCCGTAGGGTCTTATGTTGACCTAAATCCTCTGCTGGTGGCCATCTAGAATGAGGGATTGGCACCTTATGAGGAACGTCCAGGCCATGTTTGGTTTAAAGCAATTCTTCCTTTTTTTTAGATTTTTGTTATAAGCCATTGACACTTTCTGTCAAGTTTGGCTCTATTTGGCCTAGCAGTTTCAGAGAAAAATTTTATTTGAAATCAACAAATCCGAAACAAGAATTGCCCATGGCGGCAATGTTTGTCACCTGATCTGAACAAAATGATGGAACTTTGTAAAAAAAAACTCACAGATGCTTCCTGTCAAGATTCGTTGTATTTGGCCAAGCGGTTTCAGAGAATAAGTTTTCTTTATATCAGCAAATCAGAAACAAGAATTTCCCATGGCAGCCATGCTTGTAGTCCAATCAGGATGAAAAAAATTAATTTCAAAAAAGAAGTTCCATAGATGCTTCCCATCAAGTTTGGCTGACAGTTTTGGCAAAGCAGTTCCAGAAAAAAATTTTTGTTTTAATCAACCAATGAAAAACAAGAATTTTCCATGATTGCCATGTTTGTTGCCCGATCGGGATGAAAAGGAAAAGGAAACTCTCTTAGATGCTTCTCTTTCGTAGAAGATTGTTTTATATCAGCCAATCAGAAAAAAGAAATGCACATGGCGGCAATATTAGTAGTCCGATCGGGACGGAATGAGGAATCTTTATAAAGGAACTTTCATATAGGCTTCCTGAATTATACCTAGTTATTCTTCTTTCGTCTAACCTGTAAGAGTCCTGGATTGTTCTCAGAAATGGCTGAACTGAATTGAACCAAACTTGGCAAAAAAAGAGAGCATCATCAGAAGTTGTGCAACGTCATATTAAGAAATCAAACATTACGTTGCCATGGAAACAGCCAAAATGTTAAAAATTTCCATAAACTGAAGATCTATAGATTTCTGACACCGTTTACTCAATGCTTTCAATATTTATACAGATATAGCCCCATGTTTGTTGTTTCTCCAAATGACACCCACTTCGAGATTGGGGGTGGGTTTTAAAAATTATGTTTTAGTAGGATTCAAAGAGGTATGGGTTTCAATAGGAACATATGGTAAAAACAATGTTAACTTATTGATTGATACTTGATGTTTGGTTTAAAAACAGATCACCACAAGTGCTTTCGTTCGGCCATATTAGAAAATCCAAGATGGCCGCCACTAGAAAATAAAAAAAATTTCAAAAAAATTCCAAAAAAATTCTGTGAGCTGTAGAAATTGACATTAGGAGCCCCGGGCAATGGGAATGTTGGGGGAACATACGTTACACTGTGCGTAACAATTATATCTAGGTGTAGTTGTGAAATATCATCAATATTTAAGGATTGACCGTGATTTTTTTTCAGTCTAGAAGAAATAACCTCAATCACGTGGTGCACACTTTAGTAGAAGGGGCATAAAAATTGCAGCGGGCAGAAAATAACAATCGACAAGTAAATCTTTCAACAACTGAATATATATATAGCCATATAAAATGTACATGTATATAAAGTAAAACGAAATTCTCAGTTTAATCAATAAAATTAATACATGACCATATTTTCTCTGTTCTCTGATTGGCTGAGAAATGTCTAAAAGGTCTTGAGCATTGATGATAGTAACTGAGAAGTATCTAAATTTAGTGCAAGAATTCTGCTTGCACAGTTACAGGATTAAAATGCTCTTTGAAAATATATATTTACCTCGCCTAAAGGCTCAGTGAATATTACTTTTTCTGGTGTTGATAAATATGACAGTGACTTATTTCAAAGTCAGTAATTGTATAATATTTTTAAGTCTAAGTAAAATTAACACTAATATTTATATCAAAAACTGCATGTTTATCCACCCATTATCATGCAGCCACAAAATACAAAATCATCGCGTATATTTCACTCAATCTTAATACACTTTTACTTTCTTTAATGATTAATCAAGTCTCCCAAACGATGTGGGAGACTTATAGATTTTGATTTGCGATTTTTATTGAACATTTTTTTCTTACTCTTCGATTTTGTTCCTTTGTGTTCTCAATATCTGTCCGAGATATGGATCTGAGATTTTCCATGATGAAAGATCACTGTTTCTAGATGTGCCTAATACTATTCACATCTAGAAACAATGATCTTTCTTGTCTTTTTTGATAGGGGTCACTGAGACATATAATGACAGGGAGATAATTGGCACAAACATTTTTTAATGAAATGTAAAGGGAAGTTTAATTTTTTGGAAATAGCAACAAAAAATTAGACCAATTTTTCTTTTAAGAATATGAAAGCATGTCAGATGAGTGTTCTTTT
The DNA here is from genome assembly GCA_028015205.1 of Mytilisepta virgata. Classification (NCBI taxonomy): domain Eukaryota; kingdom Metazoa; phylum Mollusca; class Bivalvia; order Mytilida; family Mytilidae; genus Mytilisepta; species Mytilisepta virgata. Next base: position 27,207,493 of record CM051513.1, read on the forward strand.
CACAATTTATAAAAAATTCTATCTGCCAGTTTTTTTTTTATTGTATGAAAAATTTGGATTTTCCCTATATAATCTATATACAATTTACCAACAGTAAGACTCGATTATCTCAAAATCAAGGATGGTGACCTATGTTTTTGAAATTGAAATTTCAATTAAAGTATATCCATCAAACATCCTGCCTGGAAAAAATTAGGAAAATCTATCTGCCAAAAATATTAATATTGATATACCGTAAGTTTAGATGATGTACTCTGTTCACTACCAATTGGAATATGGTCTGACATGATTCTGGTTTATATAAAGTACTGCATGGTATTGATACAAATACAACCAGAGGTTACTCATTGAAACTTTTAAAGAACCAGTTTAATTAGGACAAATAGAGATTATAAATTTGGGATCAGAGGAATAATATGTCTGTTTCATCCGTTAGAGAAAAATCCCTGAATACATTTTAGTCAGCTTAAAATGAATAGAACTGTTTACATAAAAATAATCTTTCAAGGGCAAAAACTCCTATAAGGGATCAATTGACGATTTTGGTCATGTTGACTTATTTGTAGACCTTATTTTGCTGAACATTTTTGTTGTTTACAGTTTGTCTTTATCTATTATTATATTCAAGATAATAACCTAAAACTGCAAAATTTCCTTAAAATTAACAATTCAGGGGCAATAACACAACAAAGGGTTGTCCGATTCATCTGAAAATTTCATGGCTGGTAGATCTTTCTTGTTGAACATTTTTACCCCATGTCAGGTTTTTTCTAAATGCTTTGGTTTTTGAGATATAAGCCAAAAACTGCCATTTGACCCCTATGTTCTAATTTTAGCAACAGCAGCCATATTTGTTGATAGATCAAAACTTCGGATACAATTTATAAACTAGATACCCTAAGGAACATTCAGTTAAAGTTTGAAGGTATTTTGCCCAGTAGTTTCAGAGGAGAATATTCTTGAAATAGTTTACGACGACGACAGACGCCAAGTGATGGCATAAGCTCACATGGCCTTTTGGGTAAATTGAGCTAAAAAGGCATCCAATATATACTTTTTTAATACAAATGGTAACAAACTTAGAACATAGAACATTTAAGCTAAAATATGAAATGGAAAAGTTTCTGCATTTAGATCTTGAAAATACTATGATTTCAAATTTTACACGAATCTGAATTTCTAATAGTTCCTTAAAGACCAAACTTCCTATGTTGTTTCCTCACACAAGCTAACGCACCGGCATTATGGCGTTGATTTCTGCTAGTCGAACTTAATAAGTACATGTACTATAGCTGAAAAATAAATCTACCAAGAAAATTTTTACCAGGACTAAAAGTTATATGATGTATTTGTTGCATGAAGTTTCAACTTTTGGATACTCTCAAAATCACTCCCCAAAATTTGTAGCAAAGGTTATCAGCAAAATATTTTTTCCTATTTTTGTGTATGTTCCTTAAAAAACCAAAAAGGTTATTTTAAGATAAAGTCCTAGCATATAGAATATAATGCAGTATTAGGGGAACAAATAACTAGAGGCTCTCAAGAGCCTGTATTGCTCACCTGGATTAAACTTGTCCACCTTCAGCAGGACTGAAAATTTAAGTGTAGCAGTTATCTTGGGTAGTTTTCCCATAGTTTCAATGTTAAAGTTAGTGTGCGGTAGCCATCTTAGTTGACATTCAAGGTTATCAAAAACAATTCTGAAAGATGACCATTGCTGGCAGTAGTTTGGTTCCAAATGGCCACGTTTAAGTATAATTATATGTGTTCGGCATTGGTGGCCATCTTGATTGAAAGGCCAGGTCAGCGGACACAATTACAATTGGCCAATTGGTCTCATATCAGAAGACATAAACTTTGTAGAGCACAATGTAAGGATTATATCAGAGAAGAAGATGTCAGCCAATCAGGGTACATAAATGGCCATGACAGCGGCTGAGCCATGTTTTTAAATTTCGGAATGGCACCAAAAACATCATTTTCTTAGGGACCATTATCTGATCATTCAGGCATAATATTACTTCCATCTGTCAAGCGGTTTCTGACAAGAAGATGTTTAATATGCATTTCCAATAGGATCCTATGTTAAAAGTATCCTGTAGTGGTGGCCATCTTGAATTTCAGATCGGCAAAAAAAAAACATAAACAATGAACATCCCCATCAAGTTTGGTTTCATTTGGCCGTGGGGTTTTGGAGAAGATTGAAATGTGAAAAGTTACTTTCGTATTCTATGTACCTTTTTCTATAAAAGTCAGAGAGAAATAAGCATATTAAATAATCCTGTAAACATCCAAATATATATCCATCATCTTGTTTTGATAATACATTCTATACAAAGTAAATACTGGAAAGACGATATCGGCATCAATATTAATCAAAGGCCTGTGACATACTGTTTATACAAAACAAGGAGACGAGATTATAGGTAAATTTCTAAATGTTTAGTAAATATAAGGAAAAATCATCTACAGAATTTTTCTTATAGCGGAAAATGTCTTTACCTTTCTCAGTTATTTTTTGGTGGGAAGTAAATAAAATAGCGTTTTTTATTATCAAACTAAAATTACAGAACACTGGAATAATGTGTTCATTATGTCAAAAAATTATGTCTTTATTCCAAATATTTTACGAAAACGTTTATATTTCTAATAAGTACCACATATCAGCAATATAGAGAAAACATATACGAAATTAAAGTTGTTATGGAGACAAATTAAACAAGCCCTGTAACCCCTTATAATTTTTTTTTCTATCAGTTGATTCTCTATATGAACTAGAGGCTCTAAAGAGCCTGTATCGCTCACCTGCATTGAACTTTTCATCTTGAGCAGGACTAAAGATTTGGTTTTTCTATAGGTTTTATATTAAACTAAGTTCGGATGTGGCAGCCAAGATGGTTGACAGTCTAGGTCAATGGACACATTTCTAAAAGAGAACCGTCTAAGGACTATTGCTACCAAGTCTAGTTCTTATTGGCTTAGACCATAAGATTTTTGAGTAAATTTCCCATAGGGTCCTATGTTAAACTAAGTTCGGCTGCCCCTGGTTAACAGTCCGGGTCATCGGACATCATTCTGAAAGAGAACCTCATAAGAACCATTATTGCCAAGTTTGGTTGTAACTGGCCTTGTAGTTTCATAGAATATTTTTTAACTTCATCCCCTCCCACCCCCCAATTTTCTATTTTTAGTAACAGCAGCCATGTCAGTTGGAAGTCAGAGATGCCGGACATAAGTTTGGAAAGGGGCCACCCAAGGACCATTCCACCAAAGTTTGGTTCAAATTGGCTCAGTGGTTTCAGGGGAGTTGAGAAAAAGTAAAATTCCCATAGGTTCAATGTTAAACTTAGTCCAGCCATGGAGGCCATGTTGGATGGCTTCGGGGAAACCAAACATAAATTTTAAAAGGGGCCACCCAAGGACTATTCCACCAAAGTTTGATCCAAATTGGCCTAATGGTCTCAGAGAAGATAACAAAAATGTTAAAATTCCCATAGTGTCCAAGATTAAACTATGTCCAACCATGGCAGCCATATTGGATGGCGCACCAGAAAACCAAACACAAATTTAAAAGGGGACCATCCAAGGACCATTCCACTTAGGTTTGGTTTAAATTGGTTCTGTGGTTTCAGAGCTGTTGACAAAAAAGTAAAATTCCTATAGGCTCAATGTTAACCTAAGTCCAGCTATGGTGGCCATGTTGGATGGCGTTTGGGGAAACCAAACATATATTTTAAAAGGGACCACCCATGACCATTCCACCAAAGTTCGGTTCAAATTGGCCTAATGGTCTCAGAGAAGATAACGAAAATGTTCAAATTCCCGTAAGGTCCAATGTTAAACTATGTCCAACCATGGCAGCCATATTGGATGGCGCCCCGGAAAACCAAACACAAACTTATAAGGGGACCACCCAAGGACCATTCCTCTTAAGTTTGGTTTAAATTGGTTCAGTGGTTTCAGAAGAGTTGACGAAAAAGTAAAATTCCCATAGGCTCAATGTTAAACTAAGTCCGGCTATGGCAGCCATGTTGGATGGCGTTCGGGGAAAGTGAACACAAATTTTAAAAGGGGTCACCCAAGGACCATTCCACCAAAGTTTGGTTCAAATTTGCCTAATGGTCTCAGAGAAGATAACGAAAATGTTAAAATTCCCATAGTGTCCAAGGATAAACTATGTCCAACCATGGCAGCCATATTGGATGGCGCCCGGGAAAACCGAACACATTTTTAAAGGGGTCCATCCAAGGACCATTCCACTTAAGTTTGGTTTAAATTGGTTCTGTGGTTTCAGAGGAGTTGATAAAATGTGAAAAGTTTACGACGACGACGTTGACGGACGCAAAATGTTGAGAATAGCTCACATGGCCTTTTAGGCCAGGTGAGCTAAAAATTTGAAACAAAAATCACATGCAGAATTGAATAGGCAGTTTAGTGTTTAAACATTGAAAGAGGAAGATATCCAAAAAAAAAGTTTATGTCATCTTTGTAAGTTAGAACCTGAAAACGAAATCACTTATGCTATAATGAATAATGAAGAAAAAATTAATTACATATTGAGTGACAAAGATATGGATCTATGGAGGATATGTGTAAAAGGTGTTAATAAAATGTACCATTGAATAATGATCTTAAAAAGACTTTGCTAATAACTATACATGTACTAATATTGATAGCTTTGAATCTCCTTGGTTGTAATCAGTTCTAATTTATAAATTTTAAATGTTGACATGTATGTTTTTTTCCTATTGTGATTATTAAGGTCTTTCTCGTTTACAGAGTTATCTGCTCAGTGTAGCGAAACCTTGTTATCGCTTCATCTCTCAAACCGTAAAACTTAGATTCAAACCGAAAAGTGGAAAGTGTTCGGTTTATCGACTGCATTCTTAGCGAAATAAAACCGAAAGGGTTTCAAATGTCGTAATAAGAGTTATGTCCCCTTAATGAAAAGCAGTTTTCTAAAATTCTTTACTCGAAAACTATGAGTTGTACAGGCATGGGACTTTCACTATTGGTCATAGGACCAGGGGTCAGGGTCAAATCTCATAATCGTAGACCTTGTTATTGAAATAACTCAAAAACCGTAAGATATAGCTGAGGACATGTAGTAGGAAAAATGTTTATTTCGTCAAGATCTAAATTTGTCTCATTGGAACTGAAGTTGTACGATGACTCCTTATAGGAGTTACTGCCCTTGTGGCATGTTTGTTTTATACTCTATCTTGAAAACCATTATAGATATGAAGAAAATGTTAATACAAAAAAGATCAGTTTCAAAAGATCTACATTTTAGCTCCAAGGTCAAAAGTCAGAGATCATCAAAAAAGCCCTTAGCAACCGATGGAAAAGTACCTAGCAACCAGATATATTTATGCGCAGGACCCTATTATGGAGCTATGGAGGTAAAAATCAAAGGTCAAGGTCATTGAAAAAGTCCTTAGCAACTGATGGAAAAGTACCTAGCAACCATATATATTTATGCTTAAGACCCTATTATAGAGCCGTAGAGGTCAAAATTGAAGGTAAATGGTGAAGTTCATTGAAAAAGTCCTTAGCAACTGATGAAAAAGTACCTAGCAACCATATATATTTATGTTCTGGACCCCATATTTCAGCTTTACAGATGAAAATGGAATGTCAAGAGTTTAATGAAAAAGTCCCTAGCAACCATATATATAATTATGTTCAGAGCAATTGTAGAAGCAAAAGAAAGGTCAAGAGTCAAGGTTAATATCCTTAGCAAACATGCAAACAACACCCTAGAAACCATATATGTAAATACAAACTCGAGATAAAAGGTCAATCTGACCCGGGAAAGGCCTTGCAATTGTTCTTTGAACAATTGTCATTCTAGTTTGTTTTCGTCTGTTTTTCTTTTGTCATAATCCTGCCAATTTCGATTTTATATCAATAAAATATTTGAATTTGAATAGAATTTGTTTTCGATGAAAACAAAAATTTCATCTATTCCCATTCTGAATTTGTCACATGTATAGTATTACATCGTGTCCAAGCCTAAAAACATGCAAAAATGACCAGAAGTTCTCTTAAGGATATTCGCTGCTCAGTTTCAAAATAACAAGCTTTTCATAACACTGGTAAATATTGATAGAAGATTAATAAAGGAACTAAAAGAGCGAAAGAAATTATAGGTCCGTGTTCTTGTTTTCGAGATATATGTTATTGAAAATTTGGCGGGGATTCTACATAGCTTTTTTTATTTCTTATAAACATTTAAATAACAACTAGGATTTTATAAGATTTTTAAAAATGGCTTATTATTTATGCAAAAGATTTATGAAAAGACAAATGGGTGTTAGTGGGAAAAAATTTATGGCATTCAAATGGATAAAACTAATCCCTTTTGGGATTCTTTGTCCGGAGATATTTTTCTGACCTGGCCGCCCAGTCTAGCTCCGGACACAGAATCCCAAAAGGGGTTAGGATAAAACCAGATGATTCTGAACATCTGACAAAAATTCAAAAACCCTTAAAATTAGGGTACTTCTAAAACAAGAAACGAAACGAAACACAGCGAAACGATACACAACGAAACCAAACGAAACGAAATATAGGGAAACAAAACGAAACAGGTTGAAATAATATACTATATGCTCTTTGGAATTAAATATTTGATAAAATATAAAGCACGACTAAACCAAGTAGTTAAATAGTACTATTAATTCCGTGGACTAACAAAGTGTTAATTAATTCAAAAATTGTTAGATGCGCATATTTTGTTATGATTATAACGTCAAGATTGGTTGATCAGTATCCATAATAAAAATATAAAGACATTTTTGCAACATTGTCAGAAGCGGGAGCGTGAAAGCGATGAAAGGTGAAAATTCTAATCTTAACAAGAGATTGGTTAATTTTAGACTTTGTATCGCGATACGAAACATATATATTGAATATTGACTTTTGTATTGTTCTGTCTACTGTGTCTATATGTGTCAGTAACATGCCCCTTGTGGACCCATTCTTATGGAAATAAAATTATTCCAATTCTATATAGTACAATAAACCAAACACCAGCTAATCTGTTCCTTGGTAGACTGAGTTGCGTACCAAATTTTAACAAAGCAAACTATTAAAAAAAATTGATACACTGAATTTTTATGAACTATCATAGAACATGTAATGTTTGTACACTTCACCAACACACTTAACGTGATATGAAGCATCTGAGCAGTCTCCTGTCTCCTATAGGTCTGAGACTTAACATGACAATCGTACCAAATTCTATTATATATAACAAAATCTGCTCTGAACTATGTCATAAACAGGCCACTTTCATTACTCAGACTGAATAATAAGATCTATATCATGGTCTGTTTTGTGTCTGATATTTTTTTGCTCACTCTTTGGTTATTTTCGAATATAAATATACGGACTATACGGCTCTCAACAATTTTCTAACTTTCCTGGAAAAATGCATTTATTGTGCAACAAAGTTGGTTTCAGCGAATATTTGAACAGCTTGAAAGTTGAAAAAAAGCATCAGGATTGGGATTTGGTATTGAGATGTTGACGAAATATTAAAATTCGCCTTTTGAGCCGACTTTGTTTTATAATTATAAAAACATCAGGTTTTTACACATATAAAAAGAGGATACTCATGTCACAGGAAAACTCCTGCAAGATATAAAGTTGTATACCATTCCTTGCGGTTGGTAAAGTGTACAAACATTACATGTTAAGTCTAAAAAAGAACGTATAGTGGTCGAATGGTTTATACATAGGTGGTATTACCAGACAGTTACAGGTAACATTGACAAGATTGAAGTTTTTCAGCTCACATGCAGCTAATGTCAGGTACGTGATCTTAAGTATTGCTAAAAATCTTGTCTAAGGTCTTGGGTCCTCTGCGGATACTTCTGTTTCTTTTACCGATAAAATCTTGCCTATGTGATATAACTAGCAAGAACTTATATTTGCAATTACACCCATAGGGTCAAAGCAAAATACTTATATACATCATTACAAAATAAAAAATTGAAAGAAATTAACAAAATTACACAAGATTTGTAAAACGTCAGATCGGCATATGATAGACTAATCAATTCTAAAGATTCTCATTATAAGGGTACATGTATACATACTTCAATCATTTCTTTTATTTTACAACTGAATATATAACTTTTTAGTAGTTACACTTAAAGTTGCGTAAAACCAATAAAAAAGGAGGAATATCGAGTGAAAACTTTCTATAAAACTATATATATATATTTAAAGAAAAAGATATTTCCCCGTTTCCCAAAACAAAATTTTAAAAAATATTGCAACTCTTTAAATTTATGTACATTGAGAAGAACTAAATAGGATTGAATAATTATTTATAATTATTAAGACTAAGTTCACGTGTCGAACTATTAAAAACTCCCGTCCCGGAAATTAACGGATTATGCATGTTCTGTAAAACTGAAATGCATGGGCATTTTAAATAATTGATATTGATTACAACAGATTACAACGGGGTATTGAAGAAGGCTTTAAAGAAATGGAACATGTAATATGTAGCCAACCAAGACCTCTGTCCGCCACCTTGGCATGCGCCTGGTGGAATATGAACAAGTTGTTTCCTGTAGAAAATATCACGGCCAACTTTGATTTGATTTTTTTTTGCTTTTTTTTTTGATTTGTTAATGTTTTAAATTGAAAACAATTTTTTTTTGTTTCGTTTCTAGAAGTACCCTTAAAATTATGACAATTATTTAATAAATACTGATCATTTTTATTAATACTGTAGTAGGTTTTTGGTAATTAGTGAGACCCAAACGGAGAACGTGAGCCGTCCCACAGTGCATCTTTCTCTCTTTTGCATCCATTTTGAAGACAACTAAACCATATTTAGCAGACACAGAATCTTGAAGAATCTCAGCGAAAGAGAAGATTACAAGCCAGAATTATTAAGGTAACTTAAATAAGTGACTTTACTTTATCTGGCGCTGCGAGCAAATCGTTCTTGCACGGTCGGATTAAAGATATTTTTAACTTTGAACCGAGTGTGAATTAGTGGCTGTTTCCCGCCATATCCAAATTGTAACATTTGATAGTTTAACGGTTTTTTGTGGCATCTAACTTATAGGTGCTACACAAAATTATTGAAAATTAAAAAATGTTTTTTTTCATTTTGTGAATTTTCTCTTTGTCGTCTCTTGCAAGGAGAGCCTGTCGAAGGAGTCTTTACCTACCAGTTTCCCACGACAGTAATATTTGGAATTTTGGGATTTACTTGACTTACCAGTAAATCCCAATAGCCATATTTTCAATTCCATATTCCCAAATATCTAACTTGTCGGTATTTTGGAATATTTTAATTTTGTTTTAAGCTGGTGTTTTTGCGATTGTACCTGAGTTTCAGAGACATCTAATTACCAACATTTAATTGAAATTTCACAGAGTTATCTAACTTATCGGTATCCTTGTGGTATTTAGTACATTTTATCAGGGATTTTACGGGATATCTTACTTACCGATACTCGTTATAAGCCCTGATTTTTTGTCACATAGCCCGACATATAACATAAATATTTTCAAGAACAACGCGGCATTTTTGAAGAGCACAGAAGAAGAATACAGAAGAATTTTTTTTTATTACTAGTAAATAAATTGTGTTTGTCATTTACTGATTGGGGGTAGTATTCTTCACACTGTCACACATTTATCATGTTTATATTAATACCTGCTCCTATGAGGACCTATTACAGCTTCCACGTATTGGCCCCAAAATTGCTGAGCAAATAACGGCCAAAGGGAGGTGGAGGGATCATTAAGGGAAGAGGATTTAGCCCGGGTCCCCAATCTTAGAATAACACCAGATCTCATGAGCAGGCTGGACTTCTCTCAGAGGGAAGGGAACCCAAGTGTTATGGGAGGACAGGGATAGCCGGTAGACCATCCATATTGGGAACAGGGGCTGGGATTTCCTACCATGGGAGCCCAGGGAGGCCTGACCAGGCAGGGGGCAAGAGATTATCAACGGGATAAGGCTCCATACCCAGTTAAACAGGAATCTCAAGGGCCACAAATCCCGTACCACCAGTACATGGGGGGAGGAGATACGGATTCAGCTTTCATTGAATATGTCGATCAGCCAGGGTGGGGCCAGAGTAGTATGTACACAGGTGACCGGAAATATCAGTTCGGGGACCCTCCACAACAGAGGGCTAATAGATATCAACACAACCCATAGGATAATTCAAGCAATACGGAACATGGGGATGAATATGGTCAAACGTGGGAGGCCAAGGTCTACAGGGGGGCAGGAAAGTTGCCCTACAGAACACAGGCCCAGTGGGACAGGGACAACCAAATGCCACCGGGGATAGGACAAGATAGTTTGGCCAGGGATCATGCGGATAAATTGAAGGGGTATAGTACACCACACCCAAGTAATGGAGGGCCGATGGGGGCACTCCAGGGGACACCCATGGAATACATGCAGGGCAATGGGAGTGTAGCTCAGGGGCAGGGCCTTATAATTGAATCGTCGGTAGGGCCTAATAGAGGGATAACAGAAACACCCAGAAGTAGGTTTAGTAGGTGGCAGCAGAGCTGTCCTCTGACACATGATTCGGAGGGGATGAGGCCCATGGAATGCCCACCCCAGACGTTTAGGGGCCAGGTGGAGGACTCGGTTTAACGCCCTTTCAATACCACACAATGGGAAAATAGGGGCCCAAGAGACCAAAGAGACAAGTGGGGAAGGGGATATGGACCTGGATATCAAAAACAGGGGCCAAATAGGTATGGGCCTAGGGGAGATTATAGACAGGTACACATGTAGCAACACCCGCAAATGAGCCAGGGCCAAACCAAAGACCCAACGCTACAAATCTAAAATATGATCGGGAAAACTAACTGGCAGGCATTCTTTACGAAGTTTTCCCGGTATTCAGAGGTGTGTGGTTGGGGGCCTCAGGAATGCAAAGATCAATTATGCTGGTGTCTAGAGGGGAAGGCTAGCGAGTATTATGCCCTTATAGCTGAACGTGATAGGGAGGTAGGGTACTCAGAACTAGTCCAGAAATTGGGAAAACGCTTTGGGTTTAAAAAACTCTCGGAAACTGCACAAGTTCAATTTCAAAATGCCCGCCAAAATCAAGAGGAGTCCCTGAAAGACTGAGCGGAAAGGGTGTTATCACTGGCTATGAGGGCTTTTAGGGAGCTCCCGGAAGAACACATGTACCAACAGGTTGTTTTAAGGTTGTGCCAGGGGGCAGCTGATAAGGAGGTGGGTAGTGCGGCCACTAATCGTCGCCCCAAAAGCATTGAGGACGCAGTGGATAAAATTAGGTGGCATCAGCATAACCACCAGGCTATCTATTGAAAGCCCTCAAAAAGGGAAATTCGACACGTCGAATATGTTGGTCCATATGGGGATGGCAATTTTGTGCTACTGTTCTGCCCCAGAAGGGTGGGGGAGTCTCCGGGAAGATAGAAATGGCCACAATGGAAAAACGTCTGGATAAGGTGGAGGGCCTGGTGTCAGAATTGCTGACTGAACTGAAGAAACTGAATGCCCAGGGTCGTTCCCCAGTAAGAAGCCCTTCACCTGGTAGGACCGAAAGCTATCATTGTGGGCAAACAGGTCATTTTAAACGGGGATGCCCAAAACTTGGAAACATCCGACCTAGGAGCCCCTCTCCAATGGGTCGTAGTAATCCAACAGTTTGTTTTCGTTGTGAACAACCTGTGCATATGAAACGGGATTGCCCGAGTCTTTAGGGAAGGGATAAAGTTGTTACTTTTGCAGACCAGGTAGTTGGGTTACATTTAAACTGGAAAGGGACCGCTTAAGAGGCCGGAGTTGGTCCCCGAATGGTGGAAAGGGCCTCAGTAGGGAGAATTTGGTGGCTGAAGGTACCCACATGTGAGGGGGGTAGACAAGGACGTAGTTGAGGACAGCGGTGAGGGGATTAAAACAGTAGAAAACAGGCTGGGGAAGGAAAACTTGTTATCTAGGATCTTGGTATACATTCATCGACATGGGGCGGTTAAGTGGGGATTGCAGATAGCCCCAGGGGGTTGTGTTGAAGTACGGGAATTGCTAGAAAAACACCCTGGGATGCAAAGTTTTAACACGGAGGATGTACTAAGGGTTGTAAAAACAGAAAACCAGGCTTTTCAATATAAACAAGAGGGGGATTCTGGGAGTATCAGGGTTAGGGCAACACCGGGACATTCTTTTCCTTTTGAGGACCCTGGATTACAATTGATTGAGGCAGGGGATGCGCCATATTGTCTATATTTTACAACATTCTCTGCATGGGCCGCAATAAACGAAGCAGGGATCAACCGGGTGAAAAGAGTATATGTGCCCCTGTATAGCAATTTCCCAAAGACATTAAAACCACATTGGGAATTGGCCCTAGGGATAGATGTTGCGAGGGCCCAGGCAGATGGGTATCAATTCTATCAATCACAGGATGGATTAGTTCTGTGCCCAGGTAACACGGAGGGTTGGCTGCCATTAAAGTTTGTAGTCAGTGTGCAAAAACTAAGCACATGTGAATTTCTTATCCCGAGTGAATGGGAGGCAGGGAAAGAGACAAGACCAGGGGAAGGTACAGATTACATCATGGACAGAAAAGGTTATAGGTTTTTTTTCAGTGATCTGCCCTGGGAACTGAAGTGGCAGGGAGTGTGTAGACGGGGGAGAGAGGCAGATGGATCAGGTGAAATGGGGGAGATAAACCCCCAGGAGGAAGTAGGTACTGAAAGGGGGAGGTAAACCCCCAGGAGGAAGTAAATACTGTATAGGGGGAGGTAAACCCCCAGGAGGGAGTAGATACAGGAGACCAAGGGAAGGGCTCTGATAATTCGGAATCCGACGTCACACTAACGGAACAGTCCCTGGAGGGGGAGGAAGTAGATGGTGTTGTTACTATTTGTCGAATGCGGGAAGGGACGGCTTTTCGGGGTCCCCTCCAGTTAAATAGTAAAAGCTTGTTTGCTGTAGTGGATACGGCGGCAGAGGTGATCTTGATGTCTGAGGAAGTATATGAATCCTTGGACATAGTTCCCCCCAAAATCAGGGAGGTTACCATGAACACGGCAGGGAGGGGGCTACAGATGAATGGGTTTGTTGTAGTCCCAGTTGAGATTATGTTGGGCACCAGGGAAATCACAACGAATATCTATGTGCCCCCTATTGAGGATGAAATGCTCTTGGGTTTTGACCTCCTGAGGGAACAAGGGGTGGAATTGCATTTAGCAGAGGGTCAGTTAAAAATCGGTCAAGAAAAAGTCCCCATGACTACAGCCGCGGTGGGGGGGAAGGGGGGTCTAACAGAATTAGCTGATGTAGTAGTGACAAGGAAAATTAGGGTCCCCCCTAATTCCGCTATGAGGGTAAGCTGTACACTAAGTAGGGGACTTCCTGAGTTCATGGTAGAGGCGGGCACCCATTCCAATTTGTTAATCCCACGCACATTCCATTCGGCGATGGTTATTCCGGTGGTGTGCCTATTCAACACTTCAAACAAACATGTGGTCGTGGAGAAGAATGAGAGGCTGGCAAGGGCTATGGGGGTCACCCCTGTGACGGAAATCGATACCAAGGGGGTTAACCAAGAATACAAAAGAATTGAGGATATTGAGAAGCCGAATCAGGAAAAAATCCTGTCTCCTATGTAATACCAGAGTGGCTCATTATTGCATGCATGCTACTGCTGAGCATCTTCCATATACAGTTTGGAAACGGACAGATCATGGATGAGCATATTCGAGAAGAGCATAACTCAGATTTTAATATCAAATTTGAATTTAACAACTCTTGGTTAGAGTGGGTTCAATTATCAAATGGGTGTCTCCGGTACATATATACAACTCTCTTAATTTTGAATACCCAAATGGGTTACGACAGAAAGTCAGTGACCTGCTAAGACGGCATGAATTCCGATTTACCACGTTCACCGACATACAGAGGCAGCTATGCAATAAATTCCTGCCGTATAATAAAATAAAATAACAATCCAAAGATACTAATATTAGATATAGTAAATTTATACTATGCTGTATACGACGCATTTCAATGAGTTATCTCTCATCAGCAACATTAAAACGAAAACATTTGGAAGACCAAAAACCAAACTTATTTTAAAGAAGAAGTACTCATAACCAAAAATACCGAAATAGGAAGCCACATTTCAGCTAAGGAGACCTACCATGTGCAATGCAAGGAATGAACCTTTAGTATTTTTATTATTTTTGAATTTTGCTAATTACTGGTAATTTCTGTAACAAATCAATGAATAATCATGCCAGACAAGTCTGATGACTGGGTTGGCGAATTTTCTCGGGGTCCTAGTATCCACCATGCAAAGGCATCGTCCTAGGAGTTTCAAAATAACAATCCAAAGATACTAATATTAGATATAGTAAATTTATACTATGCGGTATACGACGCATGTCAATGAGTTACCTCTCATCAGCAGCATTAAAACCGAAACACTTGGAAGACCAAAAACCAAACTTATATTAAACAAGAAGTACTCAACCAAAAATACCGAAATAGGAAGCCAAATTTCAGCTAATGATATCTACCATGTGCAATACAAGGAATGAACCCTTAGTATTTCTATTATTTTGGAATTGTGGTAAATACTGGTAATTTCTGTAACAAATCAATGAATAATCATGTCAGACAAGTCTGACGACTGGGTTGGCGAAATATTATTTGGAGGCCCTGTTTTAGATTAAGAGCAGTCAGTCTCAACACAGCGCAAGTTACCCTTGCCTTGTTGATACTGACAATGCTTCTGTAGTGAATATGCATATCATTCCACAAAGGGGTGGTCAAGTTTATAATAACACTGTGTCCAGAGACTACTTTAAATGCAGGTGGACAAACTCAAGTTGAGGCATATTTCCCTCTCTTTGGGAACAAAGAAATAACCGTTGTTACAACAGTAGATGCTAAATGATTTAGATTCTACGGCTATATATGCAATAGATGACCCCCCCTTCTAGGGTATTAGGGCGGCGGGAAAGAAAACATCTTCGTATTTAGCTGATTATATAGTTTCACAAGATTAATTAGGTCTTTCCACGGAAGTGGAAAGACCTTTTGCTTTTGTTCTGATTAGTAGGCCTTTCGACTTTCCGTGGAAAGACCTTTGATTTTGTTCCGATTATTTTTTTTTCTTCTGCCGTCTGAGCCGTCTGACATGTGTTTTTGTTACTTGACATATCGAAAGGTATGAACCCTTAGTATTTCTATTATTTTGATATCGTACAGTGATTACGATTTCACCATTGACCCTGTGTAACCGAACACTTTTCCTTATATGAGTTATCTCCCCGCCCCCTTCTTTTCTTGTTATCTTTATTTCTCTGTAACCGTAAAAGATATCGACCTAAAATTTTTTGCAATGTCTTCAGTTAATCTGTGCGCAACTTTCATTTGTTCGGAAAAGATCTGAAGACATTTCATAGGAGTTATTTCCCTTCAAACGACTTTCACTTTTGGTGTATCATACACATTGTTATTTAGAGTTGAGATATCAACATGAAACTTTGTATTTAGGGTCTATGACCCTTAACAAGAAAACGATGTCAAGGTCAAAGGTTAAGGTCACGTTGTAAATTTTGACGTTTGCTTGTTATCGCTTCTCCTCTGAAACGGTAAAAGATAGCTGATAAAACGAAACTGAAAAAATGTTAAGGGCGTTGCGACCTAGCTTTGTTACATTTGTATAAAAGTTGTATGACGGCGTTTTATAGGCATAATTGCCCCTAGAACGTTTACATTTCCGGTTTTTCATTTATTTCTCAACAATGGTACATGATAAGGGCATGGAGTCTTTTGTTTTGACATCAAGGATTGATAACCTTCAAATTGGCATCAAGGTCAAAGGACAAGGTCAAGTTCCTAATTTTGACTTTTGCTTGCTATCGCTTCTACTCTGAAATAGTAAAAGATAGCGGATAAAATGAAACTGAAAAAATGTTAAGGGCGTTGAGACCTAGCTTTGTTACATTTGTATAAAAGTTGTATGACGTCATTTTATAGGCATAATTGCCCCTAGAACGTTTAAATTTTCGGTTTTTAGTTTATGTCTCAACAATGGTACATGATGAAGGCATGGGGTCTTTTGTTTTGACACCAAGGATTGATAACGTTCAAATTGGCATCAAGGTCAAAGGTCAAGGTCAAGTTCTATTATTTGACATTTGCTTGTTATCACTACTCCTCTGAAATGGTTGTAGATAGCCAAGGAAATGTAATGGTGGAAATGTTTAGAACATTGATGCGGAAATTTGTTACATTTAAGTTAAAGTTGCATGATGTCATCTTTTGAGAGTAATTGCCCCTAAGACATTCAAACTTAAGGTTTTTCGTTTATAACTTGACGATGGTACATAATAATGGCATGGGGTCTTCTGCGCAATGACTTCAGTGACCAATGACCTTTGAACAATTGGTTTTGAATTTGTAAGTCAAATTGTTCGTGTGAATAAATGTGTTGTATTTGTTATTAATTAGATTAATTTGTGATGAACATCATGATGTAAAAAAGTTTATGATATTAATATGTTCATCATATTGGTTTAAGATGCAGTGAAGGGTGTTGAATTTGTGATTTTTTTGTGCGTGTGTTTTACTTCATGGATTGCGCCGGTTATCCTCGCCTCAGTGATTCAATGCAATGACGTTTTTGCATGTCCCTTTGGTAACTTTTTTCTTGTGGTATGGTTTGGATCTATTCCAGTTCTCTTGTTTTCATGACCTCTTTCAATCCCCCTTTTTCTTTTTCAGAATTCTTCAAAGTTAGAGTTGATAGTAATGCTATGCCATAAACTTACACATTTGTACAAAAATGGCTAAAAGGAGTTTAGAAGAGGATTTGGATTATGAGGATAACCTCCAGCTTGGGGACGACTCTGCTGACGGAAATCAAGACTCCAGAGCGGTACAATTAAGGGACAAGAGAAGCCGAATCAGGAAAAAACCCTGTCTCCTATGTAATACCAGAGTGGCTAATTATTGCATGCATGCTACTGCTGAGCATCTTCCATATACAGTTCGGAAACAGAGAGATCATGGATGAGCATATTCGAGAAGATAATAACTCAGATTTTAATATCAAATTTAAATTTAACAACTCTTGATTAGACTGGGTTCAATTATCAGATGCGTGTCTCCGGTACACATCCAACTCTCTTAATTTTGAATACCCAATGGGTTATTACAGAAAGTCAGTGACCTGTTAAGACTGCATGAATTCCGATTTATCACTTTCACCGACATACAGAGGCAGCTATGCAATAAATTCCTGCCGTATAATAAAATAAATAACTATCAACAGTTACTAATATTAGACATAGTATACTATGCTGTATACGACGCATTTCAATGAGTTATCTCTCATCAGCAGCATTAAAACCAAAACATTTGGAAGACCAAAAAACCAAAACGTATTTTAAACAAGAAGTACTCATAACCCAAAATACCGAAATAGGCAGCCAAATATCAGCTAAGGAGATATACCATGTGCAATAAAGGAATGAACCCTTAGTATTTCTATTATTTTTGAATTTTGTTAAATACTGGTAATTTCTGTTACAAACCAATGAATAATCATGTCAAACTGGGCTGGCGAATACCCTCGGGGACCAATGATCCACTGTGCAGAGGCATCGTCCCAGGAGTTTCAAAATAACAATCCCAAGACACTAATATTATATATAGTAAATTTATACTATGCTGTATACGACGCATTTCAAGGAGTTACCTCTCACCAGCAGCATTAAAATCGAAAAATTTGGAAGACCAAAAACCAAACTTATTTAAAACAAGAAGTACTCATAACCACAAATACCGAAATAGGAAGCCAAATTTGAGCTAATGAGATTTACCATGTGCAATACAAGGAATGAACCGTTAGTATTTCTATTATTTTGAATTTTGCTAAATACTGGTAATTTCTGTAACAGATCAATGAATAATCATGTCAGACAAGTCTGACCACTTGGTTGCCGAATGCCCCCGGGGACCTAGAATCCACCATGCAGTGGCATCGTCCCAGGAGTTTCAAAATAACAATCCAAAGATACTAATATTAGATATAGTAAATGTATACTATGCTGTATACGACGCATTTCAAGGAGTTACCTCTCATCAGTAGCATTAAAACCGAAACATTTGGAAGACCAAACACCAAACTTATTTTAAACAAGAAGTACTCATAACCCAAAATACCGAATTAGGAAGCCAAATTTCAGCTAAGGAAACTTTGCAGATTCAGTAGCAATTCTTTCACCAGACCCCAGATTATTCACTGTTACTCCGCTCATTCATTACAAAGTTTTGTTGACTTTAATCAAGGAGCTTCCGGAAGATCACCAACAAACCATTATCCACATCAGGGAAACAATGGGATGTATCAGCCACCTGTTCGTATGAATGCACCTGTTTCTGGAGAAATAGTAGATACCCACTTTCATCTCGACATGAAAGCGCGCAGGTTACCCTTGCCTTCAGGAACTTGACGATATGAATAGTGTTGAACAATTTAATACAAATATTGGACTAGCCGTTGCTAATTTTTGCTTTCCAGATATATACCCATCTTACAACAACGGTCAAATATTCGTAGCACTGAGCAATATCGCTTGACTTTTGGTATCCACCCAAGGATTATTCAACATAGATCATCTCGAGAGTTTACTGTCAGCTTCATCGAATCTACAAAAACTGTGGCTGTCTGTGAGTGTGGCTTAAATACAACAGATCGGCCAACTCCCAGTGAATTAAAAAAAAAAAGATTAATTGTCCTTTTCGACAAACACATACTATTAGGTGTTCAGAATAACCTGTCGAGGAGATACGGAACTTCACAAAACACCTTTAACCTGCCTCTCCAGCTTATGTCCGTCCATCTATCCCATCCATTGGCATTCATTCACTGGCTCACCTGAAGTATATGAGGCGGCTACAGATGGTTGAGCGTGTAATGCACCAAACCACACTCACACGATTCACACGCTACTCGCACACGATTCGCACGATACACGCCTCACGATTCGCACGATACACGCCACACGATTCGCACGTTACACGCAAACCACACGATGCACGTTATACGAAATACGATTATGTTTGTAAAATACGAACGGAATATAACGGAACGAATTATTATAATTAAATTTATGCCGGATATGAATAGCAATAAAATATTGAAAATGCATTTGATTTTAAATAAATAAGTACGATGATTGGAAGCCGGTTTTGAACAGTCCGCGTTTAACTTTTTTCATAAATAAAAAAAAAAATATTTGCATATCCAATTTTTTTAATGTGAAATTTGTCAAACTTTATAACAGAACTGTATTAAAAATCAATAAACCTTTTCATGTTGTTATTACCTTATTAGCTATGGCATATTAACCATTGATATGATAAGTTTTAGTTGGGGTTTAACGCCTTTTTCAGCACATTTTGGCCATTTCGTGGCGGCCAGTTTTTATTGATGGAGGAAGCCGGAGTACCCGGAGAGAACCACCGACTTTCGGTAGGAAAACTGGCAATCCTTGTCAATTAAGATCGG
The DNA here is from genome assembly GCA_028015205.1 of Mytilisepta virgata. Taxonomy (NCBI): domain Eukaryota; kingdom Metazoa; phylum Mollusca; class Bivalvia; order Mytilida; family Mytilidae; genus Mytilisepta; species Mytilisepta virgata. The sequence goes on from CM051513.1 coordinate 27,227,052, forward strand.
AGTTGAACACACCCCGCCACAGGTGAGATTCGAACACACAACCCCAGCGTTAACAGGTTAGTGATCAGTAGTAGTAATGACGAACTACCTAGACCACTCGGCCACCGAGGCCCCTTGATGTAATAAGAATAAAGTTGTTAGTAAAATAAAACAATATTTTATCATATCTTTCAAACAAAGACACCATGTCATAGGGGTGTGTTCCACGAACAACTACTAGGCTACATATTTACTTGTACATTTACCTCAGATATACAATGCTAAATGGTTTAATTATAAGTTAAATTTTAAAAATATTGTATTTATTATTTATAATACATGTATAATATATAATATAAAATATTAACTGTTAATTTATATTAATATATAGTTGATATCAATATTATAATTTATTATTATTTATTCATTCAAATAATAATTAAACCACAAGTGAATAAAAATATTTAATATTCTTTATGTAAAATATTTGTACATAAAGTATATTTATAATATAAATTAAAGTTTATCTGAAAATGTAACTCTAACTCATACGACCTCTTGATCCCTTGTCTAATTAGATGTCGTTTTAGCCGATCAAACAATTACTTATGTAAAAGATGTATTATGAAAATATAAATTTGTAAATGATATTTGTCAAAGGATTAAAAACGTCCTTATATTTTAAGAGTAATTTAAAATAGTTTTTTTTACCGACACGTTAAGTTCAAATTTATGTTTAATTTGCAAATGTTGCATGCAATTTGTACCATCGTTTAATTTAGGGAACATTTTATTTTATTTATTCTTATCAAACAAAATAAATTGAATAATTTAAATTAGTAATAGAAAAGTTGACACCGACGAAGGTTCGTTCCAACAATATTTTAATTCGAGTTCGAAATTTGCTCCGATTTGAATTCACACGTTTTGATATCTGTTTCGACCAATGAAATCTCATACACGTTACACGATTCAAATCGTAAGTTTATTACCAAACGCAAACCACACGCACACGATTCACACGTTACACGCACACGATCCACACATTACACGCACACTTTTCGCACGTTACACGATGTTTTTGGTGATTTACACGTTCAACCAAGTGTACTTTACTTTTCATAAATATTGTTTTTTTGGGATCATTCCTTTTGTTTTCAGACCACACAAATATCCACATATACAGGTGATCATTGTTCAAAAAGGAATTGACCACTTCGTTTTGGAATCTGATTCACCCTTCATACCTGTGGAAAAGAAGAACTCGACACCGTTTGTGGTCAATTTGGTGGCGCAGAAAGTGGCCAGAATCACCAAACATAGTTGGTACAACCACTTTAAATGCAAAGAGGGTGTACGGGAGAAGAAACAATCAATGACAGTGAGTGCCGTTGAAATTGGGGAGTTGTGTTATGAAGAACATAACATTATTATATGTACAGTTTTATAAATACGTTGTGTTCAGGAGAACATAAAAGCGATGGCATGTAGTTGTGGAATCTTGTAAATACTTTGTGTTCGTTTTAAATATGTTAACTATATGTGTGATCTAAAATTCTGAGGATTTATAAAACTGAAACTCCATCCAGTGATAGTGACATTTTATCGTAAAATTTCCAGATCTATGAAAGCTGCCAAGACCAACCTGAACCGAAAAATATAATGGGGAGGGATGTGGTAGCGATACTTGAGTTATCCGCTCGGGATCGTAGTCACGATTTATACCTTGGAACATGTGTAAGGAATAACAAGGATTCTGGGGGATTCTGACGCCATATTGATCATTACCTACTTTTATGTTCGACTGGACAGGCGTTGCCGTTTAGTCTCTACGCCATTCAGAGACTCGATATTTATAACTTACACCTCAGTTATACATGTAATCTGTCTTAAGGTAATCCTTCATTGAGTTACTCCATTACGCCCATTTCCACAGTATAGCTGTGTTAAACTTCAAACGCCAATCGATCATAGGTCTTTCAAAAATGGCGACCCTCTTGTTCAAAGTTCATAACCAATCGGATGTAAAATTACCCAACCGAGACAAAAATATTCAAATAACGCGCCAAACAAGAAATGTTCAATAGCAAGAAATAAATGTAAAATTTACCCGGATTATATTAAATATGCAAATGTATGCATGATATGATTCTTCAAATAAATAACCATTTTCAAGACTGAATATATAATTTACACAAATGTTTTTATTTTCAATAATCAAAGATAATTACAAGTTTTTTTTACAAAGAATAAAAGGTAATAAAATAAACAGTCTGCTACATACACTAAAGATATTTATCCTGTTGAGCTTACTCTATCTAAAGCTTATACTAACAATGAACATTGCCCGTTCCTGGATCTTGATATCTATATCTCTAACGGGAAGCTTAATACTAAAATTTACGATAATAGAGATGATTTTTCATTTCCTTTTGTTAATTATCCGTTTTAAGATGGCAAAGTTTCCTTGGCACCATCGTATGGTGTTTATATATCTCAACTTGTTCGATTCGATCGTGTATGTAACAACGTATTTGATTTTAACGAAAGAGATCTCTGTATTATTGAAAAATTATTACGCTAGGGATTTCGATATTACAAACGTGTCAAAACATTTACCAAATTTTATCATCAGCACAAAGGACCTCATTCGTAAATATAAATCAACGTGCACACATCGTATATGTTCAGATATTTCACATTCCATCTTTTATGGTAATATTCTATACAAAGCACAAAAATGTCGTCATTCAACTGAAAATCTAATCAAACCTTTAAACAGACTTATCCACAAGGTATATATTACGATACTGTTTTCAAGTCATCAAAGATGGCATTTTATGGAATTAATATTGACTTCACTTTGAATCGGAAATAAACACATTTATTCTAAAACCAGTTGTTGGCATGATACGGGTTATTTTCTTCTCGTATAATTTATTATGGCATGTTACTAAACCCCTAACGGGAGGGATTGTGGCAGATTTTCGATATGATATAGACATAACCTTTCGATTAGTTTAATTGAGGTCTGGAACTGGCATGTCAGTAACTGCTAGTAGTCATTTGAAAATATATGTTGATTATTGTCATCTTGCCTAGTTTCTTCTGTTACCCTTTTTAACATCGAAACCGGGCATCTTTGAACTGAGTTATACTCTGTGTATCGCAGTATGTTGTTTATTCCACATTGGCTAGAGGTATAGGGGTGGGTTGAGATCTCACAAAACATGTTTAACCCCGCCGCATTTTTGCGCCTGTCCCAAGTCAGGAACCTCTAGCCTCTGGAAGTCTTGTGTTTTTTTAAATTTGTTTCATTTTTATGTTTCGGAGTTTAGTGTGCCGTCCATTTTGCTGAAATAGTATATATTATTGTTTAGGTGCCACCTGAAGTCCGGCTCCGGGTGCAAGATTTTCTCCCTGCGTTGAAGACCCATTGGTAGCCTGTTGTCTGCTCTTTGGTCGGGTTGTTGTCTCTTTGATACATTCCCCGTTTCCATTCTCCATTCTATTAAGACAAACAACTTTTTTGGCGAGGCTGTTGCTCATAGTTGTTTTTACCAGAATATACTGTGAAAACTCTCAATTGTCTTCAAATCCTTGATATAGCAGACGTTAATGACGTTGCTGTTACATCATGGGAAGGATTTTATTAAAAGAATACGAAAATTATACAAATTCGAATTTGAAATCTTATTTTTAATTTTTTATGTTAGATTGGGCCAATTAACTGCTGAAAACATACCACCTCCTTTGACACCCGTGGAGCCCAATTTAAGAAAATCAAAATACTTAATCTTATAGCGCGTCTGCATATGGTGCATGGCTATACTTTATATAAATAAAATGCATACATTGAAAAATAAAAGACGAGTTTAGGTCACAAGCTTGAATTCAAATTTTCTATGTCCTACCCTGTGGGCCCCTTGTTTGCAAAATCAAAATTCTGTAACCTTATTGCGCAACTACAGGTGGTATGCAACTATTTTATATAGAAATTAAATTCCTTAACCCAAAAATGAAGGAGGAGTTGATGTCACAAGAATGTGTGATGGACCGACGAGCGGACGGAGACAATCGCTATATCCCCGAATCTTCTTCGAAAGTGAGGGGCTACGGACAGACCTTTGATCACGAGCTTAATGTTACAATTTTATGAAGTCAGTTTAAGTCGTCCCCAGGTTTACAAAATAGAAATTCTCAAACCTTATTGCGCATCTACATATAATGTAGGAAACTACTATATACAAATAAAATGAAAAATCAGATTATGTCACAAGCTTAAATTCGACATCTTTCGAAATTCGACCAATGTGAGACCCAGTTTAAGGAAATTAGAATTATAAAACCTTATTCCTGAACTGGATGTGATGAGCTTACTCTTCAGGAGCATCTGAGTGTACCCCCGGTTTTTTGGTGGGGTCCATATTGTTCATATGTTTTTAGTTTTTAATTGTAGTGCATGTATTGCTTTGGTCTTGTCTTCGTTGTTCTCCGGTGTTTGTCAGTTGTTTCGACAGACCATATGCTCCTAGTCCATGTGAATCGGACTCAGAAGTAAGGACAGAGTGATTTATAAAAACCCTAAAACTATGCGAGACGTACATAATAATTTCCCGATCAGCATGAAACTCATCATTATGAGTCTACATACTAAAAATAAGATCTCCAAGGTCAATAAATCTCAGAACAATAACGTGAGCAGCACGTAACTCACACTTGATTTGTAACTCGTCAATATAAAGTCACTTTTAAAAAACAAGATCAGTTGGTTAAACAGTTTCTGACAAAATTCCGGAAAACTGAAGTGTGACTGGATTACGCACGGAGTGCAAACCGATAGCCCTCTTCGGCGTTTCCGGTAGTGGACTAATAAAATGCATAAATTGAAAAACAAATGACGAGTTTATTTCCCAAGGTTTAATTCAAAATATTCGAAATTCGATCCATGTAGGGCCTTTGTTTAGAAAACAAAAATTCCAGAACCTTATTGCTCATATACAGGTGGTATGCAACCATTCTATATGAAATTATATATAAAATATATCTTCGAAAGTTCGGTAATAAAACATATAGAAAGTAAAATATTAAAAAATGTCATGAAGGTCATGAAAAAAATTCATTTCTGAAGACCATGTATCTATCTACACAAAACATTATATCACAAATATATCGCACCATTCATCATTGTTAATTATAGGTTATTTGTGCTGTTTAAGTGTTTCGATATCACGAATGTCCACAAAATCCTCATCATCTGTCTCTTCGTTGCTACTGTTGTCACTGTCAGTCTCGTCTGGAATCGGAAGTGCTTTAAGTGAGTGATCAATTTCCACATAAATGTTTCTGTCGGCTATACCGCGGATTTCTGTGAACGGCCCTTGTCCATGTACAACTTCTGAGTAATTTAAACTCCTATCAGATATCTACAATATAAAAAAATATTTTAACATCAGAAAGTTCTGATTATCATGAGCATACATTATATTAATCACAATGTGAATCGAACAAATACCGAAATTATTTAATGTTTCACACCATTTGAATCCTCTCTGAAAGCGCGACTGGAAACCATCTAAACCTTGTAAATGTTCGAACGAAATCCAATCGGAACAAATGTGCTAAATTCATGCATTTATTATATGTTTAGTACTAAAAATGGGGTTTCTGTATATATGGTATTGAGTGAAGCACATGTTCCATATTACATATCTGTGATTATATCCACATCATCAAGACATGATCCCGTATCACACCCATAAGAAAATCTCGTATCTTCCCTACAAAATCACGTGATTGAAGAATGAAATCTGAAAGGAATTTGAGTTATCATTCTTGGGTCAATCTGGTATCATTTATGTAACAATATATTATATAATAGATATACTGGTCAGTTGTTAGACTGTATAGAAGTCAGTAAGTCTATATATAATTAATTGTTGGAAAGATGCAGACCGACTTAAATTGGAGATGGAATACATTTAGGTTATTGCCTGGGAATTTTATTATATCAGAAATAGTCATAGCAGGACTATTTAGTAATATATCTGATAACCATGCCAGGTAAATTTGGTTCCATATTGGTGATAACCCAAAACCCACCCAAATTTCGCGTCTGAAATATTTATTGATTTTCTTGTTGGAAAATGTATTTATGGCGTGTACCAATAATGTAATTTTGTTGTACGTTGTTCATATATACAAGCTGGTTCTGAAACTAACGTTTGTTTGTTCCTTTGCAAGGGATTTATGATTTCAGTAATTGTAGTTGGCTGTCAGTCACAGGTATGTGATTTGTATCAAATACTACATCAAATATGGTATAATAGATAATTTGAGTTTGTTGAAGTCGATTTAGCTTTAGTGGCAGTCTATAGTTTGGAATTAACTTGGTATAAATTTCCAGTATAAAGTTTTGAAAGGTTATGAGAGAGAATTTCACCCATTTAATAGACTTAATATATGACCAAGTTATTTAGAGAACTCTACAGTTGTAATTCTCCAAAACATGTGATAACGGCAGTAACGGATGTCATAGATTGTGATAAAAGAATTTCACTGACTGATATTTATATTCAATTAATTTTTTTAGTTTACAGTTTATTTAGTTTTAGTTTGTTCTGTAGAATGTGTATAGATGTAGTTGTAGCTCTCAAGTGTGATAGTTGGAGAAATAGATTTGTATTTGTGTTCTTTGAGTTTTGTTTTGTTCAGTTTGGTGGTAGTGGTGTGAATAAATTTTCTGTAATTGTTCAATGGTTTCAGAGGAGAAGCTCTTTGAACATATTTGCGACGGACGACGGACGCCAAGTGATGGCAAAAGCTCACCTGTCCTCCTTTTAGGACAGGTGAGTTTTGCCATCACTACGCGTTCGTCGTACGTTGTAAACTTTTTCAAAGATCTTCTCCTCTAAAACCATAGAACAATAATAGCCAATCTTAGTCTAATAAAACGTATCACAAAATACAGAAATAAAATTTGGTGCACTGTATGCCCATTTCGTTGCCTGAAAACTCATCAGCAATGCTCGAGATCAAAATATTGGAAAACCGGTTAAAGATATAATGATGAATTAATAAGCACAACCATCAAACATCAAAACAATTTAAACAAACAGGTATCCAAACTCATCATCAAGAAGAAGAGCCTTAGAAATTTTGGGTAATTTTGGTCAAATTTCTAACGGAAAATTTAAAGGCATTTGAGTAATGAATCATGCCAGGACAAACGTTCTGGGTACTGGACTGATAATGCCCTCGGGTACTAACAAATGATCCTTAGGGTATATAGAATAAAATATATGTTTTATTTTCTTGTCCGTCCAGAAACATGGCCACAATGGCTAAAACAAAAGGGTAAACTAAAGGATTAAGAGCAAAACTGACACAAGGTAAAATGTTCATCAGCTCAAGATCTACGTGCTATGACATTTTCAGACGAATTGGCCAATCCTTTGTTGTTTTATTGTCCCTGAATTGATAATTTTAAGGAAAGTTTGCAGTTGTAGGTTATTATCTTGAATATTGTTATAGATAAAGGCAAACTGTAAACAGCAAAAATGTTCAACAAAGTAAGATCTACAAATAAGTCAAATTACAAAAATCATCAATTGATTCCTTATAGGAGTGTTTGCCCTTTGAAGACAATTTTTCACATTTTTTTGTCATCTTGGTAAACTTTCAAAAATCTTCTCCTCTCAAACTACTGTATGAATTTTAGCCAAACGTAGACTGAAAGATCTTTATTGTATCTTGTATTAAGTATGTAATCTATTTTCTTGTCAATCGAGAAACATGACCCATGGCTAAAAAAATGTATCGCAAAATACCGAATAAATTTGATGCACTGTATGGCCAATTTGTTGACTGACAACTCACCAGCAGTGCTCAAGATCAAAATGTTGGAAATCCGATTAAAGATATAATGATGAATTAATAAGCACAACAAATAGAACATAGGTCAAAACTACACTTTTATGCTCGTAGCTCAAAAGCTAAAGCAAGTAAAGCACAACTTACAATAAATTGAAATGTTTATGATGTGAACATAATATATCTGCTATGGAATTTTCAGACGAATTAGTCAATCCAAGTACGTGTTATTGCCCAAGAATTGTTAATTTTAAGGCAATTTGGCACTCTTAGGTTATTAACTTAAATATTGTTATAGATAAAGACAAAAGTAAACAGCAAAAATGTTCAGCAAAGTAGCATCTACAAATAAGGCAGCATTACAACAATCGTCAATTGACCCGAGATAGGAATTTTGGCCCTTGAAGGATTATGCACATGTAAACAGTAATTATCAGAAAAATAATAGTCTGACATATTGTCAAGGGTCAAGGGCAATTGAAAAAGCAACCGATGAAAAAATCCCTAGCATATATATTTAGATTCAGGACCCTATAATATAGCTGTACAAGTCAATATGGAGCTCAAGGGTCATGGTCATTGAAACATCCATAGAAACCGATAGAAAGGTCCTTAGCAACCATATATAATTGGGCCCAGGATACTATTTTTTAGCTGTATAAGTCAATATGAAGGCGAAAAATGGTACGGCATACATTAAATAGCAAAAATAATCATTGATGCAAGATCTGCACAAAAAACAACAGGTGAGTGATTCAGGCTCTTGAGAGCCTCTTATCACTCTGGTCTAACTGAAAGATCTGGTAAGACCTGTAATCATTATTTGAACCCGAAGTGGGTGAACTCAGTTCATTACAAGGTCTCCAGACAACAGACAGGATTGCAGACGAAGACGGGTTCGTAGTGAATTAAATTTAGGCATTAATGCCATATAGCCGTATTATGGAATATTTTGTCTAAGAGGCAAAAATATGAAAGTCTACTTTATCTCATATACGTAAATATGTTTTGCTCTTTTCATATCCATTCATCTATGGTGTAAATATATGATAAAAAGAATATGATTTTTTTTCATATATCACCCAATATCAACATTTGAACCATATTAAACCCTCAAGCTAAAGCTGTCATGCTGATATGGGCGTCTCTGATTGTTATTGGGTGTGATATTCTCTATATAATTTCATCATGAAAAAAGGGATATCGGCATGGTATATTTCCTCGATTACAACACATGAACACGTGTTCGAGGAAAATACTTCGCCAGTGGTCTGATATATAAAAAAACCTGTAATATTATCCATTTAATTTCATGATGAAAAAAGGATAGCTGCATGGTATATTTCCCCGATTACTACACATGAACATGTGTTTGTAGAAAATACTTTGCTAGATTTCTGGATAGAAATGCAGTCTTCATGTCTGTAGTCTTTGTACAAATGTTTTGACATGTATAATGTCTTTGAAATTAATGTTTATTGACTTCAACAATTAGCTGTCATATGACAATAATATTGCAATCAGAGTTATAGTAAGACATATTGGAATTATGTCAGTTAGTAGCAAACCATCGCTGGAATAGGGTTATTCTTAAATATACCAACGTATCAAGAAATACGGGACCTGCAGTTCGGGCCAAGCTGTTTTTTGTTCGTGTTACTTTGATCGAAGCTGTTGTTGGTTAAAGAGGATGAATGTTCTAGTCCGTTATACAATAATGGACGATTTGGTAGAGTGATCCGAATATATTTCTGCAAGTGATCAATGTGTTGCTATAATTTAGGAACTGGCATGAACTTTTATACATGTACAATTAAACACATAAATAAATAAATCATTTAAAAGTTACATTTACTGATTACTTTATTTATGTTCAGTTTAATAATTAATCCCTGCTTCATGTTAAGCACACAAACCTGAAAACGTTCCTCTTTTGTTCCTGTACCATTCGTATACTGACCATTGACTGCAGGGTTGTCTTGGTTTACCAAAAGTAAAAAAAAAACTTCGCTAGAAAAAACATCTTACAAATTCACCAAATGTAAACATTCAATGAAATAAAAATGAAACCAATTTTCAGATCTAACGTATGTATTTACGTGAACATGTTAAAGTTTAAAAAAACACGATGACTTTTCAACACGACCAACAACAGTATTCGCAGAACGTATACTTTTGTCTTTGTACAATATCCGGCAAAATATCCAATAAAAATTGTATGATTGAAAAATATAAAATACTTAAAGAAAATTACAAGTACCTTGTATCAATGGTGAAAGTCTCCTGACTTGATTACTTTGCGCATGATTGGGTATTGTTAACTGGGTTCTGGGTTGACGTTGATCAACATTTTGGTGTGTAGAATCGTACAAGTCGTTTTGAACGGCTACACCTGCTAAGAGAATACTACAAGAACAATCCAGGTGATAAAATGAAAACAGAATTTTAACTGCATGTTTCGTATTTCTTAATTGGGAATTTACCTGAAGGCATAAAACTCAACCAAAAGGCCATGTTCTAATCATGTTCTAAATGTCTGTTTAGGTATATCTTTGTGATTTTGTGCTTTCTTTGTAACATCACTCCTATTAGTTTTTCCTCACATCCTAATTCATATTTCATTCCATGTCAACTAACTATGAGATATATCTACGTCGCTGTACAACTGAGAAAAGGACTTTTATACTACACGTATATTAGGTTACATTATACATACCGTGTTCACTTTCACCTTCAGGGCTGAAATAAACATTCATATTTTTATGATAATTGCCATAAATTCAAATCCAACCATTCTAGAGCACTTCTTATCCGGTATATGGTTATATATCCAATACAGAAGCAGTCATTTTATTACACTTTATTACTTATCTGATGTTCTGTCATACCGATATTTTTAAATAAAAGTAGGATGTTGGTATCTTTCATTCAAACAATTTCTTTTTGAGAACAGGTTTATAAGGTATTCAAAAGTTTAAAAAAGACAGCGAATAAGCTGATTTTAATTTTTTTATAAGATGATTTTAAGCTGTTTTAAGTTTATTATAATTTTATTATTTATTTATTATTGCTTGTCTCCACAGACTGCTGTAATTTAATGTATATGCAGCTCAAGCAGGCTGAACTACAGTCCATTGATGACTACTTTTTGTTGCATATCTAATTCTTAAGCATGATTCGTTTTTATAACCGTGCTGCAGCCTGTTACGAATCCAACAAACTATACATCGTAAGTTTCATCCAAAGGCGATATGTTATGCACACTATGGCGTAATAAATGGCACTTATTAAACCCCGGAACGCAAATATCCGGTATTGAACCGGTCCAATACGGATTTCTGCTTTGATGTATTGACCCGGGTTCAAAACTATATTTAGATTTATACATGACCTTATCCATATCGGTGTGGGTATCAGCCGTCAGACCGGTAGGGTTCGGTATGTATTAGGTCATGTTTTAATCTATGTTTTAAAATGTATAACATTAATGTTTTAATTTGCAATAACAATACAAAACATATGGAAGATAACAAAGAATTGCTAGAATTTTCAGTGGCTAAGATGCTGGTTTGACATACTCTGTGGGAGCTTACATTTTCACCTTCTTATCTAAAAGGACACAGCCAATGCCAACAAAACTTTTTAGGAGTGATGAATGGAAAGTTATATACAACATTACGTCACTTCCTACAGATTGTTCGGCTAACAAGGCCACCAGCGGCAATTTATGTTCTTATTTGAAAATATTAGAAAGTGCAATGCTAAATATGTTCTCAGTTTATGGGAAATATGATTTGGAGACACTCTTCAAAGAATCTTTATTTGGTGTTGAAATTTTCATTAAGGTGAGTTTGAATTTCCGATTTTCTTTATCACGAGAGTACGGTTAATAAGGATAAATCCCTAACAATAGATGAATGCAGTATCTGAATTGAAATAATAAAAATGAACCAGTAAAATAAATAAATCCTCGAGTTAAAGTACAACACAGGATAATGATATTTAACCTTTCGCCGTGTCTTGGTTCCTTCGGCAAGCAAAAGCATACTGCCGCATTCCCTAAAATTAAGAAATATAAATTACCTGTCTGTGGTATACCAAAGTGAGAGGAAAGATGACAAAAAAGTTGCTTTCCCTGGGTTATAACTTAAATTTGATCCATACTTTCAGTAAAATTTTACGTAACTTGCACATGTACTTAAATAATGAACACAAAATGGATAACTCTGGTGTATCAATCACACTATAAAAACCAATGTACTATGATAACTATTATTATTACAGTATACATAAAATACGTGTATTTTGATTTTAAATGCAGATTATGTAGTCCAGTATTGCAATTTTGAAAGTTATTGTAGGTCCATAACCAAAGAAGTAGTTATTTTTTCCATAAATATAACCATGAATTGTTTTTAGTTTACAGCTAAAATTCGTATAAGCAAATATAGCTGAAGGATGAAAGGTGTTATTGCTTCTCTCCATGTACAAGTTAAGTACACGTTAAGTATACATCTCCAACAATGAAATTCATCCTAAGTAAAACTACTTTTACCAGAGGTATACCTAACATATACTTCGTATAAGCCTATTCCGTAACTTTAGTTAGGCAGTTGTATTTCATTCAAAGTTTCAAGCCCTTTTCAATACCTGATTGCTAGCAACAGTTTGCGACTGAAAGAGTTTGCAGTTTTGGTATGAGCTACAATTATATATTGACTTCCGTTAGTTTTTTCTAATGTCAGGCCATTTAAAATTATAATTAAAAATTGCTAATATTTAATATTATGATTTAACAGGCTTACATTTCGTCTGCAAAATATTACTGGAATATTTCCTTGCCAAAACTACGGCAACTGTCACTGATAGAATAAAACACCCTAGACCAACTATCAAAAGAACTGAGACTTTTCGATTCTGAATTTGCTTTTCAGCTGGATAACCTACAAAGTATTGATTAATTTTTTTATCACAAAAATATAATATGTTCTCAATAAATCAGGATTAGATTTGATACACTTTAAACACTGATATTGCTAGAGATTATATCTTAAGTATGTTAAGTATATTTCCCGAGAAGTTAATATAAAACGTGACGTAACAGCGAAGGAAAACATACTCCAGATATTGCCATTCTAGTTCCAACCCAGGACGGCGTACTTTGTATTTTAAAAGATTAATCTTTTGTTCTCCAACAGTTCTGACATGTCGATCTCGATCTTTCCCAACTCCCAGATATGAAATCGTGCACTCTTTTGCACGCCTGGTAATATTTTCTGATTTTTCATACATTTAAACTAGCTTTTCCGTCGTATTTTATCCGATTTATCTGTTTTTTGAGCTGTGAAAAAAATATATGACTACCATGCGACGACAATCTTTGTCTGGTAGGATGTTGTCATTTTGACAAGTAACCCTATTTTTTTCTTTTCATTTTTCAATGGGGAGAATTTACATGTAACTCCTTCACATATGTATACCCTATATCTTTTTATTTGTAGGAAAATGTTACATGACCTTACTGAGGATACATCACACCATTTCTGTGAGAATTTACTTTGTATTGTATCGATCGATGATTTTGAAATATGATTTATTTCTTTCAGATGTACTGTTGTAGTATTTGTGCGTTGTTATATAGATGATGTGTTATCATTAAATAACAACAAATTCCAAGACTTTCTACATCTCATCTACCCAAATATATGCAACTGAGCATTAAACTAAGAAAACTACAGATACATCGAAATCAGCTTCATATTTGGATTTGTTTCGTGAACTAGGCAATGGGGGACATTTGAAGACAAAACGTTCTGACAAACGTGATGACTTCAACTTTCCTATTGTGAACATTCCCTTCTTCAGTAGCAGTATATCAAAATCGCCTGCATATGGCGTCTACGTTTCTCATATTATCCGATATTCAAAGAGAATTACTGCCCTCACAAAAGCTTCTTAACCAAGGTTTTATCAGTGATAAGTCGATGTCATCAGTTAGGAATTTTTACGAATTGATTGACCTGTTACCGTGTTCAAATATCTAAGATGATGTTGGACCTTTTCCCACTGTCGTAACATTTCGTGTATTTCCTACGATTTGTGACTACCACCAGTTTGACTTTGTTGAACTTCACCTTGAGTGCCATAAACGGAGCAAGAACTCTTTAGCCTTCCGAAGCATATGCGTTAACTCCTGAGCCCGGTTGTTCAACTCATTTAACTGAGGGTTAAATTTATCCACATGTTAAACGTAGGGATTTTCTATATGATTTAACCATCAGTTAAATTTAACCTTGGATTAAATAAGTTAAACAACTTGGCCCTGGTGTTTATAGGAGTTCATGTTGTTCATTGTTTATTAATGTTCAGGGTTATTTGTTGTGCTTGTGGTCTTATGGATTCCGGTTTTTTGGTTTGCTCCGTTGGTATATGTGTCCTATTTAACATTTCTAGATTCAATAATTTTGTCTTTTCCGATTTGCTTTCGGCAATCAATGTAGTCATTTGTCGATATTGAACTTAAAACATATAGCGAAAAATAAGTGAAAGCATTTACCTGTCGGGGTACTTTGTGTACTAAGGCTTGCACCACCTGCTATAAATTAGTAATATATATAGAGAAGATACAATTAATTCACAATTAAATAAGGTTGATAAACTAAACCGCAGCGACCTACTTAAATACAACACACGAAAGAAAGATGACATCGTCCCTTTGGTATTAACATAATCAAATGGACTTCCAAATGTTCATAAAATTTTACGTAATAGGATGAAAACACTACACCAGTCTGGACGCAAGAAGACAGTATTTCAGAGACCACCATTGGTTGCTTTTAAACGTGATAAAAATTTGAAAGACATTCTTATCTACAAAAAACATAACAACATTTTTTATAAAACGAAGAATGTATCGGAACCGTGTGCTAGAAACTGTGCTGTTTGCCCGCATATGGTGGAACCAACTATATTTACAGATGTGGAAAATAGACAATATAAAGTAAAAGGTTACATAAACTGTCACTCGGCAAATGTTATTTATTCCATATTCTGTGATTCTTGTAATAAAACAGTTTACGTGGGACAAACTGAATCTTTGTATCAACGGATGATTCTGAATTTTTCAATGATCCGAACGAAAAAGTCCGATCCTGTCGCCGTTCATTTCAACTCCACAAACCATTCATCAGAGGATTTAAAGATTAAAGGCGTTGAAAAAGTATACGGTAGTGACACTTATCGGAAAGTGAGAGAATCGTTTTGGATTAAAAAACTAAATACGCTACATCCAAATGGACTAAATTCTCAAATTGACGTTTAAAGGACATGGACAGTCGGAAACTTTTCCTTTTTGTATCAAGATTTAGTAATCCATTTATATTTAACATTTTTGAGTGAATCCCGTTGCTAGACGAACAGTTTAAACATTTATTATTCTAGGGCAATTTTTTCCATTCTGAAATTCTAGAACTGTAACGGAAGTAATTTTCTATTGTAACGTAATTCATTCTCTCTATTGTTACGCAAAACGTCATCTATTGTTACATGGTTACATGTACGCATCTATGTTACCAAGAGTTACTCTCATAATAAATTCCGCTGAGGAAAGCCGGCGACCGGCTGAAACGTCCGGAATTACGATTTATAGTCTTTATATATATATATATATATATATATATATATATAACACGCGATCTGTAAATAGAACAGCCACTAAATGACAACAATAGTAAATAGAATGACTAATACAACACAATCTAAAAGCATCAAATTATGCATAAAAAGAGAGTCACGATAACATATTTCTGATTTAACATGCGCAGATAATATGAAGTTGGTGTAAGATAGTTTTTTAATATCTTATTTATGTCCTATACATTGTTCCAAAAAGACACACAACATGAATCAACCAACAGAAGAGAAATTTATATGACTTAAGAATTGTGATTTTGAAACTTTAGACCACAGGGATCGAATTACAAAAAATGAGAATATAAACCTGTGACCTTCATTGACCTTTGCTCCTCTTTTATAACTTTCAATTTATATATTTTATTTATTTATAATATTGCCATATAAAATATGTATATGTTCCATATTGTCGAAACCCTTTGGTCCGCAAAAGCCAAAGTTGGAAAGTCTGGAATGTAAGTTGCGACCATAACTTCTCTTTCAAGTTTGAGTTCATGCTTTGTCATACACCGTTTTAATTTATTTCTTGATATATACATTTTATTTATAAATGTCGTAATTTGTGTTCAAATGTGCAGTAAAGTTAAACAATTTTTATTGTCAAAACATGCGGCACACAGGGTCAAATTAAAATAAAAAAAAACAAATTGAAAATAAACTGATCGTTGATTTTCCATTAATGCATTTTATTTCAATATGGCTTTTTCATGCACTGTATTTAAAGGTGCAAGTATGTTCTATAATTTTAATATTCAAAATATGGAACCACAAAACTGGAAAAATTGAAGAAGAAAAATGATTTGGAATTTAAAACGCTGATTTTATTTAATTTATGCATTCTTTTTTTACAGTATTTTCTTATACACTCATCAATTTAGTAGTAGCCCAATTATTCTTTTATAAAACCTGGCAAATATTTCACATATAACCGTCACAAGACACTAATATTGTGAATATTATACTTCATGCTAAGAATTCATCGCTGACTGAGACATTTCTCACCGTAAATATTCATGAAAAGCGCTCTTTTTGTAACGGTAAATGTACACAAAAACTCGCACGACATATAAAGCCGCACGTGGAAATATTACGGTAGTTCATATGCCGTATTAGCCGGATATGTTGGAATTTATATGCACATTATTAATGTACCAAATATCAAAGTAGTTTCTGGCATTAAATATAATAATTACTATTATCCAATTGAACACCTATGCGACACAATCAGGTAACATCAATGATAATTACTGTAACAGAATGTACGATATCCATCTAGAATAGTTTTCAAAAGTATCAAAATCTTCGATGCTGTACATTTAGTTCATGTATTACTTTAAAAAAATTGTCATGAAATTGGGAGGTAATGAATAACTTTCTAAAGGTGGTAATGAGTTTTGCCTATCCTTTTTAGTTGGTTTTTCTTAAATTTTTTACTATGTAATATTAGAATATTTTTTGTTCTGACAGCCATGCCATTTAAAAAAAAACAACATATATTACCTGTAGCAATATCCATCGCTAGAGCGACCATTTTCTGTATTTACTTACGATACAAAAAACGAGTGATGTGTGTTTCAATGAAAACATACATTCTGCCACCATCGAACTATGACGACTGTGCTGATCTTTTTAATTATTAAGTGTTCCGTTGCGTTTTACAAGTCTATTGATAGTTTTAAATCTATCATTACCTGTATTATTCGGAATCTTTAAATGTATTACTCACCTACACTTTCGAATGAAACACGAAAGACATTTTCAGTGACTCCTTGACTTGTAGGGATTTTACATCTGTACACACCTACATTTTGTGTTGTTAAATTGGAAATGACCAAGTTATATTTCTTAGTGGCCTGGTCTTCATCAAGTTTTACATTATTCAAAGTTAATTGAGGATTTTTCTGCGGCCCATCAAAATACAGAGTATTTTCCGCTTTATTAGTTTGAACTGGACCACGCCATAAGCGGTTCTTATGTACTCCTGAACAGTTTAAACGGATGGTATCTCCTCTACGGGTAAACACATCATGTATTGTAACCATTCCTTGGGATTATACAGAAAATTATATTAGAAAGCGTTCTCTAAATAGTATCATATACTTAATAAACATCTATTATTTTATTGTGCTATACAAAGTAATGTATTGTAGAAAGTGAGCTCGATTTTTTTAGTGCATTTATTGTCTTTAAGAGCAAATTGTAGATAATGTGTGAAAAACATCTTCCCTTTTTGTATGCAGCACCCATGAAAATAAGATGTGTTTTTCCTGCAATGAAGCCATTCCCGGTCTAATACAAGGGGTAGAATAAACTTTAGTCGTACTAGGTCAATGACCTCATAAAGTGTACGTTTACTTGTTTTCACGGCAGTTGGATTTCAACTTCAAACGTAATATTAAAGCATTTTATGGATCTAAAGGAGACTACAGGATAAAGACAATACAAAGTCAATGTCGGAAAATATAACATTTATTTGGTCTCGCAGCTAAACATTGGAAAAAGGCTCACTAATGCTCGCCCAAATGAATTTTATATTTCCGACGATGACTACGTACTGGTATTATATATATATTGCGAGGTAATGGCATTTACGCCGTATTGAACATCATGTGGTCATTGGTGATCCAAATATATTATCGAAGCATTATGTTATTGTATATGCAGGTGCCTCGCTATTAAACGAAACGATACCCACATGAATCCTTTGCGTATACGTATATTGTTACTTCAATGTTTTTAAGGTTGTTTGTTTGCATTTCGCGATAAGGCTATGCGTCTTGTAAGGTCGCAAACCTTTGAGATGAAATGAACGTTTTGGATAAGTTGAAGTGTATCTGCTTGTATAAACATTAAATGAAATTGCTTCGGGTTTCAACATTTTCTGGCTTGAACACAAGTGGTGAGTTGTAAATAGACGAAATATGCACATCTTGTACGTCAAAATTCCTACAATAAAATATTTCGTACATGTAGATTAGTCCGAAATCTTTTTATATTTTGAAATAGCATTGGGATATCTAAAACCATCCATTCTTTGATTTGATACTGGATTATGTATTTTGAATCTTTCGTTATTAGAAATGTCCAAGTTGACAATATCGACTCTCACTTCTAAAAATCATAAAAAAATCATGTACAAATGAAGGAAAGGAAAATTTTGACTTTACAATTGTTGTAGTAATTATTTTGAAATATTATATAAGGTCAAAATACAGAGAATAAGGTGGATACATGAGAAATGCAATTTAGATAAAGAAACTAGATAGATACAAAGGTATTAAACCAAACAAAAAAATACTGGGAGTGGCATCATGAATGGACGAGATGCATGCAAGACTTAGTTTTGAGATTATTTAGAGAAAGTAGAGAAAATATATCATCTTTAATGTGGAAATTGAAACAAAAGGTTAAATTTTTTTCAGTTAATCTCTAATCTTTAAAACCTTAATTTTATACAAAATCTAAAAGAGAAAAGGTTTTACATAAACAATGATAAGTACCTGTTGACTCTGAAATTAACAATACTGCTGACACAAAAAACACCATCCTAAGAATGTAAAAAAAAAATTAGCACCGTTTGATTTAAATTTCAGTGACCTTACAAATAATAAGCAAATTTCGGCTTTAATGAATCTAAATTTCATTTTTTTTTACAATTAATTGTAACAATCACTTTAACAATAGTATAACATATACCACCAAGGAGCCACAAGTTAATATATCCAAAGAATAACATATTACACTTATCCTTTTTCTTTAAAATTAATGAAAATTTAATAATGCGTAATAGTTGTCAAGCACTCCAATTTCCTGTCACTGTTTGTTTTTGCTTTTTTGTCATTTTGACAATATATTGTGGTCTTTGTCGGCTTTTAGCACTATTCTAGAGATATATAGTTTTAATGTGTTCAATACCAATATCAGTACAAATATGTAGTGCACATAATTTGCATACGAATTTATTGTTTTAAGTGGTTTCAAATGTCTTTCTATGTTATTTTCGGTACGATTCTCTCATTGATAGGTTTCGAAATTACTTCCCCTGTTCATAGTGATGATACAAGTAATCTGCAAATTTTGACTTTGGGAAATCCATGTTAGATGGCTTGGGTGTTTAGGCTTTCCAATTATTTGGTTCTCAAGTTAATCCAGAAATTCGCATCGTACAAAGAATTTAGATATCTGAGCTTATTTTGATTCTCCTTCAAGCGTCAAGAATACCAATTGTACATTTATGTAAAAAATGTGTGAAACCCGATAAATTAAATATGTTGGTATGTTATAGTGGCGCCATCAGAACAAAATGGACACATTTTTCGGTGATAGCTTAATGAATCTGCAGAATATGATACTTTTTTCTCGAGGATAGGAAACCTTACCTCTGTAACGTAGTAAGCATCGTACATAATTTGTTCTGTGAACGCATTCTGTTAACATCGATCCATTAAATTTGAGCGTCTTTTTAATTTCTATTCATTTAAAATGGTTCCAACGATTTATTTCCATTCTCTCAGTTTCCTTGTCTAAATAATTTCCTGCTTTGTGTCATTCATAAATACATATCAACGTACTTGGAACATATATGGAATTAGATATCGGGATTTTTACACCAACTGCCCGCCTCCCACTTGGCAATGTTTGCACTCTAGTTTTTTATTTTAAGTTTCTTCACTGATTGCTTGATGATGAGACAGTTTCAGAGTTAATAATATACATGTATATTCAGAAATGGCAATCCTTCAAAGACCAAAAGAAATGGAAAAATATTATGTGAAAAATGGTAAAAAAAATATGCAATTATACCAATTTAAGGTTTTATGACGTTTCAATGGCGATGAAACTTACGGATTCTACATAAAAATCCATTATATTTGTTAAGAAAAAGTTAAATTTCAAGTTCATGTCACAAAGGTTAAGCGAACACGGTACTATACGTCCTCGTTATTAACTCCTTCTTGTTGTTTTAAAACCTGTTAAGTTTATTTTTTCGCAATTTATCATTCTAAAAGATATCCTTTTCACTCGATATTCTTTATTTGCGGGTTATATATGAGTTCTATACATACCGTGCTGTCAAAGTTTACCAAATTGAATCAATCAATCCAATTCTGCGGGGGGGGGGGGGGGGGGGGTGTGCATTATAAGAAACTCAAATAAGTAGTAGAGAGGTGCCAATAAAAATAAAACATCGGAAAAAGAATACAGAAGCGACACAACAGTGGGTAATATCCGTAAAATTAAAACATAAGGGAAAAGAACAAATGTAGTCATTTTTAAATGACAACAGTTACAAAATATTTTCTCCTGTGGGAATTTATTTCTATGATCTTATTTGAAACTGACGATGAGCTATTAAAGATATTGGAAGTTAGCTGGACATTGCTTAAACCATTCTCGAGCAAAATGAAACAATAATGGAGATCGCAAAGCTACCTTAGATTTGGACTTTTCTATGATGTTGCTAGTAAACTTTTACATTTAAATATTGGCCTTATAATGCATTTAATTTAGAAATCTAGGTCAGTCTAAAGTTACTATTGGAACAAACTACAAACGAAGAAATGCAGATATAATATTATAATGCATAAAAGATATCGTAGACGAAGAAAGACAATTTGTTATAGGTTTATACTATTTGATATTCGCCCTGTAGCCTTTAATAACGAGTACCAAGCTCCACAATTTTCCAAATAAAAAACCCGCAGTAAAAAATATACATTTGGCTTCATAATTACCGTATTTGAAAAAGAATCCAGTCGGCATTAAGATGACAATGACAATCAACCACAAAACTTGGTTTGTTCAGGTTTTAATTTGCTTTAAGAGTTTAAATAATTCCTAATATCCTATGCCTAATTCAATGATTTACGTAATATGGGTTATTTCAAATATCTTTTTGATTTATTTGTTTTCGTCGTTTTCTCATTAAATGGTATGTAAGTGCCGTTCTTTGTTTTCATCATAACCAGGTACCATATAAACTGCGAATTAGCGACATTTACGTTTTAAAAGAGAAAAGATACGCTTGGGAAATATTTTCGTGTAGTCTAAGTTGCGCCCTTTCCACTATAACTACCCAAAGGTTCCAAAACTAAAATCGTCAAAAGTTCCAAACTCACATTTTTTAACATCTTTGATGAATTATTGACATGACAATCAAAAGGCCGTGCGGACAAACTTTATTAATGTGCAACAGTTATTGTGCATTTAATGCAATTTTTTTAATCTAGTTACTTCGAAAATGCAGTTTACTTTTTGATTTCTCATTTTACTTCTTTCATCAGGTTTTGAGGTTAAAATACTCATACCTTTCAAAACTGGGGGTAGTAACAGTCTCATAAAAAATGTCTGGGGCTCTTTGGACAAATCACATTTTTGTGGATGTGGGTGTCCGCTTATTCTTTTATATTAATGTTTTAGACCGCCTCGGCGGTCTTGGTGTAGCATGCTCATGGATTCGTTCCGAGTCAAACCAACGTATTCACCTGTTAATGGTAGAATAGAGAATGGAAACTCGGAATGTGTCAAAGATACAACAACCCAACCAAAGAGCAGAAAACATCTCAAGGCTACCAATGGGTCTTCAACGCAGCTTTAGCAGACCCCTAAACAATAATGCATACTAGTTCAGCAAAATGGACTGCACACTAAACTCCGAAACATACAAATGAATTAAAATTAAAAAAAACACACAAAACTAACAAAGGCTAGAGGTTTTTCTGACTTGGGACAGACGCAAAAATGCGGCAGGGCTGAACATGTTTGTGAGATCTAAACCCCCTTCCTATACCTCTAGCCAATGTGAAATAAACAAACACAGAGCAATATACACAGTACAATTCAGTCAAAAGAATTTTGAGTCCTTTGTTAAAAAAGGTAACAGAAGAAACTAAGCAAAATGACAATGATCAATACATGTTAACAAAGACTGCAAGCAGTTACCGATATGGCAGTTCCAGACCTCAATTAAACTGATCGAAATATTATGCCTTATCATATAGAAAATCATCCAATTTCCATCCCGTTAGGGGTTTAGTATCATGCCATCATAAATTATCCGAGAGGAACACAAGCCGTATCATGCCAACAACTGGTTTTATGATACATGTGTTTCTTTCCGATGCAAAGACCCTATGAATGAATCAACGTTAATTCCAAAAAATGCCATCTTTTATGACTTGACAACAGTATCGTAACTATATTCTTTGTGGATAAGTCTGTGTAAAGAGTTTGGTAGCTTCTCAGACGAGTGACGACATTTTTGTGTTTTGTATAGAGTATTACCATAAAAGATGATATGTTTGTGAAAATATTTTATGGGTAAACGTACAAAGCCTCTCACTAATACTTAATTGTGCATGCAGCGCTGTAAGTGGATTTGTAATTAGGCTAAGTTCAAATAACAAAAGGTTGTTTTTTCCGAATTCATTAAGAGTTTTATACAGAAACAAACATGACAAAAACTAACATACAAAATAAGATATTAATGCATTGTTGGCATACAAGGAAAAGCAAGTTAATACTTTAAAAGGGAACAAAATAACCAAAATAATAGAAAAGCAGTTTCTGGTTGTAGATTGCATTAGATATAACGACACAAGAGCTTTGTTTTAACTAATAAAGGTCCGATACTCAGCCCATTCCGATGAGATGTAAATAATTAAGGTAATTTGAAACAATATCATGAACTATAAGCTAAAATATCATTTTTCCTTTTCGTCATTTTTATATTTTTTTTATGTTAAACGGATACAAGTGACTTTTTAATAACAACTTCCTGATAGTACCTCCACAGTTTAATAATAGCAATAACGTTTTGCATGCGGAATATTTATGAAAATCAGACGGCAACTGAAATAAATCAATAATTATTATTCTAGTTTTAATTTTTTTCTGTGCAGTTCTCTAAAATAAAAAGAAAAGGGAAATAATAATAATAATTATTATTACAATAAACCATAACAGCGATAGTTATACGATACAAGAACATCTGCGGATTGATATACGACACAAGAGCATCTTTGGGACCCGAAAGTAAGATTTCAAATCAGATTTTCTTTATTTTCTAAAAATAATCTGAATATGGAATTGGCCTGTAGCACGGACTGTTCCCTGGAATACATATAAGATTGTTTTATTTCATCGATGCAAAGTATTCTCAACCAGGTTAAATAGGCATTGTTTTGCTTTATCATGTTTGCATTTTAATCTAATGCAGTAATATGATAATTTACGGCGTTTTAGGAGTTCCTAAAATGTCATTGAATAGACAGTTGCTCCACATTTCCCAGATTCCTTGAAGCGGTAACCTTAATTTGATTGTTGTGGTGGTGAAAGTCCAAACCAAGAAAGTTATTGGATAGGGCAAACCTTTTGGATGGATTTTCAGAACATAAAACGAAAATCTTGATCGTTGACAATAGTGATAGACATGTTTGGAGAATGTTACACTCATTCTAGTTGTAGGGCTGCGTTTTGTTGGATTTTAACTACGACATTGAACCACATTAAATCCATTTTGTTCTATTGATTATAGTATTTAAAAAAAACAACTTTTGTGTTAGCTTTCCAAAGATATGGTATAGAGCGGAGCTGATGAATGTCTTTAATATCAAAATCTATGTCTCTATAAAAGTACTCTCCACTGGAACATCTATCTTGTAATGATCTTTGTCTTCTTTTCACATTTTTATTGATGTATTTGATGAAACTTTACATGCTTACTTTACAAATCGGGGCCTCGGTGGCCAAGTGGTCTAGGTAGTTCGTCATAACTACTCATGATCACTAGCCTGTCAACACTGTGGTTGTGAGTTCGAATCTCACATGTGGCAGGGTGTGTTCGACTTCCACCTTAATTGACAAGGATTGTCAATTTTCCTATCGAAGGTCAGTGGTTTTTTCCGGGTACTCCGGCTTCCTCCACCAATAAAAACTGGCCGCCGCGTTATGGCCATATGTGTTGAAAACGGCGTTAACCCCCAACTAAACAAACTAGATAGATGCATACCGGAGTATGTTTACCCTGTAAACACTTCATTCGGAGCCAATGTTGGTTTCGAACCTAAAGAGTACATTTATAATTATTGCGAAATGTGTCTTTTTTTATTATAAAGTATTGGAATGTCAATTGCAAATAATGTTTCCCCTGCATTTACATAACATATATCTTTAGATTTATAGAACATGGTAAAAATGATCTTCAGAATTCTCCCCGTGCACTAGAGATTGGTATGGAGTTTCGTAACCATCCCTTTCCCTTGAAAATACCTTAGTGCTAGGGTTACTGTTATCACTATCACGCGTTATATTGTTTCTTTTTGCACTTTTTACTATAATAGGACGTAATGTAGAATTGAATTCAATATATTGCCTTCCGTATTATACCAGTTCATATACATACTGTGTTCCGGCTCCGTTATTTTTTAATAAATGGAAATTAAATCAGAAGAAACTTTCCATATTATTATTATTTGTTATTATATATTTCATACATCATTGCACATGATATTTATGATTCTATTTTATTACTGTTACTCAAATTTGTATTAAATAAACAGCCCATTCGTATAAAATAGACAAGATTGATTGATGTTTCCTTTTATTCTAAAACAGCGATTGATAAATTCAAATTATCTATAAATATACACTTACTTTTATACCACCAAATGGTGATAAGAAGGTACAATTTAAAAGAATAAAGGAATATGTAAGAAACTAAGTGCTTTGTTATTGTAAATATATTACAAAAACAATATTTAAGAAAATAAATTATCTTCGTGAAGTTATATACATGATAATATAATGTATAAGGAGTGGATACATGAAATATAATCGACATTACAATAATATTTATACTACATTTAACAATATGAATGATACAGAGTATACGTAAATTTAATGTTAGGTATGGATACATATAAATTATAATTTAATATTAGATCTATTTTTATTTTATAAAGAAATTCCGTTGCATCAGCACATCATATATTTTTTTTTACAAAAGATTGCTTTGTTTGTTAAAAGATATGTTCGCATAATTAAAGTCGACGAGTTTTATCAACTTGAAGTTGATTATGATTCAATTGATAATTTTGTCGTTTTCGATCAAAAGGGATAAAACATCAGCGATTTCAAGACGACGAAATGGTTTAGAACTTTGTTATGCTTAGAATATGTCGAATTGCACATGCACAGATATGCGTGTCGTGTGTTTATTTGAGAAAAAAACATGTCTCTTTGTTATTTGAAACAGTGTTTACTTTCGCGATTTAAGATGACTCAAATTCGTTTCTTCCATGCTCATCTACTAAGACGGTAGGCGATTGTTTTCATATTGTGAAGTCATCGCCAGCATTGGAGATGAAATAATATTTATAAGTCAAATGTAAATGAGTAAAACTAAATAAGAAGAGACAGAACGATGAAGTGCTCTTCAATCGTCATCGACTACACAATTAATAACTTATACAATTTGTGAAACTTATGTCACAATCCTTGAAATCTTACAATTTATTAAATTTCCCACTTTATTTTTTCTCGGTCAATATGCAGATTCAGTAGATAGCCAATAATTTTAATCCAATAACTGATATCAGTTTTGTTTTATTTAATTTAGTGTGTAACATGTCGTTGTTCTAACAAAATGCACAAACGTATCCTGGATCGATGTAGAATTAGAGATATATACGTAGAATCTTTTACACCAATTGGCATTATTTTTGTTTCTCGATAATAAAAACAACGATACATGAGGCCATTTGAAAATAATAATTATTTCTAAGTTGACTGATTTTTTATATTAATATTTAATGGATGACATTTTTTTGGATTTATTTATAAATCGTGACCGTCTGTTACTGGTAGTTTCTTAGTTCTGGATGTCTCTTGAGTATTCATGTGCACAATTTTATATCTATATTTGGAACATTTTACAGAAAAATTATCGATTTTCTATGTCAAACTACATACTGTTTTATATGCAGGTTGATGAAATCGAATGTTCTCATGCTAAACTATTAAAACCAATAAGTCGAAGCATAAACTACAGTCTTTAAGTTTCCTAGGTGACCAAATTTATAAAATAATCGTTTCTTAGATGAATACGCAGATAAAATATATGATATTGTGTTTACCTGAAAATCCTTGGGGAAAGATCTCAGATATTTTGTTTGTTTGATTGTAAATTTGGAATAGTCCTTGCAGCGTTCTTATCCCCGTTCAATAAACAAAATGTTTAGGGATATTACTGTTGTCTCAATCCGTCACACTGCCTTTGAGGCGGTAACCCCTCTTTCATATCCAATTTGCAAAACATGGGGCCACAGAGGATCGAATTTTGGAAAATTGTGAAGAACAGTTTCAGATCTTAACTTATCTTTTTTCAATATATATATATATATATATATATATATATATATATATATATATATAGATGCGCAATGGTGTTTTAAGATATGTTTTCAATACATTATCCAACAGAGGTCGAATTGTAAAAAATAGGAATAAAGGCTTGTCACATGAACACCTCATTTATGTTTCAGTTTATGCATTTTATTTCTTTACAGTGTAATATTGTGTGTAGAAGTTTGTAAATAATTACTTCCGGACTTATAGTACCAATTATTAGACGAAAGGTTCAAGGATGCAAGTTCTTCACATAAGATGACAAGGGGTTGTCGACGTAATTTAATGTACATAATACAGATCACACAAGTGTATACTGATAATCATTAATAGGAAGTAAATGGACAATTTCCATATTTATGTATGGTATGAATCGTGAAAAATAGGTCAATTCCAGGTTCTTGTACAGTCAATATTTGATAGCTGTTAAAACAGGAGAAAACTAAACGTAAAACATATGCTCTGAGCCAGTTGATATATTTATATATTATGACAATCCAATGATTTAATAGTTGGAACGACAGGTGTCACAACCACTCCCTACATGTTGAATAGCTGGTGTGTCAATACTGCACCACGTTTGCAATCATATATCTGAACATGGGTTCCAATTTTGAAATCAAAATGATAATACCTTTCACATGCAGTTTAGGAAAACAATGCAGTGAAACATAGTAGAGAAGAGTTTTGGGTCACTGATCCACGTTACTCCGTTCGATCTGTTGGCCTCAGCTGTGAAAATAAAAATTGTAAAACCTTGTTAGGCGTCTACAATTAGTCAATGTCAATGGTTTATAGAATGAAATGCATAAAATTAAGAATGAATGAGATGGTAAGGTCACACGCTTAAAATCAAATTTATAAAACCATTCTGCGCATTTACTTACAGTATATTACAATATCTTACAAAATAAAATACATAAAATCCAAAAGGAATGTGTCATTTAACTGACAAGAAGACGAACAAACAAAAGTAACAGCGTCAGTGGTTTATAACTACATGTACCAAAACATTTTCTTTTGTACTAATTTTGATGCACAAAATGTGGAGATTTCGTCGATTTACGACTCATCAGTTCTGCTCAAGACTTAAAATGGAAAAACGAATTGTACACGATGGAGAAACTCCTAAGTTTTTGTAATATTTATTACATCGATTGTGTTGAAATAAGGGATTTCCGAGTGAAATAAATCCTATAATACACAGAAGCCGTCATCAACTACATCAGTAAGAAAAACGTCACTGTGTAGTCTTAGAAAACATAATATCCCTTGCAATTTTAATTAAATCCTATGAATTTGAATACCAAACATTGCATTCGTGATAAGGAATTAATGCGTTGTTCGGTCATTCGTTATGGATTTTAGGTATTTCAATTTCAAAATTATATAAACATGTACTGTAAAAATTTCTATTCTTTTCTTGTGATAAATTTTGGTTAGTTAGACGGAAATAATCCAGCTTCAGTTTTAATGCTGAACTATAGTAAGAATTCTTATTCTGCTATCAACTGTAATGAACGTCTAGACTCATTGATATCTTAGCCTTAATACATTGAACATGGGAGTTATAAAAATGAAAGTAGTTAGACAGCTGTTTCTTTGATGGATGATGAATGAATTATTGTTTAACGTCAAGTAGCAACCATTAAATACGTATTAGGATGACATCATGTTGGAATGATATGAATATTATCCTTACATTGTAATAGACCGAAACCTCGGGTTGGTTTTTTAACGTGCTAGCTCACGAGGTAACAGTCCACAGGAAGACATAACACGGAGAAGCAGCAAATACCATTTGCAATATCTTTGGTTTAACCCGGCCCGGCGACCATCCGCATTTTCGGCGAGCACACTACCACTATACCACCGAGCGGTTGATAGTGTTTCATTCCCAATTTTCACTAATGCTGTTTTATATAAAATACCATCTACACTACTGCTTTAATGGATAACCTTAAAGCCCTATTTGACAATGAACTGTTACGCATAGCATGTACTATGTTAAAATTTCAGTTCTTAAACAATTTATAAAGATACTTAACTTTAAAAGTAAGACCAACAAAACATTTTATTCAAATTAATTTTGTATCGCAATATTATAAATCCTGTTGGCCAATAAACTGTTGTGCAACGTCGTATTAAAAATAGAATAAATAATTTAATTATTCTGTAAATACATTATCTCGTTAGCGTATTTGTTTGAAAATTGTGTATTCTGTGACGTTTTCTGTAATAGAAAACTATAACAATATCATAAGCAGAAATGCTACCTGTTAGCATTCCTACTATAGGAATAAAATACGTCCAATCGTCGTGGCCTTCGCATTTGTTGTCACTACCTGGACTAACAGTTCCATTGAAAAGGAAGGTTACCTTTCAGGAGAGTATTTTTAAGGGGAGAGCACCCCAATAATTTCCTGGCAAATCCGACATATTTTTCAAGCCCTCGAACACATGTGAAAGTAAATTTTGTGGTTATAAGAACTATCAATCAATAACTATGGACTGATATAAACACGACTTATTCCTGATCTACATATAATGCTTTGTACATACAAGAACATTATCACGATTTATTGGCTTGCTTTCCACGAGTCTCGGTATGGTAAAATAGAAAAACTTCCAAAAACATCCTAGAGAAGAAAATTACAAAAATTTATGTTGACTTACCTTGTTTGTAGTTAATCAAACAAAAGTTATACTCGGTAGTTTCGGCATTTTCTGCGTTGTTATCGATTGATTTTGATTTTCTTACTTGTACAGTACTTGTTGTTTTCCAAAAAAGATATGGTTTTGTTTCCATCAGTAAGCTGTTTTGTTCAACATAATATTGAAAACAATAAAAACATTGTCTCATATTTTGACTGAAAATTATGCAGCAAGCATAATTATATCATTGAATACTCCCATAAAGTTGCAGCAAAAAAAGAGAGGGGGGGGGATGAAGTTGTAATTGGAGGTTTTAAACAACCTCTGTATGTATAAGAAACATATGTATATGCAGGTTATATCATTGTTACTCATTTTAGTTCTAAACAACCTATAATTATAAGCTTACAATGATATTGAGAGTTGTTAAGGTTTTGAATTTAATAAGATTGATTGATTGATAGATTTTTAATGTCCGTGGGTAAATATATCAGGTATATTCAGGACGAGATTTGGCGGGAACTTTTGGGTGCCACTTTAAAATGAGGGTGATTGATAGGAGCAGAAATGTTTTCTTTAAACATTTGTTAAACATTCCACCAACAGACCCCTCAAGAGAGTTGTTGCAAGTGTTATTAAGTTAAAACCACTACATTCACTTGACACAAAGATAAAAGTCGAAATATATTCTAAAATTTTTAGATTTAAAAAATAGGTCAAGAGACATCCATATTAAAGTCAGACAATACCTGTAATATCACTGGCATGAAATATCCGAACAGTATTTTTGTTTCACAGTTTTACTGTTAGATTGTGTATTTCATTGCCAACATTAAGTTTTGTTTGCAAAGAAAAAAAGTTGAAAATGCACAAAAATATATATTTCAATGAAACTACATAATAATTTGTATCAAGAAAATGTATAATCAATTAGTACCACCTCATCTGATATTCATGGCTATATGGTAATTATTTTTTATTGTTTTCAAAGTAATACTTGACAAAAAGTTGTTTTCAGTGATACTCTGATAAATCTTAACATACAAGCCATTACCAGCATTGTTTTTG
This sequence comes from Mytilisepta virgata, assembly GCA_028015205.1. Lineage (NCBI taxonomy): Eukaryota > Metazoa > Mollusca > Bivalvia > Mytilida > Mytilidae > Mytilisepta > Mytilisepta virgata. The sequence continues at coordinate 27,257,724 of CM051513.1, forward strand.
TCATGATCTATCATGAATTAATAAATATTACAATAAATATAATTATCTAATCTCATTTTAGAGCAAGTAGTTCAGAGAAAGAGATGAGTTTTCTAAATGCCTGGTTTGTTTGATGAAAATGACCCAATAAACAAAAGTTACCCCTCTTATCTTAATACATGTTTTTGGAAAACTCAGTATGTTACTACAAAAAGAACATCGCATTTAAATGTGAAAACAACTGTTAAATAGGGTTATTGTATAATTACATTTGAATGACCCCTACTTGAAATACAAAAAAGTTGGTTTTTATTTTTTTCCTGAAGTAGCGACATTAATATACGTATATTGTGCACATCCACAAAATTACAAAATTTGCATAATGAAAATACTATATAAATTGTAACTCATTCAGAAAAAACCAGTCGGCTAATTGGGATTTTTTGTGCTAAAGTCAAATAATTTGTAAGTTTGAAAAAGCACACGATATTAAGATGAAAACACTTCCGGTACCTTAAAGGTATTCAATATGTATTTAATATATTACGAGTTTTATTTCTTAATTTCAGAAACATCGGTTTCAAAGGTGATTTTTACGGCAACATAGTGATTATTCTCATGTAAACAGATACGTTGAATAATAAAACAGAAATCAAATAGATGTTTTTAACTGAATGACGGTCAGCATAATGATTATATACATGTATACATGTAGCTATGATAGTTGTTTATCTATAAATTGACCCCTTTGAATTTTGGAAAGGTTTTGAAGAACTCAGTTTATGGGTGAAAGACAGGCAACAAAGAACTTCGCAAAACAAAACCAACTTGGAGTGAAAACAGATATCACTTAAGGCAATAACAGAATTTTTTACCAATATTCAAAAAACAAATTTCAGGTAGGTGTACACAATTCCAGTCAACAATTTCATCAAGCTAACCTAAAATTTTTGACAAGACATATGTGTGTGTGTGAGGTACATGTAGTAAGCTACCTAGAAATCGGCAATTTACATGTATACATTTCAGGAATACATGTATTGTATTTTCTTTCAGATTCAGCTTAAATTTTGGTAATTTTTTGCCAGAGTTAACAGTTAGATAAATTCTTGTAATGTTGATAAGTCATAGGTATTTATCTCATAATTAATTCTACTCCAGTTTTATTCATTTGAAACGTATTTGTATATGTTAAGAAACCCAAAAGATAGTTTTCTGTCCACTGATATTTTTTTACTTCGAATGTATCATCTGTTGAACTATGTAATTGACATTGGTAAATACCCAAATTCCGAGCAGTAATATTGTGAATGACTAAGTCATATATTCTAGTCGTCGATTCAGCATCAAGCCTAAAGTTTGTCCCTTTAATTTTAGGGTTTTTATAATGTCCAATAAAGTAGATTATCATGTTTGGCTTTATTATTCTGATCAGCCCCCCGTGTACCTTTAGTAGATATTCTCGTACAATTCAAACGAATAATAGCAACTGTTTGCGAGAACACTTTCTCTATAGCCTTTACTCCTTCGAAATATATAGGGAAAATAAGTGTGACAATATGTTATTCATTAGTCATTTTAGTTGACCATTGCTATTCTTGTCTTGGATGTTTCAACTTGATTAAACAGTTTTAAAAAATCCATGGTAAAATATGTTTATTTACCTACAAAACATTTTTTGAATATAATGATTAGTAAAATCAAGTAATGCGATTTTTATCCAATGTTAAGTTTAAAAATACCAGATTATTATTATGAAATTTAATGTAATTTTTATATTTCTTGACGAGATCTTTGAAGTGAGGGGGTTAAAGCAAACTTTTTTTAACCACCACCATATTCGAGATTACTACATTCAACCAATCAACAATTAACCATTCTCAGACTATTCAGTTTTTTTAACATCTATTGAAGCTTTAGACTATTACTGTTCCTCATTTTTTACTGCAAAATAAGGAATATTCAATATGATATTGAATAAAACTCATATCATAAAAGTACGTCATTTAGATTGAAATTATTTACCTGTAGAGTCTGTAATAAGAAAGACAGCTGACATACAGAATAACATTTTGAAGTAGACAACACAGGAGATTCAAGCTTTTTATACCCGCACTTTCGAATGAAAGTTCGGGTATATTGTCGTTGCAGTCGTCCGTTTGTCCGTCTGTCTGTCCTTCACACTTTCTTGTGACGCAAACTCCCACTTCATAATTTCCTCTTTCGTTTTTGATTTCATGCATTTGGTTAATAAACAGTATTGTCACATGCTGTATGTAGATGCGCAATCAGGTTTTAGAATTTTCAAAAATTGGGGCCCACTGGTGTCAAATTTCGAAAATTAACAATTGAAGCTTGTGACCTGAACTCCTCTTTCATTTTTGACTTCATGCATTTAATTTTTATACAGTAATAAATATCATGTACTATATCTAAATGCGCAATATGGTTTTAGAATTTTGATTTTCCAAAATCGGGGCCCACAGGGGTCGAATTTGGAAAATTTGGAATTTAATAGCTTGTAACCTAAACTCCTCTTTCATTTTTCATTGTACGTATTTAATTTATATAAAGAATTGTCACATACTTTATTCAGTTGCGCAATAATGTTTTATAATTGTGATTTTCAGAAATATGTGCCCACAGAGGTCGAATTTCTTAAATTGACAATTCAAGTTTGTGACCTAAAATCCTCGTTCATTTTTTTTTCATTTTTCATTTAATGCATTTTATTTCTTACAGAATTATCACATACTATATGTAGATGTGCAATAAGGTATTAGAATTTTGATTCTCAGAACTTGGGGTGTTGAATTTTGAAAATTGGGAACCTAAACTCCTCCTTCATATTTCATTTTATGTTTTTAATTTCTTTACGATTTTGTCACACACTGTATATAGATGGTCAATACGGCTTTAGAATTTTAATTTCCAAAATCGGGGCCTTACGGGGTCAAATTTCAAAAATTGGGATTATAAGTGGGTAACTGAAATTTTTCTTTCATTTTTCATTTTATACATTTTATTTCTATACAGTATTGTCATACACTGTATGCACATGTGCAATAAGGTTTTAGAATTTTAATTTTTTTAAAATGTGGGTCTGTATTCAAAGGTATAATTGTGAAAATGGTGTACAGGGATACAAAATGTGGGGAGTGCGGGGATAGCTGTCGTTTCCGACTGCCTCAGTCTAGTTTCAATATAGATACATATACAAAAAAAATAGCAAATTACGTCAGGAACTCTTTACTGACAATAAGGTTATATACATATTTCATTTAAACAGAGAATATTATTGGAAACAGAACATGGTGCGCATCTAAGTCTGTCATCGTTTCTTTTATAGAAATATGTTGTAATTTATTCGTATATTTTCCCTAAAAAATATTGTATTTTAACGTGTTTCTCATCAATATCTACATATTAAATAGATAAACACGATCGGTTTATTTATAAATATTTTTTAGTTATTGACTGCAAAAGTATCCATTTACTGAAAAATCTTACCAATTTCCTCATTTACCTTATTTGGAATCACAGGAAACGAAATGTGTTGTGTCCATATATATAAATGTACTGTTGACCTGTCAAAACCGCTAACCCTTTCGCCCTTAAATATCCTGTCATATGAACGGAACTTTAACACAATAATTATTCAAATAATTAATTCCGTTTTTTTTATTTCCTTAATCCTTCAATATTTCATCTATGACATTTTTGTTCTTTACCAATGCTCCTATACAAAAATAACATATCCTTAAAAAGCGTATTTAAATGTTATCCCATATTCTGTCAATGTTAATTTATAATCGTCATAAAATACATTTCTAAGATCTTGACACTTCATCTGAATAATTTCTCCATCATAGGACCTTTGCCCATTTTAATGAATACATTTTAAAGATATGAAAGTCGTCGACAGATGCAAATGTTAGCTAATGTTATCACTTAAACTAATTTTAACGGAAAGTTGTTGATGAAGAGGTTAACAATTAGAAATGCGGTCGGAAATCCAGATTCCCTCCGGCGTCAAACTGAACCCACTTTAGGAATATGAATAATTTAAAGAAATCGACTGATACAAGATATGCGACACATGTATTTAAAGTTTAATTATTTGATGTGATTATTCTGGTCAGCAAAATTGCAATGTGTCAGTATAATAAAAATGTATTTCATTCAACATATATGCAAACGTTCAAATGTGTAGTATATTCAAGCAAACGAAATAAAAACAAACGCAGATCTTGGTGGAATTGACATGATTTTGTTAATCAAGAATTGCAACTGTATCAACAAATTCATCAGGCCAACGACATGATCTATCGTTCACAAAAATATTATTGTATTGGAAGTTGATCAGTTAAGAACTATCAGTACTGATCTATGAAAAGATACTGGGCAACCAGTACAAATGTTCGATAAATTATGCTTCCAGGTTAAACCACTGGTGAATCCTTCCATAGTTGGTAGTAGTGTAGCTTTGACTGAAAATATAAATTATAGAGCAGCAAAACACTTCATTATTAATGCAAATTAACAACTGTTCCTCACAACTGGCAACTTTGTGATAAGCAAAACCATTCATTGAACTACATCGTATATATTATACAAAGAAGTTCGTGCCTTAAACAAAGCTTTTCGTCACCGCTTGTGTATGCATAAAACAATTATGAAACGATTCAAGGTCGTTTAAGAGAATAAAAAAATAAACACAAAGGGGAGAAAAAAGTCATCAAGAGAATAGAAAAATAAGCAAAAAGGGGAGATAAAACTTATCAATTTAATACAATAAATAAATTTAATATCTGTTTGTCAAATTGTAGTATTGCAAAGCAGTTCCCAAATTCTGTTTCTTTATTGCTGATTAGAAGCAAAGGTGTCTGCCATCGACACACTTAGTTAACACTGGACATTTTGAGGAATTTGTCTAAGATTCTTCTCCTGAACAACGAAATAGGATTATCCAACCATCTTGGAATCGATACGTATAAAGATCCGCATAATTTGTTAATTTTCTGCATTTCGGATAACATACATGACAGCCAGTTCCATAGGGACTGATCTGATGGGTTAAATACACATTTAGATCTTCTTACCCGAAACCATTTGATATTGCTACTCAAGGAGGGAAAGTTAACAATAGGAAAGTTACAGTCATCACGTTTGTCATAAAATTTTGTCTTAAAGGATCCGTCGTTGTCTATTTCAAGAAACAAATATAAATATGAAGCGGATTTCGATGTATTCGTAGTATCCTTAATTTCAAGCTCACTGGGGTAGATGAGATTGGAAAAAATCAGAATGTGTCGTCATTTAACGACAGCACGTCATCTATGTAACTTAAAGTGAAATTAAAGAATTGGGATAGTTTCTCCTTGTTTTCACGTAGTAGCCTTTAAACGAAGTCCACTTCATATGAGTACAGAAACAGATCGGCAAGGAGAGGATCACAGTTGGTTCCCATTGGAATGCCGATTATTTGTTGAAAAATTCGACCATCAAATTAAAGAAGTATATTGTATGAGAAAATCTAACATGCTTGTAAGTTTTATTTTTAGAATATTTTTTTGTCAAGATCAGAGCGGTTCTTCACGAAATTAGCCCTTTCTCTACATAAAACTACACATGTATAACCGTGTGTGCCATTCTTATTTACAAAGCATTGATGAACTGGTTGTTTCAATCGATATTTTAATTGAGAATGTGGTATGGTAGTGTAGAGTGTAGAGAAGTAGAATGTTTTTTATGCTGTTGCATATAGCCAAACGTTTGGATATTGTAGTACATTTTTTTGAGTTTTATGAATCCACATCTGGTTGACACAACCGGTGTAATCTGATGTTTCAGTAATTCTGAAGGCCCTCTTTAATACATGTCAATATGAATGTTAAAAATCTTTTAAAGAGGTTTCGAAAGCAATTAGCTGCCACAGCAATATACTTTTGTTTAAACGGATTCTTATGCGTTTAGCAATCCAATAAAGAGCACGAAGGTTAATTTCTGCACCGTTTATTGAAATGCCAAAGAAATGAAGAATCGTCTTGTGGTTATCAAAGACTTCCTGCTTACAATTTATTAAATTTCCCACTTTATTTTTTCTCGGTCAATATGCAGATTCAGTAGATAGCCAATAATTTTAATCCAATAACTGATATCAGTTTTGTTTTATTTAATTTAGTGTGTAACATGTCGTTGTTCTAACAAAATGCACAAACGTATCCTGGATCGATGTAGAATTAGAGATATATACGTAGAATCTTTTACACCAATTGGCATTATTTTTGTTTCTCGATAATAAAAACAACGATACATGAGGCCATTTGAAAATAATAATTATTTCTAAGTTGACTGATTTTTTATATTAATATTTAATGGATGACATTTTTTTGGATTTATTTATAAATCGTGACCGTCTGTTACTGGTAGTTTCTTAGTTCTGGATGTCTCTTGAGTATTCATGTGCACAATTTTATATCTATATTTGGAACATTTTACAGAAAAATTATCGATTTTCTATGTCAAACTACATACTGTTTTATATGCAGGTTGATGAAATCGAATGTTCTCATGCTAAACTATTAAAACCAATAAGTCGAAGCATAAACTACAGTCTTTAAGTTTCCTAGGTGACCAAATTGATAAAATAATCGTTTCTTAGATGAATACGCAGATAAAATATATGATATTGTGTTTACCTGAAAATCCTTGGGGAAAGATCTCAGATATTTTGTTTGTTTGATTGTAAATTTGGAATAGTCCTTGCAGCGTTCTTATCCCCGTTCAATAAACAAAATGTTTAGGGATATTACTGTTGTCTCAATCCGTCACACTGCCTTTGAGGCGGTAACCCCTCTTTCATATCCAATTTGCAAAACATGGGGCCACAGAGGATCGAATTTTGGAAAATTGTGAAGAACAGTTTCAGATCTTAACTTATCTTTTTTCAATATATATATATATATATATATATATATATATATATATATATATATATATATATAGATGCGCAATGGTGTTTTAAGATATGTTTTCAATACATTATCCAACAGAGGTCGAATTGTAAAAAATAGGAATAAAGGCTTGTCACATGAACACCTCATTTATGTTTCAGTTTATGCATTTTATTTCTTTACAGTGTAATATTGTGTGTAGAAGTTTGTAAATAATTACTTCCGGACTTATAGTACCAATTATTAGACGAAAGGTTCAAGGATGCAAGTTCTTCACATAAGATGACAAGGGGTTGTCGACGTAATTTAATGTACATAATACAGATCACACAAGTGTATACTGATAATCATTAATAGGAAGTAAATGGACAATTTCCATATTTATGTATGGTATGAATCGTGAAAAATAGGTCAATTCCAGGTTCTTGTACAGTCAATATTTGATAGCTGTTAAAACAGGAGAAAACTAAACGTAAAACATATGCTCTGAGCCAGTTGATATATTTATATATTATGACAATCCAATGATTTAATAGTTGGAACGACAGGTGTCACAACCACTCCCTACATGTTGAATAGCTGGTGTGTCAATACTGCACCACGTTTGCAATCATATATCTGAACATGGGTTCCAATTTTGAAATCAAAATGATAATACCTTTCACATGCAGTTTAGGAAAACAATGCAGTGAAACATAGTAGAGAAGAGTTTTGGGTCACTGATCCACGTTACTCCGTTCGATCTGTTGGCCTCAGCTGTGAAAATAAAAATTGTAAAACCTTGTTATGCGTCTACAATTAGTCAATGTCAATGGTTTATAGAATGAACTGCATAAAATTAAGAATGAATGAGATGGTAAGGTCACACGCTTAAAATCAAATTTATAAAACCATTCTGCGCATTTACTTACAGTATATTACAATATCTTACAAAATAAAATACATAAAATCCAAAAGGAATGTGTCATTTAACTGACAAGAAGACGACCAAACAAAAGTAACAGCGTCAGTGGTTTATAACTACATGTACCAAAACATTTTCTTTTGTACTAATTTTGATGCACAAAATGTGGAGATTTCGTCGATTTACGACTCATCAGTTCTGCTCAAGACTTAAAATGGAAAAAAGAATTGTACACGATGGAGAAACTCCTAAGTTTTTGTAATATTTATTACATCGATTGTGTTGAAATACGGGGATTTCCGAGTGAAATAAATCCTATAATACACAGAAGCCGTCATCAACTACATCAGTAAGAAAAACGTCACTGTCTTAGAAAACATAATATCCCTTGCAATTTTAATTAAATCCTATGAATTTGAATACCAAACATTGCATTCGTGATAAGGAATTAATGCGTTGTTTGGTCATTCGTTATGGATTTTAGGTATTTCAATTTCAAAATTATATAAACATGTACTGTAAAAATTTGTATTCTTTTCTTGTTGTAAATTTTGGTTAGTTAGACGGAAAAAATCCAGCTTCAGTTTTAATGCTGAACTATAATAAGAATTCTTATTCTGCTATCAACTGTAATAAACGTCTAGACTCATTGATATCTTAGCCTGAATACATTGAACATGGGAGTTATAAAACTGAAAGTAGTTAGACAGCTGTTTCTTTGATGGATGATGAATGAATTATTGTTTAACGTCAAGTAGCAACCATTAAGTGCGTATTAGGATGACATCATGTTGGTATGATATGAATATTATCCTTACATTGTAATAGACCGAAACCTCGGGTTGGTTTTTTAACGTGCTAGCTCACGAGGTAACAGTCCACAGGAAGACATAACACGGAGAAGCAGCAAATACCATTTGCAATATCTTTGGTTTGACCCGGCCCGGCGACCATCCGCATTTTCGGCGAGCACACTACCACTATACCACCGAGCGGTTGATAGTGTTTCATTCCCAATTTTCACTAATGCTGTTTTATATAAAATACCATCTACACTACTGCTATAATAGATAACCTTAAAGCCTTATTTGACAATGAACTGTTACGCATACCATGTACTATGTTAAAATTTCAGTTCTTAAACAATTTATAAAGATACTTAACTATAAAAGTAAGACCAACAAAACATTTTATTCAAATTAATTTTGTATCGCAATATTATAAATCCTGTTGGCCAATAAACTGTTGTGCAACGTCATATTAAAAATAGAATAAATAATTTAATTATTCTGTAAATACATTATCTCGTTAGCGTATTTGTTTGAAAATTGTGTATTCTGTGACGTTTTCTGTAATAGAAAACTATAACAATATCATAAGCAGAAATGCTACCTGTTAGCATTCCTACTATAGGAATAAAATACGTCCAATCGTCGTGGCCTTCGCATTTGTTGTCACTACCTGGACTAACAGTTCCATTGAAAAGGAAGGTTACCTTTCAGGAGAGTATTTTTAAGGGGAGAGCACCCCAATAATTTCCTGGCAAATCCGAAATATTTTTCAAGCCCTCGAACACATGTGAAAGTAAATTTTGTGGTTATAAGAACTATCAATCGATAACTATGGACTGATATAAACACGACTTATTCCTGATTTACATATAATGCTTTGTACATACAAGAACATTATCACGATTTATTGGCTTGCTTTCCACGAGTCTCGGTATGGTAAAATAGAAAAACTTCCAAAAACATCCTAGAGAAGAAAATTACAAAAATTTATGTTGACTTACCTTGTTTATAGTTAATCAAACAAAAGTTATACTCGGTAGTTTCGGCATTTTCTGCCTTGTTATCGATTGATTTTGATTTTCTTACTTGTACAGTACTTGTTGTTTTCCAAAAAAGATATGGTTTTGTTTCTATCAGTAAGCTGTTTTGTTCAACAAAATATTGAAAACAATAAAAACACTGTCTCATATTTTGACTGAAAATTATGCAGCAAGCATAACTATATCATTGAATACTCCCATAGTAATGCAGCAAAAAAAGGGAGGGGGGGGGGGGTGAAGTTGTAATTGGAGGTTTTAAACAACCTCTTTATGTATAAGAAACATATGTATATGCAGGTTATATCATTGTTACTCATTTTAGTTCTAAACAACTTATAATTATAAGCTTACAATGATATTGAGAGTTGTTAAAGTTTTTGAATTTAATAAGATTGATTGATTGATAGATGTTTAATGTCCGTGGGCAAATATATCAGGTATATTCAGGACGAGATTTGGCGGGAACTTTTGGGTGCCACTTTAAAATGAGGGTGATTGATAGGAGCAGAAATGTTTTCTTTAAACATTTGTTAAACATTCCACCAACAGACCCCTCAAGAGGAGTTGTTGCAAGTGTTATTAAGTTAAGACCACTACATTCACTTGATACAAAGATGAAAGTCGAAATATATTCTAAAAGTTTTAGATTTAAAAAATAGGTCAAGAGACATCCATATTAAAGTCAGACAATACCTGTAATATCACTGGCATGAAATATCCGAACAGTATTTTTGTTTCACAGTTATATACTGTTAGATTGTGTATTTCATTGCCAACATTAAGTTTTGTTTGCAAAGAAAAAAAGTTGAAAATGCACAAAAATATATATTTCAATGAAACTACATAATAATTTGTATCAAGAAAATGTATAACCAATTAGTACCACCTCATCTGATATTCATGGCTATATGGTAATTATTTTTTATTGTTTTCAAAGTAATACTTGAAAAAAGGTTGTTTTCAGTAATACTCTGATAAATTTTAACATACAAGCCATTTCCAGCATTGTTTTTGTCATGATCTATCATGAATTAATAAATATTACAATAAATATAATTATCTAATCTCATTTTAGACAAAGTAGTTCAGAGAAAAAGATGAGTTTTCTAAATGCCTGGTTTGTTTGATGAAAATAAACAAAAGTTACCCCTCTTATCTTAATAAATGTTTTTGGAAAACTCAGTATGTTACTACAAAAAGAACATCGCATTTAAATGTGAAAACAACTGTTAAATAGGGTTATTGTATAATTACATTTGAATGACCCCTACTTGGAATTGCGTTCAGAAAATACAACAAAGTTGGTTTTTAATTTTTTCCTGAAGTAGCAAGATTAATATACGTATATTGTGCACATCGACAAAATTACAAAATTTGGATAATGAAAATACTATATAAATTGTAACTCATTCAGAAAAAACCAGTCGGCTAATTGGAATTTTTTGTGCTAAAGTCAAATAATGTGTAAGTTTGAAAACCACACGATATTAAGATGAAAACATTTCCGGTACCTTAAAGGTATTCAATATGTATTTAATATATTACGATTTTTTTTTCTTAATTTCAGAAACATCGGTTTCAAAGGTGAATTTTACGGCAACATAGTGATTTTTCTCATGTAAACAGATACGTTGAATAATAAAACAGAAATTAAATAGAAGTTTTTAACTGAATGACGGTCAGCATAATGATTATATACCTGTATACATGTAGCTATGATAGTTGTTTATTTATTAACTGACCCCTTAGAATTTTGGAAAGGTTTTGAAGAACTCAGTTTATGGGTGAAAGACACGCAACAAAGAACTTCGCAAAACAAAACCAACTTGGAGTGAAAACAGATATCACTTAAGGCAATAACAGAATTTTTTACCAGTATTCGGAAAACGAAATTTCAGGTAGGTGTACACAATTCTAGTCAACAATTTCATCAAGCTAACCTAAAATTTTTGACAAGACATATGTGTGTGAGGTACATGTAGTAAGCTAACCAGAAATCGGCAATTTACATGTATACATATGAGGAATACATGTATTGTATTTCCTGTCAGATTCAGCTTTAAGTTTGGTAATTTTTTGCCAGAGTTAACAGTTAGATAAATTCTTGTAATGTTGATAAGGCATAGGTATTCACGTCAAAATTTATATCACTCCACTTTTATTCATTTCAAATGTATTTGTATATGTTAAGAAACACAAAAGGTTGGTTTCTGTTCACCTGTCATTTTGAACAAAACTCGGTATTTTTTTACTTCGAATGTATCATCTGTTGAACTATGTAATTGACATTGGAAAAATACCCGATCAGTAATATTGTGAATGACCAAGTCATATTTTCTAGTCGTCGATTCAGCATCAAGCCTAAAGTTTGTCCCTTTAATTTTAGGGTTTTTATGATGTCCAATAAAGTAGGTTATCATGTTTAGCTTTATTATTCTGATCAGCTCCCCGTGTACCTTTAGTAGATATTCTCGTACAATTTAAACGAATAATAGCAACTGTTTGCGAGAACACTTTCTCTATAGCCTTTACTCCTTCGAAATATATAGGGAAAATAGGTGTGGCAATATGTTATTCATTAGTCATTTTAGTTGACCATTGCTATTCTTGTCTTGGATGTTTCAACTTGATTAAACAGTTTTAAAAAATCCATGGTAAAATATGATTATTTACCTACAAAACATTTTTTGAATATAATGATTATTAAAATCAAATAATGCGATTTTTATCCAATGTTAAGTTTAAAAATACCAGATTATTATTATGAAATTTAATGTAATTTTTATATTTCTTGACGAGATCTTTGAAGTGAGGGGGTTAAAGCTAACTTTTTTTAACCACCACCATATTCGAGATTACTAGATTCAACCAATCAACAAGTAACCATTCTCAGACTATTCAGTTTTTTTTTAACATCTATTGAAGCTTTAGACTATTACTGTTCCTCATTTTTTACTGCAAAATAAGGAATATTCAATATGAGGGGCCTCGGTGGCCGAGTGGTCTAGGTAGTTCGTCATGACTACTACTGATCACTAGCCTGTCAACGCTGGGGTTGTGAGTTCGAATCTCACCTGTAGCGGGGTGTGTTCGACTCCGATCTTAATTGACAAGGATTGCCAATTTTCCTACCGAAGGTCGGTGGTTCTCTCCGGGTACTCCGGCTTCCTCCACCAATAAAAACTGGCCGCCGCGAAATGGCCAAAATGTGCTGAAAACGGCGTTAAACCCCAACTAAACAAACAAACAATCAATATGATATTGAATAAAACTCATATCATAAAAGTACGTCATTTAGATTGAAATTATTTACCTGTAGAGTCTGTAATAAGAAAGACAGCTGACATACAGAATAACATTCTGAGGTAGACAACACAGGAGATTCAAGCTTTTTATACCCGCACATTCGAATGAAAATTCGGGTATATTGTCGTTGCAGTCGTCCGTTTGTCCGTCTGTCCGTCCGTCACACTTTCTTGTGACGCAAACTCCGACTTCACTTTTAAATTTTTACCAATTTGTTTGTGCCATATTGGTGCTTACTAACTGTAGAAGCGCAATAAGGCTTTGGAATTCCAAAAAGGGGGCCTGGGAGGGACCAAAAAGGGCATAATAGACAAACAGCCTTGTGACGCGAACTCCTATTTATTCCCGCACTTCGAAAAAGTTCGGGGATATTGTTATCGCCCCGTCCGTCTGTCCGTCTGTCTGTCTGTCCGTCGGTCTGTCCGTCGGTCACACTTTCTTGTGACCTAAACTCCTCGTTCATTTTTAACTTCATGCATTTAATTTCTATACAGTATTGTCACATACTGTATGTAGATGCGCAATAACGTTTTAGAGTTTAGATTTTCAAAAATTGGGGTCCACAGAGGTTGATTTTCAGAAATTGTGAATTTAAGCTTGTTACCATAATTTCCTCTTTCGTTTTTGACTTCATGCATTTGGTTAATAAACAGTATTGTCACATGCTGTATATAGATGCGCAATAATTGGGGCCCACTGGTGTCAAATTTCGAAAATTAACAATTGAAGCTTGTGACCTGAACTCCTCTTTCATTTTTGACTTCATGCATTTAATTTCTATCAAGTAATAAATATCATGTACTATATCTAAATGCGCAATATGGTTTTAGAATTTTGATTTTCCAAAATTGGGGCCCACAGGGGTCGCATTTGGAAAATGTGGAATTTAATAGCTTGTAACCTAAACTCCTCTTTCATTTTTCATTGTACGTATTTACTTTATATAAAAAATTGTCGCATACTGTATTTAGTTGCGCAATAATGTTTTATAATTGTGATTTTCAGAAATATGGGCCCACAGAGGTCGAATTTCTTAAATTGACAATTCAAGTTTGTGACCTAAAATCCTCGTTCATTTTTTTCATTTTTTATTTAATGCATTTTATTTCTTACAGCATTATCACATACTATATGTAGATGTGCAATAAGGTATTAGAATTTTGATTCTCATAACTTGGAATGTTGAATTTTGAAAATTGGGAACCTAAACTCCTCCTTCATATTTCATTTTAAGTTTTTAATTTCTTTACGATTTTGTCACAAACTGTATATAGATGGTCAATACGGTTTTAGAATTTTAATTTCCAAAATCGGGGCCTTACGGGGTCAAATTTCAAACATTGGGATTATAAGTGGGTAACTGAAATTTTTCTTTCATTTTTCATTTTATACATTTTATTTCTATACAGTATTGTCATACACTGTATGCACATGTGCAATAAAGTTTTAGAATTTTAATTTTTTTTAAATGTGGGTCTGTATTCAAAGGTATAATTGTGAATAGGGTGTACAGGGATACAAAATGTGGGGAGTGCGGGGATAGCTGTCGTTTCCGACTGCCTCAGTCTAGTTTCAATATAAATACATATACAAAAATATTATTGGAAACAGAACATGGTGCGCATTTAAGTCGGTCATCGTTTCTTTTATAGAAATATGTTGTAATTTATTCGTATATTTTCCCTAAAAAATATTGTATTTTAACGTGTTTCTCATCAATATCTACATATTAAATAGATAAACACGATCGGTTTATTTATAAATATTTTTTATTTATTGACTGAAAAAGTCTCTATTTACTGAAACATCTTACCAATTTCCTTATTTACCTTATTTGGAATCAAAGGAAACGAAATGTGTTGTGTCCATATATATAAATGTACTGTTGACCTGTCAAAACTGCTAACCCTTTCGCCCTTAAATATCCTGTCATATGAACGGAACTTTAACACAATAGTTATTCAAATAATTAATTCGGTTTTTTTTATTTCCTTAATCCTTCAATATTTCCTCGTTTTGTTCGATTTTTGTTGTATATATTTTTATCAATTCAAAATAATAAGTAAACAAACCACACACACTATGTAATGTTATGTGATTTTTCTTATTCTATTAGTACGAAAATATGTGTACCGTGTGAAAGGAACGATCATGAAGCTAACATATTTATGAGACTCTGTTGATCTGACAGTGCTGTGCAATGTCCTTTAACACTTAGTTTACATCTTAATCTGATCTTAGTCTCTTAGACACATATGGTGCATTATATATTCAAATAGAATATCAAAATCTTGAAATTTAAATGAAAAACGTCAACGACAAATAACTTTGTCGTGCATTGACACTATATTTGAGTAATTTTAATACATGTAGGTGTAACAATATAGTTCCTTTGGTTTTGATTGCATTAAGCTTTACAGCCTTACTAATCCACAGTTGTCGAGTGAACACTTTATAGTTATTATCTGTATTCGTACTAATCATCGTTGTTGTTAAATACTTCATATTATGTCATGTTATGTGAATTTTCTTATTCTATTAGTATGAAAATATGTGTAGCGTGTGAAAGGAACGATGATGAAGCTAATATATTTATGGAACTCTGTTGTTCTGACATTGTGTGCAATGTGTATTAACACTTAAAAATGCACATCGTAATCTGATCGAAATCTCTTAGATATTTATATGTTGAATTATATATTCAAATAGAATATCAAAATCTTGAATTTAAATGAAAAACGTCAACAATCAATAAATATGTCGTGCATGATCACTGTATTTGAGTAATTGTAATACATGTAGCTGTAAACATATAGTTCATTTGATGAATTGTTACCTAAGTCCACCAGGTTTGGATTGCGTTAAGCTTTACACGCTTACTGATCACTTTTGTCGAGTGAACATATTATAGTTATTATCTGTATTTGTTGTTGTTGAATACTTTATTTTTGACGGGGTTTTATAAACCGTTACAGTGTGTTATCTATGACATTATTGGTGCTTTACCAATGCCCCTAAAAAATTAAAAAATCCTTCAAAAGCTTTTTTAAATGTTATCCCATATTCTGTCAATGTTGATTTATAATCGTCATAAAATACATAATTATATAACTTCTCTCAAATATATTTCAAATCATGCTGTGTACATTTCCAAGATCTTGACACTTCATCTTAATACTTTCTACATCATTGGCCCTTTTAATGAATGCATTTTAAATATATAAACGTTGTTGACAGATCCAAATATTAGCTATTTTAACGGAAATTTGTTTACGAAAAGGTTATCAATTAGACATGCCGGCCGGAAATCCAAATTCACACACTATAGGAAGATGAATGAAGTAAAGAAATAGATTTATACAAGTACTTTTATTCAATTTTAATGCTAATTAAAATTTCACCAGTATAACCTGTTTTAGTTTCAATTTTCGATACTGTTGGCAAATAGTTTTTAAATAAAAATATGATTAACGCAATTGACCGACAAACTTTGTACAAAAAACTTGTTGACATTTCTTGAATAATTAAAAGTACGATTACAAGAGGACAAATATACATATAAACATACAAAGAAAATAAAATGCAATCCATTAGACAGACAAACCAGGGAAGACACATGAACAACCACACTAACAGATGACATGAATTTATCCGTGATAAGTTAAGTAGCACGTCATCAATGTAACTTAAAGTGAAATTAAATGATTGGAATAGTTTCTTTTTGTTTTCACGTAGTAGCCCTTGAATGAAGTCCACTTCATATGATTACATAAACAGACCGGCAAGGAGAGGAGCACAGTTGGTTCCCATTGGAATGCCGATTGTTTGTTGAAAAATTCGACCATCCAATTTAGCAATTTTATTGTCTGAGAAAATCTAACTTGTTTGTAATTTCATCTTCAGAATATTTTTTTGTCAAAATCAGAGTGGTTCATCAGGAAATTAGCCTTTTCTCTATCTAAAATACAAATTTATACATGTATATGCCAATCTTCTTGAAAAAAATTGATGAACTAGTTTCAATCGATATAAAACTGAGAATGTGCTATGGTAGTGTAGAGTGCAGAGAAGTCGAATGTTTTATTATGCTGTTGCATGTAACCAAAGATTTTGATATTGTAGCCCATTTTTGTTTTTTAAATCCACATCTGATTGACACCACTGGTGGAATATGATGTTTCAGTAATTCTGAGGGCCCTCTTTAATAAATGTCAATATGAATGTTAAGAGGCAATGCCAGTAAAAACCAGGCAGAAATGGGGAAAATTTTTCATCGAAGATTTTCAAATAAATTGTGTTTTGCATTCCTTTCACTTTGTTTTGAAAGAATATGACACTATAAACCTTTACTTTTACTTTATTTTTCTCATAGACACAATAAATGGATTGTCATTTTTATAACCATTTTGGTTGCTTATATAGGGAATTATATTGTTTCAATACTCAACCAAAACAGAGAGTTGGGCATGAAATCACATGTAATGTAAAAGTCCACAATAAAAATATAAAAAAAACAACAATAAAATCATTGGTATCTGTTTACATTATTTTGCAAACAGTTGTGGAATGTTCAAGGAAATGATGGTTTTGTTGTACGTTTTGGTTTTCGGACAAACTAATTTGCTCTTCTTGTTGAAGGCACAAATATTTTTAGAAGCTACAACGTATTGTTTACATGCATACTTATGCATGTTTATCCTTTTATACACATTTTTGACAGACTTTTATATGTAAATACCATGGTAGGATATTTTCAAATGCCTTTTTGCTCAATGGGACACCTTGTTTCTTCGCCGGAACAATGCAACCAAGATCATTATGATTTGCTAGTGTTAGTACAGTCTCATTTATATAAACACAAAATAACAGAAGACATAGAATCTGATGTAAGATTGATCGCCATTAGGGCAGGAATTTTAAATTTTCAATTGTCATATCTTACTGTAATCACCACAAGTCTGTTCTTGGAATTGGTTGGCCACCCAGAGAGAAATCAAAATGCCACTATCCAAGTCACAAAGGAAAGGGAAACCAGAAAGGCATGTCAATATAACACTGTCGGCAAAGATTAATCAGTTGAGAACTGCAGTTCCAGTAGGAACAGGTAAATACTTTTCATGAAATTATAATAGATTTTTTTATGTAAAAAAACATGACCAGAATGGATATTATTTTCTATACCGGTAGGCATGTAGTTCCTGTCGTTTGCAGAATTTGATTCCGATTTTTTGTGAAAATCTTGAACAATTTTTTTAATTTGTTTTCCAAATATTACAGTCTTATTTAACCTGTGAAAAATCTTGATTGGCAAGAACTACTAGCTGACCACCTTGGTCATAGTTTTGAGGTAAAGCTTATTCATTTAAAAATTAATGTACATCAGTATGATCCTATACTGTCAATTCCCAAAATATTATTTTATTAATTTCTGTCTGACCAGGGTCACTTATAATTTGGTCATAAGATAATTTAGAATAAAGAATATCTAGACTCTTTTGTTTTTTAATATAAATTAATTGTGCCATTTATATAAGCTCACATAAATCTCATCAACTGAGACCTTTTGTATAATGGCATTTAAGAGACAATTGTGTTTATTTGCTAATTTGTTAATTCTCAAGTAAATTTGACCAAACTGAATTTCTTTCGAGATCTTGTGTCATTTACATGTATCACTTTAAAATTTGTAAGTTTTGTCTTTTTAAAAGTAAGTCGAATGTTGTAAAATATTTGAAAGATAAAAAAAGATTCATACATGTATGTCATACAGATTTAAAAAAAAAATATTTCCTCCATGTTCCTTGCATTGGAAAATAAATATTCTACATCATTTATGTGTTTACCATTATACTTTGAGTTGCAGTTTATACAAGTACATAACTGTAATGTTCAGAACTTAAAAAAGAATGATAAATAAAAAAATTAATTTATGTAACATACAAAATTTAAAATTTATCTTAAAATTTAACAAATCATGATGATTTTAAAATAAGCTTATATGAATATGTCAGACATGAAGGAAGAGATATTTAGAACGCGTGAAGTCTGAGATTAAAGAGGACACAGGTCTGATTTTGTATTAGTTAAATTTAATCTTACATGTATTTATTTGTTTATAGTGGATTGGGAAACTTATATTTATCCCCATCCATGTGTGGGTTGCAAGAGTGATCCTTGTAGTAGCATTTGGCTACTCCCTTTTTTTTATCTACATTTTAACATGCTTGGGTGGAAATATTGTATTGCATTTCAGTGTAGATTTGTGATCATTAATACTATCTACCTAATCAAGCTTTGTACCTTTTTTTCAGATAATTGAAGTTCTGGCTTGAAAGTTACAGAAACAGAAGAGAGAAAAACACTTTATGAACATTTTAATGTCAATTATATATAATGGTTGTGTGATAAATATAGAACAAACTAAGGGGTGGATGCAGGATTTTTTAAAAGGGGGGTGGGGGGCATAAAATTAAAAATTGAAAAATCTAAAGGCCAGCGGAGCAAGGCGAAATTTTTTTTTTTTGATGATTTAATGCCAAAAAAATCATGTATATGGATAAAAACATCTTTTTGGCTATCAAAGGGGGAGGGGGCGGCGGCGGTGTACAACCTCTACGCCCTCTGGATTCGCCACTCTTAATGTCAATTGACATCTTACATGTATCTCAAAAAAGCCAATATGTAATTTTATTATTTTGAATTTTTCCTCAGTTATTTTGACAATTTCCAGTGTTCTATATGTTCATATTAATTTTTGCACAAATATTTATAAATAATATAAATTCTTGTTTTCTAAATATACACAAAATGGTTTAGTTTTATTCCATTTTTTGGTTGATGCATATATCAAATCAAGTCAAGCTCTTATGATTAAATACCTAACTTGATTTTGTTTTTTGGTTTTTGTCTCGCCTGCGACGAATAGTCGCGGAGGCGAGATATATGTACTACATTCTGGCGGCAGTGTAAAATTTTTTAAACTTTAATAACTTTGCACATGTAATACATAAAATAAAGATTTATGGTCCACAAGGTAGCTTATCCTGTAAGGTTTGCCGCAGTATACATGTCTTGTGACCCTGACCTCATTTAGATGGTTCACTGACTTCATAAACATGAATTTAAAATCTGCGTCCAAGTTTTGTGGTTAAATCAATTTCTCAGCAACTGTAATACCTAGGCTAACCATATTTGGTCTGGTCTATAGATATATCTTGGTGGGCACATGTCAGTCTGACACCTGTCTTTTGACCTTGACCTCAATTTCATGCTTGAGTGACCTGCATCACATTTTCCTGGTTAAGTACATTACTCAGAAACTAGAATACCTAGACCCACCATATTTGGTCAAAAGATAGTTCTTGGCGGGTAAATGTCAGTCTGACATCTGGCTGGGGCCTTGACCTCAATTTCATGCTTGAGTGACTTTGTCACATTTTCGAGATTAGGTCCATTTCTCAGCAACGTTAATACCTAGACCCACCATATTTTGTCAATAGATGGTTCTTAGTGGATACATGTCGGTATGACACCTGCCTTTTAACCTTGACTTCAATTTATTTTGACGTATTTTCCTTTGACTTGCAAAATGTCGGGTATCAGATAATAATTATACTATGTTCATGTGCATACTCAGGCGAGAACTGTAGTGTGTCCACTCTTGTTTATTATCATTTTGCCTCTGACCTGATAAATAAGGGGAAGGTTGTTGACACACAAAAAACTTGAACATGTCACATTTTTTTAGGCTACATAGCTGTCTAATTTTTTTTTCACTTTTTTATTTGTCATATTATCTGGTAAGCCTAAACCTATGAAACGGAACTTCAAACAGTGGTAGCCCACCATATGAAAATGAGCATGAAGAAAAATTTACCCAATCTGACACTAAGGGAGATAATTAAACTTTTTATTTTGAAGCAGAAAAAAAGGAGGTATTTCTTAGTGAGGTCCCTCATAGTTCTTGTTTATTCAGTTCCTGAATAACAAGAATTTTTTTTTAAATCCAACATTTTAACACATGACAGATTGAGAAGAATCTACTTGGCTTAAAGATGTTATTTGCTTCAATGTTCAGAGGTTAAACTTAATCTGTTGTATATACTAACAAGAGTGAACACACTAAATATCTCTCCTGAGTACGCACATGGACACAGAATAGATTATCTGATGCCCGACATTGCAAGTCAAAGGAAAATAAAAAGAAATAGTCAGGCAACAATTGTCTGAAAAATCTCATGCATACCATTCAAGCCTACAACTGTGTCCAAGGTCAGCAGACCGGTCTCATACAGGTATGGATCTACCAAAAACTATCTATAGACCAAAAATGGTGGGTATACATACATTTATAACATTTGTTGAGAAATGGACTTATTAGTAAAAATGGGATGAAAGTCACTAAAACCTAAAATTGTAGTCAAGGTAAGGTGTCAGGAAGTTTCCAAGAAGTTATTACAGACCATATACAGTGGATATAGGCCTTATAGCTACAAATAAATTGACTTTATCATAAAAATGTGTGAAGAGGACAAATATTCCTAAGGAGCAAACCAAAAATCACAATCCATTAGTAGACAAACCTGGGAAGACATGCACAACCACAAGCACTGAAAACTAAGACAATGAACAGCACAAACTCCTATAAAAAACCAGGAGTGAACTCAGGGGCTCCGGAGGGGTAAGCAGTTCCTGTTCCATATACGGCAGCCGTCGTGAAGTTCACCAAAGTAAATCCGGTGGTAGTCACAAATTGGTGGAGCTACATGAAATGTAACGACAGTGGGAACAGGTCCAACATCATCTTAGATACTTGAACATTGTAACGGGCAATCAATTCGTGATGATGACTGTAAAATTTGCTAAGTAATGACTTATCCCTGATAAAACCCTATTAAACTCTGTGAAATTCAGTCATAGGTTTCAGACAGCCGTGTACCCTCCAAGGACTATCTATAGACCAAATATGGTGTGCTAAGGTATTACAGTTGCTAAGAAATTGATTTAACCACGAAAATGCGACGTAGGTCATTCGACCATGAAATTGAGGTCAAGTATGAAAGGGCAGGTGTCAGACTTGACATTTACCAATCAAGAACTATCTACTGACAAATATGGTGAGTCGAGGTATTATAGATGCTGAGAAATAGACTTAACCACGAAAATGTGACAAAGGCACCCAGGCATGAAATTGATGTCAAGGTGCCAAGCCAGCTGTCAGACTGGAATGTATCCGCTAAGAACTATCTATAGACCAAATATGGTTGGCCTGGGTATTACAGTTCCTGAGATATGGATTTAACCAAAAAACTTGGGATGCAGATTTTACTTTTATGTTTATGAAGTCAGTGAACCGTGAAAACGAGATCAGGGTCACAAGACAAGTATACTGCATCAAATGTTATACGACTACAAATCTTTATTGTAGGTATTATTTATCCCCAAAAAAATGCAATCTCACCCCCACCCCCAAAAAACCCATCATTATTTATGATAAATTATATTTTTCAAGTATATACTTTGAAACAGTTGATTTCCAACATATCTTGTAATCTATATAAATGTCATCATCCAAATATAGAAATGAGAGCAATTTTCCAGTTTTCAGCAATTTTATCTAAAAAAAAACTGTGATTTTCCCACAAAAATAACCATATTACATATGTTTTTTAACTTTATTTTTTAAAACCACTTATTTTCAACATATTTGGTAATCTAGTAATGGTGTCATCGAATACAAATTGCAGCTAAAACTATTTTCCAGTTTTCAGTGATTTTTCAATAAAAATGAAATTTTCCTCCAAAAAATCAATCATAATTTATGAAAAAATATATATTTCAATAAAATAATTTGAAACAGTTTATTCCCAACATATCTTGTAATCTAGTTTATATGTCAGCATCCAAATAGTCAAAATAGGGCAATTTTCCAGTTTCCAGCAATTTTCTTTCAAAAACCAAGATTTTAACCCAAAATTACCACTCTTTTACATGCGCAGTCTTGATAGACTTTCAGAATTCATTTTTAATTGTTTATCTATGCCAAATACAGGTGAAAAAACATTCTGTTGCAAATTTTGCAGTCTTTTTCATAGATTTACTAGATTGTTTGTAAAAACAGTGTTTATTCATTATTGTTGCCATTTTCACAATTATTTGACTTTATGTGCTTAGTTTACAGATAGATGGGTAGAGATACCAGCAATTTTATTTTTGTTACTTGAAGTTTCAATATTGGTCTAAACTTCCATTTAGATAGATTGGTCCAAACTGTTGTTCTCTGTTTGCTATGGATAATTGAAAATTACTGAAAAACACGTTTTTCCCCTATCATTTCATTGAAAATCCACCTATTGAGCTCATATATCGAATTTCATCATTAAAAAGGCGGTAATGATAAAAAATTACATAAAAACTATATTTTCTCAGTCAGTATGCCAGTCTGGGCTGGAAAAAAATAAATTGCACAAATTTTATTTTTTTTCATTGAACACCTCTGCCTGGTGCTTACTGGCATTGCCTCTTAAACATCTTTGAAAGAGGGTTGTAAAGCAATTAGCTGACATAGCAATATACTTACGTTTATTAAAATGATTCTTATGCAGTTTAGGAATCCAATAAAAAGCAGGAAGGTCCATTTCTGCACCGTTTATTGAAATGGCAAAGGAATGAAGAACGGTCTTGTGGGTTATCAAAGACTTCTTGCTTAGTGAGTGTAGTATAGGTTACCCGTAGTCTTATCTATTCCCATATCGTTTCAAAGACACTCAAAATAATAGTTTTTGCAGACATAATTTGGGGCTTTGTCTTCTGGGAAAATTACATATTTGTCATAGAGGCGAGTTAATTTTCAACAACCGTATGGTCTTTTAAGATGAATGTAGCTTAAGTGCTCAAAGACCATTGGAGGTTTTTAATTCAAACCCATATCATTGACCTACACAACCCTGAAAGTGTACCAGTAGGTTCCTGTTCCTTTGAAGTCCATTTTCAGCAGAATTCATCAGTAATTTAAAATTATATAATTTCAATTAATTGGTTGAGGTTCTCGGTTTTTGGGACCATTAGCAGGAATTTTAAATTTTCAATTGTCATATCTTACTGTAATCACCACAAGTCTGTTCTTGGAATTGGTTGGCCACCCAGAGAGAAATCAAAATGCCACTATCCAAGTCACAAAGGAAAGGGAAACCAGAAAGGCATGTCAATATAACACTGTCGGCAAAGATTAATCAGTTGAGAACTGCAGTTCCAGTAGGAACAGGTAAATACTTTTCATGAAATTATAATAGATTTTTTTATGTAAAAAAAACATGACCAGAATGGATATTATTTTCTATACCGGTAGGCATGTAGTTCCTGTCGTTTGCAGAATTTGATTCCGATTTTTTGTGAAAATCTTGAACAATTTTTTTAATTTGTTTTCCAAATATTACAGTCTTATTTAACCTGTGAAAAATCTTGATTGGCAAGAACTACTAGCTGACCACCTTGGTCATAGTTTTGAGGTAAAGCTTATTCATTTAAAAATTAATGTACATCAGTATGATCCTATACTGTCAATTCCCAAAATATTATTTTATTAATTTCTGTCTGACCAGGGTCACTTATAATTTGGTCATAAGATAATTTAGAATAAAGAATATCTAGACTCTTTTGTTTTTTAATATAAATTAATTGTGCCATTTATATAAGCTCACATAAATCTCATCAACTGAGACCTTTTGTATAATGGCATTTAAGAGACAATTGTGTTTATTTGCTAATTTGTTAATTCTCAAGTAAATTTGACCAAACTGAATTTCTTTCGAGATCTTGTGTCATTTACATGTATCACTTTAAAATTTGTAAGTTTTGTCTTTTTAAAAGTAAGTCGAATGTTGTAAAATATTTGAAAGATAAAAAAAGATTCATACATGTATGTCATACAGATTTAAAAAAAAAATATTTCCTCCATGTTCCTTGCATTGGAAAATAAATATTCTACATCATTTATGTGTTTACCATTATACTTTGAGTTGCAGTTTATACAAGTACATAACTGTAATGTTCAGAACTTAAAAAAGAATGATAAATAAAAAAATTAATTTATGTAACATACAAAATTTAAAATTTATCTTAAAATTTAACAAATCATGATGATTTTAAAATAAGCTTATATGAATATGTCAGACATGAAGGAAGAGATATTTAGAACGCGTGAAGTCTGAGATTAAAGAGGACACAGGTCTGATTTTGTATTAGTTAAATTTAATCTTACATGTATTTATTTGTTTATAGTGGATTGGGAAACTTATATTTATCCCCATCCATGTGTGGGTTGCAAGAGTGATCCTTGTAGTAGCATTTGGCTACTCCCTTTTTTTTATCTACATTTTAACATGCTTGGGTGGAAATATTGTATTGCATTTCAGTGTAGATTTGTGATCATTAATACTATCTACCTAATCAAGCTTTGTACCTTTTTTTCAGATAATTGAAGTTCTGGCTTGAAAGTTACAGAAACAGAAGAGAGAAAAACACTTTATGAACATTTTAATGTCAATTATATATAATGGTTGTGTGATAAATATAGAACAAACTAAGGGGTGGATGCAGGATTTTTTAAAAGGGGGGTGGGGGGCATAAAATTAAAAATTGAAAAATCTAAAGGCCAGCGGAGCAAGGCGAAATTTTTTTTTGATGATTTAATGCCAAAAAAATCATGTATATGGATAAAAACATCTTTTTGGCTATCAAAGGGGGAGGGGGCGGCGGCGGTGTACAACCTCTACGCCCTCTGGATTCGCCACTCTTAATGTCAATTGACATCTTACATGTATCTCAAAAAAGCCAATATGTAATTTTATTATTTTGAATTTTTCCTCAGTTATTTTGACAATTTCCAGTGTTCTATATGTTCATATTAATTTTTGCACAAATATTTATAAATAATATAAATTCTTGTTTTCTAAATATACACAAAATGGTTTAGTTTTATTCCATTTTTTGGTTGATGCATATATCAAATCAAGTCAAGCTCTTATGATTAAATACCTAACTTGATTTTGTTTTTTGGTTTTTGTCTCGCCTGCGACGAATAGTCGCGGAGGCGAGATATATGTACTACATTCTGGCGGCAGTGTAAAATGTTTTTAAACTTTAATAACTTTGCACATGTAATACATAAAATAAAGATTTATGGTCCACAAGGTAGCTTATCCTGTAAGGTTTGCCGCAGTATACATGTCTTGTGACCCTGACCTCATTTAGATGGTTCACTGACTTCATAAACATGAATTTAAAATCTGCGTCCAAGTTTTGTGGTTAAATCAATTTCTCAGCAACTGTAATACCTAGGCCAACCATATTTGGTCTGGTCTATAGATATATCTTGGTGGGCACATGTCAGTCTGACACCTGTCTTTTGACCTTGACCTCAATTTCATGCTTGAGTGACCTGCATCACATTTTCCTGGTTAAGTACATTACTCAGAAACTAGAATACCTAGACCCACCATATTTGGTCAAAAGATAGTTCTTGGCGGGTAAATGTCAGTCTGACATCTGGCTGGGGCCTTGACCTCAATTTCATGCTTGAGTGACTTTGTCACATTTTCGAGATTAGGTCCATTTCTCAGCAACGTTAATACCTAGACCCACCATATTTTGTCAATAGATGGTTCTTAGTGGATACATGTCGGTATGACACCTGCCTTTTAACCTTGACTTCAATTTATTTTGACGTATTTTCCTTTGACTTGCAAAATGTCGGGTATCAGATAATAATTATACTATGTTCATGTGCATACTCAGGCGAGAACTGTAGTGTGTCCACTCTTGTTTATTATCATTTTGCCTCTGACCTGATAAATAAGGGGAAGGTTGTTGACACACAAAAAACTTGAACATGTCACATTTTTTTAGGCTACATAGCTGTCTAATTTTTTTTTCACTTTTTTATTTGTCATATTATCTGGTAAGCCTAAACCTATGAAACGGAACTTCAAACAGTTGTAGCCCACCATATGAAAATGAGCATGAAGAAAAATTTACCCAATCTGACACTAAGGGAGATAATTAAACTTTTTATTTTGAAGCAGAAAAAAAGGAGGTATTTCTTAGTGAGGTCCCTCATAGTTCTTGTTTATTCAGTTCCTGAATAACAAGAATTTTTTTTTAAATCCAACATTTTAACACATGACAGATTGAGAAGAATCTACTTGGCTTAAAGATGTTATTTGCTTCAATGTTCAGAGGTTAAACTTAATCTGTTGTATATACTAACAAGAGTGAACACACTAAATATCTCTCCTGAGTACGCACATGGACACAGAATAGATTATCTGATGCCCGACATTGCAAGTCAAAGGAAAATAAAAAGAAATAGTCAGGCAACAATTGTCTGAAAAATCTCATGCATACCATTCAAGCCTACAACTGTGTCCAAGGTCAGCAGACCGGTCTCATACAGGTATGGATCTACCAAAAACTATCTATAGACCAAAAATGGTGGGTATACATACATTTATAACATTTGTTGAGAAATGGACTTATTAGTAAAAATGGGATGAAAGTCACTAAAACCTAAAATTGTAGTCAAGGTAAGGTGTCAGGAAGTTTCCAAGAAGTTATTACAGACCATATACAGTGGATATAGGCCTTATAGCTACAAATAAATTGACTTTATCATAAAAATGTGTGAAGAGGACAAATATTCCTAAGGAGCAAACCAAAAATCACAATCCATTAGTAGACAAACCTGGGAAGACATGCACAACCACAAGCACTGAAAACTAAGACAATGAACAGCACAAACTCCTATAAAAAACCAGGAGTGAACTCAGGGGCTCCGGAGGGGTAAGCAGTTCCTGTTCCATATACGGCAGCCGTCGTGAAGTTCACCAAAGTAAATCCGGTGGTAGTCACAAATTGGTGGAGCTACATGAAATGTAACGACAGTGGGAACAGGTCCAACATCATCTTAGATACTTGAACATTGTAACGGGCAATCAATTCGTGAAGATGACTGTAAAATTTGCTAAGTAATGACTTATCCCTGATAAAACCCTATTAAACTCTGTGAAATTCAGTCATAGGTTTCAGACAGCCGTGTACCCTCCAAGGACTATCTATAGTCCAAATATGGTGTGCTAAGGTATTACAGTTGCTAAGAAATTGATTTAACCACGAAAATGCGACGTAGGTCATTCGACCATGAAATTGAGGTCAAGTATGAAAGGGCAGGTGTCAGACTTGACATTTACCAATCAAGAACTATCTACTGACAAATATGGTGAGTCGAGGTATTATAGTTGCTGAGAAATAGACTTAACCACGAAAATGTGACAAAGGCACCCAGGCATGAAATTGATGTCAAGGTGCCAAGCCAGCTGTCAGACTGGAATGTATCCGCTAAGAACTATCTATAGACCAAATATGGTTGGCCTGGGTATTACAGTTCCTGAGATATGGATTTAACCAAAAAACTTGGGATGCAGATTTTACTTTTATGTTTATGAAGTCAGTGAACCGTGAAAACGAGATCAGGGTCACAAGACAAGTATACTGCATCAAATGTTATACGACTACAAATCTTTATTGTAGGTATTATTTATCCCCAAAAAAATGCAATCTCACCCCCACCCCCAAAAAACCCATCATTATTTATGATAAATTATATTTTTCAATTATATACTTTGAAACAGTTGATTTCCAACATATCTTGTAATCTATATAAATGTCATCATCCAAATATAGAAATGAGAGCAATTTTCCAGTTTTCAGCAATTTTATCTAAAAAAAAACTGTGATTTTCCCACAAAAATAACCATATTACATATGTTTTTTAACTTTATTTTTTAAAACCACTTATTTTCAACATATTTGGTAATCTAGTAATGGTGTCATCGAATACAAATTGCAGCTAAAACTATTTTCCAGTTTTCAGTGATTTTTCAATAAAAATGAAATTTTCCTCCAAAAAATCAATCATAATTTATGAAAAAATATATTTTTCAATAAAATAATTTGAAACAGTTTATTTCCAACATATCTTGTAATCTAGTTTATATGTCAGCATCCAAATAGTCAAAATAGGGCAATTTTCCAGTTTCCAGCAATTTTCTTTCAAAAACCAAGATTTTAACCCAAAATTACCACTCTTTTACATGCGCAGTCTTGATAGACTTTCAGAATTCATTTTTAATTGTTTATCTATGCCAAATACAGGTGAAAAAACATTCTGTTGCAAATTTTGCAGTCTTTTTCATAGATTTACTAGATTGTTTGTAAAAACAGTGTTTATTCATTATTGTTGCCATTTTCACAATTATTTGACTTTATGTGCTTAGTTTACAGATAGATGGGTAGAGATACCAGCAATTTTATTTTTGTTACTTGAAGTTTCAATATTGGTCTAAACTTCCATTTAGATAGATTGGTCCAAACTGTTGTTCTCTGTTTGCTATGGATAATTGAAAATTACTGAAAAACACGTTTTTCCCCTATCATTTCATTGAAAATCCACCTATTGAGCTCATATATCGAATTTCATCATTAAAAAGGCGGTAATGATAAAAAATTACATAAAAACTATATTTTCTCAGTCAGTATGCCAGTCTGGGCTGGAAAAAAATAAATTGCACAAATTTTATTTTTTTTCATTGAACACCTCTGCCTGGTGCTTACTGGCATTGCCTCTTAAACATCTTTGAAAGAGGGTTGTAAAGCAATTAGCTGACATAGCAATATACTTACGTTTATTAAAATGATTCTTATGCAGTTTAGGAATCCAATAAAAAGCAGGAAGGTCCATTTCTGCACCGTTTATTGAAATGGCAAAGGAATGAAGAACGGTCTTGTGGGTTATCAAAGACTTCTTGCTTAGTGAGTGTAGTATAGGTTACCCGTAGTCTTATCTATTCCCATATCGTTTCAAAGACACTCAAAATAATAGTTTTTGCAGACATAATTTGGGGCTTTGTCTTCTGGGAAAATTACATATTTGTCATAGAGGCGAGTTAATTTTCAACAACCGTATGGTCTTTTAAGATGAATGTAGCTTAAGTGCTCAAAGACCATTGGAGGTTTTTAATTCAAACCCATATCATTGACCTACACAACCCTGAAAGTGTACCTGTAGGTTCCTGTTCCTTTGAAGTCCATTTTCAGCAGAATTCATCAGTAATTTAAAATTATATAATTTCAATTAATTGGTTGAGGTTCTCGGTTTTTGGGACCATTAGCTAGTATATGTTTTATACCCGTGTTGAATTTGGCGGTCTAATTTTTCAACAAACAATCGGCATTCCAATGGGAAGCAACTGTTCTCCTCTCCTCGCCGATCTGTTTCTGTACTCATATGAAGAGGACTTCATTCAAGGGTTACTACGTGAAAACAAAAAAAAAAAAAACAAAAAAAAAAAAAAAAACAGCCCAATCCTTTTATTTCACTTTTCGTTATATAGAAGTCGTGTTCTTGAATAACGACAAAGTCCAAGACTTTCTACATGTAATCTACACCAGTGAGCTTGAAATTAAGGATACTACAGATACACAAAAGTCCGTTTCATATTTGGATTTGTTTCTTGAAATAGACAATGAGAGACATTTGAAGACAAAACTTTATTTAGTTTTTTTAGGAGTTCGTGTTGTTCACTGTTTTTTTTATGTTTCTGTTTGTTGTGCTTGTGGTTGTTCATTTGTCTTCCCGCGTTTGTCTGTGCAATGGATTACGTTTTTTTATTGCTCCTTAGGTATATTTGTCCTTTTGTTTTAGCATTTGATTATTAACTAGATTATGCTTTCCAGTGATAACATGAGCCGCAGGACTATAATTGAATAGAGCAGTCAGGGGATTGAGACTTCAGGTCATCGGAATTCATTCTTTTGATAATTGGAGACTTAATGTCTCTAAATATAATATTTCAAGTACGGATTGATCTAAATTTTAAAATATATATTTTAATATTGGACTGATAGCATAGAAGACTTTCATCATTAGTTATGTTTGAGACAGTCGTTTTAAGTTCAGTGACCATGACATCTTAATGGGGGTCCAATGTTAAATAGATTGGAATATGAAACATTAAGGATAAGGTGTAAGCATCATTGCAAAATCATGCGAAAAGCTTCAAAACTGTTAAAGACGACATTTCATGATTGTTGGAAGACTTTCAAAAACAGTCAAAGCAGCCCCGCAGCATATCCCTGCGCTAGTCTGGTGTTTTTGAAATCCATACAATCGAAACAAGCGATGTTGCTATAGTGATTCTAAGTATATATGGTTGCTAAGTAGAAATCAATAATAATAAAACGTATCACAAAATACCCAAATATATTTGATGTACTGTACGGTTTAAAGTAGTCTCTCAAAATATTTACTAAAATTGGAATCGCATATTTTTTAAATTCAACTGATCTAGATTAGTCTTAAAGCTAATATGATCCAAAAAATTTATAGTTGCTAAGTAAAATTCAAAAAATAGTCTTAGATACTTTCATGAAATTTACCATAATTGGAATCATATATTTTTTAAATCATACAATCCAAACTAGTGCTTTTGGTATAGTGATTGCAAATACACATGGTGCTAAGTAGAAATCACAAATAACCTAGTCTTTGAGTCTTTCAAGAAATTTACCAAGATTGAAATCACATATTTTTGAAATCCAAATGATCCGGATAAGTCTTAAAGCTAATATGGTCCAAAACATCTATAGTTGCTAAGTAAAATTCAAAAAAATAGTCTTAGATACTTTTAGGAAACCTACCGAAATTGGAATTACATATTTTTAATCTATACAATCAAACAAAGTGCTTTTGCTAAAATGATTCCGAATATATATGGTTGCTAAGTAGAAATCACAAATAATGTAGTCTTTGCGTCTTTCAGGAATTTACGAAAATTGAAAGCACATATTTTTGAAATCCAAATGATCCTAATAAGTCTTAAAGCTAATATAACAAAAAATATTTATGCTAAGTAAAATTCCAAAAATAATAGTCTTAGACACTTTCAGGAAGTTTTTATTTATATATTAGTTATAATCTGCTAGATGTTCTAGACCATTTATGAAAAACTAATCTGCTAACAGTGAAGTGTGTTTATAAATCTTTACTTTGTATAATAAAAGGATAACCCGTGACTTTATATATTTCGAAGAACATTGCACGAAATGCCGCCTGTTGGATTCCCAGTAGAAATGTAACACGTTTTAATCACTCACAGATGATCGATTTAACCATTGTGACTTTTTATCTCTGTAAATTTAGGTTTCTGTAATGCAGTGTGATTTGTTAATTGGTGAATTTATCGTTATTGTTTTTGTCTATGTGTGTGTGTTTTGTAGAAGCTACAAAGATTTCAATTCTCCAATATTTACGTACAAAAGAAATCTTTTGATAGTAGTATGATAGATTCTGCATATTTTATATGTAAGACAAAAGTTGTACAATATTTGTTTAACCTACGTTATCATTTTACCTTTAATAACAATCAATTTGTAACCACTTAACGATTTAAATCCCTCACCTGATAACCCAATATATATATAATTTAAATCTCTTTTTAAAGTATGGTAAATTGTCAATTTCCGGGTATGATCTACTGTTGTAAAATCAAAAATATCACAGTTACTTCCGGATACATGATCATTTTGTCAAAATCATTATTTATAATGCAGATTGTCGATAATTGTTAGATAGAAATTTTTATTCCGAATTATTTAACAGTATTATACATGGTGCCAATAAATTTAAAAACAAAGTTTTTTTTATTAGCTCAGTTTCGGATGACGTATTAACGATATGTCAACAATAATTGAGGAGTATAATCAGTGTATAAATGTATATAGCAGTCAACTGGCCTCAGCAGTGGTGAAATTTTTGCGAGAAGCTCATTTCTTTAAAAATATATACAGTAAATCGATGTTAAATTTTTGTAAGAATTCCCTGTTAGGTGTAAATGTTTGTGTTAACTTTAGATTCATATTTAGCTAATAAAATATATTTTTTTTCCAGTTCTCGATAGATAAAAATGTTAAATCCGATAATCCTCTAAGAATCTGGATTGGCAAGTTAGATTTTGTCTTGGGCTGGCTGTTTAATACGATATGTTTTACCATGCTGAAGGTATCATTGTACAATTGCGTAGGAGAGGTGTAACATCAAAACATTTAAATTATTTACACGTATCCTCCTTGTTTTAACTGCCTAAATATAGATACATTAAATATGATTTTTAAAACTTTCCAAGTCCTAGCGTCATGATTTCGATCAATGGTGGAAGAGAATGACGATCAATACAGGTGGAAGAGAATGACGTTTTCTTTCTCTTGATGTTTGTTTCTGAAAAACAGCAGCCACACATTTGATTAAATTTCGAAAATAGTGAGTTTTAAAGTGATAAATTTTAATAAATGTGACCAACACGCGTACATTTGAAAAAAAATGAATATGCTTGCTGCAAAAACTACTCTTTAAGTTTCAATTTATGTATTTTATTATTTAACATAGTTTTGTTGTCCAAAAAATTAAAATACCTCATTTTAAAATTAAAAAAAATAAAGTATGGATGTCTGGGATAATCCATTTCTCTGAATGCGTGGATCAAGCGGATAGCTAGCTCTCTTGAAACCAGAGGAAGACATTGAAATTGACACCAGAGGAATGTTGAAAACAAAACTTTACGACAAGGAAAGACTTTGACTTTCCAATCGTCAATATCCCATTTTTGAGTGGCGATATTCCAGAAGCGAAGGCGTATGGAGTATATATTTCACAACTCATACATTATTCTAGACCCTATGACATATACATTGACTTCCTGAACAGAGCCCGGCTCCTGACAGAAAAGTTGCTCAGACAGGGGTATGTTGCTCCTAAGTTGGAGTCATCCTTATTAAAGTTTTATGGACGTCATCATGACTTGGTTGACTGGAAAAACCCGTTTCCCAAAGGAAAATGGACCTGTTCCATTGATGTTACAATGTATCCCTTCCTCATACCGGATTTGACATGGGCACCAGAGACTGATTACTCTTCTGGATCACCCGAATCGAGCCCCGGTTGTTTGGTGGGGTCCATGTTGTTCATATGTTTTTAGTTTTTAATAGTAATACACGTATTGTTTTGGTCTTGTCCTCGTTATTCTCCGGAGTTTGTTAGTTGTTTCGCCGTTTCCCTTTTTCGAATGTCCCTTTGGTATTTCTTGACTTTACTTGCTTAAAGTTTATTTTTAACATTTGAAATTAAGCGTTTAAAACGGTAAACTCAAATATATTTACAAGCACTCCTTGTTGCAAATCTGTGTTGTGATACTGTATTGCCAGATTAATTATTGGATTGACAACAGAAAAATTGTCTAAAATCATATTTGGAAAGTATACAGTGGTATAGCCAAAATTACGGTTCAATGACCCCTAGTTTACTTAATTTATCAGGTAATACAATCATACATGAACTTACAAATTAAAACAAAAAAAAACAGAAGTAAAATTTTGAGCACTTTTTATTTATTTTAATAACGTTAATATATAACAACATTGAACACAGTGGTGATGGCAGTGTTAAAGGAAACACAATATGGATGTTATACAGACAAAAGAATGTAAAATTCCTAAATTAGTTTCATTGTAGATGTCAGTATTTTCATTGCTAAGAGAACAAATTGTTTTATAAAAAATATATGATAAAAAAATTAAAATTATTTGGTATTAACAATTTGAACATCAAAGACATTAACTGACTGTTGAGCTCATATAAATGTCTTTAAAAGCGTATATATCTAAAAGTATGTAAACAACAACAAATGCCACCTGACACACATATATAGACACTACATCTTAAACATTCTTAGACTTAAATTATTATTTGTACATGTATCATTCATACCAACGAGTACTTAATGAACAAAGGTTAGTTAATCAAGTTATACAGCCCTAGTTTTCACAATAAATAAGTCATCAAGGATCTTTGAAAAATGAATTCAAAATTGAAGAATATTGACTAGTACTAAATACAGCTGACATAATACAGTAAGTTAAGTAAATAAAGTGTAAGTTAAGGTGTTCACATATTCATTGGTTCCAACGTTAAACGTGTTCGCGTATGGCGGCCATTTTAATTGACAGTCTTTCTGAAAGTGGGCCATCTAAGGTCCATTGCAGCCAGAATAACCAAGTCTAGTTCCAGTTGTGTGAGTGGTTTCATACAAGTTTTTGCTAGTGGACTGCAAGTCCCCGAAGGAATTATCAGCCCAGTAGCAAGAATTTTTGTCTTGGCATGATTTATTACTTAAAGGCCTTTACATTTTCTGTTCAAAATTTGACAAAATTTACCAGAAATTTCTAAAGCTCTTCCTTTTGATACAGAGGTCACCCTCAGCTGAGTTTGGATTTCTGTTTGTTTTAATAGTTTTGATTTTTAATGGTTGTGCTTATTACTGCATCATTATATCTTTAACCAGATTTCCAACATTTTGATCTCGAGCACAGCTGATGAGTTGTCAGTCAACGAAATGACCATACAGTGCATTAATTTTGTGATACAGTGTATTAAAATTAATTTTCACATAGGATCGTATGTTAAAATAAGTTTTGCTGTGACTGCCAACTTGTTGAATGTCCAGGGCATCCGAAAATAGCCTGAAAGAGGACCACGTGAGGATCCTAGGACAATTACTGCCAGGTTCGGTTCCATTTCATAGAAGTTCAAAATTCATCCCCTTTCTTTCTATTGTTAACAAAAACATTAATGTCGGTTTGAATTCGTGGATAGCGGAAACAAATTTCTAAAACCCCTTCCTATGACCTTTCCACCAAAGTTTGGTCCCAGTTCGATCATTGATGTAAAAAGAAGAAAAGTAAACTGTTGAATTTTTCAGACGCTGGATGATGACGGACGCTAAGTAAATGCAATAGCTCACCCTTTGTCCAGTTTAGCAAAACGTTGGTAATAATGCATGTTAGAACTATCATTGCTTTGTTAACAATCCCTCCTCATTGGTTCTCTCCGGGTCAGCTGTTTTTCCTGAAACATTGAACGTAAATAATTTACATATTGAATTAATCATTGTATTCACTAATACATTTGTACTTAAATGCCTTCGTTTTTTTTCTGAAAAATTAATGTAATTTCCGTTTTCAATACACCAATCGTTTATATATTTAATATGATTAGATGTATTTTTGTTGATCTGGTACAACCTTTGTTTTAAATTTTGAATCATATTCAGTTTTTGTATAAATCTTATTGTTGTTCGTTATTTGAAATGACACTCTAAAAAACTTTTACTTTAGTAATTTATTACTTGGTTTTATTTAACCATGATTGTTTTTACTTATTTTCAAAAGGTTTTACTAAAGTAATTACTAAACCACTCTTATTAATTATTTTTCATATTTATAATACTTAAAATTTAATTCTTAATTACTTGTATCTTTTAATTACTTATTTATATTAATTATAACATGTTATCAGCACACATAGTATTTGCATGGGAAAACACTTAAATACTACTTTTGTCAACTTTAATGCATATGATGCACTGTTTTTATATGACCACAAATATTTGCGGAGGTTTTGTGATATCAGCCTGTCGTCGTGGTTCGTAGACCGTTATGTGTCCGCTCCATTTCCTTTGTTTTATCAATATTTTACCACAATGTTCCACAATAAAAAAATACATGTTGGGATTTATTTTGGAAAATCTGGCTCCTCCCGTTTTTGTGCGGGTCATTTAGGGTTTTTTTTTAAAATAATGTTTGTGTATATTTTTAGATTTTTGCCCAAGTTTTTTGAAATAGGACACAGCTTAATTATAGAAAAGCAAAATCATCGGTCGTATCATATAAACAAATTATGCATTACTGTAAATCATAATGTTAATTTTAATGTTGAATTTATTGTTTAACAATATATTTTAATATACTATGATCTTATCTATTTTTTGAAATATTAAATAGTTTTTTTGGACTTGGATACCCTCCCCCCTTTTTGTTTACATTTTGTTTCCCCCCTTTTTGTTTACATTTTGTTTGTTATTCAACTTGCAAATCTGTTTTTCTTTACAGGAATTATTGTTGGAAACTAGTACAACAACCGAACTTGAAGAGATTCCTGAATCCTTATAGATTTGGTGATATGGACAGTAAAAGTGCAGTCTAGAGAATTGCAAAATTGTACGCAATGTGAAGACATACATAACAAAAACCAGTCTAAAAAAAATGAGAAGGACTGATGATGCTATGGAGGTGATTTTAAAATGATCTGAAAAAATCTATACAGGTATGTTGGACAAAACAAAATATCCCTCATAAAGTAGCTCGTTAAACTGGCTAGTACATTAACCTAATTCTTGCTGAAATTAGAACTGGTCTTGTAAACTTATCAAATAATAAAATCTAAAGCCCAAGAAATATCTCTCTCTTCTGTACTTTGCTGATTTTGCTTTTACCCTTTGCTATTACTACCCAGTCGAAAAAACTGTTAGTAGACTTCCAGTCTCAGAGGGCATATATGTATCACCAGCATAGTTGCTTGTATGTCCATATTAGCCCAAAATTGATTCTTTTAATTTACTTGTTCATAAATGTTTAATTTTATAAGAAAACAAAGAATATCTCCCCTGCATTGCGCTGTCGTGTCACAGATCTTGACTTTATCCATTTGGACAATTTGGTATTTTGTTAGGTGGCTCTTCAACGTTGTGGAAATTTATTTTTGTTTTCTATATTTTAGGCCTTTGTAGCATCTGGTGAGTCTCAAATCTAATTCTTTGATACTAATTTTAACAACGAGATATGGCCCTTTGTAGTGTATGCAAATATGCGTTGTTATAAACAATGTAAAATGTTTTAGTTACTGCGAGTAATGATAGCAGTTGATCATGAATTACTCACCTTGTGATGATTGTTTCTCCTGTGTGGATCGTTTACGTAATGTGAAGACATAAATAACCAAAACCAGTATCAAACAAATGAAAATGACTGATGATGCTATGAAGGTGATTTTAAAATGATCTGAAAAAAAATGTTTATCAAAACTTAACTATTTAACTACACCTTCTCATTAACTGTATAATCGCTGCTGCGTAAGCGAATGATTACCATTGGTTAATTGATTTGCTACGATGCTCTTCTCTTCCACCACTGAATGAATTTGTATTTTACACATATACCCAACAGCTGTTGCTTTACAAATGACTAAGAGTACGATACGTATTCAGTATATCTAAGAAAATTACAGATGGCTTATCTAATAGAGTAAAAGTGTGAAAAAATAAAGTAACAAAAATTTGTAAAAAGAAGAAAAAGAAGACTCAAGACACGGCGAATTCTCGAGAACACTAAAAATGGCATACATGTATCTTTGAAAATTTACAAGGTTTATATAAGTACCCTATTTCCCAGACACTATTATCGTACAAATGAATGTATCACTGTTCTTATGAAGTATCTAATGGATGGTCAAAATTGAATCATATGGTCCTGTGATGCAACTAGCTGTCATATATTGATCTAACATGGTGTCTTAGTTTGAAGTCATATTTAACAAAAAGTATCACGAAATATTACATGCCATAGAATTTGCATATCTAAATGGGTTGCATTATTGGTATTCGACCTGCACCTATGGGGGCCCTAGCTAGTTTTTGTCAGTTACAACGAGCACATTCTCACCCTGCTATCTAAAATATGTACCTTTGACCAATTTTGCAGTTTTTGCAAGTGTTCATTTTGTTGGTGATCATATTGTATTGTTTAATATAGTGTGCTGTATACATCAGATTGTCAGGATAGATAAGGGGAAGTTTGGGTAATCATAAAACCGGTCCAAAGCAACCACCGTTCAGTTTCTGTACCAAGTCAGATTATTTTATGTGTTTTATACTCTTTTTTGTCATATGTCCTAAGTTTAGAACACTTTCGATTATCAAATACTCTAAAACTGTGTCACATGACAATCAATAGAAAATACTTTTATATCTAATAAGGATGTACTAACCAGATATTTGGACAAATCGCAAGATATACTTCCATTCTAGGACATACGCCCCTTCCCCAACCAGAGTCGTTCTCCCATTCAAAATGGGATATTGATTAAAATATATTGTTACCTTTAGACACATAAACATTCTCCGATCTATTCAAATAGTATTTAGATTCTCCAATGTAACAGACAATATCGTATTTCTTGTGACACAAAGATTTCTCTTTACAAGGTAAAGTAATGTTAAGGGAAGCATCAATATTACTTCCGTTTTCATTGTATGCTGTTATATCAAATCCTTCAAATGTTTCCTGTAAAGATAGTTTTAATACTACTATTATTCAAAATACATACGACTATACATTACTATTCAAATAAACAAAACTGAAAGATTCTTGGGACTTCTGAATGCCAATCCTTATAAAATTTCCTCTTAGATTTTCAATTTATGAAAATTTTATTCATTTAACTTCAATGAACATTGTGCATTTAAGTTTCTGTTTTCTAAAGTTAAAGGTTTTCGGAAAAAACAATTGAAAATCTTATTTAATTAAAGGCAAATAAAGAGAAAAAAAATCCAATAAAACCTACTGATTTAATTTTTTTATTATTCCTATTTAGAAGACTAGGATTTCAATGTACAACAACACTATATCCGTTTTCTAAGACTATAAACTGCAGTTGGGAAAAGTTTTGTGAATATTTATAAATACTAAATGAATCTTAGTGGGATCTATAAAATTATGCATTGTTTCACCTTGTTTTAAATATTAAAACTATAATACAGGCGCATGTAAAGACTGCACTAACATTTTTAAGTTGTTATTTTTACTTACATTTAAGTATTCGGCAGAACAATTAGGTAGTTGAAGAATTTTTCTAAAATGAATGTTGATGATAACAGTAGACTCTTTATTGCTATAAC
Source organism: Mytilisepta virgata (assembly GCA_028015205.1). NCBI lineage: Eukaryota > Metazoa > Mollusca > Bivalvia > Mytilida > Mytilidae > Mytilisepta > Mytilisepta virgata. The sequence goes on from CM051513.1 coordinate 27,297,597, forward strand.
TGACTTCCATGTTTGACTTTCTTGGGGAATCTTAAAGAGAGAACACAAGCAAATGTATCAGTATCTCACTTGAAATATATATTCATTACTGGTGTCGAACTGTATTAAACTGTTCCGTTTTTATGTTTTCTGCTTTACTTTCTTACTGTTTAATTTCTCTAGTACACTTATTTGTTCAGAAGTTTGACTTCATGAGTCTTCATGTTCTCCTTTCATATATGTATTGTTTTATATTCTAATAATGCTGTTCGTATTAATTGTAAATGGATTTATTGTTTTGTGAAATTTCGATTGACCTTTATGTTTGCTTGAAAATTTGTGAATTCCATGGCTAGATGATACCTTGATCAGGAAATGCGTGAAGTCTCTTGCAAGCAATTAAAGCAAACTCATTGGTCTCATTTACTCGATCTCTAAAACTCGCCTTTGTCCAACAGTAGTGAACAATAAATAACATCTTTCATACATTTATATCGGGGACAGCTTTCAAGTGTGACGTTTGTCTTTTCACGATGGGAACGCGTAAAAATACATAACAAAATATATCTCGATTTTAAGATCCAAGTTTCATATCTACACATAAAAGTCGCTATTTCGTCGGTAATTAACAAAAATTCCACATGGAACATAGCTGTCCCATGTCATTGACCATACCTTGAACGATTCTGTACCATATATTGTAAACTTTAAGCATGTATCCGTCTCGATGGACATTAAGATGTTGGAAAGCATCAAATCAATTATTTATATATACCTACATATAATTTTTGTTTCGTCCACTGCCAGTAGTTTCTTGCAGACATCAAATTCATAGCGACATTCGTATACTGAATTTAAATCTGAGAAGGTCACGTTGTTAATTTTTAGACTAAAACTATTTCCAGTGGATAAAATTTCCTCATACTTCAACGGATTTTTCCGTTTACCATTGTAACTTATTAAATCTCCATCCTTTCCTAGCGACCACTGCCTAGTAACGTCAAGATTAATTTTGTCGACATTTTCTACAGTACACGTTAAGGTTATAGACTTTCCTATTTGTACTAGGTCAGTTGATAAATCCCATGACACTGAAACGTATGACATATTTTGAGTAAATAAAGATTAAAACAAAATCATAATAATTACATTCTGTGACAACTCTGTTGATGTGAACATATCTCGTCTTAATATTTCTTTAAAAAAAGGCTAAATATGAACTATAAATACCCTTAATTTTTACAAAGCAGAACCGAATTCCAAAAGTCAAACCACATCCAGTAATTTTATAGATACATGTAAGTTTTTAAATTTATCTTTCAGAAGTATACACATAAAATGTGCTAACATTTATATCAGGTGCACATGAATATGTATAGTATTTTGTGTGCTGAATCAAGTTGTTCTTTTAATTGAAACCATTACACGCCTACGATTTTTTTAAGGTTTCCAATAAGGATTGTTTTTCATAACCGTTCTTCAAAGCAGTCTTTAGATTAAGCAACAAAATTTGAGAAGTGTTGCAGTATGGTTTGTTTCTCGGTCCAGACAGGTTCATTGTCCATGTTTTTACAGCCATTGACTTTAAAATAAGTCCTCTGTTAAAGGGTTTATTCTTTCAAAACCCAGTTTCAACTGGCATGACATTATGTTAACTGATACTGAAATATATACTGCTATAAGTTTAGTGGGAAATAAAATGAATATCTCCTTCGCGGGTACTTCAAGCCGGTTTGATATTTGACTTATTTTCTCAACATTGACGTCCAACGTGTTCAACACTTTTAGCTTGAGGAAAATTGTAACTTAACAAAAGTTGCATGTCTGTGCTTCATAACGTGTACCTAGAATGGGTATTGCTATTGGTCACAATTGGTCATTTGGTTACAGATAAGAATATTAAAATATAAATGTTATGAAGTACTCACCACCGGCCTTCACCTTTGAAAATTTTATCATCAGGCAAAAGGTAAAACAGATATAATTTCTCAAAATGACCATCTGAAACAATTCCAATGATTTTTATTCGGTAAATCTATATCTTCATATTGCTTAAAATATTTGAAAACCTAAATTTTGTGTTTTTTTCGGAAAAATATACTAAAATCTAAAAAAATATATCACGATTACATGTTAGTATTGTTAGTAATTATGTTTAGATTTGTTCTCGTAAAGATTATGAATAGAGACAATTTGTCAAACATTTTTTTTTATTATTTCAACGAAAGACACTAAAAACCACATTTAACAAAAATGAATTGGATTCAGAATGTTCATTATTTTGAAAAGATGCCTTGAACCTCAACATTAAGCAATATACATTCCAAATCATATTCAGATATGTCATGTATGTTGAGTATTTTATTTAGTTTACAAAACGCAGGCGGGGGATGGGTTTTCAAATTCAACGTTTTTAGCTTACGCTTTAAAGAATCGGTATATAAGACGTAACTGTCACTTCCCCGATATTCCGGAAATAGAGAATGCATGTTATTGATGTTTATACAATCCATGATGCATTGACTTGGTTCATGGATTTTCAAGGGATGTAACGATTTCTGTAGATCCTCATTTACAGTAAAGAATTGTAACTGTTTACAGAGTAATTATGTAAAAAAAAAATGTTGATGTACACTTTCTGAAGTGGATGAGGGTTTCCAAAAAAGCGTGCTCTTTATAAACTTGTGAAACATGTTGATAATTATGGATGACCCCTAAGAGAACATGTCTGGATGTTAAAAATCAGATATTGACCGAAAAAGTGAACAAACCGTATTGAAAAATTCTCCTAGATGAACTACTCTTTGTTATTAAGGATGAGCGTTTTTTTTTTTTTTTTTTTTTTTTTTTTTTTGGAAAGTATCAGATAATTTTAAAATTTCCGTTGTGTGCTTGTTTTTACAAAATAATGAACTCTAATTTTCCCATAAACATTTAATTCAATTGGTCAGGAAAAAATTGGGTTTTTTCATTTAAGGAAACAGGAAGAGAGATGTAGGAAATTTATATTTAAAAAGATCTTAAGAAACCTTCCCATCATTATAAACATTGAATGCTCTAAATGAATATATACTATATGATTGGAATCATTATATAACACCTGTTAGATTGTCAATGGGTACCTTGTACGCATTATGAACAAATCTGATAGTTTCAATTGTAAATATTTTTGTACACCGTTGTTAAAGACACGACAATGTCCTGATAGAGCTTGGTATAAATGAGTCATTGTAAACTCATCCTGATCGGGTGAAAAAAGTACCTTTGTAGTATTTGTTCTGTACGTCCTTGATCCCACGAAATCACCTTCTGTCTTTTGATTTAATGGAATTTTCTCTCTTACCTGTTAATCAATTATTCTCTGTCAATATACTATGATTAATACGATGATTAAGAACATGTGAAAAACTTCTGTATGCCGTATGATCAAGTTGTGAGTTCGAATCTCACCTGTGGCGGGGTTTGTTCGACTCCGATCTAAATTGACAAGGATTGCCAATTTTCCTACCGAAGATCGGTGGTTCTCTCCAGGTACTCCGGCTTCCTCCACCAATAAATACTGGCCACCGCGAAATAGCAAAACGTGCTGAAAACGGCGTAAAACCCCAATTAAACAAACAAACAAACAAACCGTATGATGTATGATTTAGCGAAACTATGCATTTTAACTTTATGCAGAGATGAAAAATATATATCTTTATCTCATTATACAAATTTAAATATTTCAATAAACTATTATTGAAGTAAGAAATACTTATATCAGGATTACTCCCATGAAAATTATGAAAAAGGAAGAAAAAAATACTAAAAACAAACAAAACAAACAAACAAACGAAACTATCCACAATGCCTCATTTAAAGAGTCCACCCCACCAACTGCATGGATTCCACCATGTAAGAACATGATTTCGTTTGGGTAAATCCCTGTTACTAACTATTGTTTCGCACTGATCATGGCCTGATATTGTAAGACGATAATTTCCGTACAATGCATAGTTGGAGATATTGTAACAGTGATTTGATTATAGCAGTGTATTTTTTTCAGGTGGAAAATTTCCACTGTCATAGATACACTAGATTTATAATTCCCTCTTTAAAATTCTCCCAAAAATATCAAACAATTTTTGCGATCAGGGTTCCTCTTCAACAAACCCTTTTCCGAATCAAAAGCTTTGTAACGGATATATCACACTACACATGGAATTATTAATCTAGTGTATCTCTGACAGTGGAAATTTTCCACCTGAAAAAAATACACTGCTATAATCAAATTACATACTAATGTAATTGTTATGATATAATGTATTCAATAAAAATATTTGTTGTTCTATTTTGTTATTATTTTTGCAATCATAAGCAATATTTAATCTCAGATGAAATTTATTCATACTGAAGCTATATAAATTCTAAATCAGTGCAGTTTAACTATGTATACTATCATGCCATGTCAGTGTTAAAAATAAAGTAAGGGTCATTTTAGTGTCGGTTGGGTACACATCAGACTGGTTTAATCCCACAACTGCTGAGTGTCTTGACCAGTTCAGACTATCTCAACTCCCTTTTGTTTCTTTTTTGTTTTTGTGTTCTTCTATGTTGTATGAGGGTTATTTGTATGTCATTGTTGACTCTTCCTGTTATCCTTTTAGTTGTTTTTTATCGTGAGATTTGTTGCTGTCTTTTGAAGCCGTGCACAAATCCTATATTCTCGATTTTGAGTCCCATGTTAGTGTAACGGGCTTCCCTTGATTAATACAGAAGTTATAGAACCGTAACAGGTTTATAACCACCCTCCATTAGCTGCGCTAATGGAGTACTCCTTTAGCTCAATTAGTAGAGCGGTGGACTACTGAACCAAAGGTTCCGGGTTCAATCCCCGGTTGGTGCGGTAGGTAATTTTGGGGGATAAATCATGCTCTATTGTTACATTGGCGCCAAACGTAAAAAACCAACGATTGTCAAAAAGGGCCAGTTGGCAAAAGGGTTGAAGTTGGATATCGTTATCGTAGGACGATGACTTTTGAGGTGGGGGAAATGTAACGGGCTTCCCTTGATTAATATGGAAGTTATAGAACCGTAACAGGTTTATAACCACCCTCCATTAGCTGCGCGGTAGGGCCGTGGACTACTGAACTAAAGGTTCCGGGTTCGATCCCCGGTTGGTGCGGTAGGTAATTTTGGGAGACAAATCATGCTCTACTGTTAAATTATATTGTCTCAATAAACCCATACCCGTTCATTTATAAATACTGCATTGAATTTGTAAAAAGAGATTCATTATAAGAACGAAGTCTTCAAAAACTTACTCTCAGTCTTTCAATTGTAATGGAGATGGAAAATGTTGTTTTTATTAAATATGTTTCTAGCCCTTGTTATTAGTAGAAATTTCACATGCATATTCAACCCTACCTTGTTAACAGTTTAATTATATTTTCTGAAGTCAGAATTGCTGTTAATCATCTTAATTTGATTAAGTTTTGCTCCCCATGTGTTCCGTGTAAACCGGAAGTTACCCTCATTTAGCCATTTTAATTACCCGTAATTCAGTTGTCAATTTCGACCAATGTGCTTATTTTTAGAGTAAACACATGATAAACAACTCTTAGGTTTCTCTAGCGTTACTCGTATTTAATTGGTAATTGTCAGTCAAGGACACTTTCTTTTGTTCTTTTTGGTATAAATACCCATGAAATTCTATACTTCGTTAGTTGCTGTTGGGCCCTTCTGCTTCAGACCACTTCCCAATTCTACAGAACACCAGCAAGGCATCCATCGTCATTTTCCAGCATGTTTATGAACCGTCCTAGTTGTTGACCTGACATCCAGTTTAAAGGTAAATGATTAGTTAATACGTTTCCCAAATTTACGGGACTTTCTCAAAGGTTATTTCTGTACCTTTTTTTTTCAAATAACACAACGCGAAATGGCAACTTATTTATATTTTTGAATACTGTGTATATTTTGTTTGTTCTCTAGTGTAGAATTTTTCCGATGGAATCTATTAGGCACTATGTCCATTTCTTTTAGTTCCATTGGTAGTTTTTTTTTACTGAGAACAGATTTTTGTGGGATATATATGTTTTTGGAATGTTGTTTTGTTGAGAATATATATATATATATATATAAATATTTTTGCAAACTTTACAATGATATTCTAAATAAATTATTGGTTATACAGATTCTCTTATTTGATTCAAGCCAAAGTTGGATTAAAACAATTACAGGCCAAATGTATCCTGAATAATTGAACTTACGGGCGAAGTGCTAACTGCTACACGTCCCAGGAGAAGGTAATCAAAAATCCCTCCTGTTACACAATATAAATTTGAATTTCAAATATTCCAAGCTCATTTTGATTGGTTATTTTTTAAGCACAGGTAAACTTTAAGGTTCAAGTACAAAGTAGTTTATTTATCGATATTTAGATAAGATTTCGAATATCAAAATATTGTAAAAAAATAAAATTTTATAATTCAAGCACAGTACTAAAACTTTTCTGGTTAAATCTTCATTTTTAAAAATGTTTATTTTCCAATATTTTTTATGAAAATAGTGATGTTTTTTCATCTGAACAAATTTTCACTTTAAAGTTCGTAGGGAAAATCTTATTATTTAAAATATTATTCAAATATAGGGTGTAAAATTTATAATATAAATTTATAATCACATAGATCATAGAATTCTATGACTTTGAATGATACCCAAAATATTCTTTATAGAGGAATATGAATTTTGAAAATTAGTATGTACATTTTTCTTTAAATCACCTGCATGTACCCCTGCACACATATTCATTGATAAAAATAGCAATGGGTCATTGAGTTTAACTAATAGGAACTATGTTTAGGTTGGTGACAAAAATAGATCAGGTACTGTCCCAGATTATGATCACACAATTTACTGAAACCTAATCAACAACAGAATTTACGGACACCAATACGAAGACATTAGCCCTTTAATTTATTTCAAACTAAATTTGGTAATTTGCGGTCAGTTTAATATTATACAATCAAAATTGCTAAAATGTCATTAATATCAAAATATTTATTTCTGAATTGTTTACGTTCTAGATTTTATCATTTTCACATATAGGTAAGGTCTTAAAACCTGATATACGGAAGACAAGAAAATATGCGTAGTCGTCCTGAAACAACCTCCGCCTGTCTCTAAACATTTTCTTGAATTGTGTATAGATTGTTCCTCTTTTCGCTTAACATTAAATTATTACATACTGACTTCAAACATGTCAAAGGACAGGTTGCCATAATGGTCAATTACGATCTCATCTAAAATTCGATTTTTTGGCTTATATATACAACTCTCCATATCGCATCCATTCACACGAGGGGTCCGCTACATAAGGCTAACTCATTCATCGTCCATATTAATAAGATCCATTAAGGTATGAAATTGGTTACCATTCAAATATCTTCATCCCAAGTATAGTATACTCTTGCCAGTATAATATAAATAAAATGTATAAAAGATGAAATAAAACGCATCAAAGAAAATCCGAAAATTGTCATTAAAAATATATATTTCGATAAAAATCTGCCAATGATGAAAATTGTATCAATGTTTGCAATTCATCTGACCGTTTGCATTAAATACTCGACTCGTTTGAACCCGATTATATCAGGATATTTGTATATCTACGACAGTGCAAGAATGTGTTCTCAATAATAAACATGTGGTCAAGACTCCGCTCATCCGGGACACCAATCCATATCTCAAATATTGAAGATGTGTTTTGACGACAAAACATTGTGTGCCCTCAACAACCTACGAGTACACTGTATAAACTGGATCACGGACGTTCAACCTACAGTTGGCGCATAGGGACGACTCTCTTGTTGAGGGTTGTCAGGTCATAACACGGAAAGCCTGACCGCCTACATGTATGTAACGGGTGACGTTTTTGGAGAATACTATGCTCACTGCAAGCTAAAGGGACCTCCTAGCTGTAGTTTTCTGAAAAGAATCGGCTAATGGGCGCTACGGAAGGTTAATCCAACCATCCGCCATTGACAGTAGCAATCAAAATTGGTTCTGCTTAGTGTCCCGACCTACTCCTATTTGAACTGTGTTTGATTAATTGTTATTTGTAGTGAGATTGTTTAAGAGGCAATGCCAGTAAGCACCAGGCAGAAGTGTTCAACGAAAAAAAATAAAATTTGTGCAATTTATTTTTTTCCAGCCCAGACTAACATACTGACTGAGAAAATATAGTTTTTATGTAATTTTTTATCATTACCACTTTTTTAATGATGAAATTCAATATATGGGCTCAATCGGTGGATTTTCAATGAAATGATAGGGGAAAAACATGTTTTTCAGTAATTTTCAATTATCCACAGCAAACACAGAACAACAGTTTGGACCCATCTATCTAAATTGAAGTTAAGATCAATATTGAAACTTCAAATAACAAAAATAAAATTGCTGGTATCTCTACCCGTCTATCTGTAAAATAAGCTGATAAAGTCAAATAATTGTAAAAATGGCAACAATAATGAATAAACACTGTTTTTACAAATAGTCTAGTAAATCTATGAAAAAGACTGCAAAATTTGCAACAGAATGTTTTTTCACCTGTATTTGGCATAGATAAACATATAAAATGAATTCTGAAAGTCTACCAAGACTGCGCATGTAAAAGGGTGGTAATTTTGGGTTAAAATCTTGGTTTTTGAAAGAAAATTGCTGAAAACTGGAAAATTGCCCTATTTTCACTATTTGGATGATGACATATAAACTAGATTACAAGATATGTTGGAAATAAACTGTTTCAAATTATTTTATTGAAAAATATAATTTTTCATAAATTATGATTGCTTTTTTTGAGGAAAATTTCTATTTTTATTGAAAAATCACTGAAAACTGGAAAATAGTTTTAGCTGCAATCTGTATTGGATGACACCATTACTAGATTACCAAATATGTTGAAAATAAGTGGTTTTAAAAAATAAAGTTAAAAAACATATGTAATATGGTTATTTTTGGGGGAAAATCATAGTTTTTTCAGATAAAATTACTGAAAACTGGAAAATTGCTCTCATTTCTATATTTGGATGATGACATTTATATAGATTACAAGATATGTTGGAAATCAACTGTTTCAAAGTATATGATTGAAAAATATAATTTATCATAAATAATGATGGCTTTTTGGGGAGGGGGGGGGGGGAGGTGAGATTGCATTTTTTTTGATAAATCACTGAAAAATGGAAAATATTTTTAATTGCAATTTGTATTTGTTTACACAGATACTAGATTACCAAACATGAATCTAATGCAAAACCCAATAAAATATTATACTTAAAAGACTCATAATTATGGGGTTCATCCCTTTTCATCACTTCAATCTCAGAAACATTTATTACTATCTCAGAAACCTTAAAACCTATATGAAGTCCGTTAATAATACTCAGGCAGAATAAAAAATAAATTAGGTTCACAATCCACCATCCACATTTTCAACCCCATTTATACCTTGCCTTTCAAAAGGATTGCACAACTATAACAAAACGAAACCCCCACTGATGCCAAAGACAGCATAACATATGTATTACTATCAGGCGGCATAAACCTTTTAAAAACTTTAATACTTTGCACAAATAATACCTACAATAAAGATTTTTAGTCCTCAGATACCTTATCGTATAACATTTGGTGCAGTATATACTTGTCTTGTGACCCTGATCTCGTTTTCACTGTTCACTGACTTAATAAACATAAATGTAAAATCTGCATCCCAAGTTTTTTGGTTAAATCCATATCTCAGCAACTGTAATACCCAGGCCAACCATATTTGGTCTATAGATAGTTCTTAGTGGATACATGCCAGTCTGACAGCTGGCTTGGGACCTTGACCTCACTTTCATGCCTTTGTCACATTTTCGTGGTTAAGTCTATTTCTCAGCAACTTTAATACCGTGACCCACTATATTTGTCAGTAGATAGTTCTTGATTGGTAAATGTCAAGTCTGACACCTACCTTTTCATACTTGACCTCAATTTCATGGTCGAATGACCTACGTCACATTTTCGGGGTTAAGTCCATTTCTTAGCAACTGTAATGCATAAGCACACCATATTTGGTCTGTAGATAGTCCTTGGTGGGTACATGGCTGTCTGAGACCTATGCATGAATTTCACAGGGTTTAATAGGGTTTTATCAGGGATAAGTTGATGTCATTACTTAGAAAATTTTAGTCATCATCACGAATTGATTGCCCGTTACAGTTTTCAAATATCTAAGATGATGTTGGACCTGTTCCCACTGTCGTTACATTTCATGTAGCTCCACCGATTTGTGACTATCACCGGATTTACTTTGTTGAACTTCACGACGGCTGCCGTATATGGAGCAGGAACTGCTTACCCATCCGGAGCCCCTGAGTTCACTCCTGGTTGTTATAGGAGTTCGTACTGTTCATTGTCTTAGTTTTCAGTGCTTGTGGTTGTTCATATGTCTTCCCAGGTTTGTCTACTAATGGATTGTGTTTTTTGGTTTGCCTCTTAGGTATATTTGTCCTCTTCACACATTTTTATGATAAAGTCAATTTCTTTGTAGCTATAAGGCCTATATCCACTGTATATGGTCTGTAATAACTTCTTGGCAACTTCCTGACACCTTACCTTGACTACAATCTTAGGCTTTAGTGACTTTCTTCCCGTTTTTACAAATAAGTCCGTTTCTCAACAAATGTTATAAATGTATGTAGACCCGACATTTTTGGTCTATAGATAGTTTTTGGTAGATCCATACCTGTATGAGACCGGTCTGCTGACCTTGGACACAGTTGTAGGCTTGAATGGTATGCGTGAGATTTTTCAGACAAATGTTGCCTGATATTTCTTTTTATTTTCCTTTGACTTGCAATGTCGGGCATCAGATAATCTATTCTGTGTCAATGTGCGTATCAGGAGAGATATTTAGTGTGTCCACTCTTGTTAGTATATACAACAGATTAACCTTCTTTAATTTATTATGCAGTTGCAAAATCACATTTTTTCAAACATCAACAACTACTTTTTAATTTTTTTTTCTGAACATTAAAGCAAATAACATCTTTAAGCCAAGTAATTCTTCTCAATCTGTCATGTATTAAAATGTTGGATTTAAAAAAAAAATTCTTATTATTCGAGAACTGAATAAACAAGAACTATGAGGGACCTCCCTAAGAAATACCTCCTTTTTTCTGCTTTAAGTTTAATTATCTCCCTTTAGTGTCAGATTGGGTAAATTTTTCTTCATACTCATTTTCATATGGTGGGCTACCACTGTTTGAAGTTCCATTTCATAGGTTTAGGCTTACAAGATAATATGACGATTAAAAAAGTGAAAAAAAAAAATCAGACAGATATGTAGCCTTAAAAATGTTACATGTTCAAGTTTTTTCCCCTTATTTATCACGTCAGAGGCGAAATGATAATAAACAAGAGTGGGCACACTACATGTCTCGTCTGAGTATGCACATGGCATAGTATAATTATTATCTGATACCCGACATTTTGCAAGTAAAAGGAAAATGCGTTAAAGTAAATTGATGTCAATGTCAAAAGGCAAGTGTCATACCGACATGTATCCACTAAGAACTATCTATTGACAAAATATGCTGGGTCTTGGTATTAACGTTGCTGAGAAATGGACCTAATCTCGAAAATGTGAAAAAGTCACTCAAGCATGAAATTGAGGTCAAGATCCCAAGCCAGATGTCAGAGTGACATGTACCCCCCGAGAACTATCTATTGACCAAATGTGATGGGTCTAGGTATTCTAGTTTCTGAGTAATGTACTTAACCACGAAAATGTGACGCAGGTCACTCAAGCATGAAATTGAGGTCAAGGTCAAAAGGCAGGTGTCAGACTGACATGTGTCCACCAAGAAAAATCTAAAGACCAAATATGGTTGGCCTAGGTATTACAGTTGCTGAGAAATGGATTTGACCACGAAACTTGGACGCAGATTTTAAATTCATGTTTATGAAGTCAGTGAACCATGAAAATGACGTCAATGACACCATACAAATATACTGCGGCAAACCTTATATGATAAGCTACCTTGTGGACCATAAATCTTAATTGTATGTATTACATGCGCAAAGTTATTAAAGTTTTTAAAAAATTTACGCCTCCGCCTGAATGTAGTACCTATATCTCGCCTCCGCGACTATTCGTCGCAGGCGAGACAAAAACCAAAAAACAAAATCAAGTTAGGTATTTAATCATAAGAGCTTGACTTTAAAAAAAGTATGATTTGATATATGCATCTACCAAAAAATGGAATAAACTAAACTATCTTGTGTAGTTTTAGAAAACAGGAATTTATATTATTATAAATATTTGTGCAAAAATTAATCTGAACATATAGAACACTGGAAATTGTAAAAATAACTGAGGAAAAAATCAAAATATTAAAATTACATAAGGGATTTTTTGAGATAAGATGTCACTTGACATTAACAGTGGGCCATCCAGAGGGCGTAGAGGTTGTCCGCCCCCCCCCCCCCCCCCCCCCCCCCCGATAGCCAGAGATGTTTTTATCCATATACATGATTTTTTAGCATTAGATCATCAAACAAAAAATTTCGACTCCCTCCGCTGGCCTTTAGATTTTTCAGTTTTTAATTTTATGCCCCCCCCCTTTTAAAAAATCCTGGGTCACTTAGTTTGTTCTATATTTATCACACAACCATTATATATAATTGACATTAAAATGTTCATTAAGTATTTTTCTTTTCTATTTCTGTAACTTTCAAGCCAGAACTTCAATTATCTGAAAAAAGGTACAAAGCTTGATTAGGTCGATAGTATTAATGATCACAAATCTACACTGAAATACAATACAATATTTCCACCCAAGCATATTAAAATGTAGATAAAAAAATGTGTGAGTCTTCCAAGGAAGACATGTGTCGCCTGCGGACGTCAATTTTTACAAAAAATAATAAAATTTTCTAACAATGAAATATATGCACACCTTTGCATTAAAGTTAATGCACAGAGAAAGTTTCATCAAATTGCTGTGAGCCGTTATGGAGTAGTTCAGGATAGAGGTTTTGACCCCCCCCTTTTTTCAAAAATGTCAATTTTTACAAAAAAAAATTTAAATTTTTAAAAATAAAATATATATGCACACCTGTATATTAAGGTTAATGCACAAAGAAAGTTTCATCAAATTCCTTTGAGCGGTGATGGAGTAGTTGAGGATAGAAGTCCCCCCCCCTTTTTTCAAAAACGTTAAAATTTTCTAAAGAAATATACATGCACACCTTTGCATTAAGGTTAATGCATAGAGAAAGTTTCATCAAATTCCTTTGAGCGGTTATAGAGAAGTTGAGGATAGAAGTTTTGCCCCCCATTTTTTTGGCAAAAATGTCAATTTTTACCACAAAAAATTTAAAATTTTTAAAAATAAAATATATATGCACACCTGTGCATTAAGGTTAATGCACAGAGAAAGTTTCATCAAATTCCTTTGAGCGGTTTACGAGCAGTTGAGGATAAAAGAAAAGTGTGACGACGCAAGATAGTGATCCCTATGTGTCGACCATGCGTTCCGCAGGCGACACAAAAAAGGGAGCAGTCAAATGCTGCTACAAGGGTCACTCTTGCAACCCACACAGTGATTGGGATAAATATAAGTTTCCCAATCCACTATAAACAAATAAATAAGATTAAACTTAACTAATACAAAATCAGACCTGTATCCTCTTTAATCTCAGACTTCACACGTTCTAAATGTCTCTTCCTTCATGTCTGACATATTCATGTAAGCTTATTTTAAAATCATCATGATTTGTGAAATTTTAAGATAAATTTTGTATGTAACATAAATATATTTTTTTATTTATTATTATTTTTTACGTTCTAAACATTACAATATGTACTTGTATAAACTTCAACTCGTAGTATACTGGCAAACACATAAATGATGTAGAATATTTATTTTCCAATGCAAGGAACATGGAGGAAATAATTTTAAAAAAAATCTTTGTGACATATATGTATGAATCTTTTTTATCTTTCAAATATTTTTAACATTTAACTTACTTTTAAAAGGACAAAACTTACAAATTTTAAAGTCATACATGTAAATGACACATAATCTTGAAAGAACATTCAGTTTGGTCAAATTTAATTGAGAATTAACAAATTAGAAAATAAACACAATTTTCTGTTAAATGCCATTATACAAAAGGTCTCAGTTTATGAGATTTATGTAAGCTTATATAAATGGCACAATTAATTTATATTAAAAAACAAAAGAGTCTAGATATTCTTTATTCTAAATTATCTTATGACCAAGTTATAAGTGACCCTGGTCATACAGAAATTAATAAAATAATATTTTGGGAATCGACAGTATAGGATCATATTGATGTACATTAATTTTTAAATGAATAAGCTTTACCTCAAAAGTATGACCAACGTCACATGTGGTGGTCAGCTAGTAGTTCTTGCCAATCAAGATTTTTCACATTTTAAACAAGACTGTAATATTTGGAAAACAAATTGAAAAACTTTGTTCAAGATTTTCAAAAAAAATCGGAATCAAATTCTGCAAACGACAGGAACTACATGCCTACCGGTATAGAAAATAATGTCCATTCTGGTCATGTTTTTTTTTACATAAAAAAATCTATTATAATTTCATGAAAAGTATTTACCTGTTCCTACTGAAACTACAGTTCTCAACAAACTGATTAATCTCTGCCGACTGTGTTACATTGACATGCCTTTCTGGTTTCCCCTTTCCTTTGTGACTAGGATAGTGGCATTTTGATATCTCCCCCGTGTGGCCAACCAAATTTTTATTCCAAGAACAGACTTGTGGTGATAACAAACAGTAAGATATGGCCATTGAAAATCTAAAATTCCTGTCCCATTGGCGATCAATCTAACATCAGATTGTCTTCTGTTATTTTGTGTTTATATAAACGAGACTGTACTAACACGAGGATCATATAATACTTCATATACAGTTCCTGACTAACAGTAACATTAGCAAATCGTATTGATCTTGGTTGCACTGTTCCGGCGAAGAAACAAGGTGTCCAATTTAGCAAAAACACATTTCAAAATATCATACCATGGTATTTACATATAACAGTCTGTCAAAAATGTGTATAAAAGGGTAAACATGTATAAATATCCATGTAAACAACACGTTGTAGCTTCTAAAAATATTTGTGCCTTCAACAAGAAGAGCAAATTGGTATGTCCAAAAACAAAAAAAGTACAACAAAACCACCATTTCCCTTTATATTCTACAACTGTTTGCAAAATAATGTAAACAGATACCAATGATTTTATTGTTGTTTTTTTATATCTTTATTGTAGACTTTTACATTGCATGTGATTTATTGTCCAACTGTCTGTTCTTGTTGAGTATTGAAACCATATATTTCCCTATATAAGCAACCAAAATGGTCACGAAAATGACAATCCATTTATCGTGTCTGTGAGAAAAATAAAGTAAAAGTGAAGGTTTCTAGTGTCATATTCTTTCAAAACAAAGTGAAAGGAATGCAAAACACAATTTATTTGAAAATCTTCGATGAACAAATTTCCCCATTTCTGCCTGGTTTTTACTGGCATTGCCTCTTAAATGTTATTCTTGGTTGTATGTATGCTATTTTTTATTTATGTTCATAATTGAGCTTTCTTTAATAAAATAATTCGTATTTCGTATTTCTTATTCTATTCCTTTCTATTCGGTACGTGTACAAGCGACGCGGACCTCGAAGAAGACACCTAGATTTTCTAAAAATCGACCGAAACAGAAAGTAGTTAGACTTGACCTTATCTAGTTAATGAATTAAAATAGGATAATTGTAAAAAAAACAAAATCAAACATTGAAATGAAGAGAAATGTGTGCGGTTCGTTGCATCTTAATTGTTACAGATTTCTCGTTTTGTTGAAATCACAATGAAATGGTGAGAATTTATTCTTAGCTTAGTATGTTTTGTTGGTTCGTCCTGAAAACTGGAGATATGATCCATTTTGGTTGATGCCCATCTCAAATTGTTGAACTGACACATTTCTGTGTTCATCTACACCTCTCCAACCAAATAATTTACTATTGTAGAAAAACATTTTGTTTAGCATGGCCTTCGAAGTAGAATTTCCGAAGAGTCCCTTTTCCCATAAAATATCCTCGGGTTCCTGGTTAATCGGCTCTGCCTGCTTCACAGTTGTACTGATACTTTGAGATGTGAGCTCGGTCATACGAGCGTTTAGAGCACGTCGGAAGGCATAAAACCTAGAGTCCTTTTCATCAAGAAAATTCATATGTTTGCCATTTTCTCTGAAAGTCCTCAAAATTGCGACACACAGCATGTATACTGTTTTTGGTGGATAGGATTTACCATCTTTTCTAAGAGTTTCAAATGCGAATTTACTTTTTCAAGCTGCTGTATCACGTTTTCAGGGGTCCATGGATCCCCAGTTAACTCGGAATTCATGTTGTCGAATGCACCACTGTCAATTTCTATATCAACTTCATATTTATCCAAAACTTGTGATATTTATAATTCTTCCATTTTCCCGAAGGCATCATGCTCATTTTCCATGTCACTTGAAATTTGTGATAGAGTAACGTCATCGATTCCAGGGTCCCAATGGGCATGAATATCGAAAAAATCAACGTTTTCGGTCATGCCTGCTCTCAACGTCTGCAAGCAGATATTAGCGTAAAGGTGGCGGGAAACTGGCCCTCGTGACGTCGAATGCATCATGGCACATGTGATTTACTATATTAAAAATGATTGGGTATATGAATATACAGGTTGTGTGGAGCTAAAACTAACTCGAAGGCAGAGCTTTCTCGTTAATTTTAGCCCCACCCATTCTGTATCTAAACATTCTCAATCATTTTCAATATAGTAACTACAACTTAAAATCCATTTTCAATATTTTAAATGAGAAAAAATATACCGTTTTAGGCCGCACATAGGTAGTAATCATAATATTGGAAGTTACCCCAAATCCTTGTTTAATGTTCCTGGGGCGTACATTATGATGTACATAAGGATAAATGTATTTTGGATGAATAAACTTAGAGATTGGCATATTTGTACAATGGGAATTAAATACAAAAAGCCTCCTCCTTTAATATATATGTAGCCATAGAACCATGTTCATTTTTCAAGAGTGTCACAAAAAAGTCTCTAACTTTGAAATGAAAAAAGAGAACTTCACCAGGTCTTTTGTAAAATATTACCAACTACATAGGCATTGTCTTCTAATAAATAACTAATGAAAAAGATTGATAAACTAATTAGGAAATTAGCAAATATAAGTCAAATAAGGAAAATTGATAATAATTTGGTAACTTAAGATGCATGTAGAAAAAAATCCTCAACTGATTTTTTCTTTAAATTTTAGTATACTTAACTTTAAGTAAGTATACTTAAGTTAACTTAATGAGATTCTGTTTGAAAAAGAAAGAAGTTGGGGTGCATGTGCTTATTGCAGAGGTATTTGAGAAAAAGCACAAATTTAAGAATGGTATACAGGGTTTTCTTGAAGAATGCTATGACGTCACAATGTATATCTCTCGGCGACGTCATTATCTGCACCCTGCTACTCTATCGTATTCCCTTGATAGCGTACCAGAATGGAATATAATTCACCAATAACAAGCTGAGATATTTGGTGTGGTGTCCTTTATCATAAAAATCATACCATTTTCATTCATTATTCAGATCATAGTTATATGTCCAGTCCAGGAAGTTTCTCAGCTTATCCGATATTCAATGGCAAGCATGAGTTACCATGTCCTTCAACAAAGAGGATTACTGCTGTCGCAAAAGCTGCTTATGTTTTATCAGGGATAAGTTGATGTCATCATTTAGGACATTTTCCGGTCGTCATCACGAATTGATTGACCGCTACATTGTTCCAATATCAAAGATAATGTTTGGACCTGTCTCAACCGATTTGTGACTACCACCGGATTGACTGTTGAACTTCACGACAGGTGCCGTTCAGGCACCCGAGTTCACTCCTGGTTTTTGTATTGTTCATTGGTTTTAGTTTTTATTGTTTATTTGTTGTGGTTGTGGTTATTCATTTGTTTTTCTGTTTTTTTATCAAATGTAGTGCTTTTTTAATTTGGTAATTATGTATATTTGTCTTCTTTATACTGTGATTTTTATAACAATATAGCTTCTCATATTTTAGCGATATTCATTAAATAATTCATTTAATAAACTGTTGCTCTTAAAAATGAGAACGTAATGATTTCGTATTTGCAAACTTTGTACACAAATGAAATATGTAAGCAATAGATATACCTTTATGACAACCACAATATAAAGTTTTAAAAGAGTTAATAAAATATGTACATAAAAATTCATATAGCAGAAATTGAATAAGAGGTTAATGTTGCTAAGCTCAAATACAATAATTCCATGAGCTTAAATGTCACTAAACAAGGCTTAAATTGTCTAAGAGTGCTAGGACGACGGTCTGCTACCTAGAACGTGATATAATTCTGATAAATACTACTGGAAAAGCAATGATGACAAACTCAGATGTAGCGGTAAATTAGCCAATGGGTTGACAATTTTGTCTTTCCAGGCAATTAAACGGGCTGCAGTCCGGTATTCACATTGACAAAGCACAATACACAATTTAGTCTTTAAACGCAAAATTTCATAAAACTATATTGGTTCGTTGTGGTGAACATTCCACAAAATAAGAATGTAAAGAATATGTTTGTATTAGCATTGCAGTTGTAGAGAAGAAATTTTTAGGCAAATTCTGACAAATCATATGAAGGAATTCAAATTTCCTCTCGACACAAATCCATAGCACCAACGTCCACAAAATCGCATTCACTACTGCTGTCACTACTACTTTCATCTGGCAGCGGAGTAGCTGTAAGGTTGTGATTTATTTCTACGTATATAGTTTTTTCTTTCGATCCGTGTATTTCTTTATATTGGTTTGATGTGCCTGGTGAATGAATAATATCTGCATAATTCAAAGGTTTGTCTTCATCCTGAAATCAGTTGCAAGAAGATGAAATACGTTGTAAAATAGCTAATTATGAAGTGCAGATGTATATTCGGACATATTAATAAGGTTTACAACTTTAAACGAATATTTAAAACAAGTTGCTTTCTTTAAAAAAAGAAAAGCAATACGTGAACCCACGACTGCTGACTGGTCACCAACATTTGTTGATTTTATTTGCTTTTGATTTGAAATAATTAGTTGTGAATTAGATATTGATAAATATTGATGAGTTTTGTTGTCACATCATCATTGAAAATGTGTAATAGTGTGTAGATTATTGCACAAGTGAATAGGAATGTAGATAATTTTTACTTTGTGTTTAATGTAAAAATTCCTGATCCTATTGCAATTCCCAATTTCTGCAAACTCTAAAGTGACTAAGGCAAATTGCATTGACTTTGCCTCAGGTTGCTATATTTTCCGGCTCAATTCATTTTAACTTTCAAAATTCATATCGACTTAATTTGTTTCCTGGATGTTTTTAATTATCCTGCACAATTATTTGAGACTGTCTGTGACAATCATACATACTTTATTTGTAATGTAAGCAATGAGGACATATACTTAAGTGTAAATGATAAAGTTTTTGACCTCACATTTGAATATGGTTTTGGCTTTACCTATCAAAATACCTTTATATATGACTAATAATTGCTCTTATATAAGAGGTGTGCTGTGATATACCTTCAAGACTAAAGGAAACCAAATAAATATAAAAAAGAAGTTTGGTATGAATTTCGATGAGATTGTTTCACAAGAGACCTTATAACACCGAAATTAACAGCTAGAGGTCACCAAACAGCCTTCAACAAATAACGCAAAGCCCATACCACATAGTCAGCTATAAAAGGCCTTGAAATCACAACTATAAACAATTCAAACGAGAAAAGGAACGACCTGATTAATGTACCCAAAAAGGAACGAAAAATCAAACATGCAACACAGCAACAAACAACAACCATTGAATTACAGGCAGATGCATACAGAATGTGGCAGGGATATGTTTGATAAATATTGGTAACTCTATACAATTTAAATATGTCGCCAATGAAACAACTATCCACCAAACCAAATGAATAACCTCATGCAAAAAAAAAAGACCACTTTTTTCAAATAAGATTTATAATACTGTAAATTCAGAAATTATTGCGATGCTTTTATTATTGCAAAAAATGCGATAGGCTTATAATCGCAATTATTTATACACACATTTTGAATTTTTTTTATAAGAATTAAACAGGCTTTTTCACAATATCGCAAAAATAATATTGCATTTTATTCTAAAATGATAAAATCGCAATAATAAATGCAGGCAATAATTTCTGAAATAACATCTTATGTTGGCAATGAGTTGCCTATCCACCAAATCCAAATGTATGTATGCTTGGGAGGAAACAAAAAATTATTTCATGTTACATAAGTGACCAAAGTATCTGGGATGTTCATGTCCGTAATTATCAACTAATTTAACTTTAAAACAATAAACAAAGGCGATGTCTTCAAAGGATTATTTATTTATATACAATATTGACACATCATGCTTTCATGATCACACTTACGCAATTTACACATAAACAATGCAAACTATTCTCATAATTGCAACATATGTTAAAGATTGTTGAAGATTTGACTTTAACTGTTATTTAAAAACAAAAATAAAAAAATGATTGAATTTTAATGAACATAAATTCATATTTAAAAATCTTTTAAGAAATTTCCAAAAACTACCATCAATAAACCAAAACTAAAATTCAAGTTTTTGATATATTCGTATATTTCATCAACATCATCTTGAAATCTTCCTTTCCCGTTTTATGGATATATTACAAAACAAAAAATTAAATAACAATTACTTATAAAACCTTACTAAAACGGTATGAATTAATTAAAGCAGAAAAATAAATACTTTTAATAAAAATAATAATAATATTATCTTTCTGTTTTCCGATTTAATATAAATATTTAAACCAGAATGTTCTCTCCCAAGTTTATGATGAAAAATACACAATATCACGTGGTTAAACCTTCAGACATAATTTAGTTTACATAATTGACCTAGATACATACACAGTGGACAGGAGTCGCATCAAAACAAATATAATAGCGTTGTTGTTTAGAAACTTTCACAGCGCTTATAAACATTCACATTATTAAAAAAAACATATATTTTGTGAAAAGGCAAATAGGTTTAAATATTTAAACTAAGTCTTTCTTGTTTAAGTTTGATTGTTGAAATATAGCCGTATCAAAAACGTAGATTACTACCTGTATAAATGATTGAAAACATTCGAAACATTCCGAGAATATTATTCCTACTTCCGGCCGAGAGATATCGAGTGGCCCATAGACACATCCAAAACTCGCCAATATATAAGCGTGAACCCCTCAGAGGGTTCATGCAAAAATGAAAAGGCCGACAATTAGAATTATACAACTGAACACTACTACAGGCCTCGTTTTGTTATACTTTTGAGAATTTTTATTGAAATGTATCGATCAATTGCCCAACTGTCTCACTTATGCATCACTTACCTCATCGTGCTGATGAATTTCGGTGTTATGTGGAGTACAAATAGAACCTACATTGAAAGATTAGAGAATATATATTTATACTTTTGCAATTGATAAAATAATAATGATTTTTCATCTTGAGGATTATTAAAAATTATTGTAATATATTTTAAAAAAGGTCATCTAAATAATTGCATACTCAAATACGTTTAAAATGTCATTGGTAACTTATTTGTTAGTATAAGGGTGTTTGCATGACCTTGAAATGCTTGTTAAATTTGAGATGAACTGTTATGGTGTATATGAAATGCGTCTGCGTCCTTAAACAGATATAGAAAATTTATTAATCGGATATTGTCAATAAGAAATATTTCTTAAGATTATTAACGACAAAATTATACGGTTCCTTGATATCTAATTTCCATTCTGTTTTCACCTGTGGTGAAATTTTTTTTTAATTAGATTTATTCAACGGAAGGTTGTTCGAAATTTAACGGATGCGACATAAAAAATACCATTAATTTTAATTAGTTAACGAAATAGACTTTTGGGCAGTAAAAATTCATCCAAAGAATGGTTGCTCTAAATTGTTACTGGTTCAGAATTTTATGTTTATGATCTGTAGCATCATGGAAATATTTTGCACCAAACAGATTGTATCTATACATACTTTGATTTGTATGAGAATAGTGTTCGTTCGATACGTTTTGGCTCTGATGTTCCAACAAAACATCTACGGGATTGTTTCCGTTACTTTCATTACCGTTAAACTCATTGTCACTTGACTGATTTCCTGTAGCTTCATCTGGGAAAAAGTAAACGTTAATATTTGTTTAACAATTGTTTTGTTTTAAACTTTCGTTATGATATTATTTACGTTATTTACGCTAGTTACTCAAATTTCAAACATAATGGAGTTAACCAGAACGATTCAAGAAACGTGAATTTCGAGGTCAAGATTAGCCAAGCCCAGTTGTTGAAAAAATATGAATAAATAGGAATAAATTATAACCAGTCTTGATCGATTGTAATGCAGTGTATCATGTTTGATATTGTAATCGTGATTTTGTCTTAAAATGTTAAAATCAAAACACGTAGTATCAGGGAATATGAAAAAGACATCAAATAAGTTTTTTTCCAATCAACGCAAGGTCGTTATATCAATATTACCTCGGCTAGTTGTCAGTTAACTACGAATATTTTGAAAACAGCACCCATTTGTCCTACCTGTTTTGTTTTTTTTTGTTTTGTTTTTGTTTTTATGTAAAGTATTCTATTCTGGAACAACAACAATTGTATAATCTCTTACAGCTAGGGACGAACATTTTTGTGTGTGTAACCACTGACCTAGGATGTACATGTATTTGAGTATTTATAAAACTGTTTAACCTTAATAATTCTATATACGGTCGTGTTAATCTAAAATCTTAATATCTTATGTCAATCTAGAACTTAGTATCGTATGTCAATCTAGAACTTATTATCATATGTAAATCTAGAACTTATTATCATATGTAAATCTAGAACTTATTATCATATGTAAATCTAGAACTAAGTATTGTATGTGAATCTTTCTGTATGTCAATCTAGAACTTAATATCTTCTGTCAATATAGAACTTAGTATCTTAAGTCAATCTATAACTCAGTATCTTCTGTCAATATAAAACTTAATATCTTCTGTCAATATAGAACTTAGTATCTTAAGTCAATCTATAACTCAGTATCTTCTGTCAATATAAAACTTAATATCTTCTGTCAATATAGAACTTAGTATCTTAAGTCAATCTATAACTCAGTATCTTCTGTCAATATAAAACTTAATATCGTATGTCAATCTAGAACTTAGTATCTTATGTAAATCTAGAACTTTGTACAATGTATCATATGTCAATCGTATGTAAATCTAGAACTTAGTATCTCAGATTATCCTTTGCAGCGTGTTGTTTCCATTAAGATTTATGTTGATGTTTTTACATTGTATTTTACACAAAATTTCTGAAAACAAAATGTCACACTGTGTAATTTTACATATTTTTTATAATTTTCTTTTGTATTAGGTTTTTGTTTCTTGGTTGAGTTGCAACTGTTCTTCAACCGAAGGTTATTTAAGTTACGGTTATATCGTTTTTTCGTTACAAAGACTGTAAAAGCTTTTTGTTTTGTCAGTTTATTCTTAAAACAAGATACTAGTATATTTGGAAAAAAATACCAGGTGAAATGCAGGTGCAAAGCCTATTAAGTTCAAGCTATTTGAGAAATGCGGGGTTTTCCATATGATATCTCATATAACATTCTACAAAAATGCATTACGTAAGATATATATATATAAATGAGCGAAATAAAGTTAAACTACGACATTGTCTGTATTACATTATGAAATCAATTTAAAGGTAATGGTGAAATTTGAGGGAAGAGACAATTTGTTACAAATGGTATATTTCGTTAAATTTAGATAATAAACGAAATATCACGACAGGTTAACGAGTGCCCTGATGACAAAGGAAATCGTGTTGTATCACATGACTATGGGTTATAACTGATTTATTCCTATTTCATAATTGTAAATCGGATATGGGAACTGCAAACTGATCATTATCAAAATCTAGTACTGGTTGATACTGAATCGTTCGATCGTTTCATATTGACATTCACTAAATAACCCTATAATAAGCCTATCAATTTTAGATGAATGATTTTTAAATGCAAGTTGTTTTAAATATAAAATGCAGAAAGTATGGAAATTATAGTTTTCACAAAAGTGAAAATTAGCATTCAATTTTCAAGCGATACCCTTTCTCTTATATATAGTTTGTAGACATGTGTTGCAATTTGTTGGGCATACACATTCTTTTAACGTTTAACAACTCTTGCTACGTTTGTAAGTCGTCCGAAAAAGTTTACAGACCAATGGTATCATATCATGCAATATTCTGAGATTCACCCTAGGGCACATGTCCACCGCCAATGCCAGAACAGGCTGATTGACGTCAATGGGGATATTTTATATTACTAAGTAGTATTACATTCAAGTGTGATACCATGTGTTATCTAATGGTACAAGAGAACCTCGGTAGCTCGAACTCGAAGGGACAGCCCAAACTAGTTCGAGAAATACAGGGTGTTCGAGTAATTGCTTACAAAAAAATTGAATATTCAGTTGTGGGACTAAGAAAGTGGTTCGACAAATTGGTGGTATTCGAGCTATTCGGGTTCGAGAAATCGAGATTTGACTATACACTAAATGCTAATGCTCATACAAATGATAGATTAGAGATCATATCCATAAAAAATTTGTGTCGTTCGAGACTCCCATAATGGACCGCGTTAAAACTTCGAGATAAAAACGGTAAAATTATTTGGACTCTGGACGGTAAAATATGATCATTGGTTCTTGGTGACTCTTTTGTGAAAAAAAAATCCGAATAATTTGACGAAATCCAATGTATAGTGCAAACAAAAAGAAAAGTTAAGTGTATTAATGTTTACTTTACCAGTTCGTTTGATGAATATGTACCCATTTTTTAACCAGAAAATAAAATAATAATATGTAAATACCTCTATCTAATGATAAACAATCTCTTGCTGACAATGTTAGGTGTAAAGGTCGAATACTTGATCCGTTGTCATTACCTTGATCGTCCACGGTTTGATACAGGCGATTTGAGACAACTGCACCTGCTTAATAAGTTTTCATAGCTAGAAGGCGATTATATATACTATAAAAAGCCTGTCTGACTAAAAGTCCAATGTAGTTATTAGATAAATACAACATGTATATAAAGTGTAAGGAATTGATTCATATTCGAACTTTCATGATCAAGACAAAATTAATTGAAACTACATACGTATAAACAATATTTGTTAAAGATGATAATAAAATAATCGCCTTATTATAAGATAATATTATAACAATATTCAATATTCAATATTAATTCTTCACTGCATTGATCAAAATGCTAACTTTTCATTTAATTGCAAGAATAGATTGTGAACGTTTCACAAAAGAGGGGAATGATATAGATGAAACAAGAAGAAATGTGCACTAATGCGATTAATAGAAAATGCATAACATTCCAAGTTTAGAAGGAGAATGGAGGCATTAAGTTACAAACGTTCTTTGAGGATTGAGTTTTTTAAAATCCTCATACAGGTTCAGGTGTACGAATGTATATAAATTAGTACATGCTCCGCGAAGAGAATTATATCTACAAATGTGTATGTGAAACGTACTTTGTTTTCTGATTTTATTTGCACTATACGAGAAAAATTCAATGAAAACGAGTTCGCTTATGTTAACAAGTAATTTATCCAAGAATATGTTTTTTTTTTACATGCAATTCAAAACTGGGAACACATACTTTGAACAGTTTCTCCTTCAGCAGCACTGCAATATAACAAACCACGGGCCAATTGAGAGTGTATGAAAATTTGACTGTTAAATATTGATTTAGTAATTCTGGATTAAGTATAATTGTGTTACTTTTTAAAGTGAAAACCAACCGGAAAGAACTAAGACCTGGACCGCTTCGCAAACATACATACGATTAGTTGTTATTGTGATATATGTCCGGTTTTTAGTATCTTTTCCATGGATATTATGGCACCAGTCTTGATCGTACTCATAAAAATGTTTATGAAAAGATGACCTGGTATATTAATCATCACATTGGTCTCGGAAATGTTTTTTGTCAGATATATAGTTCCTAACGATATATCCGGTTTTTAGTATCTTTTCCATGGATATTATGGCACCAGTCTTGATCTTACTCATAAAAATGTTTATGAAAAGATGACCTGGTATATTAATCATCACATTGGTCTCGGAATTTTTTTTCTCCAGATATATGGTTCCTAACGATAGTAGTAAAATTAAAATCAACAGTTAATTTCAAATCATATCATTACATTTTGGAAAATTAAAAGTCTAAAACCTTATTGCACATCTGTATACAGTGTATGACAATATTGTACAGAAATAAAATGTATAAAATGAAAAATGAAAGAAATCTTTCAGTCATTAACTTGTAGTTCCCAATTTTTTAAATTCAACCTCTAAAGCCCCGATTTTTGAAAATCAAAATTCGAAAACCTTATTGCAAATTTATACACAGTGTGTGACAATACCGTATAGAAATTAAATACATTCAATGAAAAATAAAAGAGGAGTTTAGGTCACAAGCTTGAATTCCCAATTTTCAAAATTCAACACCTGTGGGCCCCGAGTTCTGAAAATCCAAATTCTAAAACCTTATTGCACATCTACATATAGTATATGAAAATACTGTATAGAAATCAACTGCATAAAATGCAAAATGAACGAGGAGTTTAGGTCACAAGTTTAAATTGCCAATTTTCAAAATTCGACCCCTGTGGGCCCAATTTTTGAAAATCAAAATTCTAAAACCTTATTGTACATCTAGATACAGTTTTTGATATAACTGTATAGAAATTAAATGCATAAAATGAAAAATGAAAGAGAAGTTTAGGTCACAAGCTTAAATTCTTAATTTTCGACATTCGACCCCTGTGGGCTTCATTTTTTGAAAATAAAATTCTAAATCCTTATTGCGCATCTACATATAGTATGTGATAATACTGTATAGAAATTAAATGCATTACGTTAAAAATGAACAAGTAGTTTACGTCACAAAACAATCCAAAGATACTAATATCAGATATAGTAAATTTATACTATGCTGTACACGACGCATTTCAAGGAGTTACCTCTCATCATCAGCATTAAAACCGAAACATTTGGAAGACCAAACACCAAACTTATATTAAACAAGAAGTACTCAACCAAAAAATACCGAAATAGGAAGCCAAATTCCAGCTAAGGAGATCTACCATGTGCAATACAAGGAATGAACCCTTAGTATTTCTATTATTTTTAAATTTTGATAAATACTGGTAATTTCTGTAACAAATCAATGAATAATCATGTCAGACAAGTCTGACGACTGGTTGGCGAATACCCTCTGGCACCTAGGGTCCACCAGCAGAGGCATCATCCCAGGAGTTTCAAAATAACAATCCAAAGATACTAATATCAGATATAGTAAATTTATACTATGCTGTATACGACGCATTTCAAGGAGTTACCTCTCATCAGCAGCATTAAAACCGAAACATTTGGAAGACCAAAAACCAAACTTATATTAAACAAGAAGTACTCAACCAAAAATACCGAAATAGGAAGCCAAATTTCAGTTAAGGAGATCGACCATGTGCAATACAAGGAATGAACCCTTAGTATTTTCTATTATTTTTGAATTTTGCTAAATACTAGTAATTTCTGTAACAAATCAATGAATAATCATGTCAGACAAGTCTGACGACTGTGTTGGCGAATACCCTTGGGGACCTAGGGTCCACCAGCAGAGGTATCATCCAAGGAGTTTCAAAATAACAATCCAAAGATACTAATATCAGATATAGTAAATGTATACTATGCTGTATACGACGCATTTCAAGGAGTTACCTCTCATCAGCAGCATTAAAACCGAAACATTTGGAAGACCAAAAACCAAACTTATATTAAACAAGAAGTACTCAACCAAAACAACCGAATTAGGAAGCCAAATTTCAGCTAAGGAGATCTACCATGTGCAATACAAGGAATGAACCCTTAGTATTTCTATTATTTTTTGAATTTTGCTAAATACTAGTAATTTCTGTAACAAATCAATGAATAATCATGTCAGAGAAGTCTGACGACTGGGTTGGCGAATACCCTTGGGGACCTAGGGTCCACCAGCAGAGGTATCATCCAAGGAGTTTCAAAATAACAATCCAAAGATACTAATATCAGATATAGTAAATTTATACTATGCTGTATACGACGCATTTCAAGGAGTTACCTCTCATCAGCAGCATTAAAACCGAAACATTTGGAAGACCAAAAACCAAACTTATATTAAACAAGAAGTACTCAACCAAAAAATACCGAAATAGGAAGCCAAATTTCAGCTAAGGAAATCTACCATGTGCAATACAAGGAATGAACCCTTAGTATTTCTATTATTGTTGAAGTTTGCTAAATACTGGTAATTTCTGTAACAAATCAATGAATAATCATGTCAGACATGTCTGACGACTGTGTTGGCGAATACCCTAATGTGACGGACGAACAGACAGACGGACGGAAACAATATCCTCAAACTTCTTTGAAGTGCGGGGATAACAAAAAAATTGATAACAATAACAGGAAAGGTCAACATTGACATACCGATCAATTAACTCCTTCCAACAGACAGAACCTCGTACAAAAAAGAACAAACGAACACCAAACACAAACAAAATACCAGAAAGCTGGACTGACGGGATCGACAGTTATCCCAGCACTCCTGTAATTAAAATATTCTAAATTCTTAAACCTCATTGTGCATCTACATATTGTGCATGACAATACTGTATAGAAAAAAATGCATATATTGGAAAACGAAAAACAAGTTTGTGTCAAAAGTTTTAATTGAAATTTTGAAATTCGGGCCCCAATTTTAGAAAATAACACTTCTAAAACCTTGTTGCAAATCTACGTATTGTGTAAGACACTACTATATAGAAAAGAATGCATGAATTAAAAAAAGTAAAGAGTTTAAATCCTCATCTTCAACTGAAAATTTTTGAAATTTGACCCCTGTGGGTCCCAATTCTAGAAAATCAAAATTATAAAACCTTATAGCAATGTCAGTAAACACTAGGGGCGCCACTGGGCGGAAACTAGAGTTTGTTTACAGTATACTGATCCCAAAATAGGCTGGGAAAGGTTGTAAAGAAGCGGAATCCAGTTTTCAAACAACTTCCCCCAAAACAGCTCCACCTGGCGTTTACTGACATTTCTAAACCTTATTGTACATCTGCACATGGTGCCTGACAATACTGTATAGAAATAAAAAGCATAAATTGCAAAATGAAAGAGGAGTTTAGATCACACGCTTAAATTTACATTTTTTTCAAAATTCGACCACTGTGGGCCCCAGTTTTAGAAAATTAAAATTCTAAAACCTTATTGTGCATCTGCATATGGTGCCTGACTATACTGTATAGAAATAAAATGCATAAATTGAAAATTAAAAGACGAGTTTAGGTCACAATCTTGAATTCTAAATTTTCGAAGTTCAACCCCTGTGGGCCCCTTGTTTAGAAAATCAAAATTCTAAAACCTTTATTGTGCATCTACACGTGGTTTGCAACTATTCTATATAGAAATTAAATTCATAAACACAAAAGTGAAGGAGTTGATGTCACAAGAAAGTGTGAGGGACGGACGGAGACATTCGCTATATCCCCGAACTTTCTTCACGTGACCGCTTGTTAGAACGGCAAAATATATTTTACAGAGTCAAAATGTGCTGTGAACGTGTTAACTGTAAAAATACCTAATGCTCTCATAGCTGCTGGTCGGATACTGCTACTCTTTTAATCGAGATAGTCATAATTAACACTAACATAGGGTTTTATACTCGTCGTGGAGTGCAATGCATGTCACCAGACCAGACATCATGCTTATCTTTTGGTGATCCTTACCCTGTTGGATGATCTAGGGTTATATAATCCTTTCCAAATCTGAGATTGCATAACTCATTGTAAGTAATATTGCACTATGACACGAATTTGAACATTCCCAAATCATATGAAATTCGATACGCACGATATGCATTACAATTATTATGCAAGATGTTGTTTTTTTCTTTTATTTGAAAGGGATATTTAATGACGTGTAATAACATAAGATTACTTGATGTCTGGTAATTTTAATTCCTATATAATTAGATGATAAGAAGCCCAGATAACATATCAGCCGAGTCCAGCAAGTAGAATTTGCGGTCACTTCATATATAAACCTTCTACCTTATCTTAAAAATATACTTTTGTAAACAATACCTTTATTTATTCATTAAAATGTATTGATGTCTCTTTTATTCTGATGTTAAAACTTTTTGATAATGTTTTGCCTGTCAAACTGTCGGATACTAAAGGAACTGATGACATGACGACATAGCACAAAATAAGTATTATTTCATTCTACATCTCAATTATTCTGTAACAATATCATGAATGGTGAACGATATCATTCATGCATCTATATAATTGTACTACAAATGACTCTTTCTGTATACAAATAAAGTCATGTAAATAAATATAAGGAACGAAATGTACTTATTTGAGGTATATGTGGTATTGTACGATGGGATACAGCCACGTATTGTCCAATATATATTAAGTACAAAATTTATATAATAATAAAGATAAGTATTACCTTTCAGAATTTGCCATGAATACACACAAGGACAGACTACCAGTAACTGTAAGAATTATAAATGTAAAAGACTGTCAAGGACATGATTGAGACCATCAGATCATGTTGATGTGAAAATTTTAATTTTAACCATAGATTTGGTAGTTTTTATTATACATGTATGTAGAATGAACATAAATAACAACGGAGCAATTAAAAAAAAAACGTTGCTGGAAGAACAAGAGAAAACACGGAAACACAAAAAATAGTCATTAAAATAACTTTCTTTAATCTTTTATATTAGTATCAATAAATTATATTTTATTTTATATCTTAATGTTTCTTTTCAACTCTATTTCCCGTTTGTTTTAATTGTTTTTGTTTTTGATGGTTATGCTTATTAATTCATCATTATATCTTTAATCGAATTTCCAACATGTTGATCTCTAGCACTGCTAATGATCTGTCAGTCAACGAAATGGCCATACAGTGCATAAAATTTATTTCGGTATTTTGCGATACATTTTATTCCCCACATGCGTATATATGTTCCGAAGTTACACATTGCATTTCTGAGCGACATTCCATCAACTATTGAAATTTTTAAACAAATATATGTATATAAACGTTTCCCACATTTCATGATAATATGAAAAAAAAAGATTTGTCAAGGAGTATATGATATCTGATTGAAAACAGCTGTGCAGTTTTAAAACTATGTTTTAGTCAAACCATTCTCTTAGTTGTGCTTTAATTAGCCTTTGGAACTGTTCGTTTGAAACTTTTTTGGTTAACTACATAAAACTATATTTGTATATAGTGGATTTGGCCGAATGGTCTATCTAGGTCTTTGGATATGGCGCTGGGTGAATAGGTGCCATATTGTCTCAAAGGTTCGAGCTCAAGACTCGCCAAAGGCAGAAATAAAATGTGACAGTATTGAAATTTGATTTTAACTGTGTTGGGTTAGTGTTTAGGCGTGTATATATGTGTTTATGTACATAGAAATATTCTATTAAATTAATCTTGCAACAGTTGCTAAAAGCAATCAATATCTACCTATACCTACAACTCTCTCTAAGGTCGCGTATTTTGCGAATATTTCGCTTTCCAAGGACAATTAGTCCTGTCACAACTATCGCAATCCCTCCACCAAGTACAATAAGCCACCACGCTTGTTTGTTGGAAAGATCTAGCTCCTGATTGGATTGACCTGATGTTAAATAAATAATAACTGTATTCAGTATAATAAATAAATGAAGGGTCAATTGAAATAATCGTAAATAAAAAAAAAATCATACAGTAAGGTATACTTTACATGTCGGTTACTACACGCGGTATATTAACACGTGAAATACTGCAATATCTTTGCGTGGCCGAGTGGTCTAGGCAGTTGGTCTAGATAGTTCGTCATGACTACTAATTATCACTAGCCTGTCATCATTGAGGGTGTGATTTCGAATCTCACCTGTTGCGGGGTTAGTTCGTTAATTGACAAGGATTGCCAATTTTCCTATCGAAGATCGGTGTTTCAATCCGGGTACATCGGCTTCCTGCACCAATAAAAACTGGCCGCCGCCAAATAGCCAAATATTCTGAAAACGGCGTAAAACCCCAACAAAACAAAGAATCAATATCTTGGCTATTATTTTTTTTGTCAGGCCAACACTGCTTGGCCTAAAATAAAGCATAGAGAAGTGTTCATATCCGATAATATGTTCCTGATTCTGCTTTTCTGTTTTCGCAGAATCACGTCAGTTTTCTTAAAATAGGTTGTTTTTAAATTTCGTGGGAATGACATTAGTTTTTTATGAATTTTG
This sequence comes from Mytilisepta virgata, assembly GCA_028015205.1. Taxonomy (NCBI): domain Eukaryota; kingdom Metazoa; phylum Mollusca; class Bivalvia; order Mytilida; family Mytilidae; genus Mytilisepta; species Mytilisepta virgata. The sequence continues at coordinate 27,330,180 of CM051513.1, forward strand.
ATTATTTCCGGAAATTTTCACATTTTGTTGAAATAATCTTTTCCTCATGAAATATATCCGGTACTCTATTTTACTAGACTCTGTCCTGCTAAAAATAGGGACACAGCTAGAAATCGTTAAATCCGACAGGGGTTACTTATCATAAAATTGTCAACAAACATGGACAACAGATAACTCGGGTCTTAATTAGAGGCCACAGTTTTAGAACAGTGTTGGCGTGAATCACAAATCTTTACAAGGGAATATTTTAAATACAAATATGAAATAGTGTCCATGGAATATTATTTAATTATTAAACAGATCCCTCTTTAAGATATTTCGTACTCCTTTCAGCAACAGCTTTATTTTATCAAGACTTTCAAAACAATAATTTATTATCTCAGATAGGTTTTATCTGATATACAATCCTACAGCATCTAAGTTTTGAATAGTTTTCACCTCATTACAGATTAATGTTAATGAAGGCGATCCGTTTTCATTGTTAAAAAAAAACTGACCGAGTAAACAATTTCAAGGTTACCACTGAGTCGATGCCGATCCTGATATACTGCAAGTCACCGAGGGTATCTCCAGCTTAGTTGTAAGTATGTCGATACTATCCCTAAATTGATACTTAAAATTTACTGTTACAAAATTGTAAAATAAGGAGTATGATCCATGTGCCTAACTCTGTCCTTAGATAGTTTTGGCTTCACCCCTCTTGGTTATTTTGGATTCAGATCTGCACTTATCAGGCTGCGGGTTACAGCAATCTAGGACACAAACAAATTGTTTCTATAATCAAATGAATTTTAAAGTAGTTTTCTAATAACCATTTTTGAAAAGTGACTTTTATATTTTCAATACAATGAATATCCGTTTTCAACAATTGAAGACTCAGGCTCCGGCTTCGTCTTTTACTGTCGCTCGTGGTGTTTTATACATACATAGACATCTTTCAATATCGGAGATTGCGTTTCATCAGTTATAGCTTAACAATACTTTACTCTTTTGAAAATTGAAACCATAACTGTTGCATCCGGTCCATGAAGATTTATTACTTACTTTGAATTTTTGGTTGGTTGTTCACTCCATCTGTAAAGATATGCCAATGAAAATTGTCTTCTATTCCACAAATTCTATATGTGTGTTAAATTTGAAACGTAGATGAGGGTTATTCTGTCTATTTTCTAGGAAAAATATTTAAGCTGCAGTGAGCTGTTGCGTTGTACTTAAGTAAAATCTCATTAGTATTATATTAAAATTATTACCTTCTTCGCAAAATGCCTCTGAATAGTCAACAGAACAAAAAATACCATGTAAAAAATGTTTAATGTTTTTAACACAAAATTGTTATATTTTGCTTTATTTTATTTATAAATTGATATTATTACATTGAAAGTAAATACCAACCTTTTATTGTAATATTGTATTTTCTTACGGTGTGAGTGCTCTGTATACATTTGTACAGACCAATATTCGTATCCATAAAATTGGAGACGATCAAGTTGTATTGTCTGGTTGTGTAATTGATATCTGGGTGTATATTGGGTATATTTGAATTCGGATTAACGTTTTCCCGTTCAAGAAAATAAACTTCTTTCCCTTCATAAGGAACACGCCATTCAGCCTTTTCATCAACCAATGTACAATTCAGCCGAAATGTATCACCTCTCCATGCAACTATGTGTTCGACTTTTGAACCTTTAAAACATGACTAAAAAATTGTAGAACTGAAGTTATAATAATACTTATACATTGTAGGTCATATCGTAAGTTTTAATATTGAAAATACTGTAAACTAGGAGTACGTTATTGTGGTATACTAAAACATATGTCGCCCCCTTTTGCTGCTTGAAATCACGAACTTAACAAGTTTGCTCGTTTGAAGAACAAACATGGGAGTTACTCTGGTGAGATTTGTCGAAAACTCGTCATTATCGAACTTGGCCTAGAATTTCATTAGATACATACGAAACCTAGCTTCAATCTGACTTTACATTCACAATTTATCATCTGGTGCTACAAAAAATAGCAATTTTAAAGTACAAAAGAGGGTTTAAATCTGTTAAGAATTGTAAAAAAACATCGTCGTTATCGAACTTGACCTAGATATTAATGAGATACACTTACACACCAAACCTAGTTTAAATCTTTCATTTTGTTCGCAGGTTATCAAAAACCAGAAACCAAACAAAATAGCAATTTTAAAGTACAAAAAGGGCGTAACTCTGGAAAGAATTGTCAAAAAATCGTTATTAAAATCGAAATGACCTAGATATTAATGATGAGATGTCAGTCAATGAAATGGCCATACAGTGCATCAAATTTATTTCGGTATCATCTGAAAACCAAAAAACAAGAAGAGATTTTGAAGCACAAAAATGGGCGCAACTCTGGTAAGAATTGTCAAAAATTCGTCATTATCGAACTTGATCTAGATTTTCATTAGGTATATGTACATACCAAACCTAGTTTCAGTCTGAATTTTATTCACAAGTTATCATCTGGAAACAAAAAAATTAGCAATTTTGAAGTACAAAAAGGGAGGTTACTCTGGTAAAAGTCGTCCGAAAATCTTCATTATTGAACTTGACCTAGATATTCACGAGATAAACGAACATATCAAACATAGTTTCAGTCTGAAGATTTGAGGTACAAAAAGGGGCACAACTTTAGTAAGACATGTTAAAAAATCGTCATTATCGAACTTGACCTAGATCTTTTAAGATACACTCATACATTATGCCTAGCTTCGACCTGACTTTTCATTCACAAGTTATCATCTAGAAACCATATCGGGACAAACGGACGGACGACACCCATTTTTATAATCCATCTTGTCTATAGTAAGCCTACACATGAATGTATTATTTTTGTACTTGTACCAAAAGAGGGATCAAAATCGCAACTGAAATCAAAATATAAAAAATAACAAAATGCTGTGAATATTTTATGTAGTATATATTTAATCGACCGCATAAGAAGTAGAGACAAATTGGTATATGTGTGCTATATAAAAACATTAAAATGGCCTAAGTAATAATAACCTTGATATACGGAGAATTCAGACATATTATTACAGACTTATCTGATTTGTTATTGAACGCGTCCTATGAAATATAAAATTATTATTTACCAATATTCTTTTTATCAGTAATGCTTTTAGAATTAAGGAACTTATTTCAATTTTCATAATTGAAAATGGAGTATAAAGTTTTTGTTTTCTTTTTCATAAATAAGAATATGTTAGATATTTAAGGTTACAATACTTACGCACCTGTAAGACCTTCTATGAATAATAATGTTAAGCTGAAATAGTACCACATCCTAAAACGAAAATATATTGATGAGGAAGTATTTACGAAGTTACGGATGACATATATTATACACTTTACCTAAATGTTAAGTTAAAGTAATAGATTCTGCAAACATAGGGAGATGACCTCTCAATGATCTGTATGATTGACTGTTGGTCAATTATTGGTTATTGTTCAGTGGCAATTAATATATGCAAATCGTGACGAGAATATGATAAAGTGATATGAAAATACGTATATTAGACCGAAAAAATAAGTCGGATTTTTAATGTGCTGGCTTAGGGGTCATCCATAATTGTAATATTTTTTCACGAGTTTACAAAAAATCTCACGCTAGGGGGGAAATCAGATTCAACAGTTATAGTGTTTACTTTTAAAAAAAATCGTTATAATTGGCAATTCTGTCGATAACAGATGCTGGTAATATTGATAGAATTCTTAATGCTGATAAAGTTCTGAACAGTATAGCCAACAAATGGCAACTAATCTGCTTACCCTTCCGGAGCACCAGATGTCACTCCTAATTTTTATAAGGGAGTTTACATTGCTAGTGCTTAAGTTTCTATTGTTGTCTTGTTCTTTTTTTTTTGTTTAGTGTATCGTATGTTTTTTGTTCGTTTAGTTATACATGCATCCTTGTGGCGTTTGTCTGTCCTATTCCATTCCCATGACTTTCTTTTAATTTCACTTCGAATTTATAGACTTTTTCCACTGTTTTGTTGCTTCGATATTCTTATGACTGATACTCTGGATTTAATATATGCATTTTCCTCAGGCATTTTCAATGGATATGACGATTCATATAGATCATCTTTTCCCGAGCAAGGACTGGTACGTGTACTCTTTTTGACAGGGAGGGGGTCCAAAAAATTGCTCTTTGTAAATTTGTGAAAAATGTTGACAATTATGGATGAACCCTTACAGTTTGCAAAACCAAATATCACCACGTCGAATACCCTCCCAGCCAAAAAGTCTGACTCTTAAATTTTGCTTAACAAAAAATATATTTTTTATTTTCGATATAATGATCTTTCCAACGAAGTCACTTAGGTGGCAATCTAGACAAATGGACATATTATTTAGCCATGCAGTAAAGAATGTTCCATAGAGGGGTTCTGTTAAGATGAAAGTAAAGGTTTATCAACACCCGTCATAACCGACCATAACTGTCCTGTTTTAACTTGATTTTGATTGAAAATATGGTGATGCAGAAAATATAAATAAATAAGACCAGAATGGTCATTTTAGGCTAATAGTTTGTTACTATTGCAAATAATTAAAAAGGTCGAGTTATGTACTAAATATATGATAAAGGGTTGACATACAGATAACACAATCTCTAAGTACAAAACATGAAAATAAATGACATATAATCTACAGACCTGATTTACAACAAGCAAATTAATACTTGGCACAATCTTTATCACTTCATGAAAAGGTGAATATTTTACTATAATACCATAAGTACACTGCAAAATTAATAGAGACAAAATAAAACACGTATGAAAAAAACCACTTCACTGTTCAATTCCCTTAATTTCGTTTTGCCGACGAATTTATGAAAATGAATGCTTCGATCAAAATATCTTTTCCCTGAACTTGGCATCCTCGATACATTACGGCTATTACTCTAACATGGAAGTATTTAAAACAATTAAAATATTTGTAAAAACCTTAACTTTTAATCACTGTATTTTTATCAAGAGACCTATAAAAACTCTTCTTTACTATTTGTAACTGCATTGTTTTCGTCAACTGTATGTGAAAGGTATTATCATTTTGATTTCAAAATTGGAACCCATGTTCAGATATATGATTGCAGTATTTGACACACCAGCGATTCAACATGCGGGGAGTTGTTCTGACAGCTGTCGTTTTCATCTATTAAATCATTGGATTGTCATATATAAATATAGCAATTGGCTCAGAGCATATGTTTTTACGTTTAGTTTTTTCCTGTTTTAACAGCTATCAAATATTGACTGTACAAGGAACCGGGGAATTGACCTATATCATACCACATAAAAATACGGAAATTGTCCATTTACTTCCTAGTAATGATATCTATTATACACTTGTGTGATCTAGATTATGTACTTTAGATTACTTCCACAACCCCTTGTCATCATATGTGAAGAACTTACATCCTTTATCCTTTCCTCTAATGATTGGTACTTTAAATCAGGAAGTGTTATTAACAAACTTCTACATACAATATAGCAGTGTAAAGAAATAAAATGCATAAACTAAAACAAAAAAGAGGATTTTAAGTCATAAGCCTTAATTTCTATTATTTACAACTCAACCCCTGTTGGACCATGGTTTGAAAACATATCTTAAAACATCATTGCACATCTATATATTGAAAAATGAAACAAAATTTTAGGCTGAAACTGTTCTTCGCAAGTTTCCAAATTCGATCCTCTATTCGGCCCAAATTTTGCAAATTAGATATGAAAAGGAAGTGTGACGGTTGGAGACAACAGTAATATCCCCAAACTTGTTTGATAGTACGTGGATAATAACGCTGCAAGGACTATTTCAAGTTAAGAGTCAAAAAATATCTGTGAGATCTTTCCCCAATAATTTCAGCTAAGCACAATATCATATATTTTATGTGCGTGTTCATATAAGAAACGATTATTTTATAAATTTGGTAAACGTCAGCACTGTAGTTTATGCTTCGACTTAGTGGTTTTATTAGTTTGGCATGAGAACCTTAGATTTCAGTTGGAATGTTTGACCTGAGAAATCGATATTATTTTATCTCCAATGCTGGCGATGACGACACACTAGGAAAACAATCGCCTACCGCCTTAGTAGGGACTCTGTCATAACGTCACGTTAAAAACCCCGTATCTGCCACAATGGATTTTTTGTGTGATCTACGTTTCAATGAATTTACTAAAACGTCGTTTTCCATGGATGTTTTTAAAAAGAAAAATAGTTCATGAAAATAGAGATTCTCCTCTTTAAATGACACTAAAAATTCATGTCAATGTTTATTTTATAAAAAATTGACACGAGTTTAAAGATAGCATTAATTATCGAAAATGTCGGATTTTTTGTGGCGGCGAGGTACACACTTCATACCCTTTCGGCATTTCGCGCTATTAATAGAAATGTAAACAGATGATGAAATTTCGAGTAGAAACTCCAGACGACCAGCAGAATAAAATCTTGTAAGTATCCCGTCTAAAAATGGTGGTTTATATATTTTATAGAGGAAAAAATACACATTTTTTATGTTTTCTGCCAAAATGATACCCTGTCTCCCAAAATTTATTTGGGATCTATAAACTGTGTAAATCTCTGAGATTTTCCCCTTACACCGATGTATGACTTTCGTAAATCCGTTCACAAACGGCAAAGCTCCAGTGTGTTAAAGTCGGCATGTTTTGCACAAAAAATAGTAAAATTTTATAATGTTACGTTCACAACATTCCGCTGAAACATGCAGCGAAAGTCTTAACGTAATAACGATCCCCAGTACTTCAGTACCCTAGATATACGTTACATTCCATCAATACTGCAATTTTCAAATTTATGTTGTTATTGAAAAACGGAAATAAAACAGAATTACAATGATAAAAACATTCCATAATGTCATATCGTGGTATAACTTAATGAATATCTGAAAACAAATTCGTTGATTGCAGCAACGTTGTACTTATGGGAAAAAACATGATTCTAATAGGAGTTAGTTCCCTTAACCTGTAAATCAGATGGGGTAATGTGCAGGATATTTAATGATTATAATCTGAATTTGCATTTAAACTGAGCCTGTACAGCCTAGTGTTAAACAAACAAAAATAAATAAATAAATAATGATAAGAAGAAATAGACATATCAAATTAAAAAAGTATTGATAACAAAAATAAAACTAATTTCAGAGATGAAAAGAAAATAAATAAAATATTAAAATGAACAAAATGAAAATGAAACTTGTCTGCACAAATAAAAAATTATAATAATAAAAGTTTAAATAAAACATGGAATAGGTTACCAAGTTATATTTTAAACCTAAGTATTAATTATTTTCTTTTCCAGAGTACACCAAGTTACCAGAATGAAATAACTAAACCCAGCATTTTTTAAATTGGAAGGAAAATATTTTTTTCCATGATAGTAATTTTTCACCATTAGCTTTGAATTTCATTAGGTAATGTATAATTGAACTAGTGTTTATAAAGTTATGTATTAGTTAGTATGTATGTAAATTAGCATAACCCTTTTCTGTCTGTATTATAATTTCTGTTTAAAATACTCATCCGAGTCTTAATTAAAAAAAATCATATGTGTCTTACTGTAATCAAAGAATAAACATTGTGTTAACTGGTTAATTAATGCATAATACTGGTTGACAGTTATATAATTTAATTTGATTTAAATGCTGAATTTTAATTGGCTGAACAGCAAAGAGCAACATTGGTTAAACTGTATAACCTGGTTAGGTCTTGTGAAGAAACGGATTAATCTGCCACTTGTAAATTCAAATGGTCCCATGTCATTATTGATTTTTAATCAAGGAATCATTGTACTTCTGTTTAGAAATTAAATTATAAGGACTGTTTCCAATTTTTGAACAGGTTATACTTCAATAACCTGGTTTGGGTCAGTTTACGGCATTCATAAACCGCTTCTTTTTTAATCTGGTTACTTTGTAATACAAAATGCATTACTGAAAATTTATCTTAACAGATATTTGTAGTACATTATACACAGATACTTATGCAGGTTTTGTCTTCCTGTTTTTAGAACATATGTATCTACAACTGGAAGCACTTGGGTATAAGTTTTGTGTTGGGGTGGCTGCACAATTAATTATATTCAGTGCATTATCACAGGACCAGTTTCTCACTAATGGCATGCTTTTAGAACTAAATGAACTTAAGGAGTCTTTAAGTGTAAACAATAAATTGGTTTTTACATGGTGTTGTCAGCTACTTGGTGTGGAGTTAGACTTGTCAAAAAACAGCATTACAAAAATGACAAAACCCATAAAATTAATTAAAATGAAAGAGAATACTTTGAGAAAAAAAACTCCAATGTTCCTGGAAGAAATAAACTTTGCAAATTACTACATGAAAATGTCCAGGTTACCCAAATAATGAGATAGACATGGAAACTCTGAAAAACCAAATAAAATGTCGTCAGTTTTGGAACAACCTGGTGAAAAAACGTTGTTCCAAGTAACTCAGGTTAATAAAAAACAAATAACTGTTGCTTGTTTGACCAAAAAATTGAAAAAAATAGTTAAAGAGCTATGTATTGCAGCTGTTCCTACTCAAATCTTGGAGCACAATAGTAGGCATGCACAGGAACATGTAAATATCCATGAAAAATTAGACACTGGTAAATATTTTGTTTAATTAGATTCTGAAACTTTACAATGATACCCAAAATGGTTAATAAAACTTAAGAATTGCTTTACTGGAATAAAATATCTTTTAATCTTTTGGAACAACATATTAATAAACCTATACTTTTTATATAAATTGTGTCATTGTAAATAAATGCAACGTTACATAATATATAACATATTTTCCTATATTTACAGATGAAGATAGAGCTTCAGCCATTGATGCAGCAGAACAGTAATAGAACAACTCTGGACTTGAACTATTTTAAAACCTAGTTTTATACATCGTGTACATTTTGTAGATTTGTTTTTGTGTAAAATTTTTCTGAATTAGATTGCAATTGGTTCTGATAAATTTAAAAAACATCAACTGAAAATTGTGAATTTGTTTTTTTCTGTGTTTTCTACTAATTTTATTGTTGAAACAAGAAAAAATAGTTAGCTACCTTGATTGCAATAGTGTTTTGTTATATTTAATTATAGATAATTTCAGTGTTTGCAATATAACAACACCATTTGAAATACTTTGAAACCATTTGAATTATTTTTATATATTCAAACAATATTTGAACATAGATAAATATTCAGGTCTTTACAAAAAAGTTTTTCTAATGTTTAACAAGGAAAGGGTGGTCATCCTTAAGCATGGTTTTCATTGAGAAATTCAATAGATAGTGCAATAAAATTATTAAAAAATTGAAAATATGATTCTTTATTCTCGTTAAGAAAGTATAATTTGCAATGAATGTAATTTGTGCCATGTTTGAATTTTATTCACGGTGAATGGGAATATTGGCAGAAAAAAACTATGTATCCATGAAAATAAGGTAAACCTGTCGAGTCAAAGGTCTATCAAAATATATGTCTTTTTATCTTTCTCCTACAGAGTACAGTTTAATAATATATGTATTTAGTGTATGTATTGTACCTAAAAAAAAAAAAAAAACACAGAGTCCCTAGCCTTAGTACATGAGGATGGCAGAAACCAATATGAGTCATCTTCAATCGCGAAAGTAAACACTGTTTTATATAAGAACGAGACATGTAATGTTGTTTTAAATAAACACACGACATGCATATCTGTGCATGTGCAATTTAAATCACAAGAAAATGTGACTACGGACAGACGGATAAACTAACGTCAGTGGTTTAAAACTACCAAAAAAATTCTTTTGTACTTATTTTGATTTACGACTCATCAGTTGTGCTCAGGGCTTAAAATGTTACAAACCAAAACAATAATCGAAAAGCTGAAGAGCAAATTCAAAAACAAAAAAATGACCAAAAGCATACAGAATTTTACACGATGGAGGAACTCCTTAGTTTTTGTAATATTTATTACATTGATTGTGTTGAAATACAGGGATTTCCGAGTGAAATAAATCCTATAATTCACATAAGTCGTCATCAACTACGCAAGTAAGAACCACTTCACTGTGTAGTCTAAAAACATAACATCCCTTGTAATTTTTATTAAATCCTATGAATTTGAATCTAATCTTTAAATCCGAATACCAAACATTAATAATTGTGTTCGTGATAATGAATTTATGTGTTGTTCGGTCATTCGTTATGGATTTAGGTATTTAAATTTCAAAATTATATAAACATGTACTGTAAAAATTGGCATTCTTTTCTTCTGATAAATTGTGGTTAGTAAGACGAAAATAATTCAGCCTCAGTTTTAATGCCGAACTATAATAAGAATTCTTATCCTGCTATTAACAGTAATAAACGTTTAGACTCATTAATATCTTAGCCTGAATACATTGAACTTGGGAGTAGTTAAACAGCTGTTTCTTGGACGGATGAACTACGTATTAGGACGAGATCATGTTGATATGATATGAATCTGATACTTGCATTGTACTAGACTAAAACGCTAGGCCAGTTTGTTTAACATGCTAGCTCATGAGGTAACGAGGTAACAGTCCACAGGAAGACATAACACTCCACAGGAACATACTGTACTTATTCTGAACCGACCAGTCCTTTGCTCTTACTCCTTAAATGCCGCGTGCTTGGCGAAGAAGTAGCAAATACCATTTGGAATGTCTTTGGTTTGACCCGGCTAGGGATGGAATCCGTGACCATCCGTATTTTGGGCAAACACGCTACCACGAGACCACCGAAGCCGTTGATAGTGTTTCATTTCAAATGTTCACTAATGCTCTTTTATGTGAAATACCATCTACACTACTGGTAAAATGGTTAATCTTAAAGCAATGTACTATCATGTTAAAAATGTATTTTAACATTTAAATTGAAAGGAAAAATTTCAGTTCTTAAACAATTTACAAAGATACTTAACTATAAAACTATAACCAACAACACAATTTTATCCAAACTATGAAAGAATTTGGATATGGCGTAAATGCCAAGATGGCAACATCTTATGGAAGATTTGAACTAAAAGGTAGACATTTACCGACCGATAGACGTTTGAAACGTATACCTGACAGGAAGCCGTACGTGACCCCATAAAAACGTAGTGTATACATCCTGATCTACATATAATGCTTTGCACATACTGAAAGGGGTAAGAAGCAAAAAACAAGAACAGTATCACGATTTATTGTCTTGCTTTCCACGAGTTTCGGTAAAACCTCCAAAAACACCACAGAGAAGAAAATTACAAAAATTTAAGTTGACGTACCTTCTTTGTTGTTAATCAAACAAAGGTTATACTCGGTAGTTTCCGGATTTTCTGCGGTGTTATCGATTGATTTTGATTTTCTTAGTTGCACAGTGTTTATTGTTCCCGAAAAAGATGGATTTGTTTCCATCAGGATGTTGTTTTTTCAACATAATATTGAAAACAATAAAAACACTGTCTCATATTTTGACTGAAAACTATGCAGCGAACATAATTATATCATTGAATACTACCATGGTGTTGCAGCAGTGCGAAAATAAAAAAAAAGGGGGTGAAGGTTTAGGTAATTGGAGGTTTTAAACAATCCCTTTATGTATAAGAAACATATTTATATGCATGTGTATATCATTGTTATTCATTATAGTTCCAAACAACCTATAAATATAAGCTTACAATGATATTGTGAGTTTTCAGGTTTTTGAATTTAATAAGATTAATTGATTGATTGAAGATTGTTAGATCTTTAATGCCATGGGCAAATATTTTAGACATATTCAGGACGAGAATCTGTGGGAACTTTTGATTGCCACTGTAAAATAAGGGTGATTGATTGATAGGGTCAGAAATTTTGCCTTTAAACATTTGTTAAACATTCCACCAACAGACCCCTCAACAGGACTTGTTGCATGTATTATTAAGATAAAGACTACGACATTCACTTAATACAGAGATGAAAGCCGAAATATGTTCTAAAAACTTTAAATTTAAAACATTGGTCAAGGGGATATCCATATTAAAGTCAGACAATACCTGTAATATCACTGGCATGAAATATGCGAACAATATTTTTGTTTCACAGTTATACTGTTAGATTGTCTATTCCATTGCCAACATTAACTTTTGTTTGCAAAAAAAAAAAAAAAATGAAAATGCACAAAAATATATTTCAATAACGCTATATAATAATTTATATCAAGAAAATGTATAACTAACTAGTTTCACCTCATCTGATATTCATGGCTATATAGTAATTAATTTTTATTGTTTTCAAAGTAATACATAAAAAAAGTTGTTTTCAGTAATACTCTGGTAAATCTTAACATACAAGCCCTTACCAGCATTGTTTTTGTCATGATCTATCATAAATTAATAAATAATACAATAAATATATTTGTATTATTTTATTTTAGAGAACCCAGTTCAGAGAAATAGATTAGTTTTCTAAATGCCTGGTTTGCTTCATGAAAGTGACCAAATAAACAAGGGTTACCTCTCTTATCTTAATCTCTGTTTTTGGAAATATTACTATAAAAAGAACATCTGATTTAAATGTGAAAATAACTGTTAAATAGAGTTATTGTATAATTACATTTGAATGACCCCTAATTGGAATTGTGTACAGAAAATACAACAAAATTGGACTTTATTTTTTCCCTGAAGTTGTTACATTAAGGTACGTAAATTGTGCATCTTGAATATACTATGTAAATTGTAACTCGTTCAGAAAGCCAAGTCTGCTAATATGGATTTTTTGTGCTTAAGTCAAGTAATTTGTAAGTTTGAAAACCACACGATATTAAGATGAAAACATTTCCAGTACCTTAAAAGTATTCAATTTACGAGTTTAAAAAAAAAAAACATTTCGGCAAAATCGGTTTCAAAGATGATTTTTAAGCTGCATAATGATTATTCTCATGTAAACAGATACGTTGAATAATAAAACAGAAATTAAAGAAAAAGAACTTCGCAAAAGAAAACAAACTTGAAGTGAAAACAGATATCACTTAACGCAATAACAGAATTTTTTACCAATATTCAAAATCGAAATGTCAGGTAGGTGTACACAATTCTAGTCAAGAATGTCGTCAAGCTAACCTAACATTTTTGACAAAACATCTGTGTGTGTGATGTACATGTAGTAAGCTAACCCGAAATCAGCAATTTACAGGGATACATTTCAGGAATACATGTAGTCCGTTAGTTTTATTCATTTGAAATGTATTTGTATATGTTAAGAAACCTACAACAGGTTGGTTTCTGCCTTCCTGTCATTTCGAACAAAACTCGGTATTGTCCTACATCGAATGTATCATATGTTGAACTATGTAATTGACATTAGTAAATACCCAAATTCCGAGCAGTAATATTGTGAATGACCAAGTCATATTTTCTAGTCGTTGATTCAGTATCAAGCCTTATGTTTGTCTCTTTAATTGTAGGGTTTTATGATGTCCAATAAAGTACAGTAGATTATCATGTTTTGCTTTATTATTCTGATCAAGGCCCTGCCATGTACCTTTAGTAGATATTCACGTACAATTCAAACGGATGGTAGCAACTGTTTGCGTTATCACTTTCTCAAAAGCCTTTACTCCTTCGAAATGTATAGGTAAAAGAAGTGTGACAATATTTTATTTATTAGTTGACCATTGTTTTTGTTGTCTTGAATAATGCAACTTGATTAAAAATTTTAAAAAAAATCCATGGTAAAATATGATTATTTACTTGCAAACATTTTTTTGATTATTATGATCAGTAAAATCAAGTAATGTGCTTTTTATCCAATGTTAATTTTAGAAATTAAAATACAGATTATTATTATGAAATTTAATGTAATTTCTATATTTCTTGACGAGATCTTTGAAGTGAGGGGGTTAAAGGTAACTTTATTTTAACCACTTCCATATTTGAGATTACTAGATTCAACCAATCAAGAATTAACCATTCTAAGACCATCGAAGCTTTAGATTATTTCAGTTCTGACTATAGCCGTTCCATATTTTTTCATTGAAACATTATGAATATTCAATATAATATTGAACAAAACTCATATGTTAAAAGTACGTCATTTAGATTGAAATTATTTACCTGTAGAGTCTGTAATAAGTAAGACAGCTGACATACAGAAGAACATTCTGAAGTAGACAACACAGATGATTCAATCTTTTTTCAATATAGATACATTTACAAAAAATAGCAAATTACGTCAGGATCTATTTACGATTTAATTATATTTCCTTTAAACAGAGAATATTCTTGGAAACAGAACATGGTGCACATTTAAATCTGTCATTGTTGTCTTTCTTTATAGAAATATGTTGTAATTTATTCGTATATTTTCCCTAAAAACTATTGTATTTTCACCTGTTTCTCTTGAGCTCTGATTACATCAATATCTACATATTAAATAGATAAACATGATCGGTTTATTTATAAAGATCTTTTCATTTATTGACTGCAAAAGTCTCTATTTACTGAAACATCTTACCAATTTCCTTATTTACCTTATTTGCGAATCAAAGGAAACGAAATGTGTTCCATCCATATAAATATACTGTTGACCTGTCAAGACCGTTGACCCTATCGCCCTATAATATCCTGTCATGTTAACGAAATGAATTAATTTCGTTTTTTATACTTCCTTAATCCTTCAATATTTCCTCGTTTTGTTCGATTTTTGTTGTATATATTTTTATCAATTCAAAATAATAAGTAAACAAACCACACACACTATGTAATGTTATGTGATTTTTCTTATTCTATTAGTACGAAAATATGTGTAGCGTGTGAAAGGAACGACGATGAAGCTAATATATTTATGGAACTCTGTTGTTCTGACATTGTGTGCAATGTCTATTAACACTTAAAAATGTACATCGTAATCTGATCTAAATCTCTGAGATATTTATATGTTGAATTATATATTCAAATAGAATATCAAAATCTTGAAATTTAAATGAAAAACGTCAACAACCAATAAATATGTCGTGCATGATCACTGTATTTGAGTAATTGTAATACATATAGCTGTAAAAATATAGTTCATTTGATGAATTGTTACCTAAGTCCACCAGGTTTGGATTGCGTTACGCTTTACACCCTTACTGTTCACTTTTGTCGAGTGAACATATTATAGTTATTATCTGTATTTGTACTAGTTATTGTTGTTGTTGAATACTTTATTTTTGACGGAGTTTTATAAACCGTTACAGTGTGTTATCTATGACATGTTTGGTGCTTTACCAATGCCCCTAAAAAAATAGAACATCCTTAAAAAGCTTTTTTAAAATTTTATCCCATGTTCTGTCAATGTTAATTTATAATCGTCATAAAATACATAATTATATAACTTCTCTCAAATATATTTCAAATCATGTTGTGTACATTTCCAAGATCTTGACACTTCATCTTAATACTTTCTACATCTATGGCCATTTTAATGAATGCATTTTAAATATATGAACGTCGTTGACGGATCAAAATATTAGCTATTTTAACGGAAATTTGTTTATGAAAAGGTTATCAATTAGACATGCCGGCCGGAAATCCAGATTAACTCCGGTGTCAAACTGAACATACTATAGGAATATGAATGATGTAAAGAAATAGATTTATACAAGATATACGACACATGTATTTAAAGCTTAATTATTGTATATGATTATTCTGGTAAGCAAAATTGCAAAGTGTCAGTTTAATGAAAATGTACTTTGTTCAACATGTATGCAAACATTCAAATATGTAATATATTTAAGCAAACCGAAATTACAACAATTTTGGAATTGGCATGACTTTTTTAATCAACAAGTGCAACTATATCAACAAATTGGTAGTAGTGTAGCTGACTGAAAATATAAATTATGGAGCAGCAAAACTCTGCATTATTAATGCAAATTAACAACTGTTCCTCCCAAATGGCAACTTTGTGATAAGCAAAACCATTAAGTGAACTACATCGTATATATTGTACAAAGAATTTCGCGCCTTAAAGAAAGCTTTTCATGACCGCTTGTGTATGTATAAAACAATTATTAAACGATTCAAGGTCGTTTAAGAGAATAAAAAATAAACAAAAAGGGGAGAAAAAACTTATTAATTTGATACAATAAATAAATTCAATATCTGTTGATCAAATTCTATTATTACAAAGCCAAGTTCTGTTTCTTTATTGCTGATTAGAAAGCAAAGGTGTCTGCCACCGGCACACTTAGTTAACATTGGACATTTTGAGGAATGTATCTAAGATTCTTCGTCTGAACAACTTAAAAAGATTATGCAACCATCTTAGAATCGATAGTATAATGATATGCACAATTTGTTAATTTGGTGCATTTCGAATAACATTCATGACCGCCAGTTTTTATAGGGCTGATCTGAGTACATTCCACCACCAAATTAAACAAGTATGTTGTCGGAGAAAACCTAACATGTTTGTCATTTCCTTTCGGGTATTTTTTGTCAGATTCAGAGTGGTTCTTCAGGAAATTAGCCTTTTCCCTACCTAAAACTTGAGTTGTTTACCCGCGGATGCTGTTTGTCTTGAAAAAACATCGATGAACTAGTTGTTATTTTATTTGAGATTATGGTATGGTAGTGTAGAGTGTAGAGAAGTCGAATGTTTTTATGCTGTTGCATGAAGCCAAAGATTTGGATTATAGATATTGTAGTATTTTTTTTATAGTTTTTATGAATCCATATCCGATTAAAACCACTGTTGAAATATGATGTTTCACAGAAATTATGAAAGCCTTCTTTAATACATGTCAAAATCTTTGAAAGATGTTTTTAAAGCAATTAGAAGACCCAGCAATGTACTTTTGTTGAAACCAATTCTTATGTAGTGTAGGATTCCAATGCAGAGCAGGAAGGTCCATTTCTGCACCTTTTATTAAAATGAAGAATGATGTTGTGGTTAGTGAATGTGGCCGGTGGATAGGTTACCCGTAGTCTTATTTAATCCCATATCGTTTCTTAGACACTCAAAATTATAGTTCTTGCAGACTAAAACGACGTTATTTAAGGCTTTGTCCGCTTGGACAATAACATATTTGTCATGGAGGAGAGTCAATGTTCAACAACCGTAGGATCGTTAAAGATGGATATACCTTTAGTGCTCATAGACCATTTGAGGCTTTTAATTCGGATCCGTATCATTGACCTAATAGCCTTCAACAACTCTGAACGTGTACCAGCAGGTTCATGTTCCTTTAAAGTTCATTTGCTGGCGTAGCCCTCAACATAATTCATCAGTAATTTAAAATTAAATTTTCAATTAATTGGATGAGGGTGTCGGTATTTGGGACCCTTAGCTAGTATATTTTTTAGGCTTTGATTGTCAGTTAGATTAAGATTTCCAGTGATAACATGACCCCGCAGGACTGTGATTGAATGGAGATGTCGAATACGAACAGTCGAATACGGATTTAATTGCTTTTTTTGAAAATATAAATTTCAATATTGGATTGATAATATCGAAGACTCATATCGTTAGTTATGCTTCAAACATTCGTGTTATGTTCAGTGAAACATCAACTCTTTACCGTTTATAACTACCACATATGGTAGTTATCGTTGTTTTAGACGTAAACATGTTTTATAGCGTAACATTGGAGTCAGTTAAATATAGAATGGCCGAAGTATTATATATTGTCAAAAAGCTGAGAATATGGGCTTTACATTGGTGTTAAATTGTCTTAACGTAATCTGACTGAAAATCTACACCAATGCTGATCTGTTGACAGCGGTTTAAAAAAAAGGTAAAAATACGGTGCGATTTTTTCTTTTCAAATTAATCTATCGGTATTTACTCCATAAGAATGGCAAAGAAAGATTGATTTATATCTGAAAGTTCACATATTTTACTTAATTTCTGTCGATTTAGATTTTAAAAATTTGCTTATCTATTCTGTTTTTACTATTACCCTTTATGTTCGACGGTTTTTTTACTTGTAAAGTCAGCCATGTTTTTTTTTACAAATCTGCTTCTTTCTTCATTCTTTCATAAATGTGTATTGAAATAGATAAAACAGAATATAGGTCATAAATTTATAGCACGTGCAGATCATTTTGGTGCCAAGAATGTAAAAATTGGTAGAGAACTTAATATACAATGGCCATTCAAAGTTGGAGTTTTGGTTGTACAATAATGCGGAAATTGATACCCGGCAAAACCGCATTTTACACTTGACATAATGGCCGAGACCATGATTACTGGAAATGAAGCATATGTCTCTTGAATTGCCACCCACCTGTACTGCCACAGACAAACAGGAGGAAAGGAAAATGTATCAAATTTCAAATAGTTTCACAGAATTAAATTTCTGGTAATTATTATTATGATAAGTTTGAAAGTTCGCCGCTCGTGATTAAAAAAAATCTCCATTGCATTCTTTCAACCTTTAATTTTACGGAGTTTGCAATTATTTTAAGTAAATTGTGAAGTAAAGGTCCAAAAAAGGGATTCAAATTTGATTTTATTTTTTGGCGGAGGGGCAGGGCGTGGGTGCAATTATTTTGGTCGGTGAAAGAAAAGGATATCATTGAATATCATCTTGAATGAAATATAATTGTATTGCCCCTCTTTATAAAAATCCACTGGTTCTAAATCTCCCCAAAGCCTGATCCTAACAATTGGAAACGAAACAGTGTAGTTTTGATTACTGTGATGCTCACCCCGGGAATGCTAACTCTCACTCTGTCATGATTTAACTCTTATTTAATGGTAAAAAATAAATTTCCAAATTCAAGCTGTATTATGACCTTTTTAAACTTATTTTATGTACATGTATATTTATTATATATAATTATACAGATAAGATTTTTAATTTAAAAGATAAAAATTAAAATATGTCGCGCAATCCCTGTAGACTTTCACATCATAGGAGTGAGCCATTTGAGGAAATTACAAATTGATCCTAGAATGTTATTTCAGCATTTTTGAGTCTCTACAGTTTTTTTACTCTTTTTGTAGGCATGCTTATTGTTTTCAAAATATACTACTTTCAGACAATGTAATCCAGAATTTGTTCTTTTTATTCTAAAACCTGTATTTTTGAAATTCTTGATCCTTCATTCCATTGAAAAACTACCCCCCCATTTCACAAATATATATAAGATGCATTACTTTTACAGGTATAGATGGTAGAAAACCTGTAACCCATAAAAATATTTTTTCCTCTACATGTAGTGAGTTTGCTATCTTGTTTAATTATTAAAAAAAAAACTATACTTGAACAATATGTTTGTACATAATGTGAAAGAAGGGATATGGTGGATCGGTTGTTGGCACAAACCATTAATATTATTAGTGTTCGCTGCCAGATTTACATTAATTCATGTTATCACATTGCTAAACAAAAGGACAAATATACCTAAGGAGCAATAAAAAACGTAATCCATTAAACAGACAAACCCGGGAAGACAAATGAACAACCACGAACTCCTATAAAAACCAGGAGTGAACCCAGGTGCTCCGGAAGGGTAGGCAGTTCCTGCTACGTATACGGCACCCGTCGTGAAGTTCAACAAAGTCAATCCGGAGGAAATCACAAATCGGTGAAAGCACATGAAAGGTTACGACAGTGGGAACAGGTCCAACATCATCTTAGATATTGGAACACTGTAATGGTCAATCAATTTGCGATGACGACCGTACAATTTCCTAAGTGATGACATCAACTTATCTCTGATAAAACCCTGGTTAAGAAGCTTTTCTGACAACATTAATCCCCTTTCTTCATAAATTTTTCACAAATGTCCCTGATTTCATCTTCAGAATACTTTAGTCAGAATCAGAGTGGTTTGTCATGAAATAAGCCTTTTCTCTACCTAGAACTACACATTTATTCCTGCGTGTGCCATTTTTCTTGAAAAAAACATTGATGAACTAGTTGCGATATTTTAATTGGGAATGTGGTATGATAGTGTAGAATGTAGAGAAGTCAAATGTTTTATGCTGTTGCATGTAGCCAAAGATTTTAGAAAATTAGAAAATATTCATTTGGGTAGTAACACTGATTTCTACCTGGGATGATTAATGACCATTCTTCAATGAATGTAAAAATGTATTTGATTAAACAAGTTGTATTTGACATATATTTTGATAAGATTTTTGCTAGATGCTGGTGTATTTAACATTTGTAAAAAATATTGAAGTAAAGGTTTTGTTTGTCATATTGCAGCATATGATATGATGAACATATATGTATCTTCATTATTTTATTGATAGGAGTTTTATGCCACTCTCAGTACATTTGGCTATATTGTGAAGACCAGTTTTTGTTGGCAGAGGAAGCCAGAGAATCATCTTCTTACATGTGTTTGGCAAGGAAATTGGCAATCCTTGTCAATTTAGATTGGAGTTAATCACACCTTGCCACAAGATGGGTTCAAACTCACAAACTCAGTGTTAATAATGGTTAATAGTCAAACAAAGTACCTGTACTGCTCAGCTAATCTGCACCCCCCGCTATGTCTATTGAGCGAGCCTAAAATCAACTAACTTTTAAAAAGCAACGTATAGTGTTTTTAATGAATGAAACTGGATACGTTGTAAATGAACTAACACATGTTGCAATTCGAAAAAAGGACCGATAATTGTATATATAAATTAAAACTTATAAATACATGTATTTTTTCACTCTTTTTTAGGTATTGTTTGGGATTTTTTGGTAAGAGATTTCTGCTTAGAAAGGATATATGTATGTGCTGCAAAATGTAAGTTTTATAATATAAAGTGAAATCAAACATTTACTCTCCATTATTTTGAAACTCTAAATCAAAATAGTAACTTAGTGGTAATGGTGCACATTCATGAAGTCTGTCTGTATATAAACAATTCCATCTTACCAGGGTTGGTGTACCTAATTTTCGCCCGCCACGAAGCGACGTAGGAAAATGGTAATGGGGTCCGTCCGCAACACATCTCTGAAACCGCTTGGCGGATAGCTTCCATATGTAGTAGGATTTATTGTCATGAAGTGTAGATGTGCATTCTATACCGCGAATTTGATTAAAAAATGTTGTAGGAGTTATGAGACTTAGACTATTTTCAACATTTCTCAACAATAGAAGATCTTGTGGACGCATCTCCTCTGAAACCGCTTGGCGGATAGCTTCCATATTTGGTAGAATGTAATGTTATGAAGTGTAGATGTGCATACTATATCACCAATTTTGATTCAAATGATTTTCGTAGGAGTTGTGGGACTATTTTCAACATTTCTATTTAGATTTTCCATATTCCAGGTTATCATAAGACAAGGAATATACTCCTTTCTCAGTATGAAATACTTACAACCTCGTGATCGTTTATTGGAATTTTCCTCATATTCCTGATTCAATTTCACTCCCTATGACTTCTCATGCAAACAGATTCTGCAGCAGCGGGGACATATTGCTACGTTTATCAATCTTGTTTTGATTAAATGTATACATATCCCAGTATGTAAACTTATTTAATATACTCAATTACAATGTTCACCCATTAATACACCACAAGCACAAGCAAACATCTGAATGACATTTAACAGTAGCATATATTTTTATATGATGAAATCATATTTAAGAACCAGTGTTGTGTGTTTTGTCTTTCAAGGTTGAAATTTTGTTATTTCTGTTGTTCTTTTCTCTTTTAGTATGGTATTAATACATGAAGATGAGTTTCATCAAAATCAGTATATATATATATATATATATATATGTTGAACCAGTATATATATATATATATATATATATATATGTTGAACCAGTATATATATATATATATATTGAACCAGTATATATATGTATGTTAAGATAAGAAATCCTTTCTAACTTTCATAGAAAATTTTATTTTACGCTTGGTTGCTAGGGAATAAATTCGGTTGCTAAGAAAAGATATTAGAATTTTTAATGTCTGTATTATTTTTTTCAGGTTTAATTCAAAAACAGGTTGAAGGTTGGAAATTGCAAAAATATAGATCATGTTGTAAATTACCAGAATTTCTACTGTGAGCGAATGAACATGGTTGCTTAGTAACATTATGATAAATAAGGTTAACATACTATTTTGAGTTGGAGGAAATGATGTCTAAGATTACTCTAAATTTTATCAATTGCACTTGCACAAATTATTTCATGAAAAATATGTATCAGTAGAGATGTCACACGGTTGTTGCTAGGGAATGTCATTTGTTGCTAAGGAAAAATATCATCAGTTGGCCAGGTGATTAAATCATTTATGTAAAGTTGGCATCTCATTTTCAAAGTTGAAAATAATAGAAAAAATATATGGAATTACGATTTTTTGGCAAATTAACATGGTTACCTAGTAACAGAAATACGCACAAAATTGATAAAACTGTTCAACTGTTTCATAAAGTTCAGGATATGCGTCAATATATTTTACCATAAACAGAACTATTTTTACTTGTGAACAAAAAATAACCCTCTGCACATTTTGATTTTACTAAAAGTATACGCAAAATTCATGATGTTAGTGAACTTTGATTGGTTACCAAAGCAACAGTTCCCAAGGATATCAAATAATACATTTTTAAAATTGAAACTAGGGTTTTATGCTTTTGAATTGAATACAATAAATGTTTCTATCTTTGAAATTTTTTTCTGTTTGGTCAATTATGACAAAAATGTACAAACGGTAAAGAGTTAAGGATAATGAGTAAGCGTCATTGCGAAATCATACAAAAAGCCTCAAAACTTCATGATTGTTGTAAGAAATTAAGAAAACTAGTCAAATCAGCCCCGCTGCATATCTCCGCCCTACTCTGTTGTTTTTTGAAATCCATACAATTCAAACTAGTGCTGCTGCCATAGTGATTCCAAATATATATGGTTGCTAAGTAGAAATCACAACTGAGTAAAGTCAAGAAATACCAAAGGGATGAAGTAGTCTTTCAGGAAATTTATTAAAATTGGAATCACATATTTTTGAAATTCAACTGACTCAGATTAGTCTTGAATTTAGTATATAAAAAATATATTGTTGATAAGTAAAATTCCCAAAAATAATAGTCTTGGATATTTTGAAGAAATTTAACAAAATTGGAATCACATACAAAACATCCAAACTAGTGTTGTGAGTATAGTGATTGCACATTTATATGGTTGCTAACTAGAAATCACAAATAAACTAGTCTTTGAGTCTTTCAAGAAATTTACCAAAATTGAAATTACATATTTTTGAAATCCAAATGATCCTGATCAGTCTAATGTGATTAAAAAAAATCTATAGTTGCTAAGTAAAATTCTAAAAATAATAGTATTAGACACTTTCTGGAAATTTACCAAAGTTCAAATCACATACGTTTGACATCTAGATGATCTCAATATGTGTTACTGTTGATTTGATCCAGAAAATATATGGTTTCGTGTCAAAAGTATAACATGGTCTTTGAGACTTCCAGGAAATTTACCAAAGTTGGAACTGTATCTTAAAACAATTCTGAAAACTTTAGCACAATCTATATTAGTGGTAGAATTACCGAACCCCCAGGGCTCTATTGAAATTCCGAAATATTTGGCACAATCTACATTGGCATGGCAATTACTAGGCCATTTTTCAGTGTCATATTTCAAATAACATGAGAGTAGTCGAGTGATAAAGAAATAATGTACCCTTAGGCAACCCGTGTAGCTCGGCTTCTAGAGGCGCTATTCAAATCCCGAAACCTTTAGCACAAGTTAAATTGACAGGGCAATTACTGAGCCAATTTGCAGTTCCGTATTCCAAATAACCTAAGAGGAGTTGCGTGACAAGGGAATAATATACTCTTGGGCAGCCCGTGTAGCCTGTCCCCCTCCCAGCGGCGCTATTCAAATTCCGAAACCTTTAGCACAATACACATTGGAAGGGCCATTACTGCGCCAATTTTCAGTTCCGTATTCCAAATAACATGAGAGGAGTTGCCCCCAGGGGATCTATTCAAATTCAGGAACCTTTGGCAGTCCCCACACACAATGCAATCAATGACCCAGGTCGTTACTGAGATTGTCCTGAATATTACTAACGTCCTTACGTACGTCGAACAGCAAAACATAATCATCGCACTTCGCTAAAGCGCGGATCTCGATACAGGATAAGCACTACAATACCATGGAATTTTAGATGGAAATTTCATGATCCTTAAAATTGCAATATTTTGAGGACAAAAGGATCATGTTTTTCCATAAGGATTGAGATCTACTTTAACCCAAAATCGTTTATCTATAAAAGAAAACATATTTCCCATATTCTGTAACAAAGATAACTTAGCAGACAAAACTAGTGATAAGAACACGCCTTAGTTATTTTGAAAAGCTGTCTTATGGTTGTACTAGCATATATTACTAATTTATTATTGAAAATTAATACGTATCGTTTATGCGTAGCTCTGTCTTCTATGGTTTTGATTGATTGAATATTGATTAACGCAGTCTATGGTTTTGGTTTATGCATTAAAAGTGTATAATGTATTATTTAATACCGAATATTAACACCTGCTCGAGGACGCCCCCGTGTGTATCACTATTATTTGAAATTATGTATTACGTAACTCCATCGTGCATAGTTATGTCCTTTGATAGTTTTGGTAAGTTTTGAAAATTCCTTTTATCGCTTTATTTAATAAAGAACCCATCTGTTTAATGTAGAACTTCCCTCCGTTTCAATGCTTAAAACACGGGTAAAGTATTGTGTGACCTATAAATTTTGATATTGTGTACCATAAGTTTAATTGTACAATCTCAACGAGGAACGCTTTCACATTTCTCTCCATCATCTGTAAAATTGTCTCTGTTTCTTTGTTGTGCTGCATCTTCTTCTTCTATTGCCGGGACCTGAAGTTCAATTGAGTTCAGTCTATTGTCTGCCGTACCGACGATGTCGGTACCAGTTTGCCTTATAAGGAGTTCTGAATTGAAGATGTTGTAATTAATTTCATCATACTGCTCTTTTAAAGTGTTTGGCTGAAGGTTAGGCAAAGTAGGGTGTTTTTTGCAAAAGTAACATAAAGCAATGCATACAACGATAAAACATAATCCAGACGGTAGCCCAATGCATACAAGAAAAACTAAATGCTGATGTTTCTGATCTTCCGAATTCGTGTCTCCTGTTAGAAATAAAAAAACAGTAATATTAAAAGGTTTTTTTTAGCAGTTTCATTTAAAAACAAGAATTTATTAGAGAACAAGCTTTCCTAAAGCACGAGGAGAGTTATCAGTTTGTTCTTCTTTAAAGAATCGAGTTCATACAATATAAAACGGACCATCTATCAATTGTTTAACACGTTATTTTTAATTTCGAATTTGAGAAAAACCATCATGGATATTATAAATATATTAATACCACCAAGAGGTTAACTTTGCTCATATTTGACAAGTATTTCAGCCGTGCTCATATCTGTAATAAGACGATTTTGGCCTAAGTCGTTAGGTTATTTTGGCAGATATTAAATGATCTTCACCTATTTAGAATATCGTTTTGACTTTTAGCATTTACGATCTTAAGCACATCCGATACGTCCTACACCAAAACAATGTGCACATCTGATTCATCAACATTTTCAACAGGTTTCTCATAAAACTATTTCGAGGAAGGCGTCCATATTTGTCAATGGCCAGCGTAACCAAATGTATGACAAAATACCTTGATACACACATCTCCCTATAATTTATTCTACGTTGCTTTAATTGTTTCAGGAGAATTTAGAAAATAAAATAAAAACATGACAGAAGAACGTCTAAGACTGTGATCAAAGGCAGGACCAAATGGTCTAAATGTATAAAAGCTAGAGATCAACTGCTGAGAGTTAAATTTAAGTAGGAAGAGTCATTTTAAAATTACAACTTATTCTGGATAAACCTTTGACTTGAAACTTGCGACTTAGCATTGAAAGCCAAAATTAAACATGAACACAGCAGAATACATTACATTTGGTATAGAAAAAATAGCGACCCACAGTGGTGGTCCCACCGAATATTCAAGTAGTAAAGCTGTTGGAAATTGAACCCTTGTGCGCATAGACTGATATACCGGAGATATATCTAGGTTCAAAGTGATATGTTGATCGGTGTGAATCCACAAAAACGTTCACAAACGTTTTATTTTCATTAAATATAAAGTCTACCCGTACTGGTATAATGTTTAATTGTCCATGGAAATCCTGATAATACGTGTACCCATAATAAATACGGTATTTCGATCATGTATCAGTCGTCGCTACAATGATCGATTATCGATTAGTAAAATCACTGACACTTAGTTTGAATTGACAAGTCTCAAGCATGGGTCTATATTTATATTTGGTATATACTTACTTGCAGATGACTCAATTTAAAAACTATAGAC
The DNA here is from genome assembly GCA_028015205.1 of Mytilisepta virgata. Classification (NCBI taxonomy): domain Eukaryota; kingdom Metazoa; phylum Mollusca; class Bivalvia; order Mytilida; family Mytilidae; genus Mytilisepta; species Mytilisepta virgata. Next base: position 27,356,543 of record CM051513.1, read on the forward strand.
AAGAATTGAAGGATGTTCATGATGTGTATACACATTAAAGTAATTATGGTCATGTTATCTTAGCGGGAGATTTTAACGCTAGCAATAATCCTCCTTGTCGAAAGTCATGGTAACTTACGCATGCCCTTGGATATCGGATAAGCTGAGAAAAGTAGACGCCATATGCAGGCGCGGCTGGTATATTGATACTCAAGAATGTCCCTTATTGTCTATTTAGAGAAACAAATTCAAATATGAATCGGACTTAGATGTATCTGTAGTATCCTTAATTTAAGTAAAGAAACAGATCGGTGATGAGAGGAGCACAGTTGATTACCATTGGAATGCCGATTGTTTGTTGAACTAGAGGCTTAGATGGCTGAGCCTGTATCGCTCACCTGGCATGAAAGCCATTTTCATTGATGTACCTCAAAGAGAGAAGTCCCTATCATTATGAAGTGTGGTAAGCCTTGTAGGAACCAAACTTTCTTTTCAACAAGGTCCTTCTACTTACAGGTCAGTATATTCTAAAATTTGGCGGTTCTCCAGAAAAATTTTGCGTGTATTTCCAATAAGGTCTTATGTTAACCTAAATCCTCTGCTGAAGGCCATTTTGAATTAGGCATCAGCATCAGAGTAATAACACTTGGTGAGCACCTTAAGAGGAACATTCAGACCATGTTTGAATTCTGCGGTTCTTTACATTTGTGGTATATGGCATAGGCACTATCTGTCAAGTTTGGCTGTATTTGTCGAGAATTTTGTGTTATATCAACCAATGAGAAACAAGAATTGCCCATGGGTGTTTTTCGCATTATCTGTACAAAATGCGGAAACTTAGTAAAAAACACATGCCTTTTGTCAAGTCTCGTTCCCTTTGTGGAAGGGGTTTCAAAGAAGAAGATTGTCAATCGACGAAAGACAAGAAATGCCCATGACGGCCATGTTTCTTGCCTGATCAGAATGAAACGAGGAAACGTTGTATAGAACCTCCCAATTAGATCTTTTTGTCAAGTTTCATTCCATTTGGCCAAGCGACTTCAAAGGAGAAGATTTTTTTATATCAGCCAATCAGAAACAAGAACTGCTCATGGCAGCCATATTTGTATTCTGATCGGGACAAAATGAGGAAACTTTATGAAGAACATCCCATAGATAATTCCTGTCAAGTTTCTTTCCATTTGGCCAAACCGTTCCAGAGAAAAAAAATAGATCAACCAATGAGAAACAAGAATTGCCTATGGCGGACATGTTTTTTGTCCAATCGGGAAGAAATGAGGAAACTGTGTTAAGAAGTCCCATAGATACTTTCTGTCATGTTCCGTTCTATTTGGCCAAGCGATTTCAGAGGAGAAGAGTTTTTTTCATATCAACCAATCAGAAACAAGAACTGCGCATGGGGCCATATTTGTAGTCCGATCGGGACGAAATAAAGAACGTTTATAAAGGACCTCCCATATATGCTTCCTGTCAAGTTTTGTTTCAGTTGGCCCAGCAGTGTCAGAGCAGTAGATTTTTGAAACTCAGCCAATCAGAAACAACAATTGCCCATGGCGGCCATATTTGTTGTCTGATCGGGACGAAATAGGCAATCTTTATAAAGGACCTTACATAGATGCTTCCTGAAAAATTTAATTCCATTTTGCCCATTGGTTTCAGAGAATATTAAAATGTGAAAAGGTAACGGACGACGGACGGACGACCAACGCCAAGTGATAACAAAAGATTTTTCATACTAGCTTTTTCGTCGTATTTTATCTAATTTATCTGTTTTATGAGCTGTGAAAAATATACAACTGCCATGCGATGGCCATCTTTGTCTGATAAGATGTTGTCATATTGACAAGTGACTAATTTTTCTCTTCATTTTTCAAGGGGAGAAATTACATATAACTCTTTCACATATGTATACCCTATATCTTTTTATTTGTAGGAAAATCTTACATGATCTTCCTGATGATACATCACACCATTTCTGTGAGAATTTACTTTTTATTTTATTCGATGATTTTGAAATAAGATTTATTTCTTTTAGATATACTGTTGTAGTATTTTTGCGTCGTTATATAGATGATGTGTTATCATTAAATAACGACAAATTCCAAGACTTTCTACATCTCATCTACCCAAATATATGCAAGTGAGTATTAAACTAAGGAAACTACAGATACATCGAAATCTGCTTCATATTAGGATTTCTTTCCTGAAATAGACAATGGGGGACATTTAAAGACAAAACTTTATGACAAACGTGACGACTTCAACTTTCCTATTGTTAAATTTCCCTTCTTCAGTAGCAATATACCAACATCGGCTGCATATAGCGTCTACCTTTCTCATATTATCCGATATTTATAGAGAATTACGGCCCTCACAAAAGCTTTCACCATGTTTGCCATATACGGAGCAGGAACATTTTACCTTTCCGGAGCACATGCGGCCCAGTTGTTCAACTCATTTAACCGAGGGTTAAATTTATCTACAGGTTAAACGTAATGATTTTCTATATGATTTAACACTCAGTTAAATTTAACCTTGGGTTAAATAAGTTAAACAACTGGGCCTGGTGTTTCTAGGAGTTCGTGTTGTTCATTTTTTATTGATTTTTAGAGTTTATTTGTTGTGCTTGTGGTTTTATGGATTGCGGTTTTTGGTTTTGCTCCGGGGGTATATGTGTCCACTTTAACATTTCTAGTGCCAATAATTTTGTCTTTTCCGATTTCCTTTCGGCAGTCATTTGTCGATATTGATTTAAAACATATAGTGAAAAAAAAAATAAAAGCATTTACCTATTGGGGTATTTTGTGTACTAAGGCTTGCATCACCTGCTAAAAAATAGTAATATATATATATATAACGTGAATAAACATTTAGACATTCAGAGGTTGCCACACGATCTTTAAAACTAATAGAAAATAAAACAGCCACTATCTGAAAACAATAGTAAATTAATTGGCGAATACAACGCAATCTAAAAGCATCACATTCTGCATAAAAAGAGATTTACATATTTCTGATTTGAGACATGCGCAGATAATATGCTGTTTGGGTAAGATAGTTTTTAATATCCTATTTATTTCCTATACATCGTCACAAAAATGACACACAACATGAATCAACCAACAGAAGAGAAATTTATATGACTTAGGAATTGTGATTTTGAAATTTTAGACTACAGGGACCGAATTACAAAAAATGGGAATTTAAACCTGTGACCTTCATTCACCTCTGCTCCTCTTTTATAATTTTCAATTTATATGTGTTATTTATTTACAATATTTCCATATAAATATGTAGATGTTCCATATTTGCGAAACCCTTTGGACCGTAAAAGCCGAAATTGGAATGTAAGTTGCGACCATAACTTCTCTTTCAATTTTGAGTTCATGCTTTGTCATACACCGTTTTAATTTATTTCTTGATATATACATTTTATTTCCAATTATAATATTATCGTAATTTGTGTTCAAATGTGCAATCATGTTAAACAATTTTTATTTTCAAAACATGCGGCACACAGGGTAAAATTAAAAAAAAAAACAAATTGAATATAAACTAATCTTTCATTTTCCATTTATGCATTTTATTTCAATATAGTATTGTCATGCACTGTATTTAAAGGTGCAAGAATGTTCTATAATATTATTATTCAAAATATGGAACCATGCATCGAATTGGAAAATTGAAAAAGAAATATTTGGAATTTAGAAAGCTGATTTTATTTTTCAATTTTTGCATTTTTTTACAGTATTTTCTGATACACTTATCCATTTAGTAGAAGCCCAATTATTCTTTTATAAGTAAGGCAGCATGAATCAAAATAAAAAAATGGAAAGAGTTGGTTTCCAATTAAAATTTTGTTCATTGTTCATTGGTGGTTTTGATTTAATTTTTAAAATGATTACATACTGTCTCTAGTTGGATAATATTTTTTTTTCACTTGATGTACCTCAAAGAGAGAAGTCCCTATCATTATGAAGTGTGGTAAGCCTTGTAGGAACCAAACTTTCTTTTCAACAAGGTCCTTCTACTTACAGGTCAGTATATTCTAAAATTTGGCGGTTCTCCAGAAAAATTTTGCGTGTATTTCCAATAAGGTCTTATGTTAACCTAAATCCTCTGCTGAAGGCCATTTTGAATTAGGCATCAGCATCAGAGTAATAACACTTGGTGAGCACCTTAAAAGGAACATTCAGACCATGTTTGAATTCTGCGGTTGTTTACATTTGTGGTATATGGCATAGGCACTATCTGTCAAGTTTGGCTGTATTTGTCGAGAATTTTGTGTTAAATCAACCAATGAGAAACAAGAATTGCCTATGGCTGTTTTTCGCATTATCTGTACAAAAAGAGGAAACTTAGTAAAAAACACATGCCTTTTGTCAAGTCTCGTTCCCTTTGTGGAAGGGGTTTCAAAGAAGAAGATTGTCAATCGACGAAAGACAAGAAATGCCCATGACGCCATGTTTGTTGCCTGATCAAAATGAAACGAGGAAACTTTGTATAGAACCTCCCAATTAGATGCTTTCTGTCAAGTTTCATTCCATTTGGCCAAGCGACTTCAAAGGAGAAGATTTTTTTTATATCAGCCAATCAGAAACAAGAACTGCTCATGGCAGCCATATTTGTATTCCGATCGGGACAAAATGAGGAAACTTTATGAAGAACATCCCATAGATAATTCCTGTCAAGTTTCTTTCCATTTGGCCAAACCGTTCCAGAGAAAAAAAATAGATCAACCAATGAGAAACAAGAATTGCCTATGGCGGACATGTTTTTTGCCCAATCGGGAAAAAATGAGGAAACTGTGTTAAGAAGTCCCATAGATGTTTTCTGTCATGTTCCGATCTATCTGGCCAAGCGATTTCAGAGGAGAAGAGTTTTTTTATATCAACCAATCAGAAACAAGAACTGCGCATGGGGGCCATATTTGTAGTCCGATCGGGACGAAATAAAGAACGTTTATAAAAGACCTCCCATATATGCTTCCTATCAAGTTTTGTTTCAGTTGGCCCAGCAGTGTCAGAGCAGTAGATTTTTGAAACTCAGCCAATCAGAAACAACAATTGCCCATGGCGGCCATATTTGTTGTCTGATCGGGACGAAATAGGCAATCTTTATAAAGGACCTTACATAGATGCTTCCTGAAAAATTTAATTCCATTTTGCCCATTGGTTTCAGAGAATATTAAAATGTGAAAAGGTAACGGACGACGGACGGACGACCAACGCCAAGTGATAACAAAAGAGTTTTCATACTAGCTTTTTCGTCGTTATTTATCTAATTTATCTGTTTTGTGAGTTGTGAAAATATACGACTGCCATGCGATGGCCATCTTTGTCTGATAAGATGTTGTCATATTGACAAGTGACCCTAATTTTTCTCTTCATTTTTCATATAACATATAAGTCTTTCACATATGTATACCCTATATCTTTTTATTTGTAGGAAAATCTTACATGATCTTCCTGATGATACATCACACCATTTCTGTGAGAATTTACTTTTTATTTTATTCGATGATTTTGAAATAAGATTTATTTCTTTCAGATATACTGTTGTAGTATTTGTGCGTCGTTATATAGATGATGTGTTATTAAATAACGACAAATTCCAAGACTTTCTACATCTCATCTACCCAAATATATGCAAGTGAGTATTAAACTAAGGAAACTACAGATACATCGAAATCTGCTTCATATTAGGATTTCTTTCCTGAAATAGACAATGGGGACATTTGAAGACAAAACTTTATGACAAACGTGACGACTTCAACTTTCCTATTGTTAAATTTCCCTTCTTCAGTAGCAATATACCAACATCGGCTGCATATAGCGTCTACCTTTCTCATATTATCCGATATTCATAGAGAATTACGGCCCTCACAAAAGCTTTCACCATGTTTGCCATATACGGAGCAGGAACATTTTACCTTTCCGGAGCATATGCGGCCCAGTTGTTCAACTCATTTAACCGAGGGTTAAATTTATCTACAGGTTAAACGTAATGATTTTCTATATGATTTAACACTCAGTTAAATTTAACCTTGGGTTAAATAAGTTAAACAACTGGGCCTGGTGTTTCTAGGAGTTCGTGTTGTTCATTTTTTATTGATTTTTAGAGTTTATTTGTTGTGCTTGTGGTTTTATGGATTGCGGTTTTTGGTTTTGCTCCGGGGGTATATGTGTCCACTTTAACATTTCTAGTGCCAATAATTTTGTCTTTTTCGATTTCTTTTCGGCAGTCATTTGTCGATATTGATTTAAAACATATCGTGAAAAAAAAATAAAAGCATTTACCTATTGGGGTATTTTGTGTACTAAGGCTTGCATCACCTGCTAAAAAATAGTAATATATATATATATATAACGTGAATAAACATTTAGACATTCAGAGGTTGCCACACGATCTTTAAAACTAATAGAAAATAAAACAGCCACTATCTGAAAACAATAGTAAATTAATTGGCGAATACAACGCAATCTAAAAGCATCACATTATGCATAAAAAGAGATTCACATATTTCTGATTTGAGACATGCGCAGATAATATGCTGTTTGGGTAAGATAGTTTTTAATATCCTATTTATTTCCTATACATCGTCACAAAAATGACACACAACATGAATCAACCAACAGAAGAGAAATTTATATGACTTAGGAATTGTGATTTTGAAATTTTAGACTACAGGGACCGAATTACAAAAAATGGGAATTTAAACCTGTGACCTTCATTCACCTCTGCTCCTCTTTTATAATTTTCAATTTATATGTGTTATTTATTTACAATATTTCCATATAAATATGTAGATGTTCCATATTTGCGAAACCCTTTGGACCGTAAAAGCCGAAATTGGAATGTAAGTTGCGACCATAACTTCTCTTTCAATTTTGAGTTCATGCTTTGTCATACACCGTTTTAATTTATTTCTTGATATATACATGTTATTTCCAATTATAACATTATCGTAATTTGTGTTCAAATGTGCAATCATGTTAAACAATTTTTATTTTCAAAACATGCGGCACACAGGGTAAAATTAAAAAAAAAAACAAATTGAATATAAACTAATCTTTCATTTTCCATTTATGCATTTTATTTCAATATAGCATTGTCATGCACTGTATTTAAAGGTGCAAGAATGTTCTATAATTTTATTATTCAAAATATGGAACCATGCATCAAATTGGAAAATTGAAAAAGAAATATTTGGAATTTAAAAAGCTGATTTTATTTTTCAATTTTTGCATTTTTTTACAGTATTTTCTGATACACTTATCCATTTAGTAGAAGCCCAATTATTCTTTTTTAAGTAAGGCAGCATGAATGAAATTAAAAAAATGGAAAGAGTTGGTTTCCAATTAAAACTTTGTTCATTGTTCATTGGTGTTTTTGATTTAATTTTTAAAATGTTTACATAGTGTCTCTAGTTGGATAATATTTTTTTTCACTTTTGATACGACTGCTTGGAGGGGTGCGGTGATAGTTGTTGACCAACGGTAGCTGCTTAGTTACTTTTTTGTCATTTTATTTCTGAATGATTCACTATTGTCAATATGAGGGTCTTGTGACGGTTATATGCAAAATATTTGCCATGTCTGACTGACATATTACCCGACGCGAATATGTCACTCAGACCTTGCAAATATTTCGCATATAACCGTCACAAGACCCTAATATTGTGAGTATTATACTTCATGCTCAGAATTCATTTAATTTAAAATTAATTAACTTTTCTCGTATAAAAAAGGCTCATCGCTGACTGAGACATTTCCTAATGTAAATATTCATGAAAAGCGCTCCACAAGTGGACATATTACGGTAGTTCATATGCCATATTTGCCATATATGTTGGAATTTGTATGCACATTATTAATGTACCAAATATCACAGTAGTGTGTGGCATGAAGTATAATAATTACAATTATCCAATTCAACACCTATGCTACACAATCAGGTAACATAAATGATTATTTCTATTAACAGAATGTACTATATCCATGTAGAATAGTTTTCAAAAGTATCAAAATCTTCGATGCTGTACATTTAGTTCATGTATTACTTTAAAAAATATTGTCATGAAATTGGAAGGTAATGAATAACTTTCTAAAGGTGGTAATGAGTTTTGCCTATCCTCTTTGGTTGGTTTCTATTAAATTTTTTACTAGTATGTAATATTAGAATGTTTTCTGTTCTGCCAGCCATGCCATTTAAAAAAACAACATATATTACCTGTAGCCATATCCATCGCTAGAGCGACCATTTTCTGTATTTACTTACAATACGAAAACGAGTGATGTGTGTTTCAATGAAAACATACATTCTGCCACCATCGAACTATGACGACTGTGCTGATCTTTTTGATTATTACGTGTTCCGTTGCGTTTTACGATCTATTGATAGTCTTAAATCTATCATTAGCTGTATTATTCGGAATCTTTAAATGTATTACTCACCTACATTTTCGAATGAAACACGAAATACATTTTCAGTGACTTCCTGACTTGTAGGGATTTTACATCTGTACACACCTAAATTTTGTGTTGTTAAATTGGAAATGACCAAGTTATATTTATGAGTGGCCTGGTCTTCATCAAGTTTTACATTATTCAAAGTTAATTGAGGATTTTTCTGCAGCCCATTAAAATACGGAGTATTGTCCGCTTTATTAGTCTGAACTGGACCACGCCATAAGCGGTTCTTATGTACTCCTGAGCAGTTTAAACGGATGGTAGCTCCTCTACGGGTAAACACATCATGTATTGTAACCATTCCTTGGGATTATACAGAAAATTGTATTAGAAAGCGTTCACTAAATAGTATCATATACTTAATAAATATCTATTATTTTATTGTGCTATACAAAGTAATGTATTGTAGAAAGTGAGCTCGATTTTTTTAGTACATTTATTCTCTTTAAGAGGAAATTGTAGATAATGTGTGACAAACATCTTCCCTTTTTATATGCAGCGCCCATGAAAATATGATGTGTTTTTCCTGCAATGAAGCCATTTCCGGTCTAATACAAGGGGTAGAATAAACTTTAGTCGTACTAGGTCAATGACCTCTTAAAGTGTACTGTTACCTGTTTGCATGAAAATTTTTCACGGCAGTTGGATTTCAACTTCAAACGTAATATTCAAGCATTTTACGGATCTAAAGGGGACTGCAGGATAAAGACAATACAAAGTCAATATCGGAAAATATAACATTTATTTGGTCTCGCTGCTAAACATTGAAAAAGGCTCACTAAAGCTCGCCCAAATGAATTTTATATTTCCGACAATGACTACGTACTGGTATTGTATATATATATATATATTGCGAGGTAATAGCATTTACGCCGTATTGAACATCATGTGGTCATTGGTGATCCAATTATATTATCGAAGCATTGTGTTATTGTATATGCAGGTGCTTCGCCATTAAACGAACCGATACCCATATGAATCTTTTACGTATATGTATATTGTTAATTCAATGTTTTTAAGGTTGTTTGTTTGCATATCGCGATAAGGCTATGCGTCTTGTAAGGTCGCAAACTTTTGAGATGAAATGAACGTTTTAGATAAGTTGAAGTGTATCTGCTTGTATTAACATTAAATGAAATTGCTTCGGGTTTCAACATTTTCCGGCTTGAGCACAAGTGGTGGGTTGTAAATAAACGAAATATGCACATCTTGTACGTCAAAGTTCCTAAAATAAAATATTTCGTACATGTAGATTAGTCCGAAATCTTTTTTATATTTTGAAATAGCATTGGGATATCTAAAACCACCCATTCTTTGATTTGATACTGGATTATGTATTTTGAATCTTTCGTTATTAGAAATGACCAAGTTGACAATATCGACCGTCACTTCAAAAAATCCTCTACAAATATTCAACATCAGAAAGGAAAATTTTGACTTTACAATTTTTGAAGTAAATATTCTGACATATTATCAGGTCAAAATACAGAGAATAAGGTGGATACATGAGAAATGCAATGCAGATAAAGAAACTAGATAGATACAAAAATATTAAACCAAACAAAGAAATTACTGGGGTGGCATCATGAATGGACGAGATGCATGTAAGACTTAGTTTTGAGATTATTTACAGAAAGTAGAGAAAATATATCATCTTTAATGTTGAAATTGAAACTAAAGGTTTTAGTTACTCTGTGATCTTTAAAACCTTAATTTTATACAAAATCTAAAAGAGAAATGGTTTTACATAAACAATGTTAAGTACCTGTTGACTCTGAAATTAACAATACTGCTGGCACAAAAAACAAAATCCTAAGAATGTAAAAAAAAATTAGCACGGTTTGATTTAAATTTCAGTGACCTTACAAATAATAAGCAAATTTCGGCTTTCAGGAATCTAAATTTCATATTTTTTTTTTACAATTAATTGTAACATTCATTTTTTACAATAGTATAACATATACCACCAAGAGCCACAAGTTCATATATCCAAAGAATAACATATTACACATTTCCTTTTTCTTTAAAATTAATGAAAATTTAATAATGTGTAATAGTTGTCAAGCACTCCAATTTCCTGTCACTGTTTGTTTTTGCTTTTTTGTCATTTTGACAATATATTGTTGTCTTTGTCGGCTTTTAGCACTATTCTAGAGATATATAGTTTTAATGTGTTCAATACCAATATCAGTACAAATATGTAGTGCACATAATTTGCATACGAATGTATTGTTTTAAATGGTTTCAAATGTCTTTCTATGTTATTTTCGGTACGATTCTCTCATTGATAGGTTTCGAAATTACTTCCCCTGTTCATAGTGATGATACAAGTAATCTGCAAATTTTGACTTTTGGAAATCTATGTTAGATGGCTTGAGTGTTTAGGCTTTCCAATTATTTGGTTCTCAAGTTAATCCAGAAATTCGCATCGTACAAAGAATTTAGATATCTGAGCTTATTTTGATTCTCCTTCAAGCGTCAAGAATACCAATTGTACATTTATGTAAAAAATGTGTGAAACCCGATAAATTAAATATGTTGGTATGTTATAGTGGCGCCATCAGAACAAAATGGACATATTTTTCGGTGATAGCTTAATGAATCTGCAGAATATGATACTTTTTTCTCGAGGATAGGAAACCTTACCTCTGTAACGTAGTAAGCATCGTACATAATTTGTTCTGTGAACGCATTCTGTTAACATCGATCCATTAAATTTGAGCGTCTTTCTAATTTCTATTCATTTAAAATGGTTCCAACGATTTATTTCCATTCTCTCAGTTTCCTTGTCTAAATAATTTCCTGTTTTGTGTCATTCATAAATACATATCAACGTACTTGGAACATATATGGAATTAGATATCGGGATTTTTACACCAACTGCCCGCCTCCAACTTGGCAATGTTTGCACTCTAGTTTTTTATTTTAAGTTTCTTCGCTGATTGCTTGATGATGAGACAGTTTCAGAGTTAATAATATACATGTATATTCAGAAATGGCAATCCTTCAAAGACCAAAAGAAATGGAAAAATATTATGTGAAAAATTGTACAAAAATATGCAATTATACCAATTTAAGGTTTTATGACGTTTCAATGGCGATGAAACTTACGGATTCTACATAAAAATCCATTATATTTGTTAAGAAAAAGTTAAATTTCAAGTTCATGTCACAAAAGGTAAGCGAACACGGTACTATACGTCCTCGTTATTAACTCCTTCTTGTTGTTTTAAAACCTGTTAAGTTTATTTTTTCGCAATTTATCATTCTAAAAGATATCCTTTTCACTCGATATTCTTTATTGCGGGTTATATATGAATTCTATACATTGAGTTTTATTGATTTGTTACAGAAATTACCAGTATTTAGCAAAATTAAAAAATAACAGTTACAAAATATTTTCTCCTGTGGGATTTTATTTCTGCAATCTTATTTGAAACTGACGATGAGCTGTTAAAGATATTGGAAGTTAGCTGGACATTGCTTAAACCATTCTAATCAAAATGAAACAATAATGGAGATCGCAAAGCTACCTTAGATTTGGACTTTGCTATGATGTTACTAGTAAACTTTTACATTTAAACATTGGCCTTATAATGCATTTAATTTAGATATCTAGGCCAGTCTAAAGTTACTATTGGAACAAACTACAAACGAAGAAGTGCAGATATAATATCATAATGCATATTTGTTGTACTGATGTCAAATTGAAAATGACTAAGTTATACTTTCTAGTGGCTGCGTCTACCTCCAGTCTTATATTATGCAAATCTAATGAAGGATTTCTTGCAATCCCATGAAAGTATGGAACGTCTTTCAATGTATCACACTGAATTGGAACACTCTATTGACCATTGGTATAATTTTCTTAATTTCCTGTACATTTCAAAAATGATGTTATTCTCTAATTGAACATACTGTGTTCCGGCTCCGTTTTTTTTTAATAAATGGAAATTAAATCAGAAGAAACTTTCCATATTATTATTATTTGTTATTATATATTTCATACATCATTGCACATAATATTTATGATTCTATTTTATTACTGTTACTCAAATTTGTATTAAATAAACAGCCCATTCGTATAAAATAGACAAGATTGATGTTTCCTTTTATTCTAAAACAGCGATTGATAAATTTAAATTAACTATAAATATACACTTACTTTTATACCATCAAATGGTGATAAGAAGGTACAATTTAAAAGAATAAAGGAATATGTAAGAAACTAAGTGCTTTGTTATTGTAAATATATTACAAAAACAATATTTAAGAAAATAAATTATCTTCGTGATAATATAATGTATATGGAGTGGATACATGAAATATAATCGAAATTACGATAATATTTATACTACATTTAACAATATGAATGATACAGAGTATACGTAAATTTAATGTTAGGTATGGATACATATAAATTATAATTTAATATTAGATTTATTTTTATTTTATAAAGAAATTCCGTTGCATCAGCACATCATATAGTTTTTTTTACAAAAGATTGCTTTGTTTGTTAAAAGATATGTTTGCATAATTAAAGTCGACGAGTTTTATCAAGTGGATTATGATTCAATTGATAATTTGGTCGTTTTCGATCGAAAGGGCTAAAACATCAGATATTTCAAGACGACGAAATGGTTTAGAACTTTGTTATGCTTAGAATATGTCGAATTGCACATGCACAGATATGCGTGTCGTGTGTTTATTTGAAAAAAAAACATGTCTCGTTGTTATTTGAAACAGTGTTTACTTTCTCGATTTAAGATGACTCAAATTGGTTTCTTCCATGCTCATCTACTAAGACGGTAGGCGGTTGTTTTCATATTGTGAAGTCATCGCCAGCATTGGAGATGAAATAATATTTATAAGTCAAATGTAAATGTGTAAAACTAAATAAGAAGAGACAGTTTGGGTTGATCCACGCAAACAGAACGATGGGGTGCTCTTCAATCGTCATCGACTACACAATCAATAACTTATACAATTTGTGAAACTCATGTCACAATCCTTGAAATCTTACAATTTATTAAATTTCCCACTTTATTTTTTCTCGGTCAATATGCAGATTCAGTAGATGGCCAATAATTTTAATCCAATAATTGATATCAGTTTTGTTTTATTTAATTTAGTGTGTAACATGTCGTTGCTCTAACAAAATGCACAAACGTATCCTGGATCGATGTAGAATTAGAAATATATACGTAGAATCTTTTACACCAATTGGCATTATTCTTGTTTATCGATAATAAAAACAACGATACATGAAGCCATTTGAAAAAAAATATTATTTCTAAGTTGACTGATTTTTTGTATTAATATTTAATGGATGATACTTTTTTGGATTTATTTATAAATCGTGACCGTCTGTTACTGGTAGTTTCTTAGTTCTGGATGTCTCTTGAGTATTCATGTGCACAATTTTATACCTATATTTGGAGCGTTTTACAGAAAAATTATCGATTTTCTAGGTCAAACTACATACTGTTTTATATGCAGGTTGATGAAATCGAATGTTCTCATGCTAAACTATTAAAACCAATAAGTCGAAGCATAAACTACGGTCTTTAAGTTTTCTAGGTGACCAAATTTATAAAATAGTCGTTTCTTAGATGAATACGCAGATAAAATATATGATATTGTGTTTACCTGAAAATTCTTGGGGAAAGATCTCAGATATTTTGTTTGTTTGATTGTAAATTTGGAATAGTCCTTGCAGCGTTCTTATCCCCGTTCTATAAACAAAATGTTTAGGGATATTACTGTTGTCTCAATCCGTCACACTGCCTTTGAGGCGGTAACCCCTCTTTCATATCCAATTTGCAAAACTTGGGGCCACAGAGGATCGAATTTTGGAAAATTGTGAAGAACAGTTTCAGATCTTAACTTATCTTTTCTCAATATATATATATATATATATATATATATATATATATATATATATATATATATATATATATATATATATATATATATATATATATATAAATGCGCAATGGTGTTTTAAGATATGTTTTCAATACATTATCCAACAGAGGTCGAATTGTAAAAAATAGGAATAAAGGCTTGTCACATGAACACCTAATTTATGTTTCAGTTTATGCATTTTATTTCTTTACAGTGTAATATTGTGTGTAGAAGTTTGTAAATAATTACTTCCGGACTTATAGTACCAATTATTAGACGAAAGGTTCAAGGATGCAAGTTCTTCACATAAGATGACAAGGGATTGTCGACGTAATTTAATGTACATAATACAGATCACAGAAGTGTATACTGATAATCATTAATAGGAAGTAAATGGACAATTTCCATATTTATGTGTGGTATGAATCGTGAAAAATAGGTCAATTCCAGGTTCTTGTACATTCAATATTTGAAAGCTGTTAAAACAGGAGAAAACTAAACGTAAAACTTATGCTCTGAGCCAGTTGCTATATTTATATATTATGACAATCCAATGATTTAATAGTTGGAACGACAGGTGTCACAACCACTCCCTACATGTTGAATAGCTGGTGTGTCAATACTGCACCACGTTTGCAATCATATATCTGAACATGGGTTCCAATTTTGAAATCAAAATGATAATACCTTTCACATGCAGTTTAGGAAAACAATGCAGTGAAACATAGTAGAGAAGAGTTTTGGGTCACTGATCCACGTTACTCCGTTCGATCTGTTGGCCTCAGCTGTGAAAATATAAATTGTAAAACCTTGTTAGGCGTCTACAATTAGTCAATGTCAATGGTTTATAGAATGAAATGCATAAAATTAAGAATGAATGAGATGGTAAGGTCACACGCTTAAAATCAAATTTATAAAACCATTCTGCGCATTTACTTACAGTATATTACAATATCTTACAAAATAAAATACATAAAATCCAAAAGGAATGTGTCATTTAACTGACAAGAAGAAGAACAAACAAAAGTAACAGCGTCAGTGGTTTATAACTACATGTACCAAAAACATTTTCTTTTGTACTAATTTTGATGCACAAAATGTGGAGATTTCGTCGATTTACGACTCATCAGTTCTGCTCAAGACTTAAAATGGAAAAACGAATTGTACACGATGGAGAAACTCCTAAGTTTTTGTAATATTTATTAAATCGATTGTGTTGAAATACGGGATTTCCGAGTGAAATAAATCCTATAATACACAGAAGCCGTCATCAACTACATCAGTAAGAAAAACGTCACTGTGTAGTCTTAGAAAACATAATATCCCTTGCAATTTTAATTAAATCCTATGAATTTGAATACCAAACATTGCATTCGTGATAAGGAATTAATGCGTTGTTCGGTCATTCGTTATGGATTTTAGGTATTTCAATTTCAAAATTATATAAACATGTACTGTAAAAATTTGTATTCTTTTCTTGTGATAAATTTTGGTTAGTTAGACGGAAATAATCCAGCTTCAGTTTTAATGCTGAACTATAGTAAGAATTCTTATTCTGCTATCAACTGTAATGAACGTCTAGACTCATTGATATCTTAGCCTTAATACATTGAACATGGGAGTTATAAAACTGAAAGTAGTTAGACAGCTGTTTCTTTGATGGATGATGAATGAATTATTGTTTAACGTCAAGTAGCAACCATTAAATACGTATTAGGATGACATCATGTTGGAATGATATGAATATTATCCTTACATTGTAATAGACCGAAACCTCGGGTTGGTTTTTTAACGTGCTAGCTCACGAGGTAACAGTCCACAGGAAGACATAACACGGAGAAGCAGCAAATACCATTTGCAATATCTTTGGTTTGACCCGGCCCAGCGACCATCCGCATTTTCGGCGAGCACACTACCACTATACCACCGAGCGGTTGATAGTGTTTCATTCCCAATTTTCACTAATGCTGTTTTATATAAAATACCATCTACACTACTGCTATAATGGATAACCTTAAAGCCCTATTTGACAATGAACTGTTACGCACAGCATGTACTATGTTAAAATTTCAGTTCTTAAACAATTTATAAAGATACTTAACTTTAAAAGTAAGACCAACAAAACATTTTATGCAAATTAATTTTGTATCGCAATATTATAAATCCTGTTGGCCAATAAACTGTTGTGCAACGTCGTATTAAAAATAGAATAAATAATTTAATTATTCTGTAAATACATTATCTCGTTAGCGTATTTGTTTGAAAATCGTGTATTCTGTGACGTTTTCTGTAATAGAAAACTATAACAATATCATAAGCAGAAATGCTACCTGTTAGCATTCCTACTATAGGAATAAAATACGTCCAATCGTCGTGGCCTTCGCATTTGTTGTCACTACCTGGACTAACAGTTCCATTGAAAAGGAAGGTTACCTTTCAGGAGAGTATTTTTAAGGGGAGAGCACCCCAATAATTTCCTGGCAAATCCGACATATTTTTCAAGCCCTCGAACACATGTGAAAGTAAATTTTATGGTTATAAGAACTATCAATCAATAACTATGGACTGATATAAACACGACTTATTCCTGATCTACATATAATGCTTTGTACATACAAGAACATTATCACGATTTATTGGCTTGCTTTCCACGAGTCTCGGTATGGTAAAATAGAAAAACTTCCAAAAACATCCTAGAGAAGAAAATTACAAAAATTTATGTTGACTTACCTTGTTTGTAGTTAATCAAACAAAAGTTATACTCGGTAGTTTCGGCAATTTCTGCGTTGTTATCGATTGATTTTGATTTTCTTACTTGTACAGTACTTGTTGTTTTCCAAAAAAGATATGGTTTTGTTTCCATCAGTAAGCTGTTTTGTTCAACATAATATTGAAAACAATAAAAACACTGTCTCATATTTTGACTGAAAATTATGCAGCAAGCATAATTATATCATTGAATACTCCCATAGTGTTGCAGCAAAAAAAGGGAGGGGGGATGAAGTTGTAATTGGAGGTTTTAAACAACCTCTGTATGTATAAGAAACATATGTATATGCAGGTTATATCATTGTTACTCATTTTAGTTCTAAACAACCTATAATTATAAGCTTACAATGATATTGAGAGTTGTTAAGGTTTTGAATTTAATAAGATTGATTGATTGATAGATTTTTAATGTCCGTGGGCAAATATATCAGGTATATTCAGGACGAGATTTGGCGGGAACTTTTGGGTGCCACTTTAAAATGAGGGTGATTGATAGGAGCAGAAATGTTTTCTTTAAACATTTGTTAAACATTCCACCAACAGATCCCTCAAGAGAGTTGTTGCAAGTGTTATTAAGTTAAGACCACTACATTCACTTGACACAAAGATAAAAGTCGAAATATATTCTAAAATTTTTAGATTTAAAAAATAGGTCAAGAGACATCCATATTAAAGTCAGACAATACCTGTAATATCACTGGCATGAAATATCCGAACAGTATTTTTGTTTCACAGTTATACTGTTAGATTGTGTATTTCATTGCCAACATTAAGTTTTGTTTGCACAGAAAAAAAGTTGAAAATGCACAAAAATATATATTTCAATGAAACTACATAATAATTTGTATCAAGAAAATGTATAACCAATTAGTACCACCTCATCTGATATTCATGGCTATATGGTTTTTTTTTATTGTTTTCAAAGTAATACTTGAAAAAAGGTTGTTTTCAGTAATACTCTGATAAATCTTAACATACAAGCCATTACCAGCATTGTTTTTGTCATGATCTATCATGAATTAATAAATATTACAATAAATATAATTATCTAATCTCATTTTAGAGCAAGTAGTTCAGAGAAAGAGATGAGTTTTCTAAATGCCTGGTTTGTTTGATGAAAATGACCCAATAAACAAAAGTTACCCCTCTTATCTTAATAAATGTTTTTGGAAAACTCAGTATGTTACTACAAAAAGAACATCGCATTTAAATGTGAAAACAACTGTTAAATAGGGTTATTGTATAATTACATTTGAATGACCCCTACTTGGAATTGCGTTCAGAAAATACAAAAAAGTTGGTTTTTATTTTTTTCCTGAAGTAGCGACATTAATATACGTATATTGTGCACATCGACAAAATTACAAAATTTGCATAATGAAAATACTATATAAATTGTAACTCATTCAGAAAAAACCAGTCGGCTAATTGGGATTTTTTGTGCTAAAGTCAAATAATTTGTAAGTTTGAAAAACCACACGATATTAAGATGAAAACATTTCCGGTACCTTAAAGGTATTCAATATGTATTGAATATATTACGAGTTTTTTTTTCTTAATTTCAGAAACATCGGTTTCAAAGGTGAATTTTACGGCAACATAGTGATTATTCTCATGTAAACAAATACGTTGAATAATAAAACAGAAATTAAATAGAAGTTTTTAACTGAATGACGGTCAGCATAATAATTATATACATGTATACATGTAGCTATGATAGTTGTTTATCTATAAATTGACCCCTTTGAATTTTGGAAAGGTTTTGAAGAACTCAGTTTATGGGTGAAAGACAGGCAACAAAGAACTTCGCAAAACAAAACCAACTTGGAGTGAAAACAGATATCACTTAAGGCAAAAACAGAATTTTTTACCAGTATTCGGAAAACGAAATTTCAGGTAGGTGTACACAATTCTAGTCAACAATTTCATCAAGCTAACCTAAAATTTTTGACAAGACATATGTGTGTGTGAGGTACATGTAGTAAGCTAACCAGAAATCGGCAATTTACATGTATACATTTCAGGAATACATGTATTGTATTTCCTTTCAGATTCAGCTTTAATTTTGGTAATGTTTTGCCAGAGGTAATAGTTAGATAAATTCTTGTAAATTTGATAAGTCATAGGTATTCACGTCAAAATTAGTTCCACTCCAGTTTTATTCATTTGAAATGTATTTGTATATGTTAAGGTTGGTTTCTGTCCACTTGTCATTTTGAACAAAACTCGGTAATTTTTTTACCACTCATCTGTTGAACTATGTAATTGACATTGGTAAATAACCAAATTCCGAGCAGTAATATTGTGAATGACCAAGTCATATTTTCTAGTCAACGATTCAGCATCAAGTCTATTGTTTGTCCCTTTAATTTTAGGGGTTTTATGATGTCCAATAAAATACAATAGATTATCACGTTTCGCTTTATTATTCTGATCAGGGCCCCGCCATGTACCTTTAGTAGATATTTCCGTACAATTAAAACGAATGGTAGCAACTGTTTGCGTGATCACTTTCTAAATAGCCTTTACTCTTTCGAAATATATAGGAAAAAGAAGTGTGACAATATTTTATTCATTAGTTGATCATTGTTATTGTTGTCTTGGATGATGCAACTTGATTAAACATTTTAAAAAAATCCATGGTAAAATATGATTATTTACCTACAAAACATGATCAGTAAAATCAAGTAATGCGATTTTTATCCAATGTTAATTTTTAAAATTAGAATACAGATTATTATGAAATTTAATGTAATTTTTATACTTCTTGACGAGATCCTTGAAGTGAGGGGGTTAAAGGTAACTTTTTTTAATCACCACCATATCATACAGTTGTTTTGATCATCTATTGAAGCTTTAGACTATTACTGTTCCATATTTTTTTATTGCAAAATAAGGAATATTCAATATAATATTGAACAAAACTCATATCATGAAAGTACGTCATTTAGGTTGAAATTATTTACCTGTAGCGTCTGTAATAAGTAAGAAAGCTGAGATAAAGAATAACATTCCGAAGTAGACAACACAGAACATTCAAGCTTTTTATACCCGCACTTTCGAATGAAAATTCGGGTATATTGTCGTTGCAGTCGTCCGTCCGTCCGTCCGTCACACTTTCTTGTGACGCAAACTCCTCCTTCACTTTTAAATGTTTACCAATTTGTTTGTGCCATATTGTTGCTTACAAACTGTAGAAGCGCAATAAGGTTTTGGAATTTTAAATTTTTTAAAAAGGGGGTGGGGAGGGCAACAAAAAGGGCCGGAACAGAAAAAAACATAATTACTAAAATAACTATGTCATATTGTTGCTTGCTAACTGCAGATGCGTAAAAGGTTTTGGAATTCCAAATTTCTAAAAGGGGGCCTGGGAGGGACTAAAAAGGACCATGATAGACAAACAGCCTTGTGACGCGAACTCCTATTTATCCCCGCACTTATAAAAAGTTCGGGGATATCGTTATCGCCCCGATCAGTCTGTCCGTCCGTCGCACTCTCTTGTGACCTAAACTCCTCGTTAATTTTGATTTTCCAAAATTGAGGTCCACAGAGGTTGATTTCCAGAAATTGTGAATTTAAGCTTGTTACCTAAACTCCTCTTTCGTTTTTTATTTCAATCATTTGATTAATAAACAGCATTGTCACATGCTGTATGTATATGCGCAATAAGGTTTTAGAATTTTCATTGTCAAAATTTGGGGCCCACAGGTGTCAAATTGGCAATTCAAGTTTGTGACCTAAAATCCTTGTTCATTTTTCATTTAATGCATTTTATTTCTATTTAGCATTATCACATACTATGTGTAGATGTGTAATAAGGTATTAGAATTTTGATTCTCAGAACTTGGGGCCCACAGCTGTTGAATTTTGAAAAACCTAAACTCCTCTTTAATTTTTCATTTTATGTTATTTCTATGTATTTAATTTCTTTACGATTTTGTCACACACTGAATATAGATGGGCAATACGGTTTTAAAATTTTGATTTTTCAAAATTGGGGCCTTTAGGGGTCAAATTTCAAAAATTGGGATTATAAGTGGGTAACTGAAAATTTTCTTTCATTTTTCATTTTATACATTTTATTTATATACAGTATTGTCATACACTGTATGCACATGTGCAATAAGGTTTTAGAATTTTAATTTTTTTAAAATGTTGGTCTGTTCTCAAAGGTAGAATTGTGAAAAGGGTGCACAGGGATAAAAATGTGGGGAGTGCGGGGATAGCTGTCGTTTCAGACTGCCTCAGTCTAGTTTCAATATAGATACATACTCTTTGCGATTTACTGACAATAAGGTTATATATATTTCATTTAGACAGAAAATATTCTTGGAAACAGAACATGGTGCACATTTAAGTCTGTCATTGTTTTCTTTTATAGAAATATGTTGTAATTTATTCGTATATTTTCCCTAAAAAATATTGTATTTTCACGTGCTTCTCTTGAACTCTGATTACATCAATATCTACATATTTAATAGGTAAACATGATCGGTTTATTTATAAAGATTTTTTATTTATTGACTGCAAAAGTATCCATTTACTGAAACATCTTACCAATTTCCTCATTTACCTTATTTGGAATCACAGGAAACGAAATGTGTTGTGTCCATATAAATATACTGTTGAACTGTCAAAACCGTTGACTCTTTCGCCCTTAAATATCCTGTCATATGAACGGAACTTTAACACAATAGTTATTCAAATAATTAATTCCGTTGTTTTTTATTTCCTTAATCCTTCAATATTTCCTCGTTTTGTTCGATTTTTGTTGTATATATTTTTACTAAAATCAATTAAAAATAATAAGTAAACAAACCACATACACTATGTAATGTTACGTGAATTTTCTTATTCTATTAGTACGAAAATATATGTACGTGTGAAAGGAACGATCATGAAGCTAACATATTTATGGAACTCTGTTGATCTGACAGTGTTGTGCAATGTCCTTTAACACTTACAGATTTACATCTAAATCTGATCGAAGTCTCTTTCACACATATGGTGCATTATATATTCAAATAGAATATCAAAATCTTGAAATTTAAATGAAAAACGTCAACGACAAATAACTGTGTCGTGCATTGACATGTATTTGAGTAATTTTAATACATGTATGTGTAACAATATAGTTCTTTTGATAAATTGTTACATAAGTGCACCAGGTTTGGATTGCGTTAAGCATTACAGCCTAACTGATCTACAGTTGACGAGTGAACACATTATAGTTATTATCTGTATTCGTGCTAATCATTGTTGTTGTTGAATACTTCATATTTAACGGAGTTTTATAAATCATTACATTGTGTTATCTATAACATTTTTGTGCTTTACCAATGCCCCTACACAAAATTAGAATGTGTCATTATTTAACCACAGCACGTCATCTATGTAACTTAAAGTGAAATAAAAGGATTGGGATAGTTTTTTTGCTTTCACGTAGTAGCCCTTGGATGAAGTCCACTACATATGAGTACAGAAACAGATCGGCAAGGAGAGAAGCACAGTTGTTCCCATTGGAATGCCGATTGTTTGTTGAAAAAGTCGACCATCAAATTAAACAAGTATATTGTCTGAGAAAATCTAACATGTTTGTAATTTTTATCTTTATAATAATTTTTGTCAAGGTCAGAGTGGTTCTTCACGAAATTAGCCCTTTCTCTACATAAAACTACACATGTATAACCGTGTGTGCCATTCTTATTTAAAAAGCATTGATGAACTAGTTGATTCAATCGATATTTTAATTGAGAATGTGGTATGGTAGTGTAGAGTGTAGAGAAGTAGAATGTTTTTTTTTTATGTTGTTGCATGTAGCCAACGGTTTGGATATTGTAGTACATTTTTTGAGTTTTATGAATCCACATCTGATTGACACAACCGGTGTAATATGATGTTTCAGTAATTCTGAAGGCCCTCTTTCATACATGTCAATATGAATGTTAAAAATCTTTTAAAGAGGTTTCGAAAGCAATTAGCTGCCATAGCAATATACTTTTGTTTAAACGGATTCTTATGCGTTTAACAATCCAATAAAGAGCACGAAGGTTAATTTCTGCACCGTTTATTGAAATGCCAAAGAAATGAAGAATCGTCTTGTGGTTATCAAAGACTTCCTGCTTACAATTTATTAAATTTCCCACTTTATTTTTTCTCGGTCAATATGCAGATTCAGTAGATAGCCAATAATTTTAATCCAATAATTAATATTAGTTTTGTTTTATTTAATTTAGTGTGTAACATGTCGTTGTTCTAACAAAATGCACAAACGTATCCTGGATGGATGTAGAATTAGAAATATATACGTAGAATCTTTTACACCAATTGGCATTATTCTTGTTTATCGATAATAAAAACAACGATACATGAAGCCATTTGAAAATAATAATTATTTCTAAGTTGACTGATTTTTTATATTAATATCTAATGGATGATATTTTTTTGGATTTATTTATAAATCGTGACCGTCTGTTACTGGTAGTTTCTTAGTTCTTGATGTCTCTTGAGTATTCATGTGCACAATTTTATACCTATATTTAGAGCGTTTTACAGAAAAATTATCGATTTTCTAGGTCAAACTACCTACTGTTTTATATGCAGGTTGATGAAATCGAATGTTCTCATGCTAAACTATTAAAACCAATAAGTCGAAGCATAAACTACAGTCTTTAAGTTTCCTAGGTGACCAAATTTATAAAATAATCGTTTCTTAGATGAATACGCAGATAAAATATATGATATTGTGCTTACCTGAAAATCCTTGGGGAAAGATCTCAGATATTTTGTTTGTTTGATTGTTAACTTGGAATAGTCCTTGCAGCGTTCTTATCCCCGTTCTATAAACAAAATGTTTGGGGATATTACTGTTGTCTCAATCCGTCACACTGCCTTTGAGGCGATAGCCCCTCTTTCATATCCAATTTGCAAAACTTAGGGCCACAGAGGATCGAATTTTGGAAAATTGTGAAGAACAGTTTCAGATCTTAACTTATCTTTATATATATATCTATATATATATATGCGCAATGGTGTTTTAAGATATGTTTTCAATACATTATCCAACAGGGGTCGAATTATAAAAAATAGGAATAAAGGCTTGTCACATGAACACCTAATTTATGTTTCAGTTTATGCATTTTATTTCTTTACAGTGTAATATTGTGTGTAGAAGTTTGTAAATAATTACTTCCGGACTTATAGTACCAATTATTAGACTAAAGGTTCAAGGATGCAAGTTCTTCACATAAGATGACAAGGGGTTGTCGACTTAATTTAATGTACATAATACAGATCACACAAGTGTATACTGATAATCATTAATAGGAAGTAAATGGACAATTTCCGTATTTATATGTGGTATGAATCGTGAAAAATAGGTCAATTCGAGGTTCCTTGTACAGTCAATATTTGATAGCTGTTAAAACAGGAGAAAACTAAACGTAAAACATATGCTCTGAGCCAGTTGATATATTTATATATTATGACAATCCAATGATTTAATAGTTGGAACGACAGGTGTCACAACCACTCCCTACATGTTGAATAGCTGGTGTGTCAATACTGCACCACGTTTGCAATCATATATCTGAACATGGGTTCCAATTTTGAAATCAAAATGATAATACCTTTCACATGCAGTTTAGGAAAACAATGCAGTGAAACATAGTAGAGAAGAGTTTTGGGTCACTGATCCACGTTACTCCGTTCGATCTGTTGGCCTCAGCTGTGAAAACAAAAATTGTAAAACCTTGTTAGACGTCTACAATTAGTCAATGTCAATGGTTTATAGAATGAAATGCATAAAATTAAGAATGAATGAGATGGTAAGGTCACACGCTTAAAATCAAATTTATAAAACCATTCTGCGCATTTACTTACAGTATAGTACAATATCTTACAAAATACATAAAATCCAAAAGGAATGTGTCATTTAACTGACAAGAAGACGAACAAACAAAAGTAACAGCGTCAGTGGTTTATAACTACATGTACCAAAAACATTTTCTTTTGTACTAATTTTGATGCACAAAATGTGGAGATTTCGTCGATTTACGACTCATCAGTTCTGCTCAAGACTTAAAATGGAAAAACGAATTGTACACGATGGAGAAACTCCTAAGTTTTTGTAATATTTATTACATCAATTGTGTTGAAATACGGGGATTTCCGAGTGAAATAAATCCTATAATACACAGAAGCCGTCATCAACTACATCAGTAAGAAAAACGTCACTGTGTAGTCTTAGAAAACATAATATCCCTTGCAATTTTAATTAAATCCTATGAATTTGAATACCAAACATTGCATTCGTGATAAGGAATTAATGCGTTGTTCGGTCATTCGTTATGGATTTTAGGTATTTCAATTTCAAAATTATATAAACATGTACTGTAAAAATTTGTATTCTTTTCTTGTGGTAAATTTTGGTTAGTTAGACGGAAATAATCCAGCTCCAGTTTTAATGCTGAACTATAATAAGAATTCTTATTCTGCTATTAACTGTAATACATTGAACATGGGAATTATAAAACTGAAAGTAGTTAGACAGCTGTTTCTTTGACGGATGATGAATGAATTATTGTTTAACGTCAAGTAGCAACCATTAAGTACGTATTAGGATGACATCATGTTGGAATGATATGAATATTATCATTACATTGTAATAGACCGAAACCTCGGGTTGGTTTTTTAACGTGCTAGCTCACGAGGTAACAGTCCACAGGAAGACATAACACGGAGAAGCAGCAAATACCATTTGCAATATCTTTGGTTTGACCCGGCCTGGCGACCATCCGCATTTTCGGCGAGCACACTACCACTATACCACCGAGCGGTTGATAGTGTTTCATTCCCAATTTTCACTAATGCTGTTTTATATAAAATACCATCTACACTACTGCTATAATGGATAACCTTAAAGCCCTATTTGACAATGAACTGTTACGCATACCATGTACTATGTTAAAATTTCAGTTCTTAAACAATTTATAAAGATACTTAACTATAAAAGTAAGTCCAAAAAACATTTTATTCAAATTAATTTTGTATCGCAATATTATAAATCCTGTTGGCCAATAAACTGTTGTGCAACGTCGTATTAAAAATAGAATAAATAATTTAATTATTCTGTAAATACATTATCTCGTTAGCGTATTTGTTTGAAAATTGTGTATTCTGTGACGTTTTCTGTAATAGAAAACTATAACAATATCATAAGCAGAAATGCTACCTGTTAGCATTCCTACTATAGCAATAAAATACGTCCAATCGTCGTGGCCTTCGCATTTGTTGTCACTACCTGGACTAACAGTTCCATTGAAAAGGAAGGTTACCTTTCAGGAGAGTATTTTTAAGGGAAGAGCACCCCAATAATTTCCTGGCAAATCCGACATATTTTTCAAGCCCTCGAACACATGTGAAAGTAAATTTTGTGGTTATAAGAACAATCAATCGATAACTATGGACTGATATAAACACGACTTATTCCTGATCTACATATAATGCTTTGTACATACAAGAACATTATCACGATTTATTGGCTTGCTTTCCACGAGTCTCGGTATGGTAAAATAGAAAAACTTCCAAAAACATCCTAGAGAAGAAAATTACAAAAAATTATGTTGACTTACCTTGTTTGTAGTTAATCAAATAAAAGTTATACTCGGTAGTTTCGGCATTTTCTGCGTTGTTATCGATTGATTTTGATTTTCTTAATGGTACAGTACTTGTTGTTTTCCAAAAAAGATATGGTTTTGTTTCCATCAGTAAGCTGTTTTGTTCAACATAATATTGAAAACAATAAAAACACTGTCTCATATTTTGACTGAAAATTATGCAGCAAGCATAATTATATCATTGAATACTCCCATAGTAATGCAGCAAAAAAGGGAGGGGGGATGAAGTTGTAATTGGAGGTTTTAAACAACCTCTTTATGTATAAGACACATATGTATATGCAGGTTATATCATTGTTACTCATTTTAGTTCTAAACAACCTATAATTATAAGCTTAAAATGATATAGAGAGTTGTTAAGGTTTTTGAATTTAATAAGATTGATTGATTGATAGATGTTTAATGTCCGTGGGCAAATATATCAAGTATATTCAGGACGAGATTGGGCGGGAACTTTTGGGTGCCACTTTAAAATGAGGGTGATTGATAGGAGCAGAAATGTTTTCTTTAAACATTTGTTAAACATTCCACCAACAGACCCCTCAAGAGAGTTGTTGCAAGTGTTATTAAGTTAAGACCACTACATTCACTTGATACAAAAATGAAAGTCGAAATATATTCTAATATTTTTATATTTAAAAAATAGGTCAAGAGACATCCATATTAAAGTCAGACAATACCTGTAATATCACTGGCATGAAATATCCGAACAGTATTTTTGTTTCACAGTTATACTGTCAGATTGTGTATTTCATTGCCAACATTAAGTTTTGTTTGCAAATAAAAAAAGTTGAAAATGCACAAAAATATATATTTCAATGAAACTACATAATAATTTGTATCAAGAAAATGTATAACCAATTAGTACCACCTCATCTGATATTCATGGCTATATGGTAATTATATTTTTATTGTTTTCAAAGTAATACTTGAAAAAAGGTTGTTTTCTGTAATACTCTGATAAATTTTAACATACAAGCCATTACCAACATTGTTTTTGTCATGATCTATCATGAATTAATAAATATTACAATAAATATAATTATCTAATCTCATTTTAGAGAAAGTAGTTCAGAGAAAGAGATGAGTTTTCTAAATGCCTGGTTTGTTTGATGAAAATGGCCCAATAAACAAAAGTTACCCCTCTTATCTTAATAAATGTTTTTGGAAAACTCAGTATGTTACTACAAAAAGAACATCGCATTTAAATGTCAAAACAACTGTTAAATAGGATTATTGTATAATTACATTTGAATGACCCCTACTTGGAATTGCGTTCAGAAAATATAAAAAAAGTTGGTTTTTATTTTTTTCCTGAAGTAGCGACATTAATATACGTATATTGTGCACATCGACAAAATTACAAAATTTGCATAATGAAAATACTATATAAATTGTAACTCATTCAGAAAAAACCAGTCGGCTAATTGGAATTTTTTGTGCTAAAGTCAAGTAATTTGTAAGTTTGAAAACCACACGATATTAAGATGAAAACATTTCCAGTACCTTAAAGGTATTCAATATGTATTTAATATTTTACGAGTTTTATTTCTTAATTTCAGAAACATCGGTTTCAAAGGTGATTTTTACGGCAACATAGTGATTATTCTCATGTAAACAGAAACGTTGAATAATAAAACAGAAATTAAATAAAAGTTTTTAACTGAATGACGGTCAGCATAATGATTATATACATGTATACATGTAGCTATGATAGTTGTTTATTTATAAATTGACCCCTTTGAATTTTGGAAAGGTTTTGAAGAACTCAGTTTATGGGTGAAAGACAGGCAATAAAGAACTTCGCAAAACAAAACCAACTTGGAGTGAAAACAGATATTACTTAAGGCAATAACAGAATTTTTTACAAATATTCGGAAAACGAAATTTCAGGTAGGTGTACACAATTCTAGTCAACAATTTCATCAAGCTAACCTAAAATGTTTGACAAGACATATGTGTGTGTGAGGTACATGTAGTAAGCTAACCAGAAATCGACAATTTACATGTATACATTTCAGGAATACATGTATTGTATTTCCTTTCAGATTCAGCTTTAATTTTGGTAATTTTTTGCCAGAGTTAACAGTTAGATAAATTCCTGTAATGTTGATAAGTCATAGGTATTTATCTCATAATTAATTCCACTTCAGTTTTATTCATTTGAAATGTATTTGTATATGTTAAGAAATCCAAAAGACAGGTTTCTGTCCACTGTCATTTTGAACAAAACTCAATATTTTTTTACTTCGAATGTATCATCTGTTGAACTATGTAATTGACATTGGTAAATACCCTAATTCCGAGCAGTAATATTGTGAATGACCAAGTCATATTTTCTAGTCGTCGATTCAGCATCAAGCCTAAAGTTTGTCCCTTTAATTTTAGGGTTTTTATGATGTCCAATAAAGTAGATTATCATGTTTGGCTTTATTATTCTGATCAGCCCCCCGTGTACCTTTAATAGATATTCTCGTACTATTCAAACTAATAATAGCAACTGTTTGCGAGAACACTTTCTCTATAGCCTTTACTCCTTCGAAATATATAGGGAAAATAAGTGTGGCAATATGTTATTCATTAGCAATTTTAGTTGACCATTGCTATTCTTGTCTTGGATGTTTCAACTTGATTAAACAGTTTTAAAAAATCCATGGTAAAATATGTTTATTTACCTACAAAACATTTTTCGAATATAACGATTAGTAAAATCAAGTAATGCGATTTTTATCCAATGTTAAGTTTAAAAATACCAGATTATTATTATGAAATTTAATGTAATTTTTATATTTCTTGAAGAGATCTTTGAAGTGAGGGGGTTAAAGCTAACTTTTTTTAACCACCACCATATTCGAGACTACTAGATTCAACCAATCAACAATTAACCATTCTCAGACTACTCAGTTTTTTTAACATCTATTGAAGCTTTAGACTATTACTGTTCCTCATTTTTTACTGCAAAATAAGGAATATTCAATATGATATTGAATAAAACTCATATCATAAAAGTACGTCATTTAGATTGAAATTATTTACCTGTAGAGTCTGTAGTAAGAAAGACAGCTGACATACAGAATAACATTCTGAAGTAGACAACACAGGAGATTCAAGCTTTTTATACCCGCACTTTCGAATGAAAGTTCGGGTATATTGTCGTTGCGGTCGTCCGTTTGTCCGTCTGTCCGTCCGTCACACTTTCTTGTGACGCAAACTCCCACTTCACTTTTAAATTTTTACCAATTTGTTTGTGCCATATTGGTGCGTACTAACTGTTGAAGCGCAATAAGGCTTTGGAATTCCAAAAAGGGGGCCTGGAGGGACCAAAAATGGCATAATAGACAAACAGCCTTGTGACGCGAACTCCTATTTATTCCCGCACTTCGAAAAAGTTCGGGGATATTGTTATCGCCCCGGTCCGTCTGTCCGTCTGTCTGTCCGTCCGTCCGTCTGTCCGTCGGTCACACTTTCTTGTGACCTAAACTCCTCGTTCATTTTTAACTTCATGCATTTAATTTCTATACAGTATTGTCACATACTGTATGGAGATGCGCAATACGGTTTTAGAATTTAGATTTTCAAAAATTGGGGTCCACAGAGGTTGGTTTTCAGAAATTGTGAATTTAAGCTTGTTACCATAATTTCCTCTTTCGTTTTTGACTTCTTGCATTTGGTTAATAAACAGATTTGTCACATGCTGTATGTAGATGCGCAATAAGGTTTTAGAATTTTCAAAAATTGGGGCCCACTGGTGTCAAATTTCGAAAATTAACAATTGACGCTTGTGACCTGAACTCCTCTTTCATTTTTGACTTCATGCATTTAATTTCTATACAGTAATAAATATCATGTACTATATCTAAATGCGCAATATGGTTTTAGAATTTTGATTTTCCAAAATTGGGGCCCACAGGGGTCGAATTTGGAAAATTTGGAATTTAATAGCTTGTAACCTAAACTCCTCTTTCATTTTTCATTGTACGTATTTAATTTATATAAAAAATTGTCACATACTGTATTTAGTTGCGCAATAATGTTTTATAATTGTGATTTTCAGAAATATGGCCCCACAGAGGTCGAATTTCTTAAATTGACAATTCAAGTTTGTGACCTAAAATCCTCGTTCATTTTTTTAATTTTTCATTTAATGCATTTAGTTTCTTACAGCATTATCACATACTATATGTAGATGTGCAATAAGGTATTAGAATTTTGATTCTCAGAACTTGGGGTGTTGAATTTTGAAAATTGGGAACATAACTCCTCCTTCATATTTCATTTTATGTTTCTAGTTTTTTTACGATTTTGTCACACACTGTATATAGATTGTCAATACGGTTTTAGAATTTTAATTTCCAAAATCGGGGCCTTACGGGGTCAAATTTCAAAAATTGGGATTATAAGTGGGTAACTGAAATTTTTCTTTCATTTTTCATCTTATACATTTTATTTCTATACAGTATTGTCATACACTGTATGCACATGTGCAATAAGGTTTTAGAATTTTAATTTTTTTAAAATGTGGGTCTGTATTCAAAGGTATAATTGTGAAAAGGGTGTACAGGGATACAAAATGTGGGGAGTGCGGGGATAGCTGTCGTTTCCGACTGCCTCAGTCTAGTTTCAATATAGATACATATACAAAAAAATAGCAAATTACGTCAGGAACTCTTTACTGACAATAAGGTTATATATATTTCATTTAAACAGAGAATATTACGCAGCGATGTTAAGGCATATGTTTTTTTTTATTTCATAATATTGGGTCTATTCCACTTAAATAAGGAATACTCTTCATATTTAGCATATGAGCGTTATCGTTAACCACTATGTTAATGACAATGACAAGAGGTACCTAACAGGTAATTATTTCAGTCACGTGATTGCTCATTTGCATACTACAGCGAATTACCA
Source organism: Mytilisepta virgata (assembly GCA_028015205.1). Classification (NCBI taxonomy): domain Eukaryota; kingdom Metazoa; phylum Mollusca; class Bivalvia; order Mytilida; family Mytilidae; genus Mytilisepta; species Mytilisepta virgata. The sequence goes on from CM051513.1 coordinate 27,388,257, forward strand.
ACAACGGACCGGGTGTACATACATTTCGCAAAAGTGCAAGGGCGTAGGGGTGTCAGCTATTAACAAGAATATATACGATATATTCTCTAGGACCCCGCCTTTCTGAAAAGTGCTGCTACTTTGTCTGGATTTGTGTATTTTTTACAAAATTTGACATGAAGTACTCGAATGCGTCAAAAAAGCACGATTTTTCATCTTTAAATGCAGTTTTCTCAAAAACGAATACAAACCAGGAAAAGTAGCAGCACTTTTCTATTACCGCAGATATAGCAGATTTCACACATATTCATGTCTATAATGTCTGTTCAGCGTATGCCCATGCACTTTTCGATTTTATTTTATTCAACAACTCTACTCTCATTTCGCTCCGGATTTAAAGCGCAACGAGGACGATGGATTTCTAAGAGCGGACCGATGACCAAAAAGATATCCGGAATTACTGTTTCCATCTTGTAGTCGGCAACCAGTTATATAAACTTTAGAAGCGCAAATATTATGAACATATTTTTAATATTGTATTGTTACCATATTAAATAAATAAACATTAATAATCTATTTGGTTTTCTGGGAAAAATCAATTTACATTCAGTTTAGGTTTACTGAAACACAACACAAGAAAAGTAGGGGGGATGCACAATGAGATCTGGATAAATTATACATTCAGTATTTCACATATCATACCAGTATAGTAGATTTTTTCACAGGATTACAAACCACCAGGTTTCAGAATGATCAGATTTAATATTTTGGCTCCAACAAAATGTTACAAAACCCCCCGTTTATGTATTTATACCAATCCTGTAGGACCATATGCTAAAATGTTACAAATAAATTTTTATTTTCATTTTCGAATAAAATATTTGCTTTCATGTATTGAAATCTCCCTAAATTTGGCAAGGAATTAAAATTTTAAAGTTCAGAGATTATTTTTTTACTGCAGACTGTCAAATTTCACTGCATATAGCTTCTGAAACCAGTCTGGATGCAAAAGTTTTCCATGCTTTAAAATGGTGGACTACCGGTAATTAATCACTACTTGTGAGAAAAATTACCTTCTTTGCTTAGGAATAGATGTAACTTCAACCTTTAAATGTATGAGCCATATTAACTGTTCTGGGTCAATGTGTACATAATACAAGGGTTTTACAGGAATACATGATCCAGGAACTGTATATATAGTATTATATGATCCCTGCATGATCATGGCAGGGGCCAATTCATGCAGATTCTGCACCACTTACCATCAACATGACCTTTTATCATCCCCAATGCTGAGAGAGGAAGGGGGAGGGGGGGTTATGTGTGTGTGTGTGTAACTCTGTAACTCAATGGTACTAGATAAAGGACGTGCTGCAAATTCCGGTCAAGATTTTACAAAACTGGTGGAGATTTTTGGTCAGGATTTTCTGCAGATTTTTATAAAGCACAAAGGAGAATTCAGGTTGCCTTTAAATATGTCTCATCATGGCTTTTATTATTTTTGGATAATTTCGGATATGTAATTTTAGCTTTCCTGGATATTTTCGGGTCACAAATTCGATATATGGATAATTTCGGATAGGGGTTTCCAGTTCACTGACGCACCCCTCGGTCATAAAAAGCCCCCCCCCCCCCATTGATACTTGCACAATTGTTGGTTCTTGTCAACAGACTGCTTACTCTTCCGGAACACCTGAGTCTACCCCTCGTTTTTTGGTGGGGTCCATGTTGTTCATGTTATTAGTTTTTAGTTGTAGTGCTTGTATTGTTTTGGTCTTGTCTTCGTTGTTCTTCGGAGTTTGTCAGTTGTTTCGATTTTCCCCTCCTTCGAATATCCCTTTGGTATTTCTTGACTTTACTTGTATGTTTTATCAAAGCCTCAAGCAGAGATATCAAGTTCACTTACTACAGAGCAAGAAATTTCATACAAATTCTTGCCACCTCATCTTTAAAAATAAAACTTAAAAATTACTCAAGACACATGATTTTAATAAATCTATTAATAATAAATATCACATAGTATGTCAATACTCAATACAAAAAAATGTTAACAATCCTTTTTCAAAATACAAAAATTTTCTAATAAACTGCTAAAATAAATGTTTATATTTATTATCATTTTACATTTGTTAACCAGATGTCACATTCCCTACTTGTATTTGAAGTTGTCTCCCATATGCATAAGTTATCTCCCCCAAAAGTATCTTGTATGAATTTACAAAGGACAAAAATTACTTTTAGATTTTAGATAAAGAACATCAAAACATATAAACAAAATAAAGATATAAATTAAATCTACTGATTTTTTTGTATTCTGAATTAAAAACAACTATTTCAGTGAACATTTTTCAAACTAAATATAGAAACTTTCATTCAGTTAGCGTTATATATTTATCCAAAACTGATTAATCTTTTTCCGTAATTCAAATCAATCCATTGGTTTTTTTTCATGGTGTGATGAACATTTCAGAAACTTCTTTTTAAATCAAAATTTTTCAGGATTACTCCAGAAATGTCATTGTGTATTTCAATTTTCAATTCATCTAGTCAAATTAAAATTCAATCTCTTGTTCAAACTGCTACATGTACTGCCGTACAATGTATAATACAGTTTTCTTCAGCTCAACTTTGTCCAACTCCACAACTGACAATTTTACATTTAATATGTTCAATTTTCAACAGGCTCTTTGGCTGTAACCTATCACCATCCTATTAATAAAAACGTAAAATTTTATATTAAGTATACATCTACATAAAATCCTTGTGACTGTACAAATTAGAATATACTTTTTTATCAGTAACTGACAAAGTAAAACATTTTTGTTCAAGTACAAGTAAATTGTTGGGAAATATATATAATTTATAAGTATATGAGCGTCAGAAACAGGTAGAAGTTTATAACATATTTGGCAATTAAAAATAAATGTATATTTTCTGACAATTTACAGAATGATTGTTGGTGTCTCCTAACATGATCAGGTCTGTTTTCACCTTTGGGGGCAATTTTTTTCCAGGCAGAAATAAATAAACTGCTGCAACATGAGGGCATGATACACCTGTCGTCCAGGAAATAAAATTTCACTGGTTAACATATAGACTCTTTGATTTTGTTGCTTATTTTTTATGAATACCAGGTAGGTCCCATCCCACTCTGGAACAGAAAATTGTAACTTCACCAAAAAGTATAAAGACCTTTAGACTATCACAACAAACAACTGTTTAAAGTTTGAAGTAAATATGACAATGCGTTCTTAAGATACAGCATGACATGTGAAAAATCCCCCCTTTTTTAATGAACAAAGTTCCATAACACTGAAATTTGAATGAATAAAATTCCATAACCGTCCAAAGTGTGAAAAATTGACAGTTTTCGACAATTTTTCAACGAATAAAGATCCATGTCATATCGGAATTGATGAAAAAAACAAAAACAAAAGGGAGCTTACGTCAATAGATTTAAATAAGTCAACTAGTTTTGAAAATTGGTGAAAGCGTTTTCGAGTTGTTGTCCGAAGTGTGGACGACAGACGGAATCAACGGTATACCATAATATGTCCTGTCTTTAAAGACGGGTGCACGAAAATTAAATAAATTTCCTTTTTTTGTTTTGTGGCAATTATTAATGTTGTTTTAAATTGTCTGACTTTCTATTAGAAACTGTTATAATATCATGCAACTTTCTTCCCCCATGTTTTTAAATAGCTTATTTTATGGAATCAGGAATGAAACAAACTCAATAATTTCCAGTGAAACAAACCTTTTCTCTAACTTTGTAATGAAATGAATTTGTTTTACATTTACAGAATTCTTTGAGACTGAAACTATTCACCAAAAATAAATTTTGCCTGGCCTAAAAGAATACCTTTTTTTATTCAGCAATAATAATTTTTTTTATTAATTGGGAAGTCATGAAAATGGCACATTTCTAGCCCCTTTTTACAAAGATAATAATACAGGGAAAACATGACTTCATAAGCACTGTGAACAAACTTCATAAGCACTGTGAACAAAAATACAACACAGAGTCCCAGATAACGTGCACATCAGTTTCATTTACACATTGAAAAGTGGAAGATAAGCTTGAGAATTATTTTCAGGCCATCAAAGTTACGTTCAGTCCGAAACAACTATGCACAGGTTTAACAAATCCAAAGTGATATTGCTTACATATTTACCTGTAAGCTAAATTATTTACATTTAGTTACAAAGAACTTTAATGTAAAATTTTATCAGTCACTCATTCGTTAAATGTAGGTCAGTGACCAAAATCAAGCAGTATTATACCAAATACCAGAAATAATGTTACCTTGCATTTTGTTGTATCACATTTCTCGGGTTATAAACCTTTTCCTGTTCAGGGTTACACATGACAAAGCTTGAGGCTGTAAAATAAGAATACAAGGTACATGTTAAATAAATGGGTAATAAGTGTAATATTGTGTAACAACAAACACATTTTTTTCAAAACAATTCTTAATTTAGGTCAAATTACTTGTTTTTATTGTGCTTTTTATTGACATGATAGATGTGAGTTGTCTCCCACGTTCTTATTGGAGGCATCTTTCACATGATGCAAACAACAGTTTTGAATAAAATTCTATAGACTTTTCCCCAAAATAATAAAAAACTGGAAGCAAATTGCCTAATTTGCTAATCATTGCACAGTGAATTTTTATGATTTATTATCTTACTTTATACTTAAACTTTATTTTAGTTGTATAAAAAGATCAGAAATGTGAATTTAAAACATATAATTTAATATTAACTAAGGGGAGATTACTCTATTGGAAGCCAGCAAATTTACCTTGAAACTATGTTTTAAAAACAAATTGATATAACCTTTCAAATATCTATAATAATACACCTTTAAATTTCGCACCTAAATCTTTTAGTCTAGAATCAGCCAATACATGTATTTGGGATTTTGTAAGGGGGGAGGGACTGTATTTTATCTCGTTTATGTCACAGTGGAAATTTATCAGAAATAAATGTCACATGGTGGAAAAGTTTGAAAAAAAATCTTTTATTTGATATACATTGTATATTGTTTTTATATAGGGGTTTAAGATACAACAAATTGGTCAGTTACCAACTTGATTAACAGACACCATCAATTCCTGACATCATTTAGGAAACTGAAAACTGTTGTGTGCACATTAAATGAACAAATAGTCATTTGTTTTCTTAGGAATATATAAGTTCCATACACATTATTCTCCAAAATTTTTGTAACTGATGAAGGCTTTCTCCTATTCAATATTTCAGAAAAGGTTAAAGAAATTTTTGCTCATTATGTAAGGAAAGATAACTCATGCATACGGGAGACCACTCCAATATCTGCAAATAGGGAATATATGTATGTAATATATCAATGAAGTACTTTTTTCTAAGTCGATGCTATATGACTCTTTGAGTTTAGAACTGCAATGAATGTTTGTGTACAATGTATTCCTATTCAAATTTCAAATTTTCACCTATTTTCAAAATATCAGATTGAACATATAGGCACATGGCTATTTTCATGCAGTTCTCAGTGAAGGATGTTTATAACAAACTTATATAAAAATACTACATGAAGGTTAAATTGTTATGTTTTGTTCATCATAAATGATGGATGGATGAATTATTATTTATCGTCCAGTGGCAACCAGGTGCATATCAGAACAAGAACATGTTAATATGATATGAATATGATCCCTGCTTTGTACTAGACCGACACGCTGAGCAAGATTTTTAACGTGCTAGCTCACGAGGTAAATATCCGCAGGAAGACATATCACCCCACTTGGACACATTATACTGACTACCAGTCCTTTGCTCTTACTCCTATACATTGTAGGCTATATGCCGTGTGCATGGTGGAGAAGCAGCAAATACCAATTTTAATGTCTTTGGTTTGACCCGGCCGGGGATCGAACCTGCGACCTTCTGCACTCGAGGCGAGCACGCTACCAGGAGACCACAAAGGCGGTTTTCATCATAAATGATACTTTTATTTCCTCATGTTTCCCTATGCAAGACCCTGTATTATAGGTGTAAAGTTTTACAACACTTAAGCACAAAAAAACAGCCAATTTTAGAATTAATTCAAGAATGGTATAATGACTTTTGTCAGAATTTTAGTAAAGTAAAAGTTTTTGTGATCATCATTCTTTATGTTTTTAAGGCAAGGTGGGAGAACAAAGGGGCAAGAGTCATATTACTTAATTTATACTCTTGGTTGGTTTTTGCATTGGCCCTTAGATATGGATTCAAGGTTGGATGTAGTGTTCCAAGTATCAATTCCATTTTATTTAACTATTCACATCGAATTACTTTTTACAAGCGTAAATGTAACTTTCCTGTCCTTTTTAATCTTTTTTTTGCCATATAACATCAACTTGTAATTAAAATATAATCTTTCCCCGATACCAATAAAAAAAACTCATTTTTCTGTCAAAAGTTAAGAAAACTACAAAATGTGTCCAAAAGACACGTACCGCCCTAAAAACAATATAGGTTTATATCCAGTTATAAAAGTGCAAAATGAAGTTTATAATTGAGCAAATATATGGTACAGAACTGTGTTGTACTTTAAAAGACCAAAATTGTTTTGTTAAAGTATCATTGACAACATGATTTCTAAGATATGGAGCTATGGCAGTATCAACTTGATTTCTTTTATTATATGTTCGAATGAGCATTTTAAAAAAAAAAAAAAAAATTCAAATGTAAGAAATATGAGGAAATGGACCTAAACATAAACCTTAAGCAAAGTTATTCGACAATGAAATGTAGGTCAATGTGACTATTTTATGGAATTCTTTACCAACAGACCTAAAGTTAAAGAAAAATATAGAAACCTTCAAAAGAAATTATACAGATTACTTAAAGCTCCGTGCAGCTTTCTAAATTTATTAAATTAAAGTCACAGTATTTGAAGGCAAGATATTCTATTGCTTCAATGTTTATATTAAATGCATATAATTTTATTGATTATATATATATATGTATATATTTATATTGATGGTCTACATGGTGTGGATCTTTGTAGAAATAGGATCAATGTTAGATTAATTTATTCTGTGCATTATATTAATTTATATTTTATTTGAGGGCCTTCGGGAAGATAAGCTTTTTAATGCTAACTGTGTTACCTCTTTAAATAAAGACATTACTTACTTACTTGCTTACCCAAATATTGCTGAATAGCGTTGTACTATATAAGAGGAATGTAGCGGTGAAAGGTCATTGATATATTACCATAAGATTCTGATTTATTGACCCTAATGTAGTAAAATTAAACCAAAGTCACTGAAGCATGAAATGTAGGTCATAGCGACCCAGTGTTGCTGAACTGCCTTGTACTATACAGGATGCGCATTTAAGTCTGTCATTGTTTTTTTTATAGAAATATGTTGTAATTTATTCGTATATTTTCCCTAAAAAATATTGTATTTTAACGTGTTTCTCATCAATATCTACATATTAAATAGATAAACACGATCGGTTTATTATAAATATTTTTTATTTATTGACTGCAAAAGTCTCTATTTACTGAAACATCTTACCAATTTCCTTATTTGCCTTATTTGGAATCAAAGGAAACGAAATGTGTTGTGTCCATATATAAAAATGTACTGTTGACCTGTCAAAACCGCTAACCCTTTCGCCCTTAAATATCCTGTCATATGAACGGAACTTTAACACAATAGTTATTCAAATAATTAATTCCGTTTTTTTATTTCCTTAATCCTTCAATATTTTCTCGTTTTGTTCGATTTTTGTTGTATATATTTTTATTAACAATCAATTCAAAATAATAAGTAAACAAACCACATACACTATGTCACGTTATAAATATGTACCGTGTGAAATGAACGATCATGAAGCTAACATATTTATGAAACTCTGTTGATTTGACAGTGCTGTGCAATGTCCTTTAACACTTAGTTTACATCTTAATCTGATCTTAGTCTCTTAGACACATAGGGTGCATTATATATTCAAATAGAATATCAAAATCTTGAAATTTAAATGAAAAACGTCAACGACAAATAACTTTGTCGTGCATTGACACTGTATTTGAGTAATTTTAATACATGTAGGTGTAACAATATAGTTCCTTTGGTTTTGATTGCGTTAAGCTTTACAGCCTTACTAATCCACAGTTGTCGGTTGAACACTTTACAGTTATTATCTGTATTCGTACTAATCATCGTTGTTGTTAAATACTTCATATTTGAAGGGGTTTTATAAATCATTATAAATCATTACATTGTGTTAACTATGACATTTTTGTGCTTTACCAATACTCCTATACAAAAATAACATATCCTTAAAAAGCGTATTTAAATGTTATCCCATATTCTGTCAATGTTATTTATAATCGTCATAAAATACATATATAACTTCTCTCAAATATATTTCAAATCACGCTGTGTACATTTCTAAGATCTTGACACTTCATCTGAATAATTTCTCCATCATAGGACCTTTGCCCATTTTAATGAATACATTTTAAAGATATGAAAGTCGTTGACAGATGCAAGAGTTAGCTAATGTTATCACTTAAACTAATTTTAACGGAAAGTTGTTGATGAAGAGGTTAACAATTAGATATGCGGTCGGAAATCCAGATTCACTCCGGCGTCAAACTGAACCCACTTTAGGAATATGAATAATTTAAAGAAATAGATTGATACAAGATATGCGACACATGTATTTAAAGTTTAATTATTTGATGTGATTATTCTGGTCAGCAAAATTGCAATGTGTTAGTATAATAAAAATGTATTTCGTTCAACATATATGCAAACATTCAAATGTGTAGTATATTAAAGTAAACGAAATAAAAACAAACTCAGATCTTGGTGGAATTGACATGGTTTTGTTAATCAAGAATTGCAACTGTATCAACAAATTCATCAGGCCAACGACATGATCTATCGTTCACAAAAATATTATTGTATTGGAAGTTGATCAGTAAAGAACTATCAGTACTGATCTATGAAAAGATACTGGGCAACCAGAACAAATGTTCGATAAATTATGCTTCCAGGTTAAACCACTGGTGAAACCTTCCATAGTTGGTAGTAGTGTAGCTTTGACTGAAAATATAAATTATATAGCAGCAAAACACTTCATTATTAATGCAAATTAACAACTGTTCCTCACAACTGGCAACTTTGTGATAAGCAAACCCATTCATTGAACTACATCGTATATATTATACAAAGAAGTTCGTGCCTTAAACAAAGCTTTTCGTGACCGCTTGTGTATGTATAAAACAATTATGAAAGGATTCAAGGTCGTTTAAGAGAATAAAAAAAATAAACACAAAGGGGAGAAAAAAGTCATCAAGAGAATAGAAAAATAAGCAAAAAGGGGAGATAGAACTTATTAATTTAATATAATAAATAAATTTAATATCTGTTGATCAAATTGTAATATTGCAAAGCACTTCCCAAATTCTGTTTCTTTATTGCTGATTAGAAGCAAAGGTTTCTGCAATCGACACACTTAGTTAACACTGGACATTTTGAGGAATTTATCTAAGATTCTTCTCCTGAACAACTAAATAGGATTATCCAACCATCTTGGAATCGATACATATAAAGATCCGCATAATTTGTTAATTTTGTGCATTTCGGATAACATACATGACAGCCAGTTCCATAGGGGCTGATCTGATGGGTTAAATACACATTTAGATCTTCTTACCCGAAACCATTTGATCCGTGGATTAAAAGCTTTTCAAGAATGATTACTGCAAGATACTATTAGAGTAGACATACTAAATTTGGATTTGATGCTAACAAAATTGACAAGTCTTCGTCTGAAGAACAATTAAATATGCTAATCCCAAAATGGATGAAAATGTCACTTATAAAGATCTGTTTACTCATTATTGTTTTAGTGTCGCATAACTACAAAATACCGTTTATAGGCCAACAAATGGAGCTTTTTATCCTTTGGTCAATACTGGTTCAAGAAGAACTGATTAAATATTTTCTTGCGTTTCAATTCGAAAACAGCGTGACTCAATTTTTCCTCATTGCTTAAATATCGACTTCTCAAAGAAATCTTGTTCCAAATAAGGTTAAATCTTCTTATGTTTTAAATTTTTCAAGTAAGTCCGATACACATGTGTCTTACAAAATATATTTCTCTGGAATACATTCAATAGTGTTTAAAGAACGGCCTACGTGAAAGCTTTAAGACCGATCTTGATCATTGCATTTCTTATCTGACAATCTACATAAAATAATTTACTGTCGAACAGTTTCTACGGCCTCCAATTCAAAATTGGAGAAAAAAGATTTAACCAACTGTATTATGTTCGAAGTATCTTCTTGCTAAACATGCTTCCAAGAGGAGATCATAATAATTTATATTGAAAAATGAACGGTCAATTATCTAAAGGAAATCAACTTTTGATTTTGATACAATATTAATTAATTCAGATAGTTATGGACACTTAACGAATATAGTTTTGATAGAGTAGATCAGAAGTAAAATAAAACAACAAATGAAAATGTTTTCGCTTCACGTACTTTTATTCAAATCTAATGCTTATTAAAACTACCTGTTTTAGTGTCAATTTTCGATACAGGTATAGGGAAAACAGATTTTAAACAAAAATATGATTAAAGCAATTGACCGACAAACTTTGTACAAAAAAATCTTTCTATATTTGTTGAATAATTAAAAGTACGATTACCAGAGGACAAATATACCTGTTAACATATAAAAAATGCAATCCCTTAGACACACAAAACAGGGAAGACACATGTGTTCAACCACAAATTTTCTAAGTGATGACATCAATTTATCCCTGATACATCTCTAGTAAAGTAGTTTTTGCATCAGCAGTAATCCTTTTTGTCGAAAATCAGGTTAATCCAGGGTTGTACTTGAATATCAGATAAGCTGAGAAACTTAGACGCCATATGCAGGCGATGTTTATATATTGCTATAGTTAACAATAGGAAAGTTACAGTCATCACGTTTGTCATAAAATTTTGTCTTAAAGGACCCGTCGTTGTCTATTTCAAGAAACAAATATAAATAATATTTCGATGTATTCGTAGTATCCTTAATTTCAAGCTCACTGGGGTAGATGAGATTGGAAAAAATTAGAATGTGTCGTCATTTAACGACAGCACGTTATCTATGTAACTTAAAGTGAAATTAAAGAATTGGGATAGTTTCTCCTTGTTTTCACGTAGTAGCCTTTGAACGAAGTCCACTTCATATGAGTACAGAAACAGATCGGCAAGGAGAGGATCACAGTTGGTTCCCATTGGAATGTCGATTATTTGTTGAAAAATTCGACCATCAAATTAAAGAAGTATATTGTATGAGAAAATCTAACATGTTTGTAAGTTTTATTTTTAGAATATTTTTTTGTCAAGATCAGAGCGGTTCTTCACGAAATTAGCCCTTTCTCTACATAAAACTACACATGTATAACCGTGTGTGCCATTCTTATTGACAAAGCATTGATGAACTAGTTGTTTCAATCGATATTTTAATTGAGAATGTGGTATGGTAGTGTAGAGTGTAGAGAAGTAGAATGTTTTTTTATGCTGTTGCATATAGCCAAACGTTTGGATATTGTAGTACATTTTTTTGAGTTTTTATGAATCCACATCTGATTGACACAACCGTTGTAATATGATGTTTCAGTAATTCTGAAGGTCCTCTTTAATACATGTCAATATGAATGTTAAAAATCTTTTAAAGAGGTTTTGAAAGCAATTAGCTGCCACAGCAATATACTTTTGTTTAAACGGATTCTTATGCGTTTAGCAATCCAATAAAGAGCACGAAGGTTAATTTCTGCACCGTTTATTGAAATGCCAAAGAAATGAAGAATCGTCTTGTGGTTATCAAAGACTTCCTGCTTAGTGAGTGTGGTCAGTGTATAGGTTTCCGGTAGTCTTATATATTCCCATATCGTTTCAAAGACGCTCAAAATAATAGTTCTTGCAGACAAAACGATTTATATGGGTATATGGGGCTTTGTCCGCTGGGAAATTTACATATTTGTCATGGAGGCACGTTAATTGTCAACAGCCGTAATGTCTTTAAAGATGAATGTAGCTTTAGTGCTCGAAGACCATTGGGGGTTTTTAATTCAAACCCGTATCATTGACATTAACATCTCAGAAGGTTCTTGTTCATTTGAAATCCATTTTCTGGCGAAGTCCTCAGTTTTTTGGACCTTTGGCTAGTATATTTTTTAGCATTTGATTTTAACTAGATTAAGATTTCTAGTGATAACAGGACCCGCAAGACTATAATTGAATGGAGAGCGAACGGGAGCAGTCAGAGGGTTTAGAATTCATCGGAATTAATTCTTTTGATAATTGGAGACTTAATTTCTCTAAATATAACATTTCGAGTACGGATAGATTTGATTTTTTGAAAATATATATCTCAATATTGGATTAATAGCATAGTAGACGCACATCATTAGTTGTGCTTGAGACATTTGATTTATGTTCAGTGACCTTGACATCCTAATGCGGGTCTAATGGGTTAATAGATTGGAATATGAAACATTAAGGATAATGGGTAAGCATCATTGCAAAATCATGCGAAAAGCTTCAAAACTGTTAAAGACTACATTTCATTATTGTTGTAAGACTTTCAAAAACTAGTCGAAGCAGCCCCACAGCATACCCCGCGCTACTCTGATGTTTTTGAAATAAATACAATCGAAACTAGTGATGTTGCTATAGTGATTCCAAATATATATGGTTGCTAAGTAGAAATCACTAATAAAGTAGTCTTTCAAGATATTTACTAAAATTAGAATCACATATTTTTGAAATTCAACTGATCTAGATTAGTCTTAAAGCTAATATGATCCCAAAAAGTCTATAGTTTTAAGTAAAATTCCAAAAATAATAGTCTTAGATACGGTTAGGAAATTTTCCAAAATTGAAATCACACGTTTTAAATCATACAATCCAAACTAGTGCTGTTGCTAAAGTTATTCCAAATACATATGATTGCTAAGTAGAAATCACAAATAATGTATTCTTTGAGTCTTTCAGAAAGCTGAAAGCATATATTTTTGAAATCCAAATGATCCTGATAATTCTTCAAGCTACTATGATAAAAAATATATTTTTGCTAAGGATTTAAAAATGGTCTTTGAGACTTCCAGGAAAAGTTGGAACAGCATCTTAAAACAATTCTGAAACATCTAGCACAATCTACGTTAGTGGTACAATTACTGAGCCAACATTCAGTTTCATATTCCAAATAACGTGAGAGGAGTTGCGTGACAAAGAAATAATGTACTCTTAGGCTGCCCGTGTAGCCCGGCCATTATGGGCGATATTCTACGTGCGAAAACTTTGGCACAATCTACATCGGCAGGACAATTACTGAGCCACTTTTAGTTCCATGTGCCAAATAACTTGAGAGGAGTTGCCCCCAGGGGATCTATTCAAATTCAGAGACATTTGGCACAGTCCCCACACACAGTGCAATCAATGACCCAAGTTTCATCTTTCTTCATCCATGCAGTGGCTACTGAAATTATCCTGGACATTACTAACGCACGTACTTACGCCGAACAGCGAATAAACATTGCGCTTAGCTGAAGCGCGGGGATAATGCGTACCGGACCTCGATACAGGATTAGCACTGCAATATCATAAATATTTTACCAACGTCTTCGGGCAGAGATATGAACCTTGAGCCCATGATTTACTTTATGACCGTTTGATATACCCGATTCACGATGTACCTCTGCCTACTTTAACCCAGAATCGTTTATCTTTAAAAGAAAACATCTTTCCCATATTCTGTAACAAAGAGGCCAAAACTAGTGATAAAAAACACGCCTTAGTTATTTTGAATAGCTGTCTTATGGTTGTACAAACATTTATTACTCATTTACTATTGAAAATTAATATGTATCTTTTACACATGGCTCTGTCCTTCTATAGGTTTGATAGATTGACTATTGTTTAGGGCCGTCAATGGTTTTGATAGATTGAATATTGTTTAAGGCCGTCTATGGTTTTGATTGATTGAATATTGTTTAAGGCCGTCTATGGTTTTGGGAAATGTGCACACATTATGAATTAAAAGTGTATGATGTAATATTTAATACTGAATATAAACATCTGCTGGGGGACTATTAATTGAAATTAACTATTAAATATTGTAAGTATCTCCAACGTGCAAAAATCTTTCCTTTGATTGTTTTAGTTAGTTCCGCAAAGATCATTTAATCGCTTTAATAAAAAAAACCAATTTGTTTAATGTTGAACTTCCCTCTGTTTCAAAGCTTAAATCACGGTTAAAGTATTGTGTGTCCTAAACATTTTCATATTTTGTATGTTTTATTGTACAGTCTCGATTAAGTGGCTTTCACAATTCTCTCCATCTGTAAAATTGTCTATGTTTCTTTGTTGTGTAGCATTTTCTTCTTCTATTGATAGGACATGTAGGTGAATTGAGTTCAGTCCTTTTTCTTCCGAACCGAGGATGTCGGTATCAGTTTGTCTTATAAGGAGTTCTGAATTCATGTTGTTGTAATTAATTTCATCATACTGCGCTTCTAAAGTGTTTGGCTGGAGGTCAGGTAAGGTAGGGTTTTTTTTGCAAAAGTAAAATAAAGCAATGCACACAACGATAAAACATAGTCCAGAGGGTAGCCCAACGCATACAGGAAAAACTAAATGCTGATTTTTCTGATCTTCCGAATTCGTGTCTCCTGTTAGAAATAAAAAAAAACAGTAAGATTAAAGCACGAGGAGAGTTATAAGTTTGTTCTTCTGTAAAGTACCGAGTACATAATATATAAAACGGATGATCTATAAATGCTTTAATACGGTATTTTTGATGTCGAATTTGAGGAAAACCATCATGGATATTATAAATATATTATTACCACTAAGTGGTTAACTTTTCACGCAATTGACACGTATTTCAGCCGTGCTCATATCTGTTATAAGACGATTTTGGGCTAAGTCGTTAGGTTGATTTGGCATAAATGATCTTCATTTATTAACATTCCGTTTTGACTTTTAGCATTTAAGATCTTAAGCATAAACTGATGTGTCCTACACCGACGGCTGACGGTTACAGCAATCTAGGACACAAAGAAATTGCTTCTGTAATAAAATGAGATTTAAAGTAGTTTTCTAATAACCATTTTATAAAATTCGGTTTTTATTATACAGAATATCAAATAAATATTATAAGACGTCTGTATTTTTGAAAAGTGACTTTTATTTGTTCAATACAATGAATATACGTTTTCAACCATTGAAGACTCAGGCTCCGTCTTCGTCTTTTACTGTCGCTCGTCGTGTTTTATACATACACAGACTATGGTTCAATATCGGAGATTGAGTTACGTCAGTGATAGCTTAACACAACTTTAATCTTTTAAAAATTGAAATCACAACTTTCGCATCCAGTTCTTGAAGACGTATTACTTACTTGGAGTCTTTGCTTGGTTGTACACTCAATCTGTAAAGATATGCCAATGAAAATTATCTTCTATTCTACAAATTCTATGTGTGTGTTAAATTTCAAACGTACACGAAGGTTATTGTGTCTATTATGTAGGAAAAATATTTAAGCTGTAGTGAGATGTTGCGTTGTACGTAAGTAAAATCTCATTATATTATAAATAATTACCTTCTTCGCAAAATGCCTCTGAATAGTCAACAGAACAAAAGATACCTTGTAAAAATGTTTAATGTTTGTAACACAAAATTGTTATATTTTGCTTTATTTTATTTATAAATTGATATTATTACATTGATAGTAAATACCAACCTTTTATTGTAATATTGTATTTTCTTACGGTGTGAGTGCTCTGTTTACACTTGTACAGACCAATATTCGTATCCATAAAATTGGAGACGATCAAGTTGTATTGTCTGGTTGTGTAATTGATATTTGGATGTATATTGGGTATATTTGAATTCGGATTAACGTTTTCCCGTTCAAGAAAATAAACTTCTTTCCCTTCGTAAGGAACACGCCATTCAGCCGGTTCATCAACCAATGTACAATTCAGCCGAAATGTACCACCTCTCCATGCAACTATGTGTTCGACTTTTGAACCTTTAAAACATGACTTAAATTGTAGAACGGAAGTTATAATAATAATTATACATTGTAGGTCATATCCTAAGTTTTAATATTGAAACTACTGTAAACTAGGAGTACGTTATTTTAGTATACTAAAACATATGTCGCCCTTTTGCTGCTTGAAATCACGAACTTAACAAGTTTGCTCGTTTGAAGTACAAACATGGGAGTTACTCTGGTGAGATTTGTCGAAAACTCGTCATTATCGAACTTGACCTAGAATTTCATTAGATACATACGAAACCTAGCTTCAATCTGACTTTACATTCACAACTTATCATCTGATGCTACAAAAATAGCAATTTTGAAGTACAAAAGAGGGTTTAAATCTGGTAAGAATTGTAACAAAATCGCCATTATCGAACTTGACCTAGATATTAATGAGATACACCTACACACCAAACCTAGTTTAAACTTTAATTTTGTTCACAGGTTCTCAAAAACCAGAAACCAAACAAAATAGCACTTTTCAAGTACAAAAAGGGCGTAACTCTGGTAGGAATTGTCAAAAAATCGTTATTATCGAAATGACCTAGATATTAATGATGAGATGTCAGTCAATGAAATGGCCATACAGTGCATCAAATTTATTTCGGTATCATCTGAAAAAAAAACAAAACAAAAACAAAAACAAAACAAAAAAAAGAAGGAATTTTGAAGTACAAAAATGGGCGCAACTCTGGTAAGAATTGTCAAAAATTCGTCATTATCGAACTTGACCTAGATTTTCATTAGGTACATGTACATACCAAACCTAGTTTCAGTCTGACTTTTATTCACAAGTTATTATCTAGAAACAAAAAAAGTAGCAATTTTGAAGTATAAACAGGGAGGTAACTCTTGTAAGAGTCGTCCAAAAATCTTCATTATTGAACTTGACCTAGATATTCACGAGATAAACACATATCAAATTTAGTTTCAGTCTGACAATTTGAGGTACCAAAAGGGGCACAACTCTAGTAAGACATGTAAAAAAATCGTCATTATCGAACTTGACCTCGATCTTTTAAGATACACTCATACATTATGCCTAGCTTCAACATGATTTTTCATTTACAAGTTATCATCTAGAAACCATATGGGGACAAACGGACGGACGACACCCATTTTTATGATCCATCTTGTCTATAGTAAGCCTACACATGAATGTATTATTTTTGTACTTGTACCAAAAGAGGGATCAAAATCCCAACTGAAATCAAAATATAAAAAATAACAAAATACTGTGAATATTTTATGTAGTATATATTTAATCGACCGCATAAGAAGTAGAGACAAATTGGTATATGTGTGCTATATAAAAACATTAAAATGGCCTAAGTAATAATAACCTTGATATACGGAGAATTTAGACATATTATTTTAAATACAGACTTATCTGATTTGTTATTGAACGTGTCTTATGAAATATAAAATTATTATTTACCAATATTCTTTTTATCAGTAATGCTTTTAGAATTAAAGAACTTATCTCAATTTTCAAAATTGAAAATGGAGTAGAAAGTTTTTGTTTTATTTTTCATAAATAAGAATATGTTAGATATTTAAGGTTACATTACGCACCTCGAAGTCCTTCTATAAATAATAATGTTAAGCTGAAATAGTACCACATCCTAAAATATATTGATTAGGAAGTATTTACGAAGTTACGGATGACAATTATTATACACTTTACCGCAATGTTAAGTTAAAGTAATAGATTCTGCAAACATAGGGAGGTGACCTCTCAATGATCTGTATGATTGACTGCTGGCCGATTATTGGTTATTGTTCAGTGGCAATTTTTTTGCAAATCGTGACGAGAATATGATAAAGTGATATGAAAATACGTATATTAGACCGAAAAAATAAGTTGGATTTTTAATGGGCTTAGGGGTCATCCATAATTGTAATATTTTTTCACGAGTTTACAACAAAAAACTCACGTTAGTAGAGGGGGTGGGGGGGGCGGGGTGGGGATCAGATTCAATATAGTGTTTCCTTTTTAAAAATCGTTAAAATCGGCAATTCTGTCGATAACAGATGCTAGTAATGTTGATAGAATTCTTGATGCTGATAAACTTCTGAACAGTATAGCCAACAAAAAACAACTCACTTGCTTACCCGTCAGGACCACAAGATGTCACTCTCTATTTTTATATGGGAGTTTACATTGCTAGTGCTTAAGTTTCAATTGTTGTCTTCTTCTGTTTTTGTTTAGTGTATCGTATGTTTTTTGTTCTTTTAGTTATACATACATCCTTGTGGCGTTTGTCTGTTGTGTTCGATTCCCATGACTGTCTTTTCCTTTCGCTTCGAATTTATGGACTTTTTCCACTGTTTTGTTGCTTCGATATTCGTTTGAACAAGTCAGCTTATGACTGATACTCTGGATTTAATATATGCATTTTCAAGGCATAGGATAGATCATCTATTCCCGAGCAATAACAGGTACTTGTTTACAGCAAAAATCTTAGAAAAGTTTATGTACACTTTTTGACCGGGAGGGGGTCCAAAACGATTGCTCTTTGTAAATTTATGAAAAATGTTGACAATTATGGATGAACCCTAACAGTTTGCAAAATCAAATATCACCACGTCGAATACCCTCCCAGCCAAAAATTCTCTTAAATTTTGCTTAACAGAAAAAAATATTTTATTTCACTCGGCCGGGGATAGAAATAATGATCTTTCCCATGAAGTCACTTAGGTGGAAATCTAGACAAATGGACATATTATTTAGCCATGCAGGAAAGAATGTTCCAAAGAGGGGTTATGTTAGGATGAAAGTAAAGGTTTATCAACACCCGTCTTAACCGACCATAACTGTCCTGTTTTATCTTGATTTTGATTGAAATTATGGTGATGCAGAACATAAGAATAAATAAGACTAGAATGGTCATTTTAAGCTAATAGTCTGTTACTATTGCAAATAATTAAAATGGTCGAGTTATGTACTAAATATATGATAAAGGGATGACATACAGATAATACAAGCTCTAAGTAGAAAACACGAAAATAAATGGCATATAATCTACAGACCTGATTTACAATAAGCAAATGGATACTTGGCACAATCTTTATCACTTCATGAAAAGGTAAATAACTTACTATAATATTATAAGTACACTGCAAAATTAATAGAGACAAAATAAAACACATATAAAAAAACCACTTTACTGTTCAATTCCCTATAATTTCATTTTGACGATGAATTTGTGAAAATGAATGCTTCGATCAAAATATCTCTTCCCTGAACTTGGCATCCTCGATACATTACGGCTATTACTCTAACATGGAAGTATTTAAAACAATTAAAATATTTGTAAAAACCTTAACTTTTAATCCCTGTATTTTTATCAAGAGACCTATAAAAACTCTTCTTTACTATTTGTAGCTGCATTGTTTTCGTCAACTGTATGTGAAAGGTATTATCATTTTGATTTCAAAATTGGAACCCATGTTCAGATATATGATTGCAGTATTTGACACACCAGCGATTCAACATGCGGGGAGTTGTTGTGACAGCTGTCGTTTTCATCTATTAAATCATTGGATTGTCATAATATATATAAATATAGCAATTGGCTCAGAGCATATGTTTTTACGTTTAGTTTTTTCCTGTTTTAACAGCTATCAAATATTGACTGTACAAGGACCGGGGAATTGACCTATATCATACCACATATAAATACGGAAATTGTCCATTTACTTCCTAGTAATGATATCTATTATACACTTGTGTGATCTAGATTATGTACTTTAGATTACTTCCACAACCCCTTGTCATCATATGTGAAGAACTTACATCCTTTAACCTTTCCTCTAATAATTGGTACTTTAAATCAGGAAGTGTTATTAACAAACTTCTACATACGATATAACACTCTAAAGAAATAAAATGCATAAACTAAAACATAAAAGAGGAGTCTAAGTCATAAGCCTTAATTTCTATTATTTACAACTCAACCCCTATTGGACCATGGTTTGAAAACATATCTTAAAACATCATTGCATATATTGAAAAATGAACGAGAATTTTAGGCTGAAACTGTTCTTCGCAAGTTTCCAAATTCGATCCTCTATTCGGCCCAAATTTTGCAAATTAGATAATTATGAAAGAGGTGTCACCGCCGCAAAGGAAGCGTGACGGTTGGAGACAACAGTAATATCCCCAAACTTGTTTGATAGTACGTGAATAATAACGCTGCAAGGACTATTTCAAGTTAAGAGTCAAAAAATATCTGTGAGATCTTTCCCCAATAATTTCAGCTAAGCACAATATCATATATTTTATGTGCGTGTTCATCTACGAAACGATTATTTTATAAATTTGGTCACCTAGTAAACGTCAGCACTGTAGTTTATGCTTCGACTTAGTGGTTTTATTAGTTTGGCATGAGAACCTTATATTTCATTAACCTGCATATAAAACAGTTGGAATGTTTGACCTGAGAAATCGATATTATTTTATCTCCAATGCTGGCGATGACGACACACTAGGAAAACAATCGCCTACCGCCTTAGTACATGAGGATTGCAGAAATCAATATGAGTCATCTTCAATCGCGAAAGTAAACACTGTTTTATATAAGAACGAGACATCTATTGTTGTTTGAAGTAAACACACGACATGCATATCTGTGCATGTGCAATTTAAATCACAAGAAAATGTGACTACGGACAGACGGATCAACTAACGTCAGTGGTTTATAACTACCAAAAAAATTCTTTTGTACTTATTTTGATTTACGACTCATCAGTTGTGCTCAGGGCTTAAAATGTTGCAAACCAAAACAATAATCGAAAAGTTGAAGAGCAAATTCAAAAACAAAAAAATGACCAAAAGCATACAGAATTTTACACGATGGAGGAACTCCGTAGTTTTGTAATATTTATTACATTGATTGTGTTCAAATACAGGGATTTCCGAATGAAGTGAATGCTATAATTCACAGAAGTCGTCATCAACTACGCAAGTAAGAACCACTTCACTGTGTAGTCTTAAAACATAACATCCCTTGTAATTTTTATTAAATCCTATGAATTTGAATCTAATCTTTAAATCCGAATACCAAACATTAATAATTGTGTTCGTGATAATGAATTTATGTGTTGTTCGGTCATTCGTTATGGATTTTAGGTATTTAAATTTCAAAATTACATAAACATGTACTGTAAAAATTGGCATTCTTTTCTTCTGAGAAATTGTGGTTAGTAAGACGAAAATAATTCAGCCTCAGTTTCAATTCCGAACTATAATAAGAATTCTTATTTTGCTATTAACAGTAATAAACGTTTAGACTCATTGATACCTTAGCCTGAATACATTGAACTTGGGAGTAGTTAAACAGCTGTTTCTTGGATGGATGAAGTACGTATTAGGACGAGATCATGTTGATATGATATGAATCTGATACTTGCATTGTACTAGACTGAAACGCTGGGCTAGTTTTGTTAACTTGCTAGCTCATGAGGTAACGAGGTAACAGTCCACAGGAAAATATTGTACTTATTCTGAACCGACCAGTCCTTTGCTCTTACTCCTTAAATGCCGCGTGCTTGGCGAAGAAGTAGCAAATACCATTTGGAATGTCTTTGGTTTGACCCGGCTAGAGATCGAACCCGTGACCATCCGCATTTTGGGCAAACACGCTACCACGAGACCACCGAAGCCGTTGATAGTGTTTCATTTCAAATGTTCACTAATGCTCTTTTATGTGAAATACCATCTACACTACTGGTAAAATGGTTAATCTTAAAGCAATGTACTATCATGTTAAAATTGTATTTTAACATTTAAATTGACAGGAAAAATTTCAGTTCTTAAACAATTTACAAAGATACTTAACTATAAAACTATAACCAACAACACAATTTTATCCAAACTATGAAAGAATTTGCATATGGCGTAAATGCCAAGATGGCAACATCTTATGGACGATTTGAACTAAAAGGTAGACATTTACCGACCACCAGACGTTTGAAACGTATACCTGACAGGAAGCCGTACGTGGCCCAAAAAAACGTAGTGTATACATTTGTTGAAAAAATGCATCCTGATTTACATATAATGCTTTGCACATACTGAAAGGAGTAAGAGGCAAAAAACAAGAACATTATCACGATTTATTGGCTTGATTTCGACGAGTTTCGGTAAAATAGAACAAAAACCTCCAAAAACATCACAGAGAAGAAAATTACAAAAATTTAAGTTGACGTACCTTCTTTGTTGTTAATCAAACAAAGGTTGTTATTGATTGATTTTGATTTTCTTAGTTGCACAGTGCTTATTGTTCCCGAAAAAGATATGGATTTGTTTCCATCAGGATGTTGTTTTTTCAACATAATATTGAAAACAATATAAACACTGTCTCATATTTTGACTGAAAACTATGCAGCGAACATAATTATATCATTGAATACTACCATGGTGTTGCAGCAATGCGAAAATTAAAAAAAGGGGGGTGAAGGTTTAGATAATTGGAGGTTTTAAACAATCCCTTTATGTATAAGAAACATATTTATATGCATGTGTATATCATTGTTACTCATTATAGTTCCAAACAACCTATAAATATAAGCTTACAATGATATTGTGAGTTTTCAGGTTTTTGAATTTAATAAGATTAATTGATTGATTGAAGATTGTTAGATCTTTAATGTCCATGGGCAAATATTTTAGACATATTCAGGACGAGAATCTGTGGGAAATTTTGATTGCCACTGTAAAATGAGGATGATTGATTGATAGGGTCAGAAATTTTGCCTTTAAACATTTGTTAAACAGTCCACCAACAGACCCCTCAACAGGAGTTGTTGCATGTATTATTAAGATAAAGACCACGACATTCACTTAATACAGAGATGAAAGCCGAAATATGTTCTAAAAACTTTAAATTTAAAACATTGGTCAAGGGGATATCCATATTAAAGTCAGACAATACCTGTCATATCACTGGCATGAAATATCCGAACAATATTTTTGTTTCACAGTTATAATGTTAGATTGTGTATTCCATTGCCAACATTAACTTTTGTTTGCAAAAAAAAATGAAAATGCACAAAAATATATTTCAATAACGCTATATAACAATTTATATCAAGAAAATGTATAACTAACTAGTTTCACCTCATCTGATATTCATGGCTATATAGTAATTAATTTTTATTGTTTTCAAAGTAATACATAAAAAAAGTTGTTTTCAGTAATACTCTGGTAAATCTTAACATACAAGCCATTACCAGCATTGTTTTTGTCATGATCTATCATAAATTAATAAATAATACAATAAATATATTTGTATTATTTCATTTTAGAGAAACCAGTTCAGAGAAATAGATTAGTTTTCTAAATGCCTGGTTTGCTTGATGAAAGTGACCAAATAAACAAGGGTTACCTCTCTTATCTTAATCTATGTTTTTGGAAAACTCTGTATGTTACTATAAAAAGAACATCTGATTTAAATGTGAAACTAACTGTTAAATAGAGTTATTGTATAATTACATTTGAATGACCCCTAATTGGAATTGTGTACAGAAAATACAACAAAATTGGTCTTTATTTTTTTCCTGAAGTTGTTACATTAAGGTAAATTGTGCATCTTGAATATACAATGTAAATTGTAACTAGTTCAGAAAGACAAGTCTGCTAATATGGATTTTTTGTGCTTAAGTCAAGTAATTTGTAAGTTTGAAAACCACACGATATTAAGATGAAAACATTTCCAGTACCTTAAATATGTATTTAATATTTTACGAGTTTAAAAAAAAAACATTTCGGCAAAATCGGTTTCAAAAATTTTTAAGCTGCATAATGATTATTCTCATGTAAACAGATACGTTGAATAATAACACAGAAATTAAAGAAAAAGAACTTCGCAAAAGAAAACAAACTTGAAGTGAAAACAGATATCACTTAACGCAATAGCAGAATTTTTTACCAATATTTGGAAAACGAAATGTCAGGTAGGTATACACAATTCTAGTCAACAATGTCATCAAGCTAACCTAACATTTTTGACAAGACATCTGTGTGTGTGAGGTACATGTAGTAAGCTAACCCGAAATCAGCAATTTACAGGGATACATTTCAGGAATACATGTAGTCCGTTAGTTTTATTCATTTGAAATGTATTTGTATATGTTAAGAAAACCACAACAAGTTGGTTTCTGCCTTCCTGTCATTTCGAACAAAACTCGGTATTGTCTTACATCGAATGTATATGTTGAACTATGTAACTGACATTGGTAAATACTCAAATTCCGAGGAGTAATATTGTGAATGACCAAGTCATATTTTCTAGTCGTTGATTCGGTATCAAGCATTATGTTTGTCTCTTTAATTGTAGGGTTTTATGATGTCCAATAAAGTACAGTAGATTATCATGTTTTGCTTTATTATTCTGATCAGGGCCCTGCCATGTACCTTTAGTAGATATTCCCGTACAATTCAAACGGATGGTAGCAACTGTTTGCATTATGATTTTCTCAAAAGCCTTTACTCCTTCGAAATGTATAGGTAAAAGAAGTGTGACAATATTTTATTCATTAGTTGACCATTGTTATTGTTGTCTTGGATGATGCAACTTGATTAAAAATTAAAAAAAAATCCATGGTAAAAATGGTAAAATATGATTATTTACTTGCAAACATTTTTTTGATTATTATGATCAGTAAAATCAAGTAATGTGATTTTTATCCAATGTTAATTTTAGAAATTAAAATACAGATTATTATTATGAAATTTAATGTAATTTTTATATTTTTTGACGAGATCTTTGAAGTGAGGGGGTTAAAGGTAACTTTTTTTAACCACTTCCATATTCGAGATTACTAGATTCAACCAATCAAGAATTAACCATTCTAAGACCATACAGTTTTTTAACATCCATCGAAGCTTTAGATTATTTTAGTTCTGACTATAGCCGTTCCATATTTTTTCATTGAAACATTATGAATATTCAATATAATATTGAACAAAACTCATATTTTAAAAGTACGTCATTTAGATTGAAATTATTTACCTGCAGTGTCTGTAATAAGTAAGACAGCTGACATACAGAAGAACATTCTGAAGTAGACAACACAGAACATTCAATATTTTTTCAATATAGATACATTTACAAAAAATAGCAAATTACGTCAGGATCTATTTACGATTTAGATATATTTCATTTAAACAGAGAATATTCTTGGAAACAGAACATGGTGCACATTTAAATCTGTCAATGTTATCTTTCTTTTATAGAAATATGTTGTAATTTATTCGTATATTTTCCCTAAAAAATATTGTATTTTCACCTGTTTCTCTTGAGCTCTGATTACATCAATATCTACATATTAAATAGATGAACATGATCGGTTTATTTATAAAGATTTTTTCATTTATTGACTGCAAAAGTCTCTATTTACTGAAACAGCTGACCAATTTCGTTATTTACCTTATTTGCGAATCAAAGGAAACGAAATGTGTTGTATCCATATAAATATACTGTTGACCTGTCAAGACCGTTGACCCTATCGCCCTATAATATCCTGTCATGTTAACGAAATGAATTAATTCCGTTTTTTTATTTCCTTAATCCTTCAATATTTCCTCGTTTTGTTCGATTTTTGTTGTATATATTTTTATCAATTCAAAATAATAAGTAAACAAACCACATACACTATGTCATGTTATGTGATTTTTCTTATTCTATTAGTATGAAAATATGTGTAGCGTGTGAAAGGAACGATGATGAAGCTAATATATTTATGGAACTATGTTGTTCTGAAATTGTGTGCAATGTCTATTAACACTTAAAAATGCACATCGTAATCTGATCTAAATCTCTTAGATATTTATATGTTGAATTATATATTCAAATAGAATATCAAAATCTTGAAATTTAAATGAAAAACGTCAACAACCAATAAATATGTCGTGCATGATCACTGTATTTGAGTAATTGTAATACATATAGCTGTAAAAATATAGTTCATTTGATGAATTGTTACCTAAGTCCACCAGGTTTGGATTGCGTTAAGCTTTACACCCTTACTGATCACTTTTGTCGAGTGAACATATTATAGTTATTATCTGTATTTGTACTAGTTATTGTTGTTGAATACTTTATTTTTGACGGGGTTTTATAAACCGTTACTGTGTGTTATCTATGACATTTTTGGTGCTTTACCAATGCCCCTAAAAAAAATAGAACATCCTTAAAAAGCTTTTTTAAAATTTTATCCCATGTTCTGTCAATGTTAATTTATAATCGTCATAAAATACATAATTATATAACTTCTCTCAAATATATTTCAAATCATGTTGTGTACATTTCCAAGATCTTGACACTTCATCTTAATACTTTCTACATCATTGGCCATTTTAATGAATGCATTTTAAATATATGAACGTCGTTGACGGATCAAAATATTAGCTATTTTAACGGAAATTTGTTTATGAAAAGGTTATCAATTAGACATGCCGGCCGGAAATCCAGATTAACTCCGGTGTCAAACTGAACATACTATAGGAATATGAATGATGTAAAGAAATAGATTTATACAAGATATACGACACATGTATTTAAAGCTTAATTATTGTATATGATTATTCTGGTAAGCAAAATTGCAAAGTGTCAGCTTAATGAAAATGTACTTTGTTCAACATGTATGCAAACATTCAAATATGTAATATATTTAAGCAAACCGAAATTACAACAATTGTGGAATTGGCATGACTTTTTTAATCAACAAGTGCAACTATATCAACAGATTGGTAGTAGTGTAGCTGACTGAAAATATAAATTATGGAGCAGCAAAACTCTGCATTATTAATGCAAATTAACAACTGTTCCTCCCAAATGGCAACTTTGTGATAAGCAAAACCATTAAGTGAACTACATCGTATATATTGTACAAAGAATTTCGCGCCTTAAAGAAAGCTTTTCATGACCGCTTGTGTATGTATAAAACAATTATTAAACGATTCAAGGTCGTTTAAGAGAATAAAAAATAAACAAAAAGGGGAGAAAAAACTTATTAATTTGATACAATAAATAAATTCAATATCTGTTGATCAAATTCTATTATTACAAAGCCAAGTTCTGTTTCTTTATTGCTGATTAGAAAGCAAAGGTGTCTGCCACCGGCACACTTAGTTAACATTGGACATTTTGAGGAATGTATCTAAGATTCTTCGTCTGAACAACTTAAAAAGATTATGCAACCATCTTAGAATCGATAGTATAATGATATGCACAATTTGTTAATTTGGTGCATTTCGAATAACATACATGACCGCCAGTTTTTATAGGGCTGATCTGAGTACATTCCACCACCAAATTAAACAAGTATGTTGTCTGAGAAAACCTAACATGTTTGTCATTTCCTTTCGGGGTATTTTTTGTCAGATTCAGAGTGGTTCTTCAGGAAATTAGCCTTTTCCCTACCTAAAACTTGAGTTGTTTACCCGCGGATGCTGTTTGTCTTGAAAAAACATCGATGAACTAGTTGTTATTTTATTTGAGATTATGGTATAGTAGTGTAGAGTGTAGAGAAGTCGAATGTTTTTATGCTGTTGCATGAAGCCAAAGATTTGGATTATAGATATTGTAGTATTTTTTTTTTTTTTTATAGTTTTTATGAATCCATATCCGATTAAAACCACTGTTGGAATATGATGTTTCACAGAAATTATGAAAGCCTTCTTTAATACATGTCAAAATCTTTGAAAGATGTTTTTAAAGCAATTAGAAGACCCAGCAATGTACTTTTGTTGAAACCAATTCTTATGTAGTGTAGGATTCCAATGCAGAGCAGGAAGGTCCATTTCTGCACCTTTTATTAAAATGAAGAATGATGTTGTGGTTAGTGAATGTGGCCGGTGGATAGGTTACCCGTAGTCTTATTTAATCCCATATCGTTTCTTAGACACTCAAAATTATAGTTCTTGCAGACTAAAACGACGTTATTTGAGGCTTTGTCCGCTTGGACAATAACATATTTGTCATGGAGGAGAGTCAATGTTCAACAACCGTAGGATCGTTAAAGATGGATATATCTTTAGTGCTCATAGACCATTTGAGGTTTTTAATTCGGATCCGTATCATTGACCTAATAGCCTTCAACAACTCTGAACGTGTACCAGCAGGTTCATGTTTCTTTAAAGTTCATTTGCTGGCGTAGCCCTCAACATAATTCATCAGTAATTTAAAATTAAATTTTCAATTAATTGGATGAGGGTGTCGGTATTTGGGACCCTTAGCTAGTATATTTTTTAGGCTTTGATTGTCAGTTAGATTAAGATTTCCAGTGATAACATGACCCCGCAGGACTGTGATTGAATGGAGATGTCGAATACGAACAGTCGAATACGGATTTAATTGCTTTTTTTGAAAATATAAATTTCAATATTGGATTGATAATATCGAAGACTCATATCGTTAGTTATGCTTCAAACATTCGTGTTATGTTCAGTGAAACATCAACTCTTTACCGTTTATAACTACCACATATGGTAGTTATCGTTGTTTTAGACGTAAACATGTTTTATAGCGTAACATTGGAGTCAGTTAAATATAGAATGGCCGAAGTATTATATATTGTCAAAAAGCTGAGAATATGGGCTTTACATTGGTGTTAAATTGTCTTAACGTAATCTGACTGAAAATCTACACCAATGCTGATCTGTTGACAGCGGTTTAAAAAAAAGGTAAAAATACGGTGCGATTTTTTCTTTTCAAATTAATCTATCGGTATTTACTCCATAAGAATGGCAAAGAAAGATTGATTTATATCTGAAAGTTCACATATTTTACTTAATTTCTGTCGATTTAGATTTTAAAAATTTGCTTATCTATTCTGTTTTTACTATTACCCTTTATGTTCGACGGTTTTTTTACTTGTAAAGTCAGCCATGTTTTTTTTTACAAATCTGCTTCTTTCTTCATTCTTTCATAAATGTGTATTTAAATAGATAAAACAGAATATAGGTCATAAATTTATAGCACGTGCAGATCATTTTGGTGCCAAGAATGTAAAAATTGGTAGAGAACTTAATATACAATGGCCATTCAAAGTTGGAGTTTTGGTTGTACAATAATGCGGAAATTGATACCCGGCAAAACCGCATTTTACACTTGACATAATGGCCGAGACCATGATTACTGGAAATGAAGCATATGTCTCTTGAAATGCCACCCACCTGTACTGCCACAGACAAACAGGAGGAAAGGAAAATGTATCAAATTTCAAATAGTTTCACAGAATTAAATTTCTGGTAATTATTATTATGATAAGTTTGAAAGTTCGCCGCTCGTGATTAAAAAAAATCTCCATTGCATTCTTTCAACCTTTAATTTTACGGAGTTTGCAATTATTTTAAGTAAATTGTGAAGTAAAGGTCCAAAAAAGGGATTCAAATTTGATTTTATTTTTTGGCGGAGGGGCAGGGCGTGGGTGCAATTATTTTGGTCGGTGAAAGAAAAGGATATCATTGAATATCATCTTGAATGAAATATAATTGTATTGCCCCTCTTTATAAAAATCCACTGGTTCTAAATCTCCCCAAAGCCTGATCCTAACAATTGGAAACGAAACAGTGTAGTTTTGATTATTGTGATGCTCACCCCGGGAATGCTAACTCTCACTCTGTCATGATTTAACTCTTATTTAATGGTAAAAAATAAATTTCCAAATTCAAGCTGTATTATGACCTTTTTAAACTTATTTTATGTACATGTATATTTATTATATATAATTATACAGATAAGATTTTTAATTTAAAAGATAAAAATTAAAATATGTCGCGCAATCCCTGTAGACTTTCACATCATAGGAGTGAGCCATTTGAGGAAATTACAAATTGATCCTAGAATGTTATTTCAGCATTTTTGAGTCTCTACAGTTTTTTTACTCTTTTTGTAGGCATGCTTATTGTTTTCAAAATATACTACTTTCAGACAATGTAATCCAGAATTTGTTCTTTTTATTCTAAAACCTGTATTTTTGAAATTCTTGATCCTTCATTCCATTGAAAAACTACCCCCCCCCCCCCATTTCACAAATATATATAAGATGCATTACTTTTACAGGTATAGATGGTAGAAAACCTGTAACCCATAAAAATATTTTTTCCTCTACATGTAGTGAGTTTGCTATCTTGTTTAATTATTAAAAAAAATATATACTTGAACAATATGTTTGTACATAATGTGAAAGAAGTGATATGGTGGATCGGTTGTTGGCACAAACCCTTAATATTATTAGTGTTCGCTGCCAGATTTACATTAATTCATGTTATCACATTGCTAAACAAAAGGACAAATATACCTAAGGAGCAATAAAAAACGTAATCCATTAAACAGACAAACCCGGGAAGACAAATGAACAACCACGAACTCCTATAAAAACCAGGAGTGAACCCAGGTGCTCCGGAAGGGTAGGCAGTTCCTGCTACGTATACGGCACCCGTGGTGAAGTTCATCAAAGTCAATCCGGAGGAAGTCACAAATCGGTGAAAGCACATGAAAGGTTACGACAGTGGGAACAGGTCCAACATCATCTTAGATATTGGAACACTGTAATGGTCAATCAATTTGCGATGACGACCGTACAATTTCCTAAGTGATGACATCAACTTATCTCTGATAAAACCCTGGTTAAGAAGCTTTTCTGACAACATTAATCCCCTTTCTTCATAAATTTTTCACAAATGTCCCTGATTTCATCTTCAGAATACTTTAGTCAGAATCAGAGTGGTTTGTCATGAAATAAGCCTTTTCTCTACCTAGAACTACACATTTATTCCTGCGTGTGCCATTTTTCTTGAAAAAAACATTGATGAACTAGTTGCGATATTTTAATTGGGAATGTGGTATGATAGTGTAGAATGTAGAGAAGTCAAATGTTTTATGCTGTTGCATGTAGCCAAAGATTTTAGAAAATTAGAAAATATTCATTTGGGTAGTAACACTGATTTCTACCTGGGATGATTAATGACCATTCTTCAATGAATGTAAAAATGTATTTGATTAAACAAGTTGTATTTGACATATATTTTGATAAGATTTTTGCTAGATGCTGGTGTATTTAACATTTGTAAAAAATATTGAAGTAAAGGTTTTGTTTGTCATATTGCAGCATATGATATGATGAACATATATGTATCTTCATTATTTTATTGATAGGAGTTTTATGCCACTCTCAGTACATTTGGCTATATTGTGAAGACCAGTTTTTGTTGGCAGAGGAAGCAAGAGAATCATCTTCTTACATGTGTTTGGCAAGGAAATTGGCAATCCTTGTCAATTTAGATTGGAGTTAATCACACCTTGCCACAAGATGGGTTCAAACTCACAAACTCAGTGTTAATAATGGTTAATAGTCAAACAAAGTACCTATACTGCTCAGCTAATCTGCACCCCCGCTATGTCTATTGAGCGAGCCTAAAATCAACTAACTTTTAAAAAGCAACGTATAGTGTTTTTAATGAATGAAACTGGATACGTTGTAAATGAACTAACACATGTTGCAATTCGAAAAAAGGACCGATAATTGTATATATAAATTAAAACTTATAAATACATGTATTTTTTCACTCTTTTTTAGGTATTGTTTGGGATTTTTTGGTAACAGATTTCTGCTTAGATGGAAGGATATATGTATGTGCTGCAAAATGTAAGTTTTATAATATAAAGTGAAATCAAACATTTACTCTCCATTATTTTGAAACTCTAAATCAAAATAGTAACTTAGTGGTAATGGTGCACATTCATGAAGTCTGTCTGTATATAAACAATTCCATCTTACCAGGGTTGTTGTACCTAATTTTCGCCCGCCACGAAGCGACGTAGGAAAATGGTAATGGGGTTCGTCCGCAACACATCTCTGAAACCGCTTGGCGGATAGCTTCCCTATGTAGTAGGATTTATTGTCATGAAGTGTAGATGTGCATTCTATACCGCGAATTTGATTAAAAATTGTTGTAGGAGTTATGAGACTTAGACTATTTTCAACATTTCTCAACAATAGAAGATCTTGTGGACGCATCTCCTCTGAAACCGCTTGGCGGATAGCTTCCGTATTTGGTAGAATGTAATGTTATGAAGTGTAGATGTGCATACTATATCACCAATTTTGATTCAAATGATTTTCGTAGGAGTTGTGGGACTATTTTCAACATTTCTATTTAGATTTTCCATATTCCAGGTTATCATAAGACAAGGAATATACTCCTTTCTCAGTATGAAATACTTACAACCTCGTGATCGTTTATTGGAATTTTCCTCATATTCCTGATTCAATTTCACTCCCTATGACTTCTCATGCAAACAGATTCTGCAGCAGCGGGGACATATTGCTACGTTTATCAATCTTGTTTTGATTAAATGTATACATATCCCAGTATGTAAACTTATTTAATATACTCAATTACAATGTTCACACATTAATACAAGCAAACATCTGAATGACATTTAACAGTAGTATATATTTTTATATGATGAAATCATATTTAAGAACCAGTCTTGTGAGTTTTGTCTTTCAAGGTTGAAATTTTGTTATTTCTGTTGTTCTTTTCTCTTTTAGTATGGTATTAATACATGAAGATGAGTTTCATCAAAATCAGTATATATATATATATAGATATATGTTGAACCAGTATATATATATATATATTGAACCTATATATATGTATGTTAAGATAAGAAATCCTTTCTAACTTTCATAGAAAATTTTATTTTACGCTTGGTTGCTAGGGAATAAATTCGGTTGCTAAGAAAAGATATTAGAATTTTTAATGTCTGTATTATTTTTTTCAGGTTTAATTCAAAAACAGGTTGAAGGTTGGAAATTGCAAAAATATAGATCATGTTGTAAATTACCAGAATTTCTACTGTGAGCGAATGGACATGGTTGCTTAGTAACATTATGATAAATAAGGTTAACATACTATTTTGAGTTGGAGGAAATGATGTCTAAGATTACTCTAAATTTTATCAATTGCACTTGCACAAATTATTTCATGAAAAATATGTATCAGTAGAGATGTCACACGGTTGTTGCTAGGGAATGTCATTGGTTGCTAAGGAAAAATATCATCAGTTGGCCAGGTGATTAAATCATTTATGTAAAGTTGGCATCTCATTTTCAAAGTTGAACATAATAGAAAAAATATATGGAATTACGATTTTTTGGCAAATTAACATGGTTACCTAGTAACAGAAATACGCACAAAATTGATAAAACTGTTCAACTGTTTCATAAAGTTCAGGATATGCGTCAATATATTTTACCATAAACAGATCCTATTTTTACTTGTGAACAAAAAATAACCCTCTGCACATTTTGATTTTACTAAAAGTATACGCAAAATTCATGATGTTAGTGAACTTTGATTGGTTACCAAAGCAACAGTTCCCAAGGATATCAAATAATACATTTTTAAAATTGAAACTAGGGTTTTATGCTTTTGAATTGAATACAATAAATGTTTCTATCTTTGAAATTTTTTTCTGTTTGGTCAGTTATGACAAAAATGTACAAACGGTAAAGAGTTAAGGATAATGAGTAAGCGTCATTGCGAAATCATACAAAAATCCTCAAAACTTCATGATTGTTGTAAGAAATTAAGAAAACTAGTCAAATCAGCCCCGCTGCATATCTCCGCCCTACTCTGTTGTTTTTTGAAATCCATACAATTCAAACTAGTGCTGCTGCCATAGTGATTCCAAATATATATGGTTGCTAAGTAGAAATCACAACTGAGTAAAGTCAAGAAATACCAAAGGGATGAAGTAGTCTTTCAGGAAATTTATTAAAATTGGAATCACATATTTTTGAAATTCAACTGACTCAGATTAGTCTTGAATTTAGTATATAAAAAATATATTGTTGATAAGTAAAATTCCCAAAAATAATAGTCTTGGATATTTTGAAGAAATTTAACAAAATTGGAATCACATACAAAACATCCAAACTAGTGTTGTGAGTATAGTGATTGCACATTTATATGGTTGCTAACTAGAAATCACAAATAAACTAGTCTTTGAGTCTTTCAAGAAATTTACCAAAATTGAAATTACATATTTTTGAAATCCAAATGATCCTGATAAGTCTAATGTGATTAAAAAAAATCTATAGTTGCTAAGTAAAATTCCAAAAATAATAGTATTAGACACTTTCTGGAAATTTACCAAAGTTCAAATCACATAAGTTTGACATCTAGATGATCTCAATATGTGTTACTGTTGATTTGATCCAGAAAATATATGGTTTCGTGTCAAAAGTATAACATGGTCTTTGAGACTTCCAGGAAATTTACCAAAGTTGGAACTGTATCTTAAAACAATTCTGAAAACTTTAGCACAATCTATATTAGTGGTAGAATTACCGAACCCCCAGGGCTCTATTGAAATTCCGAAATATTTGGCACAATCTACATTGGCATGGCAATTACTAGGCCATTTTTCAGTGTCATATTTCAAATAACATGAGAGCAGTCGAGTGATAAAGGAATAATGTACCCTTAGGCAACCCGTGTAGCTCGGCTTCTAGAGGCGCTATTCAAATCCCGAAACCTTTAGCACAATTTAAATTGACAGGGCAATTACTGAGCCAATTTGCAGTTCCGTATTCCAAATAACCTTAGAGGAGTTGCGTGACAAGGGAATAATATACTCTTGGGCAGCCCGTGTAGCCCGTCCCCCTCCCAGCGGCGCTATTCAAATTCCGAAACCTTTAGCACAATACACATTGGAAGGGCCATTACTGCGCCAATTTTCAGTTCCGTATTCCAAATAACATGAGAGGAGTTGCCCCCAGGGGATCTATTCAAATTCAGGAACCTTTGGCAGTCCCCACACACAATGCAATCAATGACCCAGGTCGTTACTGAGATTGTCCTGAATATTACTAACGTCCTTACGTACGTCGAACAGCAAAACATAATCATCGCACTTCGCTGAAGCGCGGATCACGATACAGGATAAGCACTACAATACCATGGAATTTTAGATGGAAATTTCACGATCCTTAAAATTGAAATATTTTGAGGACAAAAGGATCATGTTTTTCCATAAGGATTGAGATCTACTTTAACCCAAAATCGTTTATCTATAAAAGAAAACATATTTCCCATATTCTGTAACAAAGAGAACTTAGCGGGCAAAAACTAGTGATAAAGAACACGCCTTAGTTATTTTGAATAGCTGTCTTATGGTTGTACTAACATATATTACTCATTTACTATTGAAAATTAATACGTATCTTTTATGCGTAGCTCTGTACTTCTATGGTTTTGATTGATTGAATATTGAGTAACGCCCTCTATGGTTTTGGTTTATGCATTAAAAGTGTATAATGTATTATTTAATACCGAATATAAACACCTGCTCGAGGACGTCCCCGTGTGTATCACTTTTATTTGAAATTAGGTATTACGTAACTCCATCGTGCATAGTTATGTCCTTTGATAGTTTTGGTAAGTTTTGAAAATTCCTTTTATCGCTTTATTTAATAAAGTACCCATCTCTTTAATGTTGAACTTCCCTCCGTTTCGATGCTTAAAACAAGGGTAAAGTATTGTGTGACCTATAAATTTTGATATTGTGTACCATAAGTTTAATTGTACAATCTTAACGAGGATGGCTTTCACATTTATCTTCATCATCTGTAAAATTGTCTCTGTTTCTGTGTTATGCTGCATCTTCTTCTTCTATTGCCAGGACCTGAAGTTGAATTGAGTTCAGTCTATTGTCTGCCGTACCGACGATGTCGGTACCAGTTTGCCTTATAAGGAGTTCTGAATTGATGATGTTGTAATTAATTTCATCATACTGCTCTTCTAAAGTGTTTGGCTGAAGGTTAGGCAAAGTAGGGTGTTTTTTGCAAAAGTAAAATAAAGCAATGCATACAACGATAAAACATAGTCCAGACGGTAGCCCAATGCATACAAGAAAAACTAAATGCTGATTTTTCTGATCTTCCGAATTCGTGTCTCCTGTTAGAAATAAAAAAAACCAGTAATATTAAAAAGTTTTTTTTAGCAGTTTCATTTTAAAACAAGAATTTATTAGAAAACAAGCTTTCCTAAAGCACGAGGAGAGTTATCAGTTTGTTCTTCTTTAAAGAATCGAGTGCATACAATATAAAACGGACCATCTACAAATTGTTTAATACGTTATTTTTAATTTCGAATTGAGAAAAAACATCATGGATATTATAAATATATTAATACCACCAAGTGGTTAACTTTGCTCATATTTGACAAGTATTTCAGCCGTGCTCATATCTGTAATAAGACGATTTTGGCCTAAGTCGTTAGGTTATTTTTGCATATATTAAATGATCTTCACCTATTTAAAATATCGTTTTGACTTTTAGCATTTACGATCTTAATCACATCCGATGCGTCGTACACCAAAACACTGTGCACATCTGATGCATCAACATTTTCAACAGATTTCTCATAAAACTATTTCGAGGAAGGCGTCCATATTTGTCAATGGCCAGCGTAGCCAAATGTATGACAAAATACCTTGATACACACATCTCCCTATAATTTATTCTACGTTGCTTTAATTGTTTCAGGAGAATTTAGAAAATAAAATAAAAACATGACAGAAGAATGTCAAATACTGTGATCAAAGGCAGGACCAAATGGTCTAAATGTATTAAAAGGCTAGAGATCAACTGCTGAGAGTTAAATTTAAGTAGGAAGAGCCATTTTTAAATTATTCTGGATAAACCTTTGACTTGAAACTTGCGACTTAGCATTGAAAGCCAAAATTAAACATGAAGTTACACACCAAGTACAGCAGAATACAATACATTTGGTATAGAAAAAATAGCGACACACATCGGTGGTCCCACCGAATATTCAGGTAGTAAAACTGTTGGAAATTGAACCCTTGTGGTGATAATTGGACACAACCATTGTTCAGAACGCAGTATTCTAAAGCCATTAATGTAAACAAGGATTACGATATAATTGGGTGTACTCCTACTCCACCGAAGGACTCTGATTTCATATCATAACAAGTTTTCATTGCAAGCCTCGACAATTAACACATGAAACTACCCAGAGATTTGTATATTGCAAATCTCATCAATATGACAAATAGTTCTGAAAGTTGCATTATTTGGTATAGAAATACACTAGCGGACCGAGCAAAATGATGATGTTTGTGTCCGACTGATTAACATTAAATCCACGCGCAAACGGATATAAATAACAAGATACGCATAAGACTGTAACATTCCGCAAACGTTTGCACACGGTGATGACAGTAACAATGAAGATGTATTCAGAAAAGAAGACGGAAAAAGTAAAACGTTGAAACTCCCAATAATTCCAGAAAAGAATTGAAACACGGGTTATTGTTCAAACCTTATTAGAAAGAGAACTTCTCTCGATAGAAGCCAGGAAAATTATCCGGAAACATTAGAGACCTGGAAAGCCGAGAACAAAAATCTACATGATAAATATATCTTTAAAAAAGAAAACTTGATTTCCATCTAACTGAATGTGAACATGTTCACAATACGATTAGGGACTAACAATTCAAGTTTAACAAACTAAAACGTTAGACGAAGTCGGTCTTAACGCGTAAAACCTCAAATCCCCAGTCCGAATTAGACAAGCAAAATAAAGTTCAATGGAATCTATATAAATCCCTCATTGACCTCAAATTACTGGTTATACGGAATTACACCTCAAATTCATTGACACCTATGAAACAACCGTTTGATCACCGAGTAATTTAAATAGTACATATGCTCCATTGAATACACATTTATCACCTGAAAAACGATAACAGGATATTAATTTCGACCAATACCAACAATTTAGTTATACCCAAGATACAATTTCCTTCTAGAACTTACCAACCTATTAGCGATAGTCGCAAAACCTTAAATATCGACAGTAACATCAACTCGCGACACGACGGTTACAACAATAGAATTCCTGTACGCATAGACTGATATACCGGAGATATATCTAGGTTCAAAGTGATATGTTGATCGGTGTAAATCCCCAAAAACGTTCACAAAAGTTTTATTTACTGGTATAATTACTTTTCTTGAACAGAAAGGAGTCAATAGAACGATTTTACAACTGTTCTACGACAAGTACAATTATTATCGTGTTTCTCCAAAACTGAATGTAACAGAAGACTCTGCAGATATTATCAATACTGAAAACGTTTGGCCGCGTGGAGTACAATGCAAAAAATGGATTAGTAATCGCGAGTGGCAATATAAGTGGAATGATTCCTGAGAGGTTGAATAAAGTTATAGTATATAAATACACACATATGATGCTGTCATGCTTTTTTACTTTTAGTTTATATTATTTGTACCTTTTTTATTATAAATGAATTTTAAAATCATGTCGAGGCATTATGTCTTGAACTGTATGTCTTGTTAATTTACTATATTCAACTAATTATTATATTTCCATTATCTCAGAACATAACCTGAAACCAGATACATTATCTTACATGGAAAGTGTCCAGGGTTTAATTGTGCATCGAAATCCTGATAATACGTGTACACATAGTAAATACGGTATTTCGATCATCTATCAGACGTCGCTACCATGATCGATTAGTAAAATCACTGACACTTAGTTTGAATTGAAAAGTCTCAAGCATGGGTCTATATTTATATTCGGTATATACTTACCTGCAGATGACTCAATTTAAAAGCTAGACAAGAGTTGAAAGTTGTTGATGATATGTATGCACATTAAAGTAATTATGGTCATGTTATCTTAGCGGGAGATTTTAACGCTAGCAGTAATCCTCCTTGTCGAAAGTCATGGTAACTTACGCATACCCTTGGATATCGGATAAGCTGAGAAACGTAGACGCCATATGCAGGCAATGCTGGTATATTGCTACCCAAGAGGGGAAAGATATACAGTGCATGAAATTTAGGTCGATATTTTGTGATACGTTTTCTTACCAATAGGAAAGTCGAAGTCATCACTTTTGTCAAGGTCTGGTTTTCGAATGTCCCTCATTGTCTATTTCGAGAAGCAAATTCAAGTATGAAGCGGACTTCGATGTATCTGTAGTATCCTGAATTTAAGTAAAGAAACAGATCAGTGCTGAGAGTAGAGTTAATTACCATTGGAATGCCCATTGATTTTTGAACTAGAGGCTTAGAGGGCTGAGCCTGTATCCCTCACCTGGCATGAAAGCCATTTTTATTGATGTACCTCAAAGAGAGATGTCACTTCTCCCTATCGTTATGAAGTGTGGTAAGCCTTGTAGGAACAATTTTTTTTTACAAGGTCCTCCTATTAGCAGGTCAGTATATTTTTTAATTTTGCGGTTCTCCAGAAAAAATTGCATGTATTTCCCATAAGGTCTCATGTTAACCTAAGTCCTCTGCTGAAGGCCATTTTGAATTAGGGATCGGCATCAGGGTAACAACACTTGGTGACCACTTTAAGAGGAACATTCAGACCATGTTTGAATTCTGCGGTTCTGTAGATTTGTGTTATATGTCATAGGCACTATCTGTCAAGTTTGGCTCTATTTGTCGAGAATTTTTTTAATCAACCAATGAGAAACAAGAATTACCCATGGCCGCCATATTTGTCGCCTTATCTAGACAAAATGAGGAAACTAAGTAAAAAACACAAGCTTCCTGTCAAGTCTTGTTCCCTTTGTACAAGCGATTTCAAAGAAGAAGATTGTCAACCGACGAAAGACAAGAACTGCCCAAGATGACTATGTTTGTTGCCTGATCAGGATGAAATGAGGCAATTTTGTATAGAACCTCCCAATTAGATGCATTCTGTCAAGTTTCATTTCATTTGGCCAAGCGACTTCAAAGTAGAAGGTTTTTTGTTTATATCAGCCAATCAGAAACAAGAACTGCTCATGGCAGCCATATTTATATTCCGACAAAATGAAGAAAATTTATGAAGAACCTTTCTGTCAAGTTTCGTTCCATTTGGCCAAACCGTTCCAGATAAAAAAAAAATCAGCCAATGAGAAACAAACATTGCTTATGGCGGCCATGTTTTTGACCGATCGGGACGAAATGAGAAAACTGTGTAAAGAACCTCAACTAGATGCTTTCTGTCAAGTTTCATTCTATTTGGCCAAGAGATTTCAGAGGAGAATATTTTTTATATCAACCAATCAGAAACAAGAACTGCGCATTGGGCCATATTTGCAGTCCGATCGGGACGAAATGAGGAACGTTTATAAAGGATCTCCCATATGTGCTTCCTGTCAAGTTTTGCTCTAGTTGGCCCAGCAGTTTCAGAGCAGAAGATTTTTGAAAATTCAGCCAATCAGAAACAACAATTGCCCATGGCGGCCATGTTTGCTGTCTGATCGGGACGAAATGAGCAATCTGTAAACAGGACCTTACATAGATACTTCCTGCCAAATTTAATTCCATTTTGCCCACTTGTTTCAGAGAAGATTAAAATGCGAAACGGTAACGGACTACGGACGGACGACGAACGCCAAGTGATAAGAAAAGATTTTTCGTACTAGCTTTTTCGTCGTATTTTATCTAATTTATCTATTTTGTGAACTGTGAAAAAATACACGACTGCCATGCGATGGCCATCTTAACATGTTGTCATATTGACAAGTAACCCTAATTTTTCTTTTCATTTTTCAATGGGGAGAAATTACATGTAACTCCTTCATATATGTATACCCTATATCTTTTTATTTGTAGGACAATCTTACATGATCTTCTTGATGATACATCACACCATTTCTGTGAGAATTTAATTTGTATTTTATTGATCGATGATTTTGAAATAAGATTTATTTCTTTCAGATGTACTGTTGTAGCATTTGTGCATCGTTATATAGATGACGTTTTATCATTAAATAACGACAAATTCCACAAGACTTTCTACATCTCATCAACCCAAATATATGCAAATAAGCATTAAACTAAGGAAACTACAGATACATCGAAATCTGCTTCATATTTGGATTTGTTTCTTGAAATAGACAATGGGGGACATTTAATGACAAAACTTTATGACAAACGTGATGACTTCAACTTTCCTATTGTTAACTTTCACTTCTTCAGTAGCAATATACCTGCATCGCCTGCATATGGCGTCTACGTTTCTCATATTATACGATATTCAAAAAGAATTACTGCCCTCACAAAAGCTCTTAACCTGGGTTTTATCAGGGATAAGTCAATGTCATCAGTTAGGAATTTTTACCGTCGTCATCACGAATTGATTAACCGTTACTGTGTTCCATATCTAAGATGATGTTGGACCTGTTCCTACTGTCGTAACATTTCGTGTATTTCCTACAATTTGTGACTACCACCGAATTGACTTTGTTGAACTTCACCATGGGTGCCATTCCGGAGCACATGCGTTAACTCCTGGGCCCGGTTGTTCAACTCATTTAACCGAGGATTAAATTTATCCAAAGGTTCAACGTAATGATTTTCTGTATGATTTAACCCTCAGTTAAATTTAACCTTGGGTTGAATAAGTTAAACAACTGGGCCCTGGTGTTTCTAGGAGTTCGTGTTATTCATTATTTATTGATTTACAGCGTTTAGTTGTTGTGCTTGTGGTCTTATGGATTGCGGTTTTTGGTTTTGCTCCGTGGGTATATGTGTCCTCTTTAACAATCTAGTGTCAATAATTTTGTATTTTCCGATTTCCTTTCGACAATCAATGTAGTCATTTGTCAATATTGAACTTAAAACATTTAGCGAAAAAAAATGAAAGCATTTACCTATTGGGGTATTTTGTGTACTAAGGCTTACATCACCTGCTATAAAATAGTAATATATATATAACGTGAATAAACATTTAGACATTGAGAGGTTGCCATGCGATCTTTAAAACTAATATAAAATAGAACAGTCACTAAATGACAACAATGGTAAATTAATTGACGAATACAACACAATCTAAAAGCACAAATTATGCATAAAAAGAGAGTCACAATAGCATATTTCTGATTTGAGACATGCGCAGATAATATGCAGTTGGGGTAAGCTAGTTTTTTAATATCCTATTTATTTCCTATACATTGTCACAAAAAGACACACAGCATGAATCAACCAACAGAAGAGAAATTTATATGCTTAGAAATTGTGATTTTGAAATTTTAGACCTCAGGGACCGAATTACAAAAATTGAGAATTTAAACTTGTAACCTACATTGACCTTTGCTCCTCTTTTATAATTTTTAATTTATATGTGTTATTTATTTACAATATTTCCCAATATAAAATATGAAGATGTTCCATATTTTCGAAACCCTTTGGACCGCAAAAGCCGAAATTGAAAGTCTGGAATGTATGTTGCGACCATAACTTCTCTTGCAAGTTT
Source organism: Mytilisepta virgata (assembly GCA_028015205.1). Taxonomy (NCBI): domain Eukaryota; kingdom Metazoa; phylum Mollusca; class Bivalvia; order Mytilida; family Mytilidae; genus Mytilisepta; species Mytilisepta virgata. Next base: position 27,430,669 of record CM051513.1, read on the forward strand.
AAGTTCATGCTTTGTCATACACCGTTTTAGATACGCAATTAGGTATTAGAATTTTGATTTTCAAAACCTGTGTCCCACAAGGCTAAAACTTAAAATTATTTTAAATTAAAGCTTGTTGCTTAAACTTGTAATTTATTACTTGATATATACATTTTATTTCTACATATAGCATTGTCGTAATTTGTGTTCAAATGTGTAGTAATGTTAAACAGTTTTTATTTTCAGAACATGCGGCACACAGGGTCAATTTAAAAAAAACAAATTGAATATAAACTAATCTTTCATATTCCATTGATGCATTTTATTTCAATATAGCATTGTCATGTACTGATTGAAAGGTGCAAGTATGTTCTATTATTTTAATATTCAAAATATGGAACGACAAAATTTGAAAAATTGAAGAAGAAAAATGATTTGGAATTTGAAACGCTGATTTTATTTAAGTTATGCATTTTTTTTACAGTATTTATTATACACTTATCCATTTAGTAGAAGCCCAATTGTTCTTTTATAAGTGAGGCCAGCATGAATCGAATTTATAAAAAATGGAAAATATAGGTTTCCAATCTAAACTTTGTTCATTGTCCATTAGTGTTAGTGATCTACTTTTTAAAATGATTACACACTGTCTCTAGTTTTATATATATCAAGAATTAAATTACAATATTTTTTTATCACTTTTGGTACGACTGCTTGGAGGGGTTGCGGTGTTCTGTGGGCGGCGAAATTGTAAAAAAGACGTCAAATAAATTAACAGCTATAAAAACAAAATCAACAGAGTACAATGCAAAACTAATGAACATCTATGTTACATGAACAGCATAAAATAAAATCAACAGACTCGAATGCAAAACTAATGAACATCGATGTTAAACGAACAGCTTAAAATAATAAACATCGACCGATGTCAAACAGCCAATAACCGAATTAACTATAATTAACTATAACCAGGTGGCGCTGTGATTCTCAAATCTTGCTATAGATAAAAATAGTAATCTAGGAATCCAGGAAGTAATAAAAAAATAAAGTTTTGCTTATCAATTTTATGATTGTGAGCATAGGCGGATGCGGCGGGCAGGTGCACATCTAGGATTTTTAAAAGGGGGATTCCACGCACGCTATATGTTTTAGCAAATTTTCGCACTTTTCCCTACGCATTCCCCTGTACTCCCTCTCTGTTCCGCCAATGAGAGTGAGGGACCTAATCTAGAAAATTTATAAAATTTACTAAGGGAATTCTTTGGCCACATTTTGGTCTGGGTCCCCTTTTAAAATTTTAATAAATTTTTCTTATTCTTTGATGCCATAATATCATTGAAATTAATAGTATTTGGCCGTCTTGTAAACTTTTTTTTATGTAAATGTTAATGAATTCATCAAACTATTTACCGTTAAGTATGTAGTAAAATTCATCACTTATTTCTAAATTACATAAGTTACATTTTCTATTTTCCCGTTCTATATTGTTTCATCTGCCATATTCTACAGGCAGTTTATGATTAGTTGTTCTAAATTTACAAAATGTTAAAAAATCTTTTTCATTCAGAATATCAAAATATTCTTCAAAAGTAAACTTGTCCTTAAATATTCGATAATTTAAAGTTTTTGAACTATTCTGGATTGTTTCTTGCCACGTCAGTTTAAACGGATCATATAATCTTTCTTTAATGTTTGTTTTTAACCATATGTCATTAACGTAAGTTTGTGTGTTCCAAATATATGAAAATCCACACTCATCAAATATACATTTGATACATTTTAACCAATTAAAGTCGACGTTTTGTGTGTTAGTTATATGATACAAAAGACGATACATAACTGCTGATAACTTCGATTGTTTACCTATAATCAATTTACTCCAGTATGACACCATACATACTTTTATATCAATATATAGAGGGTAGCGTTCTAGTTCCCCATAGAGCATACAATTTGGTGTGGAAGATTTCAAATTTAGCAAAAGCTTACACAACTTTAAGTAAGAAAAAACACCGGTTACTTTTTAAAACAGGCTTTGAAACTGAGGTCAGGGGACTAGTCACTTTTTGCCTGTTCTTTGTGTTTTATATAATGTTCAATATTGTGTATTTATTAATCTGTTTTTTTTCTTGTGTTTTTGTCACAAACTGTGTGTTTTAATATATTGGAATGTGTGGATCCGACACCGGCGAGTTTGTTAAAAAAAAATCTCGCCAAATTTCAAAAGATTGCTATTAATTAGCAGTGGTGTATCGGACCAATTCATGGAGTTAGATAATTTGGGAATCTGGGGCCGTTTTTTCTTATTTTACAATCCTTTCTGTAGAGAAATCTTTTAAACGTGACATGTAAAATAAAGAAAGTCACCAGTACCACTCATCGCCCAACTCCTCTACCCATATGCCCCCGTGAGACCCAGAGGATCTTGCTTTTAAACAAAGGTTGGGATTTTTGGGATGTTTTCTTTAATGTTTCCGTCCTTCCAAATTATACATCACAAGGGCTGGTACATAGAGAGCTCCTCTAGTTTTAAAAATCAAAGATTCGCACCTGCCCTCTGCACCCGCCTATAAACACGCAATCGTATATTTGATTAGCAAGTTCGGTCTTGCAACCCGTTGTTTCTGATTGGTGAAGATTTTTGTGTTTATCGTTCAATAAACAAATTTTTCTCCTTGGCTGACGTCACGTCGTCTTATTTTCTAATTAAAGTATAATTGGAATGACTGTCATCTTATCGTTCATTCGAAATAACACCAAAAATGTTATGCACACTTAAAATTATAAGGAATGACTGTCATTATCTTTTAATTCATTCGAATGTTTTGCACCTTTAAAATATTTAGTGTGCATCAAACTTTTGATGTTATTTCTTCATGAACAAAAACATTATGACGGTCATTCCCTAAATATAGTGATAAAAAAAATAATTTTGTTGTGGCTAGGCAAGTGCCATGTAGTGGTCGGATCGTTGTGCAGCAATATTCGTCATTTGTTTCATCATCCCTTAAATGAGATTAATTGTGTCTGAGTTTGCAAGACCGAGCTTGCTCATAACTTTTACGATTGCATGTATAGGCGGATGCAGGGGGCAGGTGCGAATCTAAAATTATTAAAACTGGTTTTTTTTTGGGTGGGGGGGGGGGGGGGGGTGAGGGTAACTTCCGGAGCGTACTACAAGCCCCCTGTAATGTATAATGAAGGACGGAAACATTAAAGAAGAAACCCCGAGAACTCCAACCTTTGTTTATTAAGCAAGATCCTCGGGGTCACAGGGGGGCGTATAAGACGAAAAAGGACCCCGAGTTCCCAAAATATCCAACTCCATGAATTGCGCTGATGCATCACTGTTCATTAGTTTTGCATCGGAGTCTGTTGATTTTGTTTTTAGCTGTTAGTTTTGCATTGGATTCTGTTGATTTAATTTTAAGCTGCTCGTTTAACATAGATGTTCATTAGTTTTGCATTGGAGTCTGTTGATTTTGTTTTAAGCTCTTAATTTTGTTTTGACGTCTTTTGTACCCTTTTGGCCGCCCATAGTGTTCGTTGTCGACCCACAGTAGCTGCTTAGTTACTTTTTTGTCATTTTATGTCTGAATGATTTACTATTGTCTATATTTACATAAAATTAGGGAATATGTCACTCAGACCTGGCAAATATTTAGCAAATAACCGTCAGAAGACACTAATATTGTGAATATTATACTTCATGCTAAGAATTCATCTAATTTAAAATTAATACACTTTTATCATGTTAAAAGGCTCATCGCTGACTGAGATGTTCCTTACTATAAATATTCATGAAAATCGCTCTTTTTTGTAACCATAAATTTACACAAAAACTCACGTGACATATGAAGCCGCACGTGGACATATTACGGTAGTTCATACGCCGTATTTACAAGATAGGTTGGAATTTATATGCACATTATTAATGTACCAAATATCAAGGTAGTGTCCGGCAAGAAGTATAATAATTACTATTATCCAATTCAACACCTATGCGACACAATCAGGTAACATAAATGATTATTACTTTTAACAGAATGTACTATATCCGTGTAGAATAGTTTTCAAAGGTATCAAAATCTCCGATGCTGTACATTTAGTTCATGTATTACTTTAAAAAAATTATCATGAAATCGGAAGGTAATGAATAACTTTCCAAAGTGGTTGATGAGTTCTGGAGTTTTGCCTGTCCTTTTTGGTTGATTTGTTTTAAAGTTTTTACTAAGTAATATTAGAATATTAGAATATTAGAATATTTTCTGTTTTGAAAGCTGTACCATTTAAAAAAAACAACATATATTACCTGTAGCTATATCCATCACTAGAGCGACCATTTTCTGTATATATTTACAATACGAAAAAGAGTGTGAAAACATACATTCTGCCACTATCGAACAATGACGAATGGGCTGATCTTTTTGATTATTAAGTGTTCCATTGCGTTTTACAAGTTTATTGATTGTCTTAAATTTACCATTAGCTGTATTCGGAATCTTTAAATATATTACTCACCTGCACTTTCGAATGAAACACGAAATACATTTTTAGTAAATCCTTGACTCGTAGGGATGAAACAGCTGTACACACCAACATTTTGTGTTGTTAAATTGGAAATGACCAAGTTATATTTCTTAGTGGCCTGATCTTCATCAAGTTTTACATTATTTAAAGTTAATTTATGATTTTTCTGCAGCCCATCAAAATACAGAGTATTTTTCGCTTTATTAGTCTGACCTGGACCACGCCATAAACGGTTCTGATGTACTCCTGAACAGTTTAAACGGATGGTATCTCCTTTACGGGTAAACACATCATGTGTTGTAACCATTCCTTGGGATTATACAGAAAATTATATTAGAAAACTTTCTCTAGATAGTATGATACACTTAATAAATATCTATTATTTTATTTTTCTATACAAAGTAATGTATTGTAGAAAGTGAGCTCGAATATATTTTTAGTACATTTATTGTTTTTAAAGGCAAATTGACTTTCTTGGCAGAACGTTGCTTTCAGGTATTCTGTTCACAGTAGATCATGACCGTAAATAATATTTTGTTTAATCCAAAAATAACATTATCCAACGTGTAAAGCAGGGATTATGTAGATAATGTGTGAAAAAAATCTTCCCTTTTTGTATGCAGCGCCCATGAAAATAAGATGTGTTGTTCCTGTAATGAAGCCATTTCCTGTCTAATACAAGGGGTAGAATAAACTTTAGTCGTATTAGGTCAATGACCTTAGAAAGTGTACTGTTACTTGTTTGCAGGATAAAGACAATACAAAGTGAATGTCGAAAATATAACATTTATTTGGGCTCGCGGCTAAACATGGGGAAAAGGCTCACTAAAGCTCGCCCAAATAAATTTTATATTTCCGACAATGACTTTATACTAGAATTGTATATATATTGAGATTCCAAAGTTTGTTGAAAACAACCGAGCTAATGGCATTTACGTCATATTGAACATCACGTGGTCATTGGTGATCCAAATATTTTATCGAAGCAGTATGTTATTGTATATGCAGGTGCATCGCCATTAAACGAAACGAGACCTACATGAATCCTGTACGTATACGTATATTTTTACTTCAATTTGTAAGGTTGTTTGTTTGCATATCGCGATAAGGCTATGCGTCTTGTAAGGTCGCAAACCTTTGAGATGAAATGAACATTTTGGATAAGTTGAAGTGTATCTGCTTGTATTAACATTTAAGGAAATTGCTTCGGGTTTCAACATTTTCTGGCTTGAGCACAAGTGGCGAGTCCGAAATCTTTTTATATTTTGAAATAGCATTGAGATATCTATAACCATCTGTTCTTTGATTTTATATTGGATTATGTATTTTGAATCGTTTGATATTAGAAATGTCCAAGTTGACAATATCGACCATTACTTCTAAAAATCATAAAAATTCCTGTACAAATGTTCAACATCAGAAAGAAAAATTTTGACTTTAAAATTTTTGAAGTAAATATTCTGAAATATTATATAAGGTCAAAATACAAAGAATAAGGATACATGAGAAATGCAATGCAGATAAAGAAACTAGATAGATACAAAAGTATTAAACCAAACAAAAAAATACTGGAGTGGCATCATGGATGGACGAGATGCATGTATGACTTAGTTTTGAGATTATTTAGAGAAAGTAGAGAAAATATATCATCTTTAATGTGGAAATTGAAACTAAAGGTTTTAGTTAATCTGTAATCTCTAAAAACTTAATTTTATACAAAATCTAAAAGAGAAAAGGTTTTACATAAACAATGTTAAGTACCTGTTGACTCTGAAATTAACATTACTGCTGGCACAAAAAACAAAATCCTAAGAATGTAAGAAAAAAATTAGCACCGTTTGATTTAAATTTCAGTGACCTTACAAATAATAAGCAAATTTCGGCTTTCAGGAATCTAAATTTCATATTTGTTTTACAATTAATTGTAACAATAATTTTTTACAATGGTATAACATATACCACCAAGGAGCCACAAGTTAATATATCCAAAGAATAACATATTACACATTTCCTTTTTCTTTACAATTAATGAAAATTTAATAATGTGTAATAGTTGTCAAGCACTCCAAATTCCTGTTACTGTTTGTTTTTGCTTTTTTGTCATTTTGACAATATATTGTTGTCTTTGTCGGTTTTTAGCACTATTCTAGAGATATATATTTTTAATGTGTTCAATACCAATATCAGCACAAATATGTAGTGCGCTCAATTCGCATACGAATGTATTGTTTTAAGTGGTTTCAAGTGTCTTTCTATGTTATTTTAGTACGATTCTCTCATTGATAGGTTTCGAAATCACTTCCCCTGTTCATAGTGATGATACAAGTAATCTGCAAATTTTGACTTTGGGAAATCTATGTTAGATGATTGAAGGTTTTGGCTTTCCAAATATTTGGTTCTCAAGTTAATTCATAAATTCGCATCGTACAAAGAATTTAGATATCTGAGCTTATTTTGATTCTCCTTTAAGCTTCAAGAATACCAATTTTATATTTTTTTAGTTAATTTTTCGAACATCGACGAACTATGTAAAAAATATGTGAAACCCGGTAAATTAAATATTTTGGTATGTTATAGTGGAGCCATTAGAACAAAATAGACATATTTTTCTGGGATAGCTTAATGAATCTGCAGAACATGAAAGGAAACCTTACCTCTGTAACATAGTAAGCATCGTATTTAATTTGTTCTGTGAACACATTCTGTTAACATCGATCCTTTAAACTTGAGCATCTTTTTAATTTCTATTCATTTAAAATGGTTCCAACGAATTATTTCCGTTCTCTCAATTTCCTTGTCTAAATAATTTCCTGTTTGTGTGTAATAAATACATATCAACGTACTCGGAACATATATGGAATTAGATATCGGGGATTTTAACACCAACTGCCCGCCTTCCACTTTGCAATGTTTGCATTCCAGTTTTTTATTTTAAGTTTCTTCACTGATTACTTAATGATGAGACAGTTTTAGAGTTAATAGTATTCATATACATATATATTCAGAAATGGCAAAATACAGACAATCCTTTAAAGACTAAAAGAAATGGAAAAATATTATGTGAAAAAAGGGGAAAAAATATGCAATTATAGCAATTATAGTCTTATATGACGTTTCAATGGCGATGAAACTTACGGATTCTACATAAAAATCCATTATATTTGTTAAGAAAAAGTTTATGTCACAAAAGGCAAACGCACACGGTATTATACGTCCTCGTCATTAACTCCTTCTTGTTGTTTTAAAACCTGTTAAGTTTATTTTTCGCAGTTTATTATCCTAAAACATATCCTTTTTCACTCGATATTCTTTATTTGTGGGTTATATATTAGTTCTACACATACCATGCTGTCAAAGTTTACCAAATTTAATCAATCAATCCAATTCTGGGGAGGAGGAGGGGGAGGGGATGCATTATAAGAAACTCAAATAAGTAGTATAGTCGTGCCAATAAAAATAAAACATCGGCAAAAGAACACAGAAGCGACACAACAGTGGGTAATATCCGTAAAATCAAAAGTTACAAAATATTTTCTCCTGTGGGAATTTATTTCTGCGATCTTATTTGAAACTGACGACAAGCTGTAGAAGATACTGGAAGTTAGCTGGACATTGCTTAAACCATTCTTGAGCAAAATGAAACAATAATGAAGATCTCAAAGCTACCTTAGATTTGGACTTTGCTATGATGTTACTAGTAAACTTTTACATTTAAACATTGGCTTTATAATGCATTTAATTTAGATATCTAGGTCAGTCTAAAGTTGCTATTTTTGGAACAAAGTACAGATGAACAAGTGCAGATATAATATTATAATGCATTTAAATGTGTTGCCTTTTATAAGAAAAGATATTGGCCCCGTAGACGAAGAAAGACAATTTATTATAGGTTGATACTATTTAATATTCGCTCTGTAGCCTTAAATAACGACTACCAAGCTAAATAATTTTCCAAATAAAAGACCCGCAGTAAAAAATATACATTGGGCTTCATAATTACCGTATTTGAAATAGAATCCACTCGGCAATGACAATGACAATCAACCACGAAACTTGCTTTGTGCAGGTTTTAATTTGCTTTAAGGGTTTGAATCATTCCTAATATCCTATGTCTAATTCATTGATTTACCTAACATGGGCTGTTTCAAATATGTTTTTGAATTTATTTGTTTTCGTCGTTTTCTCATTAAATGGTATGTAAGTGCCGTTCTTTGTTTTCTTCATAATCAGGGACCATATAAACTGCGAATTAGCGACATTTACGTTTTCAAACAGCGAAGATACGCTTTGGAAATATTTTAGTTTAGTCAAAGTTGCGCTCTTTCCACAATAACTACCCAAAGGTTCCAAAACTAAAAGCGTCAAAAGTTCCAAACTCACATTTTGTAACATCTTAGATGAATTATTGACATGATAATCGAAAGGCCATGGGGATAAACTTTATTAATGTGCAACAGTAATTGTGCATTTAGTGCAAAAATATTAAAATCTAGTAACCTCAAAAATGCAGTTTACTCTTTGATTTCTCATTTTACTTCTTTCATCCGGTTGTTTTGATGTTAGAATACTCATACCTTTCACAACTGGATGTAGTTACACTCTCATTAAAAATATCTTGGGCTCTTAGGACAAATCATTTGTCTGTATACTGTTCTTTTTTGTTGATGCGGGTGTCCGCTATTTCTTTTAAATTAATTTTTTAAACCGCCTCAGTGGTCTTGTGGTAGCATGCTCGCGGGTTCGTTCCGAGTCAAGCCAAAGACATTAACATTGGTATTTGCTGATTTCCTGCCAAGCACCCGGCATCTAAGAGTTGGAACAGGTCCATTTTTATTTGGGAAACGGTCTTTTTCATACCTGTCAAACAAGTCATGATGACGTCCATAAACCGTTAATAAGGATGACTGCAACTTAAGAGCAACATACCCCTGTGTGAATAACTGTTCTGCCATGTACTACGTGTTCTTTTATATATGCAGTGTTACAGGACTGATTTATACATGAATCAAACCACAAGTAACCTTGGATAATACAGGTGAACTTATTTTCCCAGTTTTGAATAAGGCACGTTGTAAAATGATATCAAAAGATAAAACATTTTTGAATGAAGATAGGGTTTCATTCAAATATCCTAACAGGAATACACCTTTAGATCGTAATTTGGATATTCTGTACTTGTTGGTGTTCCAAAAATCTGTTTTTAGTAACAGTATTTGAATTGTTAATTCAAGTATAATGACAAAATAATAAAAAAATATTTCTTACATTCATGACATTAGAATTGGTTTGTTATATTTATTATTGAAAGAGATGGATTTGGTAAGGTCAAAATAGGTACAATATGATGTATTTCAGTTCCAATAAAACCCTTACATTTTTAGTAATGTTATCAAGAGAACACTTGCTTTATTCTTTAAAGCAATTTTTTTGTGCATTTTTAGTTATTGCGAAATGTGTCCTTTTTTAAAACAAGGTATTGGATTGTCAATTGCAGTATAATGTTTCCCCTTCATTTACATAACACATATCTTAAGATTTATAGAACAATCACGCTAACAATGATCTTCAGAATTCTCCCCGTGTACTAGTGGTTGGTATGGATTTTCGTAACCATCACTTTCCCTTAAATATACTTTGGTGCTAAAGTTACTGTTATCACTATATGAATCACGCGTTACATTGTCTCTGTTTGCACTTTTTACTATAGGGAGGACGTAATTTAGAATTGAATTCAATAAATTGCCTTCCATATCGAGAACACCGGTATTAGTTTGCCTTGTTTGGAATTCAGAATTGCAATTAATAGGCCCAATTTCACCGGACTGAGCTTCTCTAGTAGCTGGGTGAATGTCTTGTATTTTACAAAGTTTTTTTTGTAATAACAGAATACAACAATACATATAAGAAGAAAAATAGCCCAGTGGTGAGCCCTCCGAATATATGCTGACCTATGTGGTTTTTTGAATTAGTATCTTTCACTGGACTAAGAGGAAGATTGATATTTGTGGTTTCTGTATCTTCAAAATAAATTTTAATGCATGAACAGACTACTCACATATTGTGCATAAACAAGTACACTAAAAAAGTTAACTTACAGCTGTCTATATTTGTATTTATGTTTACGACGGCACTTTGAAATTGACTTGTAGTTTCAATTTCATTTAACTTTCGTTACAGATTATAAGATTGGAAGCAAATGCATAATTGTATAGATCAGTAAAATGCCTTTTATATAACTCTTAAGTGCAATTCAGTTAAAATATTAACAACCTGTTCTTTGGAATAAAACAAGAAAACGTTTTGTAGAGAATGTGTCGTTGTCTGAACCCGGTACAATGCATTTATATACACCTATATTTGCTGTAGTGACGTCAAATTGAAAATGACTAAGTTATACCTTCTGTTATATATTATGCAAATCTAATGAAGGATTTCGTGCAATCCCGTGAAACTATGGAACGTCTTTCAATGTATCACACTGAATTGGAACACTCCGTGACCTTTGGTATAATTTTCTTAATTTCCTATACATTTCAAACGTATGGATGCTCTTCTCTGATTGAACACACGATTTTCCGTCTCCATTGTTTTTGAATAAATGGAAATTAAATCAGAAGAAACTTTCCATATTATTATTATTTGTTACTAAATTTTTCATATATCATTGCACATAATATTTATGATTCATTTTTATTACTGCTACTCAAATTTATATTAAATAAACAGCCCATTCGTATAAAATAGACAAGATTGATGTTTCCTTTTATTTTAAGACGGCGATTGATAAATTCAAATTATCTACATGCTTGCTGCATAGTTTTCAATGGAAATATGAGACAGTGTTTTTATTGTTTTCAGTATTATGTTAAAACAACAGCATCCTGATGGAAACAAAACCATAGCTTTTTAGGAAACAACAAGCACAATACAATTAAGAAAATGCGGAATTATCGAGTATAACGGTTGTTTGATTAACAAAAAACCAGATAAGTCAACTTAAATTTTTGTAATTTTCTTCTCTGTGATGTTTTTGGAATTTTTTTCTATTTTACCACACCGAGATTCGTGGAAAGCAAGCATCGCGATAGTGTTCTTGTTTTTTTTGCTCTTACCACTCTAGTACAATGCAAGGATCATATTCATGTCATATCAACATGATCTTGTCATAATACGTACTTAATAGTTCCTACTTGACGTTATACAATAATTCATCCATCTAACTACTTTCAGTTTTATAACTCACAAGTTCAATTTATTCAGGCTAAGATATCAATGAGTCTAGACGTTTATTACTGTTAATAGCAGAATAAGAATTCCTATAATTCTAGTTCAGAATTAAAACTGGGGCTGAATTATTTCCGTCTTACTTACAAAAATTTATCACAAGAAAAGAATACCAATTTTTACAGTACATGTTTATATAATTTTGAAATTAAAATACCTAAAATCCATAACGAATGACCGAACAACACATTAATTCATTATCACTAACGCAATTAATAATGTTTGGTATTCGGATTTAAAGATTAGATTCAAATTCAGAGGATTGAAAAAAAATGCAAGGGTGTTATGTTTTTAAGACTACACATTGACGTTTTACCTACTTACGATGACGACTTATATGAATTATAGGATTTATTTCACTCGGAAATCCCCGTATTTCAACACAATCAATGTAATAAATATTACAAAAGCTAAGGAGTCCCTCCATCGTGTAAAATTCTGTCCTGAGATGCTTTTGGTCATTTTTATGTTTTTGAATTTGCTCTTCAACCTTTTGGATTATTGTTTTGCTTTGCAACATTTTAAGCCTTGAGCACAACTGACGAGTCGTAAATAGACGAAATCTCCACATTTTGTGCATCACAATTAGTATAAAATAATTTTTTTGGTAGTTATAAAGCACTGACGTTAGTTTGTTCGTCTGTCCGTAGTCACATTTTCTTGTGAGTTAAACGCCATATTGGATTTTATGTATTTTATTTTGGTAGATATTGTAATATACTGTAAGTAAAAGCGCAGAAAGGTTTTATAAATTTGAGTTTAAGCTAGTGACCTTATCTCCTCATTCTTTCTTAATTTTATACATTTCATTTTATAAACCATTGTCATACACTATTTGTAGACGCCTAATAAAGTTTTACAATTTTGATGTTTAAAACTGAGGCCAAAAGATCGAATTTAGTTATTCGGATCAGTGACCCAAAACTCTTCATTACTATTTTTCACTGCATTGTTTTCGTAAACTGTATGTGAAAGCTATTATCATTTTGATTTAAAAATTGGAACCCATGTTCAGATATATGATTGCAGTATTTGACACACCAGGGATTCAATATGTGGGGAGTGGTTGTGACAGCTGTCCTTTCCATCTATTAAATCATTAATAGATTGTCATAATATATATAAATATAGCAATTGGCGCAGAGCATATATTTTCACGTTTAGTTTTTTTCCTGTTTTAACAGCTATCAAATATTGACTACAAGGAACCGTGGAATTGACCTATTTTTCATAATTCGTACAACATATAAATCAGGAAATTGTCCATTTACTTCCTAGTAATGATATCTATTATACACTTGTGTGATCTAGATTATGTACTTTAGATTACTTCCACAACCCCTTGTCATCATATGTGAATAACTTACATCCTTTAACCTTTCGTCTAATAATTGGTACTATAAATGAGGAAGTAGTTATTAACAAACTTCTACATACAATATAACACTGTAAAGAAATAAAATGCATAAACTAAAACATAAAAGAGGAGTTTAAGTCACAAGCCTTAATTTATATTTTTTACAACTCGACCCCTGTTGGACCATGGTTTGAAAACATATCTCAAAACATCATTGCGCATCTATATATTGAAAAATGAAAGAGAATTTTAGGCTGAAACTGTTCTTCACAATTTTCCAAATTAGATCCTCTATTCGGCCCAAGTTTTGCAAATTAGATATGAAAGAGGTGTTACCACCGCAAAGGAAGTGTGACGGATCGAGACAACAGTCATATCCCCAAACGTTTTTTGATAGTACGGGGATAATAACGCTGCAAGGACTATTCCAAGTTAAGAGAGAAAACAAAACAAAAATCTGTGAGATCTTTCCCCAATGATTTTCAGCTAAGAACAATATCATATATTTTATCTGCGTGTTCATCTAAGAAACGATTATTTTATAAATTTGGTCACCTAGAAAACGTCAGCACTGTGGTTTATGCTTCGACGTAGTGGTTATATTAGTTTGGCATGAGAACCTTAGATTTCATTAACCTGCATATAAAACAGTTTGAATGTTTGACCTAGAAAACGATATTTTTTCTGTTAAAAGCCCGAAATATAGGTATAAAATTGTGCACGGGAATACCCCAGAGACATCCAAAACTAAGAAACTACCAGTAACAGACGGTCACGATTTATAAATAAATCGCAATAAAATATCATCGATTAAATATTAAAATGAAAAATCAATGAATTTTTCAAATGGTTTCATGTACATGTATCGTTGTTTTTATTATTGATCAGCAAGAAGAATGCTTATTGGTGTAAAAGATTCTAAAGATATATTTCTAATTCTACATATATCCAGGATACGTTGATGCATTTTGGTAGAACAACAACATATTACACAATAAATTAAATAAAACAAAATTGATATAAATTATTGGGCTATCTACTTAATCTGCATATTGAGCCAGAAAAAATAAAGTGGAAAATTTGATAAATTTTAACATTTGAAAGATTGTGACATGTATAAGTTCGCCAAAAAGTGGAACAACTTTTGCTTTGTATAAGTTATTTATTGTGTAGTCGACGATAATTGACGTCCTGTTTCCGTGGATCAACCAAAACTGTTTCTAATTAGTTAGTTTTGCTCATTTACATGACTTATAAACATTTTTTCATCTCCAATGCTGGCGATGACGCCTCAAAAGGAAAATAATCAATAATCGCCTACCGTCTTAGTAGATGAGCATGGAAGAAACTAATATGAGTCATCTTCAATCGCGAAAGTAAACTCTGTTTTAGATTAGAACGAGACATGTAATGTTGTTTCATGCACGCATATCTGTGCATGTGCAATTTAACTCACAAGAAAATGTGACTACGGACAGACGGACAAACTAACGTTATTGGTTTATAACTACCAAACAATTTTTTTCTCTACTTATTTTGATTTGCGACTCATCAGTTGTGCTCAAGGCTTAAAATGTTATCATTGGTATCTTAGCCTGAATACATTAAACATGGGAGTTATGAAATTGAAAGTAGTTAGACAGCTGTTTTTTTTGGTTGGATGATGAATGAATTATTGTTTAACGTTAAGCAGCAACCATTAAGTACGTATTATGACGAGATCATGTTGATATAATATGAATATGATCCTTGCATTGTACTAGACCGAAACCCTGGGCCGGTTTTTTTAACGTGCTAGCCCACGAGGTAACAGTCCACAGGAATACATAGCACAGAGAAGCAGAAAATACCAAATTTCATTCCCAATTCCAAATACCATCTACACTACTGCTATAATGGATAACCTTAAAGCCCTATTTGACAATGAACTGTTACGCATAGCATGTACTATGTTAAAATTTCAGTTCTTAAACAATTTATAAAGATACTTAACTATAAAAGTATAACCAACAAAACATTTCATCCAAATTAATTTTGTATCACAATATTATCAATCCTGTTGGTCAATAAACTGTTGTGGAATGTCGTATTAAAAATAGAATAAATAATTTAATTATTCTGTAAATACATTGTCTCGTTAGCGTATTTGTTTGAAAACTGTGTATTCTGTGACGTTTTCTGTAATAGAAAACTATAACAAAATCATAGAAATGATAGTCTACCTGTTAGCATTCCTACTATAGGAATAAAATACGTCTAATCGTCGTGGGCTTCGCATTTGTTGTCACTCCCTGGACTAACAGTTCCATTGAAAAGGAAGGTTACCTTTCTGGGGAGTATTTTTTAAAGGGGAGAGCACCCCAATAATTTCCTGCCAAATCCGACATATTTTTTCAAGCTCTCGAACACGTGTGAAAGTAAATTTGCGGATTAGAAGAAATATCAATCGATAACCATGGACTGATATAAACAGGACTTATTCCTGATGTACATATAATGCTTTGCACATACTAAAAGTGGTAAGAGGCAAAACAACAAGAAAATTATCACGATTTATTGGCTTGCTTTCAATGAGTCTCGGTATGGTAAAATAGAAAACTTCCTAGAGAAGAAAATTACAAAAATTTAAGTTGACTTACCTTGTTCGTAGTTAATCAAAGAAAAGTTATACTCGGTAGTTTCAGCATTTTCTGCTTTTTTATGGATTGATTTTGATTTTCTTAGTTGTACAGTACTTGTTGTTTTCCAAAACAGATATGGTTTTGTTTCCATCCGTATGCTGTTTTGTTCAACATAATATTGAAAACAATAAAAAAAACTGTCTCATATTTTGACTGAAAACTATGCAGCAAGCATAATTATATCATTGAAATCTCCCCCGGTGTTGCAGAAAAAAAGGGGGGGGTGAAGGTGTAATTGGAGGTTTTAAACAACCTCTTTATGTATAAGAAACATATGTATATACAGGTGTATATCATTGTTACTCATTATAGTTCTAAACAACCTATAAATATAAGCTTACAATGATAGTTGTTCGGGTTTTTGAATTTAATAAGATTAATTGATGATAGATGTTTAATTTCTGTGGGCAAATATATCATGTATATTCAGGGCGAGAATGGGTGGGAACTTCTGTGTGCCACTTTAAAATGGGTTGATTGATAGGGTCAGAAATTTTGCCTATAAACATTTGTTAAACAGTCCACCAAAAGACCCCTCAAGAGGAGTTGTTGCAAGTGTTATTAAGATAAAGACCTCGACATTCACTTAGTACAGAGATGAAAGCCGAAATATGTTCTTAAATTTTTATATTTAAAAAATAGGTCAAGAGACATCCATATTAAAGTCAGACAATACCTGTAATACCACTGGAAAATCCGAAATGAAATATCCGAACAGTATTTTTGTTTCACAGTTATACTGTTAGATTGTGTATTCCATTGTCAACATTAAGTTTTGTTTGCAAAGAAAAAAAAAAGAAAATGCACAAAAATATATTTCAATGACACTATATAACAGTTTGTATCAAGAAAATGTATAACCAATTAGTAACACCTCATCTGATATTCATGGCTATATGGAAAATAATTTTTATTGTTTTCAAAGTAATACTTAAAAAAAGGCTGTTTTCAGTAATACTATGATAAATCTTAACATACATGCCATTACCAGCATTGTTTTTGTCATGATCTATCATGAATTAATAAACATTACAATAAATATAATTATATTATTTCATTTTAGAGAACGTAGTTCAGAGGAAGAGATTAGTTTTCTAAATTCCTGGTTTGTTTGATGAAAATGACCAAATAAACAAGAGTTATCTCTCTTATCTTAATCTATATTTTTGGAAAACTCAGTATGTTACTTTAAAAAGAACATCGAATTTAAATGTGAAAACAACTGTTAAATAGACTTATTGTGTAATTACATTTGAATGACCCCTAATTCGAATTGCGTACAGAAAATACAACAGTTTTGAACTTTATTTTTTCCTGAGGTAGCGACATTGATATACGTATATCGTGCACATCGACAAAATTTGCATTATGAAAATACTATATAATTTGTAACTCATTCAGAAAAAATGCAGTCGGCTAATCTGGATTTTTTGTGCTTAAGTCAAGTAATTTGTAAGTTTGAAACCACATAATATAAAGATGAAAACATTTCCAGTACCTTAAAGGTATTCAATATGTATTTAATATTTTACGAGTTTTTTTTAATTTTTATTTTCGAAAAATCGGTTTCAAAGGTGACTTTTACGGCAACATAGTGAATATTCTCATATAAACAGATACGTTGAATAATAAAACAGAAATTAAATAGAAGTTTTTAACTGAATGACGGTAAGCATAATGATTATATACCTGTAGCTATGATAGTTGTTAATCTATAAAATGACTCTTTTAAATTTTGGAAAGGTTTTGAAGAACTCAGTTCATGGGTGAAATACAAACAACAAAGAACTTCGCAAAACAAACTTGAAGTGAAAACAGATATCACTTATCGCAACAACAGAATTCTTTACCAATAGTCGGAAAACGAAATGTCAGGTAGGTGTACACAATTCTAATCAACAATGTCATCAAGCTAATCTAACATTTATGACAAGACATCTGTGTGTGTGAGGTACATGTAGTAAGCTAACCTGAAATCAATAATTTACAGGGATAAATTACAGGAATACATGTATTCCGTTAGTTTTATTCATTTGAAATGTATTTGTATATGTTACGAAATCCACGACAGGTTGGTTTCTGTCTATCTGTCATTTTGAAAAAAAAACTCGCTACTGTCTTACTTCGAATGTATCATATGTTGAACTATGTAATTGACATTGAACACACTCTGATGTGTTGTGAGAATGTCTGTTTTTATCAAGGGTAGATTTTTTTCAGGTTTTTCTTGAAAATAGGAATTTTGAGGTAAAATGATTAAATTTTATCCAAAATAAGATAACTCACCTTTTCTGTTAACTTTTCGTATGTACAAGTTCCAATGATGACTAAAACAAAAGCTCACACAAAAAATACTTCTATACTTGTATAATTAATTCAACCAAGTATATGAAAGCATCTTCAAATGAGCAATTTGTTAACTCTATACTTCTAGACTGTAAACTCCTGTGAAAAAATAACAAATACATTAATATAAAAGTATGTATGGAGTGTTAAAAGATAAAATTTTATCATTTGCTCCAGAAAGACAAAAAGATAAAATTTAATCTTTCTTCAGTTAAAGATAAAATTTAATCATTTACTGACATAAAGTCAAAAAGATAAAATTTAATCATTTACTGCTGTAAAGCCAAAAAGAAAAATTTTTATAATTTACTACAGAAAACTAAAAAGATTAAATTTTATCTTTCTTAACTTGCACAATAGCAAACAATTTCAAAAGATAAAATTTTATCTCTTACTCTTCAAGACCTGTAAAAAAAATCATCCAAAAAGATTAAAATTTATCTTTTTGTAACAAGCTATATGGACAAATGGTATTACATGTACATGACCTGGACAAAGGTTGGTTTTTCCACCCCCCTGAAATTTCAAATTAGCTCCAAAACAGTTCATATCCCCTCCCCCGAACCACATACATGTATATTTTGATTCTTAATCAGACCAGTTGCATGATCATCATACGGAGGAATCCGCTCCATCCCCCATTATTCAAGTCTTAAGTTATCTAAAAAAATTCAGTTTCCCACCTTTAAGCAGTATATTTTCAGACCACCAGTTGCATGGTTATCCCCAGGGGTCAGCCCCACCCTTATTTACCACCTCCTAATAAAACCCCTGTTGGGCAAGCTGGAACACTGTTACCTTGACTGATCAAACTGGTGAATATCTGAGGAAGCAGAAATCAGATCAATTATTTGCAGTCAAGTATCATCAGTAATATATAAAGAACAATTCTATATGTTACATGGTATGATCAAACTGGTGGATATCCAAGGAAGTGGATATCAGATTTATTTGCAATCAAGTGTCATAAGTAATAAATAAAGAACAATTTCATTTATTATATGACAAATATTTATCTTGATTTTGATTGGCACAGGATACCATGAAAAGTATAATGCAAAGGATATGTTAACTTCAAAGTAGTTAAAAATAGAGTGATATAAAGGTTTTGACTTTTGAGTAGCTAAAAATAGAAAAAATTTCACTTTCCAGTCGTTAAAAATAGAATTCAACAATTGATTTTGATTGGCCCTGGATACCATGAAAAGTATAATGCAAAGGATATGTTAACTTCAAAGTAGTTAAAAATAGAGTGATATAAAGGTTTTGACTTTTGAGTAGCTAAAAATAGAAAAAATTTCACTTTCCAGTCGTTAAAAATAGAATTCAACAATTGATTTTGATTGGCCCAGGATACCATGAAAAGTATAATGCAAAGGATATGTTAACTTCAAAGTAGTTAAAAATAGAGTGATATAAAGGTTTTGACTTTTGAGTAGCTAAAAATAGAAAAGATTTGTCACTTTCCAGTCATTAAAAATAGAATTTCTTTCACTTAGAAATGTGATAGTTTTACTGTTAACTTGTGATTGTTGAAATAAGTTGTTACTGTTATTCTTTTTTTATTAGAAACTTGCAGAGTAAAAGTAAAAACATTCATATAATAAAACATAAAAAACAGTCATATAATAAAACATTCATCGACTTTGGTATAGGTTAATACCAGGTTTTATCAACCCTCAAAAATAATATCCACACTCGCCGTTGGCTCGGTGGATATAATTTTTTCAGGGTTGATAAAACCAAGTATTAACCTATATCAAAGTCAATAAATGTATAATGTTACATGGTATGATCAAACAAGTGGGTATCTGAGGAAGTAGATATCAGATATATTATCTGCAATCAAAGGCCATCAGTAATGAATAAAGAACAATTCCATATGTTACATGGTATGATCAAACAAGTGGATATCTGAGGAAATGGATATCAGATATATTATCTGCAATCAAAAGCCATCAGTAATGAATAAAGAACAGTTCCATATATTACACGATGTGATCAAACAAGTGGATATCAGAACAATTATTTGCAATCAAGTATCATCAGTAATAAATAAAAAACAATTCCATATGTTACATGGTATGATCAAACAAGTGGATATCTGAGGAAATGGATATCAGATCAATTATCTGCAATCAAAAGCCATCAGTGAGAATAAAGAACAGTTCCATATATTACATTGTGTGATCAAACAAGTGGATATCTGGGGAAATGGATATCAGATCAATTAATTGCAATCAAATGTCATCAGTAATAAATAAAGAATGATTTCATGGTATGATCAAACAAGTTGATATCTGAGGAAATGGACATCAGATCAATTATCTGCAATCAATTGTCATCAATAGTAAATAATAAAACAAATTTAAATGTTACATACATGTACATTGTATGATCAAACTGGTGGATATCTGAGGAAATGGATATCAGATCAATTATTTGCAATCAAGTGTCATCAGCAATAAATAAAGAACAATTTCATATGTTACACAGAATGATCAAACTGATGGATGTCTGAGGAAGCAGATTTGCAATCAAAAGGCCATCAGTAATGAATAAAGAACAGTTTCATATGTCACATGGTATGATCAAACTGGTGGATATCTGAGGAAATGGACATCAGATCAATTATTTGCAATCAAGTGCCATCAGCAATAAGGCCAAATAAAAAAATACATGTGTTTAGGGTAACACACTGAAATAAAATGCTCCACTGGGCGCAGCTAGATACGACCTCAGATGTCGAACCCTGAATAGTTGGGGCAATTATGAACACAACATTCAAGCTTGATACAATACTGAATTTGGATTGTGAATAAATATTTGACACAGCATAGGTTTCTGACACAGAATGAATTTTGTCTAAGAACTTAAAAATTTTTAATTTACCTATTCAAACCATATCAGTATTATTTGTTTTTATATATAAATCAGAAAAAAACAATTTAAAATTTAAAATTGGGCACACATATCAATTTCTTGCTATTGTGCAATACTGTGCAATTGAAAATTTCTTGAAATATTTGACACATAATAGGTTTCTGACACAGAATAACTGAAATCAAAGAACTTAGAATTGGTCATATGATTTGAATTTATATTCAATTTTTTGCTTCTTGTGCAATACAATATGCTGTGGAGAATTGCCCCCCCCCCAAAAAATAATAATAATTTACCCCTTTTTTTAGCTTTTGTGCAATACACTATGAAGTTGCACATTGACCCCCCCCCTCCCAAAAAACAAAAAAAAAAATTTTGTAACCCCCCCTTTTTTTGCTAAAAAAAAATTGAAATTTTCTTTTTAATTTATGAAATATAAAATGAGAAAAAAATTGCCCCTTCTCATTTACCCCCCCCCCCCCCCCCCTAAATTTTGTTTTCAACCCCCCCCCCCATTTCTTTATACTTTGCAACCATAACAGCCCATTTAAATACACCATAACATATTAAAATAGAAAATGACATCATAGTCATGGATGGCAAATTTTAAATATACATAATTTAAAAGCAGTTTAGATGAGATAAACAAAAAAGCTTCATCAGCACATTTTATATTGGCAAATTTCCAATGGAATTTGTAAATAATAAAGTTTTGATAACAGGGCACACATATCAATTTCTTGCTACTGTGCAATACTGTGCAATTGAAGATTTCTTGGTATTGCGCAATACTATGCAATTGAAAATTTCTTGAAATATTTTACACATAATAGGTTTCTGATACAGAATAACTGAAATCAAAGAACTTAGAATTGGTCATATGATTTGAATTTATATTCAATTTTTTGCTTCTTGTGCAATACAATATGCTGTGGAGAATTGCCCCCCCCCAAAAAAAAAAATTTACCCCTTTTTTACCTTTAATTTTGGACCCCGATTTGGACCAACTTGAAAACTGGGCCCATAATAAAAAAAACTAAGTACATGTTTAGATTCAGCATATCAAAGAACCCCAAGAATTCAATTTTTGTTAAAATCAAACTAAGTTTAATTTTGGACCCTTTGGACCTTAATGTAGACCAATTTGAAAACGGGACCAAAAATTAAGAATCTAAATGCACGGTTAGATTCGGCATATCAAAGAACCCCAATAGTTCAATTTTCGATGAAATCAAACAAAGTTTAATTTTGGACCCCGATTTGGACCAACTTGAAAACTGGGCCCATAATAAAAAAATGTGTGAGTCTTCCAAGGAAGACATGTGTCGCCTGCAGACGTCAATTTTTACAAAAGATATTAAAATTTTCTAAAAATGAAATATATATGCACACCTGTGCATTAAGGTTAATGTACAGAGAAAGTTCCTTTGAGCGGTTATGGAGTAGTTGAGGATAGAAGTTCCCCCCCCCCCCTTTTTTTGCAAAAATGTCAATTTTTACAAAAAAAAATTGAAATTTTCTAAAAATGAAATATATATGCACACCTTTGCATTAAGGTTAATGCACAGAGAGTTTCATCAAATGCCTATGAGGGGTTTAGGAGGAGTTGAGGATAGAAGAAAAGTGTGACGACGCAAGACGCAACACGACAGATAGTGACCCCTATGTGTCGACCATGCGTTCCGCATATGTTTAGATTCAGCATATCAAAGAGCCCCAAGAATTCAATTTTTGTTAAAATCAAACTAAGTTTAATTCTGGACCCTTTGGACCTTAATGTAGACCAATTTGAAAACGGGACCAAAAATTAAGAATCTAAAAGCATGGCATATCAATGAACCCCAATAGTTCAATTTTCGATGAAATCAATCAAAGTTTAATTTTGGACCCTTTTGGCCCCTAATTCCTAAACTGTTGGGACAAAAACTCCCAAAATCAATCCCAACCTTCCTTTTGTGGTCATAAACCTTGTGTTTAAATTTCATAGATTTCTATTTACTTATACTAAAGTTATTGTGCAAAAACCAAGAAAAATGCTTATTTGGGTCCTTTTTTAGCCCCTAATTCCTAAACTGTTGGGACCAAAACTCCGAAAAACAATCCCAACCTTCCTCTTGTGGTCATAAACCTTGTGTTAAAATTTCATAGATTCCTGTTTACTTATACTAGAGTTATTGTGCGAAAACCAAGAAAAATGCTTATTGGGCCCTTTTTTGGCCCCTAATTCTTAAACTGTTGGGACCAAAACTCCCAAAATCAATCCCAACCTTCCTTTTGTGGTCATAAACCTTGTGTTTAAATTTCATAGATTTCTATTAACTTATACTAAAGTTATAGTGCGAAAACCAAATGTCTTCAGACGACGACAACGTCATACCAATATACGACCGCAAAAATTTAGCGGTCGTATGTAAAGTAAGGTAGGGAAATTTTTTTTTTCACATTTATTTTTTTAGTCAGGCTGACAGCGTTTCCCACAGAAGCTTGTGTAGGGCAGGGTAAAACTGAAGTCCAGGTCAGGGCAGAAGGGGGCCCCATTGAATCGATATGTTCGACAGGGCAATAGAAGTACATGTACTTTTTTCTGTTAGTTCTTGTTTTGTTATATATGTACATCTCCTTCTATGACCTTATTCAAACAATAGTTTTACATTTTTGTAAACAGCCAAGTATTTATTCTACTGTCTTTGAATGCCCTTCCATATATTGTCAAAAGCAAAGCACCTTTGTTCATTAAACCATTCTTTATGCATTGTTAAATATCTGTAGAAGCAAAAATCTTTAATAAATCTCATTTCAATTTGCTAAGAAGTGGTTTAATGAATAATGGTTCTTTGCATAAATTTCAATGAAAAAAATCAAACTGTTGATATGAAAAATGAAGTATCATAGAAATATTTATAAAGCTTGTATAGGGAATATCCAATGTTCCATATCCTTAAAAAAAAGAAAAGAAAAAAATCCATTATCAGATCCTGTTTTCCAAACATTTGTTATTCTATATCCCTACAGTTAATCAAGTACATTAAATGTTACTGTCCCTATCCCAATGAAAGAACGAGTGATTATTCCATATCCCGAAAACCCTTTAGCAAGCCTCATTTATTCCCGTTAGCATTTGAGAGTTAAAATTCGGCTTAAAAGTAAAACATCCCGGTAAATAACCGTTTAAGTTCACAATTCAGTTGCCCGAAAATGTGGCCAACACTCCATGAAGTGTTATCACACTTTTTCCTTCTTACCAGAATACTTCAAAAGAGGGAAAAAATTAACATTTTTTTACAATTTGCCTTACAGTTGTCTCCCATTGAAATTTGCATACGCTATTAATAGCCACAGCAAAGTTTACAAGCATTTATAAATCTATACCTAAAAGTTATATTAAATAACTCATTGAAAATAAATTAATGTCGTCCTGTCACCTTTATCATGCTGTTTGTCAATTACCAATTATCAGCTTTGTAAAACTGGGGTTCCATAAGGGGGTTTTTTGACAGAACTGTCAAGGGGCAAAAAGGGTGGCAATTTTTTAAAATTTTTGCACAAAGGGCAGAAGGGCGGCAGGGCGGGCCCCCCTTCTAAAACAAGCTATGGGAATCC
The DNA here is from genome assembly GCA_028015205.1 of Mytilisepta virgata. Taxonomy (NCBI): domain Eukaryota; kingdom Metazoa; phylum Mollusca; class Bivalvia; order Mytilida; family Mytilidae; genus Mytilisepta; species Mytilisepta virgata. Next base: position 27,455,329 of record CM051513.1, read on the forward strand.
CTAGCTGTATACTGGAGTCACCTTGACTTTAACAGTGCTTGGTGAAGAAAGGTTATAAAAAATTTAGGGTAGGCACTAAAAATTAGGTAGGGTCGGGTTACCCTAAACACAACTATATTTTTTTAGGCCTAAATAAAGAACAATTTCATATGTTATGTACACAGAATGATCAAACTGATGGATATCTGAGGAAGCAGATTTGCAATCAAAAGGCCATCAGTAATGAATAAAGAACAGTTTCATATGTCACATGGTATGATCAAACTGGTGGATATATGGGGAAGTGGATATCAGATCAATTATCTGCAATCAAAGGCCATCAGTAATGAATAAAGAAAAGTTCCATATGTTACATGGTGTGATCAAACAAGTGGATATCTGAGGAAATTGATTTCAGATCAATTATTTGCAATTCAACTGTCATCAGTAGTAAATAAAAAACAATTACATTGTATGATTAAACAAGTTGATATCTGAGGAAATACACATCATATCAATTATTTGCAATCAATTTTCATCAGTAATAAATAATAAAATATTCATATGTTACATTGTATGATCAAACTGGTGGATATCTGAGGAAATTGACATCAGATCAATTATCTGCAATCAATTGTCATCAGTAGTAAATAATAAAACAATTTCATATGTTACATGTACATTGTATGATCAAACAAGTGGATATCTGAGGAAATGGATATCAGATATATTATCTGCAATCAAAGGCCATCAGTAATGAATAAAGAACAATTCCATTTGTTACACAGAATGATCAAACAAGTAGATATCTAAGGAAATGGATATCAGATCAATTATTTTCAATCTGCAATCAATTATCATCAGTAGTAAATAATAAAACAATTTCATATGTTAAACTGTATGATCAAACTGAGAAAGTGGATATCATAACAATTAGTTTCAATCAAGTATCATTAGTAATAAAGACCAGTTCCATATGTTACATGGTACGATCAAAGAGGTGGATATCTGAGGAAATGGATATCAGATATATTATCTGCAATCAAAGGCCATCAGTAATGAATAAAGAACAGTTATATATATTACATGATGTGATCAAACAAGTGGATATCTGAGGAAATGGATATCAGATATATTATCTGCAATCAAAGGCCATCAGTAATGAATAAAGAACAGTTATATATATTACATGATGTGATCAAACAAGTGGATATCTGAGGAAATGGATATCAGATATATTATCTGCAATCAAAGGCCATCAGTAATGAATAAATATTACACAATGTGATCAAACAAGTTGATATCTGAGGAAAGGGATATCAGATCAATTAATTGCAAGTAAGTGTCATCTGCAATAAATAAAGAACAATTTCATATGTTACACAGAATGATCAAACTGATGGATATCTGAGGAAGCAGATTTGCAATCAAAAGGCCATCAGTAATGAATAAAGAAAAGTTCCATATGTTACATGGTATGATCAAACTGGTGGATATCTGGGGAAGTGGATATCAGATCAATTATTTGCAAATCAAATGTCATCAATAGTAAATAAAAAACAATTACATTGTATGATTAAACAAGTTGATATCTGAGGAAATACACATCATATCAATTATTTGCAATCAATTTTCATCAGTAGTAAATAATAAAATATTCATATGTTACATGTACATTGTATGATCAAACTATCGGATATCTCAGGAAATTTATATCAGGTGTATTATCTGCAATCAAAGGCCATCAGTAATGAATAAAGAACAGTTCCATATCTTACATGGTGTGATCAAACAAGTGGATATCTGAGGAAATGGATATCAGATATATTATCTGCAATCAAAGGCCATCAGTAATGAATAAAGAACAATTCCATTTGTTACACAGAATGATCAAACTGGTGGATATCTAAGGAAGCAGATTTGCAATCAAAAGGCCATCAGTAATGAATAAAGAACAGTTCCATATGTTACATGGTATGATCAAACAAGTGGATATCTGAGAAAATGGACATCAGATCAATTATTTGCAATAAAGTATCCTCAGTAATAAATAAAGAACAGTTCCATATGCATGTATGTTACATGGTATTATCAAACAAGTAGATATCTAAGGAAATGGATATCAGATCAATTATTTGCAATCTGCAGTCAATTATCATCAGTAGTAAATAATAAAACAATTTCATATGTTAAACTGTATGATCAAACTGAGAAAGTGGATATCATAACAATTAGTTTCAATCAAGTATCATTAGTAATAAAGACCAGTTCCATATGTTACGTGGTATGATCAAACAAGTGGATATCTGAGGAAATGGACATCAGATCAATTAATTGCAATCAAGTATCCTCAGTAATAAATAAAGAACAGTTCCATATGCATGTATGTTACATGGTATAATCAAACAAGTAGATATCTAAGGAAATGGATATCAGATCAATTATTTGCAATCTGCAATCAATTATCATCAGTAGTAAATAATAAAACAATTTCATATGTTAAACTATATAATCAAACTGAAGAAGTGGATATCAGAACAATTAGTTTCAATCAAGTATCATCAGTAATAAAGACCAGTTCCATATGTTACATGGTATGATCAAAGAGGTGGATATCTGAGGAAATGGATATCAGATATATTATCTGATATCAAAGGCCATCAGTAATGAATAAAGAACAATTCCATATGTTACATGGTATGATCAAACAAGTGGATGTCTGAGGAAATGGATATCAGATCAATTATCTGCAATCAAAGGCCATCAGTAATGAATAAAGAACAGTTCCATATATTACATGGTATGATCAAAGAGGTGGATATCTGAGGAAATGGATATCAGATATATTATCTGATATCAAAGGCCATCAGTAATGAATAAAGAACAATTTCATATGTTACAAAGAATGATCAAACTAGTGGATATCTGAGGAAGTGGACATCAGATCAACTATCCAGGGATGATTCTACCATTCCTATAGGGCCGCTTGGCGGCCCTAAAAAAATATGTCAAAATTATAATTCCCCATAAACAATTATTGGTATTTCCGGAAATTCTGAGCGGTCCGAAATTGACTTGTAATTAGAAGCGCAAATTCATTATCACTACAGCGCTTTAATCGTGTTATGAGGTTTCCATTTGATACGCTGCAGTTTAATGAGTTTAATCTGTTTTAGCTCAAATTAATAACACAGATTTTGAACTGTAAACAAACGGTAAGGCCTTTATTGAATCACAACAGGAAAATTTAAACTTGTAAACACTTCTTGTCTATGCATTGTAGAAGCGTAAGTGGATCGTGCATTAATGCACACTGACAGTATTCTGCAGAATTTCCCGTTCTGATTATTAATTTCATAGTAGTTAGCTGACATCCCGGCCTGACATTCACAATTATGACAGCCTTTTGCAGTTTAAAGAATTTTTTATCCTAAATATTTTGAAAACGTTCATAGTTAGCTGACAAAAGTATACATTTTAACAGGAATACAAAAAGAGGAACATTTTTCAAAATATCATACAAATCTAATAGTGCTATGATTGTTGTTTATCATCTTGCTGTTGTCGGTTCACAATTTTCCCCAATTTTCTGGAAAATTCCCAATTTGATAGTTTGGGGACCTATTTTAAAACATGCGGAATCATCCCTGAAAATAATCCCCTTGGTATTTCTTGGCATTACTAGTCTAAAAAATCTTCATCCAGGATTCTCCATTTTATCAATTAAACAAGATGAAACGAATAAATTGTAAGTTTAGAAGAATTAAAAAATATCTTATTTCCATCTCTACGTACTTCGGCCCACTGCTTTTTTTCTGAAGAGGCTATGGGCCCATTTGCAAAAAATCTTTCCCAATCATAAATACAGATAATTTAAAGTGTATCAATTTTCAATTGCTTTAGATATAAAAAATGATATTTGTTGGATACTGGTCTGGTGAAAGGTAATGATTTACCTGACTGAATGTCTGGTAAAAGAAAAAAATACATGGGAACCACTGTGACATTAACCATTTATGGACAAGTACAGAATAATTATCCTTAAGAAGAATTGTGATACACCTACCCTCTTGTTTTGAAAAAGTCTGCTACCATTCCGCACTGTGTGATTGGCATATTTTATCAAAATTGGGGTTTCTCCCAAACCTGTTACTTTTTCTTTAAAAAATCTGTAACATCACATTTCTTTCAAAAAAAAAAATAATTTCAACTGGGTCTTTAAACAGAATTTACATTCAATTGTCTGCAATGTGTGACATCTGTATTGAAACATGAGTATAAAACTAGACACATTTAAGACCACCAAGTAATTTTGATATAAATGTTAAAAATGTGCTGGGGTTAAAGCAAGTAAAATAAAATATATATGTGCATAACAAAACTCAGATCAGGCATGTCAGATATTACCCCTTTATGGAAAAGAGAGAAAAAGTATGTCGCTTTACAGTCGTTTTGCAAAAACAAAATCCACCTCTTATGTCAGAACATACATAACACCTGTATGTAGTATGTGCCCCCACCTACCCCTATAAGTGTTAATGAGGCATTTATGAAAACTTGAAAAAAAACAACATTTCTGTTCATTATAATCTTCATATTGTTTGGCATGCTCATATCCATAAAGGAAAACTCAAACATTCTATTTGAATTTTATCAAAGCATATTCAGTATTCAGTTATCAGGTGTGTGTGTGTGTGGGGGGGGGGGGGGGGGGGGGGGGTTGTACATAAATTATTTTACAGAAGTATGATTTAGGTGTTTAAGTAGTATATATTTTAATTGAATTAACAATAGAAGTATTGAAATAAATATGTACTATAATGTAGTGGACTCTCTTTCCCTATTATACATTTTTTTTATTTTCTGTAAATTTCATTTCTCAAATTTGGTATTGTTATACATTCTACAGTAGACATGGTAAAGCCATTACAATTACCAAGAAATAATGTTATCTTTGTTAATTTCTTCTTCCGTAGCTAAATCTTCCATGTCAACTTATTTGTGTTCTCCAACAAGTGCCTGTGATTTATTCCGAAAATTTATTTTGCACCAGAAATGTAAATCGAAACTCACCGGAATGTTTTATTTGTTTCAAATAATAACGTCCGAACAACCTCTAAAAATCGCGAGAAAAGAATGATGTGCCTTAGAATTTTTACCACTACTTCCGTCCACGGAAATTGAAATTGGTAAAATTAAGTCATGAAATCATGGATTTAATGTTTAATATACTTGTCACTGACAATAAGTGTTATGGACAATATCAACTACATCTACTGGAACTGGGAATTATATGCGTTGGATAGAGAAGCACATTTTTACAGTTCAATTGCCCTATGTACTCAGGTAGGTCGCGTTTTATGAATATTTATATGTAAACAAAATGGCGTCGAGCGGTGATACTAAACAGAGTCGAGTAGAGAGGATTAGAGTCGGCTAGAGACTATTAATGAAAAAATGATATATTAAAGTAAATAAAGGTTGAACATGTAACATAAAATGATTTTCGTCTTGTTTTGAACTTCTATTAATGTTATTTTTTTATAAATGATCACATATTAGCCAGAATCAGGTCACAACAACAAAAATTCTTTGTTGCGTAATGGCGACCATAGAGTCAACGAATTATCCGACTTGTATAGGTGGTTTTAGTCCATGTTCGATGATATGATATTGTAATTTTTGTTTTGTGTGTCTAATGTTGACCATTTGAAGGCTTTTAATCTGGAAAAGGGAAAATCGTAGGCCAAAATCTCCATCAAAAGTAAACAATTCCGTAATATTAATTCCATCGGATCTTACACAGAGTCTACAGACATTTATTTAGAAGTTCAATGTAACAGCAACTTAATTATTTCATAAACTTTTCATAAAAGAGAATTGGGACTTATCTAATGTTTTTATTTGGCAAATTTTATTGTATATAAAGCTAATATCTGTCTTCATGTTTTCATTTATCCAAAACTTCGATAATTTAAAATGGCGACACTTATCCATTATACTAACAATCAAGATCGTAACGGGATGGACAAACAATTAATCCGGATGAAGAGTTTCACATATATCAAAAGTGTCCGGGCAAATAAAAAAAAAAACATGCAGCTGTCAAAAAAAAGTGACTTTATAGAACCAAATTAAGACATAAATAAATAACAGCAATAAGTACAAGTATTGTTTTGGAAAACATCGCCGTAGGAGAACACGTCAAAAGTTATATTTAAAGTGGATATACAATATACAAATCAACACAAGCTCTCATGAGCTTTTTAAATCGACAATACATGTATAACAAAACAAGCATGGACACACACATATTAAATAAGCATATTGTCAAACACACCAAAGCATATAGCATAATAACTGAATATATAAAGCAAATATTGAATAAGCATATACATGTATCACTACATACAAGCACACAAATTTACTAATATATAAATAAAAAAATAAAAGCGTCAATTCATCAATGGAACGATTTACAAAATAATGATAATTTTATTTGTCTAATATAAATTGGTTCATATTTTCTTGTCAAGTGAACACCATGAACTTCGAAGGCACTTGGACATGGGTTGATGAGACCTCTTAATTTCAAAAAAATCACATTCGTCGAGTCTTTATATTCTTCGTTGAGTTTTTTGCCTTTCATTCATTCTGAAATAACTCTTACCTTTGATGGTTGGAGAATAACAGACCATACTGACGGATTGACAGAAATGTAAAAATAAAGTTGTATAGCATAAAAATAAGCTAATGAATTTTCCAGAAACATTTCAAACAGAGTAAACGGACGATCGTTATCCGCCTGCAAGACAGGAGAATAACAGACCATACTGACAGAAATGTAAAAATAAAGTTGTATAGGTTATGTGTAAATTTTGTAAACGGTACAACTACCTTTTTTTTTAACATCGAAGTGTATTATTTTTATCATTACCAGAGATTCCAACTTTTTTACTAACATTATCAAATGTAAAGAAAAAAAAAATTAATACGCTCTAATCATGCTAAAAACATTATGAAAGTTGTTGTTACAATGTGACAATATGCATAAGATTTATTTGTTTGTGAATATAAGACATCATTGAATACATTTATATTTATGAGTAAATGAAACCATTGCTGCGTATATAAACGCTTAAGGAACTACAAATCCGGAAAATAATCTCCGACTTGACTTTTTATATTATTTGTTCAAAATGTTTACATATTATTGCGATAATATTCAAACAAAACCAATCTGTTAAATGAATTTAATGTTAGGATGCTTGAAAATATAACAAATACTATAAAGAAAATAATAATTTTTGTATACTCAAGATTTAATATACACTGTCTATAGACAATTGCTACAAGTCAGATAACTTGTAGACTCTGGTCGCCATTACGCAACAAAGAAAACTTTGTTGTTGCGACCTGATTCTGATTAATATGTGATCATTTATAAAAAAAAATAACATTAAAAGAAGTTCAAAACAAGACGAAAATCATTTTAAGTTTCATGTTCAACCTTTATTTACTTTATATATATCATTTTTTCATTAATAGTCTCTAGTCGACTCTAATCCTCTCTACTCGACTCTGTTTAGTATCACCGTGTCGAGTGAGTGGCCTTGTTTTGTGGAAATAATATATAGATACACAAACAAGGGGTTGTATCAAACATGTTAAAATGACTAAAAACTAGTTCGGACATGCATATTATGGTATCATATATTGTCAAATCAAGAAATAACGATTTTATTACACAAATAAACATAATTTTAATACACCAACCTGTAGACTGTAATCTGTACCCGCATGCCTGTGAAGTATCATGTAGGATAACTTAGTTATTGTAAGTAAGATAAAATATTCTGTTCTATACGAATTTGTACCTTTCGGCTGTACACGAGATTTTTGTGGGATTTCCTATGCACAGAAAATTCATGGGTTATAGTAACGATACAGTCTGTTCCAGGTTCTATCCCTGCTCATCATGATGTCATGGAAATGTTGGCGGCAACCGGAAATGCAATTGTATCTGAAACCGCGGCCGAACCCGAACGGAATCGACCGAGGGTTGACGAATGGCTGTAAATAAGGCGCCATAGGCTGGTTCTCTCCCTTGCAACATACGAGTAACTGAGTCGGTCAGAACTAAACAGATAAAGAACAGGGAACCAGTAAGGCGCACCTGAAATAAAAAAAAAAACCAAGATGAATAGAAAAGGTAAAAAATGTCATAAAGAAACACGCCAAAATATGATTACAATAAGTGAAATAATAATAATAATTTGAACATATCGATTGGTCATGTGACTGGAATTTAAAATGGTTACAGTAGAGTGCTACAAAATGGAGCCCAAGGTGATGGTATGTGTTTGTGCTGTTCAGGTTGCAAAGCTGCATACTGCCATTGATCTTAGATTTCAGGTTGATGCGGCTTGGAATGTGTTCTTCCCCTAAGCTGATCCTGCGTCTGCTAAAAACTTACTGTCGGGTCACTAATATTTTTGTGTAAGCTTCAAGAAAATGGCGGCAATCGGAATTCTCGGGATTTTTCATTCGCCACAGTGTTTATTACCGACCGGTAACAATATATGTAGACCTCATTAAAAAAAAAATTAGCGCACTTTGACTTATCCATGCACAAATGGAAATTTTGACTATATTGATTAATATGTAGGGGTGGCAAGTGAAATTTAAATATTTGCTCAATATAGGATAGCTGCAATACGCCACTTTCGAGTTCGTTGCAATTCCGTCAAAAACTCTGGTTTTAGTGAACGTCTTTAGTGCGTTTACGGGCATCGTCACTTCCGTCTCCGTGTTGAGCGAACGGTTGAAAAAAAAATGATGCTATGTTGCATGAAATATTTGGCAAATTAAATTCTTATAAGTCTGTCGTCGTCCGCAGTCATGAAGGAATTGTGATAAATTACCTACGGAGCAAAATATATTTCTACATCATCCTGCATAATGACGATCACGAAGACGCTTGATGAACTTTAATAGTGTAGGGATACAGGCGTGCCCCACAATCTGGTAAATGACGTCATAAAGGCGCGCATAATTGACGAACTTTTCCGGTGATGGATATAACACGAAACTTCCTTATTAAGCTGTAAAGTTAGCTATGCATTTCCAAAAATCAAAACAGTTATTTTTTAGTAATATCTCTATAAATAAATGATTTAGAGCTGTTTTAAGCAGGTACCCTCACACATTTTTTGAATATTTCATGCTAAATTGTGTCAAAGTCTTAATTACTAAAAGAATTCATAAAAAATGTAATATTACCTTTTAAATCTGCATCTACTGTTTCAACTTAATGTATAGGGATCTGAGGCAGTGTGTAAAACATAAAATATACAGAAATAGCCACATAAATGTCTTAGTATGCTGGAAAAGATAACTCATATTTTCAGCTTTTCAAAATTTCACACTTAAATGTCACTTAAAAATGTCCAGAACTCTAAAACTACAACAGAGTTTCCAATTAAATGTGTTTTAAAACTCTCCTGGTTATTTCTGGCCTTACGCCTCAATTCTGTGTGATATACTGAAAATAGAGGAGATAAATAACATGAATATTTGGCATATAGTTTCATGGGATTATGTAAAATAAAATAGCTTTCAATAAATTGTATGTTTTTAAATTGTATATAAAATTTATTTAACACATAGCACAAATAACCTTCAAATGTTTAAATTAATTAAGTATTTAATTAGAATTAAAAAATAGAATTAAAGAAAAAATTCAAATAAAAATGTCTGGTATTCAACATATATAATGATCATTTTCTTTTCTTAAGACAGATTAAAATTATTTGTTGAAGATCATATGAAGGTGGTGAAAATTAATTTTCCTCTCAATAATTACAATCAATTATCAGACATCACTATATACTACTTGGAAATTTTATGTTTAAGTTTGTTTTGGAGAATTCCATATTTTCAATTTGTATGGATATAAATTTTGCAAGACAAGTAGAAAATGTTATTTCTTTTAAGTTTTTATCATTCATTACCTGATAAAGTACTAAACTGTGATGTTTTCCATGTTTAACGCTTTGTTTACATTGTAAATTTCACTTTTACTGGTCGCTGCCATGTTGAATCGAAAACGAGGCCCTTAATTCCGAAAATTACTAGGTTTCAAATATATCATCTTAATTTTATATACGGGGATAACATGCCTCTAAAGGATTCTTACTTAACTGTAAAATCCATAATTTTTAATAATTTCACACTTACATTTGCATATGGACAGCTATTCGCTCCTCGTTGTGGTTTCTAGTAACACCAAAATATGCAATACTAATAATTTGGCAGTAGACAGGACTAGTTTCAGATGTTTTCTTTTGTTTGTTTTGAAGTTAACATCATGTCTTGACTAAACCAAATACATTTTGCAATGAATAAAGGAGACTTTCTCAGAAATTGTTGGTTTATGATTTGTTTCCTACCCAATATTTTCGTTTCCGACGACCGTAACGCATATCTTTACAGGCATTTGTCAACAAGGTGGGAATACGGACGTTGTTGAAAAAACTTCATAAATGTCAACAATTTTGAATAGACAATAAATATGTGTCGTCTTTTTTATGAATTTTCTTAAATTTCACTATCAATAACGCGTTATTTTGGTTTCCGAAAACGTAACGCAAATGTTTAGTACGAAAATAACGATGTTGTTTATTTTTTCCCATGGCAACAGACAACGATCGGGTACTTCCGTGAATGGGTAATCGGTTTTAACCACTGTTTTTCTGTCACAATTTTTTTTTTTTTTTTCTGTGTACAATTTTCGGGTGCTGTCTAGGTCCGCGTTACGCGTAACGCAAAATAACGTAAAATTTTTGGGAAAAATTAAATCGAATAATTGATTTCCGGTCATGTGACTGACATGCCTCGTGGTTGCTGAAGACGCTGTATGGCACTCACGGATGGTGGATTGTTTTAGCGGTAAGTTTTTGGTAGTTTTGTATCCTCTTAAGAGGAAACACAAGATTTAAAGTATATTTCCAAAGTCGTATGCAGTACACGCATGAAATACACAAAAGAGTTTGATAATTTCATAAATGCCCTTCATATTTTCCCAAAAATTCTGACCGAATGGAAGGTCCCAGTCAACGAAATTTTGAATTTGTTCTTTACCCCATTATGGTATGCGTTTTTTCCTGATAACGGTAAGTGCAAATTCATGAAAAAATCATGTCCCTACGATAAGCTTTGTGTTTCTGAGACCAAGTTAAACAAAAAAAGTGTCCTGAACAAAAATAGACCGGCGGAGTTCACAAACAGAAATTTTAATCGATACCATACTTACAGTGACTGGATGCAAAACTATTCAAAAATTTTGGTGTCATAGCAAGAATTTTTAAGGGATGAATCCAACATTTTGCTTACACGAACATTTATTACAGTTGAATTAAACATGAAAATATCCAAGTTCCCAAAACATGTGTCATGGGGGAAAAATGCCAATTGACCCTCTTTAGACTATGACAGGATACAACACTTCTGGTATCTTTGCATGAAGTTTACATCCTGTTTGACTAGAAGAAACTTATCATTTCTGTACTATTATCATTACCCAAATTTTAATAAACATATATTAACAATGAATGTAGTTAAGTTTTTTTTATGTCAAACGACAATACGTGACGTCACGGTTATTGACGCCATCTTGAATAGGGGGCAAAAGTTCAGGAAAAGGTCACAGTTGCCGTGGATACAGAGAAGTATCATAGCAACAGGAATATGTTTTCACATACTTTTGACACATTTCTTGCCTCCCTGTTACTAAAAATCTGCCCCCTATTCGATATGGCGTCAATAACTGTGAAGTCACGTCTTGTAAAGTTCATAAATGAAGTACGTTTTTATAATGCCCCCTGCCGATGGGCGTTTGTGACATAAAAAGTTTTACCGATGTATTGTCTGTATGTACATACAATTCAAGAAATATTTCTGTGTTGCTTATATCTCAGCGGAGGTAAATTATTAGAAATTTGGTCAAAATGTTGAACATTTACTTCTTGTTTACTGACTAACTTGGTACATGAACTATTTTTACCTGAAAAACTAAGGGTGTAACGATTGACCGGTGCATCACGATCTTTACTTTTGCGATCCGGAAATCGATTCCCGAACTGCATTAACATTTCCGATCCGATCCGAAAAAAGTACTAATCGGAAACTGAAATCAAACGAAAAGTTGGCGGAAGAATAATAAAAAAAAAATAATCATAAGAATGGCAATAGTTCTTTCCATTTGGAAAATGGAAAGACCTAATTAGAATGATTAAAACGTCACATATTGTCTATTATATCACCATAGAATTTGCAACAAAACTCTCCTGATAAATGGGATTACGAACATAATCAAGATACTGATAAGGAAAAAGAAGAATTGTCCATTACAGGAAATCACTGTATCTTTAATCCTTGTCACAAAATTGAATTACTTGAAAAAAAGAGTAATGAAGACTTGACAAGAAAAATATTTCATTCTTATTTTAAACAATAAAAAGTTTGAACTGATCAACTGAAGTGTAACAATATGATCAGATGAAGTACAAATCCATTAGCCAGAATATACAAGATTGTGTGTCCTTGTCATGAAAATTTACAGCATAAAATAAGAAAAAACTTAACATGACACCAGAACTGCAGAAGAAAAGTTAGCATTTGTTTTTCAAACAAAAAATATTGTTGAAAAGAGTAAATTTATTTGTATTTAGATTGAAAAACCAAATGAAAAAGATTTAGATTTCCTATCAATGTACAGGAAACGAATTATGTTGTAACTATGTCACAGTATTGATTAATTTACAGAAAAAATGTCCCAAAGTTTTCAAAAGAAGAAAAAATCCTTGTTATAAAATAAAAATTTCAAATAAAACAATTTTCACTTATTTGTCACTGTCTGTTTGAAAGTCAATATAAGGAAAAAAATCATCGTTAGAATATTAAAAATATTGTATCCATGTCATGAAAAGTGGCAGTATCAAATAGGAATAAACAGAACCAATTACAGAAGAAAAGTTATGATTCTGTCTGCTTATAAAATAAAATTTAAAAAAAAGAGTTCTTGAATAAATATAATTCTGATAAGTGAAAGTTAAAAAAAAAACAAGTTCCAGTTACAGGAAATATATCAGTATTGTTTCTATGTCGCTGTTATGATTTATTTTTGGAGAACAAAATATATATACTAAATATTTATTTGATAATCTTTCCTACTTCTTTAAACCAACAAAAATTATGTAATAAAACATACTTTATGATATATATTGATGATTAGACAAAGAAAAAAATCATACCAAGAATACATGAGAAGTTGCATCCACATAATGAATATCCTCAGTATAAAACAAGAAAATTGACTCAAATATCAGCAAAAAACTTTGCATTTAGTCTTTCAAAAAATAATTATGGTTCAAAGGAGTACTTATAAAGACTTTAGAACTTTGAGAAGTAAGGAAAATAAAATCATGATTTCCTGTTACAGGGAAAAAATAATAGTGTTGTATCCATGTCACAGTAATGATTAATTTTGTGGGGAAAATGTACAGAAGACTTAAACAGAATTCTTTGCCTTCATTTGAACACTTAAACATGCAAGTATTAAAATGAACTTTTAACTAATCTGTCGGTATCTTGAGTCAAACAAAAAGAAAATCCATTGCAGGAATATACAAAATGTTGTTTCCAGGTCATGAAACCCAAGTATGAAATTATGACAATTAAACCACCTATCAGCAGAAAACTTAAGTAGTAATTGTCAATAATATGAATTAAAGATTAAGTATAAATAAAATATTGATAAGTGTCAGAAAGTTAAAAAGACATGAGTTCCCGTTGCAGGAAAAATATCAGTATTGTTTCCATGTCGCTGTTATGATTAATTTTTGGAGAACAAAATGTACCAAAGATTAACCGAATAAATCTTTCCTACTTCTTTTAAACAATAAAAATTAAGTAATAAAACATACTTTTATGATATATATTGGTGTGAGACAAAGAAAAAAAATCATAACAAGAATACATGAGAAGTTGCATCCACATAATGAATATCCTCAGTATAAAACAAGAAAATTGACTCAAATATCAGCAAAAAACTTTGCATTTAGTCTTTCAAAAAATAATTATGGTTCAAAGGAGTACTTATAAAGACTTTAGAACTTTGAGAAGTAAGGAAAATAAAATCATGATTTCCTGTTACAGGGAAAAAATAATAGTATTGTATCCATGTCACAGTAATGATTAATTTTGTGGGGAAAATGTACAGAAGACAAACAGAATTCTTTACCTTCATTTGAACACTTAAACATGCAAGTATTAAAATGAACTTTTAACTAATCTGTCGGTATCTTGAGTCAAACGAAAAGAAAATGCATTGCAGGAATATACAAAACGTTGTTTCCAGGTCATGAAAACCCAAGTATGAATTTATGAACAATTAAAGCACCTATCAGCAGAAAAACAATCAAACAATACTCTTTAGTAGTAATTATTAATACACAGTTTAAATTAAGAAATCATAAGGTTAATAAGCCACAAAGGGGAGTGTCGCTGTTTTTCAAGTTACACATGTTACAGGAAAAGAAATTAGCTCACCTGACCCGAAGGGTCATGTGAGCTATTGCTACAAAAATGTACCACTGAGCGTCCGTCAACCGTCATTAGCTTTTTAGCTCACCTGACTTGAAGGGTCATGTGAGCTATTGCTACCACTGGGCGTCCGTCCGTCTGTCGTAGTTAGCTATTTACATTTTAATCTTCTCCTGTAAAACCTGGACCAATTTGGACCAAACTTGGCAGTGATGGTCCTTTGGTGGTCCCCTTTCAGAATTGTGTCCAACGACCCCGCCCACCAACCAAGATGGCCGCCACTGTTAAAAATAGAAAATTCCGCAAAAAATCAATTAAAAATCTTCTCGTCTGAAACTGCTGGGCCAATTGAGACCAAACTTTGGTGAAATGGTCCTTGGGTGGTCCCCTTTCAGAATTGTGTCCGGTGACCCCGACCTCCATCCAAGATGGCTGCCATCAGCTGAGATAGTTTTAACATAGGACCCTATGGGAAAAATGTTAAAAATTTTCTCCCCTGAAACCAGTAAACCATTTTAAAGCAAACATTGCATGGATGGTCATTAGGTGATAAACTTTCAAAATTGTGTTCACTGATCCCGACCTTCATCCAAGATGGCCGCCATCAGTGGACGTAGTTTTAACATGGGACCCTATGAGAAAAATGTTAAAAAATTTTCTCCTCTGAAACCAGTAAACCAATTTAATGCATATATTGCATGGATGGTCCTTGGGTGATGAACTTTCAAAATTGTGTTCGCTGATCTCGACCTCCATCCAAAATGGCCGCCATCAACAGACATAGTTTTAACATGATAGGACCCTATGGATAAAATGTTAAAAAATTTTCTCCACTCAAACCAGTTAACCAATTTAAAGCAAACATTACATGGATGGTCCTTAGGTGGTGAACTTTCAAAAAATATGTTGGGTGACCCTGACCGCCATCCAAGATGACCGCCATCAGTTTAAACATAGGACCTTGTCGGAAAATTTCAAAAAAAATTCTCCTGGAACCAGTAAGCCAGTTTAAAGTAAACATGGCATGGATGGTCCTTAGGCGGTCATCTTTCAAAATTGTGTCCAGTGACCCAACCTGCATCCAAGATGGCCATCATCAACAATCAATTCATCATGCAGTTCAGATGGGCTTATTTAAGTCAGGTGAGCGATACAGGCTCACCTGAGCCTCTAGTGTTATTTCTAGGTCACATGTACAATATTAGCACAGCTCCATTTTTAATCTGAATTTTATTAATAGAGTTGTCTCTTATCCTTTTCAAAACTGGAACTTGAATATAATGAATATATAACTTTTTTTATTTACAGATTGAGCATTATGAGTGAAGACCGTTACAAACTACGTATAAAC
The DNA here is from genome assembly GCA_028015205.1 of Mytilisepta virgata. Lineage (NCBI taxonomy): Eukaryota > Metazoa > Mollusca > Bivalvia > Mytilida > Mytilidae > Mytilisepta > Mytilisepta virgata. The sequence continues at coordinate 27,471,263 of CM051513.1, forward strand.
CTGCGTAAAAGACAGTATAGAAGTTATGATGAAGACAAAGTTTGTTGGAGTTCAGACAGTTCTGATTGTTGGAATGAAATGTTACCGAAAAAGAAGAAGTCTGGCTTACAAATGCTGGAAAGGGATTTTAAGAATGCAGACAGAAAGAAAAAGTATGCTTTATCAAAGAGCAAAAAGACACCAGAGCAGATTGAAAATGAGCGCATGTTGAACCGCGCACGGCAGAAAAGGCACAGAGAGAAAATGAAAAATGTTCCAAAGACGAGAAAACAAATTCAAAGTCAACGAAAAAAATGGAGAGAAGGAAAAAGAAAATACTTGTCAAGCTTAACACCAGAACAGAAAATACAACGGAAAGAGACACGGAAAAAAAGATATGCTAAAAAGAAATTAGAAAAGAGATGTTTATCAAATGATGCAAATTCTTCAGGAACAGCAGTTGTTCTACCAAAAACACCAGAAAAGTATGCAGAGTCTATTGCAAAATTGATTTCCACAGTCACACCAAGAAGGAAAGAAGCGTTGAAAAATCATGGAATTATGATCCATTCGCCATGTAGTTTGACAAAAATTAGTAGAAATGAAAAGATTTATCACAACATTAAAAGCCAAATGTCTGAGTTTGCCACAAGAAGGAATAAGTGTACAAGAAGACACCTCAAGTTCCTTGTTAAAACAGTCACAGGAAAAAGCAAGCATATTGGAAAGGTTGTGAAGTCTTTATGCCAGGATACTGGATTAACTGTAAACACATGGCAGAAATACTGCAAAGAAGGTGATCTGGAGCACAAGAAAAGGTCTGATGCATTAACACCAGAAGAAATATCTCATATTCATGACTATTATACTGAAAATTCGACACAAATCAGCCAACAGAAAACTGTAACCAATGATGGACAACAAAAAATGATACTAAATGCAACAACAGCCAAATTATACAAAGAATACGACAACAATTGTAACTTAGCCCTGTCTACTTTTCGAAAGCTTAAACCAAGAAATGCACTGACTGTTGACAAACACAAGCTCAATTCCTGCCTTTGCGATGTGTGTCTAAATGTATCAAATAAAGTGCACGCTTTGTATTTTAAAGATATAGATCAACAGCTGCCACATGACAAGTATGAAGTAGTTTCTGCAACACTGTGTAGCAAGAAGGATGAAGAAAAGTTTCATCAAGCTGAGTGTATAGACAGAACTTGTTCCTTATGTGATCCAAATGAACTTCTCAATGTTTACAATAAAGTTGTTGAAATGAAGGGAGAGAATCCTGTAAGCTGGAATGAATGGGAACAACAAAAAACCAATTTGAAAAATGGAACTATGATGTCAAAAAGTGTACTTGCAGTAAAACGTGGAACTGTAAAAGAATTAGTGGAAAGGTTAGTGGAAGAAATGCAAAAATTTCCACAACACCTCATGAATGCTATGTATCAGTCGTTCCAGTTCAATCAGTTAAAAGAACACCTGCCTTCTGGTTGGGTGTTAAGTGTAGAAGACTTTGCCGAAAACTGGCGTTCTTGCTATCAGGATGAAATCCAGTCTGCACATTATACCTACCAACAGGCAACACTCATGACCAAAGTTTCATATTACAAATGCCCTAGTGTTGATTGTGAAGAAATGGTGCATGAAAGTATCGTTTTTGTTTCAGATGACTTGACACATGACTCTCATTTTGTTCAGGAATGCCACAAAATCTATGCCGATCATCTCAAGAAACGAATTGACGTTGAAAACCACGTGATTTTTAGCGATGGGTGTGCAGTACAATTTAAATCAAAAAAACCCTTTCATTATGTGGCAGTTTCAGCACAGACACTACAGCACAAGGAGGAACGTTCATACTTTGGATCCAAACACGGTAAAAGTGTGTGTGACCCATTAGGAGGTATAGTTAAAAGAGCAGCAAAAACACATGTTTTGTCCAGGTCAGGGCAGATAGACAATGCAAATGAACTATTTCAATTTATGGAGAGTAATCTTAAGATACCCTTTGATTGTCAGAACAGGCTGCACAAGCCTAGAATATTTTTCTTCGTGAACTCCGTTAGAAGGCCAAAACTTGAAATGAGAACTTTAAGTGGCACACAAAAGATTCACCAAGTGATTGGAATAAATGAGAATGAAATCGCAGTTCGTAAATTATCTTGCTTTTGCCAAAGTTGTGTGGAAGGAAAACAAACAAACAGTTTGCACAAAACTTGTCCAAACAAACAGTACACAGGTGAATGGAAGAGGCACTGTCTGGAGAATACTGGGAGTGGGATGAAACAAAAGCTATTGGAGAATTCCAGAGATGATGTTGAGGAAGTGAAACGATCTATTTCAATCACTGAAACACCGAAAAGAACAATTACAGAAAAGCAAAAGCCTGATAATGAGAAATCGAAATATGTAAATGACAACAAAGCTACTACATACATTGGTACAGCACCAGATACACCAAACGTTGGAGAAAATATACATGAGGAAACTTTTTGTGGTCCAATTCCTGTTGGTACAGTCGGACGAATTACTTCTGATCTAATACATTCTCCAGTTTCGGTGAAACAAGAATATTGCAAAGGTCTTCATATGGATGAATTAAATGTGAAATTTAAGTCCCTTGAATCCAGCAAAAGAGTCATAGACAACGATGCCTTGTTACTGCTGCAAGATTGTGACGATATACCAGATTCAGTTTGTCCGTTGAGAATTCGTGGGGATGGAAACTGCTTACCGAGGTGTGGTAGTTTGTTTGCGTATAGAGATCAGAGATTTCACCGCGATGTCAGGTTCAGGATAGCCGTGGAGTTGATCAAACACTCCGACATGTATTTGAGCTCAGAATACCTTCAGAGAGGAATTAACCAAAACGTGTCACTAAAACCTTCTCCTGCAATGTATGCAATGTACAGTGAACATTATACCACAGGTTCTTTAACACAAGAAGCGGTCCAAGAAATATATTTCAAAGAGGTCAATGACATTTTGTCTCCAGGAACATACATGGGTATTTGGCAGATTTTTGCACTGTCCAGCGTGTTGGGATGTTCGGTTTTTAGCATCTATCCTAAGAGAGGAAATCCATCAGTTCGACAAAGCCTGCACAGATTGATACTGCCACGAAAAGCTACATGTAGATCAGACACCAAATGTTATATAATGTGGTCCAGTTGCAGGAAGGATATGGTCATTGAACATTGGGTTCCAAACCACTTTGTTGTGTGTATGCCACAGCCAGTTGAAACAGAAGAGATGGGAAATGGTTCTGGTAAGTCTAAAGTCAATTTTACAAGGGATGATGGGGAACACATTTATTTGGTTCAATTGTGAAGAGGTATTTTCAATAGAATTCGGTCAACGTAAATTTTTTGTAGTTTAAAGTAGGACTTTTCAGGACGACAGGCGTTCCCCCTTACCCCATTTTTTTTTCTAAATTTTAGTCCTAAAATATATGTGCAATTGAAACCGAAAAACTTTAAATGAAATAACATGTTATATGCAGGTACTCTATGTTCAGACAAAAAGTCACTACATAGATAAAAGTTTAAGAAGACATAACCATTGCCAAGAAGGGTAAATGATGAGTCCACAAAAAATAACAATAATCTAATGTAGAGTTCGATAAATAAAAGACACACCTGGTTCCACTATTTAAACTAAACTCAAAAAGTGAACTCTGGTGCTCTAGAATGGTAAGCATTTTCTGCACTTTTTAAATTATCAAACTTGGGCATTTAAATTGTGATTATTTTTTACAGAGCCGAATTTAGATACATCAGATGTAGCCCAAGGCGCTATGGTAGATGTAGCCCAAGACACTGCGGTAGATGTAGCCCAAGACACTGTGGTAGATGTATCCCAAGACACTTTGGTAGATGTAGCCCAAGGCACTATGGTAGATGAAGCCCAAGACACTGTGGTAGGTGAAGCCCAAGACACTGTGGTAGGTGAAGCCCAAGGCACTATGGTAGATGAAGCCCAAGACACTGTGGTAGATGAAGCCCAAGGCACTGAGGTAGATGAAGCCCAAGGCACTAAGGTAGATGAAGCCCAAGGCACTATGGTAGATGAAGCCCAAGACACTATGGTAGATGAAGCCCAAGGCACTATGGTAGATGAAGCCCAAGACACTGTGGTAGATGTAGCCCAAGACACTGTGGTAGATGTAGCCCAAGGCACTGTGGAAGATGTAGCCCAAGACACTGTGGTAGATGTAGCCCAAGACACTATGGTAGATGAAGCTCAAGACACTGTGGTAGATGTAGCCCAAGGCACTGAGGTAGATGAAGCCCAAGGCACTATGGTAGATGAAGCCCAAGGCACTATGGTAGATGAAGCCCAAGACACTGTGGTAGATGAAGCCCAAGGCACTGAGGTAGATGAAGCCCAAGGCACTATGGTAGATGAAGCCCAAGGCACTGTGGTAGATGTAGCCCAAGACACTGTGGTAGATGTAGCCCAAGGCACTGTGGAAGATGTAGCCCAAGACACTGTGGTAGATGTAGCCCAAGACACTATGGTAGATGAAGCCCAAGACACTGTGGTAGATGTAGCCCAAGACACTGTGGTAGATGTAGCCCAAGACACTGTGGTAGATGTATCCCAAGACACTGTGGTAGATGAAGCCCAAGGCACTGTGGTAGATGAAGCCCAAGACACTGTGGTAGGTGAAGCCCAAGACACTATGGTAGATGAAGCCCAAGGCACTGTGGTAGATGTAGCCCAAATCACTATGGTAGATGTAGCCCAAGACACTGTGGTATATGGTTCGTATATTTAGTTGAATGTTAGGTGAAAGTGTTTGAAATAGAAATTGGTCAATGTTTTTTATGTTTAAAAATAGGATGTTTTCAAGACAAAAGGTGAACCACCTCACCCCAGCTTATTCTAAATGTTAGTCTTAAAGTATAAGTTCAATTGAAACAGAAACATTTAAATAAAATGTTACATGCAGGTACCCTATGTCCAGAAAAAGGGTCACTAAAAGGGAACAAGTGTGAAAAGAAACCTGATACAAATCTGTAAATAATCTGTGAACGCAGGTGCTCTGTAATGGTAAGCATTTACTGAACTTTAGAATAGATTATCAAACTTTGGCATTTAAACTATATTTTTTTTAACAGATCCGGATTATGATACACCAGGCACTATGGTAGATGTAGCCCAAGACACAGTGGTAGATGAAGCCCGAGACACTATGGTAGATGTAGCCCAAGACACTGTGGTAGATGAAGCCCAAGGCACTATGGTAGATGAAGCCCAAGACACTGTGGTAGATGAAGCCCAAGACACTGTGGTAGATGTAGCCCAAGACACTGTGGTAGATGTAGCACAAGACACTGTGGTAGATGTGGCCCAAGACACTGTGGTAGATGTAGTCCAAGACACTGTGGTAGATGTATCCCAAGACACTGTGGTAGATGAAGCCCAAGGCACTATGGTAGATGAAGCCCAAGGCACTGTGGTAGATGTAGCCCAAGACACTATGGTAGATGAAGCCCAAGACATTGTGGTAGGTGAAGCCCAAGACACTATGGTAGATGAAGCCCAAGGCACTGCGGTAGATGTAGCCCAAGGCACTATGGTAGATGTAGCCCAAGGCACTGTGGTAGATGAAGCCCAAGACACTGTGGTAGATGTAGCCCAAGACACTGTGGTAGATGAAGCCCAAGGCACTATGGTAGATGAAGTCCAAGGCACTATGGTAGATGAAGTCCAAGGCACTATGGTAGATGAAGCCCAAGACACTGTGGTAGATGTAGCCCAAGGCACTGTGGTAGATGAAGCCCAAGGCACTGTGGTAGATGTAACCCAAGGCACTATGGTAGATGTAGCCCAAGACACTGTGGTAGATGAAGCCCAAGGCACTGTGGTAGATGTAGCCCAACGCACTATGGTAGATGTAGCCCAAGACACTGCGGTAGATGAAGTCCAAGGCACTGTGGTAGATGTAGCCCAAGGCACTGTGGTAGATGAAGCCCAAGGCACTGTGGTAGATGTAGCCCAAGGCACTATGGTAGATGTAGCCCAAGACACTGTGGTAGATGAAGCCCAAGGCACTGTGGTAGATGTAGCCCAACGCACTATGGTAGATGTAGCACAAGACACTGCGGTAGATGAAGTCCAAGGCACTGTGGTAGATGTAGCCCAAGGCACTATGATAGATGTAGCCCAAGACACTGTGGTATATGGTTCGTATATTTAGTTGAATGTTAGGTGAAAGTATTTGAAATAGAAATTGGTCAATGTTTTTTATGTTTAAAAATAGGACTTTTTCAAGACAAAAGGTGAACCACCTCACCCCAGCTTATTCTAAATGTTAGTCTTAAAGTATAAGTTCAATTGAAACAGAAACATTTAAATAAAATGTTACATGCAGGTACCCTATGTCCAGAAAAAGGGTCACTAAAAGGGAACAAGTGTGAAAAGAAACCTGATACAAATCTGTAAATAATCTGTGAACGCAGGTGCTCTGTAATGGTAAGCATTTACTGAACTTTAGAATAGATTATCAAACTTTGGCATTTAAACTATATTTTTTTTAACAGATCCGGATTATGATACACCAGGCACTATGGTAGATGTAGCCCAAGACACAGTGGTAGATGAAGCCCAAGACACTGTGGTAGATGAAGCCCAAGGCACTATGGTAGATGAAGCCCAAGACACTGTGGTAGATGAAGCCCAAGACACTGTGGTAGATGTAGCCCAAGACACTGTGGTAGATGTAGCACAAGACACTGTGGTAGATGTGGCCCAAGACACTGTGGTAGATGTAGTCCAAGACACTGTGGTAGATGTATCCCAAGACACTGTGGTAGATGAAGCCCAAGGCACTATGGTAGATGAAGCCCAAGGCACTGTGGTAGATGTAGCCCAAGACACTATGGTAGATGAAGCCCAAGACACTGTGGTAGGTGAAGCCCAAGACACTATGGTAGATGAAGCCCAAGGCACTGCGGTAGATGTAGCCCAAGGCACTATGGTAGATGTAGCCCAAGGCACTGTGGTAGATGAAGCCCAAGACACTGTGGTAGATGTAGCCCAAGACACTGTGGTAGATGAAGCCCAAGGCACTATGGTAGATGAAGTCCAAGGCACTATGGTAGATGAAGCCCAAGACACTGTGGTAGATGTAGCCCAAGGCACTGTGGTAGATGAAGCCCAAGGCACTGTGGTAGATGAAGCCCAAGGCACTGTGGTAGATGAAGCCCAAGGCACTGTGGTAGATGTAGCCCAAGGCACTATGGTAGATGAAGCCCAAGGCACTGTGGTAGATGTAGCCCAACGCACTATGGTAGATGTAGCCCAAGACACTGCGGTAGATGAAGTCCAAGGCACTGTGGTAGATGTAGCCCAAGGCACTATGGTAGATGTAGCCCAAGACACTGTGGTATATGGTTCGTATATTTAGTTGAATGTTAGGTGAAAGTATTTGAAATAGAAATTGGTCAATGTTTTTTATGTTTAAAAATAGGACTTTTTCAAGACAAAAGGTGAACCACCTCACCCCAGCTTATTCTAAATGTTAGTCTTAAAGTATAAGTTCAATTGAAACAGAAACATTTAAATAAAATGTTACATGCAGGTACCCTATGTCCAGAAAAAGGGTCACTAAAAGGGAACAAGTGTGAAAAGAAACCTGATACAAATCTGTAAATAATCTGTGAACGCAGGTGCTCTGTAATGGTAAGCATTTACTGAACTTTAGAATAGATTATCAAACTTTGGCATTTAAACTATATTTTTTTTAACAGATCCGGATTATGATACACCAGGCACTATGGTAGATGTACCCCAAGACACAGTGGTAGTTGAAGCCCGAGGCACTATGGTAGATGAAGCCCAAGACACTGTGGTAGATGTAGCCCAAGACACTGTGGTAGATGTAGCCCAAGGCACTGTGGTAGATGAAGCCCAAGACACTGTGGTTGATGAAACCCAAGACACTGTGGTAGATGTAGCCCAAGGCACTGTGGTAGATGAAGCCCAAGGCACTATGGTAGATGTAGCCCAAGACACTGTGGTAGATGGAGCCCAAGACACTATGGTAGATGTATCCCAAGGCACTGTGGTAGATGAAGCCCAAGACACTGTGGTAGATGTAGCCCAAGACACTGTGGTATATGTAGCCCAAGACACTGTGGTAGATGTAGCCCAAGACACTGTGGTAGATGAAGCCCAAGACACTGTGGTAGATGTAGCCCAAGACACTGTGGTATATGTAGCCCAAGACACTGTGGTAGATGTAGCCCAAGACACTGTGGTAGATGAAGCCCAAGACACTGTGGTAGATGTAGCCCAAGACACTGAAGCCAAAGACACAATGGTAGATGTAGCCCAAGACACTGTGGTAGATGAAGCCCAAGACACTGTGATAGATGTAGCACAAGACACTGTGGTAGATGAAGCCCAAGGCACTATGGTAGATGTAGCCCAAGACACTGTGGTAATTGTAGCCCAAGACACTATGGTAGATGTAGCCCAACCAAAGTAAGTTTAAATGGCAAAGTTTGAGCGACCTAACTTATTGTCTGTAATTCAATTTAATTGCTTTCAATTTATAAATTATTATTAAAGCAAAGTTATATAAGATAGAGTTGATGATTATATTATGTTGGCAAGTACAGAATTAAGTTAATTAATTTACAGGTTTAAATCTGGGCAGTATGTTTTAGTCTCGCATGGTATTGAAAAATACCCTGCTGTAGTAAGTATTCAATTCTTGCTTTTCAGAGTTAAATATTAACACATTTCCATACAGAAGTTTCCTTACATATTTGAAAGAAATTTAGACACTATCCAAACATATTATGAACTACATGTATATATTCTTTTTGATTTCTGTATATGATTCATAGTTAAACTTATCTGCCCAAGGTCTTCTGCAGCATTTTAAGAGCAGTAAATTCTGAAATTGGATTTTGAGGGTCAAAATTATACATAAATGGAAATGAGTTAACAATTTCAGAGAATATTATTTGCTTTGCTCAGTTTTCTGTTTTGCTTTCTTACTGTTTTTTTCTCATTTGGTTAGATCTGTAATTGTTTAATTTCTTTTTTAATTAAAGATATATTTGAAGTTTGTTAGAAAGCTGTATTCTGAAAACACAAGATTTTTTTAATTACTGACCATTTATTTATGAATTTCATCACAGGTTTTTTTTCATTACATATTCCAATAACTTTTTAAAAAATCTAGAAAAATTGTCTTAAAAAAATTTATGTAATCAGCAAATAAAGCATTTCTTTTGTCATTTCTATGACTAGTGCAGAGTTATGCCCAGCTTCCAGCACTTTGTGCCAAGATGTAATGTGAGGTCAAAAGCATTGAATCAAAGGACAGATATTGCCCTGTAAATCCCATATCTGCCTTGGGCAAAGATATGGATGGGCCAATTAACTAACTATTTATTGCATATGAAAACTTTAGATAAATGAAAATATCTTCTATGTTCGTTCATTTTTTCAGGTTGATGTATGGCCATTTGTCAGATTTTTTAAGAAAGCCCAGGACTTTTGGGTGGTCAGCTCAGTGGTACACACTATATTCGCTAGTGATATTGTGGCGGAGTTGTCACCCCCGGAAATATCCCTGAGGGGGTCAAGAGTGTTATACAAATTTAAGGGTATGTTGAATATTACAGATTCCTGCATAATTTGCTGTCACCGTATCAGCTGTTCTTATAAGAAAGAACATCTCAATGCTTGAATTAACAAAAAAAAATATTTTTTAAATTTTATCAGTCAAAAATCTGAAAAAGGGGAAAATTCAACACAAAGAGGAACACAGCAATTTGAGCACTTGATTTTTATGACTCAGTTGAAGCAGTCATACAAGTGTACAACTGAAGATACACATACAAGTTGCAAATACAATGTACTATAAAACTGATGAATGAAATCTCAAATTAAAAAGTTGTAATTAAAAAAAGTTTCGAGAGTATGCAATAGTATATTTGTCTTCAGAAATATTACTTAATCCATCAGAGAAATCAGTTCTGGTGCACTTTATCACAGTGCATGTGAATTTGTAGATAGACAAGTAATAATTGATTTTTTTAAATTTTTCCTTGAGAAAATTACAGATATGTACTGTAAATTTCTAGATAATCATGCATGTCCAGACCAAAATGACCACTTTACTTAGACTTGGATATTTTTTTTTTCATTTCAGGCAGATGCTTCTGATGTGGAGTGAAGAATGACATTTTACATTTTTATGAATTCATCGTTTATTTCTAAAATGTTCATCATGTTCATTATTGCTGTTAATTTCTAAAAAGTTTATTACTTCTCTGTACTTTTTTTTTATTTTGCTGGCCTTTAATATTCTGATGATATTAACTCTTATAATGGCATCTTAGTCAACACTAGTTGTACTATTGTTCTGATGCTTTGTTTGACAACTGGTGTTTAGTCTTTTTATCCATTGATTTAAAACATAGAATATAGCTGTCGAATCTAGTACCAGTGTATTAGTCATAAAATATTGGATCAGAACAATGGCACTCCTATTATTGTCTGATGATTCAACAGAATGCCATGAAACTTTACTCAACTGCAAATATTGGTCAATAGGATAAATTGTGTGCCAGAAATTCTGATCCTGGCTGTTGTGAAGAAAGACCATCACATTATGACTTGATAGGAAGAAAGCAGATATTGGGTAACAACCACCCAATCCCCATAACAATTCAGAACTAAAAATAAAACTACATGTCGGTCAACCAGCTGACCGCAATGAATGATGAGGTAACTCACTCTTCCAAGTGACCATCAGAATTTTATAGTGCTTAAAGTACGCAAATAATTACCTCACACATAGAAAATGAATATTGAAAACGGTACTCTTGCAATCACCGACCAATACGGACCTGACCAACTACAACAAAAAAAAAACAAATTAAGAATTAAGCTGTGTCAGATTTGTTTGTAAATTCTCATCCCTGTCTTTGCCACATTCTTCGAACCCATATCAATTGGTTGTATGTTGCCTTATTATCACGCTTGTATTTTCTTCTGATCTCGTGTTTATTCAGATGTTTTTAGTTCACTGAGGGTATAGTCACCGCGGGGCCACTAGGCAATTTGCCCTCTTTGGCAACCAGCCACTAAAAATGTATAGCCTAGGGTGGGAATCGAACCCACGTACGGTGACTATGTCCTCTGTCTTGTATTGTAATAGGTACAAATTCGAATAATGAGAATGGTCGAACCGAGCCCTTTATGGAAAATTTGTGTTTTTGTCCAAGCAAAATTTCAATACAAGCAAATTGTATACTTTTGTTGGAAATAAATTTAAACAATTACAAACTGTGTAAAAATTGCCGATAAATCAAATATGAAATCCTACATTCAACACTGTATTTTGTTGATAGGGATGAGAGTCTACAAATTATCTTCATGACCCTAAAAACTTTATTTTGCAAACAGCTCATGAAGTTGCCAATGAATTTGAACATGTTGAAAAAAAAGGAAACCATGATTTGAACAGTGATAAGAAATTTACTATCAAGGAACAAAGACTAGACCAAGAGGCAAATTATACCACAAACGACATTAAACAATTGAAAGGAAACACAGGAAACAAAAAATAAATGAGAAACTCAAGACTGAACCAAAGTCGGGGAGCACTTACCAGGTGCACAGGAAGGGTAAGCGTCCTGCTTTTATAGAAACGCTCACCGACTTGCTGATGTCATGATGGGTGGTACATGAAGGAGGAAAACTATGACAAGGGACAATATTTAGGAAGATGCTTTAAGTCATATTAATGCAATATCAGTCGGGAACATTTGAATATATCCGATTTCAAAAGATTTGGTACACGATACATCACAAAGCATGATTAGTGAAATGCTCTGGTACTCTTTCCATTCTATCAGTTCAGATGTTGTATTGTTTAGATCAATCATGCACTTATAAAACTGTATGAAACTCATTAGTTCTTCAAGCAGTGAAGAATTTTTACTTGCAATTCACAAAATCTTGGACTAAATAAAAATTTGTATCTTTTGGTGTCTGGTCACGGTAAAAAAAATATATTCAACTTGTATTTCAACAGGAGCATGCACTCGTTAGGAAGTTTCTTGCACAAATAGATAACAATCTTGAAGTACAGTTTCATACTTCTGTATGGTTTCTCTTTAGTGTCTTGTCACGGTTTTTCACAACAAAAAAAATTAAAAAAATTTTAAAAAAATTGGTGATATAATGCCATTGAAACTAGTCTGGTTTAAAAGGAGTTAAATTGGAATACCATTAGCTCCTTAAAAAAAATATATGTTACAGGATACCACAGGAAACCATAAAACGAGGAGCAAATAGCTGTCCATATTCCACTTCTTTCTGTACGATTTTGCAAATTACTCGCTTCAAACACATGTAACTTTTTACCACCAAATCTGGTATCTGAACGGATGTTTTTTACACTTGTCGCAAGGATCTATACTAAAGAATAGAAACATCCTGAACTCATAAATGGAGCCGATTGGACGCATGACAACGTAATGTACCTCCCCCCTTTGAAAATTCAGTTGTGAAAACTACCGATAAGTTCCGGACATAAAGTGCGAAAGCAAATGGAGTTATCTCCCATGTTATTTACTGTCGCTATAATATGCTGTTGGCAAATGTCTGTTATGTCATGAAAAAACTTTGCCTGTAAGGACATATATGATTGTTACCTTGGTAATTTTTGTCGTGAAAACAGTTAGTGGACGTTAGATGTATTCGAATTTCCCGGCACTTGCTTTCTGAATAATTAATTACATGGACTTGCTGCTAGCTACAATAATGTAGCTCCTGTGACAACTTTTGACGCAGCAGAGCTATAAAGAGGTCCCATTACTCATATTGGAGCAAAAATAACTTTAATAAATGGCAATAAAAGGTCATGTTTACCTGAAATATCACTGAACTGTATAATTTCCAGCATATTAAATGTAAAATTACTAAATTATTAAAGTCGAAATTGTTGTTTTGCACATCTGGTCATTTTGTCGGTTTCAAAATTGTTTTTTTCCGCCATGAAATATATCTCGAGATCACATGGGCTTGGCCTGACCTTATATAAATATCGTAGTAGTATTTCGTCAATGGAAACTTCCTTATTTGGAATGTGACTTTAGCGAAAATCCCTCCGGGACAAGTTTGAAAAAGAAAACAAAATTCAAAACATGGATGCAAGTTTTGAATGCCAGATTTCTAGATTGGAAATCTCCCGTTAGGTGATGGCCCGCCTTGGTGGTCTCGTGGTAGTGTGCTCGCCTGGAGTGCGGAAGGTAGTGGTTTGATCCTCAGCCGGGTCAAACCAAAGACATTGAATTTGGTATTTGCTGCTTCTCTGCCAAGCACACAGCATCTAGGAGTATGAGCAAATATCTACTGGTCGGCTCGAAGTCAGTATAATGTGTCTGAGTGGGGTGATATGTCTTCCTGCGGACAGCTACCTCGTGAGCTAGCACATTAAAAATCCGGCTCAGCGTGTCGGTCTAGTTCAAAGTAGGGATCATATCAATTATCATACGTGTTCTCTTCCTGATATGCACCTGGCTGCCACTGGACGTTAAACAACAATTCATCCATCCATCCTGTTAGGTGATGATATGTTGCTTTATTTTAACTGATAATGATAGAAATATAATATTTTTACAGTTTTATAACCAAAACAGGTGGAAAATATGCCTAAAATTCCCAGATATGAATGACACCCAGCTGCTCCATTACAAGTAATGGGACCGCTTTATAGCTCCGCTGAATCAAAAGTTGTCACAGGAGCTACATTATTGTAGTTACATTTGTAACTTGGTGCATGGGAATTATTTACTGTGCCATTGTGGACCATCACACATGTACTGTTAAATTGTTTACAAGATAGTTTTTAATTTTTTTTACTGTTTAAACACGTTAATCAACGCTTTTACGTCGGCGATTTTTCATGTTTACAGTGTGGGAACTCACCGCTTGCCAAAGTTGAGTATCATTTGCTTTTGGCATGTGGTAATCTGGGGGCGATTTATAAAATCCAGTTACTCGCCAAGATATGCTTCTATTATTTACACCCCAAATAGTACATTTTAAAATAAAATAAAAACCCCAATTCCTCACTTTATTTCCGTCAGTACTAATACTATTAATCTTGACTTAAATTTTAAACCAACTTTTTGCACCTGGAAGTTAGGTTAAGATAGTAGCAACAAAATAATTTTCTGTGTAATTACGCTTCTGATTTCACGTTAGATAATATAAGGATAAAATTTTAATTAATATTATAAAATTAAACATATTCATAATTCCTTTTCTTTAACCTATGAATTGAATTGACATTGATCTTATACGAAGAAGAAAGAAACAAATCAAATAAATATTCATTAGGTTCCATTCCGATTCAAAACACGGTGGGTTGTTTGAAGTTTGTCATCGTTGTTGGTTTTTGATTTAAAATCACAAATTTCATGAATATTGATGATGAATTCCTGATTAACAAATGAAGAAACAACTTTTAATTTCGTCTTGTTATACTTACCATTCATTAAGCAAATTAATCTAGGCCACATTTAAAAGTTTGTTTGTTTCTCCTTTCCCGACCCTACATTTCAGAGGAGGGTAGGTAGGTAGGTCAAAAGTTTTTTTTTTTTTTTATCAACAAAATTTTATATTATTGTTAATTTCCAAGACCATGTACAAGACCTAATGCTATAAGGTCTGCTTCCCTGCTTAGTCGGGCATGAAATCAAAATTGTTAGTTAAATACATGTCCACTACCAATCCAAACGGCTTTATCTGTTTCTGCTAGAAAGAATAATTCTATATTCAGATCTCCAGATAAGATTTCCTCAATTTGGTTATTTATTTCTTTTTGTATAAAATGAGTGAAAGTTCTTTCTATTTGCTTTGTGACTTCAGGTTCACTCCTCTTAAAAATTTTTAATGGATTTTTTCACCCCCATCAAGCAGATATCTATTGGGTGATCTACACGGCTTTCAATTTCAATGGTAATCATGGGAGAGTTGATGTGATAAATGTTTCTAATACACAACAAAATCATTGAAAATACAGATATTTGATAATGACATCAAAAATGCAGGCAGAAACTGAATTTTAAAGTGTATGCTAAAATTGTTTGTAACTTTCTTTGTAGACTAAATAAAAAATAAAATCTTGCATTCAGATTGAGTGAAAATCTATTATTAGTAAGGGAAATTCACAGGGGCAGATCCAGGAATTGTGTGGGGCATGTATATAAACGAGGGGTTGGGGACCAGAGGATAGAAACTCCTCGAAAGTACTGGCATTTGATTTTTTACATGCTGATGTCTGATCATAATTTCATTTCAATTTGTATTCTTCTACTTTCCCCTTACATGCCTTTTAAAATTAGAAAGAAATACAGGGAAAAATCAGCATCAGTAAAAATAAGTGTAAGCAATGTATTGATAACAGAGCTCACCTTATTCTGCAACAGAGTTCATGTGGGGCTTTTTAGTAATTGAGACTAATGAGGGGCGACAGGGCCGTTTTGATGACATTGGGATTGGGTGGTTGTAGGCTCAGGAATTCGGGATTTAATATGTTAGTAGTCTAGGATCCAGGATGCTTTAAGGGAATTGGGAATTTAGTAATTATTTTGACCTGAATTCATGATTAGACAATTTTTTTTATTTGCG
Source organism: Mytilisepta virgata (assembly GCA_028015205.1). NCBI lineage: Eukaryota > Metazoa > Mollusca > Bivalvia > Mytilida > Mytilidae > Mytilisepta > Mytilisepta virgata. The sequence goes on from CM051513.1 coordinate 27,486,923, forward strand.
GGAATTAGATTGGACCCCCTCCCACCCACCAATTGAAGTGGAAAACATAGGTCGCAGCTAGTATAGTCCTCCCAAGTCAGGGTTTTGTAGGAACGAACATGGATAAAAAAAAAACCTGACTTTGAGAGGATGAGTCAGTGTCTGAGGCATTTTGCCATTTTGTGCGAAACCTTTAAACTGATACTTGTAATGTCACATTGATGATGAGACGAAAAATTGGTTAGTGGTGAACCAGATCCGACATAAATTAAATTTCTCACATGGTTTGAACCTTGGTAGACAAGGTCGGCCCCGAGAATTCCAAAAGGCTTAATTGTTTACTTCCGATGATTTTTGGAAAGATTGCAAATCGTTCCTATGCCATCGGCCTCCAAAACCAAAAGTGTGTAGCAATGTCAGTAAACGCCAGGTGGAGCTGTTTTGGGGAAAGTTATTTAAAAACTGGATTCCGCTTCTTCACAACCTTTTCCAGCCTATTTTGGGACCAGTATACTGTAAACAAACTGGGGTTTCCGCCCAGTGGTGCCCCTAGTGTTTACTGACATTGCTAAAGTGTGGCCTTTTCGATACAATTGGACATTAGTACATAAAATGTAGTTCCAATGCTGACTGCATTTTTTAAAAATTACGAGTACTTTATTCTTGTTGATAATATCTGAACTAATATTTTTAATTAACAGAATCTTTGTTATTTACCAAAATTTCCAAGAAAATAAAATGAATTTCCAGACATTATTTGGATGACATGACGTGTGGCGGATGAATATATCAAAACAAATCTACGCAGATTAGGTTACAGTTTTCAGTTACATTTCCACTTAGTGCATACATGTACAGATATAGAAGGCTTTTACGTTCATAGTTTTATTTTAAAGATTATCAATTAATAAAAAGTATTTTGTTGCTTTTATAAATGTTAACAAATATTCTTTTAGGATTGACCCTTTTAAATTATGCATGTTTGGAACTTTCAGCCATTTTGTATTTCGGTCTGAGAAACGTACTGTATGCATTTAAGTTACTCATGTGAATTGTTTATTATAAATAACCAATCTGCCAAACCTCTGCTTAAATTTCCATTAAAAAATTATGTATACCACAATTTCAAAATATTGATGGTGAAATGGATCAAGAATTTAATAGTAGAATGGATATATAGTTATTTCGGCAACTCCGAAATAACTCTGAGAATCCCCGTATGTGTGCATTGACAAGGTGTAGAAAAACTTCCATGTGCGTGATTTACATAATCGTTTATCCTGATAAACTTGGAAGTTGGATTATTTGGAGTTGAAATTTGAAAAGCAAGAATGAATGTTTAATCTTTTCTCTGTGTATAACAGACTTGCATTGTCAACCTGGAGGGCGATGAACTAAACTCAAATAAAACTTTCGTCAAAACTATAAAAACGAAGTTTGAGTTGACCATACATTCGCCTGATCCATTTCAATGGTCCAAATCGTGAATATGACAGCCGATATTTTAAGGAAAGTCTGACTCGTGTAGTGAAAATATAATCCATGCCGCCATTTTTTTTTCAATCCGTAATCAAATAAAAAAAAATATGGGTAAATTTACCCGGCCAGCTGACAACTCGGACCACGGTAAGTCGGACCGGAATAACAATAATTTAAAAGCAATGAGAGAGATACTGTGAATAGAGTAATGATTCGATTTTATGAACTTCTTTATGTTGACTCTATTGTACACTTTTGTACTCTGGCTTAGAAGGCATGCAAGTTAAATTTGCCTTAACCAAGTTGAACTGTAAATCAGAGAATGAATCTTAATTTCTTTAAAAAAAACATTAGAATAAGACTAGCTCTTCAAATAAAAACATAATCAGTGCTGATTGGTGGTTTGGAACGTCACATAATGACTTCTCCCTGTCTCCCTCCACTTCTTCTTGTTAGCTTCAGGGAAAAAATTCAGTTTAAATAAAAACAGAATGAATTTATACAAGAAAATCAGATTGTGAGTAAATATGGTACATGTAGGTACAATATGGCGAATTTTGTACAAAGGTCTTCTTGTCAGAAACTACGAAGCCAAATGAATTTTTTTTATGTGTGAATGATCATTTGATAGACAACTAGAAGAGGTATGTTTTTTGTGCTGATTGGATATATTTCAATATGGCTGGAGGTTGACAAGGGTGTCAAAAATTGTTGGAATTGGGATTGGGTTGAGTGTTCGGTGTATGGCAAGCCAGTAAGCCAGTTTATCAGAAAAAATTGATCCTAGAGGAATTGCCAGTGAGATGTGAGTTGTGTCAAAATGTTAAATTATGCTGGCAGAGGCCGGAAAACTCCACCTGGACAGTTTAAAAATAAGAAAAAGAAACCACAGCCTTTCTTGTACGCTTTTTTTCTTTCATTTATTTTGTAAATGATTTGTATCTATCCTTTTAACACAGAGGTATGTTCTTTTAGTATAAGGAGATAAGGATAAGGAGAACTGTCCTACCTTCTTTGCATGTCTTTCTTTGTCCAAACTTAAAGGCCTGGGACATGGGGATTGGGGTAGTAATTCTTACATGTAATTTCTAGAGGCGACTATGCCCATTTTTTTGTAGGTCAAAATTGGCCCAAAATCTTGCATAAAAACACTGTTTTTTGTCGAGCCTGCGACTTTAGTCGCACAAAGCTCGACATAGGGATGGTGATCCGGCACGGCGGCGGCGTTAACTCACTTCTTAAAAGCTTTATATATTTTTTATAGAAGGTGGAAGACCTGGATGCTTTATACTTTGTATATAGATGCCTTATGTTACGAAGTTTCCGTCTGTCATATGTACATTGTCCTTGACCTCATTTTCATGGTTCAGTGACTACTTAAAGAAATAGTTAAGATTTTTTGTAATGTTAATTTCTCTCTTATTATGACAGGGCTCGACAATAACGCTTGTCCGATTGTCCTGTACCAGCTGAAAATTCCCTCGGACAATCAACTTTGACTTGGTACTTGTCCGATGGGACAAGTAAAAAAATCCTGAAAGAAGGACTTAGAAATAAAAATATTCATCAGAAACCTTCTAATTTTTAATTTGAAATTCAGGTAATGGTAGCTAGAATTATCGGTAAACCTTACATGCATTTGGATGACAAAATTATTTTATTTTCGATTTCACTTTCGAAGGTGAAATATATACCAGGGAATGAATTTCACTGTTCTTCTATTTAATCTGAATCGCGTAAACGTTTTATCAGGCGGAATAAATATAAATGTAATTGCGTGTTACAATTAACAGTGAGCGGAGTTAATGTAAATAAATTACGATAAATGGATCTGTCAAAATTCGGGTTTACATGTTCAAATGCGACCAAAAAGAAAAAGAAAGATGATTTAGAGACAAAAGAGAGAAAAAAAGAGTATGAAAGAAAAAGAAAGAGAACTTTTAATTACTTTATCTTTCAACATGTTCAGAGGCATTATGGTTTTTTGGTCATTTCTAGTCATTTAATTTTTGTATTTACTCTCATTTTCTTTCTAGTCAAAGGGACATTGACCATGGTATGTTTAAATTTACTCAATAAAACAACTCCTTAAATATTGTTTTATTATTTTAGACACCTTTCTTAAAGCGACTTTAGTTTACATATCAAACTCAATTTTCGGACAAGTGTCAAATCCTTCCGGACAAGTTGATTTAAGAAAGCACTTGTCCAAAGGGACAAGTTAAAAAAAAATGTTATTGTAGAGGCCTGTATGAGTAATAGGATAACTATATTTGGTACGTGCGTACCTTACAAGGTCCTTATCCCTGTCAGACAGTTTTCAATTGACCTCGACCCCATTTCAAGGATCAGTGAACAATGTTAAGTTTTGGTGGTCAAGTCCATATCTCAGATACTATAAGCAATAGGTCTAGTATATTTGGTGTATGGAAGGATTGTAAGGTGTACATGTCCAACTGGCAGGTGTCATCTGACCTTGACCTCATTTTCATGGTTCAGTGGTTATAGTTCAGTTTTTGTGTTTTGGCCTATTTTTCGAATACTATATGCAATATGTCTGACAGCATTTACTTTCATTAGAAATACACGACAGGCGAGACATTTTTTTGTGTCAACTCTTGTTTTTAACTGAAATTAGGTGCCCAGATTGCAAAATTTTTCTCCATTCCAGAGCTTCTCGCAGCACCCAGACCCCCAGCCGTATAAACCACCTCGCCACACGAGGTGGGCTGGCTCGCTACGTGACCAAGGTAAAATAAATGTCAGCTTTTCTTTTATTATGCCCCGCCACGAATGTGGCTTGGGCATATAGATTTACCTTTGTCCATCCATCTGTACGTCCCGATTCGGTTAAGTATTGCGTTTAGCTCCATTTCTCAGAAACCTATAGTAATATATCAATGATATTTCACCACTACAGTCCTCTTGTATAGTACAATGCAGTTCAGCAACACTTGGGTCGCTATGACCTATATTTCATGCTTCAGTGACTTTGGTTTAGTTTTGCGTTTAGGTTCATTTCTCAGAAACCTATAGTAATTTATCAATGATATTTCACCACTACAGTCCTTTTGTATAGTAAAACGCAGTTCAGCAACACTTGGGCTGTTTTTAGGGTGGGGCATCCGTGTCTTATAGACACATTTTCTAGTTCTATCAAAATCAGGTCTGTTGTTAGAAAATATTTATATATATTAACAAACATTGTCAGGAATTTCTGTTTGGAGAAGAAATGTAAAAGATATGGCTGTTTGGACTTTAGCAATTTTAACAAAACTTTGTTCCATGTGTTGTCCGCAACTCCTCCTACATTACTTGCATGATTCTCATGAAACTTTATGGAGTGTTAGATCACATTATAGAGATGTACATATTTTCAGGATTTTCTGTTTTGGTGAGTACTTTGAAAAATATGATGATTTAAACTTTGTGTAGGTTCTAAACAGACATGTTGCTGCCAGGAGTATAAGCCCCTTTAAGGACACTTCTAGTTTATATTTAAATTAATAATGATATTAACCTACTTGTAAAGGATACATTGAATATTAGTGAAAAATTTCCATGGAAATGGAATACATGTATATTCATGGTACACTTTTGTAAGAAAAATCCCTCGGGAATGTAATATATGAAAATGCTAGTAGACTGTTAAATAAAGTAAAATAAAACTAATTTTAAATAAAAAGTTAAGAACCATAACACAATTATAATCTGATAATGAAAAGGTATTAGAAAAACTTTCTAAACTTACTGATTTACTGATAATTCCAAATTGTTTATTTACAGTCAACTAAAATCTAAATTTAAACTACACATGCTAGAAGAATGTTTACTAAATAAAAGAACAGATTACAAACTTCCAATATCCAAATTATGAGATGCAAAAAAAGTTTTATACCGGTATACAAATTTTACATGTACATATACAATACTTATTTTTTATGCAAATACATCATAATACCGTCCCAGTCTTTAGTACTTACCAAAATTGAGGGATGAGTTCAGACATCTGAACCAAATGTCATCTCAGGGACCATGCACTAAAAATAGAAATCGGTAGATACAAAAATATTCCTGGAGAACAGTATGCTCATTGTGCTCGGAGACTGATGATGAACATTTTTATGCCCCGCAATGAATTGTTGCTGGGGCATATAGATTAACCCTTGTCCGTACATACGTATGCACTGATTCGGTTGAGTTTTGCCTTTAGCTCAATTTCTCAGAAACCTACATGTATTATAATATACATTCAGAGCTTAATTATAATTACATGTACACAGGAAAATTTTCACCAATGGAAGAATAAAAAGTTTTTAATCCTTATTTTGAACTTCCGCCATGTGTTATTGACTATATTAAGCAATTATTAGAGTTGCGAAAAATGAGGTCATGTGTCAATTATAGTTCTAATGTGTACTATTTCATTACCAAGTCCATGAAGTCTGACATATTTTATGTATTCTCTTATCATGCTTATACAGGTTTCTATGAGGTGTCTTATTGCTTAGACCTGTATTCCATTTTTGATTTCTTGAACATCAGACTAATCCTTGTGTTTATATTTTTCAGATTCAGTCAGGATATTTAGAAAAGTTTGATCCTGATGTCCTTCTGCTGGCAAATTCAGATGTATGCCCTCCGGAACTGCAGTACTTTTCTGCTATTGAAAAAAGTAGTAGGCAGAGATTCTACATGAAAACTAGGTTTCATCTGGAGTTTTCTTCAACTATTCGGTGTTTCCAGAAAGAAGATATGGGGGAGAAGAAACTAGTCTTATCTGGAATTAAAGGGCTCGGCAAAACAACTACTGCTCTTTACTATGTGCTTGAATGTATAAAAAATGGTGACAGTAAGATACATTACATCAACATTGAAAGGTTTGCAAGACGAAACGATAGCTTTGAAATATTTGAATCAATCTGCAATGAATTTGCTAATGATCATTTCTTAATATTAGATCATGTGACTGCATCAAATGTAAATTTTGTTAGACGTATTGAAGATAAAATTGATTCAAAAGGAGTTTTTGACATGAAATTTCTTCTAATAGAGACAGGATTTACTGCCAGTGCACATGAAACCCATCTCACATTTGATAAAAGTATGCAGTTGTGTGAAGAGGAATTCACCAAAATATGGAAGCAAATTTATACTCGGGAATCATTAGATGCTTCAGTAGTGCAAAGGTTAAGTAATGTGATTGAGGAAGGCACAGAAGTGTTCAGATTGTTTGCCAATGAATTTATAATGACTCCTAAACTTATTTGTGATATATTTATTGCTATGCTTGTAAAGAAAAGATCATTAGTGGAGGCATTTGATGCATATGATCAGGAACAACGTAATGCAATAAATAATTTTACCAAGCTATCAGACAGCAATATGAAGAGATTTCACGTTCACACAAGAATTCTATTGTACTGTATAGCAGAAAGAGGAGATCTTATCATTACAAACCAGCAACGAAAATTAATGCTTATTGCGATAAATATCTTCCACTGTGAAGTTTTCGTGGTAAATGAAGACCATGTAGAGATTGACATTCAATTTACAGAACAAGGTTTAGAGTGTGGAGACACTGCTTACAGGTTAACTCACCTAGTTCCTAGGTTTGCCGATTATTGGAGAGAAAAGTTACCATTTGACTTAACAGATATAAGTTCCTTTACCTACCTAGAAACTTACCCAGAAATTCTTAATATTCTTTTTCAGTGTGGAGGACCACGCAAAGCCCTGGAAGTTCAGCTTGTTAGGTTCCAGAAAGACACAAAATTGGTCATCTTGCCAGTTGAAATACTAGATACAAAATTCTGGACCTCCGATTTTGCTAAATGTAAGATAAGTCATGCAAACTGGGGAATTTCAAATATTTCTCTGTCTGAAGAGCATTATTATTATGTGAGAAATGATATAACGTCTGTTGATGTTGATGTTGATGTTGATTATTTGCACTTGAAGGTTCATGGTCATATGATTAATGTTGCTAAGTGTGCAGTTTGGATTAAAAAGTATATTCAGCATGATTCAGATAAAGGGTTTCTTTTATATCCACAAATAGAAAATTTCTTGGGTATTGATTACTTTATATACAAGCCCCAAAAGCTTGAACGAGAGTGTCAGAAAGTGGAAGATTGTTCCTCTGCTAAGCAGTCCAAAGGAAGTAGTACTTTGATATGTGTACAGGTTGCAACAGGAGCAAAGCATGATGGTTCAACTATTGCCAGGGCTTTCGATATAATAAAAAGCATTGTTAATATACCAGACATTGTTTTCCATGTTGCTGTTATTGTTGCGGTAGGAGATAAACATGAAGATAAGTACACATTGACTGGAAAATATCAGTTCTCAAACATATCTGTAATAAATCTAAATTCTAAATTGTCAGATATGTTCAAATCTCACCCACTACTACATACTTTGGTGACAGAATGTATTAAATTCAATTCATTGTGACACATCAAGCACATTTTGACACATGTTTGATGGGATTTTGTAAGTGGATTCCTCACAGTGAGCACTTTGATTCATACATGTCATATATGTCAGTGGATTTTTTCAATCTCCTACATGTACTGTTTTTGAGTTAGTTTGGGTCACATGGGTGAAAAAATGCACTTAGTAGAAGAAATCTTTTTTTCTGCAGGGCCCATCTCATTCATTTTGGGGAAAAAATACTAATTAATTTCAAAAGTAATTTCCAACTTTTTTATGTCAAGCATGTTACATGTACAGCGTCAAAATCATCATTTTGTCATGCTGAGTACTCGGAAAACACTTAATTCCAATGTTCACTTGTCGACGTGCTGCGGTTGTACATGTATCATGCTGTGCTTGCCAAGCACCTCAGTTTCATAAATGTATTTCAATGTATTTTTGAAAAAATATACAACACAAACTTGTTGGAATGGAAAGTTTGACACATCATTGTGTCTGTTATGTACAAATGTAGATTAATGTGTGTATCAAAATACTGTGTACACGCTTATTTCCAATATTTATGTACCTTGCACTTGCAAAGCACCTCAGGTACACATGGTACATGTATATCACATACATGGAAGGCAATGGTAAATTGTTTTGACAATGAATTTTTTTTTTCACAGTATTTTTAAGGAATGATTTTTAAATTGTTTACACACATACATTAATGTATTATTGGTTCTTTTTTTATCAATCATGTTAATTTTATGTAACTGAATTTTTAACTTCAGAATTTATAAAATGTACATGTATTTTTATATGTTTTTTTTTTATATTTTTTAAATGTCTTATCTTTGCATTGTTATTGTTGACATCAGGAACATATTGAATTATGTATGATTTGTAATTTTTTTTTAGCCTGTTTAGAATGATACCTTTTGTCCCCTGCTGCAATGCAGAATAGGCTGATAGGGGAACCTAGAAATGTCAGTGACTGCTGTCTGTCTTGCAAATTTATGTCAAAGGTTTATATCAACAATACCTTAAATCAATTTGAAAACCAATACCTACATGTATTGTTTGTTTTTATGGATGTTATGGTCCTTTGAAATGTAAATTATGGAAATTACATTATAAGTATGATCATTTCTACAGTTTCAGGGGTGAGGAATACTTGAATTTATCACATCCTGGGGCAAGTTAAACTATTAAACTTACTCGTCTAGACACTCTTCTAAAAACATATTTGGCAATTCGTCCAATTTACATGGTTTACAAAAAATGGGAATGATATGAATAATAAACCAAGAATTAGTCTTGAATTCAGGGTCATGTGAGCTTTTTCCATTACTTTATATCCGTTGACCTCGTCATAAATTTTACATATTTTGGACAACCTCTGGGACAATTTGAACCATATTTAAATGGAATGGTCCTTGGGGGTCCCCTTTCAAAATTATATCTGGGGTCCCAATCGGCTATCAAATATTGCTTTCATTACTTAAAATAGAAAAAGGGGATGAAATTTAAAAAGTCTTCTCCTCTGAAATTCCTGGACAATTCTTGTTAAAATTTTGGTGGAATGGCCCTTGGTACATTGTGGTAGGCTATCAGAATTGTATCTGATGACCCCACTCCCCAACCAAAATGGCTGCCATCGCCAAACTTAGTTTAACATAGGATCCTCTGGAACACTCACTGAAAACTTATCTTGTCTGAAAGTACAGGGTCAAATCAAACCAAACTTTGATGGAATGATCACTGTATAGGCCCTATTCAAAATTTTATCCTTTATGGCTGCGACAGCTGATCTTTGTTTAACATACAAATGTGGACCCTATGGGAAATATACCTTAAAATCTTTTTGTCTGTAACTTTGGTTGAATTGTTATTTGACGGGTCCTATTCTGAATTGTATTAGATGATGACCCTGCCCACCAACCAATATGGCCACCACAGCCCTATAGGAAATTTACTGAAAAATACTTGTTGCTCAATTGCAACCAAACTTTGTTGGAATGGTCATTGGATGGTCCTCTTCAAAATTATGACAGGCAGTCCCCGGACCTCCAACTTCGATGGCCACCACAGCCAAACTTAGTTTTACATAAAACCATATGGGAAATACTCATAAAACTCAATATGTCTGGAACCATTAAATGAATTAGAACCAACAGCAATGTGATGTTTCTGCGGCTCAGAACCTGTCCTTGCTCGTTTCTATATAAAAAGGACAAATATTCCATAAGGAGCAATAAAAAAAAACGAAATCCTTGGACAGACAAACTCGGGAAGACAAATGAACAACCACAACTATAGCAAAAACTTACACAAGGCAGCAAATATCCATGCACTTCATTGTCTTCAACACTCCGTCTTTCACAAAATACAAGTGACAATTATCATACATGTAGGGGCAATATTAATGTTCCTGTTGGGGCAATTGTCCAGGGGGCAATTGTTCTAGATTCAGGAGGCATCTGTGGAAGGTTTTTTTTAATAAAATTTCCTCATTTCATCCCCATCTGATAACAAATGTGGCCGCATGGTCATTCTTGTTTCTGATTGGATGGCTTAAAAAAAATCATTCGTGTTCCCTGTCTTCATGAGACTAGAAAATTTCATACAAGAACCAACCAAATACTTCATAATTTTTATGCCCCCACCTTTCATGTGATAGTGATGCTGAAGTATTAATCAAGGTATAATACAAACCGGTTTGTAGTGCCTATGTTTTTCATAAACACTACAGACATTTTTTTGCAGTGATACAGTGAGGGCTTTGTATTCTTATGAAATGACACAATGCAGGTGTGCAGTCTGAGGTCATTTAGAGCCTTTAGTTTTGTGTTAACACATTCCATTTTTATAAGGAACGGGTACTAGCGATTTACATTTCAGTTATGTATTAAATTTTCTTCTTGAATGATTGTTTAAACTTTGAATGTTTAGGATACATAATTAGCAATGTTATTTCAAATTTTCATAATTTAAGGTCTTACTTCTTGTGCACATTGCTAATGATGTTTCATGTTATGATGTTTGATGAAGAAAGTCAAGAAAAGTGGTAAGGCCACATCAAATTAATTTCTTGTTCGTCAGACTTTTGGTCCAAAAAATTTGGTGCGAGCAAGGGTCCTCAAAATTTTTTTAAATGAAAATAATTTTGTAAATGTTACAGGTGCAAACTAAGAGCAAGCTAAATTTTTTTCAGAAGTCATTAAATACTTCATAAAGTGTATGTTTTCGTTTAGCTTAAACTGTATAGAATATCCTGAGACGGACAATCATTTTTTCTATTCAAGAAAAACAATTTTACTTCACGTACATTTTGTAACATGAGTACAATGAGCATGAAAAGCATTGTTGCCATAATTTTGTTTTCATGAATAAAAAATAGCTAGACAGGAAATGGATAGCAGTAGATGTGGGAAGCAGCAATTTTTTACTTTATTTTTATTTCAGATACTAAAAAATATGGGCGCAAGAGCCTGTTGAACAAGGAGTTAATTTGGTGTGGCCTAACCAGAAAATTTAAGTCATCGGGCTAAATTAAGTTAATTTCAAAATAAACTTTAAAAATGCCTATAAATCAAATAATACTAACTAATTTGACCAGTTAATTTTAAGTGTTAAATAGAGCAATTACACAAGTTTGCTGTAAAAAATTTATTTATAATAAAAAAAAAATATTTCAATTTGTGAAAATATTTGTAAGTTTTTGGCTTTTAAGATGACAGCACTGTTCCATTGCTTGAAATTTCATCAAGTATGCATAGAGATTTTGCATTATGAATTTATTTATCCTAGTTTTCCCCATTATAAATATTAGTTTAATTCAGGATATATTAACAGATAAGTCATGCTATACATGTAGATTACAAAGATTTATTTATTTTTAGTCCATAATAATATGCTTCATGTGCTTTACACGTAAATGGTAGAAAAGAAAGTGGGAATTTAATTCTTAATTTTTATAATTTATTTAAACTCTGGTAATATTAATTGAAAATATATTTTTACTTTTTTGAACTCGAAGTATAGAAGAAAATGTTTTTAAAAAAAGGCGCGTAATCATGTTTAAATGCTTCTGACCTTGCTCAGTTGTTTGTCGTCTTGAATATGATAACACAAATAACGTAGATGATAGAACTTTTTATTGTAGTTTTATTCTGTTATATTTTATGTTGTTTTATAACAACAATGGTGAACAGAAATAAAAATGTTCTTAAAAACAGTCTTATGTTTTTAATGCCATTCTAGGAATGTTGATTGTGCACAAGAAGCACAAAAAAGCCCCAATTTGTATATGTCTATTATTTTTGAAGACTGAATTATTAGCTTGCATGACCTGAAAAGACCATTTGAGCTCTTGTCATCACCTTGTGTGGGTCATCTGTTCCTTAAGTGTGTTTGTATTTACTAAAAAAAAAACTCCTCCAAAACAATTTCGCCAAATGACCAAATTTGATGGATAGGTCTATTAGTGGCTCCTTCTAAAATTGTGTCCAGCAGTTCTGACTTTTAACTGACATGGTCAATGTTACTAAAAAATAGAAAATTCAGAACAAAAATATTTAGTCATCAGATGCAATTTTTATATGAAGCCAACTCAAATGACTATTCCATCCAATACTGCTTTTAATTGAAGGCTCTTAAGACGAGAAGATTTTTATTTATTTTTCCAGTTCAGTCCTAATGTTAAACTAAAATTAGCTCTGGTGGCCATCTTTTTTGACAGACAAGATCATTTAAGCAAAATTGTTTCAATTGAGCAGGAATATATAAAGAAAATATGGGATAAATGTTAAGGAGGCCATCTCTGTATGAAACTGAAGAGCAAATATTATATGCATCTTCACCTAAATGTTAATATGTACATCAAAAACAATTGATCAAACAGCACAAAGAGTCAGACTAATCAGTGATTTTTTTCCGAAAGGGGCCTTTTTAGCTCCCCTGGCCAAAGGCCATGTGAGCTTTTGTCATCACTTGGCGTCCGTCCGTTGAATTTTCACATTTTAATCTTCTCCTCTGAAACCGCTTGGCCAAATGGAACAATATTTGACAGGAAGCATCCATCGGAAGTCCTTTATAAATTTTCCTTATTTCGTTCCGTTCAGACAACAAATTACCCAAATGGAAATGGACCTGTTCCATTGATGTCCCTTCCTCATACCACATTTGACATGGGCAGCATGGCGGGTGTCCTGCAGGAAGCAGAGATTGCTTGCTCTCCCGGAGCACCTCAGTCTACACCAGGATTTTTGTTGGGGTTCATGTTAGTTACCTGGTGTATAATATTGATTTTAACTGAACGACATTAAAATTGGTATTTGCTGCTTCTCCGCAAGCACGCGGCATCTAGGAGTAAGAGCAAAGACTGGTCGGCTCGGAGTCAGTATAATGTGTCCGAGTGAGGTGATATGTCTTCCTGCGAACAGTTACCTCGTGAGCTAGCACATTAAAAATCCGACTTAGCGTGTCGGTCTAGTACAAAGCAGGGATCATATTCATTATCATATCAACATGTTCTCGTCCTGATATGCACCTGGTTGCCACTGGACGTTAAACAATAATTCATCCATCCATCAAACAAGTAAATAGTTCCACACAAGAAGATTTTTAAGTGAATTCCCAGTCCTATGATAAACTAAGATCGACTATGATGGCCAACTTGGTTGACTGGCAGGGTCATCAGATACAATTCTTAAACGAAATAAAGAAAACGTTGGCTTTCTACAGAGCATGCAAGCAGTTCAAGGCAAGAAGATTTTAGGGTCCTATGTTAAACTAAGTCCTCCGATGGCGGCCATCTTGGATGACGGATCGGCACCAATGAAACAACACTTGGTCAGCACCTCAAAAGGAACATTCATGCCATGTTGGTTTCTGTTCATTCAGCATTTCTCTAGAAAAAGATTTTTGTATGTATTTCCCATAGGGTAATGTTCAATTAATTAATATGCTGGCGGCCATATTGGAAGACGGATTGGCACCAAAGTAACAACACTTTTCAGCATCTCGTTAGAACCATTCATGTCATGTTTGGTTTCATTCCATTCAGCGATTCTCTAGAAGAAGATTTTTGTATTTATTTCCCATAGGGTCCTATGTTAAACTAAACCCTCCGCTGGCGCCCATCTTTGATGACGAAATGGCACCAAAGTAACGACTCTCAGTCAGCACCTCATAAGGAACATTCATGCCATGTTTGGTTTCAATCAATTCAGCAGTTCTCTAGAAGAAGATTTTTGAATGTATTTCCAATAGGGCCCTATGTAAGCTAAGTCCCCAGCTGGCGGTCGTTTTGTATGACGGATGGGCACCAAAGTAACAAAACGTGGTCAGCACCTTGTAAGGAACATTCATGTCATGTTTGATTTCAATCCATTCAGCGATTCTCTGGTTGAGTTTAAAAATATTTTATTGCAAAATGAACAATAAGATTTGACACAAGTTATACCAACTTCGTGCAAGTCCTCTCCTTAAAATATAAACAAATATACAAATGACAGCAAAGCAAAAAATGTAGATTAAAAATTACAATGTTGACTGCTATACCCCCATTTTTGACGTTTTTACCTATTATGTCTGTTTGTTTTGCTCACACATTGTTGTCAATATAATGGAATTCTATGCGACTGTCATACAAGTGAGAGGTTTAGCCAGCTATAAAACCAGGTTTAATCCACCATTTTCTACATAAGGAAATGCCTGTACCAAGTCAGGAATATGGCAGTTGTTTTCCATTCGTTAGATGTGTTTCAGCTTTTAATTTTGCCATTTTATAAAGGACTTTCCTTTGTGAATTTCCCTTGGAGTTCTGTATTTTTGTTATTTTACTTTTTACTACATTATACACACAATGTGAACATGGAAAACATGTAAAAACTAATAGTTAATAATAATAGTTAATAATTTAATATGAAAGAGTAGCAGAGGTGTGAGGCTGACTTGTACCTAAAATATTTTGGGTTGTTTTAAGAGGACAAATATACCTAAGGGGCAAATAAAAAAAACTTAATCCATTGGACAGACAAACCCGGGAAGACAAATGAATAACCACAAGCACAACAAATAAACACTGAAAACTAAAAAAACAATGAACAACACGAACTCCTATAAAAACCAGAAGTGAACCCAGGTGCTCCGGAATGGTAAGCAGTTCTTGCTCTGTATACGGCACCGGTCGTGCAGTTCAACAAAGTCAATCCGATGGAAGTCACTAATCGGTGGAGGCACATGAAATATGTTACGACCTTGGGAACAGGTCCAGTATCATCTTAGATATTGGAACACTGTAACGGTCAATCAATTCGTGATGATTAAAATTAAAAATTTCCTAAGTGATGACATCAACTTATCCCTGATAAAACCCTGGGGCCAGGTTTTCGAAGATGTCTTATGACTACGACATATCGTAAGACGTGTCGCAGTCAAAAAATGTGTTTTCGAAAGGGTCGCAACTTGTGAAATGTCACAAAATTTGTCACAAAGTTACGACACCATAGAAGGTATCGTAAGGTGGTCTTAAAATGATCGTATATGTATAGAAGCACGAATAATTCGTTAAGCGGGAATTAGAATGTTCGAACCCTAGGTATTTCTTATTCATATTAAAATAGAGTAGACCGATAAACTTTTACAATGGTTTTATTGATCCATGTTAATAGATTGTCAAATTCCATAATTGATTTACATGTAAATGCATGTTACACATGTACAGTAAACGTATATGCATTAATCATTTTTAAAAGGCTATTAAAATTAAAATTAATTAAACGTTATTTTTTTATTTATTTTTTCTTCTTTCAGTTACATGTACTTTTTAAAAATTAAATTGCATACTTTGTTAAATCATATAAACTTTCATTATTTGTCATTACTGACTTGCGATGGTCATACGATCGTCGTAACTATGATTGTCGTAGGATACCTTTGTTTTACATCATACGATAGGTCGTAAGACCCTCATAACTTAGTCGCTTACGATCAATTTTACGATACTTTCGAAAACCTGACCCCTGGTTAAGAAGTTTTTGTGACAGCAGTAATCCTCTTTGTCGAATGTCAGGATAACTCGCGCATGCCCTTGAAAATCAGATAAGTTGAGAAACTTAGACGCCATATGCAGGCGATACTGGTATATTGCTACTCAATTAGGAAATATACGATCGGACCTTTTCAAATATATTTGAGTTAGTTTGGTCATCATTTTCAAAAGTAAAATTTCAATATGAATATCATTGCCAACAAGACCACTATGTAAGATTGTTCTCTGGTTTGTGTACAATGGACACTCGAGGAAGAAGTGGAAAGCGTCTTCAGATGGTGACCCTCAACTTCATTTAGGATTATTTATAACCATTATTCTTTTAAGGTCGGCATTATATACAAAGCACAAAAATGTCGTAATTCACCTGAAAAGCTAATCAAACCTTTAAATAGACTTATCCACAAGGGATATAGTTACAACAACACTGTTGTCAATTAAGTCATTAAAGATGGCATTTTTGGAAATAATATTGATTCACTCATAGGGTCTTTGCATCGGAAATAAACACATTTATTCCAAAACCAGTTCTTGGCTTGATACGCTTTATTTTCTCGTATAGTTTATGATGGCATGATACTTAACCCCTAACGGGAGGGATTGTGGCTGATTTTCTATATATAGACATAATCTTTCGATCAGTTTAATTGAGGTCTGGATCTGGCATGTCAGTCACTGCTAGTAGCCATTTGTTAATATATATTGATCATTGTCATTTTACTTAGTTTCTTCTGTTATGTTTTTTAACTTCGGACTCGGACATCTTTTGAACTGTTTTACTGTGTGTATCGCTGTGTGTTTGTTTAGGATCTCCTGTAGTTGGTGAATAAAAATTTTGTTCCAGTATTGTTAAATTAGTATTGTGGAGTTGTGATAATATCAATGTATTGTTCCAGTATTGTTACCTGTAGTTAATTAAGAATCGTTGGGTGATAAAATGTTGTATCCTTGTTTGACCTGTGCAATTGATGTATATAGTAGTCTTGAAATATATGACTCTGTGTAGCATATTATTATTTGGAGTTTTCTTGGTACTATAAATAAAAATATGTTACACATTGTCAAGAATATCAGGATTAGATCTAGGATGAATATAATCTGGTAAATTAATTAAAAAATACTTTAAGATATATTTTATTCATGATAAAATTTATACTTGAAGGATGGTACATAGCACTAAAACTCTCAAGTTGGGCATAAAAAATATAGTTGTGTTTAGGGTAACCCGACCCTACCTATTTTTTAGTGCCTACCCTAAATTTTTTATAACCTTTCTTCAACAAGCACTGTTAAAGTCAAGGTGACTCCAGTATACAACCTAACTAAAAAAATTAATGTAAAAAAAAAATTTCCCTACCTACCCTACCTAACTTTTTTCAGTGTGTTACCCTAAACACATGTATTTTTTATTTGGCCTTGTCAGTTGGTACATAGCACTAATGAAATACATTAATTAAATGAAGCTGACATAGACAAAAAAATCATGAATTCAAATGTTCATATACAGCTAAAGTCATCAATTGTCTTAGTATGCAGCTGACCATGATCTCTCAGCAGATTAAGAGTCTCTGTGTTATCACTTATCTTTTCTAACAGTTGATTCTATTTCAGTGTTAATATATACTTTATAGAATTCTTTATTGACATGGCTGTTTCTATGTTTGGGTCACCAGCTATGTCATTGTTCTCTTTTGATTGTGCCTTTTCTGTGTTCAACCTCTTTCTATAATGGTACTCGCGTTAATCATCTTGTCTTTTCCTCTTAACTGAGTGACCAGTTGGATGAGAAGATACCATCTGTACGGCTCTTTTACTGTCATATTTTGTTGAATGCTGGCGCCACAGCATGGTAGCAACATCTAAGTAAGGAGCAGTGGGTATTTGGCTTAGCTGACACTTCTTACAAGCCTGCCATTAAGTACATGCAGACCGTGGACAAACGAAATGCTGAAACATTGCTACCAATCATCCAGCGAGTGGTGAAGCATAGTATTTACATAATATGAATTGATTGTTAATTGCAACAGTATTGTACAATACTGGAATAAAATATTGTCCCAGTATTGTATATTTAATTTAAAAAAAATAACAATACTGGAACAAATTTGTTACTCCAGTATTGTTAACAATACTGGTATACCAGTACTGGGATCGCCAACTACATTCTACATTGGCTAGAGGTATAGGGGGAGGGTTTTGATCTCACAAAACATGTTTAATCCCGCCGCATTTTTTCGCCTGTCTCAAGCCAGGAACCTCTAGCCTTTGTTAAGTCTTGTGTTTTTGTTTTTTTTATATTTTGGTCCATTTTTATATTTCGGTGTTTAGTGTGCCGTCCATTTCTGAACAAGTATACATTATTGTTTAGGGGCCAACTGAAGCCCTCCTCCGGGTGCGGGATTTTCTTGCTGCGTTGAAGACCCATTGGTAGCCTTGAACTGTTTTCTGCTTTTTGGTCTGGTTGTTCTCTTTGACACTTTCCCCGTTTCCATTCTCTTTTCTATTAAGTCTAAGTCTAGTATGTAAAATATTCAATTTTCTAGGACCTTCACCATAGTACCCTCTGTTTTGATTTTAAGAGAATACCTTAATGAAGAATCTAAAGTATTCCAAAGTCGGACCGACGACGGTAAAAAAGAATTTGCAGATGTTCTCAGTCTGCACACGGGAGCTACGTAATTATCACTATTTCTGAGATTGTATGTATTCATATCCGATACTAAGCAAATGGTTCAACAGGGGAAGATCTCATGTTGATGTGAGGTCCTATGTTAACTTAACAAATCTGTGGCAGCCATCATGGGTGGCATGCCGAATTTTATAATGTTTTCTTAATAGGACACAACCAATGACCATTTTACCAAAGTTTGGTTACATATGAGCAAGAGTTATAAGACCAGAAATATTTTTTTAATTAATCTTCAGGCTATGATGGCCATCGTCACTGGCAGGTAGGATTATCGTATACATCCCTGAAAAGGGTCTATCCAATTACCATTTAATCAAAGTTTAGTTCTTTTTTAGCAAATGCTTCAACACAAAGATTATGAGAATTTCCCATTACAAATTTTGTTAAGGGAATACTTGTACTTATGTTATATTTTTGTCGTTTTTTTTTATATAATTAATCGATTATCGTCTTTTATGAATTAATTTCACATTTTATTTTTATAGTATGCTTTAAGGTATGGATCCTGGTCGATTGTTGAAGGCCGTGTAGTGTCCTCTAGATGTTAAATTATTTGTTATTTGGACTTTGATGGATGTCTGTCTTATTGACAATCATTTCACATCTCCTATTTTAATACTCTATATTATAAAATATTTAACTAAGTTATGCTGGGGGGGGAGGGGATCTAACCAAGCAAGCCGAGTTATCATGTTAACCCTGACAAGTGAATATTACATAGGGATTGGATGTGGTGGCTGCATAATAGAAACATTATTTGAAACAAAAGAAGTGACCTCATTAGGATTTGAAAGAGTCTTCTTTTTCTGCACAATTGCTCTGGTGAAGGCTGATGTGCAAAGCACTAACATTCTTCACCTAATCATGTAAGCAGAAAAGATGTCTTTCAGAAAGTTTGATTCAATTCAGCAGGTTTTAAACACAGGTGTGACATATGGTAAAATTTCGATATTGATATATGTGTGGGTTTTGTTTCATTAGACAGCCCATACTATGAGTTTCATAAAACTGGAAGATTATTTCAAATAATAGGCACGCAAGAATTCATCTCTACCTTTTTAATTACAAGCACATTCATAAATTGCAACACAAATAACTCAACAATCTTGTGGTCCTCTATTCAGTATATATTACTATTTCCAATTTAATGAGACAACATTAATGAACATATTTTGGTACTAAATACAGTCTATTTTTTTAAAAATAAATTTTCAAAAATATACAAACTTCGGTGAAATTGTTCATGATTTTTAACATCTATTCATGAAACCTTATACAGAAGCATTTTTTTCACACCATCACATCATTTCTGACAGCTGCAAAACATTTGGTTAATAAACTAAAATACAACATTCATCATTTAACCTTTGAAAGGTATTAAATTTAAAATCCGCACATGCACACGCACATGCACACACACACACACACATATTGAGATAAGATGTTGGTAAATTTTCTTGCATGTCATCTTATATTTATAGGTAATGTTTCCATTAAATTTAGGATGTGATATCCTTTGTCGTATTAACACACTACATTTACAGTCATATTTTTGCAGTAGATCTTTATAACGGTTATAAATATTAGTGAAAGTTTCTCTTCTGAGCATATACATTAATATTTTTAAAAACAAAACATTGATTTTCATCTAACAAATACATTTATTTCTGATTTGTGTATTTTCTTTGATATTTAGTGACTGAGTCATATATATATATTTCTTTAGGATTACGCACGTTAATGTATTTCTGGAACAACATGATAAGTTTCCATAATTCATGTGACAGTAGTTAGATAACCATTTATGATTTGTTTTTATTGACTTATTGCATAACTTTGTAGCCTTAATTTCAGTGGCAAACAATTTGCTATACACATAATATGACTTAATAAAGCACGTGCAGAGCTTTTTGTATGTATAGAATGAATAACTTTGGTAAATAATAAATCCTCAAAAAATAGTTCCCACACAAAGAGTAACAATTGAATTTTTCTTAATGTTTTCACAATGAAAATTAAAAAAAAAAGATTTCTAATAGAATAAAAAGTTTTTAACATCTAAATGTTAACATTCAAGAAGACCAGAAACCAGTAGAAGTAGGAAAGCCAAAATGTCAACAAACGAGCCGCATAACTTCCATGAAGTAAATCATAAGAGAAAAAGGTTTCATGATGATTAAACAATAGATTACTACTTGGATAAACCTTGTCCCTTAAATTAAAAATTAACCAACTTGATTTGATTAAAAGTCATAATAAATGGTAAATCATTAAGATATACAGAGACTGGCAACAACATGTACTAGTAAAAATCTACATGACATCACACATGCCAAATGTGTATGTTAAACAAAACATCATTTCCTAAAGTGTAAATGGTTTGACTAAATCCAGTGACTATACATTTGATTTTTTATAGCTGTTAATTTATGTCACATACAACTTAAAAAATTTGATAAAAGGTTAAAATCTTATCATCACATGCACTATTTCCTCTTCTTCTTTCTTGTGAGAACCTGCAAAAGTAAAAAAAAATGTATATTTTATTTCTCAACGAAATCAATATTTTCAATGTGAATTACGAAAAAAAACCAAAAAAAAAACAGAGGCTCCCATGAGCTTGTAATCGCTCACCTGGCTTACAGTTGCCAAAACAAAGCTGAAATTACAACCACTCAACTTATCTTGATCTTCACCTTGAAATTGACACCAGAGGAAGGCTGAATACAAAACTTTACGACAAACAGGATGACTTTGATTCTCCAATTGTCCACTTCCTATTTTTGAGCGGCAAGATTCCAGAAGCACCGGCGTATGGAGTATATTTTTCACAACTCATATGTTATTCCAGAACTTGTGATATATACACTGACTTCCTGGACAGAGCTTGGCTCCTGACAGAAAAGTTGCTCAGACAGGGGTATGTTGCTCCTAAGTTGGAGTCATCCTTATTAAAGTTTTACGGACGTCATCATGACTTGGTTGACAGTTATGAAAAAACTGTTTCCCAAATGAAAATGGACCTGTTCCATTGATGTTGTCCCTTCCTCATACTGGATTTGACATGGGCAGCATGGTGGGTGTCCTGCAGGAAGCAGAGACTGCCTACACTTCCGAAGCACCTGAGTCTACCCCGGTTTACATGGTAGGGTCCATGTTGTTCATATATTTTCAGTTTTTAATTGTAGTGCATGTACTGTTTTGGTCTTGTCTTTGTTGTTCTCCGGAGTTTGTCAGTTGTTTCGATTTTCCCCTCCTTGGAATATCCCTTTGGTATTTCTTGACTTTACTTAAAAAACACATTTTTCAACTTTTTTAAAGCCCCTAAAGAACTAAATAATACCTCACGAACATGTTCCTCTGCATCTAGCAAGGGCCTTAGACAAGAAGGATGATCTTCGTTTCTTGTTACAACTTGAATTGGCAAAGGAATGTTTTCTGTTTTGTATATAGGCTGGATGTGTGAGAGTGGCCATGGACTTGAACTTCTGTTAATGGTTTCTGGATGTGCTATAAAATGGTTCCACCATTTGTATTCATTAAAAGAAAGATGCACTTTCATCTTTTCAATCACTGATTTCACCTGCTGTAAGTTTAATTTCTGGTAGTCGGGATCACATGAATTAGGCACATCTAAAACAAAATAACTTCATTTTATTATACTACATGTACTCTGTACTTAATTAATAATACTTAATTAGTAATTAATAATCTATGATAGTATATATACACAACCAGAGACTCAAAGGAGTCTGCAACTGCTCAGCTAAACTTGAGAGGCATCGATCTTGGTTGACATATGAGGTTTTTCGACTATTCTGAAAGTGCAACCAACAAATGACCATTTCATCAAAGTTCACTGCAAATTGAAGCTTGAGATTGCATACAAGATTTCATATAAGATCTTACTGCCTTAGCAGACATGGCCATGATTTAATTCCAACAGTCTATTTATTTGACACGACATTTTTCCAACAATCATGACAATCATTAGGCCAAGAAAAAAATATATGTCTGTTGACCCGGCCGATCTTATTTTGAATAGCGACCCTGAAACATTTTTCACAAATCTGAAAAGGAGAATAAAATTATTTGAACTCTGACCGACCCTTTCATGGAAACAGTCATTATTGCCACTAACTTCTTTAATAAAATTTCAAAAAAAGAAAGTTTAAAAATTTACTAAAAGCATAATACATTTGTTTTGTTTTATTTTTGGTTGTTTTGCAGCTAACATGGCAATTACTGAACTTCTAAAGAAAATATTTTAATATTAACTGTGCACACAGAGGTATGTCTTGCCTGCAGGGATGCATTTCATGAGTGTGCACAATTATCTAGAGAGGGCAACAGTTATAAAGGGGGGTTCCTATTAAACTGAGCTAATTGGAAATTTAGACGTAAACAAACACAGAAAAAAAGTCTGTAGAATTGACAGAAGGCTACCCGAACATGCATAATGAACAAAGGTGTTTCATATTTTAAATATTTATTTGACAGTTATCACATTTTCAAGGTCATGATGTGTAAACAGTAAATATCACAGACTTTAAAATCAAACTTGACCTGAATTTATGATAAGCAACTGCATCAGTATAATTCAAAGCACTCCTTAAAAAAAAAAGAAACAAAAGTTATCATCATTAACCCAAAATTAAGACACTTTTTCAAACTTTCAAGGGGCATAACTCCTAAGCAGTAAATATCTCACCTAAAAATCTAATGTGACCTGTATTTTGTGTTTAGCAATAGTGTCTATAAACTAGAGGCTCTCAAGATCCTGTATCGCTCACCTGGATTTAACTTTTCATCTTGAGCAGGAATAAAAATTGACAACCCATCATTCCAAATGCCCATCACTCCCACAACCCATTATTCTAAAAATCTTTTATTTCAATATAAAACAAATATTAAAACAGAGGCTTTAGAGATCCTGTGACCACACACCTGACAAAATATGGCTATTGTTTTTGGCATTTATTTTGAATTACAATTTGTCACATAATTCACAACTCCAGAATAAAACTAATTTAGCATTCCTACGATGTTACAAAACAAGTGACTGAGTAGTTCCTGACACAAATATTTTGAATATTTCAACCAATCTGAACACATTAAGGTACCTATTAGCCATACTGAATTTCCAATTAGTGCAAAAAAAATAAATTCTCGTATTGAACATCCAATAACTACTCCCACCAAGTTTTGTTCTAATCTTTTTTGTTGTTTCAGAAAAAAAGATGACAATGTAAAATTGGCGTAGGGTCCAATGCTAAACTAAGTCAAGACGAAACTTGAATTTTCGATTAGCAATCAATTAAAAATTTTTAGTACAAAATCACCCTATGATCATTCCTGCAGAGTAACAATTCAATTGGCTTAGTAATTTCTGACAAGAAGATTTTTAAACTTTGGACAATTGAGAACATATTATGGGAACTAGCAGTCATGTTGAATTTGCAAATAGCTCGAAAAACATAAATCATGTAATAGACAATCTTTTCTTGATGAGGATGTGCCTTTAGCTCCTTCTAATGGTGTGTACATTCAACAACTTGTTCAATTTGCTCCTGTTTGCACTAAAGTTTCGGACTTGAATGATCATAACCTACATCTAACTGGTATGGTCCTTCATAAGGAACAAGCGTTATCATCTCTAACTGATTTGTTTCAGATGCCCAGACAGATGAACAAAGTGGCAACTATATGCCCCCCCATTAATATTTCGGGGAGCATCAAAATCAGATGAAAAATAAAATTTTCTAATACCTCACAAAAAAAATAATTTTTTTGCCCCTTTGGTCTCTTTTACCTTTAAAACAGTAAAAAAAAAAAATTAAAATGCTTGCTTGGAGTAACTTTTATTGTATTTTTACAAGTCATATTTTGGAGAAAAAAAACCCATCAAAATCGGACAAAAAAATTGAAAATTTCAAAATTTGGGTGTGGCAATCTTATAACTAAAAAACAGTAAGAGATAGAGATATAAGGAAGGGTCCATTTGACATATTTTTCTGCTAGAAATACAATAAAAGAAACTATATCAAAATCAAGTAAATTAAAAATAAATTTAATTTTAAAAACCCCATTTGTCCACTCCAAAACAAGGGTAGGAGCTGGAAACACCAAAATCAATCCCACATTGTATCGTATACTAGGGATCATTTTGTTACTATATGGCAAGGATTGGTTCACCATAACAAAAGATAAGTTGCGGAAACCTTCTTGTCCACAGAGAGACGTCGCTGCTGCAGACGACATCAAAGTAACATTATATAACTGCAAATTTTTGCAGTCGTATAACAAAAGCTGGACAGATGGTTGAAAACAGAAGGTAAGGTCATTAGCTCAGATGACCCTCTAAGCATGGTGAGTTAAAAGGTCTGATGTATTTATATATTGGATTAAAGTACGTTCCATTACAACCTATGTAATTAAGTGATAGGCATACCTCTTGGAATCATCTGGTCTCCATCAGCATCTAATGCAAATATTTCTAACTGCGTCTCATTTTCCCCTGGTGTCCATGCATCTGTAGACCACATCCTTGTTTTCAGACCTACATAACCTGGACGATCACAGTAAATCCTAAAACAAAAAAACTAATTCTATAAATTTACTTGGTTAAAGTTTGTGTGGTAATTTAAGGGCCTTGTTTGGCTACCATTTTCAGTAAAAAATAGAACTTGCTTCACATCTTTCATTTCTTTTGCATTTTAAAGTTTAAACGTTAGAGCAACATTAATAAAAAGAATTTTTCACAATTTCAACATTTTCAAGGCCATGAAAGTACCTTTGTACAAAATTCCCCAATGTTAAACAGGCTGTGACAGCCATCTTGAATTTTCTGATCAGCACAAAAAACATATATTTTATAGAGGTTCATCCAAGGATCATTCAGCAACAAATCAATTCAATTGGCTCAGTAGTTTCTGACAAGAAGAGCCTTAAAGGTAAGTCCAATCAGAATGAATTTTCTACCCCTGCTAGCCATGTTGAATATCCAATCGGCACAAAAAAAAAAACACTTTTGTACAGAACCAACCAATTAATATTCCTGCCAAGTTTGGTTCAATTTGGACCGGTGGTTTCAAAGAAGAAGATGAAAATGTGAAATGTGGATGGACAACAATTGACAGATGACAGACACAAAGTTATGGGAAAATCTCACATGGCCTTTTAGGCCAGGTGAGCTAAAAATGGTATTATACAATGTTTCGAGAAAATTATTACCAGAACTGGTGAGGATAAGAATGATTGCTCATGTCATTCAATGATTGTTCCATCCATCTTTTAGCATCCCACACTTTTCCAATTACATCAACGTTTGGTGGGTTTGAGAAACTTTCTTCTATTGCCTTTGTTAGTTGTTCCAATGTCATGGCATTAACTGTCTTGATGTGGTGGGAAATCTTCGAAAAACGCTGGTCTATGTCCTCATGAGTGTGGCCTTTTAAAAGGAAAGACAAGAAAACCTGCAATATACAAATGTATGATTAGCTCTTTGAAGGATAGCTATAATTGGAGTAAGATTTGTAAACACCATGTACATCTGTTTTATTGTCATCAGATGACATATGGCATTCTAGGAATAAATTTCTCAAGCTTATCACTACTGCAATTTTTCCCTGATGTCCTTTATGTTTTAATAAGTGACAACTATCTGTTCACAGAACAAGAGGCTCAGTGGGCTGAGCCTGTATCACTCACCTGGCCGTTTTGTTTCACAGACCGGGAAGATTTATGCAAACTTTGTAAAGGACCTTCCACAGATGCTCCATACAAAAAATCAGTTCATTTGGCTTTACGATTTGAGAGAAGAAGTTTAAAATTTCGTCCATTCAGAACATGTAAATGCTCATGGCAGCCATTTTAATTCACGGACCGGGATGATTTATGCAAATTTTGTAAAAGACCTTCCATAGATGCTCCTTACCAAAAATCAGTTCATTTGGCTTTACGTTTTCAGAGGACAAGAAGTTTTACATTTTGACCAATCAGAACATGTAAATGCTCATGGCGGCCATTTTGTTTCACGGGCCGGGATGAGTTATGCAAACTTGGTAAAGGACCTTCCATAGATGCTCCATACCAAAAATCAGTTCATTTGGCTTTATGGTTTCAGAGAAGAAGAAGTTTTAAATTTCCACCAATCAGAACATGTAAATGGTCATGGCGGCCATTTTGTTTCACGGACCAAGAAGATTTATGCAAACTTTGTAAAAGACCTTCCATAGATGCTCCATACCAAAAATCAGTTCATTTGGCTTTACGGTTTCAGAGGAGAAGAAGGCTTTACGGTTTCAGAGGAGAAGTTTTAAATTTCAACCAATCAGAACATGTAAATGCTAATGGTGGCCATTTTGTTTCACGGGCCGGGATGAGTTATGCAAACTTGGTAAAGGACCTTCCATAGATGCTCCATACCAAAAATCAGTTCATTTGGCTTTATGGTTTCAGAGAAGAAGAAGTTTTAAATTTCCACCAATCAGAACATGTAAATGGTCATGGCGGCCATTTTGTTTCACGGACCAAGAAGATTTATGCAAATTTTGTAAAAGACCTTCCATAGATGCTCCTTACCAAAAATCAGTTCATTTGGCTTTACGTTTTCAGAGGACAAGAAGTTTTACATTTTGACCAATCAGAACATGTAAATGCTCATGGCGGCCATTTTGTTTCACGGGCCGGGATGAGTTATGCAAACTTGGTAAAGGACCTTCCATAGATGCTCCATACCAAAAATCAGTTCATTTGGCTTTATGGTTTCAGAGAAGAAGAAGTTTTAAATTTCCACCAATCAGAACATGTAAATGGTCATGGCGGCCATTTTGTTTCACGGACCAAGAAGATTTATGCAAATTTTGTAAAAGACCTTCCATAGATGCTCCTTACCAAAAATCAGTTCATTTGGCTTTACGTTTTCAGAGGACAAGAAGTTTTACATTTTGACCAATCAGAACATGTAAATGCTCATGGCGGCCATTTTGTTTCACGGGCCGGGATGAGTTATGCAAACTTGGTAAAGGACCTTCCATAGATGCTCCATACCAAAAATCAGTTCATTTGGCTTTATGGTTTCAGAGAAGAAGAAGTTTTAAATTTCCACCAATCAGAACATGTAAATGGTCATGGCGGCCATTTTGTTTCACGGACCAAGAAGATTTATGCAAACTTTGTAAAAGACCTTCCATAGATGCTCCATACCAAAAATCAGTTCATTTGGCTTTACGGTTTCAGAGGAGAAGAAGGCTTTACGGTTTCAGAGGAGAAGTTTTAAATTTCAACCAATCAGAACATGTAAATGCTAATGGTGGCCATTTTGTTTGAAGGACCGGGATGATTTATGCACCCTTTGTAAAGGACCTTCCATAGAAGCTTCAGGCCAAGTTTCAGTTCAATAGGTCCAGGGGTTTCAGAGGAGAAGATGAAAATGTAGAAGTTTACAGACGGACGTTCGACGGACGCCAAGTGATGCTAAAAGCTCACATGTCCTTTTAGGACAGGTGAGCTAAAAAAAGGAAACAGTAAAATACCAAGCCAACAAAGACTTCTTATCAAAAATAATGACACAGACTATAAAATGAATTTTCTTTTATACTGCAAAGATGTCAAACCCTTTTTGATGGGGTCCCTCATATACAGACAACCGGTGTGTCTTTTCCTATTTTTCTGTTTGATCAGGTTTTTTCTTTGACTACCAATAGGGGAGGGTTTGGAACCAACAAAACATGTTGAACCCCACCGCATATCTCGTGTGCCTGTCCTGAGTCTTGGTCACTGCAAACAGTCTTTGTGCTTTTTTACTAATTGTTTTTAATGTATTTATTAGCATTTAATTCGGAGGCGTATTATAATTTTTACTTACACACAGTTAATTTGTTTGGGGCGATTTCGAGCTTGTCACAAGGAGTGGAATTCTATCGTTGTTGAACGCTATGTGGAGACTTCTAGTTTTAACATATTCTCATTTCTCACATAGATGGGGCATGGTCTCCTTGATATTTACTCCTATTCTTTTTTATATATAACACTAGAAAATGTGTCTATAAGACACAGATGCCCCGCCTTAAAAACAATATAGGTTTCTGAAAATAGAACCTAAACACAAAACTTAACCAAAGTCACTGAAGCATGAAATGTAGGTCATAGCAGCCCAAGTGTTGCTGAACTGGGTTATACTATAGAAGAGGACTGTAGTGGTGAAATATCATTGATATATTACTATAGGTTTCTGAGAAATGAACCTAAACACAAAACTTAACAAAAGTCACTGATGCATGAAATGTAGGTCATAGCGACCCAAGTGTTGCTGAACTGTTACTATACAAGAGGACTGTAGTGGTAAAATATTATTGACATATATTACTACAGGTTTCTGAGAAATGGAGCTAAACGCAAAACTTAATCGAATCGGGACGTACGTACATCCGTACCTACAGACGGACAAGGGTAAATCTATATGCTAAAGCCACATTCGTGGTGGGGAATAAAAAAGAGAAAAAAAAAATGAAAACTAGAAACTCATAGGAGCCTGTAATTGCTCAACTGGCTCAAAGTGCCTAGACAAACAGTCCTTGTATTTTCAAAACATTTGCATTCCGAAATAGTTCAATCATGTTAAATTCTCATACGGTCCAATGTTAAACAAGTCTGGCCATGGCAGCCATAATGGATAGCACCTAGTAAAACCAAATATATTTTTTAAAGGGGACTAACCAAAGCCAATTTCACTAATGTTTGGTTCAAATGGGCCTGGTTGTTTCAGAGGAGTTAATGAAAATGTAAAATTACCATAGGCTCAATGTTAAACTAAGTCTGGGCATAATGGCCATAATAAATGGCAATCAGGAAAGCTGAACATACTTTTTTAAAGAGGCCATGAAATGCCCATTCCACCAAAGTTTGCTTCATAATGGCTAAGTGGTCTCAGAGAAGATGACGAAAATGTTAAAATTCCCATTGGGTCCAATGTACGACTAAGTCTGGCTATGGCAGCCATATTTGGATGGCACCCGAGAAAACCGAACATAAAGTTTAAAGAGGACCATCCAAGGACCATTCCACTAAAGTTTGGTTCAAATTGGCTCAGCAGTTTCAGAGGAGTTGACAAAAATGTAAAATTCCCATTGCTCAATGTTAAACTAAGTCCGGCCATGGTGGCCATGTTGGCCATGTCAGATGGTGTTTGAGGAAACTGAACACATTTTTAAAACGGCCATGAAATGCCATTCCACTAAAGTTTGCTTCATATTAACTAAGTGGTCTCTGAGAAGTTGATGAAAATGTTAAAATTCCCATAGGGTCCAATGTTAAACTAAGTCCGGCCATGGCGGTCATATTGGATGGCCCCAGGGAAAATCGTACATACATAAAGAGGACCATCCAAGGACCATTCCACTAAAGTTTGGTTTAAATTGGTTCATCGGTTTCAGAGGAGTTGATGAAAATGTGAAATTCCCACACTTAGTCCGGCCATGGCAGCCATGTTGGATGGAGTTTGGGAAAACCAAACATACTTTTAAAATGAGCCACCCAATTAAGGACCATTTCACCAAAGCTTGGTTCAAATTAGCTAAGTGGTCTCAGAGAAGTAAAAGAAAATGTTAAAATTCCCATAGGGTCCAATGTTGAACTAAGTCCAACCATGGCAACCATATTGGATGGAATTCGGGAAAACCGAACACAAATTTTAAAAAGAACCATTCAAGGACCATTCCAATAAAGTTTGGTTTAAACTGGCTCAGCGCTTTCAGAGGAGTTGATGAAAATGTGAAAAATTTACGACAAAGATAGTTACAAGGTGAAGAGAATAGCTCACATGGCCCAACGAAAGTTACAAGTATATTGATGACAATATAATTTAGCAAAACCTCTTTCAGCCCCTCACTAAAAATCAGTAGGGATTGAAACCCTAAAAATCAAAAGGGTTTCATATGAAATATATTATGTGAAAATATCAAATTGAATGGTTCACTAAAACAAAAGTGAACTAAGATGGAATCTCTCTATCCAATGGCACTATACGATTATGTGACTGTGATTTTTTGTAGTTGTTAAAAAAAACAATAAAATCCAAATATTAAACAAGAGTTGCATAATGAATGACAATGCATACTATATAAGAAGTTCCACTGAAATCAACTTAATAGTGTATATTTGGGAAGTATACCTGTAAATGACAAAAAGACAGGCATCCACATCAATATGGCAAATCCTGAAACACCTGATATCACTCCTTGTCTTGCTTCCTTGTCTTATACCTGGACAAGGTCATTTCAGTATTTTTTAGTTAACAGGTAGGTATGAGACAAGGAAGACTTGAAGTCAGGTTGATACAGGTGTTTTGGCATTTTCAATGAATGCTGGGAATAATTAGAGAAATACTATTATCATGTTTATTACCTCTTTCACATAGCCAGCTAAACACAGGTAGGCAAGAAACCCTAATACATATTTATTCTT
This sequence comes from Mytilisepta virgata, assembly GCA_028015205.1. NCBI lineage: Eukaryota > Metazoa > Mollusca > Bivalvia > Mytilida > Mytilidae > Mytilisepta > Mytilisepta virgata. The sequence continues at coordinate 27,518,014 of CM051513.1, forward strand.
GTTCTCTCTGCCGCAGTTATCACACTGAAGATATAGTTTTGGTGGCAAAATATCTCTACCGTGGCACAGACTATTAAGAAGGCATGTAATGGTCATATTGGGATCATGTGGCCACTGATTGACATCTATAAAAAAGTGTTCCTGTTGTCCATGAACAATTGTCCCAGTTATATGTGTTTTTACTGCCATTCCAGCACTCTGAAATAAAAATGTTTTTATCCATTATGTATAATATATTTGTAGAATTCTTGGGGTCAGTATGAGTTATAGTATAATATTAACAAAAAAAAACATTTTGTATCAAATAGGGGACCATAAACTCAAGTTACACAAAATGAGCATATAAGACTCATGTGGCAAAAGTTTATATTCAACTTAGTTTAGTGTTTCACTAAAGCTTGTCTATTTAATTTATGTTTGCTGTCCATTTAGGAAATAAAAAAAATATATATAGAAAAATTCCACCAGGTCCTTCTGTAATGATTTTATTCATTTATTGGCTATGCAGTTTCAGAAGATGGATTTTTAAACAAGAACTGCCCATTGTGACATATTTGTTGCCCAGGGATATAACTTTTGATATTGAGCCAAGTTTGGGGTCTATCTGGTTTATGCAGTTTTAAGAGACAGAGAAATTTTGATAGAAATTAAGAAAATATATTGTACATTTATCATTACAATTCTTGATCTCTGTTTTTAGAATTTCTTTAATACATGCTATCAATATTCAAATGCAGGTCTAATTATTATAATTCAAATTGGCAGATTTTTTGTCATGATTGTAAGAACTTCAAAATTTTCAGCATTGAAATCAATCAATCAGATTGATCCATTATGACAACTGGAAGGTATATGTGATAATGCAGACCCATCAAAAGAACAAACAAAATTTTGTTAAAATAGGCTCAGTAGTCTCAAATGAGCTAACAAAAATGTAAAAATTCCCATACAGTCTAATGTTAAACTAAGTTGATCATAAAGTGAAAAACTGACAATGACATACTGTGACAGCTTTGAATGCAAAAGAATTGCAATAGCTCAAACTGCCAGGTGAGCTAAAAATGTCAGTCTGTCTCTTTCCAAAATCAGTTGGACATGAACTCTCAAAATCAGTAGGGACCATTATAATCATTTAAATCTAATAAAGATATGCTATAGAAACACAGTTTACCATAGATAAACTCAGTTATCTACAGATGATACTGACACTGACAGTTTCATACCAAAATATGACTGCAAAATGTTTTTCAGTTATATATAAATTAACCGTATCTTCAGATAGGCATAATAACGTTAGAGTCAAATACATCTGAAATGTTATTCAGTATTGAATTCCCAGCTTAAGTACAATGTCCTTATTACTGTGGATTCATTATTATTCATTGTATATCAATTTTCGTGGTTATCGTGGGTCCCAGTAAAGCACGAATTTAAATATCATATGAAAAATACCCATCTGAGACAACACTAAACAACTGCATTTTTACAGCATGGCCTTGGATACTGACATATGATGACTCAGCTATATCCACAGAGGATACAGTGTTTCATGTAATTTTGTCTTTGGTAACATATAAATGCTCAAACAATTTTCTTTAAAATTATTTTGACTGTGTAAATTGTCGCGGAATTAATTTCCGTTTTTTTTTAAATCAAGCCTTCAAGGAAAATCTTAATCCTAAGTTATGCCTAAACAATACACTTCCTCATCAATAACAGTAAAAACATCTTGTAAAAAGATAATAAAGCAGACATTATTGATTGTAATTGAATTAAAAATATGTATGTACATGTATATGCTCTGAAGTATTTGGTGACAAGTGATTGCCATTTTGTCAATATATATTTCACACCTGATTAACATAACAAGTAAAAAATTACAGATTTTGTTAATCTTGTTAAATTCATGACAAGCTTTGTCCCATTACAAATTTGAAGAATCTGTTTGTTAGTTTTGTGTTATAAGCGCTTAAAATAAGTACTTTACTGTTCAATATCCAAGTATAACCAGCAAATTTTGTTGCAGTATTTTCATGATATCAGATATATCTGATGTACCGAGCCACGAATTTAAGTATTTCACCAATTTTTTAAATATTATGTATCCCAAGAAATGCCTTTTTTTCTCTATCCATGAAAATAAATGAATCCACAGTATCCTATTCCTTTTCTTGTAAATTTTCTGCAAGTACAAAATACCTTCGGTCGACACCATCCTTTGAAATGTGGCAGGTTAGTCTTTGCCTGATCCATCCCATCCAAAATAATGCTTAATGCCTCTGCAGGTGATACACATGCCTCTCTTCTTTTTTTGTAATAGTCTTTCCTCTCACTACTGAACAAAAAAGAATTAAAATACTCATTCATTATGACATAGTAAAGATCTAAGTTCTTTTTATACAGTTGTTGAATGACAATTTATTAAAATGCATATCAAAAATAAGAGCAATACTTCTAATTTCTGCTGAAATGGTTTATTTTGTGTTTCTGCTGGTGATTGCTGTTTTGAAATCTGGCAAAAAAATAGAATGACAAAAAATTTAGAAGAATAAGAGTGGACACACTCCATGTCTTGCCTGAGTATGCACAAGGACACAAAATAATGATTATCTGATACCTGACATTGCAAGTCAAAGGAAAATGTGTTAAAAGAAATAGTAATGATCAGGTGATAATTTGTCTGAAAAATCTCATGCATGTAATTCAAGCCTAAAACTGTCCATGGCGAGCTGAGAGGTCTGAGACTGGTATGTACCCACCAAAAACTATCTACAGACCAAAAATGGTGGGTCTATATATAATACATTTATAACATGTGTTAAGAAATGGACTTATTTGTAAAATTGGGACAAGCCACTCAACCCTAAAATTGAGGTCAATTTGGATATAGGTATTACAGCTACAGAAAAATGGACTTAATCATGAAATCAAGTCAAGGTTTCAGACATGTATCCACCATGCACTATCTAGTGACCAAGTATGGTTGGTCTTTGTCTTGCAGTTGCTGAGAAATGGATATTATCCCAAAACATGAAACAGGTCAGTAAAGCATGGAATAGAGGTCAAAGGTATGGTGTCAAAAGTTAAAGTGGTATATACTAAGAACTTCTATCAACCAAATACTGTGGGTCTCGTTATAAATGTAGTAAAGTTGCTGAGAATTAGACTAAATCATGAAAATGTATATTAAGTCACTCAAGCATGACATTCAGGTCAAGTTCAGCTGACAGGTGTTAGACTAGCATGTATCCACTAAAGACTACCTACAGACCAAATATGATGGGCCTAGGTAATACAGTTGCTGAGAAATGGACTTAGTGTAAAAAAATGTAACACAAGTCATTCAAGCATGAAATTGAGGTCAGGGTATCTATTGACCAAATATGGTGGGTCTAGGTATTCATGGTATTAAAGTTGCTGAAAAATTGACCTAATCTCGAAAATATTAGTCACTCAAGCCTGCAATTGGGGTCAAAGTCCAGAGACAGGTGTCAGACTTGCATGTACCCACTAAGAACTGTCAACAGACCAATTACGGTTGGTCTAGGTATTACAGTTAATGAAAACTGGACTTAATCAAGAAACTTAGATGAAAGCCACTCAACCATGAAATTGAGGTCAAGGTCCAGAGATAAGTGTCAGACCGGCATGTACCCACCAAGAACTATCAATAGACCAAATACGGTGGGTCTAGGTACTAGTTTCAGAGAAATGGACTTAATCGTGAAATTGTAAAACAGATCATTCAAGCATGAAATTGAGGTCAAGGTTAAAAGGCATGTACCCACTTAGAACTATCTATTTTTTATCTTTTATCATGTACCCATTTAGAACTATCTATTTTTTTTTGTACCCACTAAGAACTATCTATTGACCAAATATGGTTGGTCTACCTGGTATTCTAATTGCTGAAAAATGGATTGAACCATGAAAATGTGACAGTCACTCAAGCATGAAATTGAGGTCAAGGTCCCAAGCCAGGTGTCAGATTGGCATGTACCCATTAAGAACTATCTATAGACCAAATATGGTTGGCCTAGGTATTACAGTTGCTGAGAAATGGATTTAACCACAAAACTTGGATGCAGATTTTATTTTTATGTGAAAAATGAAAATGAGGTCAGGTTCAAAAGACAAGTACACTGTGGCCAATCTTATACGATAAACCACCTGTGGACCATAAATCTTAATTGTAGGTATTATATGTGCAAAGTTATTAAAGTTTTAAAAAAGTTGTCGCTGCTGTTGCCACTGGAAGGTAACACCTATATATCGGCTTCGCAGCTTTTCGACGCAGGCGAGACAAAAACTTGAAGCCAGGTTAAGCTGATGTTGGTTAAGTTCTATTATGTATATTAGTTCTTTTCTGATACTTAATCTAGCCTCATGGTCTACCATATTTTGTAAGCTAGTGTATGAATATACTTAGAGGAGTCTGTCCACATCTAACACCGAAAGATAGATTAGTTTAACATACATTTCTGTTGACTTTTTCTCACTTATAAATATGGTAAAGCTACATTGTATATACCTCTGACGTTCAAGATGTATATGAAGGTCTTGCTTTAGTTGTTGCTTTTCATTTCCATCATGTAATTTTGGAAGTTCATTGCTTGCTTTCAAACAAATGTCACAAGGATTTATGTTCCTAGTCTGAAAATATACAGTGTGTATATATTTTTTCAGCATCATAATTGACAGGTTTTGAACAATAGCAGCCTAAAAGCACAAAATTAAAAAGAGCAGATAAGAGTAAAGCATTTCTGAAATATGTTTTCTTTTATTAAAGATAGCACTATCTCAAAATATTTTAGTATGTGGCTCAAAATAGGTCCCAAAATTCTCTTTTCAAAAAATATGTCTCCTAAGACATTGTAAGAGTCTGCAATTACTTACATATATTACAACTGAATTCATAACACAGTAAACACGCAAAACTAGGAAATGCAGTCAATGGGTTCTATCTGAAACTAATTTTTGCTATTGTGGATTTTTTTACTTTTGGCTTAAAGATGGGATTATTATGTACATTTTTGGAAGGGCCAAATTAATGACCTATCCACCAATGTTTGGCTCTGGTAAACAAATAGTTTCAGGGAAGCTATTACTATTCTTCAAGCGAATTTCTTGATTTGGGTTCTATGTTAAGAGTACTATGTTAAGTTGAAGAAGTCAAGAGCTTTAATTTTCAAAGCAGCAATTGGCTACATGTGTTAGTAGTTCAAGACATAAAAATCTTGAATTTCTCATAGCCTTTTGTTGAAATAAATTTCACTGCGGCAGCCATCTTGTTTGGCAGAATGTTCACTTAATGATGTATTCTTCTGATGTTTCAGTCTCGTTGAAATCTCGTTCGGGAATTATTTCCAAAACATGTGATACAAGTGGACAATATTAATGAATTCAAAAAATATTATAATCCAACTAAATTATGTGAAAAAATTATGTACTTACAATAAGTAGTTTTTGAGTGATAAAATTTTCAAATTTTATAACCAATCTGATCAGTGTCATCAGCCAAAATGTTGAGAAAATAGGTGAGGAGTACAAAGAAATGATTTTACCAAAAATATGTACATCCCATATCAATATTTTTTTTTTTTAATTCTTTAATATGTATTTTTTCAATCATTTATAACAAAGAAGTTGAAATTATATGTTCTTTGTTCTTAAACAAATGAGAAAAACCCCAAATTTACTAAATTGACTGCATGGTCATTTTGACACGAAAAAACAACATTTTATAAAACTTTTTAAAATTAACACGTACCTATAGTTTTTTTAAGTTAAATTTATTCAGATTGGTCCACTTCATCTTTAGGGAAAGTATGAAAAAAAGTTTAATAGTGAAACTGTGATTTTTTCCATAATAGTAGCCCAAAATTGGTAAAAATTGATGAAAAATGGGAAAATAATCAAAAATGGGGTACTTTCAAACGACCAAGCGGCTTATATTTTACAATATTTGTTTGAAGAAAACTTGATGATAAATTTATCGTATTGTTAACTAGAAATCTTAATGGAATTTCCTACTTTTCAATGGCCATCTGCCTATAACCAGATGCTTTCCTGATATATTCGGGTCAACGTTGGGTCAAACATTATGACGTCCCTGATATATTTGGGTCAGCTCATATTAGGGTCGGGTCAACTCTTTACGACGTCACAGTGCTGAAATACGGGAAATTGTGAAGGCCTCAGCAGGTCGATATAGGCATGGGGAAATATGATAAGTAAAAATAAGCATCAAAAAGCCAAAATAAGCATAACGTTGTCACGAAGTCGCAATAAAAATGTAGATTTATAGTGTTTTTACAGACAGGACCTATAGGTGAATGATTTCCACAACAAAAACGAAGCTGGTGACCCTATGTTTATTTAGTATCATTGAAACGAAAAAATTGAAAGCAATAACATATCATTTTTATAGAAAATCCTAGGGATTTGTATTTGAGAAATGACGATTTAACGTGAAATTATTATTTGTTTTCTTCAGTTTTTATATGACATCTACAGTAAAACGTAGATGCCTTATGTGGATATGCTGGTTTATTGTATTTCCCCATGCCTATTTTAAAATTTTAGATTATATGTTCCTGTCTTACAAGACACTAATTAAAAGCAAGTCAGTGAAGCATAAAATTTTGGTCACTGTGATATATATTATTATTGGTTACTTGCCTCCTTTGCTACAATACATCTGTATACAAGAATACATGATCCTATTTCATGTGGGGCATTAATTTAAGGCAACGTCAGTGAAGCATAAAATCTAGGTCACAATGACCTACTTTTTGTTGGATGCTTGTCTCCTCACTAAGGTACAGCCGTATACAAGACTACATGATCCTATGTCTAATATTGTCCAAGATACAGTACTGCAAGAGAGTTTTAGTGACAAATCTCAGTGGTCGCAGTTGCGAGAAACTAGGACATTTTAGAGAAAACTCGGAGTTCAACTCGGTAAAATGCTTGAGAGAAAACACGGAAAGCATTTTGATTTTGCAGTCAAAAACATGGAGGTTTTTTTGAAAAACTGGGAGATCAAGTTGAAGATTTCTTGAAAAACTCAGAGATCAAGTCAAAGAGATTTTTTGAAAAACTCTGACAAAAACTCAGAGAACGTAAGCTCTTACAGAAGCTTTTACACCACGTCGTCATTTTCACCGTCTTGTTTAATGCATCAGAAAATTTAGTTTCTTTTATTTATTTTTTAGACTCGTTTAAGCTTTTATTCCCATACTGAAACTGTTTTATAACATGTAAATCATCAAGGGGTTCTAGATTTGAGGGGCTGTTGACACTTTTTCGGTAGTTGCTTTAAAATTTAAATAACTCTTCTTGCAACTTATCGCAGGAGGGTTATTATACATATGTATTTATGCATTTTAACCTGCCCAATGCACCTAATAGGTGATCAATCGTAAGCTGTAATTTAACCTCAAGTGCACCAATGATCGTCATCTAATATATATCTTTCCTTACATAAACAAACTATTTGGAATTCCTAGTTAAACTACAGACAATATTTTTATAATAATTTAAGACATTGTTCTAACATTTAGAAACAATATAATTTACAAAATTGAAAAACAAGGAAAACAACAGAAAAAAGTGTGTGTAATTTATTGCTCCGGTGAAATTGATACTTGAAAATTTTTTCGGCATAACATTAATTTTGGAAACCTTCAGTAATATCTTCATCATTCCCATATACTGTTTTGGATTTAGCATTTCAAACAGGCTGTTAATCAGCTCTTCAATTTTTTGTTCATTGTTTCAGTTTTCAACATGCATTCAACCTCACCATTACTATATGTCTGTAACAGGTTATCCTGTCCTGACTCCTTGTTGCGTTTTGTCCTGTTTTGTGCCTTTTTGTTATGCGTGGATGATTGATTGATGTCATTGTTGACCCATGCTGTTTTATTAAGGTCTTGGTAAATTGATAAACATCAAAATCAGGGTCATCCTCTATCAGTTAGTTTTCATTTAAGCCTGAATGACAGACGAACAATGCAAGAACCTACATGTATTACTTCCATAAATTACACCATGCGTGCTGCATTTTATTTTGATTGCATAAAGCTATGCTTATGGCTGCAACATTTTGTGATTCCATTGGTAAACCCCATCATCAAAGTTTTATGAAATAAAATCTACAATAATTGTTATTGCCTGCTGGGTAATAAATAACAAACATTACTGAAACCGGGTCAATGACTTTCATGCAAGAGTTTACAAATGTTCCGTACAAACACCTACTATAACCACAAATTATCGACAAGACCATTTCTTGATTGATCTAAATAAGACCTTCTAACATCAGAAACCAGAGGCTCCTTGGAGCCTGATCACTCACCTGTGAACGTGAGCACCATGGTTGCCAAAATTGGTTCACATTTGACTGAAAGACAACCAATGCTGTTATGTTTGGTTCAAATTGGCTTAGTGGTTCTCATAGGACTCCTATGCTAAACCAAGTATGGCTATGGCGGCCATGTTGGATTGCCGACCGAGTCATTGGACACAATTCTGAAAGAGGACAAACTAAAGACCATTTCCCCGTAGGGTCCTATGTTTTTTTGTAATTTTTCTATTTTTCAAAATGAACAGTATTTGAACATCAAACATTGTAAAAACTATGGACACATGTAACAGTCAATATAGCATTTGTGTAATATATAAACATTATGAAAACCTTTTAAAAGTTCAAATTCATGATTTTAAGTTTTTAAATAAATATATATATATATATATATATATATATACGTAAAAACGCTAAGACAGCTTGAAGCTTTCGGCCGCGCTACTGGCCTTCATCAGCAGGTTTATTGGACATGAGGTTACAATGTAATGGTGACAATATGCGTTGTGACGCCGCTACTGCAGCTGAAAGTCAGAAGAGATAGATCGAATAGGTGAAATGAAAAATAAAATAAATTTCTTTATTTATATTCTATATTCTATTTTTATTTTATTTTTCATTTCACCTATTCGATCTATCTCTTCTGACTTTCAGCCGCAGTAGCGGCGTCACAACGCATATTGTCACTATTACATTGTAACGTCATGTCCAATAAACATGCTGATGAAGGCCAGTAGCGCGGCCGAAAGCTTCAAGCTGTCTTAGCGTTTTTACGTATAACTATCAATAGAGATTTCAAATATATCATCAGACATAATTCTAAAAGAGAACAATCTCAGGACAATTGCAGCAAAGTTTGGTTGAAATTGGCTAGGTGGTTTCGGACAAGAAGAAATTTTAGTGATTTTCCAATAGGTCAGGACTATGTTAAACTAAGTTCGTCTATGGCGGCCATCTTGGATCACAAAACAGGTAATCGGACACAATTCTCAGACGTAAAATTCAACTCAAGTCAGTGAAGATTAAAATGTAGGTTACAGTAACTTAATTGATGTTGGATGCTTGCTTCTTCCCTAAGATACATCTGTATATAAGATTACATGATCTTATGTCTAAAAAGAACCCAAGATATTAAATCAAATGTAAATTTTAAAGTAAGTCAGTGAAGCATAAAATCTAGGTCACAGTGACTAAATTTATATTGTAGTCCAGTTTACCTAAAAAATATGGAAAAATTAAAAATGATTTTTCCAATTCTTGAATTGGATACTATCTTTTGATCATACAGAAGCTCCTGAACAATTTTCACCAAAATCCATAAAGATTTGACAATGATATTCAAGTTTGAAAAAACTTTAATTTTTGGGTTAACCTGATTGTTGATGCCAATGAATTTTGGATCGCTATTTTTTCGTGTTGATGCAGGTGAGACAAAAAGCCGGTATAAATGCATGTACCTTTGTAAAGCTTACTATCTTCCCGAAGTTTTTCTTGAAAAGAAAGTAGAAGTGTTTCTCCTTTAAATGTGGACCTTGTTTCTCTAGATAGTCATCATAAATAAACTTTATATTAATGCAAGACGGGAGTAAAATCTTCTGTCTTTCTGGGCTATAGTCACCATACTTGTCAAGAAACCAGTCAATGAACCCACATGCATCAAGTCCTGCAAAGGAAAAAGGAACCTTTTGATATCATATACATGCTTTTCTCTTGATTTGGGTGTTTTATCCATTTCTCAAGTAAACTGACATTTTCTGAACATGTATATAACAAGACTTGTGAGTTATCATTGAGTGATAAAGCAAATGCTTGTTTGACTGGTCTATCCTATGATGTGATAATATTTTTGACATTTTTGTTGGTTGGTCATAAAATCTCAAGATCTTTGACTTTTTTATGTCTGTGTTGATTTCAGCTAGTGCATAGCTACTACCAGCATCAGAGACAAACAAATGTTAACATATCTCTCAACGCAGAGTTCCAACATCAAATAGGCCATACAGAATGAAAATAAATAAAAAAAGAAAGATTTCATTACTTATGAGAACTGTATATCACTTATGAACTTTAGTCTAATAATAAACTCGCCATGGGCTGTTTTATCATCAATTTGAATCTTAATAACTTGAGCTATAACCAGCAGTATATATTTCTCTCTCGTGAAACCAGTATGTACTGTGGATTCATTTATTTTTGTGGATAGAGAAAAAAAGACATTTCGTGGCATACGTAAATTCATGGATTGGTGGCTTGGAAAAAAATATAAAAAGTTGTTGAAATACTGAAATTTGTGGCTTGGCACATCAGATATCATTAAAAATACTGAAACAAAATGTGCCGATCAGACTTTGATATTGTACAGTAAAGTACTGATTTTAAGCGCTTATAAAACAAACGTCTAACAAACAGATTCTTCAAATTTGTCATGAATTTAACAAGATTAACAAAATCAGTAATTATTAACTTGTTAGGTTTATCAGGTGGGAAATATGTATTGTCAAAATTGCAATCACTTGTCACCAGATACCTCGGGGCATATACATACATATCTTTAATCTGATTACGATCAATAATTCCTGTTTTATTATATTTTGACAAGATGATTTTACTGTAATTTATGAGAAAGTCTGTATTGTTTGATTAATATTTTTCTTGAATGTTAGAATAAAAAAAAAAACGGAAGTGAATTCTGCGACAATTTACACAGTCCAAATATTTTTAAAGAAAATTGTTTGAGTGTTTATATGTTACCAAAGACAAATTTACATGAAACACTATCCTCTATGGATATAGCTGACTAATCATATGTAAGTAACTAAGTAAATGCTGTAAAACGCAATCGTTCAATGTTGTCTCGGCTAGGTACATCAAAACTCTGTAGTTTCAAACTTCACTGCTTTTAAGCTGAAGTAAAAATATTATTTTTTGTCGGATATTTCAATTCGTGGTTTACTGGGACCAATAAAAAACACGAAAAATGGTATACAACGAATACTAATGATTCCAAAGTATATCATAACTCATACACTGTAAAATACAGTATGATTTATATCACTGAAAATTACTGCATGGCCTAAATCTACAGTATTTCCAGCTTTTCCAGCACAGCATGATACTATCACCCATTGTAGTAAGTGTCGCTGTGGCAGCCATCCTGAATTTCAAATTAACACTAAAATATGACTTTTGTCAACTATTTAAGGATTATCCTTGCAACAAACAATTCAGTCAACTTTGGCGCAAGACTTTTTTTAACAAATTTCCGACTCAGTCTAATGTTAAACCAAGATCTGGTTGTTTTAGCTATCTAGAAATTCTGTTTGATGCAAAAAATAAAATTTTGCAGAGAACCATCAATGGATCATTCAAATAATAGAGATAATCAGCTTATCAGTTCCTGACAAGAAAAGCTTGAATCTGCAGTGAATTAAAAACACATTATCTACTTCTAAATTGAATAGTTTCATTTTTCTCAGTGGTTTCAGAGAAGAAGACAATATGAAACAGAAGATGGGCAAATAGATGGACAATACAAGAAGTATGACAACAAATGCTCATAAAGCCCTTTAGGGTAAGTGAATTGAAACAAGAGGTTCCCAAGAGCCTGAATTTCTCACCTGTTATCTTTTGTGTACCAGTAGATCTTGCACCAATGATTATTTTTGCTATTTAATGTATACAGTCGCAATTTTCTTCATATTGACCTGTACAGCTAAAATATAGAATCCCAAACCCAAATAGATATGGTTGCTAAGGACTTTTTCATTGGTTGCTATGGACTTTTCCAATGGCATTGACTCTTGACCTTCAATTTTGACTTGAACAGGTAAATTGTAGGGTCCTGAACCCAAATATATATGGTTGCTAGGGACTTTTTCATTGGTTGCTATGGAATTTTTCAATGGCATTGACTCTTGACACTTCCATTTTGACTTGAACAGGTAAATTGTAGGGTCCTGAACCCAAATATATATGGTTAAAAGGGACCTTTTCATCGGTTGCTATGGACTTTTTCAGTGACCTTTGACCATTCTTTTTGATTTTCTACAGATAAGGTCCTTAACCCAAATATATATGGTTGCTAGGGACTTTTTCATCAGTTGCTATGGAATTTTTCAATGACCTTGACCCGTGATGCTCCATTTTACTTGTACAGCTACCATTTCATTAATTTCAGGTAACGCCCTAAATATCTGTGACAATGTCAGATCATTATTTTCTGTTTACATGTAAATAATCTGTCAAGGGCAAAAACTCCTATAAGGGGTGTCGATTTTGGTCATGTTGACTTATTTGTAGATTTTACTTTGCTGAACATTTTTGCTGTATACATGTTGTCTTTATCTATAATAATATTCAAGCTAATAACCTAAAACTGCAAAAATGCCTTAAAATTAACAATTCAATGACCCAAAAATTGGCTGACCGATCCGTCTGAAAATTTTGCGACAGGTAGATCTTGACCTCATAAACATTTTTACTACTAGTCAGTTTTGCCGTAACTGCTTTAGTTTTCGAGATATGAGCCAAAAAGTGCATTTTCACCTATGTACTATTTTTAGCCATGTTTCTCGATGGACAAGAACATAAAACTCAAAATTTATACTGACTGAAATTGATTCTGTAGTTTCAGAGGAGAAGATTTTTAAACGTTTACAAAGATGACAAAAAAAATGTGAAAAATTGTCTTTAAAGGGCAAAAACTCCTATAAGGGGTCAACTGACGATTTTGGTCATGTTGTTTATTTGTAGATCTTACTTTGCTGAACATTTTTTGTTTTTTACAGTTTGTCTTTATCTATAGTAATATTCAAGAAAACAAACTTCGAAAATTAACAATTCAGGGGCAATGGGTTGTCTGATTCATCTGAAAATTTCATGGCTGGTAGATCTTGACCTGTTGAACATTTTTACCCCTGTCAGTTTTGCTCTAAATGCTTTGGTTTTTGAGATATAAGCCAGAAACTGCATTTTACCCCTTTGTTCTATTTTTAGCCATGGCGGCCATGTTTTTCGATAGACAAGAAAATGAAACATAAACTTTAATCTAGATACCCAAAGGATCATTCAGGCTAAGTATGGTTGTAATTGGTTCAGTGGTTTCAGAGGGGAAGATCTTTGAAAAAGTTTACGACGGACGGACGACCGATGCCAAGTGATGGCAAAAGCTCACGTCCTTTTAGGACAGGTGACCTAAAAAGGGATTAGAACACATGCAAAAATTTAATTGCAGTAAATATGATTACTAAACATCTAATCTTACAAAATACTAACTTGATACTGATTTTTGTAAAATTAAAATGCTACTGTTAAGTAAATATAGTTTAACTGATACAAACCTCTGACATTTGAACAAACTGGTTTTCTTGTGTTGTCAACAGAGTAAAAGCCATTCCTTATCAAAATGAGAGTTCTGTAGTACGTGGCCCTGCTGATTCCCAATAAATGAATCCATTTTTTCCTAATTGAAAAAAGAAAAAAAAAAACCATGAAATATTACAAAAAACTGTTTGTATGTTACAATTATTGATTAAAATTTCTACACTTCTAGTTGAAAGAAAAGTTTGTGATGAAACAATCTTACTAACTTACTGAAACTTTCATGTCCTTTGTTACTGGTTCAAAAATGATAGCTACTGATTCAATACTGCCAAATAAAAAGCATAATTGTAAAGCATGGAACTGTGGATTCATTTTATTTCATTAGGTACCAATTTTGGTGGATTTCATGGGTGATATGGCTAAGGTCCAAGGTATGGCTACATTACTAGAGCAACTAGACACAGTGTTTCTTAGAGATGATAAGGACAAAGAGTATGAAGCCTATTTTCTACAGACCAGAAGAAACAAACATGACAGAATTTATAGTAGAGTTCAATAAAAGGTATAATAAATCCTGAAAACATGATATGTCATTGCCAGAAGCAGTACTAGCCTTTAAAATCCTAGACCAAGCTAATTTGACACCCAGGGATCGACAACTAGCCCTTACAGCTTCACCTGATTTGAAATATGGATCAATAAAATGTGTTCTTTAGAGAATTTTCGGAGAAAGTGCTGGAGCAAGCTCCAGTAAAAGTTGTTATGTTATGGTACCAGTATTATAATTAAAGAGGAAAAAGCATACATGTACATTGTATATAGCTCAACAGAAAATATTTCTCTTCCATCCAAAACCAGATTCTCAGCATGGAACAAATCCAATGAACAAGCATTGACAATGTGTGCAGTATGTGGAAGTGTATTCCATTGGGCAAAGAGCTGTCCTGAAAATCTATTAATGCTTTCAAAATAAAAATGGCAACAACAGATTCACATACCTTGTCATTGGTAGAGATAAGTCATACTTTGTTAGCTAGAGGTTCTAAAGAGCCTGTATCGCTCACCTTGATTTAACTTTTCCCCTTGAGCAGGACTAAAAATTTAAGTGTTGCACTCAATTGGCTGGTTTTTATATAGGGTTCTATGTTAAACTAAGTTCAGCTGTGGCAGCCATCTTGGTTGACAGTCCATTCAATGGACACATTTCTATAAGAGAACCATCTAAAGACCATAACTGCTAAGTCTTGTTCCAACTGGCTAAGTGGTTTCAGATTTTTAAATCAATTTTCCCACAGGGTCCTATATTAAACTAAATTCAGCTGTGGCGGCCATCTTGATTGACAATCAGGGCGATCGGACACAATTCTGAAAGAGGACCATCTAAGGACCATTGCTACCAAGTCTAATTCTAATTGGCTTAGTGGTTTCAGACGAGAAGATTTTTCAATGAATTTTCCTATTGGGCCCTATGTTGAACTAATTTTGGTTGTGGTGGCCATCTTGGTTGACAATATGGGTCATCGGACAGACCTCTGACCATTGCTGCCAGGCTCAATGTTAAACTAAGTCCGGCAATGGAAGCCATGTTGGATGGCTTTCGGGGAAACCGTACATATTTTTAAAAAGGGGTCACCCAATGACCATTCCACCAAAGTTTGGTTGAAATTGGCCCAGTGGTCTAAGAGAAGATAACGAAAATGTTAAAATTCCCATAGGGTCCATGTTTAACTATGTCCGACCATGGCGGCCAAATTGGATGGCGCCTGGGAAAACTGAACACTCCTTTTAAAGGGGACCATCACTAGACCATTCCACTAAAGTTTGGTTTAAATTGATTCAGTGGTTTCAGAGGAGTTGACAAAAAAGTAAAATTCCCATAGGCTCAATGTTAAACTAAATCCGGCAATGGCAGCCATGTTTGATTGCTTTCAGGCAAACCGAACACAATTTTAAAAAGGGGCCATCCAATGACTATTCCACCAAATTTTGGTTCAAATTGGCCAAGTCGTCTCAGAGAAGATAACGAAAATATTAAAATTCCCATAGGGTACAATGTTAAACTATGTCCAACCATGGCGGCCATATTGGATGGTGCCTGGGAAAACCGAACATAAATTTTAAAGGGGACCATACAAGGACTATTCCACTAAAGTTTGGTTTAAATTGGTTCAGTAGTTTCAGGAGTTGATGAAAAAGTAAAATTCAAATAGGCTCAATGTTAAACTAAATCCAGCAATGGTAGCCATGTTGGATGGCTTTCAGGGAAACATAACATAATTTGAAAAAGGGACCACCAAATGACCATTCCACCAAAGTTTGGTTCAAATTGGCCGAGTGGTCTCAGAGAAGATAACGAAAATGTTAAAATTCCCATAGGTTCCAATGTTAAACTATGTCCGACGATGACGGCCATATTGGATGGCACCCGGGAAAACTAAACACATATTTTAAAGGGGACCATCCATGGACCATTCAACTAAAGTTTGATTTAAATTGGTTCAGTGGTTTCAGAAGAGTTGACGAAAAGGTAAACTTCCCTTACACTCAATGTTAAACTAAATCTGGCAATGGCAGCCATGTTGAATGGCTTTCGGGAAACCGAACATAATTTTAAAAAGCGACCATCCAATGACCATTCTACCAAAGTTTGGTTCAAATTGGTCCAGCGGTCTCAGAGAAGATAAAGACAAGAGGCTGTCGAATGACAGCAAACCGGATTTTCCTGCATGGAAATGATGTTTGCAAATATGGATTCCCAAACAGGATGAAGTAAAGAAATATAAATGAATTTTTGTAGGGTTTTGTAGGGTTCAGAAATGGAAAGGCAAAAATCAATCTTGACCTCCTATTTATAGTAAGTGACAAATATTCTATTTTTGAGAGTATATAAGTACACACACATTTGTTAAGCAGGGGTTGGTAGGCAGAAATCATGAAGTCAATAATGAAAGAAATACGCCAATGAGATTATAACCTTATTTTATAAACGACGACTTGAACTGCCTTTTTTCAATTTTTTAGAACCATAACTTCTGAACGGTGAAAGTGAAAATCGTCAATATCGGAACGGTGAAAGTGGAAATCGTCAATATCGAACTTGACCTCCATTTTGTCATCAGTAACAACATATTAAAATTTAAAAAGCTTTGGTTGAACAGTTCATAAGTTATCACACGGACACCACTGGAAAAGCCATTTTTCAATCTTTCAAGAACCATAACTCTTGAACGGTGAAAGTGAAAATCGTCAATATCGAACTTGACCTCCATTTTGTCATCAGTAACAACATATTAAAATTTGAAAAGCTTTGGTTGAACAGTTCATAAGTTATCACACGGACACCACTGGGAAAGCCATTTTTCAATCTTTCAAGAACCATAACTCCTGAACGGTGAAAGTGAAAATCGTCAATATCGAACTTGACCTCCATTTTGTCATCAGTAACAACATATTAAAATTTGAAAAGCTTTGGTTGAACAGTTCATAAGTTATCACACGGACACCACTGGGAAAGCCATTTTTCAATCTTTCAAGAACCATAACTCCTGAACGGTGAAAGTGAAAATCGTCAATATCGGAACGGTGAAAGTGGAAATCGTCAATATCGAACTTGACCTCCATTTTGTCATCAGTAACAACATATTAAAATTTAAAAAGCTTTGGTTGAACAGTTCATAAGTTATCACACGGACACCACTGGAAAAGCCATTTTTCAATCTTTCAAGAACCATAACTCTTGAACGGTGAAAGTGAAAATCGTCAATATCGAACTTGACCTCCATTTTGTCATCAGTAACAACATATTAAAATTTGAAAAGCTTTGGTTGAACAGTTCATAAGTTATCACACGGACACCACTGGGAAAGCCATTTTTCAATCTTTCAAGAACCATAACTCCTGAACGGTGAAAGTGAAAATCGTCAATATCGAACTTGACCTCCATTTTGTCATCAGTAACAACATATTAAAATTTGAAAAGCTTTGGTTGAACAGTTCATAAGTTATCACACGGACACCACTGGAAAAGCCATTTTTCAATCTTTCAAGAACCATAACTCTTGAACGGTGAAAGTGAAAATCGTCAATATCGAACTTGAGCTCCATTTTGTCATCAGTAACAACATATTAAAATTTGAAAAGCTTTGGTTGAACAGTTCATAAGTTATCACACGGACACCACTGGGAAAGCCATTTTTCAATCTTTCAAGAACCATAACTCCTGAACGGTGAAAGTGAAAATCGTCAATATCGAACTTGACCTCCATTTTGTCATCACTAACAACATATTAAAATTTGAAAAGCTTTGGTTGAACAGTTCATAAGTTATCACACGGACACCACTGGAAAAGCCATTTTTCAATCTTTCAAGAACCATAACTCTTGAACGGTGAAAGTGAAAATCGTCAATATTGAACTTGACCTCCATTTTGTCATCAGTAACAACATATTAAAATTTGAAAAGCTTTGGTTGAACAGTTCATAAGTTATTGCACGGACACTGTTTGGCAGCCGCCCGTCCGCCCGCCCGCCCGCCCGCCCGTCCGCCCGGCCGCCCGCCCGCCGTACATCACCAATTTAATAACCGATATTTTCCTATGAAAATCCGGTTAAAAATGTTAAAATTCCCTAGGGTCCAAGTTAAACTATGTCCGACCATGGCAGCCATATTGGATTGCAGCCGGGAAAACTGAACACAAACTTTAAAGGGGACCATTCAAGGACCATTTAATTATAGTTTGGTTTAAATTGGCTCAGCGGTTTCAGAAAAGTGAATGAAAATGTAAAAAGTTTATGACGACGACGGATGCAAAGTGATGAGAATAGCTCACATGGCCTTTTAGGCCAGGTGAGCTAAAAACCACTCTAAATCTTACAAAAAATATACAGAGTACAAAATTGTCCTGATGATTGAATTTTTGATCGACAACATATTTGTTCAATTTGGTGGACGTGTTTTCCAACAGACAATTGGCATTCCTAATTGTGCGCCACTCCTGGCCAACTTGTTTCTTTACTCATATGAGGCAGACTTCCTTGATGGGCTTCTTAAGGAAAAACAAAAGAATTAAGCCCATACCTTTAATTTCAGCTTCCGCTACACAGATGATGTTTTTCACTCAACAATTTTCTCTCTCTCAACTTTCCCGCCTTATTTCACTGCCGCAACAACATTTCAGACAAATTAATTGACTGGCTGTTCCTTGAACATCACAATCTAATCTGTGGCGTGACGTCATTGTACAGTATGCGCTTTAGAAACCGGAATGCGACCCCTTAAGAGCAAAAATATTTATTTTGTTATCTATGCAAAATAGGAGTTTAAAATATAATTACATCAACATTTATCTAGGTAGCCTCTAAATGTATAAACTTACATACAAATAATATGACCCATAAAATTATGCTGACGTTCATTTCCATTTGCTGATGCACACAATGAGCTACGAATAAGTTCTAATGTCTTAGTCGATCTTTCATTGCCAAGTTTAGAAGTATAGTAGGTTGATCGAAAATGTTGAACATGTTTTAAAATTGTGCTGTCTTGATCCCTCATCAAAACATCCCCACATTTTCTACTGCATTTACAATTCTTAATAATGTCTGCCTTTATTTTGTCAGGAAACAGTTTATAGGCCAACCCCTCTGTGGGAATATCTGAAACAAGAATAAAATTGTACCATGTACATGTATTACATTGGTAATAGTGCAGTAGTGGTGATATATCTTTTTGCCTAATTAGAATTGTGTTATTCAACATGAATAGGACTTTCTATTTATTTTCTATACATACATGTATTATTGATCTGTAAATGTACTTAAAACTATGTATATGAAAAAAAATAGCAATATTTATTTCTGCTCTAAGGGGCAGGGTCTTACACAAACGTTTTCAGTGCTGATTTGAGATTCACACCATGTTAAGGTATATACAGTGCACACAATTTAGAAACTGTTAAAAAAAAATGTGGTCACTTTGGATACCTTGTTTCAAAATAACAGTTCCTTGGATAAGTGCAAATTTACATGACTTTAGCCACATTTCTGTATATAATGCTGTATAAAACTGCAAGGTTTTAAATATCGTTAAGGTCCTGTTCACATTGAACATGTTGAACCTGATGCTCCTAGGAGCTTGAAACCACTCACAGTTGCCAACACAAAGCAGTAATTGTTAACAAAAAAAGATTATACAATGGTCTATGAACTGGAACATCTGATACAATTCTGAATGGGTTATATTTATCATTTTAAAATTTTCAATTGTTTGTTTGTTTGTTTAGTTGGGGTTTTACGCCCTTTTCATCACATTTGGCTATTTCACGGCAGCCTGATTTTATTGTAGAGGAAGCCGGAGTACCCGGATAGAACCACCGACCTTCGGTAGGAAAATTGGCAATCCTTGTCAATTTAGATCGGAGTCGAACACACCCTGCCACAGGTGAGATTCAAACTCGCAACCTCAGTGCTGACAGGCTAGTGATCATTATTAGTCATGATGAACTACTCGGCCAACTAGGCCCCGCTTTTCAAATGATCAAAAAGATCCACATATATAAAAAAGATCTCCTAACCACCCAATGACCATTAATCATCAAAATTTGGTTCAAATTGAGCAAGTTTAGTTTTAGAGATTTTTAAGTGAAATTCCCATATATAAAGAATTCTATGTTAATCTATGTTGGCAGGCATTTTGGATATACTTTTGAAAGGGAGCCATCCAGTGACCATTCCATCAAAGTATGATGGCATTTGAGCATGTAATTCCCAACTAAATACATTTTATTCTAATTTCCCAAAGGATAATATGTCAAAGTAAGTCCAGCTGTGGCAGCAATTTTGGGTATAATCCTGAATGGGACCAACTTAATAATTCCACCAAATTTGAATGTCCTATCCAAAAAACATTAATAAATTTAGTACAGGACCATCCATTGATCATTCCTGCAAAGTAACTATTCAATCGAATGAGTGGTTTATGTGGAGAAAATTTTTCAAACTTTAACCAATCAGAACACCTCATGGGCCATGGCTACCATGTTGAATATTCGCTCAGAGACCCATTTATTGAATATTCCTACCAAGTCTAGTTCAAATCTGTTTTGCGGTTTCAGAAAAAAAAGAAAATTTGAAATTCCTATAGGGTCCAATGCTAAACTAAGTCAAGTTGTGTTGGCCATCTTGAATAAGCTCACGAGAATAAGGAATTAGACGATGAATTTTTGACACAAAATTGACTGCAATTTTTAATTTTACCAATGTGTCATCTATCTACAAAATTTATGGCGGTGACAAATGCCAAAAAATTAAGAATGAAACCTTTTTATGCTTTAAATAACCCATACCATTTCTTAAGTTTAATTTGAAAAATTATCTTGGACTGTGTGTAAATGATTTTAAATATCCATAAACTAAATCTTTTTTTCAAACTTTGGGTTTTGTATTGTTGGAAACCCACAATTGATTTAACACTATGTTCTTTCGACATATGAAAACCTGAAGCAATGTTTTTAGTTTTGTTTTGTTTTTGTTTTGCCAAAAAAAGTGAAGGTAATACATGTATTACATAGTCAGAACAGATTCACTGTCAGATATTTTAATCATAATCATAATTACCAACCCATTGACTGTAATAGGTCGATTAACCTCCCTTTTTTGGTTAAGTTAGATAAGTAAAATATAAAGGCTGTACGGTTACTGTTGTGTATTTGCCTATTTAAGTCATTTTGGGTTCTTTGTATGTTGTACACAAACAGAATAAAATAAATACGTCTTTATTATTCGACTACTTTACTAAAACTATACTCCTCATGCCTATTACCAATGCATGCTGAAGTAAGGAAGATAGATAGCAGATGAATAGTTTCCCAGAGAATCATACTACTGTTTACTGTTTACAATATATAACACTGATAACTTTTGAATGTCCAGAATCCTTGGCATGATAAGATTTATATTGATAAAGGATTAACACAATCAATGTCTTTTGCAAGAGCAAACAGTTATAATTACTTTATCAAGATGTAGAATCCAAATACACTATATTTACACAATTGTTTGTACTGCAGTTCAACTGCCTTGTTTTTTTTCAGAAGGGCACACATCTTGTATGCCAAGACTGAATCTGCCCTTGTCAAAAGTTTCAAAATCTGGTAAAAGATCACCCAAAGAATATCTGTGCTACATTAGGTTTCGAAGAAGAAGGCGAAAATATGAAAAGTTAACATACATATTAATGCTGCCAGCTCTGCTGACAATGACAGACACAAAACAAGAACTGTCTTGAAAGGGACGTAATACCCCCCATAGCAACAAGTCTGTTTTGAGGTCTACACAAAGTTTGAATCATCATATTTTTGAAAATACTCGCCCAAAAAGTAAATCCTGATAATATGCACATCTTCATGATGAGATCTAACACTCCATAAAGTTTCATGAGAATCATGCAAGTAATGAAGGAGGAGTTGCGGACAACACATGGCACAAAGTTTTGTTAAAAATTGCCTACGTCCAAACAGCCATATCTTTTACATTTCTTGTCCAAACAGAAAATCCTGACAATTTGCACATCTCCATATAGTAATCTAACACTCCATAAAGTTTCATGAGAATCATGCAAGTAATGTAGGAGGAGTTGTGGACAACACATGTATTGACGTTTTGTTAAAAATTGCCTAAGTCCAAACAGCTGCATATATTATATTTCTTTTCCAAACAAAAATACCTGACAATGTGCACATCTCCATATAGTGATCTAATATGAGAATCATGCAAGTAATGTAGGAGGAGTTAATATTGCTGACAATGTTATTTCGGACAGACAGACAGACAGACTGAAATCTATATACCCCCCCAAACTTTGTTTGTGGGGGGTATAAATATGAGGATAGCCCACATTGACTCTTTAAGCCATGTCAGCTAAACTTGTCACATTAATTATACTGCAAAATTAGAATAATATTCATTTAACAAGTTTAAAATTTGATTAATTCAATGCAGATAAATTTCCAAGTACATGTATTAATTAATGTTATATAATAAATTTAAATGTACATACCATCAGCATATGACTTGATTTCCTCTTCTGGAGCATCACAGTTTTCATCTTCTGGTGCTTTGAAGTTATCATCTATCAAAAATGTGATGTCAACAGTATCTGAAGAATAAATTTACTGTACGTAGAAGTCTAAACCAAAACATATAAACTGGTATTGACTGAGCATTAAACATGTACTACAATGTATGAGATTATTATACTGCTATATCTGAACTCAAATCTCATCTTGACTGACTAGAATAAATTTTTTGGTTAAAAATTAAAGCATGAAGACAAGTAAATCAAGATAAAATGACCTGCATAGACCTCCACAACCCATTTCGGAACTGGGGCTTTAATCAAAGCATTAACAGATAAAACATCATGGACAGAATTAAAAGAAGGCATTTTAAACTTCCAAGAACTCACCAGAATTATTGCCATTGGATTTCTCCTCAGCAGCCATTTTGACTTAATGACAGACTAGCTGAAAAATAAAACATTAACTTAGTTTTACAATTGGAGAACATCTGTCAGCATATTAAGGTACAAATGTAGGAGGGACCTATATCCATTAAATTATGGATTTTCTTGAAATTTTACGTGCAGCTAGAAGGTTTGAAACTGCATATAAATTATATCGGAAAGATTTCATATTTAGCTTCTAAATTTCTTCAATGAGGTTGATTTAAAATCCTTAATATATTTGGTCTTTTACTGTAGATTTTATATAAAAACTGCTGAAAATAATTATAATTCACTTTAAATCATCATTTCGCAAAAACTAATATATGTAGAATTTTCTAAAAACTATGTTATTGCTGTGAACTTTTTCGTTTTAATGATACTAAATAAACATAAGGTCACCAGCTTCGTTTTCATTGTGGAAATCATATAGTTATGTCCTGTCTGTAAATACACTAAAATTCTAAATTTTTTATCGTGATGTCGTAACGATGTTGCGCTTATTTTCTCTCTTCATATATATTAATAAATTTAATATACCCCGGTACTAAAAAACAAATCTGGTGATCCGTAATAAATTTTATATCATTAAAAAGAGAATTTCAATGGCATTAATATTCATTTTTTTTTAAATCCTTAGGACTGGATTTTGAGAAATCATAATTTAAAGTCTAAATTTTTGACTTTTCGCAGCGATATCTAATACGTGCATTCTATATATTTACACATATCTGTTTGCTAAAACTTGAAACACCATATTTTGGGAAGTACGTATTAAAGGGACATACATTATTTTTTTTTATATTAAGATGCAGTTCAACGTACTCTAGTTGCATGTTAACGGTTTTTTCGGAAATCAGAAATATATCACAATTAGGTACCTACTACCTTAAGAAACCCAACATTAATTCTGTTACATTCCTCTTTGGAATAAATATTCTTTTCAGAAAAAAGCTTTCTGTGGGTCATCATATTGTTTTCTTTCACTCAGGAAATACTAGTGCAAATTGCAACAGTTTTCTGTCTAGAAAACAGGGAGTGCATTTGACAAAATGTTTGAGCTCAACCATGCATTTCTATGTATTTTTTGTTGAGCTCAAATGTGCTCGATGATTCCGAGAGCCAAAACTATATAAAAAAATGTGTGAGTCTTCCAAGGAAGACATGTGTCGCCTGCGGATGTCAATTTTTACAATTTAAGATATCAAAATTTTCTAAAAATGGTATATATATGCACACTTTGCATTAAGTAGTTGAGGATAGAAGTTTTGACCCCCACCCCCCTCCTTTTTTTTTCAAAAATGTCAATTTTTAACCAAAAAAATTATGATACTATTATTTCATAGCAAAGTAAAAATTTTTAATTTATGAAAATGCATTGTTTTACAACTGATTGTCCAATCGTTGTAACGTTGTCACGTGAAACAGTTATATATAACCACAAGAAGTTCAAAATGTGAAATGTTGATGGACAATGAATGCAAAGTTATCGTAAAAGCTCACTTGACCCTTTAGGTCAGGTAAGGTAAAGACTGCTTACACTTTTAAAACTTACCAATGTAAGATTAAGAAACAAATGTAAAGTGAAAGATTAGTCTTTTAGCCATGGATTATAATGAAAACTATCAGTACTTCGGTCAAAATAATCCCACTGGAGCTGTAATCCACGGCCTATACACTGCCTTGTTACAATATAGAGTCTTGGTTCATTTAAATTCAGTTCTTTGATGAGTTTGCAGTTGGGATTTTTTCTGGAATGGTTCAAGTACCTTGCTAGATTCTCGTCTTCACTGAACAAATTTCCAGAACTGTCACGATTTCCATCCAAAACAAGGCCTGTTTTTGTATCATGAATATCTACAGGGGGGAAATTATTTGCTATGTAGAATAATTCACGCTCATCATGTATCTTCTTTGATATCCATTGACCTTTGTATTCTAATATTTTTGTTTGCTTTGGAATATCTTCCTTGGCAAATACACCAAATCCAATGTCTTTGTTAATAAATATTTTTTCACAGAGAAAATCAGAATTAGTTTTAAGACCTGTTAGTTCATTTACTATAGAACGAGAAATTCTTGGAATAGATACATAGTATCCTCTTGGCTTTGTTTTTTCCCTCCACCTTCTGTTAGCTGCAATCTTTTTAAATGCTCTAAAGAAGCCTGATTTTGCCTGATCTAATGTTCCCTGAGGAACACATTGCATTCTAGCCTTGATGAACTCTAAATAATTCTGAAGAATGTCCGACGTCTTAGTCCATTCTTCTGCTGGTAAAAGAAGATCACAAAAATTCTCCAAAAAGACACAGAGGTTACCAGTTTCCTTGGGGTTTGCGTCTGTACCTAGGAAATAATAATATCAGAAATTAATAAAACTTTGCAGAAACACTTGAAAAGCAAAACTGCTTTTTAACTTTTACGAGTAGCATCCTAAGAACTGTAATTGCTCATCTGCATCACAAATGCTCCAATAAACTAATAACCATTATAAAACAATACATTTAGGCATGCGTACATCCACTTGACTGTAGCCGCATTGCCAATTTTATCATCAAATCTATTAAATAAAATCTAGAAAACCCATAGTAGTGTCTGGAAATCAAAATTTTATTCAGCATTTACAATATTTCTATCTCTTCAGTTTGTTACTTCCCTTTATTTTGCAAACAAAATATCAAATCAAGTCCCATATTCTCATATATTTGGCCAAATTCAATGAAAGAAGTTTATTTCAAAATAGAAGCAAAGGTATTCATGTGGTTTAACATATATTTTTGAAACTTGATATTCATTATGACTTTGAAAATATAGATGACTGTCAGTTATGTGACTGTGAGCAACTAGAGGCTCCCAGGAGCCTGAAATGCTCGCCTGGATTTCCCATAGTGTCCTATGTCTAATGAAGTTTGGCTATGGTGGCCATCTTGGTCAGTTTTGGAAGGGGGTAGGGACCATCGGACATTATCTTTAAAGGGGACCTTCCAAGGATCATTTCAGTAAAATTTGGTTCCAATTGAGCACACGGTTCCAGACAAAAAAATTGTTATGTGCCCAGAATTTCCAATAGGGTCCTATGTTAAAACTAATTTCGCTTGTGGCGCCCATCCTGGTCAGAGGTCAGACCTGACCACGGGACATAATTTTGGAAGGGGACTTTCCAAGGATCATTTCAGCAAAATTTGGTTACAACTGAGCAAACCGTTCCAGACAAAAATATTTTTATGTGAATTTTCCCATAGGGTCTTATGTTAAACTAAGTTCGGCTGTGGCACCCATCTTGGTAGGCTGTCGCGACCACTGGACACAAGTTTGGAAGGACACCTTCCAAGGAACATTTCAGCAAAATATGGTTCCAACTGAGCAACCAGTTCCAGATAAAAAGATTTTTATGTGAATTTCCAATAGGGTCCTATATGTTCATGATGTTAAACTAAGTTCTGCTATTGCGGCCATCTTGGTAAGAGGTTAGGACCACTGCATATAATTTTGGAAGGAAACCTTCAAAGTGAATTATTGATCACTACTACAATGAACTGCAAATCAAATGATTGGCTGTCTTCTGATTGGCTAACTCAGTATGCTAAAATTAAAACATGGAAACTAGAGTATTAATTTATAAATAGAATGCCATCAACTCGTCAAATGTAATGGATTTATTAATACCAGCACCGATTTATTATTACTAACATACCATTGTTTATCAATTAATTAATCATGACAAAAGAACAAAGAAAGAAATTTTTTAAACAGTCCATTTTCTTTATTTTAATTTTTTTATTTGCTCCTTGTCGTCAAATTTGCAGTTCATTGTAGTATTGATAAATAATTCACTTTTGACCGATTTCACATGGCTATAGCGCTGATGATTTGGAAGTAAGGTAGGCGTGTCATAATCATTGTGTTGATAAATTAATATTTTTTTTTTATTGATCCAAAAGTTTTGAGCGAGATAGAAATGTGGAAGCGATAATTCTTTGGAAATCGAAATAGGTACGTAAAATTGTGTTGCCAGAGTTGGGGACCTTTTCTTTTCTCTTGGCATATATGGTAATTTTATTTTCTGAGACAAGAGCCTGCATGTGCGCTAGCTCACGAGGTAACTGTCCGCAGGAAGACACATCGCCCCAATCGGACACATTACAGCCGACCAGTAGATCTTTGCTCTTACTCCTAGATGCTGCGTGCTTGTCGGAGAAGCAGCAAATAATGTATTTGGTTTGACCCGGCCGGGGATCGAACCCGCGACCTCGAAACGAGCGCACGCTGCCATGAGACAACCGAGGCGGTTTTGACCTTTGGTCCAGACGCCAGGTGAGCTAATAAATAGTCCTGTCCACTTTCGTTTCATATGGGACAAAACCAGGATTTTGTCAAACAATCACCTTGTGACGAATACTTATTACTGTCCATCCTTTGTATTTTAAATCGATCGCAGATTCTATATATTTCAATCTGTTTTTCTTCAAGTTATTGTCTGGTGTCTGGTAAAATACAAGGGAAAGATACGAGGAAAACGACAATAAAAAGGAAACAAAAGAGTGCTAAAAAAAGTCAAGGACCCCTGTCTTGTCAATAGCTACCTATAAACTATATAAGATATCTTATAAACTATATGAGATATCTTATATAAAAAATATTTATAAGATATCTTATAAACTTTGTAAGATATCTTAAATACTTTATGAGATATTTTATATACTTTATGAGATATCTTATATACTTTATAAGATATCTTATAAAGTTTATAAGATATCTTATAAAAACTAGATTATATAAGATATCTTGTATATTATATGAGATATCTTGAAGTAAGAATAAATAGTAAAATGGCTTGCCATAGTATACCTATTCCTATATTGTGCAATTAAAATGTTTCCTTTTCACTATTGGAGTCGTTTTTTACGGTCAGTAAAAAAATAATATAGTGTTTTTAACTGGCTGTTTCTGTATTGGCACTGGTATAGATTCAAGGTTTGCTGTATTGGCCTCGAGATCCGTAGGATCGAGGGCCAATACAGCTAACCGAGAATCTATACCAGTGCCAATACAGAAACAGCCAGTTCATAACACTTTTATTAAATAATCCAACTTTTTCAATACAGACTTGTTCTGAATGCTGTATTATATACATCAAATGTGAATATAGGGCCAATATTTCCAATACGGACTGGCAAGGATGTGAGTATAGGGCCAATATTTCCAATACGGACTGGCAATGAAACGACCGGAAGTGAAAAGGCTGTATTAGCCCTAGGGCTAATACAGCCTTTTTCAGTATTGGATCGGGCCGAAAAGCAATATAAATCACGTGATTTATATGACCAGGACGACGTCACCAGTATGACACATGCCGTTTTGGTAGTATTAGGGCTGTTTTAATCGTATTATTTAATAAGAAGTAATATCAAAGATCACCAAAGTGTCAAAAGAGGGAAAAATTGATTGACACCACGAAGCAAATTTTATCTTATATAAAAAATATTTATAAGATATCTTATAAACTTTATAAGATATCTTATATACTTTATGAGATATCTTATATACTTTATAAGATATCTTATAAACTTTATAAGATATCTTATAAACTTTAGAAGATATCTTATAAAGTTTATAAGATATCTTATAAAAACTAGATTATATAAGATATCTTGTATATTATATGAGATATCTTGAAGTAAGAATAAATAGTAAAATGGCTTGCCATAGTATACCTATTCCTATATTGTGCAATTAAAATGTTTCCTTTTCACTATTGGAGTCGTTTTGTACGGTCAGTAAAAAAATAATATAGTGTTATTAACCAGTAGGGTAAAATACGTTGAAAATGCCTTATCTTTATGAGCAAAATGAATGCATTACAGCAGGGCCATTACAGCCTTTTGTTCATAATAACCGGGCCATTACAGAATTTTGTTCATAATAACCGGTTATTACGGCTTTTTCAAAATGGCTGCTTTTTTCAATACTCCACTTGGAAATTTCAGAAAGAGCAAACTAGAACATTTTAAAACATATTTTTGAAAAAAACTGTCCGAAATTAATCTTTAAAACTGTTCTCACAAGTTTGCTCACTTACCATTATATTTGTGCTATTCGCATTAATGCAAATGCTATATACAAATTGGTTAATAAAAGTATTAAGAAATGGGTGTTTTCATAATGGCCCTGTTATATGTCCTCGGTCTGTAATAATGGCCTTCGGATGCTGTAATGGCCCTCGGCGTTGCCTCGGGCCATTACAGCACTCCTCAGGCCATTATTACAGACCTTGGACATATAACAGGGCCATTATGAAAACACCCATTTATTAATACTATATTATTAACTGGCTGTTTCTGTATTGGCACTGGTATAGATTCAAGGTTTGCTGTATTGGCCTCGAGACCCGTAGGGTCGAGGGCCAATACAGCTAACCGAGAATCTATACCAGTGCCAATACAGAAACAGCCAGTTCATAACACTTTTATTAAATGATTCAACTTTTTCATACAGACTTGTTCTGAATGCTGTATTATATACATCAAATGTGAATATAGGGCCAATATTTCCAATACGGACTGGCAAGGATGTGAATATAGGGCCAATATTTCCAATACGGACTGGCAATGAAACGACCGGAAGTGAAAAGGCTAATACAGCCTTTTTCAGTATTGGACCGGGCCGAAAAGCAATATAAATCACGTGATTTATATGACCAGGACGACGTCACCAGTATGACACATGCCGTTTTGGTAGTATTAGGGCTGTTTTAATCGTATTATTTAATAAGAAGTAATATCAAAGATCACCAAAGTGTCAAAAGAGGGAAAAATTGATTGACACCACGAAGCAAATTATAGGGGATAACTTCAGGTCATTAAAAATTTGATAAAGCAATTTTACCAATACTTTCGTATGGTGTCAAAGTGTGGTGTTTCGAAAATTTTGATATACTTGAACGTGTTCATTTATGTTTTTGTAAAACAATTTTACATTTAAAGGTAAAGATAGAAAAATTTCCTCTTTACTTTACTGGTTTTGAACGTAAATCGATATTATTTATCAAAAAAAAAAAAAAAATTAGATAGCTGTGGATTATCCAATGTTTGACAGTTTCAGGACTTTTATCCAACAGAATGGATATCAAAATAAGTAGAGCAATGACCGAAAGGCCAATATATTCAGTCTCACCAAAACGCTCAACTTTATATTTTCAAAACTAAATTCTGTTAAGAAGAATATTTTTCTATCTTATCGCCAAATTTTGTGTATATATCCCGGGATTTATTTAGTAAATTCAGATGCGAAGTCACAGATAACCAGTCGAGTCGGAAAGATTGAACAATGTGTCCAGAAGAGAAAGATTATGTCTCGGCTGACACTGGTGACGAGTTGCATTATTTACTAGTATATAATAGAGAAAGAAAACAATTCCTTCCAAAATATTGCTGGAAAATGCAAATACTTTTATGATGAACAAACTTTACTGTACAAAAAAAAACTGTGGTTTTAGAAAAAAATATGCAGATTATAAGAATAAGGTCATCCCTCCTGGTTAATACTTATAAACAATTTATTTGTTTTATATCCGTACATGTATAACTTGTATTTTATTATATTTTCATATGTCCCCTGTAACAATGTAATTGACTGTTTATGAGAATAAAAGCATTCATTCAATCCACTTAAAGAAAAATAATTTTTAGGTCATAATGCACATAGTAAAAAATTCCTAACATTTGTAAATTTCACGACCAAAGATTGGCTACTAAAATATTGAGGGAGGCCCCAGATAAGACATATTTGGCCTTGTAGTTGGTCATTTTGAGTGGTTTGCATTAATTTATGACTTCTCATTGGTTCTGAAGCAAACAGAGATTAAATATGAATGATTCCAGCTTGTTATTTTCCCACGGTTGCTATTTGATTAATTACTGAATATTAGTCATAGACAATACAAATAAAAAGTAAGTTACATAGATAACTACCAAGATGAATATTTATCATTTATTTTCAAATATATAAAATTATCTCAATCATTGTATTTCAAACCAATTTATAGTCACATCTATTGTGTGTTTATGTGCACAATGTGTAAATGACTGCAGAAGGTCTTATATTTACCTGTAGCTCGGGACCTTACATTCTCTGAGACGATTTCAACAACAACAAAAAACGGAAGAAAAAAAAATCCTAACAATATATCTTTCTACAATATTTATTGGGACAGTGGAAAACTTGCACCGTAATAAAAAAAGTATCAAGTCACAGTAAAACCCAGATCATTTCGTGTAATTATTACTTCAGGAACAAAGAAATATTCAATAGCAGGAGTGTAAAAAAATCAAAACAATTTTGTTTAAGTTTGCGAAAATATACATGTACAGTACGACCTAATACTTTTTAATACAATATTTGCACTGGAACGTAATTAGTGGTGTTACTTATATATGTTATATTAATCATTTATTCCTTTTTAATCTATTTTAATTGATTTCATTCTTTATTCAAACGTTCTAAAAATAATATGAAATTACTAAAATATTATACAGAAGGGACAACCATTCATTTATCATTCTGGGATGATTACATGAAATTTACTGTAATTTTCTTTAAAATACTTTTGTTTGTTTTGTTTTTTTTTTCAAGTTGTTTTGGTCTCGAATTTTTATTAGGGACCGACCATTTAACTTGCCGGTGGGGGGGGGGAGCTATGGTGGGTTCCTCATAGGGTTTTGCCACTCAAAATCATTTAATTTTTAAGGAAATGACGCGTGAATATTTTTTTCATTTTTAAGCACAACATTATTGATTTCATGCAAGCTTAAGGTTTGAATATTAATTTTCAACATTTTCTACATTTGGGTAGCTCTAGTGGATAGTCTAGCTAGTTCAGGATATTCATTTTAAAAAATTGCCCCCTCCTCGAATATTGTATATATGGTCATCCTCTATGAGAATTAAAAATTGTTATAGCCTTTTAAGGAATGTTTTAATATTTCTTCTATAAAGACTGTTACAGTATCTTTTCTCTCGACGTAAAAAGCTTTTACTGTTAAAATTATTTCTAATTAATTATTATTTTATTATTTTTATTTTTTGGCAATATATAGTTTGTAAATAGAAC
This sequence comes from Mytilisepta virgata, assembly GCA_028015205.1. Classification (NCBI taxonomy): domain Eukaryota; kingdom Metazoa; phylum Mollusca; class Bivalvia; order Mytilida; family Mytilidae; genus Mytilisepta; species Mytilisepta virgata. Next base: position 27,550,312 of record CM051513.1, read on the forward strand.
AAAATTTAGATATTACTGGAGATGGATTGTTATATTTCAAAGTACATAATTATAACTATTTGATGCTAAACTTTCGCTGGCGAAACCTGTAGTTCTGACTTTATTAACCAACATTTTAAGAATTACTTACTGTAGATAAAAAATGAATTATGCAAAAATAAAGATCTTATTGGGGAAACCTGCTCCCTTTTCAAAATTGTTCTGTAAGAAACTTCCTTGTACAAGTTATAATCATGTACTTTGAAATATAGCAATCCATCTCCAGTAATATCTGAATTCTGTTCTATTTACAAACTATATAATGCCATATAATAATAATAATAATAAAATAATAATTAATATTAATAATAAAGATATGGCAGTCCCAAAATTTAGTTCGTATTGCCACATGTCATGTACTAAAAAAAGTAATAATTTTCATTTTCATTTGGAAAACGGAAAAATCTAAATAACTTTTGAATGGTTCGAAATAGACTTATACTTGAAATTAGAGTTTTGTGCGGACTTTTGGACACTATTTCAATTTAAAATATTTTTGCCTGTACCATTTATAACATAAGCTGCACTTATTGCGAAAATGCGACTAATGCATATTTTTACAGGTAAATATTGAGCTTGGGACAAGCATCTTTACGACTGAGAATATATGTCTATACAGTCAGTGCAAAAAAGACAATAGACTTGACGGTCGTCTCTCTCTCTCTCTCTCTGTCTCTCCAATAAAAGAATAGACGATAGGTGAATTAAATCTTTGTCGCCTGTTATTTTTGACTTAGTTATTTTTTTCAGACATTTTTTAGTACAAAATTGACATTTTTTTACATGTGGACAACATAACATGTAAAAACTACGACATTAATTTTTACATTTTCAGATAGTGTCCAAAATGTTGAACAACTTGTTGCCTGACCATTTTCCTGCATTTCGTACCGTTTTTCAGGGATCATATAATACTTCATATACAGTTCCTGCGTTTTTCAATCATTTTCAATTTTCCGTTTTCCAAATAAAATATTAATTTTTTAGCATTTTGAATAGAAAATACCTGTTTTTGTATATTATCTATGAAAATATTTAAATCAGTTAGATATGGTCATTATTCGATTATCTACAATCTAAAATAAATAAATTAAAATATGTTTACTAGTATAATAACACTATTCCTGGCGTCTTGATTGACAAATAAAATACTTTTGTGTTATGCAAAAATCATGCCTTACAGCTGTTCTTAAGCATCGTCCCTTTGTGACTTTTTCCACCAGGTCACAATTAATTGACACAGGTTTTTCTTCTATTAACTCATTCATAATAACATAAATAATGTATTCTTATATCTTATATATCGTAATTAATTTTATTAATTTTTATGTACTTGCACGTGTTGTATTGATTGTATCATGTCCATGCCCCTTGTGGGCCCATTCTGGGGAAATAAAGATATTCTATTCGAATATATTGTGCCTTTTTCTGAAGTTTTGAACGCAAAACTTTTATCGATATGTACATGTATATTTCAGAATTATCCAGACTTAAAAGACACACACACACACGTATGTAATGAAGTTAAAACTTACCACGTAATTTTCTATTCCTTGGCATTTGAAACAAAAACACACATATATATTTGGCGATGACGCAAGACTATCAGTATCTAGAACAAAAGATCGGAGTATTAAAATCGATGTAGGTAAGTCATTATTTATTTAATCAAGGAATCTTGTCCCTTCTGTCTTATTTAGTTATTTGACAAATAGAATTTCAGTACAATAAATAGAAAAAAGTACCTTGTATGTATTTTTGTAGACTTAATTCTGACAAAATTAATCCTTTGATGAATGAAGCATACCATGTAAACAAAAATTTAGATAATGAAGGCATGTATACCTGGTACTATAGTATACACATGCCATAAAATTGTTTAGAAGAATTTGATCTAGACCTAACAGATTATGAAAATTTTGATAAACCTTTTCATAATATAAAAAATAATTTGAAACGTTCTATTAGACAAATTGTATAAGATAAATATAAAGAACAAATAATGTTAACGCTATCAAACCTAACCAATGAATCTAAATTGTTTTTATATAAACTTTGAACTGGAAAGCTATCTATTAAAAGAATCAAGTTTTAAAAATAGACCATTCTTGACCAAATTTAGAGTTAGTGACCATACTTTAAATATAGAGGTAGGGAGATATAAAAATATTTTGAGAGAAAATAGATTGTGTACTATGTGTAGAGAAATTGAGGACGAATACTACTTTTTCCTTTACTGCAATATAAATAAACAACTTAGAATGGTTTTGTTCCAAAAACTTCAATTAAGTCAAAATATTGACATTTACAATACATTGGAATATATCAAACAAATATTAAACCCTAAATTAGAACTTTTACTATATGTTTGTGACTTTATAAAACAGTTAACAAGGCACTATGAAAATAGGGTCCACATCGGTCAAAGTTCATCGACTTTATTGTATGTTAAATTATAATTGCTTACATGTTCATTTTTTGTTTGTATTGCTGTCAATTTTGTATGTCATGTTTGTATTGCATTGACTCCTATGAGTGTATTTCTTGCAAATAAAGTTATATATGTATACAGTTTTTAAGGAGGCAGTAGGAGGAATAGTGTAATTGATTTCGTTAGGATATGCTTATACATGTATGATTAAAAGGTCTGAATACTTCGATGGTGCATAGGTGACATACAAAATTCACTTTTGAAATACCGGTATGTATAACTGTATATATTTTTATTTTAACAATTTACGCTATAAAATTATACACTTTTCAAAAACTGTATAATTGTATAGTAAAATATAGGGTTTTAAATATACAATTACACATTTTTCAAAAACTGTAATCATTTATTGTATAGAAAATTTTATCAAATATTTTTTTTAAATATACAATTATAGTGAATATATAATTTTAAATATTACAATTATACTGAAAATATTTCTCTTAGCTGTACAGTTTTACACTTTCTTTGGTAAATGTCAAGTTCGCTGTTATGTTTTTATATTTTTATCAATTGGACAGATTTTTTTCTCTTCATGGAGCCCCCCAATTTCACGTTTGAATAGTTGCTGAGCTACTACCGACCTATTTATTGTAAATATTGTGTTCCGACCACGTGATATAATTCGTGTAAACAAAATGTTTGACTTTTTCTGCAGAAATATACTCCTAAACTAAAATAAAAATGTTTTACTACCAAATTATAATTGATGTATTTTTTAAAACATTGTTGATTAGAAATTTTTAATTTCTTTTGTTTTACAAACACATGTCATATATTTCAACTAATGAGTAAATAATCGCTGATGACCCAACTGCGCTCTCTAAAGGCTAATAAACTTGTTTATATAAAAGATAGTACTTGTTTTTTGCGTGAACCCATTACCTTCAGTATATGGGCCATTCGGATCTCCTTGGAATCATATTCTTGAAATGCCTCGAACTAATGAGAGTGCTTGAGATTGTCCGTTTCATTACCACACGCGATATTGTGTATTTGAATATATGTTAATTTATCCTGCAATCAAGCTATTTCCGGTTTAATAACAGGGGTAGAATAAACTTTAGTTGACCTAATAACGTCTACTGGTAGATGTTTACATGAAGAGCGCGAGAAAGATAGCTAATGTACCAGATGACGTCGTGGCGTTTCCCGCGTTTTCACGGCAATTGGATTTCAAATTCAAACGCAATTTTAAGGCATTTTACGCATCGAAAGGGGATTGCAAGATAAAGAAAAAACAAAGTCATTGTCGGAAAATATAAAATTTATTTGGGCGAGCTTTAGAAATATGAGAAAAGGGAAAGCGTCATTGTCGGAAAATATAAAAAAAGCTCGCCCAAATAATTTTTATATTTTCCGACTATGACTATGTATTGTATATATGTAAAAGTAAATAGCTAATTAAACGTCGTAAGGTTTTAATGGTTTTATTAACGCGTAAATTTGTTTTTTTTTCCAAAAAGCAATCGTGGGCGAAATTTGGTGTAGTATATTTTCATGCTAAAGTAAATTGATATTTAGTTAGAATTTCTTAGGGAAAACATTAATTTTCATTTCAAACCATTATACTAAGTTGTATTACTAACATAGACATGGTTTAGAACCTTTGAAGTATAGACTCTGTCTAAAATTTAATGCGGAACGTCTTCACTTGTGAAATATGTTCGCTGTAGACCTATCCTATTTTCCCTTAAAACTAATTAGTTTACCGTTCTTTATTTAGAGTACTACATTGATTTCCCTTTGAGAACCTCTACTGACCAACATAGGAATTAAGGATTAAATTTTAATTGTGTTTTCAATCGATAAATTTATTCAATGTTAGCTCATATGTCTGCTTCTTTCAACAGGTTTGGAAAGTTATTTATTTAATTGAAAGTTGTAAAATTCTTCACTCAATAAAATTTTTTCGATGATAGCTAGAAATCGATTTATAGTCTACTGTTTAATTTATCATTTATCTCCTGTAACCCAGATCACTGCACATAATCACGTGGCCCTAATGTTATCACAAGGTGAATGTAGAGGTTACGAAACGGGTTATGCATTAATACTAAAATTATTTAATCATATCTTTAACTAGAAAAGTTATTTTAACTGTACATATGTAATGTTTCACAAGTTTACACTTTTGACAAAAATTAAAACTGTCTTGTGTTGTTAGCCCTGGACAGAAATTGTTTTTGCGAAAAGTAAAAATGCCAGTTTATTGAAACATAACATGTTTTCTTTTCGTGAGAATTATTGTGTTATTGGCCGGCATACTAACATTGTACAAAAGATATCAAGAACAAAGGCGTTCGTAAATCAGAAAATTTCATTAACGCACTGTTAGATACACAGAATGTTAGCGACAAACTGTCCTTTTCAAAGCAGTGGGCGTAACACTCTTTTAGATACTTTTAATGAATTTCAACAAGGTTAGTTCACCCAATAATTCCTCTCAAAGATTAAAACTGTTATGTTCTGTAAAAACTGACATTTATTTTGATGTCATGTTTTGGCTTGAAATGAATTTCATAAAATATCTATTCAGTTAAAAAAAACTTTATCATTGAAGGCATGCAGTAATTATGAAATAAAATTAAGCCAGCCAGAAAGTAACTATTTTAACATTTTAAAAAAGTATATTCAAGTGATACATTTTGGAAAGAAAAAATGCTTGCAAAGCTGGCCGCAATTTTTATGAACAATTTTTTTTAGTCCAGAGATAAAAAAAACCAAAAATCCAAGATTTTCCTATCCGTGCATGTACAATCTTTTTAAAATCGTATTGTTAAAAACTCAAGGCAAGTACATGTACAGTTTGTAATAATAAATGAAACAAAACAGAATTTTCTGATCAGTCAATAATCTAGGGTTCATGTGTAGGTTTTCTTTTCTTAAAGAAAACAACTTGTTTTAGTGTCTGTAGCAGGCGATATTTACAGACAGTCATAGTGAGATTTCTGATTACCAAGGAGAAAAGTGGGGGGGGATGAGTTTGTACCCTATTCTAATATGAATGAATACATAACGTACATGCCAACATTTGACGTTTGCAAATTATTAATGTCAATAGTGTGTAAAACGATTCTTTTGTTTTACCGAAATGCATTGCAACATAATATACAAAGGTTATAAAATCCCATTCCCTGTCAGTAATTAAAGCAGAATTAAATAACTATAATTTGAGGTCCGTGTATCACTTTACAATTTCATATTTTAAAAAGTTTTCAAATTTTATAATTTTAAATTTTTAATCAAAGTTCTAAAATGTCAACATTTCAAAATTTTGAAAATTTCACCAAATAATTAAAATTTGAAAATTCTAAAACTCGTATTAAATTTAATGTTTTGAAAATACTAAACATGAATGTACAGTTTTGATAATTTCGCTTTTTGAGAATTTGAATTTTCAATTGTTTGATTAAAAATTAAGAATCGAAAATGAACCAAAAGGGTCATCTTTCTTATTAGGCACCGACCATTTTATTCATGAGGGGAGGGGACCTGGGTTCCCACCCCCCAAAAAAAAAATTATGTCGAGCTTTGTCTGAATTTATTTTTAATTTCCCACTGTATTGAAAAAAAATAAAATAAGCCTAAATATTGAACACAAAAAAAATATGCCCCATGGCATAAATTTAAAAAAAAGTTTGTTGTTGAACCAGAGACATATAAAACAATTTATATGTCTCTGGTTGAACCTTCAAGAAGTGTGTACAGAGTAGAATACGCAGAAGGACGTTGAAGAAATTGTCAACTATATATGAAAGAACTATTGAATATTTTTCACATATTTTAACCTCCAGCTGTATTTCCCTTTCGGCTTAACTGCGTAGTATTTGTCGGGAGCTTGCATAGCAGGCGACTGAGGAAGACAAAATGACGACGTCACAATTTTACATGAAAGTTTGTGTTTGCCTCCTCCCCCTTTCCCGACAGAATATTTTAGTTCCGTATAGCCAGAAAAGCACTTTACTGACCTCATAATATCTTAAAATTTGAGTTTTTTTCTTAAATATGCCCGTGATAAGCACATGGAGGTGTCCATTACTTCAATATAATATTACTAAATTTTGAAGAAAAATTCAATGTTGAGTTTTTTTTCCAATTTCTCAGAAACTATAATACATAGACCCACCGTATTTATTCTATTGATAGTTTTTGGTGGGTATATACCAGTATGATACTTGTTTCCGGACCTTGACCTCAATTTCACCTATGAGTGACTTTCGTGATTAAGTCCATTTTTCAGCAAATGTGTAATACACCGTATAGTTGTTAGTTGGTACATGCCAGTCTGAAACCTGCCTCCGGACCTTGACCTCAATTTCATGCTTGTGTTACATTTTCGAGATTATGTCCATATCTCATCAACTTTAATATCTACCCGGCATATTAGGTCTGTAGATAGTTCTTAGTGGATATGCCAGTCTGACACCTGTCACCTGAACTTGTATTCCTGAGTGACTTAATGTACGTTTTCATGATTTAGTCTATTTCTCAGCTTCTGTACTAACCAGACCCACAGAAGTTCTTAGTGTGTATATACCACTTTAATATCTGAAACCTTACATTTAACCTCTATTTTATGTTTGAGTGACTTGTATTATGTTTAGGATAATTTCCATTTCTCAGCAACTGCAATACATAGACCAACCATATTTGGTCTCTAGATAGATAGTCCTTGGTGGGTACATGGTAATCCATTTTGGGATTCTGTGTCCGGAGCTATTTTTCTGAATTGGCCGCCCACTGAGGACACTGGGCGACCAAGTCAGAAAAATAGCTCCGGGCACAGAATCCCAGAAGGGATTAGGTACATGGCTGTCTGAGACGTCACCTGAACTTCATACTTCAGTCAAGGTTAGAAAAAAGTTTGATTCGAGGTGATTATTCCTTTAATTAATGATTAATACATTGTATTGAAAAAGATAAAAGTATTTTGTTTCTTCGCGTATGTGTAACAATTGTTTGACCAAGAACAAAACTCAACCCCCCGTCCCCTCAATTTTCAAATGGTCGCTCCCTTATCTTCATCTGATTATAAACTATAAGTTAGAACTGTGATTCATTCATGTAGATGGAATTTGTGTTCACAAAATACATTCTTCAAATCCGGATTTTTTCTTCAAAATTTAACCATAAAATTTCATTGTCTACCTTGAAATTGCACTTAAAAAATAAAAACTGCATATGGTTATTTCAAAGCTGAATTCAAAAGCACATGTTTCTTGTTTATTATCAATGTGGGCTCAACTGTCAAAGTGTCAAACGCAATAATGGTCCCAATGACCCTTTTTGGTCCATTTTCGATTCTTGATTTTTAATAAAAAATATTAAAGAATTCAAATTTTCAAAAAGCCAAATTATCAAAACTGTACATTCAGTTTAGTATTTTCAAAGTTTAATTAAGAATATAAAATATTAAATTTTTAAACGAGTTTTAGAATTTTATGATTTTTTATTTGGTGAAAATTTCAAATTTGATTAGAAATTGAAAAATATAAAATTTGAAAACTGTTTAAAATATTGAATTGTTAAATGTTACACGGACCATTGAGGTACATGCAACAGTTAGAATAATTTAAACATTCTATTTTTATTCTCCATGTACTCTGTAACTTGTTATCAAGGTTATATAATCCCTCCTTTCTTCTATTTGCTTTTATAAATATCTTGAATCATTTTTTAAAAAGTGTATAATTGTATAGCTAAAAGAAATACAATGTACCATTATATATTCTGAAAAGTGTATAAGTGTATACTTAATATCCTAAAATAACTATACTATTATACAGTTTTAGAAAATTGTATAAGTGTATATTTAAAAACCTGAATTTTACTATACAATTATACATATTTCAAAAGCGTATTTTTGTATGTCACCTATACACTATCGTTGAATACAACACCAAAACGTGTTATAATTGTCAAAAAGGATAAATGTCATTTTATTATCCTATATGATTCTTTTGAATTAAATATCAGTATTTTGGCACAAACAAGCTCAGCGCGAAAAACATTATATCGTTTTCTAAGCGATCGGTCAAATTTAAGTTTATTATTTGTGGGGAAAACTGTCTTCTGATTTTATTATTATTTTTTTTTTTTTTTGGTCACCTGCTTGTCCACAATATTTTTTTAGAAAAAGACATAACCGCAGGTAAAATGGCCGGTCTCTTAATTTTTGTATGTCTGTTTATATTAAATAATACATTGTGTGAACCCTGCTTCCTTTTTTTTAATAATATCGAATTTATGCAGTTTCTTCTTCCAAATAAAAGTAATAAAGTTATTTGGTTTTTAATATCTTTGATTTTAATTGGTATATAATAAATTATATAGCAAATATGCTGTTTATAACTCATTCATTAAATTCTTAATTGGAAAGTAACATTTTTAATATAGATAAAGGTCGTCACCATGTCTACGTTCACATTTTATATCTAAGAAATAATTATTTACCTATGTAAATATTAATATTTAATTTGTTATTGTAGTATATGCTGAAGCATATTTAATTTTGATTGATAATTGAATATTTGAATTAACTTTGTTTTATAGACCAAAACTGGAATTAATTTGTTTCGCTTTAATAGCCGAATCATGGAAAAGAGATCAATCTTCATATTATTGTTATTATTGGTATGTAAAAAGCGTGTAAAAAATACACCAATTTCAAACTATTTAATAAGTAATTAAACTATCTTAACCATACGCTTAACGAAAAAACCTTTCTTAGTGCAAATCTAACTATATGTCAGAACTGTGATTCATTCATGTAGATGGAATTTGTGTTCACAAAATACATTCTTCAAATCCGCATATTTTCTTCAAAATTTAACCATAAAATTTCATTGTCTACCTTGAAATCGCCATTGGAAAATGAAAACGGTATGGTTATTTCGGAGCTGAATTTAAATGCACATGTCTCTTGTTTATTATCCATGTGGGCTCAACTGCCAAAGTGTCAAACGCACTAATGGTCCCAATGACCCCTTTTGGTCCATTTTCGATTCTTGATTTTAATAAAAAAATCAAAAATTCAAATTTTAAAATTATCAAAACTGTACATGAGGTTTAGTATTTTCAAAGTTTAATTAAAAATATAAAATTTTAAATTTTTAAACGGCTTTTAAAATTTTTAAATTTAAATTATTGGAATGTTGATACTTTGATTAAAAATTGAAAAATATAAAATTTGAAAACTTTTTAAAATATTGAATTATTAAATGTTACACGGACCATTTGAGGTACATGCAACAGTTAGAATAATTTAAACGTGTGGAAATTATTATTCTATTTTTTATTCTCCATGTACTCTGTAACTTGTTATCAAGGTTTTATAATCCCTCCTTTCTTCTATTTGCTTTTATCTTGCATCATTTTTTGAAAAGTGTGTAATTGTATTGTTAAAAGAAATAAGATTTCACTGTTCAATTATAAATTCTGAAACATGTATACTCGTATACTTAATAACATAAATTTACTATACAATTATAAAGTTTTTGAAAAATGTATAAGTGTATATTTGAAAGTATCGTATGCTTAGGACATGTCCTAGGATGGTCTTTGGATATATCTTAATCCTAAGTCATGTTTTCGAAAGCTTTGTAACTTAGGATAAGTCCTAAAATCTCTTGTAAAGTTAGGACAACAACATACATGTCCTAGGATAATCTTAGGCTAATACTAAAATTTAGGACCTCAAAATGTAAACAAACATGGCTGCTGTACGAAGGAGAAGAGTAAATATATATAGGAAGATTGGTCAGCACGAATTTATTGTTAAGCGTGCGTGTCAAATGAATCGTACCTTTCATATAAATTATATAGCTGTATCAACAGTTAAATTCTTTAAATATTTAAAGATGTTTTTAATAATAATAATAATAATAATAATAATAATAATAACAATAATACATTGTGATAAAATATTAATACAATAATATTTTCTTACATTTTATGTGTGTCTAAATTGGCCGCAGATGAAAGAATAATAAAAAAATCATATTGCATTATAACTGTTTTATATTGCACAATAGATGGGCTTTTTTCAATATTCTTCGGTTTATTAATTTTTACTTCAAAACTTAGGACAGTCCTAAGATCACTTCTCCTAGGATCATCTTAAGATAGCTTCGGTTTACAGTCTTTGACATATCCTAAGTCTATCATAGGACTGTCCTAAACATTGTCATAAGATATATCTTAGGACAAATTTTAGAATACTTTCGAAAACCTGGCCCCTGAATTTTACTTAGAATTATACATATTTCAAAATTGTATTTTTGTATGTAACCTATACACCATCGTAGAATTCAACAGCTAGCAAAACGAGTTGTAATTGTCAAAAAGGATAAATGTCATTTTATTATCTTATATGATTATTCTTTTTATTATCTTTTGAATTAATTATCAGTATTTACGCATAAGCAAGCTCATCTTTCGAAGCGATCGGTCAAATTATTTTTTTTTTCAAAATTTAACTTTTATTATGCATGAGGAAAACTGTCTTCAGAATTTTTTTTTTTTTTTGTCACCTGCTTGTCCACAATATTTTTTGCATTAAATTTTGGATCAGAATATTGTTTTTAGAAAAAAACATAGCCGCAGGTTAAATAGTCTGTCCCTTAATTTTTATATGTCTGTTGAATATTAAATAATACATTGTGTGAACCTTGCTTCCATTTTTTTCAATAATATCGAATTTTATATTATGCAGTTTCTTGTTCCAAATAAAAACAATAAAGTTATTTGGTTTTTAATATCTTTGATTTTAATTGGTATATAACAAATTATATAAATATGCTGTTTATAACTCATTGATTAAATTTCTTAATTGAAAAATAACATTTTTAATATAGATAACGGTCGTCACCATGTCTACGTTCACATTTTATATCTAAGAAATAATTATTTACCTATGTAAATATTAATATTTAATTTGTTATTGTAGTACTTTGCTGAATCATATTTAGTTTTGATTGATAATTGAATATTTGAATTAACTTTGTTCTATAGACCAAAACTCCTCAAGTATAAACGTTAAAACCGATACAAGACGACTAATGTAATTTAAGTCATAACTGTGATACGTCTTGTAAGTTTTAAAAAAGTATTGTAGTACTGATATAACATGTATGATTTTATATAGTCAGTTAATTCAAATTTTACCAAAACAGCTCAGCGGATACGATTAAGTTTTAAAATGACCAATTAAAACGAAAGGAAAATTAATATTAAAAAACGGACTAACTGGTTGTGATCACATCTTGAAAGTTATATAAACATAAGAACACAAGGGTTGTTAGTTTGGAAAACTAAACAGAGCAAAAATTGTAAGAAAATAAAATATATATAAACCTGACAACATAAGCTGTCATTATATTTATTAAACTGAAATAGGATAATAATAATAATAATAATAATAATAATAATAATGCTAATAAAACAATCTGTTCTTATTCTTTACACAATTAAGCATGCCAAAAAAAAACAAAAAAAAACAGTAACAATGTGAACAATATCTTTAGATATTGATTATTATGTATTTCTAAGTTCAACTAAATAGTCCAAGAATCTCCAGTCTGCTTAATTAAGGTCTATTTTGTTTGAATGGATTTGTGATATAAAGGTTAAAAAATAAAGATTTAAGAATAAACAAATTACGAAAAAGAATCCTATATTTCGCTTTAACAGCCAAATGATGGAAAAGAGATCAATCTTCCTATTATTATTATTATTATTATTATTAGGTAAAAAGCGTGTTTCAAACAACTATTCAATAAGTAATGAAACAATCTTAAACATACGCTTAACGAAAAAAAACACTTTTTAGTCCAAATCAACATTGAAAAGGTTGTTGAAATGCATCACGAAAAGGCTCAGTCGTCATAAGGGGCCATTTGAGATTTTCTGGGGGGGGGAGGGGGTGCAGGGGGATTTTGGAAATACTCAGTCCTTGCAAAAGGTGAAAATAAATATTCATGTACAAAGCAAGTTGAAAATAAATATGTGGACCCTCGTCTAAGTTTGCTGCGATCAATTGTATTGTAAAAACGTAAGAAGATATAACACTGCGTCGCGATAAGTGAAAATAAACAACTGTGCGCCAAAAAATCCTCCCCCCTCCTCCTTAAATTCAAACGGTAGTCCCCTAACTGAAACTTTGATCTTCAGCAATTGTAAATTCCGCATTTCGTATGGATATATAAAGCAAAACACTTACCTCGGAGAAGACTTACATCACATGGGTGGCATTAACTATGAAATATATGTATATATATTCATATATCGCGGGGTTTATGTAATTAGAACATTGCCATAGTAACAAACATGACAAACATACTTTAAATAGTTTTCACGTCAGTATCACTTCTGACTCAAACGATGTCAGTTCCTTCAGTGATAATGTTGTTTCCTAACAAACATGAATATGAGATTGTTAGAAATTTCTGCTTTAATACAGAGCTAGATTTTATGGAGGAATTAACAGGTGGCTTCGATACAATATTGCTATTTTTTGCCCCTGAGGTCAAACTAGTCATAGATTTCTGTGATAGTTGTTTGATAACTTACTTTTTATTCGAAGCAAACGACTGAATTTCCATAGAATCCTCCTGTTTGGTTATACAAACATATCTCATATTCATTTTCCCCAACATAAAAAAACATCCGGGCAAAAACCCGGATACAAATTTAAAAGTTATTGGCCAGGTTGCAAGAAGTGCAAATCCAGGTTACAGTATGGTGATGTCGGGCGGGTGGGCTTTCGGGCGATCGAGCGGTGAAAATAGGGTACCAATCTTGTGCCAACAACTGCTCCTACAGTTTTCAACCAAGATTTATCAAACTTCACAGGAAGATTGTACACATGTTGAGGTTGTGACCTGCTATTATGGAATTGTTTGAATAATTTTTTCCAATTTTTCCAGACTTGGGAAACAGTAATTTTTCCATCAAAATGTGAAAACACAGTACCCATTTTGTGTAATCAACTCCTCCTACAGTTTTCAATCCAGATTTATCAAACTTCACAGGAAGATTGTACACATATTGAAGTTATGCAACTGCTATTATGGAATTGTTTGAATATATTTTTTTCCAGACTTTGGAACTTAGTAATTTTTTCATCAAAATGTGAAAATACGGTACCCATTTTGTAGCGTCAATTCCTCCTACAGTTTTTAACCCAGATTTATCAAACTTCACATTACCAGTTCAACCCCAACACAATTATGTGTCTGTACCAAGTTATGTCGGGCGGGCGGGGAAAATAGGGTACCAATCTTGTGCCAACAACTGCTCCTACAGTTTTCAACCAAGATTTATCAAACTTCTACACATATTGAAGTTGTGCATTTGCTATTATAGAATTGTTTGAATAATTTTTCCAATTTTTCAAGACTTGGAAACAGTAATTTTTCCATCAAAATGTGAAAACACAGTACCCATTTTGTGTAATCAACTCCTCCTACAGTTTTCAATCCAGATTTATCAAACTTCATAGGAAGATTGTACACATATTGAAGTTATGCAACTGCTATTATGGAATTGTTTGAATAATGTTTTCCAATTTTTCCAGACTTGGGAACTTAGTAATTTTTTCATCAAAATGTGAAAACACAGTACCCATTTTGCGTCATCAACTTCCCCTACAGTTTTCAATCCAGATTTATCAAACTTATACACATATTGAAGTTGTGCACCTGCTATTATGGAATTGTTTGAATAATGTTTTCCAATTTTTCCAGACTTGGGAACTTAGTAATTGTTTCATCAAAATGTGAAAATACGTTACCCATTTTGTATCATCGACTCCTCCTACAGTTTTCAACCCAGATTTATCAAACTTCACATTACCAGTTCAATCCAACCACAATTGTGTGTCAGTACCAAATTAGGCTATTCGAACTCTCTGTTGTTTTGATGTTTGCTTTTGTTTTTTATTTGTTATATGCTTTTAATGCATAGTGGTTTGATGTTTGCGTATAGTTGTGGGGTCTGTCATTGTTGGCATTTGTTATTACCTTTTTTGTATTAATTAATTAAAAAAAATAAATGGATTATACAACAACAATCTACAGTTAAAGTATCAACATTCCAAACTGATTTCATACAATACCTTTATCTTGAAAGATACTATTAACTTCTCCATGGTTCATAACCCATTCTTTTCAACCCGGCTATTTGTGACCTTGACCCATTTTTAGCTCACCTGACCCAAAGGGTCAAGTGAGCTATTCTCATCACTTGGCGTCCGTCGTCCGTGGTCGTCGTTAACTTTTACAAAAATCTTCTCCTCTGAAACTACTGGGCCAAATTGAACCAAACTTGGCCACAAGCATCATTAGGGTATCTAGTTTAAAAAATATGTCCGATGACCCCGCCTGCCAACCAACATGGCCGACATGACTAAAAATAGAACATAGTGGTAACTGCAGTTTTTGTCTTATATCTCAAAAACTGAAGCAATTAGAGCAAAACTGACATTTGGTAAAAATGTTCATCAGGTCAAGATCTGCCTGTCATGATATTTTCAGACGAATCGGTCAACCCTTTGTTGGGTTATTGCCCCTGAATTGTTAAATTTCAGGAAATTTTGCAGTTTTAGGTTATTATCTTGAATATTATTACAGATAAAGACAAATTGTAAGCAGCAAAAATGTTCAACAAAGTAAGATCTACAAATAAGTCAACATGACCAAAATCAATGATTGACCCCTTATAGGAGTTTTTGCCCTTTAAAGACGGCATCCAGCATAAACTTTCCTTTAAAGATATTTTTGTCTCAAACCACTGGGCCAATTGAGACCAAACTTTGGTGGAATGGTCCTTGGGTGGCCCCCTTCCAAAATTATGTCTGGCATCCCCGACTTCCAACCAACATGGCTGCTGCTACTAAAAATAGAAAAAGGGGGGGGGGGTGAATTTAAAAAATCTCCTTATATGAAACTACAAGGCCAGTTGGAACCAAAGTTGGCAGGAATGATTATTAGGAGGTTTTCTTTCAGAAATATATCCAATAACCCGGACTGTTAACCAAGATGGCCGCCACAGCTGAACTTAGTTTAACATAGGGCCCAATGGGAAAATTCAGTGAAAAATCTTCTTGTCTTAAACCACTTGACCAATTGGAACCAGACGTGGCAGCAATGGTACTTAGAGGGTCCTCTTACAAAGGTGTGTCCGATGACCGGGACTGTGAACCAAGATGGCCACCACAACCGAACTTAGTTTAACAAAGGGCCCTATAGGAAACTTCATTGAAAAATCTTCTTGTCTTAAACCACTTGACATATTGGAGCCGGACTTGGCAGCATTGGTCCTTAGGAGGTCCTTTTTCAGAAAAGCGTCTGATTTCGTGGACTGTGAACTAAGATGGCCGCCACAGCAGAACTTAGTTTAACATAGGAACCTATGGGAAATTCACTAAAAAATCTTCTTGTCTGAAACCACTAAGCCAATTAGAATTAGACATGGGAGCAATGGTCGTTAGATCGTCCTCTTTCAGAATGTTGTGCGATGACCCAGACTTTCAACCAAGATGGCCGCCACACACAAACTTAGTTTAACCTAGGGCCCTATGGAAAAATTCCTTGAAAAATCTTCTTGTCTGAAACCACTTGACATATTAGAGCCAGATTTGGCAGCATTTGTCCTTAGGAGGTCCTCTTTCAGAAATGCGTCCGATCACCCGGATTGTCAACCAAGATGGCTGACACACCGAACTTTGTTAAATATTGGACTCTATAGGAAAATTCATTTAAAAATCTTCTTGTCTGAAACTGCTTAGCCAGTTGGAACAAGACTTAGCAGAAATAGTCCTTAGATGGTTTTCTTTTAGAAATGTATTCGTTGACCTGGACTGTCAACCAAGATGACCGCCACAGCTTAAATTAGTTTAACATAGAATCCTATAGAAAAACCAGCCAAATTGACTGCAACACTTAAATGTTTAGGTCTGCTCAAGGTGAACAGTTAAATCCAGGTGAGCCATACAGGCTCTTGAGAGCCTCTAGTTTTATGTCCTAGGTACAAAAAACATGTATGTAACGAACATTTGTACATTTAACTGAAATCAAGCCCTCAGTCTATAAATGAAAATGAACAGATATGGAGTATTGTCCAAACACTTTGACATGGCTGCCCATTAACGCTTAAGTCACTAATAAACCTACATGTATAGGTTAAAGCTGAGAAACCAAAGAATAGGACTTGAAACCCTCAGCCAGAAGAACGAAGGGTTTTAAACCATACTCTTTGGTTTCGAAGTAACAACGTAGTTACTTTTTATCCTTTTATTTTTTCATTTTTGTAAATTATGATAAAGACCTAAATATGTTGTTTTCATGTGTAAAGAGATCAAGGTTGCTGTCAGTAAAAAATGTTAAGTGTTCAAATATTCTTGCATATTCTCTTTTGGTCTTTCTGACAACTTGTCGTTTCTTTGACAAAATTTTCAAATATAAATTATAGGCTTCACCAAATATGTTTTGTATTCCAAAACAAATAACATAAAAGATATAAAATACCTTTCCTTTAATGTCTACAGAGAATTCTGTCGTTTTGAACATTAGAAAAATGACAATAAAATGACAGACGCTTCAAATTGTCTAGTTCTTGGATGGTAGTTTCGTTTAAAGGGAGTTGATATGTTGATAGAGTTTGGGTGTATATATTTCGATTCTGATTTTAAACTGTTTTAACACTATTTTCATTATGAGTTTCTTTTGAAACTTGCAGTCGCATTCTTCTTTATCTATATACGTATAACATGGATTAGTTCTATAATTGTTAACGTGTAAAATTATTGTGGAATAACATTCTAAAGTTTACTTGATCCGGTCACCTGCCAGAAGAGGCCACATCATTACCGTGGCCTGTCCATCTTTTTTACTGTAGCCAGACTTCATTTTATGGAAGACGCTGATTTTTACCTGCCCGGGCAGTTATACAGGTTATACAGGAAAAAATATTGATAAAAATAAACTTGTTGGTTGTATATAAAATTTAATAAAAGATTTCAGAAAATGAAAAGAATTATAAATGAGAATTATATAATGTCAATATAAAATGACATGTCATTTGCTTGAAAAATGTCTTGAACACGAAAAGCAGCGTTCTTCAAAGAAAAATGAATATGACAGTTTTAATAATTGTGGACATTTAACTTGTGTTTCTACTTTTCTATCTAATACCTTGTGTTTTAAATAACAATGAAGAGAAAACTTACTCATAAAACAATAAAAATAAATCCATGACTTGTAAATATATATGTTTAAGAAATGGATAAAACCCGAGGATTCCGAAAATCTGACAAAAAGACCAAAACATGACCAGCATGCATCCTTAATACATAAAATTTTAAATAATTGATATCAAAGACTGAAAATTTTTAAATAAACCATATTGATAGAAAATAAATAATTGTTCAAACAAATAGAATTTTTAAAGTGAATAATATCAAGTTTTGAAATCTTATCAAATTATTTGTACAAAAATGACTGAAAAAAAGTATAAATAGGAGAAAAGAAATATTTTTTTCTAACAATCCTAAAGAAATCCATTAGAACAGGTGGATTACAGGTAAATATATATTCAGTGCAGAATTCAATTTTTAAACCAATTTTGTTCATTCGAAAGACAAATTAATAGAAAAGCGATTACTTTTACCTCTAATATCCAGAGAAAACCCATTTCCTGCATATTTTCAAGGCCTTATAGCACTAAAATGAGCACATGCACCTATATTTTTTTCTTGCTTATTTGTTTACTATTCATATGTTCTCTCAAACTAAAACACATTTTTTCAAATCCTATTTATTTCCTATTAGACCAGCATCATCCTTAATGTTTAAATGAATTAAAATGTGTTCATTTATATTTGTGACAGTGCCTCACATATTTCTACTAGTTGTATTGTTTTGTTTTCAATTACATTGAAAACATTATTATTGTAATAAAGCATCTTTTGGAAAATGTCATTTTTTCTTTTTCTTTTTTATGAGAAAAGATTCAGATACACTCGAAAACATCAGATTCTACATTGCAAGCAATAACAAAAATAAAACTCTTTAGAAATATAACACACTATAAAAATACGAAAACATAATAAATAGTAGGACAAAAAAATAAGTCAGTTGTTCATACCACATGTTTGAATATCTTGAACTCCTCCCCTTGAAGGGCCTCTTAATCCCATGCCTTAATTGCTTGTTGTTTTAGTCTAAGGTGTTGAAATTTTTAAATGTTGGATAAACGTGGAGAAACCCTAAATTTTATTATTTTTATAAATATTATTACGTTTTAAAATGAGATAACTAATATAAACATCCTGATAAAGGCCGGTAGCGAGGTCGAAAGTTTCTAGACAGATTGAAAAAAAAAAGATAATAAAAAGTAAATTAATAGATAAAGAAATTAAATAAATAAATAAATAGACGAGAAAAGGGGGATCAGAAGAAACTGTGTGACAATAAAAAATTATATGACAAATGTTTACTTAAATATGAATATATAAATAAACAAATGAAATGAGAAATAAAAAATAATGATGATAAAATAAAAATTAGATAAAACTGTATAATATATCTTTATTGCATCATTGTGCATATTACACCCAAAAGGGTCAAGCAATGACAATGACAAAACATTACAAAAAGTACATATAAAAAAAACATACACAATGTACGGTTATAGATATTGTCTTTATTACAAATACTTATTGTCTCTCAAACAAAAATACATGTATTATCAGATTGGCCAATGCGGATCTTACTTTTGCAGTTATGTCGACTGCTTTATCAGAAATTAGCCAGAACTTTTCTCCTTTAAATTTTCCGTTCAAAATTTGACAAAAATTACCAGAAATTTATAAGGCTCTTCCTTTTGATGCAGAGATAACCCTTAGCTGAGTTTGGATACCTGTTTGTTTTAATTGTTTAGATTTTTTATGGTTGTGCTTATTAATTCATCATTATATCTTTAAACGGATTTCCAATATTTTGATCTCGAGCACTGCTGATGAGTTGTCAGTCAACGAAATGGCCATACATTGTATCAAATTAATTTCGTGATTTTGTGATACGTTTTATTATAAAGGTACAGATGCTGGTCAAAAGTTCGGGGTTTAAGATATAAGATATCTTATGCAAATGCAAGGCGTCAAGCTGGATAAATGTTTAATTTGATTTATAAATATGTTGGTAAAGGTTGGATCTCTCATTGATATGGATACTAGAGTGCAAGAAAAAGTGTATTTCACCCTGACAGGTTTTACAGAATCTTTGATTTCTAGGGATACATTTATATCTACCCGTTTCAATTTCTAGGTTTTGGTCACTGACCCTATATGTTGTGATCATTCACTACTTCCTTGAATAGGTTTTTAAGGATTTTTGTATTTTATTAAAAGGGGTTAGTTGATTCTCATACGTGCAGCAATCGATGTTGTGTTCCGTAAATATTTGTTTACCAAAAGGGTACCAAGAATATACACCACTGTCGTAAAGTGATTTAGTATCTTTGGATTGTTATTTTGTTAGTGATAAATGCTTCTTTAACTAAAGTGTTCATGTTTTTAGAATTTATTCTACAGAAATATAGCATGACTTGTGCTTTTACAAAAGAATCAATCGGAGATCTACCTAGTTCATATTTTGCAGATATATCACAGGTGGTTTTCCTTAAACCAAAAAGAAATTTAGAATATGTTTTTTTTTTTCAAAGACTAGTCTATCAACTGTAGTATTGATATTCTTGTAATTGGAACATATCAAACTAAACTAAATTAGAACTTTTACCACATGTTTGTGACTTTATAAAGCAGTCATTGGCACTACGAAAATAGGGTCCAGATCGGTCAAAGTTCATCGACTTTATTGTATGTTGAATTATAATTGCTTACATGTTCATTTTTTGTTTGTATTACTGTCAATTTTGTATGTCATATTTGTATTGCATTGACTCTTATGGGGGTATTTCTTGCAAATAAAGTTCAATTATAATGAAATAATGTTTCTAAAAATAAATAAATAGAAAGAAAACACAACCGAGGAAGGAAATGACAAAACAAAAAGAAATAGTAATGATAAAATTTAAGATTGTGGATATAATGTACATTGTACGACTAATAACAGGTAAAATTAATTAATTCCTTTGCCACTCTATTCACGTTTCTCCAACACTTTTTATTTTATACCTTTATACCTAATTATCAAATGTTGGAGAAACGCCTACACGCCTGTTTACAGAGCTCTTACATGGTTTCGGATCGAAAATTTACTTACAATGATCTGCATCGAATATGTAGGGACAAAGTGCACATCTTTTGCCAAAAGGTTTGCCAAAATGTCCTGTACATCGGCATCGCTTTTATAGGCTACAACGAGGTCCTCATCATATTCGGCGGATGATGACGAAGTTCCAATAAGGGTGTTACTTCCAAAATATGGTGTAAGAATATGCGGATCGAATGGGTCACTTTTCAGTGGAAAACATATATGAAAATATATCAATAGTGTGTCATTTCGGTGAAAACAACAAGGAGCCTATAATTATGCCTAAATTTGCTAATCTTAAGATATTTTCAAATTTTATTTATTTTATTTTATTATTCTCATTTTCCTATATTTACTTTTTCTGTCTGTTTCCTCCTTTTATCTTCTATTTATTTATTTATTTATTTATGTATGTATTTATTTATTGAAAGATATTTATTTAAATGATAGGGTTTGTAGGAAATAAAAGGTATTTGATCTTTCAAGAGGTAAAAAAAAATATGCAAATCTTAAGGTGGCTAGACATAATTTACACAATATTTATTCGTTGGGACTACTGAAATTTAAAATCTTCTTGTCTTGAAGTACTTGCTCAATGGAAACATATTTGGTTGAATGGTCTTTTGAATTACAGAGTATGAAAGTATCCTTCAGTTTGGTCATTTGATCTTGGTAGATATCTGCTGGACTTCATCTTAGTTCTGCTCTAGCGATTATGTTTACACAAAGTCGTTCTATTCCAGGGGGTTGTACCAAAATTAAGAGATATTTTAACTTCTGATTTTATCAGCGAATTAAATAAATACTTCTACTCATTTGTTTTGCAATGTAAAATTTTAGCTACACAATAAGTATAAATCATTCAAGGAGATTCGGAAACAAAATCCTGAACTATATTCTCTACCACTGAAGGTGAAAAGAAGCGGGTACATACTATAGTTTTCGTATAATCAGCCATGTCTATTTGTTGAAAATATTGAAACTTTTATGAATCATAAAAATACTTTTGTGGCAGTAGTTGCATAGGTCTTCGCTGGATGTAGGAAATGTTTGAGCCCAATAATACGTATATTAATTTCCTGCCTCCAGTATTATTATGCACGTCTCCATTTCATGTGAATTTTCAAAAATAAGTGCTAAAATTTTGAGTAACTCCATCTTTGTTTTAAGATACCCTCAAATTCGTTGTGTTAATGGTGACTTAGGGAGCGCCATTTTTTAAGGGGAGGGGGCATGAAAATGACTCGGGTGCTGACTTTTTAAAAAATATTGTGGATACTGCCACACTAGCGGGCGGATTTTTTTTTTCAAAATTAACATTTTATTAAGTATCCTTAAATTATATCCTGTTTTTTTCTCCAATCCTGGTATATTTTTAACCAAATTTAGGAGCCGGGATATTTTCTTCCATGCCACCTAAATCAAATGGTTTTTCCCTTTAAAATGATTGCAGTATATGGAATGGAAAAGTATAGTTCCATCTTTTCTGTATGGATAACTCTGTTTTTGAGGCAGAATGTTTTTAATTTTACAACATTCTGATTTTCCCAATATTAAACTGAATCTGTTGTCAAAATAATGTTCATAAAGCATGACAGCACACAAATAAAAACAATAAAACATGAATGAAAACGATAAGTATATTGGATTACATTTGTCAACTCATATAACATAATAAAATGTATATCACTAAAATGTCAATTTATATAGACTATTACACTCGTTTATAGGTGTTTACTTGGGCATGTTGGTTACGAAATCCAGTGATTGAAATTATTTTTCTTGTATCTTTATATTTTTAGCATGATATTAAAAAAGGTTTTTCTGTTTCTACTATTGGACAAAATTTTCATATTGTCTCTAGAAATATTGTTTATTATATCGCCACTTTTCTATTTAAACTGTGTGCGCTGATGCGAAATTGTGTTACTTTACTTTTGCAGTTTTATTTTGATTTGAGGACAGGTCGGAAGGAATGAAATGTTACTACATTGTATATTGCCTGAATTTACTATCCACCTGTACAGCTCCTGATTTAATTCTCTGTATAAATTTGTTTGTTGATTGTCGTATTCAGCTAGTTTTGTATTAAATATGATATATCTGTATAATTTATGTCAATTTAATTTAATAATTTAATATTTTGTTTTAATTTGAAAACCAACTTTTGGAGTTCCCTTGAAATAAATCTTGATCTGTAAGGAATTACATTTTCGTCTTATCTTAAAAGTCTAAGTAATTATAATTATACATCCAACTAAAGAGAAAAACTGAATTTCTGTTACTGTTTATGTCATAGTTGATATTATGACTGTCTTTTAACCCCAAGTAAACTGTAATTTTTACATAATGGCAAATTATCAAAGATTGAAAGATTCAAGTTATAATTTGCTAATTAGACTTCACTCCCATATGTTACAATGGGTTTTGTAAATTTTTTCCTTCTAACAATTATTTCCAAAAATTCATATTAATACTACCATGTTCAGAAAATACATTTTTAGTACTTATATATTCAGAAATTAAATATTCAGTATTAACTATTTCACTATTTCACCTACAGAAACTACAGACCCGACTACATAATTAACATTGTCAACATCAATAGCGGACAGTTTAACTTTAAAAGGGGTATGTTTTTTTTCTGAAAAAATGTCTTGATTCTGAAGTTTGAATAAAAAATATTTTGGCTGGAAAGGGAAGAAATTCTTTGTGTTTCCACTGAAATTCAAAAAGACATCTTGTCTGCTTCATCAGAAAATGAAAGATTATGATTTTTTTTGTCCCGCTTAAAAAACGTCCGAACAGAGAAAAACCCTTAAAAGTTTGGTTGGTCCATAATAAGTTTTTTTTTCAAAATATGAAATAGAACAGCTGGGGCAAGTATCAAGAAAACCAAACCCCATCTTCGTAAGACACTGAAGAAAAATTTAAATCTAGAGGCTTCAACAATAGTGGCTATCTACTACTTGTGACGAGCTCTGAATCACACGCGTACAAACAAAATTATACCTCTTTTACCCAAACTTTAATATATACTTTAAACAATAAAACAGCACCAAGACTAATTAGTGATCACGACTCCTGTTAAACTTGAAACAAACATATACTTGTACATGAAACATGCGCTGGAGTGTGTGTTATACTAGTTTGTTGCACCACATCCTCTCCTAATTCGTGGTCAAAGGCAAAACCGAAGCAGTAAAATACGTAAATAAAACATACAAAAATACAACTAAAGCAGTAAAAGACATACAATGAAACAGACAAGAATACGCCAAGAGAGCACCTGAAAAAAATATAATAATCAACAAAATCACATGCAAACCGAGGAAGGGATTCTCTATTGAATGGTCACAGATTACGAAGACAAGCTCATTATGCGATGTCCGATGATTCATCAAACACAGTACATCCAGTACATCCGATCGTCAATAATCTTCTAGTCTGCCAAATTTTAGTACTTTTGAAAGTTAGTGATGAGAGTACCAATAAAAATAAGTCGAATTTTTATCCTTTGTAAATGAGAGTTTATTTAATGGAAAAGTGACACCACTAAGTTTTTTGAACAATTATACAATGATGCTTTTAGGAAACATTTAGGACACTTTATTTACATTTCAGCACTATTTCAACATTCATATTAAGTAAGTTAAAATTCAGGAAACAATGTAAAGTTGAAATCACACAGTAACATATATCTGGGTTAGACTAAATTAGAATAAACTATCAGTACCAAAAAAAACACCAAAAACAGTCCCATTGTAAAATATCAAATGATGAAATGTAGCTTGCATTCTAACTTAATGCCACATCATTACAACTAACGGTCTAACTTATACTTATAAACATGGACGTTCAAATCTATATAACGCTTATGATGAAAAACTTCCTCAGTAAGACCAGCCGCCAAACCGCAATAAATTTTTTTTTCAAGATTTGGCTAAAAGTTAATGAAACATAATGTTGATACTGGACTGTATGAAAAATTAAAATCTGTTAGTTCAACTACTAGGCTTACCCTTGATGCAAGGTAATAATTGAGACTTGCCTGTGTTTCTTGTAGGAAATTTGACGATTTCAAATGTAGTATTTCAATATGTAATCAAGGTATTTCTCGCTTACCTTTATTAGCCTTGAATGTGAAAAATATTCTAGAGAATTGTGGATTTTCATATGCACAGAATATTTTATCAGTGACAATTGGTTGTATAATGTATTAAAATTAAATCTAATTGATCAATTTAAACAGTCATGGAACGATATCGTACAAAATATATCAAAAACATTAAACTACAGATTATACAAAGACGCTCTACGTTTTGAAAAGTTTTTTAACATATTAGATGACAAAGACAATGTAACTCTTTCCAGATGTAGAACACTTATTAACAATAAATAATAAATTACCCATCGAAAGATAATGATAGAATGCTTTAGCCTAAATCAATAACCAACACTTTACAATTCTATCTTCATTTTAGCATGAAGCATCACCTGGTTTATTCACATGTATTCTACTCTTCAATGATATAGTGTTAAGTGTCCATTTAAAAAAATAGTTGTTATAATTTGGATAATGAATATATAGAACTTAAGGAAAAAGAAATGCAGTACGTTAAACTAAACTTAAATAAAGTTCATTGTTTAATACCTTGTAATCTTTGTTTCGTCAAAAATATTAAAAAAAAGAATTGATTTTAACAAACAGAAGATATCAGATTCAAGTCATGTTGATACAGTAAAAGTGTTGAACACAATACATAAAGTATGTAACAAAAAGTCCATTTATACTATTGCTGTTCTGCATCATCAGAACCTAACATTTAGATAATGTCCTGTGTTGTATATGTAATATAAAAATTAAGGACTTTGACTCGGCCAATACGTTATATATATACCTTGAAAAACTCGAACAACGTCCTCGGTCGATGTCACGTTCTCAGGGCCATATACAACGCATTGACCTCAGCAAAAGGCCACTCTATATATATATATATATACGTCTACTGTAATAACCAACGTTCGAACTTACTAGATGTTGGACCGATAATAAATTAACGATAAAATGCAAACAGAAAATAAATAAACGTCTAAAAAGTTGCAAAACAACATCAAAATAAAACAAATAAATAAAACAAATAAAATTTTGAATTATAAAAATAATAATAAATGTAAATATAATTAAAAAAATACGGGTTAATAATCCTTAAGGTAGAGACTTATGTTAGAGAATTATAACATCATAACAAATGAAAAAGTACACGAAAAAAATAAAACACTTAGAAATAACAATAAAAAATAGGAGTATTCAATTTCTGTATAAATTGGCAAATAAATTTATTTCTCTTTATTTATTCCCCTTTGGATATAAGGTGCCTAGTTATTTTATCCAGAAGCTTTCTCTTGTCTGCCTTTCTTGATCACTCCAATTCAAATTTTGTTCTATAATAGAAACTTTCATTTTACCAAAGTCGCCAGGATTGTGTTCAGTCGACCGAAAGTGCTGGCTGACTGGTAGAAAGTCTTTCTTTGTTAGGTCACTTCTAACACCGTTCATTCTTTTGTTGAAAGCTTGATTACCTTCTCCAATGTAGTACAGATTACAAATCCCATACTCCAGCATGTAGATCACGTTGCTTGATATGCAGTTCACAGTGCAACATATTTTGTAATCTTTGGCAGTTGTGTGACTTTTAAAGCTCTGTGTACATATATCTGGTAGAAAGTATTACATCTTTTGTCTAAACAAGCCTGACATTGGCCAGTTGATGAAGTCATCTTGCTAGTGATATCGGCTCGTACAAGAATGTCTTTCAGGCTTTTCAGTCGTCGGAACGCCATAACTGGGGGTTCTGGGAAAAGTCTGAAAAGGTCGGGGTGTATTTCAAAAAAAAAAATCCCGTGTGTCCTCATGGTACTAGAGACATTGTGAAGGCTAGGGTGGTATGTTGTAACGAACGGGATTCTGTTGGTGGTATCTTTTTCTTTATATTCTAAGAGATTGTCTCTACTGAAGCGGTTATTGAAACCGCCTTGTATGCGTTGGTATGTATACCCTCTATTATTAAGATGACCACGTAGTTCACCAAGACGTTGTGCTGTTTTTATAGGAGAGGAACAGATGTATTTAACTCGGAGGGCCTGGCTATATGGGATACTGTCATAGCAGAGTTTGGGATGACAAGTGCTTGGTGGCAGATATAGGTGTTTGTCATTAGGTGCGGAATAAATATCGGTGGACATTACTCCGTCTTTAGTGTAGTAGTTATATAGAAGAAAGAAATTTTAGTCTTGGATATTTAAAGGGTGCATTTTATTGATGGGTGGACACTGTTTGCATGATCGACGGAGACTTTCAATTTTTCTTCAGTATCTGTCCACTTCATGTCAAAATCATCTATAAATCTATACCAAGACAATGGCTGTGTTTCCGAATATTCCAAAATTGTTGTTCTAGTTTCCCCGTAAAGATGTTAGCATACGACGGAGCCATTTGAAATTGAAATATTTGTGATTTAGGACCAATGTTAACATCTCAAATAAGCGTTCAGTAGGGAGTTCTTGAATGGTTCGTTTTTCCGAGATTTCCTTACAAGCTAGGATGCCGTCATCGTGTGGTATGTTTTGTGTACAAGGAATTCACTTCCATGGAGACCATGTGGGTGTTATGAGGAAGAGGGTTCAAGCTTATCATCTTTTTGAGATAATCGTTGGTATTCTGTATGTAAGATGGTAAAGATTCAACATGTGGCCGAAAATGGAAATCCAAGAATTCCGGTATCTTTTCTGTTGGGTGATCGTTTGCTGAGACATTAGGTCTTCCTGGGTTATCCTTCTTGTGGATTTTAGACAGAAGATAAAATCGACCAGCTTTAAATTTTACGGGCTTTAGATTTTCGAAGGTGTCATAATCGATGTAGCCTTTGTGATACATGTGTTGAAGGCTTGCAGTTATCATTAGCGCAAATTCAATGGTTGGATCTGACGTCAGCTTTTGATTAAACCTAGCATCACAGAGCTGGCATTCTGCCTCTTGGATGTAGTCCATTTTAACTACTACTCCGCGGGTTTTATTACTGTATCGTCTCTGTATATGTATCCGGGCGTTTGTTCGGTCATGAGTTGTATTTTGGATTTGGTAGCTGAATGTAATTTGGAGTTTATAAAATTTTACTAATCTTTCATTGCTTTTGCCGCTGGCGTGTCTGATGAAGGTAAATCCAGAAAAGCGCTTAATTCACTTTAAATTTGGATTTTGAATATAATTTTTTTTTATGAACGTATGCAACATGAGGATCAATGTCGTTCTGACATATATTCCATATTCTTTTTTTAATATATATATTTTAAATTATAACGATTTCTTTATGTATGGTTTTTTAATCGCATTTGGTCTTTATCATGTTGATTTTTTTCGGTCTACCAAATCCAAATTGAATTCGTTTTCAATGATTTGGAAACGAACGTTTTCAAAAGATTAAGGGCTATCATTTTTTATGTTCTAATATTAGCTCTGGTTCAAATTTTTCAGTTTTATATTTCCAACATACTGGAGCGTAAACTTTGTTTCGGCGGTAATATTGCAGAATGACACAGATATTGGACAAGCAACTGGTGAATTTATGTGACGGGATAGCAAGCTAAGAGTTCAATTTATTACACGAAGTGACTTTTAATTAAACTGGTGCCACCACTTCAACAGAAAGTCGTAAAGGAAGGAACCATTTTCAATTAAATAAGAAAAAATCTGAAATCTTACTCTCAGTTTGCATGATATACTTTATTTTCAGGATGTCGTTAATTATTTCAACATTTTTTGTGGGCTTATCGAGTAGAATGACACTGTGCAGCCATGTGTTGCTTATTATGTGTTTTGTAAAATCCGATTTATGACTGATCCTCTAAACGCACAGGAACACATATTGAAATATACGTGAATCAGCAAATTCTCGGTAAATTTAGACTTATCTCAAAGAAATCAGATGAAAGCAATTTAGACTGTAAAATTTCTTACATTACACTCAATTCTCTCTCTCAAAAAAAAGTTTTTATCTTTACTCCCCACACCCCCAATTTTCGTTCTTTTTGTACATGCTATAGACCAATCTTTCATAATGAAATCCGGTGGAACCCAAGTCTTCAGTATATTGTTTTCTTTTGAATTACAGGTTTATAACCCTGTAGTTGATCATTGTCAAAATTGTGTTTAGCCTTTCTGAGCGTCAAACAAAATCGTTGCTACGATCTGCATTAGATAACTGTGGGGAATTTTATTCCACGTATAAATATTCCACAAGAATAGATTTACACCAAACTTTGCTGGAACTTTCCTAGTGTAGCCATTTCACAATTATGATTATTTTGGCTTTTCATTGCTAACAAATGGACATCAATTTACAAAGCTTAATTTAACATTGGCACACTGTGGTGTATTGGGCCTGAGAACTTTGTTCGAAGATCTTTGAAATGGATATCTTGTATCTCCCAATTTAGCAAAAATAATAGCTTTATGCATTTTTATTTTTTACTCAAAATTGTCAGATGGTTCTGACCTTCAATCAAGATGGCTGCGACATCGATTGATTGATTCTTTTTTTTAACGCCGTGCTGGCGATATTGCAGCCAATATCACGGCGAGAACTATATAATTAGACTCAAACTGATTAAAATTTTAAACATTATCTAAAATCAATAGACTATTTACAAATAACATTGAAAGTAAAATAAACAGTAAAACTAATATCACAGTCGAACATCATTCAGAAATGATATCGCAGATACGCTATTTATTTTCACAGTCCAACATCATTCAGAAATGATATCACAGATATGCTATTTATTTAACAATGTCAACATATATAAAACGCATCCTTTGCGAAAATATCTATGACTGTGTTTCCCTTAATACCAATATGACTTGGTATCCAGGGAAAAATGATTTCTTTGCCCATTTGGACAAGTCTTTTTAAAAATGCAATAATATGGGCAATTCAAGGGTTTTTATATTTCTGACTTTCTATAGCCAATAAACATGAAAGAGAATCTGAACAAATAAGAAATTTCAGTTTTTTAGGTGTTCTGGCAAATGTTAAAGCAAGAATTATGGCTCTTGCTTCAGCAGAAAAAATGAACTGGAGGACGGAGAGTTTCTGCTTGCTGTCCATAGACTGCAGCGGCAGCCACTTTGTCCCCGTCCTTCGATCCATCAGTATAAATAGAGCCATGAAATTCAATTGTTTTAATTTTATTTCAGCAAAATGTTGCTGAATTAAAACTGGGTTTGTTTCGGGCTTCTGAGGTCAAATAAAAAAGTAGTAGGTTTCGGCATTAGCCAAGGGGTGATTGAGGTATATTGATAGGGGCTAATTCATCAAGGTTTATGTTAGAACCAGAAATATGTGATTTCCTCCGAAAACCAAAAGGAGGAATTTTATTTTCTTGTCCTTCAAATATATCTTCATAAAGAGGATTGAAAACACAGTCGTAGGCAGGATTTGAAGGATATGCTTTTAGCTTGGTTAGTATTATACGTAAGCATTGATAATAAACAGTATCTAAAATTTTTATATAGGATTTGCGAGCATATCCATATATAATGGAACCATAATCAAGTTTTAATCGTATAAGTGATCGGTATAAATTTAACAAAATCTTTTTATCAGCACCCCAGTCAGTGCTAGAAACAACTTTTAAAATATCCAATGCCTCCAGGCATTTAGCTTTAAGCATTTTGATATTGGGTAGAAATGTAAGTTTACTGTCGAAAAGTAACTCAAGGAATTTCGTTTCTTTAAATACTTTAATAGGTGTATTGTGGAGTTTGAGATCAGGGTCTGGATGTAACTTTCTTTTATTACAGAAATGCATGCAGAGAGTTTTTGATGCGAAAAATTTAATCAATGATGTGGAGGCCCAAATGTTGACATATCTTGCATTATCTTGCATTATACTTAAGTTAGGAAACTGATATTGATGACTTTTTATACGACCGCAAATTTCGTACAATGTCATTGCGATGTGGTCGCTGGCGTCTGCGACTTCTGTCTATGGTCATTAAAGTTTTCGCAACCTATTGTTGTGGTGAACCAATCATTACGATGTTTTAAAACAATGATCCCTAGTGTAAGGTACACTGTGGGATTGATTTCCAGCACTGTTTTTTTTGGCAGGGTTCAAATGTTTTTTAAGTTCATTTTCTATTTTTGTAATTATAAATCTGGTTTCGATTGGGTTTCTTTTTTGTCGTATTGCTCTATCTCTTACCGTTTTGAGTTATAAGGGGGTGAAAATGGCCACGCCCAAGTGTTTGGAACGTTTTTATTTTCATCCGATTTTAATTTTTTTTCTCTAAATAATTCCTTGTGAAAAAACTGCAATAAAAGTTACTCCAAGGATTTTTTAATATCTTTCACTGTTTTCAAGATAAAAGGGTCCGTAGAGGCCAAACCATTTAATTTTGTAGGGTATGGGAAAGTTTTATTTTTCATCCAATTTTGTTGAGACTTTTTCCATTAGTTCTTCAGTAGTATGCAAAGAATTTTTGCTATCGAGATAATTGGGGTCAAAAAGTACAGAATCAATGCATTTTGACAGATTTTAAACTTTTAAACTTTTTTATTTTTTTAGCTGATTTGAATAGGTTTTCTTTTTAATGATTCCTCATAAAAAATGTAATAAAACTTACTCCAAGCATTTGTTTAGAACTTTTACCGTTTTCTAAGTATAAGGGATCGAAGAGGCCATTTAATTGGACAAAGAAAGTTTTTATTTTTCTTCCGATTTTGATGGGATTTTTTGGACTGAATTTCTGTTTAGTGCGTGCTTTAGTAGTATATCAAGGACTTTGCAATATTTTAGCGTTTTTGAGAATTGGGATGAAAAAGTGAAAAATGAATTTTCACAGATCTCAAAATTTCCCACTTTTTCATTTTCTATCCGATTTGAATGCCATTTATTTCAGTAATTTATCATGGAAAATGCAATCCAAACATTTTGTGATAACTTCCGTTTTCGAAATAGAAAGGAAAAAGTGGGCCAAAATTGACATTTTCTTGGACAAATAACATTTTTTTCCGTCCGATTTTGGGGGCCGAAAATGCCCTTTTGTGGGGTATGGGAAATTGTTATTTTTTTTTCTATTTTGATGGGATTTCTGTCAATAAATTTCTCTCATTGAGTGCTTTTAGTAGTACTCACTACGATTTTGATATCCTTTATCCCGTTTTTGAGATAAAAGAGACTGAAAGGGTCAAATGGGAAATAGATTTTTTTACATTCCAATTTGACGCGATTTCCTTAATTTCATTCCTCTCAGGGAGTGCTTTAAGACCTATGTCAATGGATATTTTTTTATATTTCTTACCATTGTTGAGATAATTTAAGTGAAAAGGCTAAATAATGCATCTAGTTGAAGAAAGCTTCTTTTCAACTTCAGGGATTTTGGAGGAATAACAATAAATATTTCAAAAGTAATTTCGTACATTATTGTGTCAAGTATATTGCAGTGCCGAAAACATCAATGCGTCATGCAGAATATTTGGAACACTAATATTAACACGGTGATTTATTGACTAATACGGGATTTTATCGAGTCAATGAAATTTGTATCTGACGAGGCGAAGCCGAGTCTCGATAGAAGTTTTATTGACCCGATAAATTCCCATATTAGGTCAATAATGCATTGTGTTATGAATTTATCCTGATTTGGTGCTATATTTTGAATTCTTGACGTTTGAAAAAACCATTTGACTTTGATGTGAAGGGAGATATTCGCATTGACCAAACAAAATTTATTACGTCAGCGTCAGCCAATCAAATTGCGAGAAATTACCTTTAATCAGGATAAACTTATGTCCAACGTTCACTTGTCGACATGCTGCGTCCATGTCATGCTGCGCTTGGGAAACTCTTAATTTTGTTTAGAGGAATGAACAAAAGAAATATAATTATATGTATATATTTCATTTTTCCTGAAATTTTGATAAAAATGTTTAATGCAACTGCATTATGAGAAAATGTGATTCTATAAAAGTAACCCTACTTTGACATATATCCGTGGATAAACCCCGGACTTTTCTTCATTGTTCTCATGCATGACTATGAAGAAGACACCGGCCAATATTGCATCAAATTGGCCATCTAATCGAGAGTGAGTAATGAGATTGCCAGAAATGTCATTACCCTCGGGGTGCCTGAGCTTTTCACCATCAATCCCATATTTCTGTTAAAAGATTCTGGGAAATTTTCTTTGAAGTGCATTGGTATTCATATTACTGAAAACGATTCTTCAATAATATAAACTGAAATCAAACGCACTCCAAGCATTGTTTTAATGACTTTTTTCGGGATAACGGGATTAAAGGAACTAAAAATGCAATTATTATTGGATGTGGGAAAATGTTTTATTCTCACCCGATTTCAATGGGATTTTTGTTCCTGGATTCCGCTCAGTGACTGCCTTCACTAAAATATTAACATATTTCTTTCTATGTTCACCTTTTTGAAAGTAGATCTTCCATGTGTAACTGTTATCAAAATGGCTAAGAATGCATTTTAGTATATTTTAACCGGGTGCATAGCTTTATCCGATAATCCTTTATCCCGACAGCCTACTACCTCGACAGTTCTTTGGTACGGCAGTTCAATACTGTCAAATACTGCGACAGTCCGTTGGTAGGACAGTTCTATAGTCTGACAGTTTAGTACTCGGACAGCCCAGTAGTCCGACAGTTTACTAATCGTGAAACATCGTCCTTTGATTTCAGCTTTCGCTCTTTATACACTAACTGGGTTTTGTTAAATACAATTGTTACCGTGTTATCATTTCCATTTGATATAGTCTGAAATCTTGTCGAGCTGAAAACAATCTTTCTGATAGAATACGAACTTTAATAGAAATATAGTGAGTCTCGAACAAATACCACATGTATTCTTAATCATATTTCTGGATAAGCACCTTCATTTTAAAAATACGACACTTTTCTCATCAAACAGGGGTAAACATTTTCGTTTTACTGCTGTTATTTATTAGTGCCCTACCGGCGAAGCCGAAGGGGGCTATATGTTTGCACTCCGCCCGCCCGTCCGTCCATTCATCAGTCCGGCAAATCAGTTTTCCGCACTTTTTTTAAGTCATGCTTGAAGATATTGATTTGATATTTGGTATATAGTTTTACTATGACTAGTTACAGATCAATTTCGAATTTCGTTCTGTTCTGTTTTTTTTTGCAGAGTTATGGTACGTGGACTTAGAAAATTCATGCTAATAATCAGTTGTCCGCAATTTGTTTTTTTCATGTTTGAAGATATTGATTTGGTGTATGCTATATAGTTTTACCATGACAAGTTACAGATCAACTTTGAATTTCGTTCCATCCGAATGATTTTTTTGCTGAGTTAGGGTTCGCGGGCTTAGAAAATTCACGCAAATAATCAGTTTTCCACACTTTGACACTACGTCTTCGTCCGATTCACATACTTAAGGAGTTTTCTCATAGCTCAAGCCGGTAGGGGACATTGTATTGCCCGGCAATACTTTCATAATGCTTGTTTAATTTAAGTCAGAAGTCTAGCATTTTATTTTTTTGCGGAACACTTTTTATATTTTTTTTGCTTGTATAACTCTTTTATGTCCCAATGTTGAGCTCATTGGGAATTCATAGAAAATACCTAGACTTTATTACTGAATTTATAGTTTGATATTGCCAGAGTTGCTATATTTTAAGTACTACATTTTAATGATTTCTGAACAAAAATGAAATACCTACGGCATGGCAACATAAAACAGGCATTTCATCTTTTAGTCATGGTCACATAATGAATCAGAATGACTTTTAAAATATCATCGAATATTGAAGAATGACAACATTTTTTCATTAATTATATAATTACAATTTAGACTCATGGCGGTAAGATATATGCCACCTATGCCTAAGACCAAAATTTCATGACACTCATTTATGCTTACGATACAGACATATTACGTCCCAGATATTCACAAGCTATAGTAGACCAGGGTGGATGGCTAAATCACCTTGTTACGAAAACAAATTAGGACATTTACATGGCCATAAGGCCTAATTCGTTTCTGATTATGCAAGTCTCGGGTCGATACCAGGGCTGAAATTCTGCCCTCGGTCTGATACTGGAGTCTCGGGTTGATACCAGGGCTGATATGGAAAATGCCATGTAATAATCTATAATCATCTAAAGACAATCCAAGGTGGAAACGCGTCGGCTAATTTTATTGTACTTATTTCAGATATTCGACAAATCCAGACAAAGATACAGACAAGACACTTACAGACTCATAACTTGGAGACACGTAGTAGATTGTACGGGTAGCACTGAGTATTGGCCTGTGCACATAAGACTGTAACATTAATTTTTAAAAAAGAACTTAACTAAGATTCGAATTTTACATGTATTTGAATTTAGTATTGTACATGCCGTTCCCAAAAATTTAGTTTATGATTGGGCTTATAATTTTACACGATTGCATACTATCATGCTCATTATTTCTGGACTTCTTTTTTACCTATAATGTAAAGGTAGGGATTTTTTTGTATTGTGATGGTAAATATGATTTTCTAATCTCCTTGGATTCTTCAAGTTACTTGCTGTGCTAAACAAAAGACGGAGGCTATTCAAAGATGAATAGACAATTTAATTTATTTTAATAATTAATAATTTATTGCGACAAAATCAAGGTCTTTCATAAAGTATTGGTGTGTTTGTATTTACATTGCTGTTATGAAAATTGTTTGTTGCACACATTTCTTTTATGCGTCTATCTTATTTTCTAGACAATGTGGTAGCTTCTTCTGTAGTGTCTGGTTGCATTTTAATAAGAAAAGTTCCTTGCATCATGCAGAGCCGTTTTCCCATATTTATCCTTGTGGCGCGTGACCAAAACTGTACTGGCTGGATGATGTAGTTGCTAGTGGATTGTCTGGCTAACAAAGTCCAGAACTGTACGCCTTGTGAAAATCTGGTATATATATATTTTGCTCTTGAAAGTGGTGTCCCCTGAGTAGTTGGTTGGATCTCCTTTTCTTCATTCTCTTGCTGACTTGTCAAAAAGTTTTAACATTAAGCTCAATATCGTCTGTTATAGTTGTATTTGTAGCTATATATATAGTTGGTTGTCTTCTCCCTTTTTCTCACATTTGATTCCCATGTCCCCTATTTGTTGTTGGGTCTCTGCAGACTGTCTACATAGCAAGTACGTTCCCTTTGATGGGCCATAACAAGAAATATATTGAAATAAAAAAAAATACATCTTTTGTCTCCCTGTTCTGATTATTGAGTGTTCTCCCCTTTTGTTATAGGTGCTCTTCACCTATATCCCGTTATCTTGGCTCCTCATTGTTGCACCATCTCCATTTCCCTGTTGCCGTTGAAAAGCCTTTGTATTGCTTTTTCTCCTCTGTTTTTTTCCCTCCTTGTTGGGATTTTTGCTCTTCTTCCGTGTCTGATTTTAATTATTTTAGTTTATTTTTTTAGATGCTGATTATATCCTCCAAGTGGATCCGCTAAGACGGGATTCCATTCTCTTACAACCGATCGGATTCATAATGTTTATACGAAACCTATGTAAACTTTATTCTCCCTTTTATGCGCATGGATGGATCTAAGAAGTTTTCGGTCTTTCCCCGCAGTTAAATGGGTTTCGCCAGGTCTACAATACTAACAGTAAGAAAATACAAAACCCTTTTAAATGGTTAATATGAAAATGCCTGAAATTGAAACATTTTGAAGATATATGCATCTTAAATGTCTTCCTGAAAGACGAGACCCCCTTTGATGATGTCGAACAATGGTAACTCTTTTTTTCAAATGGAGTTACCACGAGCCTGGCAATGCTGTTGATTGCGTGATTTTATTGTGATTGTGTAATGACTTAAAAGTCTGTTTTCAGTGAGCAGAGTCTCGATTTTGGTCTGTTTCAGTGAGCAGAGTCTCGCATTTTGATCTGTTTCAGTGAGCAGAGTCTCGCATTTTGGCATTTATTCCACATGAAGTTTCTGTTTATCTATCTTACCGCAATTAGATTTAGTTTTGGTAAGAGTTCATCTTTTACCATGTGACCTGTACTCATGTAAAAAATAGACAATTGTTCGACTGGGTGGCAAAATTATACATTTCCGATAGACAAATCGCAAATGTTAAAAATGTATTATAATTAGACGTATGTCAGAACCCAAAAACGGATATTGTATTCAAACAATATTAACAGATATGAAATTCCACGAAAGAAAATATCTATAATAGAGAAATACCAAAAATTCGTCAATTTCCACATGAGGCAGGCAAAACTGTGCTATTCATAAAAATCAGAAATACACAAATATTACCCGTACATTTTGTCCATTTAATATTACCGATTATATACACATTTCTATTGTATCAATTTCAAAAACATGTGAAAAGTGAGAGACTTTAACCATTGTGAAGTGACTGTATTATTTTCTGTATTATTATTTCATTAACGAAAATTTGAAGAAAGCCTTCAAGGAAAAAAAAAAGGAAAAAGAAAAAAGATGAGGCAAAACAAAAAATTATTTCTCCTTGGAGTTAGCTTTACTGTATTTTATATTCAGTTGAGCAATCGTCTTAGGAGTGATAGCTTTTGCCAATGTCAACATCAAGAGAAAGACAGCTGCAGCAGGATGATCCAACCTGGGTTTTGGTGGATGACTGCTTGCCGTGAGTGTCTCCAGTATATCTGGGATTGATGATGGTTTCTTCACTCTTCCTGTGCAGACACCAAGATGATCTGGTCAATTGTTACGATAAGGGTAAGGTTAGGATGGTATGTTTGTATATGAGCTATAAGTACATTTATTTCTGAAGTCATTCTGGCACTATTTATATTTTCTTGTTATTATTTTGCTGCCGATGTGCTTGAGTGACACACACTTGATAATTATTCATTTGTTGTATTTATTATTTTCTGATTGCATTTTCAGCTCACCTGTCCTAAAAGGACATGTGAACTTTTGCCATCACTTGCCGTCCGTCGTCTGTCGGCCATCCGTCTGTAAACTTTTACATTTTTATCTTCTCCTCTGAAACCCATGGACTTATTGAACTGAAACTTGGCCTGAAGCTTCTATTGAAGGTCCTTTACAAAGTTTCCATAAATCATCCCGATCCGTGAAACAAAATGACCGCCATTAGCATTTACATGTTCTGATTGGTCCAAGTTTATAAGTTCTTCTCCTGTGAAACCGTAAAGCCAAATGAACTGATTTTTGGTATGGAGCATCTATGGAAGGTCCTTTAAAAAGTTTGCATAAATCATCCTGGTGGTGAAACAAAATCGCCGCCATTAGCATTTTCATGTTCTGATTGGTTCAAATATAAAACTTCTTCTCCTCTGAAACCGTAAAGCCAAATGAACTGATTTTTGGTATGGAGCATCTATGGAAGTCGTCTGCAAAGTTTCCATAAATCATCCCGGTCCGTGAAATTAAATGGCCGCCATA
Source organism: Mytilisepta virgata (assembly GCA_028015205.1). Classification (NCBI taxonomy): domain Eukaryota; kingdom Metazoa; phylum Mollusca; class Bivalvia; order Mytilida; family Mytilidae; genus Mytilisepta; species Mytilisepta virgata. The sequence continues at coordinate 27,588,609 of CM051513.1, forward strand.
AGCATTTACATGTTCTGATTGGTCGAAATTTAAAACCTCCTCTGAAACGTAAAGCCAAATGAACTGATTTTTGGTATAGAGCATCTATGGAAGGTCCTTTACAAACTTTGTATAAATCATCCTGGTTCGTGAAACAAAATGGCCGCCATGACCATTTACATGTTCTGATTGGCCGAAATTGAAGTCTTCTCCTCTGAAATCGTAAAGCCAAATGAACTGATTGTTGGTGTGGAGCATCTATGTAAGGCCCTTTACAGAGTTTGCATAAATCATCCTGGTCCGTGAAACAAAATGGCCGCCATGACCATTACATGTTCTGAGTGGTTGAAAATTTAAAACTTCTCCTCTGAAACCGTAAAGCCAAATAAACTTAATTTTGGTATGGAGCATCTATGAAAGGTCCTTTACAAACTTTGCATACATTATCATAGTCTGTGAAACAAAATGGCCACCAGAAGCCTTTATATGTTCTCATTGGTCAAATTTTTAAATTCTTCTCCTCTGAAACCGTTTGGCCAACTTATACTTGGTATGAAAAATCTATGGAAGGTTATTTACAAAGTTTCCAGAAATCAATCTAGTCCATCAAATCAAATAAAAAGTTTGTGACTCTCAGGTGAGCGATACAGGCTCAGCCCTCTGAGCCTCTTGGTATGCATGTATTTCCTGGGATGATAAGTTAGGATAGTGTTCGTTCTCATTGTTTGACCAGGGGGGGGGGGGGGACCGGCAACGTTTCGTACCCATGTGACATTCCCAGCTTTAGTTTGCCATTTTTATCCCTTATCCCCGCTTCTCACCTGTTTGCTGCATTTACGTAGGGCTTGTAACTGGGGTAATTTCCATATAATATAGGTTGTAGGTAAGCCCCGTTTCTCCTTAGTCCCTCTCCTGATCGTTTCAGTCATTGAATTGACCGCCATTTTGTCTGGTAACAAATCACTGCGCAACTGTTGACCTTTGCAGGAATTTAACCTGCGACCCGTATATCGACCAATCAGATTAACGGGGTGTCCACATTTCGGGTTTATGCCCACAGGGTCAATGTGGGCCGAGAGTATAAATTGGCTGCGGGAGGCTGCGAAACCGTTACCAGGGCATATTGTTACCATTGAACCCTTTACCAAAACTATCTGAGCCATCCACCCGCAGTCTTTTCAAACCTGTACCCGCTGGATACTAGCCACGTTTGGTACGCCCCTTTATTAACATAGATTAGTCTTCGCCTTGACCTATATACGATATCCCGTCCGTTTTACATTTTTACTACGAACTAGTCAAAAGGGGGTCTCTGTATATTTTTCAGCTGAGTTGGGATTTTAACATATATTGTAAATAATTATATATACTGTTGAATATATAAATGGTTATATATTTATATATGAGTTTTTGCTGAGTTAACTATGGACTAAGTGTTACGGTGTAAAACTAGTGCCTATATTTGACACGCTACCATTGAAATTCAGTGATACCATAGAATTATGACCATGAGATATTACCAAACCCCTCGGTTATGACTTGAATACCATGAGGGTTTAACATTTTGGTGCCCGGCGGTGGAATTTCGAAAGTACCCAGACAATTTTGTATTTGAATATTTAGAAGTTTTGACTCAGCAAAAATTAGGAGTATTTTGAAAAAGTTGTTAGGCACAATTTCAAATAAAGATGAGTAGTGGTGAAGAGGGGTCACGGACCTCTATAGCAACAACTCCTAGCATTTCTCCCGAGATACTCTCACCTTGTGAAGTACATGGTGCCCATGCCGGTCAAATATTAGATAACAATGCCTTTAAATTGAAGGTAGATTTATTATCATTACAAGTTGACCGCAGAAATACTAGTATACAGGGAATGCATTCAGATTTAATGCAACTTCATAGAAAATTTGACGACCAGAACAGAAAAATTGATGACAGTATCAACCAAAGTAAACAAAATTTCAGACAGCTGGAGTCTCTTATTATGAGACCTACAACACCAGAGGGTACCAGTAACAAACGACAGCATAAAACCCCAGAGCAAAGGGAAAATACTGACCGGTTTCCCTTATCCAACCATGAGTGTAACTTTGCTCAAAATAGTAATAATGACCACTGTGCATTTGAAATGCATAGTACTAGTGGGCAACTCTTGGCCTCAGTTCATCAATATGAACCAGAAAGTGTAAGTAGTACACCAGTCAACCCCAGCAGCTAAATGAAAATGTAGGTTTTTCAAAACCAAATACCTATGATGGTAAAACTCATTGGACTGATTACCAGGTTGATTCTGAGACAGTATCAAAAATTAACAAGTGGTCAGAACAGGTAAAAGCTCTAAAGCTTATATCCTGTATGCAAGGTGCTGCGTTGGCAACTTTTGGAGATATAAATATTGGTAACCCCCCCCCCCCCTTATAACATATCAAAATGCTGACAAATAGTTTTGCACCTGAAAATAAGGCAGATATGTTCCGTTCACAAATGGACGCCAGAATTAGAAGGAAAGGTGAGTTGGCCCAGGGTATAAAACGGCTAGTCTGTCTTGCATATCCCTCTGTTTCTCAAGAAGTTCGAGACAGTTTGGCTTACTGAGCATTTAGGGATGCTCTGAATGATTATGAGCTTGAACGGGCCCTATGTCAAGCCAACAAAGACAACATTGATGAAGCTCTACATATAGCACTAAGGTATGAAGCCTTTCACATTGACAAGAAGAAGCCTACTATAAGGTACCAAACAACAGAGGACAAACCTTACAAAAATGAATCAGGACGCAGGTATAACAAGTCTATTATTAACCAGTAGGGTAAAATACGTTAAAAATGCCTTATCTTTATGAGCAAAATGAATGCATTACAGCAGGGCCATTACAGCATTTTGTTCATAATAACCGGGCCATTACAGATTTTTGTTCATAATAACCGGTTATTACGGCTTTTTCAAAATGGCTGCTTTTTTTCAATACTCCACTTGGAAATTTCAGAAAGAGCAAACTAGAACATTTTAAAACATATTTTTGAAAAAAAAAAACTGTCGTTAATCTTTAAAACTGTTCTCACAAGTTTGCTTACTTACCATTATATTTGTGCTATTCGCATTAATGCAAATGCTATATACAAATTGGTTAATAAAAGTATTAAGAAATGGGTGTTTTCATAATGGCCCTATTATATGTCCTCGGTCTGTAATAATGGCCTTCGGATGCTGTAATGGCCCACGGCGTTGCCTCGGGCCATTACAGCAATCCTCAGGCCATTATTACAGACCTTGGACATATAACAGGGCCATTATGAAAACACCCATTTATTAATACTATATTATATGTCATTATTGTCATAAACCAGGACACATTGCTGTCAAATGTAAACAAAGACTTAGAGATCAGCAAACTACAATTGAGAATATAAAGAGTACTAAAACCCCTAGGTATGAAACTGACAAGAGGCATAACTCAAGACATTTAAACTGTTAGAAGCTGAAAGTTAGGGGCAACTTTCAGCTTAAGTTTCAGAGGAAAATTTTAGACCCACTTTATTTCATATGAAATATCGGAATAATGATGGTTTGTTTATTACTGTATAAATTAATCAGTATCCTGTACACTGTCTGATTGATACAGGGGATACTTGGAATGTGCTACATAGTAATATTTTTTAGAAGTTACCTCAGAGTGTTCAGGGTAGGCTCAAACCTTATCCTCACAAACTACGAATGGCAGATGGGAATGAAGTAACACCCTTAGGGACAATTACACTTCCCTTGTACCTTAATAACCAGGTAATTTATCAGTTAATGTTAGTGGCTAATGTAGAGATCCCAGCTGTTTTGGGTTTTGATTTTTAGCTCACCTGACCCGAAGGGTCATGTGAGCTATTGCCATCACTTGGCGTCCGTCGGCGTCCGTCCGTCGTCCGTCGTCCGGCATCCGTCGTCCGTCGTCCGTCGTCCGGCGTAAACTTTTTAAAAAATCTTCTCCTCTGAAACTGCTAGGCCAATATGAACCAAGCTTGGTCTGAATCATCACCAGGGTACCTAGTTTCAAAATTGTATCCGATGAGTCCAAGGACCAAACAACATGGCCGCTGTTACTATATATAGAACATAGGGGTAAATTGCTGTTTTTGGTTAATAACTCAAAAACCAGTACAGATATCGTAAATCTGACATGGGGTAAAAATGATCAACATGGCAAGATCTACCTACCCTGCAATTTTGAAGTTAATTGGAATACCCATCTTGGAGTTATTGCCCTTTTTTGAAATTTTCAAATTTTTTATACATTTTGTCTTATATTTTGAAAAGTATTAGAGATAGAGGTTAAGTTTTATTGCAGAAATGTTCAACATGTCAAGATCAACATACCCTCTAATTGTGTTATAAATCAGAATACTCATCTTGGAGTTATTGCCCTTTCTTTGTCAAATTTTCAACATTTTAATATATTTTGCCTTATATTTCATTAACTATAAGAGATAGAAGTTAAGTTTAAATTGCAAAAGTGTTCGGTTTATCGACTGCATGCTTCATGACACAAAACCGAAAGGATTTCAAATGTTGTAATAAGAGTTATGTCCCCTTAATGAAAAGCAGTTTTCGCTAAAAATCTCAATTTTGACCTTGACCTTTGACCGCAGACCTTGTTATCGAAATAACTCAGAAACCTTAAGAGATAGCTGATGAAATGTATTGGGAAAAATGTTTATCTTGTCAAGATCTAAATTTGTCTCATTAGAACTGAAGTTCTACGATGACTCCATATAGGAGTTACTGCCCTTGACACATGTTTGATTTATACTATATCTCGAAAACCATTATAGATATGAAGAAAATGTTAATACAAAAAAGATCAGTTTCAAAAGATCTACATTTTAGTACCAAGGTCAAAAGTCAGGGATCAAGGTCATTGAAAAAGCCCTTAGCAACCGATGGAAAAGTACCTAGCAACCATATATATTTATGCACAGGACCATATTATAGAGCCGTAGAGATCAAAATGAAAGTTCAAGGGTCAAGGTCATCGAAAAAGTTCTTAGCGACCGATGGAAAAGTACCTAGCAACCATATATATTTATGCTCAGGACACTATTATAGATCTGTAGAGGTCAAAATAGAAAGTCAAGGGTCAAGGTCATTGAAAAGGTCCTTAGTAACTGATAGAAAAGTACCTAGCAACCATATATATTTATGTTCAGGAATCTTTTTTAGAGCTGTAGAGATAAAAAGGAAGGTCATTGGTCAAGGTCATTGAAAAAGTCCTTAGTAACCGATGGAAAAGTACCTAGCAATCATATATATTTATGCTCAGGACCCTATTATAGAGCCATAGAGGTTAAAATGGAAGGTCAGTGGTCAAGGTCATCGAAAAAGCCCTTAGTAACCGATGTAAAAGTACCTAGCAACCATATATATTTATGTTCAGGGACCTATTTTAGAGCTGTAGAGGTCAAAATCGAAGGTCAATGGTCAAGGTTATTGTGATAGTCCTATATTTTGACTATACAAGTCAAAATAGAAGGTCAACAGTCATGCTTAATAGCCTTAATTGCAATTTGACACGGGAAAGACCTTGCAATTGTTCTCTGAACAATTGTCTTTTGGTCCCATTTAAAAATGGTATCGGACATGTCCATACCTGGTCCAAGATGGCCACCAGTGGGGAACATAGTTTAACATTGGACACTCACCTGATCCAAGATGGATACTAGCAGGGAACATAGTTTAACATTTGACCCAATGGGGAAATGTATTCAAATATCTTCTCTGAAACCGCTGGGCTAATTTGAACCACACTTGGTCACAATAGTCTGGATGGTCCAATTAAAAAATTGTATCTGACATGTTCAGATCTGATCCAAGACGGCCACCAGCAGGGAACATAGTTTAACATTGGACCCCATGGGGAAATGTATTCAAAGATCAATTAAGTTCTCTTCTGAATCTACTGTACCAATTGGAACCACACTTGGTTACAATGATCCTTGGGTGGTCCCCTTTAAAAAATTGTATCCAACACGTATGCTCCAACTGAAAGAACACTGCCAGCAGGGAACATGATTTAACAGTTGACTCTTATGAAACTACTATACCAATTGGAACCAAACTAATTTACAATTGTTCTTGGATAGTCCCCATTAAAAACTATCTGACAGGTCCACATTACATCCTATGCCAGCAGAGTGGTGTATCCAGGTGAGCTCTAGTTTGAACCAGAACAAGTGTATCATAGATGTGGCCAATGCTTCCTTGCAGCTGAATAACCAAATCATAGGCTGTAAATTAGAGTCAAATACCCAGTTTATATAGAATTTCTGTAAATCAGAAAATAACCATTCCGCCTCAGAGTGCGATGATTATACAAGGTAAACTGATAGTATACCCTTGATAAACCTCAAATACTGTATAAAAATACCTGTGCAGCTAAGGCTGAAACCATTTCTGATTAAGATGTTATTAGTGATCTGACCAAAATGGATGAAAACAAGGTCCTACCTGAGCAGTTAAAGATAATTGTACAAAAATTTGTAAGCTTACGAGTGATCAAATGCAAAAACTGGACAAGTTGCTCATTGCTAATAAGCATGTTTTTTCTTTGTTCAAATATGATTTGGGCCTCACCAATATTGTACAACATAAGATTAATACCACTCATGCTAAACCTCTAAAACTACTCCTAGACGGGTACCTCTAGCTTTAGGAAGGGAAGTTGAGCAAGAGATTCAGCATATGCTGGATAATGTTATAATACAACCTAGTAAGTCACCCTGGAGTAGTCAAATTGTGGTAAGAAGAAAACCAGACTCCAGTATTCGTATATGTTTAGATTTTCGAAGACTGAATGAAATTTAGATTAAAGACAGTTATCCCTTACAAGGATAGACTCGTCCTTGGTTAAGTACCGTCGACTTTGCCAGTGGTTATTTTCAGGTGGGTATGGCCCCAGATGATGCTCCTAAGACGGCATCTGCCACTACCAAAGGTCTATTTGAATTAAAACATATGGCTATGGGGTTATCAAATGTTTGTGCTACATTTGATTGACTTATTGAATACATCTTAGCTGGACTCCAATGGGAGATATAATCATATTCTCTAAAACATTTGATGAACATATAACCAGACTGAACCAAATATTTTCAAGAATCGATAAAGCAGGTCTCAAAATTGCCCCTAAAAAAGTGTTATTTATTTCAGAAGGAGGTAAAATTTTTGGGTCATATAGTTAACAGGGAGGGCATAATGCCAGATCCTTCAAAAGTTGAAGCTATAAATAACTGGCCGACCCCTATGAATCTGAAAGATCTGAGGGCATTTTTAGGAACATGCTCATATTATCGCAAATTTATAAAAGATTTCTCTAAAACTGCAAAGCTACTTCACCATCTGACTGAGACAAATGTCATTTATCGGTGGACATGAGAATGTCAATAATCATTTGACACAAAGTCCAATTCTAAGTAAAGGCAAGAAATATCAAAGGGATATTCGAAGGAGAGAAAAATCGTAACAACTGACAAACGCCGGAGAACAACGAAGACAAGACCAAAACAATACATGCACTACAATTAAAAACTAAAAACATATGAACAACATAGACCCCACCAAAAATCTGGGGTAGACTCAGGTGCTCCGGAAGAGTAAGCAGTCTCTGCTTCCTGCAGGACACCCGCCATGCTGTCCATGTAAAATCCGATATGAGGAAGGGATAATATCAATGGAACAGGTCCATTTTCAATTTGGAAACGGTTTTTTCATACCTGTCAACCAAGTCATGATGACGCCCATAAAACTTTAATAAGGATGACTTCAGCTTAGGAGCAACGTACCCCTGTCTGAGCAATTTTTCTGTCAGAAGCCGGGCTCTGTCCAGGAAGTCAACGTATATGTCACAAGCTCTGGAATAACGTATGAGTTGTGAAAAATATACTCCATACGCCGGCGCTTCTGGAATATTGCCGCTCAAAAATGGGAAGTTGACGATTGGGAAGTCAAAGTTATCCCGTTTGTCGTAAAGTTTTGTATTCAACCTTCCTCTGGTGTCAATTTCGAGGTGAAGGTCAAGATAAGATGCAGACTTGGCAGTGTCTGTTGTATCTTTAATTTGGAGCTCATTTGGGATAGATGAGATGTAAGAAATTCCCAAAACGTGAATTGTTGAGTGATAAGACATCATCTATGTAGCGGAAGCTGAAATTAAAAGTACGGGCTAATTTCTTCTGTTTTTCCTTAAGAAGCCCGTCAAGGAAGTCTGCCTCATATGAGTAAAGGAACAAGTAGGCCAGTAGTGGCGCACAATTAGTACCCATAGGAATGCCAATTGTCTGTTGGAAAACACGTCCACCAAATTGAACAAATATGTTGTCGATCAAAAATTCAACCATCAGGACAATTTCGTCCTCTGTATATTTTTTGTTAGATTTAGAGTGGTTTTTAACAAAGTATGATTTATATTTACCAATGACAAGGTATGTGTATCTGTTGTTGCCATTTTTATTTTGAAAGCATCGATGGATTAGATCTTTCAACTTCTCCTTCAGTTGTGAATGAGGAAGGTGGTATAGAGGGTAGAGAAATCAATTGTTTTTATGCTGTTACAGACTGAAATGGACCGAGATCGTAAAATATCCTTTAAGTCTTTGGAGTTCTTTAATATCCACATTTGATTGATACAACTTCTCTAATATATCCAGATGTAAATAAGGAATTTATACTAGATACAAATGCTTGTGCGCTACTGGCCGTAGTGTCAGTTATAATACATTTTCACCACTACTTATATGGAGTTCCTTTTGTTGTGAGATCTGGCCATGGTGCACTTAGTTGGTTGACCAATTTCAAAAACCCGGAAGGTCAGCTAGCCAGATGGCTGGAGATTTTAGGATGTTATAATTTTACCATAAAACACAGGGCCGGATTAAAACATGGTAATGCTGACGGGTTATCTCGACGACCTTGTACCAACTGTAGTCACTGTGACAAAAAGGAACTACAGTCAGGTGAGTTCACTAGTGAAAAATCGCCTACCATTAAGGCTCAGGGACCCTCAACTCAATTGGATCCAGAAGTGGAACCAAATACCATATCTTCAAACCGGATTAACGGTAAGACCCTAGCTGAACTATCAAAGGCTCAGCAGGATCACCCAGTGTTAAAAACAGTCTTGTCATGGTTACACCAAAACCGTAAACCAGTGGCAGGAAGTATCTCATCTTAGTAAAATTCATAAAGCTTACTGGAGTCAGTTCATTAGACTCACAATTGAGAATGGTATTTTATACAGAAAACGAGTAAATATCACCACAGGAGAAGACAATTTACAGTATGTCCTTCCTACCATTTTTAAAAACCAAATATTAAAAAAACCTTCATAATGACCCTTTAGGTGGTCATTTAGGAGTGAAACGTACCTTAGCAAGAATACGGCACAGATTTTTATTGGGTCAACTACCATGACCATGTGGAAAGAAATTGTAAGGAATGTCAAGGTAGGAAAGGCCCTGGTAAGAATACCAGGGGTGCCATGCAAATATATGTTGTAGGGGAAGCGTTTGAACGCGTACCTTTAGACCTATTAGGTCCGCTCCCATTATATGCTATATGCCTATGCTATACCTGATATTGAAGCAGCAACGGTTGCCAATAAGATGTTGAATGAATTTATATGTCGCTACGGTGTATTACAAATTATACACAGTGATCAGGGAACACAGTTCACCAGTGAATTATTTACAGTTTTATGCAAGAAATTACATGTACTTAAGACTAGGTCTAGTCCTATGCACCCCAAAGGTTCAGGTTTAGTTGAACGCATGAATCGAACTATAGAGAAAATGCTAAGTAAATTTGTGTCAAAAAAGCAAAAGGATTGGGATGAATATTTACCTTTACTAATGTTTGCCTACAGGAGTTCTAATGCTTCGGGTGAAACCCCAAATTTCATGATGTTTGGTCGGGAAGAAATGGTACCAGTTGACTTAATTTTTGGTTCTCCTGAATCAAATCAAAGCATTTCAATACCTGACTGTGTAGAGTCGTTTACCAATCGTTTGGGTAAGGTCCATGAAATTGTACGTGATAGACTAATGAAGTCTACACATCGCCAGAAACGATTTGAGTTATCTTGTACTACAACTAAGTTCCAGGTTGGGGATGGAGTGTTATTACAGGATAGTAAAAGGCATAAAGGGAGGAATCCCAAGTTACAGTTTAGATGGGAGGGCTCATTTACTGTATCAAATTCAAGAAGGACCTCGTACTAAAACAAATGTTGTTCATATTAACCGGTTGAAAAAATACCATGGGAATATGAGACGTTGGTTTCAACCAAAGGGAGGCCCAGTCCTTAATACCCAACAAAATAAATAATTGACTGACAGACCAGGACTATATATGTCTTTATTAAATGTGTATACATATAAATAATAGTAAATATTCATAAATAGAAATGTTGTAATATTTGATTAATGATTTATATTTTTGTATTGTGCTGCATTCAGATTCCATGAATGCAGGGATAAAAGCAATGTTCAGATTTCAGAATATTGGACCTAGAATAACAATCATATTTGATAGATCTATATCTAGTTGGATGTTAAATGTTATTAACGTTTGGTTCAAGAGATAAAAAAATCTCTAAGTTTATAACAAAGCAAACAGCTGAGCTTGTGATAAATATTATTGTTAGGTCTTGAAGTTAAGACTAAAAATACTACATTATAAGTGTTACATTGTCTAAATGTCTGACCAATTTTGTCACATCACCAGTGACATGCTTACAGAATTTATCAAACCTTGATGTCATTATTGTATGAACCAGTGTGCATGAAATTAGACTGCCTAAGTTAGATGAGCACAAGAAAAGGTCACATGGTAGCAAGATTTATTTTTTTTTTTTCATTTTTTATTGAAATCTGTACATTTTTTAGTAATGAAAACATCGAATACCGGTACCTTATCCCGGCCTCGTTAATGTTAGTAATAGAAAATGTAAATATGTATCTATTAGTATTTGTTAGTTCATTTTACAAAACATTATATCAGCTGTAGTTACTTAATATAATACCACATTTTTAATTTGCATTTAAAAAGTAAAAAAAATTAACATAATCATGATAATAGAATGTTAAAAAAAAAGACCACAAATAAATGTATGATCCAATTAGAATAATTATTTTAACAAACATACAGATATTCTAAGTTTTATAGTTTTTTTAAGAATGGAAATGTTGAGGAGAAATAAGTGAATATTAAAAAAAATACATAAAAAAGAAAAGAAAATAAATATATTGTTCTGATGAATATTTTTGATTTTAGTTGACAAATCGACATTCCATCATGTAATTCACATATGAATTATAGTAGGAATTTTATTACAATCGAACAAATGAGTAAATTGAATCCACAATTTGTAGAAACTTCAAGTTGATTGTTTCTTACTGCTATACACTTCTCTAGATTATAAAGGTCTTTTAGTATTTTCTTCACAGTATGAATTGATAAAACTTTCTGGAAATATCTTGTATTATAAAATAGTATACACGTGAGACATCACCAAACAAAAAAGATTTATTGTAATTTTCCAAATTGCACATGATCCTGTTCTTCCCATGATGCTTACCGTCTTATGCACGAAATGCTGCATCGCCGTCTTTCCTTTGTGCCTGCCGAGACCCCACGTCCTCAACTTGCAGTACAGTCTACTATCTCTTGGTTCCTGACCCACTTACCATTCAGCAAGTACCAACTCCAAGCTGTAATTTGGATTTCCAGACTACAGAGGCTCTAAATTCCCGATTTTGCTGACATGTTTTGAGAGCCGCCAACACCATCCCCTCTCAGACGTCTTCATGAATCTGATGAACCTTTACCTAATGACCTGGTCAGTATTCCTTCTGAACAGCTTTTCTGCAAGTACATCCACAAAGAGTCTCAGGACCGTGATTCTGAATCAGCACTTTCAGGTCAGTCTACTTCCGCTTCATCACTCAGCCGTCCACCCCAGTGACACCAGCTGAGGTCGGGAACCAAGTTTGTTCTATACAGCATAAGACACCAGCGGCTCTGGATGTGCCCCTTAACCTCACATCTGCTAAATCTCCGGTTCATGCATTTTTCCTTTCAGCACCACCAGTTGGAGTGGTAAACCAATCAAACTTGTCTGTCTCCAGTAGCACAGTATCCGAGGATGAACCTTTGGATTTATCACTGAAGGGTACTCAAAAGCATGTTCCTAGGTTAATACCAGTTCGTGGACCCACCAAGGAAATAGATTGTACCACTCCAACTGGTGTGTGGATGAATATGGACACTTGATAGTTATACATAGTTGTATTTATTATTGTCTGATTGTATTTTTATGCATGTATTTTCTGGGATGATAAGTTAGGATAGAGTTCGTTCTCATTGTTTGACCGGGGGGGGGGGGGGGGACCCCAACGTTTCGTGACATTCTCAGCTTTAGTTTGCCATTTTCATCCCTTATCCCCGCTTCTCACCTGTTTGCTGCATTTACGTAGGGTTTATATATTGTAACTGGGGTATTTTCCATATAATATAGGTTGTTGGTAAGTCCCGTTTCTCCTTAGTCCCTCTCCTGATCGTTTCAGTCATTGAATTGGCCGCCATTTTTTCTCTTGACCTTCGCCGGAATTTGACCTGCGACCCGTATATCGACCAATCAAATTAACATTAATTACATCAAACTGTTGTAGTACATGTTTCATTCTCTGGTCTTGTTTAAGTACGGGAAAATTTTGAAAAATGGTGTTGAAAACTTCCGGATTTCTCGGGTTGTGCGTCGACACGAATGCAGTCACATCCTGTTTATTCTCGTTTGGTCGATTTTGTCGTAACTGTATTTTATCCAGTGCTTTAGCCTTTGAAATTCCTGTGTCTATAACTGTCTTCGGATAATTTCAATCTAATAATAATTCCCTCAGTTCATTTAATCTTTGATCCATTGTTTGTTTGTCGGAAATTATTGTGCATAGCCTCCTGACTAAATTATATGGAATGCTTAGCCTAGTGTGTTTAGGATGACAGGAATTAAACAGAAGATATTGTTTTGTATCTGTTGGTTTGTAATAAATGTCCGTTTTTATATCTTTCTTTTCTTTTATGATTAAAATATCTAAGAACGGGAGGCTTTCTGCGCTGTACTCAATCGTGAACTGTATATGTTGGTTTATACTATTCAACAGAGTATGAAATTCTTTTAATTCATCCAACGTGTATTTCCATAAAATAAAACAATCATCTAAATATCTCTTCCAATTATTTTTGATGAATTGAGAAACTGAGTTTCCATGTTTTTGAAGCACTAGTTCGTACATCTTTATTTCTAGGTATCCCATGACTAAATTTGCGTAGGTTGGAGCTACTTTAGTTCCCATGGCGGTCCCCCCCCCCCCCCCCCCCCCCCCGATTTTTTTCTGTAGCATTTTGAATCGAACATAAAATAGTTGTTTTCTAGAATGAACTTCAAGCCATTAATTATTATTTCTTTATTAATCCGATCGGGTAAATCCGTTGTGTAATTATTAATCCAATGTGCTATTGCTTCTAATCCAAAATCATGTGGAATATTGATATATAGATTGACTACGTCAAAGGAAACTAAAAGTGTATTTTCACTAACTGAACTTGGAAGATGCTTCAGCATATACAAATCATCTCTGACAAAACTGTCCACATGACATAGTAGTGGTTTTAACAAAATATCCAAACAATTACTCAGTCTGTGAGTTTCACATGCAGGTCCTGCAATAATCGGTCTCAGCTTCAGATCTGGTGGTGAGGGGATATTAATACACATGGATGGTGATTTCGAGCATTGGTCACTGATGACTTTACTTTTATGGATTTTCGGTAAACCATAAAAATTGCTCGTCTTACATCTAAAGTTACATATATAGTAAACTTCTTTATCTGTTAAACCATTTCGGTATATGTTTAATAATACGATTAATTTTTGTAAGATTTTCTTCTGGTTATAGTTTTTGACTGTCTCACAATAGGTTAATGCCAAATTCTTGTAACAATCAGTGTCCATCACCACAACAGCATTGCCTTTATCGGCTTCTTTTATTATAATGTTTTTGTCGTTTTTCAACTGAAATATATTATCCCATTGCTTCTTATTAAAATTCGATTTAAATTTTGTCCTTGATGAGGTTTCATACGGGAAACTCGATACATAATCGCAAAATGTGTCAAGGATTCTGTTCCTTCCTTTTAGAGGCATATATTTACTAGGGTTGCGCGCAATCGACTCATCATTGTTATTCTTATCATATAACTGTTCGGCAAGGCGCATTTTTCTCGTAAATTTTGAGATATCATCTTTAATTTCTAGACAGTTGTGCTTTTGTGCTGTAAATTTTAGACCTTTTGATAAAATACCTATATGTTCATCTGTTAAAACACTATTGGTTAAGTTTATTACCTTCGGTTTCTCACATTTTGTTTTCACCATGTGTCGCGATTTCTTTCGGCGTGGTCTAAAAAACGGGGCTTGAAATTTCTGTTTCTATTAATATTTTGATTTTCTCTCCTTTGGTCAATAGAATCGTTGTTTACCCGTCTGTAATTAGTTTCCTGAACTCTGAAATTGTTTTTCCTGCCTTTAGAGTTACTACGTTGATTGGTCTCTGTCCTCCCTGGGTGGAAATTTCTATTGCCTTGGAAATCAGTGTAGTTCTTCCTCTGTACTGATTGTTTCGATATGCTTCGGCTTCGGTTTCTGGATTTGTTGTTATTTTGTTATTGGCCTTGATTTCGAATTCTTCTGTAAGGGTATCGTTGTTTGTTTTCCTGTCCTTGTTTAACCGTTTGTGGATATGATTTGTCCTTAATAATTTTTAAGAAGGGGTTCCTTGAATCATATTCTGCTTTAAATTCGGTTTCGTATTTATGGAACCAAGTGTCACTCTTCTCCCATCGTTGAAGGGAGTTTAATTCCTCTGATTCACATTCTTCTTTCCAAAGCTGGTTGACATTATCAAGTACCTCTCCTTCAGTTTTACTTTGGAATTCTGTGATCATTTCTTCGTCTATGGCTTGTACTGTTTGTTCATTACTACTGGTCCGTAGTTTCAACAGTTCTATTTCCATATTTATTTTCTCTAGTGTCATCCGTTCCCGCAATCTTCTTTGCTGTTCTGGTTCTTCCGGGATTTCTTTAATTTGTAATTTTCGTGGGAGAACTATTGGAGTTGACTGTATCCACCTTTCATAAATTTCGGCTTTATTCTGATTCTTTATAAAGTTCCAAAATGCGAACTTTCTGTTTGTCATATTTTTGTTCCACACATTGCCTATTTTACTTTTAATTACGTAGGCTGATCGGGGAATATTTTCTTGCGTTCTCATAGATTCTGAGTTATTTTGAGATTTAACTTTGAAATTCTTTTCAATTTTATCGCAAATTCTACTGAGGATTTGACTGACCTGTATCGGGTCCAGTTTCTCTGCATTGTCCTCAGTTGTTTATATATATATATATATATATAAACGTCTAAAAAGTTGCAAAACAACATCAAAATAAAAGATACATTGATATATAGTAGAAGACAGCCAAAAAAACTTGAAGAAATATTTGACAAAAGCGAAATTCGATACAACAGATAAAACATTAAATAAATCGGTAAAAAGTTGTGGAGATACCAGATGTAGAACATGTAGTAAAGACAATTTCATTTATTTAGAGAGCGGCAATACAAAACATTTCCGGAACAGGAAGACATTTAACATTCATGCCGATATGAAATGTAAATCTATAAATTTAATTTACTGTATTACATGTATCAGCTGCCGTAAAAATTATACAGGACAAACAGAAAATATCCTGTGTGAAAGAGTCCGTATTCACAAGGGGCAAATCAAGCAACCACAATTTAGGAAAATAACACTTAGTGAACATTTGGACATCTGTGGAAACGGAAATTTAAAATCTTCCCGTTTTTCAAATGTACACGTAATAGTGATCAATACCGATAAGAGCAGGAAAAATACTTCATCGAAATATTTGATCCGAAGTTAAATGCATAAAAACAGAGAGTTATTGAACGCTACAAACAATGACGTTACGTAACAATACCTTCAATATAGTAACATTATCCCCATAACGACATTCTATTGTTTGATATTGAAAAGTCCCACTAGAAGGATGAAAGCGCTAGAATAAACAACAAAAAAACTGTCTACTTTTCCTGTCTATTTTTTCTTACATATATAATTCTGTGCACGAACACTTACTTTCAAACCTATATATAAATATATACAACGTCTAAAAAGTTGCAAAAAAAACATCAAAATAATACAAATAAAAATTTGAATTACAACAATAATTTACACTTAGCAAAGTTTTCGGATCACTGAGAACCTTCGTCAGTGCTGCCGCGTTGCGAAATGACTAATTTATTTCGGTATTTTTGGTTATGAGTACTTCTTGTTTAAAATACGTTTGGTTTTTGGTCTTCCATATGTTTCGGTTTTAATGCTGCTGATGAGCGGTAACTCCTTGAAATGCCTCTTTGGATTGTTATTTTGAAACTCCTGAGACGATGCCTCTGCATAGTTGATCCTAGGTCCCCGAGGTCTTTCGCCAACCCAGTCGTCAGACTTGTCTGACATGATTATTCATTGATTTGTTACAGAAATTACCAGTATTACGCAAAATTCAAAAATAATAGAAATACTAAGGGTTTATTGCTTGTATTGCACATGGAAGATCTCCTTAGCTGAAATTTGGCTTCCTATTTCGGTATTTTTGGTTATGAGTACTTCTTGTTTAAAATACGTTTGGTTTTTGATCTTCCATATGTTTCGGGTTTAATGCTGCTGATGAGCGGTAACTCCTTGAAATGCGTCGTATACAGCATATTATAA
This sequence comes from Mytilisepta virgata, assembly GCA_028015205.1. Lineage (NCBI taxonomy): Eukaryota > Metazoa > Mollusca > Bivalvia > Mytilida > Mytilidae > Mytilisepta > Mytilisepta virgata. The sequence goes on from CM051513.1 coordinate 27,605,476, forward strand.
ATTTATTATATCTAATATTAGTATCTTTGGATTGTTATATTGAAACTCCTGGGACGATGCCTCTGCATAGTGGATCCTAGGTCCCCGAGATCATTCGCCAACCCAGTCGTCAGAGTTGTCTGACATGATTATTCATTGATTTCTTACAGAAATTACCAGTATTTAGCAAAATTCAAAAATAATAGAAATACAAGGGTTTATTCCTTGTATTGCACATGGTAGATCTCCTTAGCCGAAATTTGGCTTCCTATTTCGGTATTTTTGGTTATGAGTACCTCTTGTTTAAAATAAGTTTGGTTTTTGGTCTTTCAAATGTTTCGGTTTTAATGCTGCTGATGAGAGGTAACTCATTGAAATGCATCTTATACAGCATAGTATAAATTTACTATATCTAATGTTAGTAAATTTGTGTTGTTATTTTGAAACTCCTGGGCGATGCCTCTGCATTGTGGATCCTAGGTCCCCGAGGGTATTCGTCAACCCAGTCGTCAGACTTGTCTGACTTGATTATTCACTGATTTGTTACAGAAATTACCAGTATTAAGCAAAATTCAAAAATAATAGAAATACTAAGGGTTCATTCCTTGTATTGCACATGGTAGATGTCCTTAGCCGAAATTTGGCTTGCTATTTCGGTATTTTTGGTTATGAGTACTTCTTTTTTAAAATAAGTTTGGTTTTTGGTCTTCCAAATGTGTCGGTTTTAATGCTGCTGATGAGAGGTAACTCCTTGAAATGCGTCGTATACAGCATAGTATAAATTTACTATATCTAATATTAGTATCTTTGGATTTTTATTTTGAAACTCCTGGGGCGATGCCTCTGCATTGTGGACCCTAGTTCACCAAGGAGATTCTCCAACCCAGTCGTCAGACTTGTCTGACATGATTATTCATTGATTTGTTACAGAAATTACCAGTATTAAGCAAAATTCAAAAATAAAGAAATACTAAGGGTTCATTCCTTGTATAGCACATGGTAGATCTCCTTAGCTGAAATTTGGCTTCCTATTTCGGTATTTTTGGTTATGAGTACTTCTTGTTTAAAATAAGTTTGGTTTTCGGTCTTCCGAATGGTTTTAATGCTGCTGATAAGAGGTAACCCCTTGAAATGCATCGTATACAGCATAGTATAAATTTACTATATCTAATATTAGTATCTTTAGATTGATATTTTTTTACATGAAGAAAACAATATGGCTAATCGTGATCTTGATCTTCATCATGTGTAGCAACGCATGTAAATAAAAATTAGAATAATACCGGTTAATAATCTTTTAACATAAGGTAGAGAATTATGTTACAGAATTATAACATCATAACCAATGAAAAAGGTACACGAAAAAAAAGAAAGAAAGAACTTAGAAATAACAACAAAATTAGGAGTATTCAATCTCTATATCAATTGACAAATACATTCATTTCTTTTTATTTATACCCCTTGGATATAAGGTGCCTAGTTCTTTTATCCAGAAGCCTTCTCTTGTCTGCCTTTCTTGGTCACTCAACAAAAAAGATATCCGAATTCTTGGATTTCCATCTTCGGCCACATGTTGAATCTTTTTACCTTCTTACATACAGGATATCACCGATAATCTCAAAAAGATGAAAAGCTTGAACCTTCATGGTCTTCATGGACGTGACTTCCTTGTATACCAACATACCACACGATGACGGCATAATAACTTGTAAGGAAAAATGGGAAAAACGGGCCATTCAAGAACCCCCTACGAATGCTTAGTTGAGATGTTAACCTTGGTCCTCAAACAATCATTTCAATTTCAATAGAGAACACTACTTACAGGTGAATGGCACATGCAGCTATGGGAACGAACATGGATTAGTCGAATGTTAACATCTTTATTGTGAAACTAGAAAAACAAATTTTGGAATCTTCGAAAACACAGCCATTGTTTTGGATTTATAGGTGTTGACATGAAGTGGACAGATACTGAAGAAAAATTGAAAGTCTTCGTCGATAATGCAAACAATGTCCACCCCTCAATTAAATTTATCCATGAAATATCCAAGACTAAATTTTCTTTTTCGATACAAGTACTGCATTAAAGAGCGGAGTAATGTCCACCGATGTTTATTCCAAAACCTACTGATAAACACCTATATCTGCCACAAAGTTGTTGTCATCCCAAACACTGCTACGACAGTATCCCATACATTCAGCCCCTCCGAGATAAACGCGACCACCCCGGTAGTCTCGTGGTAGCGGCCTCGCCCCGAGTGCGGAAGGTCGGGGCCAGGTCAAACCATAGACAATAAAATTGGTATTTGCTGCTTCTCCGCCAAGCAAGCGGCATCTAGGAGTAAGAGCAAATACTGGTCGGCTCGGAGTCAGTACAATGTGTCAGAGTGAGGTGATATGTCTTCCGGCGGACAGTTATCTCGTGAGCTAGCACATTAAAAATCCGACTTAGCGTGTCGGTCTACTACAAAGCAGGGAAGGTATTCATTATCATATCAACATGTTTTCGTCCTGATAAGCACCTGGTTGCCACTGGACGTTAAACAATAATTCATCCATCCATCCGAGTTAAACGCATTTGTATCTCTCCAATAACAACAGCACAACGTCTTGGTGAACTACGTGAACATCTTAAAAATAGAGGGTATACACACCAACGCATACAAGACGGTTTAAAAAAAACTAACCGGTTTATTAGGGGTAATCTCTTAGAATACAAAGAAAGAGAAGCCGAATACAAAGAAAAAGAAGCAACCAAGAGAATCCCATTCGTTACAACATACCACTCTAGCCTTCACAATGTCTCAGGTACCATGAGGACACACTGGAAAGAATTTAAAAACACCCTTTCCCTTTCCAGACTTTTCCCAGAACCCCTAGTTATGGCGTTCCGACTACCGAATAACCTGAAAGACATTATTTTTCGAGCCGATATCACTAGCAAGATTACTTCATCAACTTGCTGCCAGATGATATGTACACAGAGCATTAAAAGTCACACAAAAGCCAAAGATTACAAAATATGTTGCTCTGTGAACTGCAAATCAACCAAGGTGATCTACATGTTCGATTGTTGGATTTGTAATCTGCAGTACATTGGAGAAGGTAAGCAAGCTTTCAACAAAAGAATGAACGGCCAAAGAACTGACCTAACAAAGAAACTTTCTTCCCGTCAGCCAGCACTTTCGGTCGACTGGACACAATCCTGGGGACTTTGGTAAAATGAAAGTTTTTATTATAGAACTGTGATAAAGTGATTTTTGAAGATAATTTTTAATTGATTACTTTGTGTTAATTTCTGACCACGGTTAAGTGAACATGTCATGTTGCCGGTTAATATCTTAATCTTTACAATCTGAAAAATAAACATTTCGCTATTTTATCACTGACTTGATCTTTTCTCTGCCGAATGACATCTATGTACTTGTTTTGATTTTGTTTACTACTTTGGGAAAATACAAGAATGAGGGATGTATATTTTTGGTGGAAGAGAGGCGGGAGACCGATGAAATTTTGAACAGGATAGACGTGTGGGCATTGGGTGTGTCCCTTTCCCTAAGAACAATTGAGAAAAATATGGATTTCTGTTTTATTTTACTATTATAACTGTATATACATGATATAATGGATTATAATTAAATAGTTAGATTAGAAAATGTCAGTTATTCCTGTGTCAAATAGACGTGTCTTCAAGTTTACACATAAAACCTAAATGTTTCTGATAATGCGAGTATAAATAACATATCTTCCACAGTTTATGTCAGTCACTTTTCTTGTTCATAACTGTCAATTGCTGAAATAGAAATTTTGTTACACATGTCGGTTAAGTATTTAAGAATAACATGATATTTTACTTTTACAGGATATAAAAGAAATATTAGTTGGTTTGTAAGATAAAAATTAGTGAGACTGTTTTAAGCACTCATCTACAAATAGTAGGAAATGTTAGGAATATATGTTCCAAGAATTCGAATATTATATAAACTATAATTATTGTTGTTAGCTACAGTGTGTTTTCTCGCAGCGCAAAACTGTGAGAATGAAAAAATGTAGGTGCCCTCAAATCATAGATTAAGTCGAATCCATACACGTACAGTTTCAAACAAGTATTAAAATAATCTGATGCAAAATTGATTGCTAAGCATGGAAAGAATTTAATATGACAGAAAAATAGTCAATGCATGGACAAGTAATTACAGTCGTACATTGCACATGTGTACAATGTATTAATACGAACTGAAAACTAATTCAACATATTCTATCTTTTTTGTGCTTCGTGTGGAGCGGTATTATTCTTTTCGACCATTTGAGTCTACTTTGGTTTTTTATGGTCCATATTAAAATATTTTTGATTGTCGTGTTTGAATTTTGTATCTTGTTGATAGAGTTTGTTAACTGGCCCTATTCTATTTCCCCATACCTTTTTTTGTTATCCCATTGGGATTTCTTTAATTTTTTTCATGGGAACTCATAAATTAGCTTAAATATAACATATTATTTTGCTCGGAAATTTCTGCAAAGTGTTACTCACCTAATGTTGGCCACATCTTCCCATGCACGCCGGGCACCATTTTAGATATTTTTCTCTCCGCTTGTGTCGTGCGTATGTTGTGGTGGGCGGCATTACGGCACCTCGGAAAATTCCGTCATCTGTTTCCCACTCCTCTTCTTCTTTTATTTTGTTTTGCTCCAGTAGATACCTGTAATGTGTAAGTAAATACATAATAAAACTTAAAATGTAACCCATTCAAAAAGAAAGGTTGTATCGAGCTATTTTTCAAAGCAATAAACTTGACACATTTTTAACACATCTGACCCAAAGATTAATCGTCTATCGTCCGTCCACATTTTACATTTTCATCTTCTCGGAGTCCAGAAGGTCAAATGGCAGGCAGGCATGTGTGTTGTGTGGTTCTCAAGACGTATGTTTAGTGCTGATCGAAAATTCAACATGGCCACCAGGGGCAGATAATTCATTCTTTTTTTTTTGCTTAGTCTTCAGTCAGAAACTGCTGAGCTAATCGATTTGATTTATTGCATGAAAAATCCTTTGCACTGGAACCGATGAGAATGTTTTCAAGGCTCTTCTTGACAGAAACTGCTATAAGCCTATCGAAGTGACCTGTTGCACGAATGATCATTGGGTGGACTTTGTAGAAAGGTATGTTTTACATTTCGATCGGAAATTCAGCTAGACTTGATTTTACATTGGACCCTGAGAGGAATGTGTTCAGAGGCGCCCAGTACCTGCAAAGCCAATACAATTAATTTGTTGCATGAATTATCCTTGGTGTGGAATGTTTTTTTTTTCTTTCGTGTCGATCCGAAAAATTTAAAATGGTCACCAAAGTCGGGCTTACCTTGTAGGAAAAGTGTTCAAATCTCTTCTTACGGCATCATTGTGTTAACTGGAATAGGTCTACCCACACGCGCGCGCGTACGCTGCGTGTAAAATATATATTAAACTAAGCTCGACTTTGGTGACCATCTTAAATTTATATATTATTATAATTTATATATATAATTAAATATTCAAAGTCTGTCATAAAGAGGTAAACACTATATATATATATATATATATATATATATATATGTGTGTGTGTGTGTGTGTGTGTGGTTCTTAAAGTCAAGGTGGCTACAAGAGCTATGGACTCCATAGTTGACTATCGGCAGCTGTTATCCAGGGGAGCGAAATAGGCTCTTGGGGCCTGTGATTATTTAACAAATGTTTTCTGGGAAAATTTTAAATATGTAGAAAAAGTAAAATCCGTTGGCAATTCTATTTATGCCTTAATTTAATTAAAATTTCGTTTTAATTCCTAATTCAATAAGTCAGAATTAATGAGGCAATAAGACATTGTTTTTGGTTCATGTCTACCATTTAGTAAAAGTTTTAAACGCCGGCCAATCCTTTGCTATGAAAGCGATACAAAATATGCTGAAAAAAAGTAAAATAAATGGACATTTATCCCTTCATTTTTTACACAAGTTGCAGAGAAAATAAGCAAACTACACCGCGATTTATATTAATAACATTCATCATTGTCTCCGTCTCGACAAGAATTTTTCAATAATTGAACGAAAACTATTGAAATATAGATTTTCAATTAACAAAACATAGCATTTTATAATGGTTTGAATATTTTTTTATATACATGTATATATATTTTTAAATGATTAAATTGAAGGACACTTAATTCCTTTATAATCTGAAACCCTTCGACTTACATTGCGCACATCCATACATGTTTAAATGGACAACTTATTTACACGCTTATCAATATTTATAATAAACTAAATACATTTAATATATTTAAATGTTGTTTGCATATATATATACCTCTGGCGCGCAGTTAAATCGAGCCTGCACCCCCTCCTCCTTCTCAAATGCGAAAAAATATGATTTTGTTCTTTAAAATCAAGCAAAATATGCCCCAAAACATAAAAAAATTATCAAAAAAGGTCGACGTCCCTAGGGCTAAACCAAAATCCTACATCCGCCTCCTGCAACAATCCTTTCTTTTTTTTGTTGTAATTCGCCGAGATTCTTAGTTCATATAGGAGAAATAGAAAATAGTAAGAAATCATTTTCGTTGTTTTTCATATTGATATTGTATGGTCAACACATTTTTTAAATTATTCTGATGATTAGTTTTCAATAATGTTAAAAAAATATATATGTTATAATAATATTAAAATCAAATAATCTTATTAACTTAATTAATTTCAAGTTGATTTAATCTTAGATGTGACATTCGTTCTCATATGTTTTGCTATGAATAAGCTTGATATGATAAGACCGGCGAAAAGGACAGTTTCTTCAACTGTCGATGAATGACCGAAATTTGAAATAAATTGTTTTCTCATCTTCAATGGAAAAAAAACTTAGCAAAAATATTGAAAACAACTTACCGTATACTACATTTGTTCATCATATCTTCCCAACCTGTCGGAATTTTCCTACTCATTTTTAATATATATATATATATATAAATATCAAAGGATCAAGAGATAGTATGGCCACTCATACAAGAGCGAGAGAACAAAGTCGTTTAATATTGCTTTTTATATACGAGCTTAAGGTGTCTGTCTTTTCTATAAAAGGGAATATGGCATCTAGAATGCTCTGGGAAATATTTTTAAGATATTTTTTCAAGAACAACGTTTAACATTTTGCAAGGATAAGCAGAATTTCAGCTTGAAGATTAATCTGATTGGCCAGCCCATGATCGGTATATAAACTGCTCAGAAGATAAATTTTAATCTTTCAAAATGCCGTCGTATAGAAAATGGACTGTTTCTGTGGTTAACACGGCACAATTACATCTGAAAATTGATGGACAATTTGTGAACGAGTTTTGCTTACGTAAGTTATTTCTGATATTTTTAATTTGAAATTTTCAAATTAATACTTTCAAATTAATGTTTTCAAATTTAATTCTTGACTTGAATTAGGTTATGAAACCTTATGTGTGACGTGGAATCGTTTTCAAGATGTTGATTTCGTTTAGTAAGACGTTTAGTTACAGTTCAATAAACTCTTCAAAATAAATCAATTAAAAATGTTTAGATTTAAAAATCATTAGTTTTACATGCTTTTTTTTCTTTGTTTCATGTGACCTCTGAAAAAAAATTTCATACTAAACATTCGAAATTATTTTTCAAATTCAATACCAAAATTGGCTGTATTGGAGAAAATCCAAACGGCTTCAGTTTTTCTTATTAACTTAATTAATTTCAAGTTGATTTAATCTTAGAGGTGACTTTCGTTCTCATATTTTTTGCTGTGAATAAGCTTGATATGATAACATTATAAGTAGGAAAATAATGTAAAGCTAGGCGCCATATCTATAACCTTTTTTCTTACCAATTTTCTTATAAATTATGAAATTATTAGGAAATAAACTAATCGGAGGTTGGGGTTGCATCTAGAGTACCAGAGCCTATTTTTCATATATTGATCATCTTGTGATTAAAAATGTTAAATCAATATCTTTTTACAAGTAAGAATACCTTTTTTTAAAATTTATTGAAAGGAACATAATTTTGGTCATTGTTCAAAACGAACATCACTTTCACGCCCTAATAAAAAACATAAAAAATAAACGAGACATTCAGTTTGCAAAACATTTTGTACATTCTTACTGTCTGCGTAGCTAAATTAATCAGAAATTTCGGAGTCCTGTCTCATCGTTTATATATTATTGATTATTTTCCAAATGTTTCAGATATTAAGTTATTTCCCTAACCTTTCATTATACATAGTGAACGGAGGGTGTAATAACTTGTTTGGTCGGTTTTTCTAAATTTCCAATTTATATATTATTCACTTTCAGGTGAGTGATCTCAAAGGGATAAAAAATTTAGTAATGGGAATTTCTCCATTCAAAATTTCTTTCAAAGATAGAAAAAAGAGAAAGAGATAAGAAAAAAACTGTTTTCGGACTCCGACAAACGACCGTATCCCCCTGCAAGTTAAATGGTCGGTCCCTAAGTATAGTAGGCTGTGTGCCTGAGTGCCAACATTTTATAAGATCAAAGAATACTGTAGGTGCTCATTTGTGAGGATTATGGGGCTCTATGAATTTTAGTTCTATTTTTTTTTTTTTTTGAAAAATAAAAAAAAGAGAAGTGAAAAGAGAATCTTTAAATTAATTCAAATATAAATTGATTTTATATCAACTTGTTGGCTAATCAAAAAAGGACAAAAAAATATTTTTAATATATTTTATTGTATCTTAATAACTTACTGTACCCCTTCATAACTACTAAAACAACAATATTTAATTATGTGATTTTAAGAATGTTGGCACTCAGGAAACACACTTATGGCTGTAACTTTTATTTTAATATTTGATAGTAACCCGAAATTAGGGATGGATTTTATTGTGTATTGCGAATTAAAAATATTTTTTCTTTTGAGACATATCCTGGTAAGCCTTGTATAGTTTGGGAAATTCAACCAATTTTGTTAATTGTATACAGTATAAAATTGACTTGAACTGGAAATTATCGGATTTGAGACTGATCAAAAAGCGCTGGAGAGGGCTTAATTGTCTGTTTTAACTCAGTGCTCGGTTCTTTTTGTATACACTTACTTATTTATGGATTGGAAAACAAGTTTTCAAAACTTATAATATATATTAATTAATCCCTCTCCAGTTTGCGGGAACGAGTTGACCTTCATAGCGGCCAAGGTAGGCCTGCTGTCTGTCGAACTCTATGAAGGGGTCTTTAACGTACTAGAGGTGTTGCTCTCCTTTAACACACCAATATTACAACGTGGACACATAGCTTCCGTCTTTCCTCTTGTAAATCGCTGTTTGCCTTTTAGAACCAAATATGTGCCTGTCTGCATGCAATAATCTACTTTAGGATTTTTAGAGATGTCAAAACTTACACGTCATCATGAGCACAGCCAATTCTGTATTCATTAATTTCAGAGAAGTTTTTTTTTTGTCCAGAACAGAATTTTGAAGTTTCATAGTCCAAAACGCCTTTTTTGATCGCATTTTCACAAATATGTTTCCATTTCAGTTTTGATGGTAATTTTTAAATTTTCCTAATTTCCTCGTTAGCAAGTTGTACAGTTGTGGACATGAAATATAAAATAGGAGATGTGGTATGATTGTCAATGAGACAGCCACCAACCAAATGTCAAATAACAAATAATTCAACTTCTACATGTTACTATACAGCCTTCAACAATGGATAAAGATCCAAACCATAAAGCATGCTGTAAAAGGCCCATTCCGTGGCGTAGACCGATTTTTTTTTTTTTTTTTTTTTTTTTTGGGGGGGGGGGGGGGGGGTTCTTATTATACGACCGCAAAATTTTTGCGGTCGTATATTGGTATGACGTTGGCGTCGTTGTCGTCGTCGTCGTCGTCGTCGTCGGCGTCGTCGTCGTCGGCGTCGTCGTCCGAAGACATTTGGTTTTCGCACGATAACTTGAGTATAAGTTAATAGAAATCTATGAAATTTAAACACAAGGTTTATGACCACAAAAGGAAGGTTGGGATTGATTTTGGGAGTTTTCGACCCAACAGTTTAAGAATTAGGGGCCAAAAAAAGGGCCCAATAAGCATTTTTCTTGGTTTTCGCACAATAACTGTAGTATAAGTAAACAGAAATCTATGAAATTTTAACACAAGGTTTATGACCACAAAATGAAGGTTGGGATTGTTTTTGGGAGTTTTGGTCCCAACAGTTTAGGAATTAGGGGCTAAAAAAGGGCCCAAATAAGCATTTTGCTTGGTTTTTGCACAATAACTTTAGTAGAAGTAAATAGAAATTTATGAAATTTAAACACAAGGTTTATGACCACAAAATGAAGGTTGGGATTGATTTTGGGAGTTTTGGTCCCAACAGTTTAGGAATTAGGGGCCAAAAGGGTCCAAAATTAAACTTTTTTTTATTTCATCGAAAATTGAACTATTGGGGTTCTTTGATATGCCGAATCTAAACGTGCATTTAGATTCTTAATTTTTGGTCCAGTTTTCAAATTGGTCTACATTAAGGTCCAAAGGGTCCAAAATTAAACTTAGTTTGATTTTAACAAAAAATGAATTCTTGGGGTTCTTTGATATGCTGAATCTAAAAATGTACTTAGTTTTTTTTATTATGAGCCCAGTTTTCAAGTTGGTCCAAATCGGGGTCCAAAATTAAACTTTGTTTGATTTCATCGAAAATTGAACTATTGGGGTTCTTTGATATGCCGAATCTAACCGTGCATTTAGATTCTTATATTTTTGTCCCGTTTTCAAATTGGTCTACATTAAGGTCCAAAGGGTCCAGAATTAAACTTAGTTTAATTTTAACAAAAATTGAATTCTTGGGGTTCTTTGATATGCCGAATCTAAACATGTACTTAGTTTTTTTATTATGGGCCCAGTTTTCAAGTTTGTACAAATCGGGGTCCAAAATTAAAGCTAAAAAAGGGGTAAATTATTTTTTTTTTTTGGGGGGGGTGGGGGCAATTCTCCACAGCATATTGTATTGCACAAGAATCAAAAAATTGAATATAAATTCAAATCATATTACCAATTCTAAGTTCTTTATTTCAGTTATTCTGTGTCAGAAACCTATTATCTTTTTAGCTCACCAGGCCTAAAACCCTAAAAGGCCATGTGAGCTATTCTCATCACTTTGCGTCCGTCGTCGTCGTCGCAAACTTTTCACATTTTTATCAACTCCTCTGAATCAACTGAACCAATTTAAGCAAAACTTAAGTGGAATGGTCCTTGGATGGTCCACTTTAAAATTTGTGTTCGGTTTTCCGGGGCGCCATCCAATATGGCTGCCATGGGGCATAGTTTAACCTTGGACCCTATGGAAATTTTAACATTTTCGTTATCTTCTCTGAGACCATTAGGCCAATTTGATCCAAACTTTGGTGGAATGGTCCTTGGGTGGCCCCTTTTAAAATATGTGTTCAGTTTCCCCGAACGCCATCCAACATGGCCGCCATGGCTGGACTTAGTTTAACATTGAGCCTAAGGAAAATTTACTTTTCGTCAACTCCTCTGAAACCACTAAACCAATTAAAACCAAATTTATGTGGAATGGTTCTTGGATGGTGCCCTTTAAAATATGTGTTTGGTTTTCCGGGGCGCCATCCAATATGGCTGCCATGGTTGGACATAGTTTAACCTTGGACCCCATGGGAATTTTAACATTTTCGTTATCTTCTCTGAGATTAGGCCAATTTGAACCAAACTTTGGTGGAAAGGTCCTTGGGTGGCCCCTTTTAAAATATGTGTTTAGTTTCTCCGAACGCCATCCAACATGACCACCATGGCTGGACGTAGTTTAACATTGTGCCTATGGGAATTTTACTTTTTCGTCAACTCCCCTGAAACCACTCAGCCAATTTAAACCAAACTTGGGTGGAATGGTCCTTGGGTGGCCCCTTTCCAAAGTTATGTCCAGCATCCCCGACTTCCAACCGACACGGCTGCTGCTACTAAAAATAGAAAAAAAGGGGGGGGGGGTGAATTTCAACTTAGTGTAACGTAAATTAAGGCCCCATGGGACAATTCATTGAAAAATCTTTTTGTCTGAAACCATTTGACCAATTGGAAGCAGACTTTGCAGCAATGGTCCTTATGAGGTCCTCTTTCAGAATTGTCTGATTTCGTGAACTGTGAACCAAGATGGCCGAGACAGCCGAACTTAGTTTAACATAGGACCCTATGGGAAATTCACTCAAAAATCTTCTCGACTGAAACCACTAAGTCAATAAGAACTATACTAGCAATGGTCCATAGATGGTTCTTTTTTAGAAATGTGTCCATTGACCTAGACTGTCAACCATCTTGGCTGCCACAGCCGAACTTAGTTTAACATAGAACACTATAGAAAAACCAGCCAAATCTTTAGTCCTGCGCAAGATGAAAAGTTCAATGCAGGTGAGCGAAACAGACTCTTTAGAGCCTGTAGTTTTAAGGTGCCACAAAAAATTCTGACTTTTAACATGAATTAAAAGATAAATGATTTAAAACAAGTCCCAAATATAATTGTGTTATTTCTTACTGAAAAATTGATTCAGACTCTAAATTTATCTTAATACATGAAAGCAGGCGCAACCTGTAACAGCGAGCGAAATATTTATCACCAGTGCATACGACTGGGATTGACTTTAATTAATTTATGATTAGCCTGGTAGAAAATACCATTTACACACTGAGATTTGTGCGCATTTTTTATGCGCACATATCTAATTAGCATACGTAAATCTTAATCTATTACAAGCTTAAAACAACTAGGGGACAGAACTCGTTAGTCCTTCACTCTGACGCCAAATGTTTTAAATCCTATGCTTAAACAGTTTTAAGCAAACAATCCCGATACACCGTTAGTAATGATATTAATCTGATTTATATAGACAACAAACTTATAAATATGTGGCAGAGTATGAATTTGTATATTATTTTTACAGATATTGATTTCTTTGAAATATATAACATATTTTTATTTCAGAGATAATTCACAATTACTATTTAATAATAGTAATTAATTTAACTGTTATTATTTAAATATTTTGTTTGACATTATTATTAATGTGATTTTGTAGAATATATCAATTTTAGAAAAATACATGTACTTTCAGTAATTGAATAAAAGTTTTCATGCATCATTGAATCTTTGCTATTCAGTTACTCTCTAGGTTTTACTCATTGTGATATACATGTATGTTGAGTCTTAGTTTCTGATTGGTCAATTTGGTCAGATGATATTTTTGGAGGGAAATTTCTTTGTTTTTCACTCCTACTCTAGACCTTTGTTTTGGTTAGATGGCAATGTCTTCCATAATACAGTTTTGACCAATACTTTTGACATTTTGGTGGAATTTCCTTTATTTACTCTAAGAATTTATATCTGAGACTGAGAGATGTAGCTTATTGCTGTGTTCAGTATACCATATATACCAGATTATTTTTGGTACAGAGACCTTTGTATGATATATGAGGGTTTATATTAGTACTTGTTATGCTATCCACCTCCAATAAATCCACGAAACCTGAGATGAATTGTTGTTTATTACTACCATACAACCCGGTTTCAATGGCGCCCAACGTAGTATTGTGAGCTGGAGAATTTTTGCCGTCTGATCAGAACTTTTAGTAACCTGTGTCGTACCCCAATCAGCTGATGTGTCGACTTCCGGAAGTAAACAAAAATAACGTGTTTTGAAAACTGTGAAGCTTCGAAGACTGTGTTTGAAGATTATTCTTAGGACAGTAAGGTACATTGTCAGTTAGTATGTGTTTATATGTTGTATGTTGTTTGTCCTTTGTGTGTTTGAATTGCCGACAAGTAGAATTTGTAATTTATTTGTGAAAATCGAAACATAGACTGAAATTTTCTTTACCGAAAATTTTCATGTAGTAATTTCATTCATTGTTTCGTTTGAAAAACATTTTGTGTTACAGTCTAGAAATTGAAATATTTTACATAGTGTCATAGATATATATACACTTGTGATATTGTTACTTACAGTTTGGAATATACATATATATCATGTTTTGTGAACTTTGAAAATATTTTTGAGGTTTTGAAAACTTGATACACCCCCCCCCAACACAGATCAAAGGTCAACCGGAAGTCAATGTGACACACCCACCCATATGTAAACAATGAACTGACATTACAGATTGGTGATTTATATTGCATTTACATTGCAATAGACATTGTTTACATTGAAATTACATACATTTACACATTTTAAATATTTTTTTTTGAAAATATACACACACACTTTGAAACATGACTTAGCCAAATAACACCTGATAAAATATTTGAAGTACATCAGTACTTAGTGTTAGCTACATGTACATCAGTGACTGTCACTGACTGTGACTTAGTTTACAACACATAGAAAAAAGACAGATACAGATTTAGACCCTATTGTGACCCAGTTGTTACATTCTACAGCACACTTTTGATTTTTCGCATACACGCAAACATTGCATACATGTTTTAGGGTTCATGTTTGTTTGTATTTGTGTTGTATTGTGATACATGTATTATGTCTTAGTCATAAGAATATTGTGTTATACTTAGCTCTTATGTGTTGTGTATATTGTCTTGTATTGTGAATTTACTGTATGTTGACATTATTGTAACATCATATATTTGAATTTATAATGTGTCCACACTAAGAATTTGAAAACAGATTGAACTATTTGAATTATTTAGATTAAATACTTTAAATAAGTTAAAATAATTTAAATAATCAAATTAAAATTGTCTTAAGATAATAGATAATAAATTAAATTATTTATTATGGATAAGTGAATTAAACAGAAGTTTAATATTAAATAATTTAAATTAAACTTAAATAAAATATAACCAGTGTGTTATAAGATAGTATGTGAACATACTGAGGCATACCGAGAGTTAGTAACTACCTACCCTAGTACCCTAGTACTCATCCTTCACTAACTTAGGACTTTGTACTTAGTCTGTCTTGTGCGGTATTAAGTGTTGAATCGTTGAACGGTTAGTACTTTGCGGAATAGTTGTTCGAGACATAAGCCAATCCCCATAGTACTTAGTAGTATAGTAGTTGTACTTGGCTATATAGTCCGTCACACTTAGTAGTATAGTCCATCTTTGTTTAGTGTAGTCATAGTTTGTGACATTGATCTGTCTTACACAGAAGCCCAGTCAAGTATTTGTTGTTGGACTTAGTGAGATTTACATACATTATACTTGAACTTTGACTTGAACTTATTGTAGTTAAGTCAGGTATAGACAACTTAGCCTTTGTCCAGGTTTTGAATTAGAATTTGAGATAATTTGAAATTATTTGTTTGTACTTGTACAATTGTGACTCGATTACTTATATGTACATGTAGTATATACTAGTTACAAATTGATAGTCTATCTTATAGACACTAGTTACATACATTGTATAGCATAATTATTAATTGTTTGCTGGTTGACGTATAAGCTCAACACGTTCCAGACAATTCAGACTCTTGGTTGATTATCAACTAGATATCTGATATAGCAGGTAGGTGTTTATTGTAAATTAATTATACATATTTGCTACTCATACTTACCATTTTTGCTATATTCCTTTGATATTCTCCATTGCAGTTTTTCTACACATGATTGGTTGTATTAGATTGCAGTGCAGACAGTCATTTACTTTTGTAGATTGCAGTGCAGTCAGTCATTTACTTTTGTAGATTGCAGTGCAGACAGTCATTACTTACATTGTAGATTACAGTGCAGATAGTAAGTATTACTTTGTACATTGCAGTGCATATACACATTATTACTTTGTAGATTTCAGTGCATATAAAAATTATTTTGTAGATTGCAATGCAGTAACTTATTATTACTTTGCAGTTTGCCTTACAGAATTACCATTCTTACTTTGCAGATTTTGTAGTTTAGACTAATAGAAACCAATCCTACTGAATTATTACTTGAAATTAATCAAGCTTATTAGTTTGTAGTTTACCGGATAGACATTTATAATAGATATGGCTCAAGGAGGAGAAGACTTAAAAGAAGTTGTTGTATCACCAACAAAAGAAGAAGGTGGATTTGATGAGATGTTCAAATTCCTACAGGCTTTGAAGATTAACCCTAAAGGAGAGCAACAACAAAAGATGGCCACCATGATGAAGGAATACTTGAAGTCAACTGGACAACTGGAGGATACTAAACCAAAAGATATTAAGAAGCCACCAGCACTGAAGCAGGACAAGAAACCAGTTGGTTTACCACCACCACCAGTATTTACACCACCACCTCATTCAGTACCACCTGTATCCATGTCACAGCAACCAAAGCTTACACCATTCTCTGGAACAGGAAACAAAGGAGAGTCAACTTATGATGTTTGGAGATACAATGTCAAGTGCCTGCTTAAAGAGAACCTTTACAGACCAGATGTTTTACACAGCGCCATCCGTCAGTCACTTAGGAATGAAGCAGCCCGTGTTGTTATGCGCCTTGGTACTGATGCCACTATGGACCAGATACTTCACAAACTTGACAGTATTTATGGCAATGTGGAAAAGAAAGAGGAATTGATGGCAGAGTTTTACGGAGCAAGACAGAGGGAAGATGAAGATATAACAAGCTGGAGTTGTCGACTTGAGGACATCATTGGCAAAGCACAAGACTTAGGCCTGGTACAACATGAGAATGTAGATCAGATGCTCCACTCAATGTTATGGACCGGTCTGCGACAAGAACTCAAAGACATCAGCAGCCACAAATATGATACTGTAAAAGGATTTGATCAACTTAGAGTGGTACTTCGACAAATTGAAAAAGATCATATGCCACAGAAAGCAAATGGAAAAGGTAAGACCACAGGAACATCCAAGTCAGCAGTAACCAAAGAAGACTCACAGTACCAAGAACTTAAAGGCTTAATCAACCAACTGACCAAGAAAGTTACCAACCTAGAAGAAAAGAAAACAGCTCAACAGATGCAACCTCCTACACAGTACTACAACAGAGGTAGAGGATACAATAGAGGTTATGGTAACAACAGAGGAACTTATCGTCCACCAAGATCTAACAGTTGGCCAAGACAACCATACCAACAGAATTCTCAACAACCTTGGACACAAAGACAAACATACCAGCAGAATCAACCACAACCTTGGACACCTAGACACACATACCAACAGTGGAACACACAACAGAATATGAGACCACCATGGAATGACAACAGTCAACAATACCTACCAATGCCATCACAAACCATGAATGAACAATCAACACCTCCAAGAGATCAGGGTATTCAATGTCGACGCTGTGGACAGTTTGGACACATACAGATTGGTTGTAGAGTTCGACTAGACCATTCGAAGATGGATTTAAACGCCAAGAAGCCTATGACGTAGGGCCATTCCTAGGCTTAAAGAAGAATTCTACAAGAGGTCCTACCATCAAGAATAATTTAGTTAAAGGAATACCTCCAGGACTTTTAGGAAACCCAGCAGAAACAACAGTCACAATAGAGGGAAATACCATACCAGCTTTACTAGATACAGGCTCAACAGTTTCTACGATATCCGAAACTTACTATGAACAGCATCTCTCCGACTTCATAGATTTACAGAACATTGGAACCATACTTGACATAGAATGTGCCGGAGGAACACAACTGCCTTACTCAGGTTTCATCAAGGTAAGTATTGCGACACCAGGCACCACCATCTGCAGAGACTACCCACTCTTGGTTATACCAGATAGTCCGTATAATCGAAGTGTACCGTTGCTGTTGGGTACAAACATACTGGAACACATGACAACAGATTTGAAACAACAACATGGTGAAAAATTCCTACAGAATGCTCAACTGACTACACCATGGTACTTGAGTATGAGATGTATCACCATTAGAGAAAAGGAATTACTGAAAAACAACAACAGATTGGCTATAGTTAGATGTGCTTCTTCATCACAGATTTTGATACCACCAAATACCACAACTGAAATTAAAGGATACTTAGACAAGGAATTACCTTACAAACCAACACCAAGTATAGTACAGACAACCGATTTGGCTCCAGACTTAAAGGATTTAGATGTTGAACCATCACTACAACACTTCAACTACAAGAACAACAACGTCATCACAGTCAGACTATCCAATGTCACCACTCAGACTTTTGCCATACCACCAAGCAGTATTGTCTGTGAACTACAACCTGTAACCATTGAGGAATTACATCAACCAGAACCTACCCATGAAGATGAAACACCTATTACAGAGAAAGTCAAGGAAATACACAAGAGCGACTTAACCGATGAACAATACAACAGAGGAAAAGATCTGATAACAGAATACACAGACATATTTTCAAAAGGAGATACAGATGTTGGCCATACAGACAGAGTTCAACATAGAATAGACTTGATAGATGACAGACCCTTCAAACAGAGATACCGCAGAATTCCACCGGCGATGTTTGACGAAGTTAGATCCCACTTGAAACAACTTTTGGATACTGGAGTCATCAGACCTTCACACTCACCCTATGCCTCAAATGTGGTCCTAGTCAAGAAGAAAGACGGAAGCTTACGCCTATGCGTTGACTATCGTCAATTGAACTGTCTCACAAAAAAAGATGGATACAGTTTGCCACGGGTGGAAGAATTACTGGATTGTCTGAATGGCAGCAAATTTTTTACAGTACTGGACATGAAATCTGGATATTATCAGTGTGAAATAAAGGAAGAACACAAAGAAAGAACCGCCTTTACAGTTGGCCCACTCGGATTCTTCGAATACAACCGTTTACCGTTTGGCTTAACTAATTCACCAGCTACCTATCAACGTTTAATGGAGGATTGCCTTTCTGACCTTAATCTAAAAGCCTGCTGCATCTTCATTGACGACATCATTGTTTTTGGCAAAACCTATGAGGAACATCTTCAAAATTTACAGTCAGTTTTCAACAGGATCCGAGAAGCAAACTTGAAACTAGCTCCAAAGAAGTGTGAATTTTTCAAAAGGAAAGTAAAGTACATTGGCCACATAGTTTCAGAAGAAGGCATAGAGATTGACAAGGAAAAGACAGAACAGGTAGTAAATTGGCCAAAACCACAGTCACCAGAAGATATTCGTCGCTTCTTAGGACTGGCTGGATACTACAGACGATTTGTTCAGAACTTTAGTCACATCGCCAAACCACTGACAGAGCTGATGCCAACACCCATCAAGAAGAATCAGAAGTCCAAGTCCAAACCAAAGAAACAGTTTCACTGGGGTACAGCACAAGATAAAGCTTTTGAAGAACTGAAGCAACGGCTTGTATCTGCTCCTATTCTTGGATATGTTGACAGTACACTCCCCTACGAGCTACACACAGACGCCTCTGGAGATGCACTTGGTGCAGTACTATACCAAGAACAGAATGGACAGAAGAGAGTTATCAGCTATGCAAGCCGCACCCTGAACAAGACAGAGATGAACTATCCCCCGCATAAGAGAGAATTCCTGGCACTCAAGTGGGCAGTGGTTGACAAGTTCAAAGATTACCTGTACGGACAGAGATTTACCATCTTGACAGACAACAATCCAGTAACATATGTCTTAACAACAGCTAAATTGGATTGCACAGGTCACCGTTGGTTAGCAGCATTAGCAGCCTTCAATTTTGATATCGTATACAGAGCTGGGAAATCCAATGCAGATGCAGATGCTCTAAGCCGTCTTCCTGCAACCACTGAGAACAGCTGCACCATTCCAAGTGAATCAGTGAAAGCCATTTGCAGAAAGTCTTTACCAACTGCCTATGTGGAAAGCTTAGCCATTTCACCTGATGTCATCTTGAAGGATTTAGACACAAGAGGAACAGAAGTTGGAAACATCATTGACTGGTCCTATGCTCAAAGCTGTGATCCTGAATTGAAACCATGGATTGATTGTTTAAAACAGAACAGGAAACCAACAACTGACATCACCGTAAACAACCCACTTAGTAGACAGTTCAAACACTTGACGCTGATAGATGGAGTACTATACAGAAAAACAACAGTAGACGAGGAACTTAGATACCAACTAGTTTTGCCAAGAGAACATACAACAACAGTTCTAGAATCCATCCATAATGACATGGGACATCCAGGAAAAGACCGCACCTTGTCCTTACTTAGAGACCGTTTCTATTGGCCTGGAATGCATAAAGATACAGAAGAATGGATAGAACAATGTGGAAGATGTATAAGAAGAAAGACACCAACAAACCAGCGTGCACCACTTGTCAACATTGTAACATCAGCACCATTGGAATTAGTGGCAATAGATTATCTTACCCTTGAACCATCAAAAGGAGGACAACAACATGTGTTAGTAATAACAGACCACTACACCAGATATGCCCAAGCCATACCAACGCGGAACCAACTAGCAAAGACAACAGCAGAGGCATTATTTAACCACTTCATCATTCATTACGGCATTCCACAACGACTACACTCAGATCAAGGTGCCAATTTTGAAGGAAAGGTAATCAAAGAACTCTGTAAACTGATGGGAATGGATAAATCCAGAACAACAAGTTATCATCCCATGGGAAACGGCATGACAGAAAGGTTCAATAGGACATTGCTCAACATGTTAGGATCCTTGGAAAACCATCAAAAGACCAACTGGAAGGCATACATAGGTCCACTTGTGCACGCATACAATTGTACTCGTCACGAATCCACTGGACAGTCTCCATACCTGTTGATTTTTGGTCGGAATCCACGATTACCAATTGATGTCGCTTTTGGATTACCAGACAACCAACCAAGTACAAAGTGCATCAAAGAACTGAGGGAAAGACTTACTCATGCATACCATCTTGCAGAGAAAGCCGCTGAAAAAGCCAGGATGAAACAAAAAGACAACTACGATAACAGATTACGAGGAGCCACAGTCCAAGTAGGAGACAGAGTACTGGTGAAAATTGTTTCCTTTGATGGTAAACATAAGTTGTCTGACAAATGGGAAGATGAACCTTACCTCGTCATCAACCAGCCAAATCCAGACATACCAGTTTTCACAGTACAGAAGGAAAGTGGAACAGGGAAAAAGAGAACACTGCACCGTAATCTGTTGTTGCCCATAGGAATCATCAGAGATAAACCACCAGATAAATCAGATCCAGTTAAAAGACCTCCATGTAAGAAGAGACAGGAGAAGATAAATAAAGAATCGGAACCTAAATCATCAGATAATCAGTCAGACTCCGAAGAAGAAACATATGTCATCACTCAGAGAGGAAAAGGACATGTGGACAGTGACCAGAACATCACTGAAGAAACACTTGGTCCGGAAGTGAATGACAGCCAGCAGCAAGAGGAAACCACTACTGAAGCTGCAGAACCAGACAAAGTAGAATCTGATGGGGACGCCCACATCTTCTCAGACGCAGAAGAAGACGATTCTACATTTCAGAGCGCTCAACAAAAAGACAATATTCACAGAGATGAGGACTTGCAGGATAATTCTCCTGAAGCTGATACCTCTGACGAAGATACAGAAGACAAAACTCCTGTCAGACGGTCTACAAGACAAAAACGTCCACCAGCTTGGTATACTTCTGGTGTGTATGATACATCAAAGTCAGCAGTTGTAACAACAACACCTAGTGAATGGAAACAGAAGATTGACTGTTTAACAAGTTTGGCTGATTCTGATTTATTTGCAGGTTTAAAGACAGAAGCAGCAAGAACCATTTTAGACATTTTAAAGGCTCCTGTCAACACACAAAAATGACGGGACGTCATTTTCCAGCTGCGGGGAGTGTGTGGCAGAGTATGAATTTGTATATTATTTTTACAGATATTGATTTCTTTGAAATATATAACATATTTTTATTTCAGAGATAATTCACAATTACTATTTAATAATAGTAATTAATTTAACTGTTATTATTTAAATATTTTGTTTGACATTATTATTAATGTGATTTTGTAGAATATATCAATTTTAGAAAAATACATGTACTTTCAGTAATTGAATAAAAGTTTTCATGCATCATTGAATCTTTGCTATTCAGTTACTCTCTAGGTTTTACTCATTGTGATATACATGTATGTTGAGTCTTAGTTTCTGATTGGTCAATTTGGTCAGATGATATTTTTGGAGGGAAATTTCTTTGTTTTTCACTCCTACTCTAGACCTTTGTTTTGGTTAGATGGCAATGTCTTCCATAATACAGTTTTGACCAATACTTTTGACATTTTGGTGGAATTTCCTTTATTTACTCTAAGAATTTATATCTGAGACTGAGAGATGTAGCTTATTGCTGTGTTCAGTATACCATATATACCAGATTATTTTTGGTACAGAGACCTTTGTATGATATATGAGGGTTTATATTAGTACTTGTTATGCTATCCACCTCCAATAAATCCACGAAACCTGAGATGAATTGTTGTTTATTACTACCATACAACCCGGTTTCAAATATGAGTTAGCAAAAAACGATGTTAAGTCTTGAAATTTATTATGAATGTTGGTAACGTTGAAGGAACCGCATTTCATTATAATGACAAGAGTTCTAGAGACAAAGATATTAATCTGTTGAATTATTCATCTCATGAATATTCATTAGTAATTTGCATATTAATCTCAATGTGTATTTTTGAAATCTCAGTGTGTAATTAACAATTCTCAGTGTGTGTTTTCCAATTTATTTCATCTCAATGTGTCTTTTTAAAATTTCAGTGTGTAATTTTAATTTCTCAATGTGTGTTTTTCATTTTTTTTAATCTCAGTGTGTAATTTTAAAATCTCAGTATGTAATTTCGATTTCTCAGTGTGTTAATTTAGGTTTTTAAATCTCAGTGTGTATTTTTTTCGAAAAAAAGGGTTTAAACATAGTTTTGACGAGAACGGCTTGCCATACTCATGCTCTCAAAAGAGAATATTATTATGCTACACAAGAAACAAAAGTGCTGGCTAAGCTCGTTTGAGTCTATTTTGAAAAACTGTAAAATAACTGGTTTAAATTCCAATATATTGTATAGACAATTAAAAATTTCCAGTATCAAAAAATACTTGATGAATGCTTTTGTAAATTGATGGAAAAAGCAACTGAGCAATAGTGACATTCACAAATTAATAAGATCCTACAAACTTTAAAAAAAGACTTTTAAATTTGAAAAATATTTAAGTTGTGTGGTAAACCATTATGAGAGATTTTCTTTAACTAGATTTAGAAACTTGTAGATTTACAGCTAATTCTATGCATCGTCCTATTCGGCGCATTATAATGAAAATGATTTGAATGCGCCGAATTACCCGACAACATAGTACTATACCAAAAACACCCATTTATATGCAAACATTGCAACTATGGTGCAATAGAGGATGAAAATAAGTACATTTGTACTACTGTTTTGAACTACTTGCTCAATACGCTAGTTTCGAGTTACTTCCATTCCGAGAAAAGTTCTGGATTTAGGTTACGTCATCCGGGCATTAGTGGGACACCCCAAGTTTTGTCGGGTGCATGGTAAAATTGTAAGTACATATTATGAGGTTTTCTGCAAACGTATATCGTAAAATATCAGCCGCGAGACACAATTTGAAGCTTTTTCGGCGAGTGAGCGTAGCGAACGAGCTAAAAAGCTTCATATTGTGTCGAGCGGCTTATATTTTACAATATTTGTTTGAAGAAAATTTGATGATAAATTTATCGTATTGTTAACTAGCAATCTTAATGGAATTTCTTACTTTTCAATGGCCATCTGCCTATACCCGGATGTTTTCCTGATATATTCAGGTCAACGTTGGGTCAAACATTATGACGTCGCTGATATATTCGGGTCAGCTCATATTAGGGTGGGGTCAACTCTTTACGACGTCACAGTGCCGAAATACGGGAAATTGTGAAGGCCTCAGCAGGTCGATATAGGCATGGGGAAATACGATAATAGAAAATATCTTCTTTCCCGACGTTTTTCATTTTTTTTAGCTCACCTGACCTGAAAGATCAAGTGAACTTTTCTCATCACTTGGCGTCCGTCGTCGTGTGTTACAATGTAACTTTTACAAAAATCTTCTCCTCTGAAACTAAGGGCCAAATTGAACCAAACTTGGCCACAAGCATCATTAGGGTATCTAGTTTTAAAAATATGTCCGATGACCCCGCGTGCCAACCAACATGGCCGACATGGCTAAAAATAGAACTTAGGGGTAAACTGCAGTTTTTGTCTTATATCTCAAAAACTAAAGCAATTAGAGCAAAACTGACATGGGGTAAAAATGTTCACCAGGTCAAGATCTACCTGTCTTGCAATTTTCAGACGAATCGGTCAACCCTTTGTTGGGTTATTGCCCCAGAATTGTTAATTTTAAGGAAATTTTGCAGTTTTAGGTTATTATCTTGAATATTATTTTAGGTAAAGACAAATTGTTAACAGCAAAAATGTTCAACAAAGTAAGATCTACAAATAAGTCAACATGACCAAAATCATTGATTGACCCCTTATAGGAGTTTTTGCCCTTTAAAGACGGCATCCAGCATAAACTTCCCTGTAAAGATCTTTTTGTCTCAAACCACTGGGCCAATTGAGACCAAACTTTGGTGGAATGGTCCTTGGGTGGCCCTCTTCCTAAATTATGTCTGGCATCCCCAACTTCCAACTGACATGGTTGCTGTTACTAAAAATGGAAAAAAGGGGGGGGGGTGTATTTAAAAAATCTTTTTATATGAAACTACAAGGCTAGTTGGAACCAAAGTTGGCAGTAATGGTTCTTAGGAGGTTCTCTTTCACAAATATGTCCAATGATCCGACTGTTAACCAAGCTGGCCGCCACAGCCAAACTTAGTTTAACATAGGGCCCTATGGGAAAATTCATTGAAAAATCTTCTTGTCTTAAACCACTTGACCAATTGGAACCAAGTCGGCCGCCACAGCAGAACTTAGTTTAACAAAGGACTCTATGGGAATTTCACTCAAAAATCTTCTCGTCTGAAACCACTAAGCCAATTAGAATTGGACTTGGTAGCAATGGTCCTTTTCAGAATTTTGTGCAATGACCCAGACTGTCAACCAAGATGGCTGCCACACCCGAACTTAGTTGAACATAAGGCCCTATGGAAAAATTCATTGAAAAATCTTCTTGTCTGAAACCACTTGACATATTGGAGCCAGACTTGGCAGCATTGGTCCTTAGGAGGTCCTCTTTCAGAAATGTGTCCGATCAACCGGATTGTCAACCAAGATGGCTGCCACACCGAAGTTTGTTAAATATTGGACCCTATAGGAAAATTCATTTAAAAATCTTGTCTGAAACTGCTTAGCCAGTTGGAACAAGACTTAGCAGAAATGGTCCTTAGATGGTTCTCTTTTAGAAATGTATACTTTGATCTGGACTGTCAACCAAGATCACTGCCACAGCTGAAATTTTAGTTTAACATAGAGTCCTATAGAAAAACCAGCTAAATTGACTGCAACACTCAAATTTTTAGGTCTGCTCAAGGTGAAAAGTTAAATCCAGGTGAGCGATACAGGCTCTTCAGAGCCTCTAGTTTAAATTTGTCAACTTTGTGTGTCTATTTGTTGGGAGAAAATTCAAAGTTTTACCTTTTCGATAGCCCTCCAACGAAATTAATTGTGCTTTGTTCACGTTTACTGGTTCACGGATAGTCCTGTGTTACTGGTAAATGACGTCATAAAGCATGGCTTTGGAAGTTTTTTGAAAATAAACTTCCCCAACAGGAAAGTTTTATTAAAATTTTACTTTCCCGCACCATAATTCAATTTCCTGTTTTTAATTTTTTTTAAAGTCTGCAAAACATGATTACTGTTAACGTCGATTACTTTCTGTTTGTTTGATTCGGAAACAAAATATTTGTGCAAGCTCATGCCTGGGGCCTTATTTATTAAACATTTATCGTTGTCAAAGTT
Source organism: Mytilisepta virgata (assembly GCA_028015205.1). Taxonomy (NCBI): domain Eukaryota; kingdom Metazoa; phylum Mollusca; class Bivalvia; order Mytilida; family Mytilidae; genus Mytilisepta; species Mytilisepta virgata. The sequence continues at coordinate 27,631,348 of CM051513.1, forward strand.
TGAAACTTTTCATTTTGGTTTGCTGGTAATACTTGATTACTGCGAAACACAATGAAAAAACAAGCTAACTTTGGGGGAACCAGTTTCTAAAATTTAGATTCGTCCAATGACCGACTTTGTCAAACAATAAAACAATGCACCTGCTTTTTCAACACTTGTTCACTACCATACATAAATGGAACAGTATGTCATTGAGTAATTTGAAAGACATAGTACTACATGTATTAAGGTCCATAACGTAGAGTGAATTGGAAAGATGAGATCATAAGTATAAAATGCATCAAATGCAGAAGTAATTCAAAGTATATGTTTTATTACTTGTAATTCAAGGTACATTGTATACATAGATGGTTCCATTCCGCTTCTTACACATGTTGCAGTTAACAGGGTATCTTCAGGCCTCTTTAAAAATAAAAAATTCTGACCTACAATGTACCAATGTATCTGATTGATGAGCTGGGTAAGGGTAAACTGAAATATTTTTATGCATGTCCTTATATATTTTTTTATTGTCTATTGACTGTTCATTATTTTTCAGGGAATAATGAAAGGCAGCCTAAACAGGTTCAACCAAATCTCATTCCATCATCTTCAGAGATCACTTCAATGGTTCCCGGGCCTGATTCACAAAGTCATGTTCAGGTAGGATTGACATGTATATGTGTATTTCTATTATTAGCTCACCTGGCCTAAAAGCCCATGTGAGCTTTTGCTATGACATGGCATCCGTCTGTCGTCCATCATCTCTCTGTCCACAATTCACATTTTAATCTTCTTATCTGAAACTGCTTGTCCATTTAGGACCAAACTTAGTGGAATGATCATTGGATGGTCCCCTTTCAGAATTATATCCGGGACAGGGATCCCGATCAGCCATCCAATATAGCTCTGGTTACTACAAATAGAAAAAAGTGGATGGTCCATCATCTAAGATTGCTGCCACAGCCAGTCATAGTTTAACATAGGACCTTATGGGAAAGTCACTTAAAAATCTTCTTGTTTGGAACTACTTGCTCAATTGGAACCAAACTGTGGTGGAATTATCATTGTATGGGTCCCTTTCAGAACTGAAGGGAACCAACCAAGATAGCCACCACAACTGGACTTAGTTTAAATTAGACCCTTTGGGAAATTCATAAAAAAATCTTCTAGTTTGGAACCACTTGCTCAGTTGGAACCAAACTTTGGTGGAATGAGTATTGGGTGGGTTCCTTTCAGAATTATATCCTATGACTCTGCCTCCCAACAAAGATGGCTGCAACATCCAGACTTAAATAAATATAGGGCCCTATGGAAAATTCACTTAAAAATCTTCTTGTCTGGAACAACTGGCTCAGTTTGAACCAAACTTTGATGAAATGGTCATTTAGTGGGTCCCTTTCAGAATTATATCCGATGACTCTGCTTTCCAATCGAGATGTCCGCCACAGCCGGACTTGTTTATCATATGACCCTTTGGGAAATTTACTTAAAAATCTAGTGTGGAACCATTTGCTCAATTTGAACCAGATTTGTAGGAATGGTCGTTCACTGGGCCCCTATCAAAATTGTATGGGATGACTCGATTGCCTGCCAACCAAGATGGCTGCCACAGCCTTTACTTACATGTAATGTTACATAGACCACTATGGGAAATTCACTAAAAACTACATGACCAAGAGAAATTCATCTCATATGTACCTTTTTGCCCATATGAAACGCTATTTTGATAGAATTGTAATATGATGAATATAGAACAAGGCTCCCAAAAATTTCTGAAGCCAGCCAGACATTTTTTTACCTAAGCAGTTTTGCTATAGATAACGTATTATAATCTCGGCCCATATTGGCATACATACTCTGTATCACTTGGAGACTTAACATCGTTGTGTAGTTGATCTTTGATGACAGAAAACACATTATTAGCTCATCCTGGCTCGAAGGGCCATGTGAGCTTATGCCATCACTTGGCGTCTGTCGTCATCCGTCGTAAACTATTTCAATGATCTTCTCCTCAGAAACTACTGGGCCAAATAGTTAAAACTTTAACTTAATGTTCCTTAGGGTATCTAGTTTATAAAATATATCAGAGGTTTTAATCCATAATCAAACATGGCTGCCATGGCTAAAAATAGAACATAGGGGGTAAATTTCAGTTTTTGGCTTATATCTCATTTAGAGCAATAATGACATGGGGGTAAAAATGTTTATCAGGTCAAGATCTACCTGCTATGAAATTTTCAGATGAATCGGTCTACTCTTTATTAGTTTATTGCCCCGGAATTGTTAATTTTAAGGAAATTTTGCAGTTTTAGGTTGTTATCTGAAATATTATTATAGATAAAGACAAACTGTAAACAGCAAAAATGTTCAGCAAAGTAAGATCTACAAATAAGTCAACATGACCAAAATCGTCAATTGACCTGTTATAGGGGTTTTTGCCCTTTAAAGACAATTTTTCAGTTTTTTCGTCATCTTTGTAAACTTTTAAAAATATCTTCTGAAACTACAGAATCAATTTCAGCCAAACATAGGCTGAAAGATCCTTAGGGTATCTAGTATAAATTATGTTTTATTTTCTTGTCCATAGAGAAACATGCCTGCCATGGCTTAAAATAGAACATAGGTGAAAATGCACTTTTTGGCTCATATCTCAAAAACTAAAGCATTTAGAGCAAAACTGTCATGAACCCAAATATATCTGGTTGCTAGGGACTTTCCATATTTTGTTTTTATTCAGATCAAGGTAGAAATAATACCATCCATAGCAACCGATGAAAAAGTCCCTAGAAATGAATGAAAAAGTCCCTAGCAACCAAATATATTTGGGTTAAGGACCTTATAATGTACCTGTACAAGTCAAGAAGAAAGGTCAAGAGTCAAGGTCATTGAAAAAGTCCATAGCAACTGATGAAAAAGTCCCTAGCAACCATATATATTTAAAGTCAGGATCCTATAATATAGGTGTACAAGTCGATATGGAGGCTCAAGGGTCATGGTCATTGAAAAAACTCATAGCAACTGATGGAAAGTCCCTAGCAACCAGATATATTTGGGTTCAGGACCTTACAGTTTACCTGTTCAAGTCAAAATGGAATGTCAATAGTCCATGCCATTGAAAAAGTCCATAGCAACCATATCTATTTGGGTTCAGGATTCTATATTTTAGCTGTACAGGTCAATATTAAGGAGAAAATTGCGATGGTATACATTAAATAGCAAAAATAATCATTGATGCAAGATCTAAACAAAATGTAACAGGTGAGCAATTCAGGCTCTTGGGAGTCTCTTGTTTAATAATTAAATTATTGAGATAACAATATCCGAAAGAATGAAATGCCTTTTTATCACAGATTGCATCAAATTTGCCCAAATTCTTTCATTTTTCTAATCGATTTTCATTTGGCAAACTGTTGGAATTCAAACAAGTTTGCATAAAATTAACTCGTTGTGTATAACTGAAACAATTCCACGCCCACACAGTGTTTAAATTTACAGTCGAACGTGTGTTTTTGTTTTCCCCACTATAGAGTTCTTATTTTGTTGATAATAATTCAGGCTAACCTTACCAAAAAAATAATTGAAACATCTGACTAGCAACATTTTCAAGAGGTCAATCATGTTAGTGCTTGTTAATCAGTTAATTCTATAAGTCACCTGTCCGACTACAGGTGAATTGAGGTGTGTAAACTGTAATTAAAAGGCGACACCTTTGTAACAATTAAGGCAGTTTTATGGCTTCAACACCCAATCAAGGTGTAGATTATGTAAAAACACCTGTTGGGAATTAGCATTTTGAGTTACCTTTTTCAGTTGTAGATAATATGCAGTCATAGATTATAGGCACCCATTTTCAAGCTCTTACATCGAGGAACAAATCTTAGTTCTACTATATTATATGCATGGACATTTTGGCAACAAAGTCCAAGTTGTGGTCATCATGAGATGAGCTTTTTTCATCATTTTCATAACTGAAACATCTTTTCATTTTCGTCGAGTATTTCAATTTGTTATGCCACTGTGACAAAATGTCGGGGGGCGGGGGGGGGGGGGGGGGCGGGGGGGGGGCCATCCCTCTCCAGATTAGGATACATTGTTTGTCCGGCTATCTCCTCCCAAAGTTTTGGAGATACAAGTTTAATATTTTGTAGGATGTTCATATACATAATGAAGGTGTGCATGGCTACAGGATTTTGATTTTATTCAAATATTCTGAAAATGACAGGTAGTTATGGACTTGGTCATTTTTTGGTGTTATCTGTATAAAGAGATCATGGTTTGTCCGGCTATCTCCTCCTACAGATTTGGAGATACAGCTTTAATATTTTGTAGGATGTTCATATACCTAATGAAGGTGTGCATGGCCACAGGATTTTGATTTCTTTTAAATATTCTGAAAATGATAGGTAGTTGGACTTGGTCATTTTTTGGTACTACAAATGTAGCTGCATAAAGAGATCATGGTTTGTCCTGCTATCTCCTTCTACAGTTTTGGAGATACAAATTTAATATTTTGTAGGATGTTCATATACCTAATGAAGGTGTGCATGGCCAAAGGATTTTGATTTCTTTTAAATATTCTGAAAATGATAGGTAGTTGGACTTAGTCATTTTTTGGTACTAGCAGCATAAAGAGATCATGGTTTGTCCGGCTATCTCCTCCTACAGATTTGGAGATACTTCTTTAATATTTTATAGAATGTTCATACATAAAATGGAGGTGTGCATGGCTACAAGATATTGATTTCTTTTAAATATTCTGAAAACATGGAAAATGACAGGTAGTTGGAATTAGTCATTTTTGCAAGCTGCTTAAAGAGATTATGGTTTGTCTGGCTATCTCCTCCTACAGTTTTGGAGATACAGCTTTAATATGTTGTAGGATGTTCTTACACATAATGGAGGTGTGTCTGGCCACAGAGTTTTAATTTTTGTTAAATATTCTGAGTTTTTAGTATTGTTAATTGTGTAATTAATACTGGAAGTTAAACTTGTGACCACTTGAATGATGACTACTAAAACTGGTACGTAACTGGAAAGTTGAACTTTGACCACTGAAAGATGCTAACCCTGCCTAAATCAGCTTTCAATGCTGGCAGTATTCTTGAAAGTTGAAACCTGTTGGCTTTAGCTTGCAGCCCTGCAAGTGAAGCCTTAGCATAAGAATACATTTTTGTAAAACATATATCATCATACATAGTGTTGAATTTATAATTTCCTGTGGTCAGGCGGGGGCATCATTTGTGTCTTACAGACAGCGTAACAGTTTCTAGTTGTATGCCAACATCACTGTTTGTCAAATCTAAAAAATGTGGAGCTATACTCATGCATATGGCTCTACAGAAAAAAGGGGGGAGGGGGGCATTGTCCATATCTAGATTTATAAATGTTTTTATGCAATTAAGATAAAAGATAAATTAGGTACATGCCTAAGCTTTAAGACAAATTGATGAATTATTGACAACAGAAATCAACTAGGACCTTCTAATTTCCAAATAGAATTCGGAACAACCTGTTTGTTTGCACGATATTAATTTAAAATTTAGTGAAACAATATTTAAACTAGTGCTGTCAAATGTCATAAATTACAAGGTTAATTTTATTTTATTACTGAATTGTGTTAATCATTTATAAATGTTGATTATGCAATGGTATTATCTCTACCTTGATCTGAATAAAAACAAAATATATGACACTCGGAACCAGACAACGATACAAACAAAAATGGGGGTCGAAAAATCAAAATAGAACGGGAATACCTTTTCGTTTTCTTAACCATGCAATGTTCTTCCCAGAAATTCTGGATAGCATCACATTTAACATACTTTCCTATTTGTAGATACCGCTTCGTCAACGGCGCCGCGGAAATGTGCACATACAACTGCCTTGCATGTTTATTTGTGAATGATGTACTATTGTATTTACATGATAATGTATTAATACAATAATTTGTTCAATCTTTTCTTGTCTTTATTAAACAAAAGTAAAAGAAATATTTTTAATTCATTATTTTTTAAAATGTAAATGTCTGCCCATTATCTACCAAATATTGACCACCTTCAACTTAATGAAGATTGCATGTCACAGGAGCCAGACATAGATTAATAAATTAACAATTTGAAAATATAATCAAAAAGAGTTCTAAACAAAAAATATGTACAGAAAAAAACTGAGAATGTATGAATAATATTGATATTTAGATATGGCTGCTTATACTTATAATCTTCATGTACATGTAAATGGAGTGAGAAGCCTTTGAGTAAATCATATAAATCATACATGTAATTATACATGTCAAGAGTGAATCTGCATAATAAATGTTGGCAGCTGGTTTTGAAAGAATGAATTGTCCCAAATTCCTTATTTTTCTGCGCATCGTCACTCGTTTGCACAGAGATCTCTTCATTCAATAATTGCTCCTTTATTAGTTGGAAAAGTATATTTAGGCAGCCTTTTGGTTGGCATTGGAATAACCAATGTTATTTTTCATAGTTCCATTCATTATTAATTGGCTTGTTGTGGTTCAGTATTAGACAGTCAGTTGTTTTGTTTATGTTTTGCATTTTCCCGTTTGCAATTTTGACCTTTGACATCGAAGTTTTCAATTACATAAACTAATCAGTGTCAGCTTGGGACTGTTAACATCTTTATAGTTACATAGCTTAAGGGCAATTAACACCTATTTAATCACTGTTTAGTGGCATTGAGGACTAATTACAGGTGTAATCAATCAAGGGAATGATGTTTTCTTTTGATCATAAGCGGTAATTAGGTCGTATACACTAGTTCAACAAAAAATTTCAACATGTTAAAAAATATAGCACCTTGGCTGAGTTGGATAGGATCTCGGTAATATCTGATAGCGTCTTGGTGCCGAGATGCTAAAAGGGCCCATGAGGGAGAACACTGGTCTTAACGCTCTTTTCAATGAGTTAGAGGTATGAAATTTAATCTCAGTTGTTGGTTTTAAAATCTTTTTATCAATCGTATGTAAGAAGTTCCCTTGAACTGACATAGAAAAGTTGCCAGAAAAAATCTTGTGGGCCTGTAGTACTACATAATACGCACCCCTTTCTCAGCTTTATTTCTAGAGGTAAAAAAGTGTGCATAATCTACAAGTGAAAATGGTAATATAAATTTTTGATGTCCATTTTACTGCCGGCCTTTTTTTCAAAGTTTCGGACATGTCCGGTAATTATGACCGTTTTGGGAGCCTTGATATAGAACCTCTCAGAATTGTACCTAATGGTCCAGCCCGCAGACCATTGTATCATTTTTATCAACAATTTTGGCTTTGTCATGGCTACTGTAAGACTAGGTGAGGAATTAGAGGCTCCTGGGAGCATCTGGTTATATGACCTTATATGTATTGATTTATTTTTGCAGATATCTCTTGGGAAAACTAGTTTGAATCTTCAAGTCACAAAATTTGAAAGGACTGAACTTTTTGGAAAATTTATTGAAAATACAGAAGAATTACTTAAATTTTGGAAATCACTTGGTGACTACCTTAGAAGGTACAGTATTTAATATACAAACAAGTGTTTTAAATTAATTGATAGTTTTACAATCAAAAGTAAAGTTTTTAAAAGAAGAGAGAAATATAAAAATATTTTGAAGTTTTATGCTTTATAATTGTTGTATGTTTTCACTACTTATTTTTAAGGCTACACTTGCTATATAGGTGAAACTGTTGTGATTCAAGTAAAAATTGACTTTTCATTAGCAGCTTGTTTACTCTGAAGATTTCCACAATATCAGTGGATATATTGCAGGCATTCATTGTTAATCTCATGCATATATGTTAAAAACATACCGGTAAGCAAATTTGATGATATAGATCTAAATGAAATACAAGATGTCCATATTTCTCATAAAAATACCTCTTTAAATAAAGACATTAGAGAAAAATGAAAACATATTTTTTGAAAAACTAAAATCAACTACAGACAGCAGTAAAATCTTTCTATATAGTAAAATTAAGACAGAATATGAAATCAATAACTATATTCTTAATAACGATTTTGAAAATAGAAAACTTATATATGTAAAATGCTTGTGTCTGACCATTTTCTTCAAGTTGAAACAGGTAGACATACAAGAATTAAAAGAGAAGATCGGTTATGTAAACTTTGCCATTTAAATGTAGTTGAAGATGAATATCTTTTTTTCTTTACATGTCCAAAGTACCATACTTTGCAATGTAAACTAAATGAAAGCATAGCAAGTGTCTGTCCTGAATTTGATGAATATGATGAAAGTATCAGATTAAAATTAATTCTGTCATTACCACAAATTTTGCAGTATACAGTTCCATTCATTAAAAAGTCTATTGAGGAGTGTGCATAATTGTAGTTATATTATTGTCTATTGTGTTTATTTTGTTGTTTGTGGTTGTTGTCTATATGCCTTCAACCCCTCGGGGTATAAATGTGCATTTGATTAATAAAGTTAATACCAGTCTATCGTAATATTTTTTTTGAAACTTAATGAGGTACTGAATAGTGAATTGATATACCTGATTCTTGATGAATTTTAATGTGTGCTCATTTGAGTTTTGCCATCCACAGACAGTTCTCAAAAACTGCAACAATATTTCTTGGTATGCAGAAGCACCACTCCACAACCTACAACCTCCAGAAAAAAAAGTACTCATTTTAACTCATGATCAGACCAGAATGACAACTGTCGAAAACAGAACTTTATTTAAACAAACAGATGCCTTTGTCATGAACTATTTAGTTATTTGTTGTCAGCTGTAAGTTATGAGAGTGCCAGGGAGCCTCTGGGTTTTTTTTAGCTCACCTGACCCAAAGGGTCAAGTGAGCTATTTTCATCACTTGGCGTCCGTCGTCGTCCGTTAACTTTTACAAAAATCTTCTCCTCTGAAACTACTGGGCCAAATTGATCCAAACTTGGCCACAAGCATCATTAGGGTGTCTAGTTTAAAAATTGTGTCCGATGACCCCACCTGCCAACCAACATGGCCAAGATGGCTAAAAATAGAACATAGGGGTAAACTGCAGTTTTTGTCTTATATCTCAAAAATTAAAGCAACTAGAGCAAAACTGACATGGGTAAAAATGTTCATCAGGTCAAGATCTACCTGCCATGAAATTTTCAGACGAATCGGTCAACCCTTTGTTGGGATAATACCTCTGAATTGTTAATTTTAAGGAAATTTTGCAGTTTTAGGTTATTATCTTGAATATTATTATAGATAAAGACAAATTGTAAACAGCAGAAATGTTCAACAAAGTAAGATCTACAAATAAGTCAGCATGACCAAAATCATTGATTGACCCCTTATAGGAGTTTTTGCCCTTTAAAGACAGCATCCAGCATAAAGTTTCCTTTAAAGATCTTTTCCTCTCAAACCACTGAGCCAATTGAGACCAAACTTTGGTGGAATGGTCCTTGGGTGGCCCCCTTCCAAAATTATGTCTGCCATCCCTGACTTCCAACTGACATGGCTGCTGTTACTAAAAATAGAAAAAAAAGGGGGGGGGGTGAATTTAAAAAATCTTCTTATATGAAACTACAAGGCCAGTTGGAACCAAACTTGGCAGTAATGGTCCTTAGATGGTCCTCTTACAGTGGTGTGTCTGATGACCTGGACTGTCAACCAAGATGGCCGCCACAACTGAATTTAGTTTAACACAGGGCCCTATAGGAAAATTCATTGAAAAATCTTCTTGTCTGAAACCAGTTGACATATTGGAGCAGGACTTGGCAGCATTCGTCCTTAGGAGGTCCTTTTTCAGAAATATGTCTGATTTCGTAGACTGTGAACCAAGATGGCCGCCACAGCAGAACATAGTTTAACATAGGACCCAATGGGAAATTCACTCAAAAATCTTCTCGTCTGAAACCACTAAATCAATTAGAATTAGACTTGGTAGCAATGGTCCTCTTTCAGAATTTTGTGCGATGACCCACACTTTCAACCAAGATGGCCGCCACACCCGAACTTAGTTTAACATAGGGCCCTATGGAAAAATTCATTGAAAAATCTTCTTGTCTGAAACCACTTGAGATATTGGAGCCAGACTTGGCAGCATTGGTCCTTAGGAGGTCCTCTTTCAGAAATGTGTCCAATCACATGGTTTGTCAACAAGATGGCTGCCACACCGAACTTTGTTAAATATTGGACCCTATAGGAAAATTCATTTAAAATTCTTCTTGTCTGAAACCGCTTAGCCAGTTGGAACAAGACTTAGCAGAAATGGTCCTTAGATGGTTCTCTTTTAGAAATGTATCCGTTGAAATCCGCTGATATTAGTTTAACATAGAATCCTATAGAAAACCAGCCAAATTGACTGCAACACTTAAATTTTTAGGTCTGCTCAAGGTGAAAAGTTAAATCCAGGTGAGCGATACAGGCTCTTGAGAGCCTCTAGTTTAAGTTTGTAAGTAAATTTTGGATAACTAGCTGCCTGACCATTTCACCGATTTTGCACCATTTTTGAATCATGGAAATTTATAGTTTTCAAATTGTAGAAATATTTATTGGGCAAGCTTCGAAATCTACTAAATTTTTTAATCATAAACAGATCAGGAAATCAAGATGATTCAGTTTAATATGGGAAATTCACACTTTCTTTTTTATTTCTGAGACCAAGAGAAAAATTCTGAAACAAAATGTGCAGGAATGTCTATTTGGATGGACCATTACCAGGTTTGTGTTTTTAGGGCTGTCATATATCAAATTCAACAATGTTTCATATGGCTTTCAGGGCTCTTTATGTGCCTTATTTGGTAGAAATTAAAAAAACATCTCGTGAAGCATATTATGTTGTATGGTGTATTTAATACTTATTTGTAGTAATTTATCAGATGAAGAAACAGGATCAAAAGATGATGATGATAACTCCATCGAGCTATTTCAAACTGAGTGTGACATATCAAATAATATTGAAATTTTTGGAAATGAACCCGTGACACCTGACTGTAGTTGGGCAAGTACAACAGACTCTCAGGATAAAGATACCAGCTCTGTTGTGTCTAACAACAATGATACAACTTTGACAAGTCCTCCGGTTTCTGACAATGATGAAGCAAATGACAGCTCCCGAGATGACGATGCAGGGAATAGAGCTGATTTGATGGCATCTATTAAAACAAAGTTAGTGACTTTCAGCATAATGGATATTTTTTCTCTTCACCCACCCCCACCATCTTACAGAGTAAGAGAAGTTAACAATGATTTTGTCAAATGCCTCACAGACAAAATGATAGAAAAGAACTCTGTGTCTGTAGATAATGCTCCAACCTTAGTGGGCTTCATTAATATGAAGAAATCTGAATTTAAGTTGGAAAACCTGTCAACATATAAAGTCTATGTCATTGATGGAAATCACAGCTTAAAGGCACAAAAAGCAGCATACAAAAAAACAGGGGATACAGTTTTCAAATATCGTGGTATAAATATTTATTGTGAATTGACTGAAGATGAGGCATTACTTTTAGGGGTGTCTAGAAATGAGGATACGGGTTCGTTTGTTTGTTTTTCTGACTTTCAGAAGGTAGATCTCATCAGAAGAAAACTTTACTCTATGGCCAGTACACCTATGGAAGATGATCCACCAAAACCACCAAAAAAATTTAAAAACATCTTTGCTTGTATGCTGAATTTACATGGGGTAGGTAATTACATGTAAAATGTTTAAGAATCTATTAGATATAGCTAAGTCAAAGCTTTTAACACTTAATATAGTAGAAAGCTAATGAGAAAAAATGAGAATATACAAATATTGGCCAGGGGACTGGAGAGTCTGAGATTCTGGGATTAATGAAACAAAATCCCTCATCCTATGGTTTTCTTGCCTTGTATTTAACTTCTAAGATGTTCTGCTCAACTGGAACATGTGGAATAGAAAAAGGGTGTAAAATCTTTTTGAAATCGTGTTATCTGAAACAGCTATATGTGTCATCAGATGATATTAATATATGTTAAAAATTTTTCTGATTTTGTTTTGAGAAATGTTAGGAGAATTGGTTGCCAGACACGCATGCAACTAGCATGACTAGTGGAAAGGCAAATTTTAAGAATTAACTATTTTATTACATGTTTTCTTGTCAGGCAAATTTTGAATTAACTATTTTATTATGTGTTTTCTAATCATGACTTTAAACATGTTAAAAAAGTTGCAGAAATGTATTTGTAAAACACTTGCTGTTTGCAAGGAGCACTGTGGAGAATGCAAAAATCCAAAATGTGTACGCCTCAGTGCACAGATTTTCAAAATTATTTTTGATATTAAGTTTTGGATTGACATAATTGATTATCATGATTATATATTTTAACTTTAATAAAGTCTTCTAATTTTATCACAGTCAGGAAAAATATGTCATGAATAGGGGAAAAAATTGTGGGGAAATATGTGGATCTATGAGAAAGACGTCACCAGTCACAGTTATGCAAACATCATTAATTTTAATTCAGTAAACATTTTTATCCATAAAATATCTTTGCAATTGAGTCACTCTGATGTTGCTTACTCTTAGAAAAAAAAGTTATGGAATTCACATGAAGGAATATTTCAATGGAAAATTATCTCTAATAATAAAAGATAGCAATTTGTTTATTTTCTATTAAATATCAACATACCTTTTTTTGAAAACTTTTAATTGCTTCCATTTTTGGTTGAAAATTCCCGAAAATAAATACATATCCCATTTTTTTTTTTTTTTTTTCATTCTCCAAAGTACCCCTTACTTACAGTAGTTTGAAAAGTACACAAAGAAACATATAACATTAGCTCAACAAATTGATAAAAACAGGAAAAATTGTTGCTTTTATATAGTTGTATATCTTTACCATGTTTTTTTTTAAGATATCACCTTGCAGAAAAATAAAGAGCACTAACAGATGTCATTGTCTTATATTTATTCTTTTTGTTGTAGAAAAAAGCTGTGGATGGCAAAAACATTATAAGATTTCTTGCTACTACCCTATCAAACCAATGTTATATCTTGTTCAGAGATATTTGCAAACGCAACAGTAAGATACCAGCATCTAAATTTGGTTGTCTGCGTGGTTTATCTAATAGTGATGCTTTCACCTGCCTTCAGGAATTATCAGGATCCTTGTTGCAAAAAGATGACTGGCAGAATTTTACTTCAAATTGTGTAAAAAATCAAAAAAAGGGAAGGAAGGTAACATATCATTACATTTCATTAGCTAATCTGTCAATTTTTCAAACTTCATTCACCTGTTATGACCATTTTATATTGAATAATTGTATAAATGTATTTACAGTTTTCAGCTCACTTGGCCAGAAAGGCTTGGCATTCATCATCTGTTGTCTGATAACTGTCCTCTGTTGTCAGTTGTGTGTCATGCGTTGCTGTTCACATTTTCATCTCCTCTTGTCAAATTTTGACCAAACTTTGCTGGAATGATCCTTGGATTGCCCTGTCCAAAATTATGTTTAGTGTCCATGACCTCTAACCATGATGGCTGCCACATCCGAAATTAGTTTAACATTTACATAAAACCCTGTGGAAAGTCACATAAAAATCTTCTCTGAAACTACAGTTTCAGTTAGAACCAAACTGTGGAAAAATGGTCATTAGGTGATATTCTTTCAAAATTTTGTCCAATGATCCAAACCTCCGACCAAGATGGCTGCTACAGCCAAACCTAGATAAACAAAATACCACATGGGAAATTCACAATAAAGTTTCTTGTCTGAAACAACGTACTCAGAACCAAACTGTGGTTCTCTGTCAAAATTTTGTACACTGGCCCTTAACTTGGTTTAAGATGGCCACCACAGCCAAAGTTAGTTTAACAATGGCCCATATGGGAAATGCATAGAAAAATCATGGTAGATATAGTGTCCAGCGAGAGTCATCTTGTATCGGGTGAATATGTCCACTTTTTTCGAGTATTGTTTGGGTTTTATAGAGTAAGATTTTATGAGATAAAGCAAATGTGTCTTAATTTCACAACTTTTAAAATAAAAAAAGCTTTCAATTAATACTACAGATTATATAAGGTTAATATCAAATGAAAAAGAATTAGTTTTATTGGTATATCCGATTTTAAACTTTGTCCACGTTTTCTAGAGTATTTTTTAAAATATGTCCAAGTTTTTCAAATTATTGTGCAGGTTTTTCACAAAATAAGAAGCTAATTTTTAGCTCACCAGGCCTAAAAGATCACTTTGAATCCATCGTCCGTCCATCCGTCAACCTTTAACTTTTCACAATTCAATCTTCTTCAAAACCCCATTGCCAATTGAAACCAAACTTGATGGGGATGTTCATTGCATGGTCCTCTACAAAGTTTATGTTTTTTGTTCTGATCCAAAATTCAACATGGCTGCCAGGGCCATTTATGCACTATGATTGGCTGAAATTTAAAAAATCATCTCCTCTGAAACTACAAAAGCAATTGAATTGTTATGGAATGATCCTCACATGGCATCTACAAAGTTTTTTTTTTTTGTCCATCTGAAATCCAAGATGGCCACCACCATGAGATACATTTTACTTAGGATCCGATGGGAAATACATACATCTTTTGTCAGAAACTGTTTGACAAATGGAAGTAATATTATGCCTGAAAGATCAGATAATGGTTCCTAACAAAATGGATGTTTTTGGTGCCGATCCAAAATTCAAAAACATGGCTGCCCGGGCCATTTGTGCACTCTGATTAGCTGAAATTTAAAAAATCTTCTTCTCTGAAGAAATGAATTGTTATAATGCAGGAATTATTGTTTGTTTTAAGTTGGGTTTTAATGCCATTTTCAGCACATTTGGTTATTTCGCGGTGGCCAGTTTTTATTGGTGGAGGAAGCCGGAGTACCAGGAGAGAACCATGACCTTTGGTAGGAAAATTGGCAATCTTTGTGAATTAAGTTGGGAGTCGAACACACCCCACCACAGGTGAGATTCGAACTCACAACCGCAGTGTTGACAGGCTAGTGATCATTAGTTGTCATGACGAACTACCTAGACCACTCGGCCACCGAGGCCCTTTGCAGGAATGATCCTTACATAGTCCTCTATAAAGTTTGTGTTTTTTTATGCCGATCTGAAATCCAAAATGGCCACCACCACGGGGATAATTTAACATGGCAAATACATACAAATATCTTCTTGTCAGAAACTGTTGACAGATAGAATTAATATTATACCTGAACATGCTGAATGATCTGATGAATGTCCCTAACAAAATGGATGTTTTTGGTACCAATCCGAAATTCAAAACATGGCTGCCAGGGTCAACTATGCACTCTGATTGGCTGAAATTTCAAAAATCTTTTCTCTGAAACTAAAAAAGCAATTAAATTGTGACATTGCAGTAATAATCCTTACATGGTCCTCTACCAACTTTATGTTTTTCATGCCAATATGAAATCCAAGATGTCTGAAACGACAGAGCCAGTTGGAACCAAACTTGGCAGAAATGGTCCTTAAATGGTCTGGTCCTGTGTCAGAATTGTGTCTGATGACCCAGAATGTCAACCAAGATGGCTGCCTCAGTCGAACTTAGTTAAACAAAGGACTCTATGGGAAAATTCATTAAAAAATCTTCTTGTTTGAAACCACTTTGCCAATTGGAACCAAACTTGGCAGAAATCGTCCTTAGGTGGTCCTTATCCAGAATTATGTCCTATAACTCTGTGATACATTTATTTCAACCATTGGGTCTATGTCACTGCGGGTGGACTTTGTTAGCCCAGTAACAATTTGATAATTAAAGATACATTGTTTAAAATTTAGAAGAGATATGATCAAAATCAACATGATCAAGAATAGTCATTTAGTTTTGACTGTGTTGAATTATTCTGTGCTTCATATTTGAATATAATGTTCCATTTTAGCTAAAAAAGGAAGTTGTAGCCACGGTTGAATTTGGACAGACAACACAAATGTTTATTAACCACAAACTATCGCCAGGAAATTTCCTATGTTTCAAGTTTAGCAGTAATGGCAATGAAAAAACTCTTACCAGCAAGGAGTTAGAAGACCTTGTATTTGGTATGTATGAATTGGCATATTGAATTGTTGTTGATGATTAAAAGATAACAGCATTACAGAAATATTCTGTTTTTGGCTTGTCTCTGAGAAATGTTAAGCAGGTTTTAAGGTTTTTCCTTTACCACAATTGTTAACAATTTTGGTTAATTTGTAGGTCAAATAAACAAGACCTGCTTTTGGAAAATCACTGTATTCATCACTTTTTCCAATATATTTCATGTAAAACTATTATTTAAAAAAAAAAAGTCATTTCTAATCCTATTTTCATAAAATTTGCACTTCTCAACAGAGAATTTGCATTCAGTGCTTACAGTAGTCTGCTTAACAAATCAAAACATAACCTAACAGTAATATAATTCTGTTACAGTTTCAACACCACGGAAGAGAATTGATTGCCATTTTCAAAGTAAATTAGGTTTAAGCTACTAAACCATTTGAAACTGATATATTTCAGTAAACTAGGAAAAGTTGTAGAAAAATGATTTAAGGAGTCCAACATAATGCCCTTTTACCTTATAACACTGTATCAAAATTTTATTCTGTCAAGCAGAATAATGTATATTGCTGGTTTTCCGATATTCATTTGATATTAAGCTGTGGTCAGATTCTGCAATAGAAAAGTACCTAAATAAGTTGTATTCATTGTAACACTTATCTAGAGATGTAGAATTTTTTGTACTTGAATAACAGTATCAGTTTCTCAGTTTCATAATAAGCAGTGCTTACATGTATATTTCCATTTTAATGCAGATTTCAACAGCCAACAATCAAGACAGGAATCCCCTAGATGGAAAAATAGGAAATATGCCAAAAAATATGGTAAGAGTTTTTTTTATTACCTGAAAAGGCCATATCTTTTCTTTTTTATAAGGGTTAAGTGAGATATTGCTATCAGTTGTCCTCAACAAAATGTCTGTTCTCCAATCACAGAAGTTATATTTGAATCTGCTTAACAAATCAAAACATAACCTAACAGTAATATAATTCTGTTACAGTTTCAACACCACGGAAGAGAATTGATGGAAGAGAGAAGGTGAAAAGGTTTTCAATACTTGAAAGATCACTTAGAGGTATACTGTAAACTCCCTTGTTATCAAAACCTATAAGATTGATCAGTATCAGTCTTCTAGCCAGGATTTGAAAAGGGCAGGGTGCAGAATGCTGAGATTTGTAATAAGAAGGGCGATTTTGCATTACAAATATCAGTATTTGCTTTTTCTAACTCTAAAGTTACTGGATTCAAATGATCTTAACTTTCCTTGTGTTCCTTAGCTTTGTCCAGACGAGAAGTTTTGAAACCTGTGTTAGCCCAATTATTTTTCAGTTTCCCCAATAGAGAATAAACATTTTCTGTCAGTTTCCCAATAATTTATGGCCACTATTGTGTTTTTTCATGATGTTTATATATTTTAGATCACTTGGACTAAAAAGGACACGTGAACTTTTGCCATCACATGACATCTGTTGTCTGTCTTCCATTTGTCCAACTGCGTGCCAGTAGAGCATTCACATGCTCATGGGAGCCTCTGGTTCATTTTCAGGATAACTTAATTCCCTTTTAAAGGGGCAGAAGGGGCAGACACCTGAAGTGGTTCCTTTTTTACTTCACTAAAAAAAAATGAAAATATTTTGATCAGTTTTTTAAGTCCCAAACAAAGATGAGCTTACTAACTATTACAGATTTTCCGAATTTTCTACAAATTTGTCTGTGAAATTATGATTTTATTGTCAAGGTCATTTTATTATGAACATCCAAACGTATCATGAAAAGCGCTTTGATATAAACTACTTTTCGATTTCTCTAAATGAATATTAGATAGACATCGATCTGTGTAATTTCAAGTTCCCAATGGTTGTTAAATTCATGAAGCTTTTTTTGCTATTTCTTTGCGTCTGTTTGTCATTTTGTATTCATTGTTAAATTAAGTGAAATATTGTAATTATTGAAAAATGAAGAAAAGTTGGGATTGATTTACTAGGTTTTGGAAACAAGGGGTCCAAAGGGAGCAAAATTTTAACTTTTTAAAAAAATATAAGGTAGTAAGATATCAGTGCAAAGGTAATTAAAAGTAGAATTTAGATATAATAAGATAATTTAGAATATTTAGGGTTAAAACTGAAATTTCATGGAAAGCAGTTTTGTAGTATATAGTTCGAAAGGTTGTAATAAGAATAAGTCTAATGTGATAAATTAAAGAACATTTAAACAGCATGAAATTAAAACGGGGCCAAAAATTAACAAAAAGTCCCAAAATCAAATTTTGTCGAAAGTAATCTTGTAATGTAATATATATTTTACTTGACTATGTCAGGCTGATTATGGAAAAATTGTACCAACAATGTTTCGATGAGAAGTCCAACATATTATTTTACCAAGCATATTACTGTGTCAAGCAAAATATTCAAACTGTTCATTTTTCAACATGCTGTGGTCGTATCATGCTGCACCTCAGTTTTGACAAAAAAAATTTTTTATTTTAGAACCAAAAACCATCATGACATTAAGTCCAACAAAGCTTAGGCCAAATGTCTATAAGCGACATTTTATTGACTTGGAAGGGTCAAAAGAATTACCTCTGAGTAAGCAAAGTATTTATCATAGCAGATTCATGTTAATAATTTTTAATAAGTCGGCAAAGGTGGTAAATGCTGTTGATAGCATCGTTGCTGTTTTCTATCTATGGGGGAGATTTTGTTAGGATCTAGAAATTCAATTATTTTGATGTATCAACACAATGATCCCCATATATAGTACTGGGTTGTCTGACCCCTTTCGTGTATTGGGAGGGGCCAAATAGGGTTTTTCTTATTTTACGGTGAAATTTGGCCATTTCATATCTGATTTTGACATGGTTTCTAGAAATAACAGATAAAATAAGTCACATGAATCATGATCTGTCTTTTACTGAATATGAAACACCAGGGGGGAAAAAAAAGTACCACGCAGAAATTTTTTAAACTTTTATCGCAAATGACCAATTTCTGTTGTTGATGTCATATTTTTGTAAACTCATCAAAAACTACTTTGTCAAAGTCAGAATAAAACTTCTAAGAGGAAATGATTCTTTGAGTCATCTTGGAAAATCATGTGACCACTGACAAAATTGACCCCTTTACAAAATACAAATGTCCGTAATAAATTGTATAAAAAGTTTGGCACCATATATTTTATTTCCCCCTTAGAACATTTTTTGGAGCTTTTGTCATCACTTGGTGTCAGTCTGTCTGTTGTCCATCATCAATCCCTCTGTTGCATCAATTCATACTTTAATCTTCTACTCTGAAACTACTTGGCATATTAGGACCAAACTGGTGGAATGGTCCTTTGATGGTCTCCTTCCAAATGTATGTCCAGTATTGCCGGCCTCAAACCAAGATAGCTACTAGACTAAGAATTGAAAAAATAGGTAATGAAATGTAAAACCTCTGTTTCTCTAAAGATACTCAGCCAATCTTAACTAGACTTTGCTGGAATGATTCTTGGGTGTACGCTTCCCAAATTGTGTCCAGCAATCCCGACGTCCAACCAAGTTGGTCACCAAAGCATAAATTAGTTTAAAATGGAGCCCCAATGGGAAATTTACATTAAAATCTGCTTATCTGAAACTTCTTTCTTAAATAGAATCAAACTGTGGCAGAATGGTCATTAGCATGTCCTCTCTCAAAATTTTGTCTGATTATCCAGACCTCTGACCAAAATCTTAAATGGCCACCACACCCACAATGGCTGAACTTAGTTTAACATAGAACTCTATGGAAAATTCACTTAAAAATCTTCTTGTTTGAAACTACTTGCACAATTATAATTGTATTTTGGTGGAATGGTCATTTAAGTGGTCCTCTTTTCAAAAGTGTTTGCAAAGACTGAAACTACTTTCTCAGTTAGATTCAAATTTTAATGGAATGGTCATTGGATGATCCTCTTTCAAAGTTGTGTCTGATGGTCCTGAAATTCAACATCAACGGACAACTCGGACCCTGTTATCACGCAACTCATCCCGTATTTCAATCTTCTCATCGGACAACTCGTCCTGTACTTGGATTGTCATATTACAAGACTGCACGGGCAGTAGTCGGATCTGCTTATCATCTTTTTGTGTGAAACTGCTTGCTCAGTTAGAACCAGACTGATGGAATGGTAATTTGTTTGGCCCCTTTTATAATTATACCTAATGACCCAACCTGTGAACCAAGATGGTAGCCACAGGCAAACTTTGTTTTACATAGGACCCTTTTGCAAATTTAAAAAATCATCTTGTCTGGAATTGCTTGCTCAATTGGAATCTAACTGTGGTGAAATGGTCATTTGTTGGGCTTCTGTTAAAAGTGTACTGGATGTCCAAGGCTGTCGATCAAGATGGCACTGGAGCAGAACGTGGAATGGTAATTGGGAGGTTCCTTTCAAAGAATTGTATCAGATGATCCAGCCTCTCTCTAGAGATGGGTTCTACAGTCTGACAAGTTTATAAAACAGGATATAATTTACTGAAAAATCTTTGTGTACAAGTACTCGCTCAATTGAAGCAAACTTGGTAGAATGGTTATTTGGTTGGATTCCTTTCAAAGTAGAACTAAATGACTCCATGTGCCAACCAAAATTTTGTCCAAAGCTGGGCTTTGTTTTACTTAAGACGCTATGAAACTGTAACTCATGTGAAGTTACATAATGCACCTGAATATAGAAAATGAAAAATATATATTTATGGAAAGTTACATTTCATAGGGTACATGCATGAGAAAGACTGATATCAATACATGAGTACACACACAAAGCATTAAACTGACTTCATTCTTGAAATGCAAATGCGATATGAAAATGACTTTGTTACAATTTCTAATCTAGGAAAACATCCTTTGAGAATTTCTTTTAATTGTATCTTGATTGTTGCCTGTATCTATGGTATATTGGTTGACACAGATGTCAGTTGGTAGAATTTACTGTTTGCTTTCAATTTTTTAATCATTTTCCTCATATTTTAGAAAATTCATATCCTGAAGAAGTGATATTTAGCTCAGATAGTGAGGATCCATCAGCCGAAAATGTTGAACAGAAAACTTTATCACAGGAATCAGACAGTGATTTGAGTAGTAAGTAGATGGCTTTGTTAGTTAGCATCTATATCTATCATCTCTTGAGATCTATCTATCCATTAACTAACTTTTCAAGGCTCACCAAACTGGGAGAAGTCGGAGACATCTGCTCCCTCTGACATGACCTCCAAGTTTCCTTGCTTGTTACATGTCTGTCTTTTCATTTGAAAAATAAAAGTTGTCAGACTTTTCTCACCTGTACTCCCACTTCTCCCTGTAGACCTGAAAAGGAGAAGTCACTTCTCCTTGCCAAACTGAAGTGTGGTGAGCATTGCTTTTCACATATTAATCCTATGAAAAGGATTGTAATTTATTATTATACCAAACATTTTCTTAAGTATTGAGACAAGCTTATGAAAAAAGTCTTTTGGCCATATTTTATACTATAGGATAAAAAAATATACCAAGGGCAAAATTGTTGCATGTCTTTGGATTCAGTTTTGTGAGCATGATTTAAAAGCAAGTCTAGTACTGATCTGATCTGTAACCTGTGGTGCACAAAAGAGTTTTTATTAACAAAAATGTATTTGCTTTTAGTTATTCCTGACAGCCCACAGCCAACACAGCCAAGTAAAGGTAATACATTATATTTACTTTGTATATTTATGCTAAGCATGCACAGATTATCTGGTGATTGTTTAATGTCTCATGCTTGCAAGGCAACAAATTGCAGATTTCATATATTTTGTGGGTATGAATTTTATGGTTTGGAGAAATGAGTTTTTTCATGTTGACTGAATTATATTGTTTGTCTGACATTTTGTAGAATTAACATTATATTGTTAAATACCATATTTTTATGCCCCTGCAACAAAATGTCGAGGGGGCATATTAATTTACCCCTGTCCGTCCGTTTGTCGTGCCGTCTCTCGTGCCGTCCGGATTAGGATACATTGTTTGTCCGGCTATCTCCTCCCAAAGTTTTGGAGATACAAGTTTAATATTTTGTAGGATGTTCGTATACATAATGAAGGTGTGCATGGCCACAGGATTTTGATTTTTTTCAAATATTCTGAAAATGACAGGTAGTTGGACTTAGTCATTTTTAGCTCACCTGACCTGAAAGGTCAAGTGAGCTTTTCTCATCACTTGGCATCCGTCGTCCGTTGTCGTCGTCTGTTAACTTTTACAAAAATCTTCTCCTCTGAAACTACTGGGCCAAATGTAACCAAACTTGGCCATAAGCATCATTAGGGTATCTAGTTTAAAAAATATGTCCGATGACCCCGCCTGCCAACCAACATGGCCGACATGGCTAAAAATAGAACATAGGGGTAAACTGCAGTTTTTGTCTTATATCTCAAAAACTAAAGCAATTAGAGCAAAACTGACATGGGGTAAAAATGTTCATCAGATCAAGATCTACCTGTCATGAAATTTTCAGACGAATCGGTCAACCCTTTGTTGGGTTATTGCCCTTGAATTGTGAATTTTAAGGAAATTTTGCAGTTTTAGGTTATTATCTTGAATATTATTATAGATAAAGACAAATTGTAAACAGCAAAAATGTTCAACAAAGTAAGATCTACAAATAAGTCAACATGACCAAAATCATTGATTGACCCCTTATAGGAGTTTTTGCCCTTTAAAGACGGCATTTGGCATAAACTTTCCTTTAACAATCTTTTCCTCTCAAACCACTGGGCCAATTGAGACCAAAATTTGGTGGCATGGTCTTTGGGTGCCTTGGGTGGCCCCCTTCCTAAATTATGTCTGGCATCCCCGACTTTCAACCGACATGGCTGCTGTTACTAAAAATAGAAAAAGGGGGGATGAATTTAAAAAATCTTCTTCTATGAAACTACAAGGCCAATTGGAACCAAACTTGGCAGTAGTGGTCCTTAGGAGGTTATCTTTCAGAAATATGTCCGATGACCCGGACTGTTAACCAAGATGGCCGCCACAGCTGAACTTAGTTTAACATAGGACCCTATGGGAAATTCATTGGAAAATCTTCTTGTCTGAAACAACTTGACCAATTGGAACCAGACTAGGCAGCAATGGTCTTTCAGAAATGTGTTGGATTTTGTGGACTGTGAACCAAGATGGCCGCCACAGCCAAACTTAGTTTAACATAGGACCCTATGGGAAATTCACTCAAAAATCTTCTTGTCTGAAACTACTACGTTAATTAGAACTAGACTTGGTAGCAATGGGTCCTTAGATGGTCCTCTTTCAGAAATCTGTCCGATCATCTGGAATGTCAACCAAGATGGCCACCACAGCCGAACTTAGTTTAATATTGGACCCTATAGTAAAATTCATTTAAAAATCTTCTTGTCTGAAACCACTTAACCAGTTGGAACAAGACTTAGCAATAATGGTCCTTAGATGGTTCTCTTTTAGAAATGTGTCCATTGACCTGGACTGTCAACCAAGATGGCTGCCACAGCCAAACTTTGTTTAACATAGAACCCCATAGAAAAACCAGCCAAATTGATTGCAACACTTAAATGTTTAGTACTGCTCAAGGTGAAAAGTTAAATCCAGGTGGGCGATACAGGCTCTAGAGAGCCTCTAGTTTGGTACTAGCTGCATAAGGAGATCATGGTTTGTCCGGCTATCTCCTTCTACAGTTTTGGAGATACAACTTTAATATTTTGTAGGATGTTCATACACATAATGAAGATGTGCATGGCAACATGATTTTGATTATTTCCAAATATTCTGAAAATGACAGGTAGTTGGACTTAATCATTTTTACCACTTAAAGAGATCATGGTTTGTTGGGCTATCTCCTCCTACAATTTTGGAGATACAGTTTGGTCTCAATTGGCCCAATTGTTTTTTTGTAGGATGTCTCTTGAAAGTTGAAACCTGTTGGCTAGACATGCAACCCTGCAAGTATAGCCTTTAGCATAAGAATATATTTTTGTAAAACATATATCATCATACATAGTTTTGGATTTATAATTTCCTGTGGTCAGGCGGGGGTATCATTTGTGTCTTATAGACAGCGTAACAGTTTCAATTTTTATGCCAACATCACTATTTGTCAAATCTACAAAAAGAAAAAAAAAGGGGGGGGGGGGGGGGCATTGTCCATATCTAGTTTTCTGAAAAGCTCATACATCTACCTTCGCTACAAAGAATCTTTTTATGTTGCTAGAAGGGGTTTCAGAAAATAACTTAACTTTAATGATTGACAGCAGGAAGAAGAGGAGATGAGATTCAAGACCCCTTTACATTTTGCTTTTTAATAGGAAAACATAAAATGATGTTTTTTCTATTCTTTCTCAATGCCAAGGTTTTGTGTACATGGGGGAGTGCATTGTAATATGTTAAAAAAAAAAGGACATAATTCATTCCAATTAGTCCCACCTACTGCTCAAACACTGTTCACTGGGAGAGTGTATATCAATTTTGGCTTGTATCTAGCTTACTGGGATGTCAGAGTGTGCTGGAAATTACGTAGGGAAAAAGCGTGGTACACAAGCTAAGGAAACAGAATTTTCCAACAATGGGGAGAAATAATTTTTCTGAAAGAATTCCCCCAAAATTATACAAGAAAATATGAAAAAAACATTTTAAAGCAGTTTTATTGGACCATTATTATACTGACTATAAAATCATTTAACCTCAATCCAATCAATGTTATAGTCTTAACATTTTGAGCCTTCAGAGTTCAATAGATACTGAACATTTCACAGCATGGACAATGATCTCAAATAGAGATACCACAAAGGACTAATTGGGTAAAGGGCCTTAATTTGGCCTAAAAAATAAATTTGTTTGAATTCTCATATTTTTTTCCTAAAATGTTCAATAAGCCTGCATGCATATACAATAAACAGTACGATTTTTCAAATAATAATGCATGGTCCCTGAAATTTTAAGTGTAGAAGAAATCACAAGTTGAACCTTTTGTCGAAAAATGGCAAATTTGACTGATTTTGACTACCTTTTCTTAGTAGGAAACATAGAGCGCATACAAGAACCACATTAATATTAATATGAGAGGTTCAATACATCTGCACAAATATACTGTTAAATTGTCTGATTGGTTCTTGAATGCGCTAGATATTTCCGATTGAAAAAAAAAAAACATTCGGAAATATGCTAAATTAATTGTATTTTAAAGAAAATGCTTCAAAAGGGACTTTTTGATGACGTCATGGCTTCTGAAGTCGCTATTTTTAGTTCACCTTTACGAAGTAAAGAAGAACTATTGGAATTGTCTCGGCATCCGTGTCTCCAGAGCTATGTCCTAGTTTGTGCTTATTCAGAAACTAAAAGATGTCTTCACGAAACTTGGCAGGATTGTGTATGGCAACAATGCCCACCATTACCAGATACTTCAAGGTCATTCAGGGTCATCATTTTTCAACTTAGAAAATATACTTTTTACATCAAAGTTTTTGTTTTCTCAGAAACTATAATGGATAACTATATGAAACTTTTTGTGAAGTTGTTTTGATGTAACAGGCATGTTACAGATGCAAATTTAGGTGACCTTGAACTCTAGGCCAATCAGGGTCATCTTTTTTAGACTGAGAAAATATGCTTTTTACATCAAGTTTTTGTTTTCTTGGAAACTTTGATAACCATATGAAAATTATAAGGAAGTTGCATTGCTTTAACATGCATGTTATGGATTTAAATTAAAGTGACCTTGACCTCAAGGCACTAGTAACTAAATTTTAATCTCAAACGGCCATTCTGGTCTTGTTTATTTTTATTTAGTCTTGGTTTTTCTGCATATCTATATTTTTCAACAAGTATAGATAACAAGATCAAATCAAGACATATTGCCTTGCAGTCAATCAAGATCGGTCAAGACCAGTTTTGATCAGCAGCCATGGATTTTTTGGATCATTCGGATTTCAAAAATTTGGGATTCCAACATTGGTAAATTTCCTGAAAGACTTTCAGACTAAAACTTTTGGAATTTTTACTTAGCAGCCATAGATATTTTTTATCAATTTAACACCAAGACTAATCTGGATTATTTGGATTTCCAATTTTGGGAAATTTCCTGAAAGACTCTTAGACTATTATTTTTGGAATTTTTACTTAACAACCATATATTTTTGGGATCAGTTTAAAAGTAACACTGATCGTTTGGAATTCAAAATTTTTGTGATTCCATTTTATGTAATTTTCCTGAAACTGTTTTTGTGAATTTACTTAGAAACCTTACATTTTTGGCATGGCCGTAGCAACATTAGCAGTTTGGATTATATGGATTTCAAAAATTTATGCTTCCTTTTTTGAAAACCTACTTAAAGACTCGCAGACTGTTATTTTTGTAAGTTTTGATAAACTTTTGCACAAAATCAACATGGGCTCCGACAGGAGAATACGAAAAGCTGCTGTAAAGGTGAACTTAGCAGTCGGTTGCTGTGTTCTATGTTTTGTTTTAGTGGGACCTCAACTGTCAAACAGACATAAAAGAAAATCTCGAAGTGAAACTTGAACATTCATTAAAATTTTAGGCCAAATCATGCAGCCCTTTATCGCACCTTGTTCTTTATTAGCAATGAGTCATCTTTATTTCTAGTACGTGTAAATAACAAAACAATAAATGTTATACTTTGTATTGAATTACAACAAGTGATGGAAAATTTGTATGCAATTCATAATAATCATAGCTACACTACCATCTATCCACTTTGACCCTTCCAAAGATCACACATTTTAATCTCCTTTGAAACCACTGTACCAAAATGAACAAAACTTGACAGGAAGGATCTATGGAAGGTCCTTTATAAAGTTTGCTCATTTCGTCCCAATCAATACAAACATGGCTGACATTGGCAATTCTGGTATCTGATTGGCTCATTTTTAAAAAGTTTTCTCCTTTGAAACCGCTTGGCAGAATGATAGGAAGTAGCTATATACTGAGGTCCCCTTTAAACTTCACTCCTCTTGTCCTGATTAGTCAACAAACATTGTTCAAAGGGCAATTCTTGTACTGCAGGCCCAAATGGAACCAAACTAGACAGAAAGCATCTATGGAAAATCCTTTATAAATTTCCTCATTTCGTTTTGATCGCACAATTAACATGGCCGCCATGGGCAATTCTCTTTTCTGATTGGCTGATTTGATTACAAAAAATTATTTTGGAAAAATTGTAATTCTTCTGTTTGAATGATAATTGGATTTGAGATGTTGAGAATGTGGTTGTTATGTATATAGATTTTTTTTGTACTCCTTTCATGTTGATGAACTCATGAATTGAATTTACAAATAAATCCATGAGTTGGAATGATTTGAAATTACACTGACAACAGAGTGAACAGGTGAGACATCAGGTTCCGAGGAACCGTTATAAATTTTTCTTGAAAAGGACTGTTATGACGTCGTCTGAGGCCTCAAAGGATGGTAAAGACATCAAGACAGAATTTCCGAAGGGCTCAGATGACATCACGGACAGACAGAAAAAGAGCGTTATAAGGGGGAGATAAAATCATATCACATTTTATTTTGCAAATAACAGAATACCACCGATATACATGTATATTTATTTTCTCAAGGATACATAAAAGATGAAAACATAGAATTATGATGCCATATTGAATATTGGATTCTTAAGAGGTACTGAACACCAGTATAGACTGGTAAAAGTACTGGGTACCACCTCCTTATGAAACCCCTGAGTTCTGCACAAAAAGTTTTATGTACATTTTATTATATAGTGGTCAAAGTTCTGAAATTTGAATTATATAATATGCATCTTTCCCATACGGGACATCCACCCATTTATTTATGTAACAGGAAAATCAATTTTATTTTTCAGGAAAAATTGAAGACCATATTCAAGGCAGTTCAAGTTTAAAAGAAAAACATTGTTCTTCCATGGTTCAAGATGAATTACTTGAAAGTTAGTTTATGTCTTATGTTATTATATTTTACTTTGTTTAGAAAAACATCATTGGTCATAAGCAGTCATGTGACTGAATAACAATTCAAATGTTTTTACCAAAATAGACACTCAAGAGTAACATTCAAATCACTTTGATGTCATCAGGAAAACAAACTTTTATAAAACAACCTTGTTGTATTTACAAAAAGGAAACACCAGTGTATCATTCAGATCATTTGACGTCATCAAGAAAACAACATATTGTAACAATCCTTTTGTTACCGGCTGAAAAATACACTCAGAGGAAACACATTAAAAAGATTAAAGGCGGCATGTTTAATGAGAAATTGGGAAAATGAAAAAATTACTGGAAAATATGATAAAAAGATACGTGTCCACTTTCGCTATATTTCCTTTTTGTCAACATTTCAGTTGTTGTTTCCTTTTGGATGTCTTCCTCAAATGTTTTCCATTATAAATTCTATTTTGTGTAATTTGTGTTAATTTATTGCATATATAGTCTGTAACAGTAAATCTTGCAAGAACTTATTTGGATGGTCACTATTGTAGCATTGGATCATTTGAAATATTCACTTTATATACAGATAAAGATCTCATCTGAAGGTATTTGGTGAATTTGAACCCAAATTTTGATCTAATGGCCATTTGATGGTTGCACAGTAAATTTCAAAACTGTTTCTGACTTCAGACCATGTAGGCCTTCACAGGTGAACATAGTTAACTAAGGAACTTTTTAGTTCACCTGGACTGAAAGACCTTGTGAGCTTTGGCATCTGTGACATCACTCTGTCCATCCTCCATCCACAATTACCAAAAAATCTTCTTCTCTGAAACTGCTCAGCCAATTGGGACCAAACTTTGGTTGAATGGTCCTTGGGTGGTCCTTTTTCAAACATGTGTCCCATGTCCCTGACTTCCAACCAAGATGGCTGCCAAGCTAAGTATAGAAAAAAGGGGGAATGAATTTTTAAAAATTTTTTCCTCTGAAACTACTGAGCCAATCTCAACCAAAATTTGCTGAAATGATCCTTGGGTGGCCCTCTTTCAAAATATGTCTGATGTCCTCTACAACAAAGCAAGATGGCTGCCAAGCTAAAAATATTAAAAGGGGTTATGAAATTTTAAAAATCTTCGCCTCTGAAACTGCTGAGCCAATCTTAACCAAACTTTGCCGAAATGATCCTGTTCCAAAATTTTGTCTGGAATCTCCTACCTCTGACCAAGATGGCCGCCACAGCCAAACTTTGTTTAACATTGGACCTTATGGGAATTTCACATAAAAATCTTCTTGTCTGAAATGACGTGCACAATTAGAACCAAACTGTGGTGAAATAATTATTAGGTGGTCTACTTTCAAAATTGTGTCGAATGGTCCCGACCAAAACCAACATGACCACCACAGCTTAACTTAGTTTAACGTTAGGACCCTATGGGAGATTCACACAAAAATCTTATTGTCTGAAACTACTTGTGCAGTTAGAACCATGTGATGGAATGGTCATAAGGCGGTCCTCTTTCAAAATGTGTCAGATGTTTCTGATCCTTGACCAATATGGCTGCCACAGCCGAACCTAGTTTAACATAAGGACCCTATGGGAAATTCACATAAAAATCTTTTTAACTGGAATGGCGAGTTTCTCATTTGGAACCAAACTGTGGTGGAATAGTGATTAGATGGTCCTCTTTCAAAATGGGGTCCCATGGCCTCGACCTCTGACCAGGATGGCCACCACAGCCAAACTTAGTTTGACATTGGACCCTATTAGGAATTTACTTTATCAAAGGAAATTCTTTTTTATTGTTGTACTGTAACTTGCTCATTTTAAACCAAGTTTTGGTAGATGGTCATGTGTAGACCGTGGCCTATAAGAATTATAATCAGTGATCTACTCCATCAACCATAGCGTAATCATTTTTGTCAACAATATCAGCTTTGACTTAGCAACTGTAAGCCAGGTGAGCAATTAATGGCTCCTTGGAGCCTCTGGTTTGAAATTTATTTTTAAAGATCTGGTTTTCTCAAACTATATTATATACTTGAACCAAACATTGGATGAATTATTCTTCATTGACACCCCTTTAAAACTGTTTCTGTCAGACCTGCCTCAGCCCAGGATGGCCACCAAAGCTAAACATAGTTAAGATAGAACCTTATGGGAAATTCACTTAAAAGTATATGGAATAAGTCTTTAAATCAAAGGAATATTAAGTCAGTTAGAGCAAAACTTTAATTGAATTGTCCTCTGTTGGTCACCTTTTAAAACTGTTTCTGTCTGTCCTGACTGCATCCAAGGTTGTCACTTAGTTTAACAAAGGATCATATGGGAAATCTTATACTTTGTTGCAGTAGAATTTTATTTGTCTGGATGCAAAATGTACATTTACTAATGAGTCTTGACAGTGGGTCAGTATTTTCCAGAATTTTCTATCAATTGAAAATGTTTTGCACCATGTCAAAGTAAGTGTGGCAGTAATAATGCATGGCAACAACAGAAACTAGACACATTTCAATCCAGCGGCTGTTAAAATTAATTACCTTTTGTAACTGATCAAACTGTTCCAGACTGGAATTCTACAATATGCCGTTTGATGGGAATACATAAAAAAAAAACCATTGATTTATTTACTATTTTTTGGCAATATCATTCTATTTTCCAGATTTTCAGAAAGTTTTACATGTTTGAATTCTCCTTTATTGTGTATTTCCTAAAACTTTGCCACAAATTTAAAATTCAGGACACTACTGACTTTAAATAGGATAAATAAATAGAAATATTTGCAATTTTAACATGTTTAATAATAATAGATATAATCTTTAAGATTTTCTTGGATTGCTGTCTCCAAACATAGTTGTATAAGCAGCAGTGATCCCAATGACTGATTACAAGCACCAGTGAGCCTCTGGATATATATTTTATTAAAAGAAACAATAAATAGAATAATTGTCTTATTGTAGAGTTTTTAAGAAGTGTGGTAGATGATTCACCTTTCATGAGGGCAAAAGTTGAAGGAAAATCTAAAATTGTTGAAGAAGAGGTTGAAGCAAAGCCAGAAATGCTAACTGAAGAAAAAGATGTTTTACTAGATCCAATTATTCAAGAGAAAGCTAAAGTTTATTTCACTGATGATGCTTGGTTAATGGTTTTGAACTTGATATCCACTTTGCAAGGTATTTCCTTTTGTTGTTAGATGTGTGAATTTTTTGTCATACATGGTATGTTTGTTCAGGCTAAAATCTCTCATTTCCGACTAACGCTAAAAAAGAACTAAAAAAATTGAATTGGATTCCTGCTGGAAAATAATTTTTTTAGCTCGGCCGCATGAGCTTTTCCCATCCTTTTGCATCTGTCTTCGTAGTCCATCCACAATTAAAAAAATATTCTCTTAAACTGCTCGCTTAACTGGTACCAAACTTTGATGGAATGGTCCTTGGGTGATCCCCTTCAAAAAGTTTGTACGGTGCCCCAGACCTACAACTGGGATGGCTGCCAAGCTAAAAATAGAGAATGAGAAGATGAAATTTTAAAATCGCTTGGCCAATCTCTACCAATCTTTGCTGAAATGTTCATTGTGTGGTCCCTTCCAAAAGTATGTCTAGCTTTTCTAACCTCTGATCAAGATGGCAACGCTACAGTCAAACTTGTTTAACATAAGACCCATGGGAAATTCACATAAAAATCTTTTTGTATATAACATGTTGCTTTGATGGAAGAGTCATTGGATTTCAGGAAAAAAAATAAGACCAGATAAACTTATTTACCGACCTACCTTCCTGTATTTAGGATCAGAAAGGGAGAACAAATATTTTTCTTATGTTGGCCTCATCCATCAATTAGTTGTTCACATTTTCTTCCTGTAAAACAACAGCTGATAATGATAAAAAGGATCAATAGAAGGTCCTTTGTAAATTTTATTTTAATCAGATTTTCTCAAATTTCATGTTTTTGTTCATTAGCTTATTTTAAAAAAAATTTAATTGAACCCAAATTTGATTAGAATCATCTGCAACATGTACTTTGTGATGTATATATTTATTTCATAATTTTTCGCTTGATCAGACAAAAACTGATGAAAATTCCCCCATCTTGTTCAAGGGGCTATCATTGAATTTTTGAAAAGTCAGCTTTAGGATTTTTTCCCCTGAAACCACTTAATTAATTGTGTTGTATTTAGATATATGCATGGGTAGCAAAGGGAGTTTATTTTAGTGAGATAGTCTTTTATATTCAGTTTATCCCTATGTAAACATTTATGATTGCAGCAAGATTCTGCAAAGAAACACAAAAGACGTCAGATGTTGAATGTGAGAGAGGAAATGTTCAAAGAAAAAAATTGTGTGAGACAAAAGGTAAACCAATATTCATATATCAGATCATTTCTTGATAATCCCATTTTCTCATGCCTTAGATCTAAGTGACTTTTGAAGTCACTGCATATGTCGTCATTTGTGAATCATTGGCCATCTGTGAACTTTTTATCTCACCTGAACCAAAGGGTCATATGAGCTGTTACCATAACTTTTCATCTGTCATCCTTTTCACACTTTAGTCATCTACTCTGAAACTGCTGGACCAGTTTGAACCAAACCTTGATAGAACGGTCACTTTCCGAATTGTGTTTGGCCGTCCCTTGCATCATCCAAAATGGACACCCAGGAAGACTTAGCTTAACATTGGACCCTATATGGGAATTTCACTTTTTCGTCAGCTCTTTTGAAACCATTTGGCCAATTGGAACCAAATTTTTGTGGAATGGTCTTCAGGTGGCTCCTCTATAAGAATGTTAATTGGCATGCCTGGGTCTTGTCCAAAATTCCTTCTATTGATGGACTTAATTTAACATTCCACCCTGTAGGAATTTCAATTCTTTATCAACTCCTCTGAAATCACCAGGCCGATTTCACCCAAATCTTTGTAGAATGGTCCTAAGGTTGCCCCCTTTAAGGAATATTTTTGACTACCATGTGCCCAACAAGAATGGTCACTATGGCCCAAATTAGTGTAACATTGGATCCTATGGGAATTTTCTTTTTCATTTACTCTTCCGAAACCATTTGGCCAATTTGAACAAAATTTTGGTGGAATAGTCATTAGGTGTCCTCCTTTCAAAATATGTTCAACTTTCCCAGGTGTCGTCCAAAATGGCCTCCATGGTCCGACTTAGTTTTACATTGGAAACTTTGGAAATTTTACTCTTTTGTCAACTACTGTGAAACCATTTGGCCAATTTGAACAAAACTTTTATGGAATGGACCTTGGGTAGTGTTTCCTTTCAAACTGATGTTCAGCTTCAAGGAGTATCATCCAGGATTGGCATCATGGCCTGACTTAGTTCAACGTTGAACCTTTTGGGAATTTCACTTTTTATCAACTCTCATGAAATCATTTGTCCAATATGAATCAAACTGGGGTCAGATGGCCCTTAGGTAGTCCCCTTTTAAAATATTTATAAGGATGAACTTTCAACCATAAATGATGGTCATTGTCATCTAAATTTAACATTGAAACTATGGGAATTTAATTTAAATGTCGACTAGACTGACATCACATGTCCTTAGTTGAGAAAGGTGAGCATTTACAGGCTCCATGGAACCTCAGGTTACTTTTCATCAAGTCTTAGGCCAATCTTGGCAGTGATATTGACTGAGTATTATTACTATTATGACTATTATTATTACTTGGCTTTACAGAGGCAGATTATGGATTAAGATTGAACAGTTAAATGTTCTTTTAAAAACTACCGGGGTATATAGTATTACTAAGATTTTTTTGTAGTCGACCTTTAAAAAATCAGTGATCAGAATAAAACATTGCTGTAATTGGCATACATAGTTTAACAAAGGACCTTTAAAAGAAGAGTTACTGTAATAGCTTTTTGTCCATAACCAATTAAGAAATGATAGAAGGTGTTAATTGTTGTATGATATTGCAAATTGACGTTTTTGTTTAGTGTCACCCAAAATTCATATTATATCAGTACTTAAATGCTTTACTTGCCGTGATATTGGCTGCAATATCACCAGTTCGACGTTAAACAAAATTTAATCAATCAATCAATCAATAAATGCTTTACTTTTAGGATGTATGAAAATTTATCATGACAGCTAAAGGCAACCATTGTTTAACATAAATGTTTCCTCATTGAATTTCATTCATTTGGAGATTTGACAGATGTGTAAATGGATTTACACCATCTTTTACTGATTTCAATATCAATGTGATCAAAGGGGCCACAAATACATTTTGGGACCCTTATTTCAGGGATTATGAAATTTTTCCCATTTTTCTTCCATTTTAATGGATTTTAAATTGGATTTATTTTAGTTTTAGCTGTGGTAATATGTCAGCTTATTTTTATACGACCGCAAAATTTTTGCGGTCGTATATTGGTATGAGGTTGGCGTTGTCGTCGTCGTCTGCGTCGTCGTCCGTCGTCAGCGTCGTCGTCCGAAGACATTTGGTTTTCGCACTATAACTTTAGTATAAGTTAATAGAAATCTATGAAATTTAAACACAAGGTTTATGACCACAAAAGGAAGGTTGGGATTGATTTTGGGAGTTTGGTCCCAACAGTTTAAGAATTAGGGGCCAAAAAAGGGCCCAATAAGCATTTTTCTTGGTTTTTGCACAATAACTCTAGTATAAGTAAATAGAAATCTATGAAATTTTAACACAAGGTTTATGACCACAAAAGGAAGGTTGGGATTGTTTTTGGGAGTTTTGGTCCCAACAGTTTAGGAATTAGGGGCTAAAAAAGGGCCCAAATAAGCATTTTTCTTGGTTTTTGCACAATACCTTTAGTATAAGTAAATAGAAATCTATGAAATTTAAACACAAGGTTTATGACCACAAAAGGAAGGTTGGGATTGATTTTTGGAGTTTTGGTCCCAACAGTTTAGGAATTAGGGGCCAAAAGGGTCCAAAATTAAACTTTGTTTGATTTCATCGAAAATTAAACTATTGGGGTTCTTTGATATGCCGAATCTAACCGTGCATTTAGATTCTTAATTTTTGGTGCCGTTTTCAAATTGGTGTACATTAAGGTCCAAAGGGTCCAAAATTAAACTTAGTTTGATTTTAACAAAAATTGAATTCTTTGGGTTCTTTGATATGCTGAATCTAAACATGTACTTAGTTTTTTTATTATGGGCCCAGTATTGTGCAATAGCAAGAAATTGATATGTGTGCCCTGTTATCAAAACTTTATTATTAACAAATTCCATTGGCAATTTGCCAATATAAAATATGCTGATGAAGCTTTTTTGTTTATCTCATCTAAACTGCTTTTAAATTATGTATATTTAAAATTTGCCATCCATGACTATGATGTCATTTTCTATTTTAATATGTTATGGTGTATTTAAATGGGCTGTTATGGTTGCAAAGTATAAAGCAATGGGGGGGGGGGGGGTGAAAAGAAAATTTGGGGGGGGGGGGGGGGTAAATGAGAAATTGGGGAGGGGGCAATTTTTTTCTCATTTCATATTTCATAAATTAAAAAGAAAATTTCAAATTTTTTTTAGCAAAAAAGGGGGGGGGGGGGGGTTACAATAAATTTTATTGTTTTTGGTTTTTTTTTTGGGAGGGGGGGGTCAATGTCCAACTTCATAGTGTATTGCACAAAAGCTAAAGAAAGGGGTAAATTATTATTTTTTTTTTGGGGGGGGGGGGGGGGCAATTCTTCGCAGTATATTGTATTGCACAAGAAGCAAAAAATTGAATATAAATTCAAATCATATGACCAATTCTAAGTTCTTTGATTTCAGTTATTCTGTGTCAGAAACCTATTATGTGTCAAATATTTCAAGAAATTTTCAATTGCACAATATTGCACATTAGCAAGAAATCTTCAATTGCACAGTATTGCGCAATAGCAAGAAATTGATATGTGTGCCCAATTTTAAATTTTAAATTGGTTATTTCTGATTTATATATAAAAACAAATAATACTGATATGGTTTGAATAGGTAAATTAAAAATTTTTAAGTTCTTAGACAACATTCATTCTGTGTCAGAAACCTATGCTGTGTCAAATATTTATTCAAAATCCTAATTTAGTATTGTATCAAGCTTGAATGTTGTGTTCATAATTGCCCCAACTATTCAGGGTTCGACATCTGCGGTCGTATCTAGCTACGCCCAGCGGAGCATTTTATTATATGACTGCAAAAAAAAAATTGTTGT
Source organism: Mytilisepta virgata (assembly GCA_028015205.1). Taxonomy (NCBI): domain Eukaryota; kingdom Metazoa; phylum Mollusca; class Bivalvia; order Mytilida; family Mytilidae; genus Mytilisepta; species Mytilisepta virgata. Next base: position 27,667,424 of record CM051513.1, read on the forward strand.
AGTATTATGTTATGATGCTGTCATTATCAATTTTGTTAGAGTTTGAAGACAGTAAGGTTTCCAGATGATAACTTTTGTTTTAGTGCACTTATCCTTTTCACCCTTGGTACAAAATTAAGGTTGGGATTGAATTTGGAGATTGTTATGTCTATGGTTTGGACACAACGGACCCAAGGGGCCCAAAACAGTTTCGGGAAGATAACTTTTGTTATTGGAGACATTCTTTTGATATACTTGCTACAAAATAAAGGTTGGAATTATATTTGGAAATTTTCTTCTTTAAAGGTTCGGGAAACAAGGGCCCAAAAGGGGTCAAAATTTAAATTTTGTTAAAATTAAGTTGAAAAATGTCCATGCATTTAGGTAGTTAAGAGTAGAATTCAAATATGATGACAGTTACAATTACTAAGCAATTTGAATTAATAAAGGGCCCAAAATTTAAACTTTGTTGAAAATTAAGTTGTAAGATATCTATGAAATATAGAATATTTAAAAAGTACAAAACGATAGAGGGACCAAAGAGTACCAAAATGATATTTTTATCAAAAGCAATATAATGTACATTTCTATGTACAGATTTTATATTTTATAATTATACTCGATGTTTTTGAATTGTAATTCAAACATTTTATTGTTTTTAAAAGCATGTTACTGTGTCAAGCAAAATACAGTAAACTCACAGTTTGAAAGTGCAGATTGGACACATAATCATGAATTAACTGTCAGTGATTTATATGAAAACAAAAGGCATATTAAACATGTTAAATTCATCTCTGATTTTCTATTTTAAATCCTACACCTATCCCTGGGGGGTTACTTCCATTGGAAATTGTAGTATGTATAAGTCACTATGTGCCATGAAACAGTGTCCATTTTTTACGTATGTCCTGTCATGATCAGAGTTGCTATGTTTACCCTTTTCAATAACAGGATTACTTTTTCATAATTTTATTATTGTTGAGCGTATAAATCACCTGTCAGGGTCTACTACACACTACAAATCACTCTCTGTTTTAACTAAAATGTAAGGCTAATTACAATGTATATTGTTACCAGTGATCATCAGTGATGAGATTGACCATGCAGTTGTCATTTCAAGTCATTTACAGGGTTACCTTTGAACATTGAATGTAACTGATTGGGTATGATCTTCCAAATTTCCAGGTCATGAACAGGTTCCAGTTTGACCACCACAATTGGCACATACACGGTATATACAAACTTTTTAACGGAGTAACAACCCCCCCCCCACCCAGGCACCTGTCTCTCTGTCCTGGGTTATGTAATATCCATCCTTAGATGGGAGGTCTACAAGATATTATTCTTATCAACCGGCCTAAATTCATCTGACGTAAGATTTAGACCTACTTAGTAGCTCAGTGGTGCTACTTTGATATTGCACGTTACGATTTCAAAGAAAGGCTTTTATTTAATCTGCGGTGCATTTTATTTCACTCTGCAACCTGGCCCACATCAAATAGATGTGTACAGTCATTTCGGTACTCAAAGACCTACTGTTACACTGAATAAATGACATGAAGCTTCCGTCAGGATAAAATTGGTCCATATAGGTTACTTTTACTTTTAATTTGTTGTAGTTATTGTGTTGCCATGTTGATGATTCAGCTGACATGTTTGAAATGACACGCACGTGATGCTCATAACGCAATTATTACATCATTACGCGAAAAAATAATGCCACTTTGTTTTCCTTGTTATAATTGAAAGTTTCTTATCAGATGAATTACCGATAAAATCAATGAAGGACTTTTCGTTTCTGATACTGACTTTATCACCGGAACATATCAGGCTTGGTTTAGCAGGCTTGCCTTATATCTTCCTGTGATAAAAGTCATGCTAAGTATAAAACGAAAAGTCCTTAATTTAATAAAGTATCAACTTGCTGTGTTTCTTCTATGCTGTGCTTTTGAAGCTACTCGTTTAATTCTGTTCCAACATAATTGAGTAATATGAAATAACTTTCTGCTGTTTATATATGTATTATTGGTAATTTATCATAACTTGTGTTAAAAGATATCAAGATAATTTATTGTTTTTGCAGAAAAAAGAAATGTATACTCATACCCAGCAGAATCTCCAGAGAAATACCACTGTAAGTTTTTATGTTATATAAATTAATTAAACATTTAGTATCTTTGGATTGTTATTTTTAATCATTAAAGAACACAAAAAAGCTAGGTCAGGATTTATTGATGAGAAGATAAAATAAGTTACTATGAATTCATTTATATTTTTATGGATGCAACTTTTGGTGGATTCAGAAAAAAGACATTTCTTGGGATTGCTGAGTAAAATTTTATGATAGTTGTTGAAATATTTAAATTTGTGGTTAGTCACGTCTGATGTCTTTGAAACCAGAGAAACATTATTAATACTGTATTTCTCTGCTGAAATGTATTTTAAAAAATCTTCTTCTCTGAAACTACTTGGCTAATTAGATGGTCCTTTCAGAAGTATGTCCAATTACCCAGACTTGTTAACCAAGATGGTCGCCACAGCCGAACTTAGTTTAACAGACACGATAGGAAAATTCATTGAAAAATCTTCTTGTCTGAAACAACTAAGCCAATTAGAACTAGACTTGATAAGAATGGTCCTTAGATGGCCCTCTTCCAGAATTATGTCCGATGACCTGGACTGTCAACCAAGATGGCCGCAATGACAAAACTTAGTTTAACATAGGGCCCTATGGGAAAATTAATTGAAAAATCTTCGTGTCTGAAACCACTTGACCAGTTGGAACCAGACTTGGCTGCAATGGTCCTTAGGAGGTCCTCTTTCAGAAATATGTCCAATTTTGTGGATTGCGAATCAAGATGTCCGCCTCAGCCGAACTTAGTTTAACATTCACTCAAAAATTTACTCGTCTGAAACTACTGAGTCGATTGGAACTAAAGTTTGGTCCTTAGTTGGTCCTCTTTCAGCATTGTGTCCGATCACCCGGATTGTCAACCAAGATGGCTGCCACAACTGAAATGAGTTTAATATAGGACCCTATGGGAAAATTAATTTAAAATATTCTTGTCTGAAACCACTTAGCCAGTTGTAACAGGACTAATGTGTCTATTGACCTGGACCGTCAACCAAAATGGCTGCCATAGCCAAACTTAGTTTAACATAGAACCCTTTAGAAAAACCAGCCAAATTGACTGCAACACTTAATTTTTAGTCATGCTGAAGGTGAAAAGTTCAATCCAGGTAAGCGCTCTTGAGAGCCTCCAGTTATAAAAGTCAACATGCTGTGGTTGTATCATGCAACACTTCCAAAGCACCTTAGTTAAATCAGTTTTGTTTTGCTCCTTTTTCTATGCAATGTTTCAACTATATGCAAATGCAAAAGTCTGAGCACCTTAATGATATAATTTCAGATTGTCCAAGTCAACCAATCAAACTTAATATTGTTAAAGTTAATGAAACAGAAGTCAGCATCCAGTGGCAACCTCCATTGAAAGATGGCGGTGCAAAAATAAAAAATTACAACATTTTTACCAAGTCTGAATCCAGTAATGAAAAATGGATTAAAATAGCCAGTGTCAATTCAGACAAAACTAATGTTGTCTTTCCAAAACTTGATGCAAATACTGTACATTTGATTGCTGTGACTGCCATAAATGATGTAGGAGAAGGTGAGATGGCTAAAACAGACACAACAAAGCTATCAAAAATCTCAGCCAGTAAGTTTCATTTAATCAGTAGATATTGTCATCCATTGTCATTTGTCATATGTCTTTGAAAATTTCTCATTCGAACTTACAGTTGAAACTATACATTTCATAAATGCTCTTTACAAATCACTATGGTACATTTTTTATGCCCCTGCCTATAATAGGCATCAGGGCATTAATTTTTACTGCTGTCCATGCCTATATATGTATGTTTCTCTCCAAAACAATTTGGGAATGATTTGAAATTTGGTATGCAACTTCTCCACCAGTTGTATCGTGTATGCAACTTTCATTGATGTTGCATATCAACTTCCTGTTTACTGGACTTAAACTGTGGGAGGGGCATCTGTGTCCCATGGACAAATTCTGTGATTTTTTCACATGTCTAACATTGTAAGATTTGCTTTAAAAAAAAGTACCCATAAGATTGTACAAACTGGACTTGTCTAAACATTAATTTAAAAGTTTTTTAACCGAGACAACATTTATATTTTTTTGTTGATCAACAGGTTGAATGAATTTCTTTAAGCCTACATTTTTATCCTACTCATGTACAGTTATGAATCTTAATTTAAGGTCAAAGAAATTAATGTCCTCCTACATATAAAACCAATTTAAGGGATAAAATACTGCACTAATAGCACTGCATATAAGCAGGGAGCATTTTTTTTCAGATTTAATGTCCCCACTGGTATGTCTATATGTCACCTCAAGACGATGTGTCATGTTTCAAAAATGTTGACCTTGAATCTTGGCCTTAGGTTGAATAAATACAACATTTTAGATCATCTTCGTGTCTGGCCTTGGATTTTTGGTGTATAGGTAGGTTACCTCAAGACGATGTTTCACATTCCAAGGATATTGACCTTGACCCTTGAGTCAAGGTCAATAAATTGGTCATTTTTGTAACTTTTTTGCCTTAAGACCCAGGCCTTGGATATTTGTTGTGTACGTAGGTTTCCTCAAGATGATGTGTCACATATTAAGGATGTTGACCTTGAACTTTGACCTCAAGGTCAATAAATTGCTAATCATGTCTAGCCTGTAACTTTTTGGTCTTAAAACCTAGATCTTAGATCTTTGATGTGTGGGTAGTGTACCTCAAGATGATGTGTCGTGTACTAAAGATGTTGACATCTGACCTTAACCCTCGACTTCAAGATCAATAAATAGGTCTTTTTTGTAAATTTTTATGTCATAAGACCTAGGCCTCGGGTAATTTATGTGTAAGTATGTTACCTCACAATGATGTGTCAGGTATAAAGGATGTTGTCATTGACTTTTGACCTCAATTTTACTTTCAAAATAAATATATTCTAATATTTAGGCACTATGTTCATATAGATATTGCTATAAGCAGTTTGTTGGAGAAAGGTTACTCAGTAAAAAAACCCAGTTTGCTGTCACTCAGACAGCTCTCTTGTTAAGTTATAAGGGGGCAAAAATGGCTCTGCCCAAAATTTTTTAATTTCTATATTTGTCTGAAGAATTTTTCTGCTTTTTAGCTCACCTGGCACTTTGGTCCAAGTGAGCTATTGTCATCACTAGGTGTCTCATTCGTCATCGTCGTACTTTCCTTTAAAGATCTTCCTCTCTGAAACCACTGGGCCAATTCGAACAAAACTTGGCAGCAACGGTCCTTAGGTGGTTCTCTTTCAGACTTATATCCGATGACTCGATCCATCATCCAGGATAGCCGCCAGAGCCAAACATAGTTAGTCATAGGACCCTGTGGGAAATTTACTTAAAGATCTTCTTGTCTGAAACCACTATGGTCCTTAGGTGGTTCCCTCTCAGAATTACATTTGATGACCCTGTCCACCATCCAAGATGGCTGCCAGTGCAGAACTTAGTTTAACATAGGACCTAATGGGAAAGTTCACTGAAAGATCTTGTTTGAAACCAGTGAGCCAACTGAAACTTGACAGCAATGTTCCAGGCTGCCAGTCAAGATGGACATAGTCCAAGTGAGCGATACAGGCTCCTGGGAGCCTCTAGTTTATCTAACCTGACCCAAATGGTCATGTAAAAACATCACTCTGTGTCTGTCAGTATCATTGGTATATATTGTCGTCCTCTCTTAACATTTTACATTTTTATCTTCTTTTTCTCACTAATGAGACAGCCCAGTACCTATTTTTACCCATGTGAGATATCCTTGTCTTTCCCGTGGGTGAGATAAGAATTTCACGCTTGTTTTCCCGCAAAATTTTCGCGGTTCCGACAATCATGATTATTTACTGCTTGAGCGATATTTAACAAATAGTTTGAGTTTTTATTAGTCTTACATATTCCATATTGTCCATATCGTTTTATATTTAAAGGTTTCACTCATCGGTGGCCCATACAGATCACACACAAAATACTTTCATGGGGAAATAACTCTGTTTGTTTACGTCGTCTGACACACTTGCTTGAGTAAATATTAGTGAGAAAAAGGATCAAAACACCGGTGTTAAAGTGCAAAACGGAAACATCTCAGAACCCGCGTGAAAGATTTCCATTGGTCTCCAACTCGGCGGAGCCTCGTTGGAGACCAGAAATCTTTCCCTTGGGTGTCTGAGATTTTTCCGTCTTGGACTTTCACCGGTGTTATATCCTTATATTCTTTGAAACTACAGACAAGATCTTCATTGGTGTAATGAAAACAAACTTGGCATGAATTTTCATTGGATGGTGCTCTTTTCTGTGATTTTGATGCAGTTCGTAAATTCAATATGGCCATGAGCAGCAGATTGAAAACTTTAAAGATCTTCTCATCAGAAACCACTTATCCAGTTGATTTTAAACATTGGAGGAGTGATTATTTGATTGCCCTTTACTTAACTTGTGAATTGTTCACTGACTGGAAATTCAGTATGGCTTCCATGATGCAATTTATTTTAACATTTTCATTATCTTTTCTAAACCACTAAAAAAATTTGAACGAAACTTGGCCGAAATGTTTATTGGATGGATCTTTACCAGATTTTTATTTTTTGTGGAGATGAAAAATTCAGAATGGCAGCCAGGGGCATATATTACATTTAGATTGGCCTAAAACTTGAAAATTTGTTAATCAGAAACCACTCATCCAATTGAATTAAAATAATTTTGGAGCAATTATTCAGTGGTTCTCTACTTAGCTTGTAAGTAGATTGATGATGATCAAAAGTTCTAAATTGCCACTAAGTCTATATGTGAAAAATCACTAAAGAATTTTCATGTCTAGAACTGCTTACATTGGAACCACAATTTGATGGAGTGGTCACTTGGTACTCCTCATTCATAAATATATCAGATAATTGCACCTTCCAACCAAAATGACCCCCACAGCCAAACTAATACTAATCTTGTAGTTATGTTTTAACATAAGACCTGACTAAGACTTTAGTCAGCTGTAATCCAGGTTAGCAGTTACAGACCCCTGGGAGCCTGTAATAAAGGCCTTGTTTGATCAGTTTAGTCTGGTTGGTTTGGGGCTGGATGGATCGGAATGAGGATCAAGCACTCATTGACATTGATACAATGGCTTTAGTTTCTCTTGTTTGACCATTTGAAATTATGGGTTGAACTCTGGTTTATCAGACATGCACAGTCAACCAGAAGGGTTTTGTTCAAACTTTGGTCCATCCATAGGCACTTTAGTTTGTTATCAAACTAGCCCTTAATCTTAAGATCAGTAATCAAACAGTTATTTCCCCATCTTTAGATATTGTTAATTATCTTGGTTTGTCATTGACAGACATCTATAGAGCCTTTTTTTTTTGCATTACAGATATACCAGACATGCCAGTTGGTCCACTGAGTATTTCAAGTATCACCTCTAACTCGGCCAATATAACATGGAAACCTCCAAAATATGATGGTGGCATGTCATTAAAGTGGTATGTTATAGAACAATGTGATTTGCAGACAAAGAATTGGTACCAAGTCATTGCAGTTCTTCCTACTCAGCATACACACAGAATTGATGATCTTAAAGAAGGAATTGAATATATGTTTAGAGTTGTTGCTGAAAATGACATGGGAAGAAGTAAACCATTAGAAAGCGAAGAACCATTTTCAATTCAAATTTCTTTAGGTAAGTGATTTACTATTTAAATTATTATTTTCAAAGTTTTTCTTTCATCTTTCCATATAATATAATGCAACTACATATGTACAAATGAAAAAACTAATGATATAACCATGGTGAAGTACCTCTGGCTAGTTTAGAGGATTCTGTTAAGCTGGGGAAACGCATAGGTTAGTTGTCTGAATACTGTTACGAATCTCCTTTTGCAATCACTTGCATACTGCTGGCATAAAAAATGTCGTGAACTTTTGCCTTCTCTGTTTGCTCTGTCCTTTAGAATTTCTCATGTTAAGAGATTTTTAAGTCAAATGAGATTAAAGTTTTGTAGAAAAGTCTTTTGACAGACTTCTTGTAGAACATAATGCACCTTCCAATGTGTAGCCATTTCATCTAAAAGATTCAAAACTTGCCAAAATGTTGGTTACATGAAGTTATTTGAAATTTAATTTGATCAGGAAAGGCATTAAATAAAAATTTTGCCTAAAAATGTGTACCTGCAAATGAAAATGTTATTTAAATAGTCCATAAACCTGTATTTATTCCATTTTGAACAAAGATTAAATGACACAATTTGAACCTGTAATTACATTTTTATAAAGAAATTTTTCAAAGGATTGCACTTTGACTGTTAATGGATTACACAAAAATATTAACATGAACTTTTTATTACCAAATTTTTAAAAGATCATTTTTACCAGTAATTTGTTTTTTTGCAGTGTATTATAAAGTATGAATGAATGTTAAAAATTGTCTTGAAAAAAGATCAAATTTGTATTTTTCTTATACAAACATGTTCATTGAAAAGGCTACAATGACGTGACTTGATATTAGAAATAGGTTAATTGTGAAAAAATATTTTCATTAGGCCTTGATTCTCCAATTTAGAATAATTTTTACCACCCTGCCTGTCAGTCCGGTAGTTTCCATAAAACCAGACATAATTTGAATAAGACTTTGGGAAATCTTTTTGGTTTGAGCAAACAATATTTGGTTGGTCATTAGATGGACCAATTTCAAAACTGTATCTGCCACTCCTCTTCAACAACAACCAAATTCTAAGATCCCTTACACCATCACAGGGTAAATCCAAACCAAACTTGGATACAATGTAGTGCATTTGATGGTACTCTTTAAAAATTGGACATTTAACCTGCCTGGACATCTCAGCCAAATTTATTTTAAATAAGTACAATAAAATCATTTAATTCAAGATCTTTTTCTCTCAAACTACTTGATACAATATTTTGCTTGGAGGCCATAGTCACAATACTCTAGCTCCTTCAGTAGTATTTTTCAATACAAATTTTAGTTTAACTTAGGACTATAAGGGAAATAAAGTTTGTTCTTTGAATGAGACACAAGTCTCTCACAAGATTGTGAAGCAGACATTGGGTAATGCAAATTTGTAATTGTAATGCACCGTAATGCATTACAATTTCTCAAGTAATTGCATGTAATGTGTAATGCACCAAATTTTACATTGCAATGTAATTCTCCCCATGCCTGCTTTATAGTATAATAGATTTTTATTGAACTGAAACAATTATATGTGAAATTCTTTCGTGTACCTACATGTATGTACAAGTAAAAATGAAATAAGCTAACTTTTTCTTTAATAAACTCAATTTTCTTGAGAATAAGTTTTGGCAAAATTCCTGTTATTATTTTTATAAAAAAGAGTTTCTACTTTTATCATAGTAATCTCTACCAACAGTTATATCATTTCAGCTGAATCTTACATTTAATGAAAGATAAAACAACTTTTAATATACAAAAATTATTTTTTGTAGGCAAATCTGTTCCAGCAAAAAGGAAGTGTGAAGTTAGATTGACAGACATATCATCAGTGGATGACTTGAAAAAATATACTGGAATAGACACATTGGAAACAGATGTTGAACCCAAAAAGAAATTAAAAAAACAATTAAAAAAAAATTAAGAAAATCATATTCATTGTGCTGCCTGCTTCTAGCAGGGAGACATATTTGGATCACTATCTGTCATCTTGCGTTGTTAGTGTCCGATCACTGTCACACTTCTCTAATTCACTACGCCTCTTAAACCATTTAACAGATTCTAACGACACTTTCACAGATTATGATATGCAGTATTGCTCCTTTTTAGCTCACCGGGTGAAAAGGCCATGTGAGCTTTTGCAATCACTTGTCGTCCGTCTGTCAACATTTCACATTTCAAACTTCTCCTCTGAAACTACAAGGCCAATTGGGACCAAACTTTGGTGGAATGGTCATTGGATGGTCCCCTTTTAGAATTATATGTAAAGTCCAGATTGGCCATCCAATATCGCTGCCATTACTAAAAATATAAAAAGGGGGGGTAGTTTAAATAATCTTCTCCGAAACTACTGGGCTAATAAGATTCAAACTTTTTAGCTCACCTTGCCAAAGGCAATGTGAGCTTTTTGTCATCACTTAGCGTCCGTTGTCCGTCCGTCTGTAAAGTTTTACATTTTCATCTTCTTCTCTGAAACCCCTGGACCTATTAAACTGAAACTTTGCCTGTAGCATCTATGGAAGGTCCTTTACAATGTTTGCATAACTCATCCCGGTTTGTGAAACAAAATGGCTGCCATTAGCATTTTCATGTTCTGATTGGTCGAGATTTAAAACTTCTTCTCCTCTGAAACCGTAAAGCCAAATGAAATGAATTTTGGTATGGAGCATCTATGGAAGGTCCTTTACAAAATTTGCATAACTCATCCCGGTCCGTGAAACAAAATGGCCGCCATGAGCATTTACATGTTTTGATTGGTTGAAATATAAAAACTTCTCCTCTGAAACTGTAAAGCCAAATGAACTGATTTTTGATATGGAACATCTATGGAAGGCCCTTTACAAAGTTTGCATAAATCATCGCTGTCCGTGAAACAAAATGGCCGTAATGAGCATTTACATGTTCTGATTGGGCGAAACTTAAAACTTCTTCTCCTCTGAAACCGTAAAGCCAAATGAACTGATTTTTGGTATGGAGTATATATGGAAGGTCCTTTACAAACTTTGTATAAATCTTTGTAGACCGTTAAACAAGATGGACGCCAGAAACCTTTATATGTTCTGATTGGTCGAAATTTAAAACTTCTCCTCTGAAACCGTTTAGCCAATGAACTTATACTTGGTATGAAGCATTTATAGAAGATCATGTACAAAGTTTCCAGAAATCAATCTAGTCTGTCATTTCAAATCAAAAGTTTGTGACTGCAAGGTGAGTGATAAAGGCTCAGCCCACCGAGCCTCTTGTATTGAATGGCCCTTCAGTGATCTGCTTTTAGAAATGTTTCTGATGACCCTGCCCACCATCCAAGATGGCCTATACAGCTGAACTTCGTTTAACATAGGACCCTATGGGAAATTCATTAAAAAAATCTTGTCTGGAATGACTCAATTGGAACCAAACTTTGGTGGAAAGGTCACTGGTTGGGTCCCTTTCAGAATTATATCTGATAACCCAGCCCGCCAACCAAGATGCCTGACACAGCCAAACTTAGTTTACATAGTATCCAATGGGAAATTCATTAAAAAATCTTGTCTGGAACTACTAGCTCAATTGGAACCTAACTTGAATGATCATTGGTTGGGTCCCTTTCAGAATTATATCCGATAACTTGCCCGCGAACCAAGATGGCCGCTACAGCCGAACTTAGTATGACAAATTCATTAAAAAATTTTCTTGTCTGGAACTACTTGCTCCATTGGAACGAAACTTTGGTAGAATGGTCACTTGGCGGGTCCCTCTCAGAATTGTATCCGATGACTCCGCCTCCCAACCAAGATGGCCAACACAGCCGTACTTAGTTTAACATAGGTTAAACCTAAGGGATATCATTTAAAAATCTTGTCTGGAACTACTCAATTAAAACAAAACTTTGGTGGAATGGTCATTTGGTATGCCCCTTTAAGAATTACATCCAATGACCATGCCCGTCAACTGGAATGGCCAACTGAGTTTAACTTAGGTTCCTATGGAAATATTCATATAAAAATCTTGTCTGGAACTATTTGCTCTTTTTGAACCAAAGTGTGGTTGAATAGTAGTCAGCTTTGTTTTGGCAACAATAAGCCATGTGAGCTATTAAAGGCTCCTGGGAGCCTGTGGTTTAATTTCACAGATGATCAATTTTTTCAGTTTTAAATTACAAAACAGTTACCCAATAGAATTTCACAAAACTTTCATTGATTCTTTAAGGTGTAGTATTGCAAAAAAAATGGGGGTTTTAATTTGAATCCGCTACTTCTTCTTAACTGCTTAACAGAACTTTAACAGATTCTTTATTATCAGGTATAGTATTGCACATCCTATTTTAATTTTCTAGAAATTTAATATTTTCAATTTTGGCTACAATTTTGATTTATATCATGCAAAAAAGGGAGGGGTTTCATTTCTAATCCATTACTCCTCCTAAACCACTGAACAGAAAATATCCATTTTTTTACAGATTATTTATTGATAGGTAGATAACAGTATTGTACCTCCTATTTGATTTTTGCCAGAAGTCAATAATTTTAACATTTTTTGCAGCCATTTAAAGTCTAGGCAAATAACAATGTACCATTGGTTTACTATTTCTAAACAACAATTCCACCTAAGCCTGTCAATAGAAATTAAGCAAACTTTCATAGATTCTTTATTAAGAGATGTAGTTTTAATGTATCTTTTGGTGCAGTCGACACCTCTTCTGGGGAAGACTCAATACTAAGTTTTGCAAATTAAGCTTGTGTGTAATACCAAAATATGACTTCAATAAAAAAAAAATTAAAGAAATATTTAGAAATATGTATGCCTTATAGTGTCACAGTTACTATTGATTATTAATATTTAATAATATATTCACCCATTTGTATGTCTGTTGGTCACATTCTGGTAAGGTTTTGTGTTAAAGTTCATATCTAGGAAAATGCATATCATATCCAACGATTAGCTAACCTTATCTAAAAGGCTATGTGAGCTATTGCCATCACTTGTCATCCATACTCTGGACTTCGTACTCTATCCACAATTCTAATCTCTGAAAAGGCTTGGCCAATTGGGACTAGACTTTAGTGGAATGGTCCTTGGATAGACCCCTATTCAAGCGTCTTGATTGGCCAACTAATATTGCTGCCTTTACTAAAATAAAAAGGGGTATTTTTAAAAGATTTTCTCCTCCGTAACTACTGGGCAAATTTTACCCAAGCTTTGTTTTATTGGTCGTTGGATAATCTTTCAAACTAATATTCAATGACCCCGCCGTCCAACCAAGATGGGTGGCACAGCCAAATTTAGTTTGACATAGGACCATATGCGAAATTCACTTAGAAATCGTCTTGTCTGGAACCACTTGCTCAATTGGAACCAAACTTTGGTGGAATGGTCACTGGATGGGTCCCTTTCAGAATTGTGTTCTATGAACCCATCTGCAAACCAAGATGGCTGCCACAGCTGAACTTAGATTAACATAGGACCCAAATTCATTATAAAAATCTTCTTGTCTGCAAATACTCAGTTGGAACCAAACTTTGGTGGAATGGTCGACCCTTAAAGAATTGTATTTGATGAAACCACCCACTAAGCAAGATGGCCGCCAGTGCCAAACTTAGTTTAACATAGGACCTGTGGAAAATTCATTAAAAAAATCTCCAGGTCTGGAACTACTTGCTCAGTTGGAACCAAACTTTGGTAGAATGGACACTGAGTGGATCCCATGCAGAAATGTATCTGCTGACCCCAACTCCAAACTAAGATGGCCGCCACGACTGAACTTTAAGATAGTTCATGGGAAATTCCTTAAAAAACATTTTGTCTGGAACTTCTGACTCAATTTTCACCAAAATTTAATGGATTAGTCATTGGGTAGGCTTTGTCTTGGCAACAATAACTAGGTGAGGGATTACACTCTCCTGGGAAGTCTGGTATTTTGGTCTCCAGATGCGTCTTGCAAGGTTATTCAACTTTCATTGACTAATTGGTCAGGTTGACCTACATATTCTGTATGACACACTGTGGTTAATTTTTTTGTTATTGTCTAAATCTTAGATCTAGTCATAAAATTTGGTCGGTAGATGATTTTTGCATTGACTGGTTGCGTTTTAATTTTGTGTCCAGATCTACAATACTTATGTGGTCCCTCAACAATATTTGGTCACTAGCTGTGTCTTTCTGAGTAACATAGCTTCCACTGACACTTGGATCTGTTTGACCTTCATTTTACACGTGACCTTCTCTAGGTGGGTTCTGATTAGGGTCCAGGTCAAGGATACTATTTGTCACACATCAATGGTATTTGGTCATTAGATATATCTTACTGAGTAATGTATCTTCCACTTACAATTCAGTCACATTGATCTACGATTTCTGCATTACTAACTCTGGTTAAGATTTGCTTGAAAATCAAGATTTGGGATACCACATGAGATATCTCCGTGATATTTGGTCACTAAATGCCTCTTTGCTGATTAACTCCGTTTCACTTATAGTAAGGTCAGTTTGACCTTAGTTTTCCACCACATAACTCTGTCCGACTAAGTTATGCATGTGTCATAGCCCAGATCTTGTATACTACATGTCATACTGCAATGAAACATGTATTTTGTCACTGAATGTGTCATTCATGCAGCAGAATAAAACAGTTTTTGCTGACACTGGTGACATTTGTCAACAAAATGTTTGCATGACTGAATATAGATGAAGTTTGCAATAAGGTCCTTAGCTACAGTATTTTTGTATTACATTTTCTCTTTCCTATTCTTAAATTGTGGGTTAGGAGATTAGGTATCATTTCTGACTGCTTCATCTGTTAATTATCCCCTTGCCCAATGGAGTTAAAGTTTGTGGCATTTTGCACATTCGTCCATCCATCCATTTGTCTCACACGTCAGGTTAAATATTACACTGATGTCCAGATCTAGGATACTAGTATTACATGTCTTACCTTAATGATAAACTTGCAGAGTAACACATCCTCCACAGCAATTGTGTTAATTTGACCTTCATTTTCTGTATGGTTAAGTTTTGCGCTAAGGTCAAGATCTAAGTTACCACATGTAATACCACAATGACATTTGGTCATTAGTTGCGTCTTTACAGAATTATGCAGCTTCCACTTTGGATTGGGACAGTTTGACCTACATTTTCTGTATGACTGACTGATTAAATTTTGTGTCAATGTCCAGATCTAAGATACTACATGCAATACCAAAATTATATTTGGTCATTAGCTACGTCTTGCAGCGTAATGCAAGTCGGTTGGACCTACGTTTTCCATATGACTGACTGATTTAAATAGGTATATATATGTAAAGATCCAGATCTTAGGTACTACATGTGATACTGCTATTATATTTGATCATTAGATATCTTCTAATACAGCTTCCATTGACCTACACTTTCTGCATAAATGACAAGTTAATTGTGTGTTACGGTCAAGATCAAGGCTGCTACAAATGATAACTCAATGATGTTTGGTCTCTAGATGCATCTTGGGGAGCAACACATTCAAAGACAATTGAGTCATTTGCTTGCTTGTTGGATGTGAGCCATTGACATCTATTCTTCATTATCTGTGAAGTTGTGGGGACTATTGTTGTATTCTCAGTATTTCTGTGTTTGCATGGGAACATCCACTCATGAAAAAGGTTTGTCAGAAACTATATCAATTAAATATATATCCTGAACACATACACTGAAACTGGTTAAAGTTTTTTGGCCTCACTAGGCCTAAAAAATGCCATATGAACTTCTACTATCATCATTGTCATCCGTCGTCCTTTCGTCTGTCCACAATTCACATTGTAATATTCTCATCTTAAGCACTTGCTTAATTGTAATCAATCTTTTGTGGAATGGTGCTGGATTGTCCCCTTCCAGAATTGTATATGGGGACCTGATTGGCTATCAAATATGGCTACCTTAATAAAAATAGAAAAAGTGGGGTATGTTAAAAAATCTTCTCCACTGAAACTGCTGACCCAATTTAGGCCAACTTAAATGGAATGGTCCTTGGGTGGTCCTCTCAGATTTATTTATTTATTCAGACTTGTCTGACATGATTATTCATTTATTTGTTACAGAAATTTCCAGTATTTTGCAAAATTCAAAAATAATAGAAATACTAAGGGTTCATTCCTTGTATTGCACATGGTTGATCTCAGCTTAAATTTTGCTTCCTATTTCGGTATTTGTGGTTATGAGTACTTTTTGTTTAAAATAAGTTTGGTTTTTGGTCTTCCAAATGTTTCGTTTTTAATGCTGCTGATGAGAGGTAACTCCTTGAAATGCGTCGTATACAGCATAGTATAAATTTACTTTATCTAATATTAGTATCTTTGGATTGTTATTTTGAAACTCGTGGGACGATGCCTCTGCATGGTGGACCCTAGGGTATTCGCCAACCCAGTCGTCAGACTTGTCTGACATGATTATTCATTGATTTGTCACAGAAATTACCAGCATTTAGCAAAATTAAAAAACAATAGAAATACTAAGGGTTCATTCCTTGTATTGCACATGGTAGTTCTCCTTAGCTGAAATTTGGCTTCCTATTTCGGTATTTTGGTCATGAGTACTTCTTAGTTTGAAATATGACAAGCATTTAGTCATATTCAAAGCTAAGTTTGAATACAAAATTTCTAAACAGCGTGAATTTCTATTACAATGAGTGAACCTTATCATTATTATAAAAAAAAACTGAAAAGTATTAGATGATGAGTATAAAAAAGAAAAGACATAAGGTGGATGTCAGGTAGACCGCACCCAATCTCCGTACGAAACTGACGAAAATTTTAAATCTATAGAGGTCTCCACGTGGCCTTCAACAAGGTTAGAATTCCACTCCTTGTGGCAATCTCTAATCTAAATCGCCCCGATCAAATTAAACGGGTACATGTAAAATCATACTCCTCCTACTTAAATATTATTATATTTAAATACAATAAAACAATTGATAAAACAGCACAAAGACTAACCAGTAACCACACTCCTGCCTTGGGACAGGTACATGAGACGTGCGATAGGGTTAAACATATTTTTTTTTGGATCAAAACCCTACCCCAAGAACAACTTTATCTACATTACCATATAAATCTAATTTAAGAGTTAACTTAAGTTTGGAAATATGTATACACATGTTAACCTGTTTGGCTCAACTAGTAAACTTAAGCTTATATTAAATCCCGTATATGGTGCTTTGCCCAGTATTGTTGCATAGCCTTTTTGAAGCAATCTGTAGAAATGCGAAAGTGATGTCCACACTGGTCAAACCATACGTATTCTAGTGACAATATAAAGTATAATTTTTGTGTAAGAGAAATTGCTGGTAGTATTTCATTATTAAAAAATATATACATGTTCATATAAGGCATTTTTTTGAGTGCAGATTGCGGAATTTTGAGGACAATACATTACTTTTTTTATACTGTCAGGATCAAATTATTTATTTTCTTCAAAATCGAAGTCAAAATATCTATTTACAAAATCTTTCAAGCCCTCAGAAAATCGAAGCTGTAATACCAGAGACAATTAAAATAATGATAAAAATAGCTAATAATCCTAATTTTTAAAGATTTTATTATTGATATTCATACTGTTCTATGCGTGTCAAAGATATTCCCTAAAAAAATACTACTGATTAAGAAGGTCAATATTCAATTTTTCATTTCATTTTTTTAGCGAGGCTGTATAGGGAACCCATAAAAAATATCTCCCCAGTTGATCTGCATTGCCGATCGATTAAGGTCGCTAACTGCGGTGGTGTAAAAAAATTCCTTCAAAATCTACTATAGAGAATATTTTACCACAGAAACAAGTGTTTCAGTAAATTTGTTTACTTTCAAGCAATATTGTCTGTTTCAGCAACATCTGTTATTCTATTAAGTTTAACTTTTGGTTATTAGTTCTATCATTTTCAACTTCCGGTTTTTCAATCAAAAATTGAATTTGAGCGCAAAATTTCCAAATCTGAAAAGGTCAGACCAAACTTTCCTGTTTGTACAGAAAGTAAGTATAAATACTTGGTAACTGTCTTTGTAAATTCAGAGAAATATATGACTTACACTAACATAGATAATAATACCGAGATAGGCAACTATAAACGTTTTACCCGGCAAACTCGGCTCATTATATGCTGGGCTGGCGCTGGTGTTTAAAAAGAAAAAGAAATGAAATTTATTGATATACATATTTCAAAATACTTTAGAGTCATAAGGGGTATGCAGTAAATAAAGCAGAGTCAGAGTCGGAGATAGCTACAAAAATGTTGCTCCTGTGATATCTTTTGACTCGGCGGAGCTACAAAGGAATATCATTCAAACTGGGGATTTAGCACATTGAATATTATATTTTAATATATAAAAACTTCAAAATTTGTGTAAATTAATTAAAAGTTTAGCCGATCCATGATGCACATTAATTTAAATTGACAATTTAGGATTTTATTGTATTGTTGAATTCAAGACGTTTCAGCCAGATGCCATTTCGGCCACAAACCAATTCGGCCATATAAATAAGTATATGAATGAGGATATCATTGGTAATCATAAATCATGTTAAATCACCATGTTTAATTGGCACAAAACAGTCCCTTTTGTTTGCATATTAATTATATATTTATAGTAAAATAAACAGAATAATCAACATGAAATCCAAATAAAAATTGATGAACACCTGGCATAAAGAGTAATTCTTCAATTATTTGTAAAAACACTAGATCTATTAAAACTGCTGTAAATATTTATATAATGACGGATTAATTCAGAACTATGGTCCCATATTGTGTATTCAGTTGACAATGGTTGATGTTCGTCAGATTTTATTTTGTTTTTTGGATTAAGTTAAAAAAAAAAAAAAAGGTTGCATTGTTGGTAGTCAATTATTGCTTTATCAAAGGTGATAAATTAAAAGTTGCTAGTAAGTAATTCGAACTTTTCATATTTATCATACTTAAAGAAATTATTTCGATACTATGAACAATCCCAAAAATCAAATACATTTTTACTGAGATGGTTTTATAGCGTCATTATTTTTTCCATTGAAAATGGCTTAATCATGATTTATTTCAAATATCTTTTCAAAGAGATTAGCTCTAAACTGGTTATTGGAATTACAATGCAAGTAAAAATGCTATTCATCATATAGCACCTTGGATCCAGAGCAAAGTCTATTTTGTCTGGGAATATTTTTATATCTGTCAACTTCAATATTGAGAGAGTGATTACTGATTCAAAATTTTGTAAGGAACTGTCTCAATGTAAAACTTTTTTCCTTTTTCAAGTACTCTTCTAATTTTAAAGCGTTTTTAAGTTTTACAGGATACATGTGTATATATAACTTGAAACTGTGCAATCAACTTTACTAATTTTAACAGATATACGAATTAAATGGTTGTAAAAACACAAAATGAATATATAATGTATCAAGATTTATTAAACCCGTTATCACATAAAACAGTTAATGAGAATCGACAAATAAAGCCATGGCCGAAATGACTTTTATTTTATATTAATATATGGCCGACCCCGGGGGGGTTCTTATATTTTTAGTGGGACGAGTGCGCCGCAAAACAGGGTCGCTTTTTCATGCCCTGCTGGTAAGAACAGGGTCCCTTTTCCATGTCCTGCTGGTTAGAACAGGGTCACTTTTTCATGCCCTGCTGGTGAGAACAGGGTCTTTTTTTAAACAAAATATTCTTCTAGAACAGGATCGCTTATTTAACTGTTTAAGATACAGTCTAGGACCCGGGTCTAGAAAGCATCTATTTTATATGGTCTAGAACAGGCCACAGGGTACAAATGTATGTTTTTCAATATTTCTGTTTAGAACAGGGTATGTTTTACAATGTTTTCTGGTTAGAACAGAGTATGATTTGACTAGTACTGTCGGCAGAGTTATACCAGAAAGGGTAGTCAGTAACCCCCCCTGGGGGCCGAACTGGTAGTATGACCAAAACGTCCTGTTTCCATATTGTTTTGATTTCAGTGAGTTCTAGATTACAATTTTGAAATGTCCTTAAAACACATAATATGAGATTATCAAGTTAATGACATTAATAATTTTGGTATTTCATTTATAGTCAATATTTGTGTAAATCTCCTGGGTGTGAAACACACCCAGCTTGCTCCATGAGTCAAAAGATATCACAGGAGCTAGATTATTGTAGCTAAGTCAGAGATGTTAACCTAGGCAAATATTTTAAAAAAGAGTCTGTTTCATGGTACAGGAAGGACATCGACCTGAACATGTAGCCTAATTTCTTTGCTCTACATGCTCTAATTTTAAACGATTTTATGTCAATGGGGATAACACAAAGTCAACAGAGGACTTTTAGGGACCGCGCTAGGCTTCGCCAATGTTGTCAAATGCTATTTTTTATTCAATCTGGCGACAGAATTTCATAATCATGGCTATTTTTCTGGCGACAGAATTTTCCAATCTTTTTTCAAAAACAATCTGGCACTTATGTGAATACATTTTAAATTGGTGAATTTAAACAAAGAAACATCATTTGTAAGTGTATAATTATCTATGATAATTGAACTGTTTACCTCAGGCTACTAAACACAGCAGATGTTTCAACAGTAAACAAACACATTATAATAACTCGCACGTGCTGAGTGCTGAGGTCGTTTACACTTGACTGCTCAATTGATTGACCACCCTGTGATACACTAAGGTAATATTTATATTATTAAAATCTTTATTGTAATGTAATTTTATTTGTCATGAAAATAAATATGCATGCTTTTTAACACCTTTAGTTTAACAGGTGTTTAAAATCATAATATCATAAAATTTCCAATCAGCAAAATTTGTGTTGTCACTTCCGGTTTAACATCAACAAACACATGTGGAACAGGGAACAATCAATGTTTTATTAGGCCATCAAAATAAAGGTCATTTCAGATGAAAGTTAACTGTCATTAAAACTCTATTTAATCACAAATACTTTTCAGGTTGTTTTTTTCAAATAGTAATGAATAAAACACAATCATGTATGTTTCAAAAAGGGGGGGGGGGGGGGGTGACTTGGCAAACAAATTTTAAAGCTGGCGACAAAAATGATGCTTGGGGACAACTTTTTGCCAGCTCGACCCCTGGACTCTTCAATAGGACAACATGGCACTATGACAGTTCGTCCATGACACCATCAGTGTCACTGATTACGATTTTTCAAGACAGATTTCCATTGCAAATAAATCTGTTAGGCCTAAAATCAATAGAACGAGAACAACGAGAACAAATGTTTTATTGTCAATCAAGACCAAGGATCAGGAAAGCCTTCTATTTATTGGACATGACCGGTCATAAAAGGGGTCAAACGGACGACCAGAATTTCTATTTTTTAATAAAAAGATGTACAATGTATTGAAAAGTTGCGGCACCAAAAAAGTTTGGCAGAACGGTGGCCTCATTCAGGTCATTTCCTCTCGATAGATGACCGATCTTTTCAAACTGTTTTTACAGCAATTACTTTAGTCCATTTTTTTTTTTGCTCTTTGAGTAATATCTCTCTCACATATTTAAAACAACAAAGATTAAAATATGGTTCATCACTTAAACGATACTTGAAAAAGAGTTGTGACAGGAAACCAAAAGAAACTAAACAAGTATACGTATGATCTATAATTTACCTATTAAGTGTGATTACTTGCAAGTTGTTGAACCATCGATCATTTCCTGAAACTATTGAGCAACAAGAAAAAAAAATTTTTTTTTCTTTGAACTGTTATAATTTATAGCAAATTAAGGGACAAAAAGATGGTGTTACAAAAGAAACCATGAATGTTGCTTCTTCAAACTCTATTTCTCAAATTTCAAAATTTAATTATATTTCACCAAATTCAGATGGGCATTTTGGGTTAATGTATTCTGCTTTTGCATCTCCTGTTAGCAAAATGCATTTCTCCAATATTTAGAAGAAAACAAATCTGGTTAGCGTTATTTGGAAACCAAGTGTAATACATGTATAACAAACAAAGCATTTGAAACTGCTGTAAAAAATGTTAGGGGCCAAATTTTGAATTTTGATCGCTTGTATATTGTAGTATACAGACAAAAAAAGTATCACTTAAATTGTTTAAGCTTAAACACTTTCTTGTTTCTTAACATGACAAAAAGTCCTTAAGAAAATGATTTTTTCTTAGTTTAGGAAACAAAAATGACGTTATTACCTACAAAGGAACTTAAAATTCACAAAGTGCCATAACAAGGCTGTTTAACTGTTGATGGGACTTCCATGTGGTTGGAGTTTTTAGCTCACCTGGCTATGGCCAGGGTGAGCTTTTGCCATCAATTTGCGTCCGTCGTCCGTCCGTCGTTAGCTTTTCATTCAAACATCTTCTCCTCAGAAACCATTTGGCCAATTCCAACCAAACTTTGCATGAGTGGTGTATGGAAGGTCCTCAACAAAGTTTCCTCATTTAGTTCTGATTGGTCAAGAAACATGGCCACCAGAGGCAATTCTTGTTTCTGATTGGCTGATTTTCAAAAATCTTCTCCTCTGAAACCACTGGGCCGATTGGTTTGAAACTTAATAGGAATGATCTATGACATGTCCTCTACAAATGATCCTCAATTTATTTTGATCTGACATAAAACATGGCCGTCGTAGCTAAAAATAGAATATAGGGGTGCATGTGTTGTTTTTGGCTTATAACTTAAAAACCGTTACAGATATCAAAAATCTGACATGGGGTAAAATTGATCAGCATGACAAGATCTACCTACCCTGAAATTTTGAAGGAAATCCCAAAACCCATTTAGGAGTTATTGCCCTTTTTTAGTCAAATTTTCAAAATTTAACAGTTTTCGTCATTTATCTCCAAAACTATTTGAGATAGAAGTGAAATGTAAATTTGAAAAATGTTTGCCATGTTGAGGTCTACATACCCTGAAATTTTAAAGGAAATCCCAAAACCCATTTCGGAGTTATTGCCCTTTTTTGTCAAATAAATTTTCCCTGAACAATTGAACCAATTGCAACAAACTTGGTCAAATAGTTGATTAATTGTCCAATGAAAACCAGACTCCAGGTGAGCGATACAGGCTCTGGTGAGCCTCTAGTTTATTATTCATATTTATATATTTTTTGAATACCAAGGGACCTACAATCATAAAACTTGGTGTGAGGATGCATCTCAGGGAGTAACACAGGCTCCCACCAAACTTAGGTCACTCTGACCTACTTATCGCGCTTCATTGACTTAGGTTATGTTTAACATCTGAGTTCAGTTTTCTCATACCAAGCGACCTACAATCATATTACTTGGTGTCAGGGTGCATTTCGGGGAATAACACAACCTCCGACCCACATTAGGTCACTCTGACCTACTTACTGCACGCTTCATTGACTTGGGTGAAGTTTTACAACTGAGTTCAGTTCTCTGATACCAAGCGACCTACAATCATTATAAGGTGTAAGGGTGCATCTCGGGGAGCTACAAATTAGTGGGGGAACAAGGCGAACTTTGTTATCATAGATTTCTGGTGATGTATATGAACATCGATAACATCAGACAGAGACATAATCATACATGTACATTGTATTGTGATGTCTGTAGTATAATCAAATTTGTTCTCGTTTTCTGTCAGTTTTATTCCGTCAGACAAAACACTGTCAATCAGATAGATTTGTATAGAATTTCACAAGGACTGATGGAACTTTTCTTTCTTTATTATTGATGACACTTGATTGTAAATACATATGTAATTGATCTGATATCCATTTCCTCAGATATCCACTTGTTTGATCATACCATGTAACATATGGAACTGTTCTTTATTAGATATCTACCAGTTGAATCATAGCATGTAACAAATGAAATCGTTCTTTATTTATCACTGATGATACTTGATGACAAATAATTGATCTGATATCTATTTCCTTAGATAACCAGTTTGACCGTACCATGTAACATCTGAAATTGTTCTTTAATCATTGCTGATGACACTTGATTGCAAATAATTAATCTGATATCCACTTCCTCAGATATCCACTTGTTTGATTATAGCATGTAACATATGGAACTGTTCTTTATTCATTATTGATGACACTTGATTGCAGATAATTCATCTGATATCCACTTCCTCAGATATCCACCAGTTTGATCGTCCATAGATATATATTTGGAACTGTTCTTTATTAATTTCTGATGACAATTGATTGCAAAAAATTGATCTAATATCCTCTTCTTGAAATATCCATTTGTTTGATCATACCATGTAACACATGAAATTGTTTATTTACTACTGATAACAATTGTTTGCAAATAATTGGATCTCGTATCGATTTACTCAGATATCTCCCAGTTTGATCATACAATGTAACATAAAGAATTGTTCATTATTTATTACATAATACACTTGTTTGCAAATAACTGATCTGATATATCCATTTCCTCAGATATCCACTTGTTTGATCATACCATGTACATGTAACATATTGAACTGTTCTTTATTCATTACTGATGGCCTTTGATTGCAGATAATTGATGTTATATCCACTTCCTCAGATATCTACCAGTTTGACCATACATAGTTACATATATGGAACTGTTCTTTCTTCATTACTGATGACAATTGATTGCAAATAATTGATCTGATATCTTCTTTCTCAGATATCCACTTGTTTGATTATACCATGTAACATTACATATATGCGACTGTTCTTTATTACTTATGACAATTGATTGCAAATAATTGATCTGATATCCGCTTTCTCAGATATCCACTTGTTTGATTATACCATGTAACGTTACATATATGGAACTGTTCTTTATTTATTACTGAGGATACTTGATTGTAAATAATTGATCTGATATCCATTTCCTCAGATATCCACTTGTTTGATCATACCATGTAACATATCATATGGAACTGTTCTTTATTCATTACTGATGGCCTTTGATTGCAGATAAGGCCAAATAAAAAAATAAATGTGTTTAGGGTAACACACTGAAAAAAGTTAGATAGGGTAGGTAGGGAAATTTTGCGGTCGTATATTGGTATGACGTTGGCGTCGTCGTCGCCTGCGGCGTCGTCCGAAGACATTTGGTTTTCGCACTATAACTTTAGTATAAGTTAATAGAAATCTATGAAATTTAAACACAAGGTTTATGACCACAAAAGGAAGGTTGGGATTGATTTTGGGAGTTTTGGTCCCAACAGTTTAAGAATCAGGGGCCAAAAAAGGGCCCAATAAGCATTTTTCTAGGTTTTCGCACAATAACTCTAGTATAAGTAAATAGAAATCTATGAAATTTTAACACAAGGTTTATGACCACAAAAGGAAGGTTGGGATTGTTTTTGGGAGTTTTGGTCCCAACAGTTTAGGAATTAGGGGCTAAAAAAGGGCCAAAATAAGCATTTTTCTTGGTTTTTGCACAATAACTTTAGTATAAGTAAATAGAAATCTATGAAATTTAAACACAAGGTTTATGACCACAAAAGGAAGGTTGGGATTGATTTTTGGAGTTTTGGTCCCAACAGTTTAGGAATTAGGGGCCAAAAGGGTCCAAAATTAAACTTTGTTTGATTTCATTGAAAATTTAACTATTGGGGTTCTTTGATATGCCGAATCTAACCGTGCATTTAGGATCTTAATTTTTGGTCCCGTTTTCAAATTGGTGTACATTAAGGTCCAAAGGGTCCAAAATTAAACTTAGTTTGATTTTAACAAAAATTGAATTCTTTGGGTTCTTTGATATGCTGAATCTAAACATGTACTTAGTTTTTTTATTATGGGCCCAGTTTTCAAGTTGGTCCAAATCGGGGTCCAAAATTAAACTTTGTTTGATTTCATCGAAAATTGAACTATTGGGGTTCTTTGATATGCCGAATCTAACCGTGCATTTAGATTCTTAATTTTTGGTCCCGTTTTCAAATTGGTCTACATTAAGGTCCAAAGGGTCCAAAATTAAACTTAGTTTGATTTTAACAAAAATTGAATTCTTTGGGTTCTTTGATATGCTGAATCTAAACATGTACTTAGTTTTTTTATTATGGGCCCAGTTTTCAAGTTGGTCCAAATCGGGGTCCAAAATTAAACTTTGTTTGATTTCATCGAAAATTGAACTATTGGGGTTCTTTGATATGCCGAATCTAACCGTGCATTTAGATTCTTAATTTTTGGTCCCGTTTTCAAATTGGTCTACATTAAGGTCCAAAGGGTCCAAAATTAAACTTAGTTCGATTTTAACAAAAATTGAATTCTTGGGGTTCTTTGATATGCTGAATCTAAACATGTACTTAGTTTTTTTATTATGGGCCGAGTTTTCAAGTTGGTCCAAATCGGGGTCCAAATTAAAGCTAAAAAGGGGGTAAATTATTTTTTTTTTTTTGGGGGGGGGGGGGCAATTCTCCACAGCATATTGTATTACACAAAAGCAAAAAATTGAATATAAATTCAAATCATATGACCAATTCTAAGTTCTTTATTTCAGTTATTCTGTGTCAGAAACCTATTATGTGTCAAATATTTGAAGAAATTTTCAATTGCACAGTATTGCGCAATAGCAAGAAATTGATATGTGTGCCCAATTTTAAATTTTAAATTGGTTATTTCTGATTTATATATAAAAACAAATAATACTGATATGGTTTGAATAGGTAAATTAAAAATTTTTAAGTTCTTAGACAACATTCATTCTGTGTCAGAAACCTATGCTGTGTCAAATATTTATTCACAATCCAAATTCAGTATTGTATCAAGCTTGAATGTTGTGTTCATAATTGCCCCAACTATTCAGGGTTCGACATCTGCGGTCGTATCTAGCTGCGCCCAGCGGAGCATTTTATTTTTTTTACATTAATTTTTTTAGTTAGGTTGTATACTTGAGTCACCTGGACTTTAACAGTCCTTGTTGAAGAAAGGTTATAAAAAATTTAGGGTAGGCCCTAAAAATTAGGTAGGGTCGGGTTACCCTAAACACAACTACATTGTATATTTTTTTTAGGCCTAATTGATGTCATATCCACTTCCTCAGATATCTACCAGTTGTCCATACATAGTTACTTTCTTCATTACTAATGACAATTGATTACAAATAATTGATCTAATATCTGCTTTCTCAGATATCCACTTGTTTGATTATACCATGTAACGTTACATATATGGAACTGTTCTTTATTTATTACTGAGGATACTTGATTGTAAATAATTGATCTGATATCCATTTCCTCAGATATCCACCAGTTTGTTCATACAATGTAACATATGAAATTGTTTTATTATTTACTACTGATGACACTTGATTGCAAATAATTGATCTGATATCTGCTTTCTCAGATATCCACTTGTTTGATTATACCATGTAACATATGGAACTGTTCTTTATTTATTACTGAGGATACTTGATTGCAAATAATTGATCTGATACCCCTTTCCTCAGATATCCACTTGTTTGATTATAACATGTAACATATGGAACTGTTCTTTATTTATTACTGAGGATACTTGATTGTAAATAATTGATCTGATATCTGCTTTCTCGGAAATCCACTTAACATATGGAACTGTTCTTTATTTATTACTGAGGATAATTGATTGCAAATAATTGATCTGATACCCATTTCCTCAGATATCCACTTGTTTGATTATACCATGTAACATATGGAACTGTTCTTTATTTATTACTGAGGATACTTGATTGCAAATAATTGATCTGATATCCCTTTCCTCAGATATCCACTTGTTTGATTATAACATGTAACATATGGAACTATTCTTTATTTATTACTGAGGATAATTGATTGCAAATAATTGATCTGATATCCATTTCCTCAGATATCCACCAGTTTGATCATACAATGTAACATATGAAATTGTTTTATTATTTACTAATGATGACAATTAATTGTAGATAATTGATCTGATATCCATTTCCTCAGATATCCACTTGTTTGATTGTACCATGGAACATATGGAACTGTTCTTTATTTATTACTGATGACACATGATTGCAAATAATTGTTCTGATATCCACTTCCTCAGATATCCACCAGTTTGATCATACAATGTATCATATGAAATTGTTTTATTATTTACTACTGATGACAACTGATTGTAGATAATTGATTTGATATCCATTTCCTCAGATATCCACTTGTTTGATCATACCATGAAATTGTTTTTGATTTACTACTGATGACAATTGATTGCAAATAATTGATGTGATATCCATTTCCTCAGATATCCACCAGTTTGATCATGCATAGATATATATTTGGAACTGTTCTTTATTCATTACTGATGACAATTGATTGCAAATAATTGATCTGATATCCTCTTCTTGAAATATCCATTTGTTTGATCATACCATGTAACACATGAAATTGTTTATTATTTACTACTGATGACAATTGATTGCAAATAATTGGATCTCATATCAATTTCCTCAGATATCTCCCAGCTTGATCATACAATGTAACATATAGAATTGTTCTTTAGTCATTACTGATGACACTTGATTGCAGATAATTGATGTGATATCCAACAGTTTGACCATACATAGTTACATATATGGAACTGTTCTTTATTCATTACTGGTGACAATTCATTGCAAATAATTGATCTGATATCCACTTGTTTGATTATACCATGTAACATATGGAATTGTTCTTTATTTATTAATGATGGCCTTTGATTGCAGATAATTGATCTGAAATCCACTTTCTCAGATATCCACTTGTTTGATTAAACCATGTAACATATGGAATTGTTCTTTATTTATTAATGATGGCGTCTGATTGCTGATAATTGATCTGATATCCGCTTTCTCAGCTATCCACTTGTTTGATTAAACCATGTAACATATATGGAACTGTTCTTTATTGATTACTGAGGATACTTGATTGCAAATAATTGATCTGATGTCCATTTCCTCCGATATCCACTTAATACGATGAATTTTTTTTTATTTACTGCGGATGACAATTGATTGCAAATATTAAATAATTGATCTGATAACCATTATTTTACAAAATAAAGGATATAAATACATTTGTACTATCTATTGGACTAGAATAGCAGGCAGTTTTCGTCTCTTAATTAAAACCCAATTGATCTAAGATCCAGTTTTGCTGATAAAGCAGGATTTACTGCAGTGCAGTAATAGATATAACATATTATTGTAAATTATACTCATGGGGTTAAACACTATAACAGAGAATGAACAATAACAAACAAATACATAAGATATAGTATTGAAAAAAGTAACTAATTAACTAACTTTGACCGATGTGGAACCTATTTTTGCAGTTCCAATGTCCGCTTTATACAGTCACAAACAATTGGTAAAAGTTTGTTTTTGTTTTATTTTAAAGAATATCAAAGTGATACTTTGACAAGATAGTTGAAATAATTCAACATTTTCTATTGGCAGACAAAGTATCACAAATTTAAGAGATTAGCTCTTAACTGATTATTGGATTTATAACTTTTTTCCTTTTTCAAGTACAAATGTACTCTTCTAATTTTAAAATGTTTTTTGCTCACCTGGCCTGAAAGGCCATGTGAGCTATTCTCATCACTTTGCGTCCGTCGTCGTCGTTGTTGTAAACTTTTCACATTTTCATCAACTCCTCTGAAATCGCTGAGCCAATTTAAACCAAACTTGGTTGAATTGTCCTTAAAATTGTGTTCGGTTCAAAATGGCTGCCATGGTCGGACATAGTTTAACATTTGACCCTATGGGAATTTTAACATTTTCGTTATCTTCTCTGAGACCAATTTGAACCAAACTTTAGTGGATTGGTCCTTGTGTGGCCCCTTTTTAGCTCACCTGTCCTAAAAGGACATGTGAGCTTTTGCCATAACATGGCATGTGTCTGTCGTAAACTTTTTTTTTACCATATATATTTGGGTTAAGAACCTTATAATTTACCTGTACAAGTCAAAAAGAAAGGTCTAGGTTCAAGGTCATTGAAAAAGTCCATAGCAACCATGAAAAATCAAGTCAAAATGGAAGGTCAAGAGTCCATAGCAACCATATCTGTTTGGGTTCAGGATTCTATATTTTAGCTGTACAGGTAAATATTAAGGAGAAAATTGCAATGGTATACATTCAATTGCAAAAACAAGCATTGATGCAAGATCTACCGGTACACAATAGGTAACAGGTGAGCGATTCAGGCTCCTTGGGAGCCTCTTGTATAGTTTTAGCTTTTATTGTAAATGCTATTTTGAAGCTCAAACATTTACTCAGCTGTAAATATTTATCTAATTTAACTATACATTTATAATCGCTTTACCTACTTTGGGTGCACCAATATAGTGGAAGAAGATGGCAGATTAGAATGTTTTGATGCATACTTAACAACGTGGGATCTTGAATTTTATTTGAGAATGTAATATGCTCTATACCCAATGAAAACACTAGGTATAGAGCATATTCACATTTTGAAATAAGATTCACAATCCCCTTTGATTGCATTGTTGTTATTGTTATTCAACCATTCCCGGTTAATCATCTATTTTTCGTTGAATGTATGGGCCGTCCTATTGTTTAGTTTTGCCCTTTTAGATTCCTCGGTTTCACAGTTTATTTCTTTCAAACGTTTTGCCGAGGAGAGCTCCCTGTACGTACTGTTTAAAATTCAATGTCAAACTTCCACTTGTAAATCCCTTACATGATTCTTCCTTTCAAACACAGATAAGATAATGGCCCGTTCACCAATAAACGTAAGAATGCAAAGTACCAATTCGGTTTCTGTGTTAATCTCCATATGGAGGTACCAAGATATGAAAGAAATATTAAAGAAAATTTCATAAAAATAAAAATTAATTTCTTGAAAAATAACAGCACCTCAATTAAGTGGAAATGTATTTGATTAATTTAATGCAATGAAAATGGTACGTTCCCATGGGTTTTCATGCCGAAAAATGAGGCTCAAAAAGGGGGTATAATTTTTTGCTAAAATCGGGGGGTACCCATTTAAATCATTGAAATTACCCACATTCTTAAAAGCTAGTTTGAAATTGTTTTATCTTATATGTTTCGAAGGAAGAACCACTGCCATTTAAAATTAGTTATTAATTAATTTGATATTAACCAATGGGCTGCGAGTCTCACATTCATTTCACCGCTAAATATTCCCTTCACAATTTGTTTGCGCCCAGTATTTTATGAATTGGTACATTGTATCCATAACCCCCAAACCAGAAAGGTGAAGACGCATAGAAGCTAAAAATAGATTAGGTGTTTACCAGGCATTGGTGACACAAATTATCACACATAATGTAGACAACGAAAAGTCAGGCAAAGATATTTCTTATATTAAATAGCAATGTCAACTGATTATTTTAACCGGACATTTAGTCTGACGTTCAGGACGAATTCACTGGTCCAAGACAGATTTTATCGGACATTTGCCAATGTCCGACGGACGTTCAGAATGACTGCTGATGACAATTGATTCATGGATTTATCTAGGATCTTGTAGGGTCCATTATTCCGACCAATTCCGAATGAGAAAATACATGGGTTTTTCCCCAAATTCATGTAAAAAATTCCCAACCACTGAATACATATAGGAATACTTTTTGGTGGCAAATTATTTGACCTAATATATCTCTTTGGGATAAGATGAAGAAAAGAAACCCCAAATAAATCTTTACAGCCTGAATCAGATTTGAAACTTGCCCTTTATAGCATTAAAGTCACGTTAATGTTAATGTGCACTTATTGTAAATCTGCACCCCTCAGACTCCAAATCAATGGTAACTGGACACTGCAATAAACATATGATTACAAATATGATCATGATGATGGTTATCATAACTTATTAGACCAATTAGACAGAAAGGATACACCAAAAAACAACTGTGTGCGGGAAGAGGATTTTGGGATACGGATTGACCTCTGGGAATGGCCATGGCAGTGGTCTTCTGATAAGAAATAGGAATATATATGGTTTAGGTAGGGGATATGAAATAACAGAAGATTTAAGGGGTAGAGCTAACCCCTGGGGATAACCATGCAACTGGCGGTCTGATAAGTATAAGAAAATATACTGTTTAAAGGTGGAATTTTAGATAACTTAAGACTTGAATAATGAGGGGATGGAGCCAACTCCTCAGTGTGATGATCATGCAACTGGTCTTCTGATCAGAATATACATGTATGTAGTTCGGGGGAGGGGATATGAACTGTTTTGGAGCTAATTTGAAATTTCAGATATGGGGGTGGAAAAACCAACCTTTGTCCAGGTCATGTACATGTTATACCAATTGTCCATATAGCTTGTTACAAAAAGATAAAATTTAATCTTTTTGGATGATTTTTTTACTGGTCTGGAAGAGTAAAAGATAAAATTTTATCTTTTGAAAATGTTTGCTATTGTGCAAGTTAAGAAAGATAAAATTTAATCTTTTTAGTTTTCTGTAGTAAATGATAAAATTTTATCTTTGACTTTGTCTGTAAATGATTAAATTTTATCTTTTTGACTTTATGTCAGTAAGTGATTAAATTTTATCTTTAATTGAAGAAAGATTAAATTTTATCTTTTTGTCTTTCTGGAGCAAATGATAAAATTTTATCTTTTAACACTCCATACATACTTTTATATTAATGTATTTGTTATTTTTTCACAGGAGTTTACAGTCTAGAAGTATAGAGTTAACAAATTGCTCATTTGAAGATGCTTTCATATACTTGGTTGAATTAATTATACAAGTATAGAAGTATTTTTTGTGTGAGCTTTTGTTTTAGTCATCATTGGAACTTGTACATGCAAAAAGTTAACAGAAAAGGTGAGTTATCTTATTTTGGATAAAATTTAATCATTTTACCTCAAAATTCCTATTTTTAAGAAAACCTTGAAAAAAATCTACCCTTGATAAAAACAGACATTCTCACAACACATCAGAGGGTGTTATTGGTAAATACCCAAATTCCGAGCAGTAATATTGTGACCAAGTCATATTTTCTAGTCGTTGATTGAGTATCAAGCCTAATGTTTGTCACTTTAATTTTAGGGTTTGATGATGTCAAGTAAAATACAGTAGATTATCATGACCAGGGCCCTGCCATGTACCTTTAGTAGATATCCCGTACAATTCAAACGGATGGTAGCACCTGTTTGCGTGATCACTTTCTGAATATCCTTTACTCCTTCGAAATATATAGGGAAAAGAAGTGTGACAATCTTTCATTTATTAGTTGGCCATTGTTATTGTTGTCTTGGATGATGCAACTTGATTAAAAATAAAAAAATAAAAAATCCATGGTAAAATATGATTATTTACCTACAAAACATCTTTTTGAATATAATGATCAGTAAAATCAATTAATGCGATTTTTAGCCAATGTTAATTTCAAAAATTAAAATACCAGATTATTATTATGAAAGTTAATGTCATTTTTATATTTCTTGACGAGATCTTTGAAGTGAGGGGTTAAAGGTAGCTTTTTTAACCACCACCATATTCGAGATTACTAGATTCAACCAATCAACAATTAACCATTCTAAAACCATACAGTGTTTTTTAACATCTATTGAAGCTTTAGATTATTTCAGTTCTGACTATAACCGTTCCATATTTTTTTATTGCAAAATTATGAATATTCAACATAATATTGAACAAAACTCATATTATAAAAGTACGTCATTTAGATTGAAATTATTTACGTATAGAGTCTGTAATAAGTAAGACAGCTGACATAAATAATAACATTCTGAAGTAGACAACAGAACATTTAAGCTTTTTTCCATATAGATACATTTACAAAAAATATCAAATTACGTCAGGAACTCTTTACGGTTTACTGACAATAATGTTAGATAAAATTAAAAAACAGACGAATAAAAACAGACATCAAAAACAGGAACAAAAACAAAATAAAAAAACAGACATAAAAATAAAAAAAGACGTTCGTAGACTGTTATGTGTCCACTCCTTTTCCTGTGTTTTATCGATATTTTACCACAATGTTCCACACAAAAAAATGTAACAAAAAACAGGTTGGGATTTATTTTGGAAAATCTGGCCCCTCTCGTTTTTGTGGGGGTCCTTTAGGATTTTTTTTTTGTGTATATATTTTAGATTTTTGCCCAAGTTTTTACATTTTTTAATTGAAATGTTCCTTGATGAAAATGGAAAAAAAAAATACTTTAGATTCGTTTTTCGGTATCTTTCGTTTTTATTTCTTATTATCCGATTTTGATGATGTTTTAAGTGGTTCTTCATAATAAATGTAATAAAAGTTATTCCAGGCATTTTTGTGTTACTTTTTTAGTTGTACATATAAAAGGGACCATTTTGTAGGACACATTATTTTTTATTTATCATTCGATTTAGTAGGATTTTTTCCTTTTAATTCATCCGATTTTTTCTTTTTATTCATCATGATGTGTGCTTTCCTGCATTAGTATGTTAACACTTTTTTGCATCGTTTATTTTTTCCGAGAAATACGGAGTCAAAGTTGTGGTCGTAGTATGCTGCGATTAGCAAAGCTCTTTATCTATGTGTTATGTTCAAGTTCTAGGATTTGTACAGACTTTGTTTTAATACTGACTTAAGACTGAGAGAAAGCGGAAATACTGATTAAATGACACATTTAATAAGTACCTAACAAAGCTAAGGTTATTGGCCTATAGCTACATTTTCATTGCTGTACGATTGCTTGTGTAGTTTTGGTGAAATTTTTAAATTATATAGAATACTACATTTAGGAATAATCGAGATATCATTATTGGACTGTGTAGCTATTTGCTGCTTTTATTCGACCACTAATACATGTCAGTTTAATTATGAACCCCAAAGCGTGTACGTTTTAATTTAACAAGCTGAACTGTTGGCTTATTGATGAAAATTCAATTTACATGTATATACCAACATATGCACTGCTCAATTCAAAAATGTATGTTTCGTCAGCAGTAATCATAGCTGAAAAGTATGAAAATTAATAAACAAAATTTCGAGAGCATACTCAAATACCAAAATCAACGGAAAAAATATTATGCAGGATTGTAAATTAATGTTTTTTCTTTAAAAATCGAATTGATGTAGAGCATTATATATAAGAATAGTGCGTTACAAATATCTTTTAAAAACGCGTAATAAATATCAGTCATGTTTTCAGTGTTTTCAGTCTCTTGTTATGTCACGTGATCATGATGATACATTTTCAAATTTCCGAAAGCGGTTGTTACTGATAACGCAGTTGCATTTTTAAATTATTGAGTGGTTTTGAGTGTTTAATTCAGAGTTTGGTAAGAAATATATATACATTGTCTACCGATTGCTTTCGAATTAACCTACAAATGACATTTATTAAGTGTAAACACCCAAGAGTAGAATTCAATACTTTAATCCATGCTGATAAGCATTTAAATATAGATTTAGGACAATCCTTGAAAAATACGTTGCATTCATGTCGCTTCTCTACGAGAAGCTCTATTGATAGTCGACTTTATTATTTACAGAATTTTATTGATAGAACTTCCGATTCCTGTGCATCAACATGTAAAAAAATTATGCATGACTGCTCGTAAATCCGAATTTTAATTGAACTTTGACTGACTGAATTTATTTTCTAACAATACATTTTAATATAGATCTACCATGATCTTATGATCTGTTATGAAATATTATTTTTTTGGACTTGGAGAGCCCTCCCCCTTTTGTAACAAACATTTTACAGTTTTGTTTTTATATCCCCGCAAACTTATTTGGGGGGTATATAGGAATAACCTTGTCCGCCCGTCTGTCTGTCTGTCTATCCGTCTGTCCATATATCTTGTAAGCGCAACTCCTCCTAGACCGCTCAATGGATTTCAACAAAACTTTACAGAAAGGAAGTACATCATCCAAAGATGTGCATTGTTATGATATTGTAATTATTATATTATTTATCTTGGCATAATTTGTTTTGCTTAGCCTTATAACATGTATAATATGTTTACATAATACTTATAGTTGTTTACCAAATAATGTTATACTTGCGCAGTTTAGAAATCACTGGAACAATAATAGATACTGATGGAATGACTAGAACTTTCTATTTGACTTACGTAATAATTCTGGTGTGATTCGAACTTCTACCGTATTCCAGACGTTTCCGTTCTACAGTATATATACGGACAAGAAAGTTAGACTTTCAGAGCAGAACGTATTGGACCAGACAATAACATTCTTGTGTTCTCAGCTGTTGGATTTATTTACGTTTCACACATCATACTTGACACACTTTTATTTACGTTACATCATACTAGATTGTGACTGATTGGATATAATATTACGTTTGGATTCCCGCAACAGGGACGAGAAGAAATTCCGGATACAGAAAAGACATAGGATTTTGAACAGTTAAGTTGACATTTTATTTTGTGTAATATTTTTTTGTAAACTTGTATATAATAAATCTTGTTAAATTTTATTATTGATTTATGTCTTCTGTTGGCTACAATTTAAAAGGTGATTTTGGCCGTAACAGAAATTGAGGGCTCGTCTCGGGATAACGTTAATATCTTATTAAATTTTTTCAGTATTTTTATTAGAATTAGCCAACAAAATTCTACAAAATGGCATTTGATGCTGCTAAATTTTTGAAAACGCCAGACCTGGAAGGGTTTGATAAATTAAAGAAAAAAAAATAGTGTTGCTTGCTAAACATTTAAAAATAGATTTTCGAGTATCTATGAGAAAACAAATTATAAAAAATTTGGTAATAAACAATTTAGTTGATTCAGAAATTTTTGGTGAAGATGCTCTTGGCCTCAAGGTCGAAAATGTTGATGCTTTCAAATTAAAACAGCTTGAATTAGAACATGAACTTAAATTAAAACAATTGGAAAACGAAGTTAAATTAAAACAATTGGAAAAAGAAGAAAGACAGGCAGAACTTGAAATGAGGGAAAGGTTAGAGATGGAGAAAATAAAAATGGAAATGGTCAAAGTAGAAAGCAACACTAAATATGAGTCAAAATCAGAACATTTTGATGCAGCAAAAAATATACGTTTGGTTCCTAAATTTTGTGAAAAAACAGTTGATAAATTTTTTCCACAGTTTGAGAAATTTGCTCAAAATTTGAAATGGCCAAAGCCTTATTGGACTATAATGCTGCAAAGTGTTTTTGTGGGCAAGGCCGCTGAAATCTACTCATCACTTTCTTCAGAAAAAAAGTTCTGATTATGACAGTGTTAGACAGGAAGTTTTGAAAGCTTATGAGCTAGTGCCAGAAGCATATAGACAGAAATTTAGGTCTTATAAAAAGTTTGAAACACAAACCTATGTTGAATTTGCTAGGGAAAAAGAAGATCTATTTGATAAATGGCTTACGTCAAAGAAAATAGATAACAATTTTGATAAATGAAGACAATTAATGTTATTAGAAGAGTTCAAGCAGTTTTGTTAATTTAGACTTAAAAACACATTTAGATGACAAAACTGTTGAGACATTGCAAGATGCAGCTGTTGTTTCCGATAATTATACCCTTTCATATAAAAGAAGTTTCAAAGGTCAAAATTTTAAAACTTCAGGCGGAAATTACAAAAATCAAAGCACTGAACGTACTGATAGTAAGCCTGTTGCACAGAATAAGAGTCAGTCTAGTTATAATATGTCTGGTCCAAAATTTGATACTTTGGAGAAGAAGTCACTAACTTGTGCTTATTGTAAGAAAAATGGTCAGCTGATGGCTGATTGTCTTAGACTCCAGAAGAAGAATGAAAGAGATAATAAGCCCAAGTCCAGTGCTTGTACGACACCCGTTGTTAACAATAAGTTGGAATGTCCTGCGAGTCAGGCTTTTAAGTCCAGTTTTTTGTGATTACATGGAGGATTATAAACCTTTTATGTCTGATGGGTTTGTTTCTATTGTTAATAATACTACTCCTCAGCCTATTAAGATTTTACGGGACACTGGAACCTCTCAGTCTTTGTTGTTAGAAGGTGTGTTGCCTTTGTCCGAGGAGACGTCCGTTGGTGCCTCCGTTTTGTTACAAGGTGTGGAGTTAGGTTGTATAGATTTTCCCCTCCATCGTATTTATTTGAAGTCAGATTTAATTACTGGACCAGTTGTTGTGGGTGTTCGTCCTACTCTCCCCGTTGAGGGTGTTTCATTATTGCTAGGAAATGATCTAGCTAGGAACAAAATGGTTGCTGAACCAATTGTAACAAGTGAACCGGTGGTGGATGTTAAATCACCTGAAGATGATGCTGAACTGTATCCAGCTTGTGTTGTTACTAGAGCAATGGCAAGAAAACAACACGATGAGGATTTACAAGAAGGCCAGTATGATTATATGGACCTTTTTGACACTTTCTTTGTCGACATTGAAGGTCCCGGTAGCTCAGAAAAGGCCATAAGACCACCTGGTACTAACAAGCATGTAATTATGCCATGGCCAGACGTGAACAGCCATTCATTAGACAAAAGAACATTTAGGGAAGAACAGAATAAAGACCCTGAGGTTCTTCAGCTCTGCAAGAGGGCTCTACCCCAAGAAGAAGCAGACAAAGTGGCCGAATGTTACTATCATCAAGACGGCATTTTGATGAGGAAGTTGAGGCCCCCTGATGCTATCCCAGAGGAGGAATGGAGAGTGGTATACCAAGTGGTGGTGCCTAAATTCAAGAGGCAAGAAATTATTGGTCTTGCCCATGACACCCCCTTGGCTGGACATTTAGGTATAAGGAAGACTTGCCTTAAGATATTACAACATTTCTACTTGCCCAGACGTAGAAATGATGTCACAGAATACTGCAAATCATGCCATATATGTCAGGTTGTTGGCAAGCCTAACCAGAAAATACCACCAGCACCACTCCTGCCAATTCCAGCCTTTGAAGAACCTTTCAGTCGAGTACTTATTTATTGCGTTGGACCTTTGCCAAAGACCAAGACTGGAAATGCTTATTTATTAACGATCATGTGTACATCCACTCACTTTCCTGAGGCTATTCCCCTAAGGAATATCAAGACACCAACTATTGTCAAAGCTCTTATCAAATTTTTCACATTAGTAGGACTTCCTAAGTCTATACAGTCCGACCAGGGTTCCAATTTTATATCAGGTTTATTTCAGCAGGTCGTTTACCAGTTAGGAATTGCTTCGTATAGATCAAGTGCTTATCATCCAGAATCTCAAGGTGCCTTAGAATGTTTTCATCAAACATTGAAGAACATGATTAGAACTTTTTGTCTCAATTTGACAGGGACTGGGATGATGGTGTTCACTTTCTACTTTTTGCTGTCCGAGAGGCTGTTCAAGAATCCCTTGGTTTTAGCTCCTTTGAGTTAGTGTTTGGTAATACTGTAAGGAGACCTTTGAAATTGGTTAAGGAAAACTGGCTTACTGAATACACTGACTTGAATCTTCTAGACTATGTATCTAGATTTAAAGAAACATTGTATACTGCTTGTCAAATTGCTCAGAAAAACTGTACAGAATAAGATGAAAATATGGTATGATAAAGATGCCAGGGATAGAGTTTTTGAGCCTGGTGATAAGGTACTTGTACTTTTGCCAGTCCCTGGGTATCCTTTACAGGCTAAATACTGTGGTCCTTATACAATCGAGAGTAAAATCAATGATTTGAATTATATTGTAAAAACTCCAAGTCGAGAGTGTGTCACATTAATATGATAAAACCATAAATTGAGCGTACTAATGAAGGTGAGAGTAAACCAGTTGCCACTTTAGCCATGGTTAAATCGGAGAACGATCATGACAAACCAGACATAATTGAATCATGTTTTGATTCCAAGACTATGGAACAAACTGAAAGATTGAAAAATTCAGAAATTTTGTCAAATTTAGACTCGAAACTTGAACATCTGACTTTCGATCGCAGAGAAAAATTGAAAACTTTGGTATTTTCTTTTAAAAATCTTTTTCCAGATGTGCCAAACAAAACCACTGCTGTTTGTCATGATGTTGGTATAGGCGATGCTTCTCCAATTAAGCAACATCCTTACCGGCTCAATCCACTTAAACTTGATTTTATGAGACAAGAAATTAGATATATGCTTGACAATGATATTATTGAGCCGAGTAACTGTGAATGGAGCTCTCCTTGTCTTCTTGTGCCAAAACCAGATAAAACCTTTCGTTTCGTTACTGATTTCAGAAAAGTAAACTCAGTTTCAAAATCTGACTCCTATCCGATTCCAAGGATAGACGATTGTATTGATAACATTGGACAAGCAAAATTCGTAAGCAAATTTGATTTATTAAAAGGTTACTGGCAGGTCCCCTTGACACCGAGAGCTCGTGCAATATCAGCTTTTGTCACACCAGACGGCTTATTTCAATATACTGTCATGCCGTTTGGTATGAAAAATGCTCCAGCTACATTTCCAAGAATGATCAATAATGTTATAAAAGATTTAGACTGTTGTTATGCTTATATTGATGATCTTATTGTATGTAGTGATAGCTGGGAAGAGCATTTAACACATTTATATCACAATTTTGATAGATTGTCACAATCAAATTTGACTGTTAATCTTAGTAAAAGTGAATTTTGTAAGGCCACTGTTGATTATTTAGGGCACACATTTGGCCAAGGTCAAGTGAAACCCATTATGGCTAAAGTGGATGCAATTACCAATTTCCCTCCTCCTACAAATAAAAAACAACTTATGAGATATTTAGGCATGATTGGATTTTACAGAAAATTTTGTTCCAATTTGTTACCGTTGTTCACCCATTGACTCATCTTTTACGGAAAGATTCTAAATTCATCTGGAGTGATAATTGTCAAAACGCTTTTGAAAAAGCAAATCACTTTTAATTAATAGTCCCGTTCTTATCACTCCAGACTTTAAAAAGCAATTCAAACTTGCCGTTGATGCAAGTGATGTAGGAGTTGGAGCTGTTTTATATCAAGAAACAGATGATAATGTTGAGAAACCTATATCATATTTTTCCATGAAATTAGATAAACATCAGAAAAATTATTCCACTATTGAAAAAGAATGTTTTGCACTGTTGTCTGCACTTCAACATTTTGATGTGTATTTAAATCCCACTATGCATCCTATTCTGGTTTATACTGATCATAATCCTCTCACCTTCATACATAAAATGAGAAACAAGATCCAGCGGTTGACTAGGTGGAGTTTATTGTTACATGAATATGAAATTATTGTAAAACATATTAAAGGTAAAGATAATGTAATAGCAGATGCTTTATCTAGATCTTATTAAAACACTGTATACATACTTAACATTTTTGTATATATTGTTCAAGAAGTTCTCGTTATACTCAAACTTCTTTTAAGGGGGGGAGGTGTTATGATATTGTAATTATTATATTATTTATCTTGGCCTAATTTGTTTTGCGTAGCCTTATAACATGTATAATATGTTTACATAATACTTATAGTTGTTTTCCAAACAATGTTATAACTGCGCAGTTTAGAAATCACTGGAACAATAATTATACTGATGGAATGACTAGAACTTTCTATTTGACTTACGTAATAATTCTGGTGTGATTCGAACTTCTACCGTATTCCAGAAGTTTCCGTTCTACAGTATATATACGGACAAGAAAGACTTTCAGAGCAGAACGTATTGGACCAGACAATAACGTTCTTGTGTTCTCAGCTGTTGGATTTATTTACGTTTCACACATCATACTTGACACATTTTTATTTACGTTACATCATACTAGATTGTGACTGATTGGATATAATATTCCGTTGGATTCCCGCAATAGTGACGAGAAGAAATTCCGGATACAGAAAAGACATAGGATTTTGAACAGTTAAGTTGACATTTTATTTTGTGTAATATTTTTTGTAAACTTGTTTATAATAAATCTTGTTAAATTTTATTATTGATTTGTGTCTTTTGTTGGCTACAATTTAAAAGGTGATTGTGGCCGTAACAGCATGAAGAAAAATCTTTGCTCTCCGATATCACACAAGGGAGATAATTGGACTTCAAAGCGGGGGTTATCCTTTGTAAGCTTTGCTCAGGGTACATCTAGTTTTCTCTCTGTATTTTGTTTATACTGATATATAAAAAAAATAATTAGCACTATTACTTCGGCATAATTACTAAAATATGTATTTATTTTTAAAAAAAATACTGGCATAAAATATATGAAATTATTAAACTTACAAGACTATTTTTCTTTGTATGAATTGTCGTTGGAAACTAGTACAGCAACCGAAATCAAAATGTGAAGAGATTGATGATTGTGGGTGTTTTTAAATTCATAGTTTAGTAAGTAATTCGAAATATATAGACGTTGTGCATCGCCTGTTTTTGAAGCAAAATCATCGGTCGTAAAAGTAAACAAATTATGCATTACTGTTCGTAAATCATAATGTGAATTGTAATGTTGAGTGAAAAATTTATTTTTTATCTTTTAGCAATACATTTTAATATACTATGATCTTTTTTATTTTCTGAAATAGTATTTTTTGGACTTGGAGAGAACCACCCTCCCCCTCCCCTCTTTTTTACATTTTGTTTGCTATTCAACTTACACGACTATTTTTCTTTACAGGAATTATTGTTGGAAACTAGTACGGCAACCGAAATTGAAATGTAGGGATAAATGTGAAGAGATTCCCTGAATCCTAATAGATTTGGTGATGTGGACAGTAAAAGTGCAGTATAACAATTGAAAATTTTTACAGTGCCTTATCGATCATGTTCCATTAAGTTTACAACTTTGTGAATTTTCAACATTCAGACTCCTTGTTTTGAACAGAAAATTTACTTTTTTTAGTAATTAATTGATTTATTTCAACTACAATGAAGAGGAGTTGCACTTATAACCATGTCTAACTATTTTCCACAGCTGAAGACAGTACGAGTTATCGCGCATGATTTTACTTAATTAGAGGAAAGCTTGATACATGTACTAGGTTATCAGTCTTTGTTATCTATGCCTGTCATTTTGGTGTAAGCAAAAAGTTCAAGCTGTGCTATAAAACAACATGATGTAACCTACAACAAAACTTCAATATTGATAAATTAAACGTGAAAGCTGTGCATACACATATCATGTATATAATATCAAAGTGACCCACTCTGCTTTATAATTATAAACCGATAAAAGCCCTTCGCCATATATGGCCCTTCCAACACATGACTTTTGACTTCCGTTTTTTTTTAATCGGTTGATGACAGGAGGAAGCAGAAAGTCATTGATGAGACCACAATTACGCTATATCCTACAAAAATAGTGTTCATAGGCTGTAGTAATATACTTTTTCAATGAATTTAACTGTGTTGTAAGATTTAATTACACAAGATTCTCAGATGATTATGATGAAGATTTCTACAACAGAAATGAGGGAATATTTTTTCAGAATTTTTCTTTGTCAACTAAGGCACAAGGGAAATGTACTCAGGCTGTTGCACCCTCTATTTTTTTCTCTCACTGTCAAAATACACAAAATCATCAAAATGGTTAACGCCGAAACCATCCATGGATCTATGTTCGGAGATACTCTTGTTTTGAAAATTTTTAAATTTTGTAACAATACAAATAAGAGGGATACCGAAAGTTTCAATATTCATCAGTGGTCTGTTGAAACAATCGCTTTCAGATAAAATTTATCGCTACCTCGAGGGGACTCCGGCCTTTTGAACTCAAAGTCCGTCTGGTTATCACTAACTAATCCTGACATTAACCGTGTATCCTATCTTATTGCTATAGAGTTTTAATTCTTTTTCCTTTGTTAGGAATATTTGATTATAATCGATAAGACCAGTTTTTGTAAAAAAAGGAGTCAAAACCCCAATTTTGTCCCGACAGATATGTTATATCTCCCTATGTAATTCATATGAGCTATTTCCAAGTGTATACACAATATAGAACATCTATAGTGTTACAAGTCCAAAATTGATCTTCCACAAAATATTATACTGTTACAAGTCCTCATCCAATGAAATCGCTTAGTTTTGAACATGTGGCAGAAGTTGACGAATGTGGGAGCCATGAAAGGTAAGGACAATATTTTATCTCTGAAACAAATTGCAAATTACTTGTTACCACTTTTGCATAGTTTAGGTTAATGATTTTATAGTTGACTTTCTTTTTCTTGTCATAAATAACCATAAAACTCAGAAACATTGACAAAAACAACGTAAAAGGAGATGTGTCATTATAACATCCCACTTTCATGGCCTGTTTGTGGATATAAATCAGTATAGAATCAAAAATCTTGAACCTTTTCAAAGTGGTTAGTAAGCTCTATATTAATTTTATTTTGTTTGACCTGTCAGAGTACGGTCCCTGATAATTATGACCAAAAATGCCGTCCTTTTAAAAAACTTTCATGCCCTCTATCTTATAATATGCATTTATACCTCTATTGTATATTTTGTACATGCAGGCTAGTACAACTTTCAGATGTTCCCCTGATACACGTTTTGTACTTCATAGATATTGAAATATTACTGAAGACTGTACGAGGAGTTTGTAAAAGATTTGATCAATTGATATCAACAACACCTATTCTTTGGAATTCTTTTTGAATTTACAACTCCTTTTTATTTAAATGAAGACAATGTGAAGTACATTACAAGATTTGCGTCAATATTTTCCGTC
This sequence comes from Mytilisepta virgata, assembly GCA_028015205.1. NCBI lineage: Eukaryota > Metazoa > Mollusca > Bivalvia > Mytilida > Mytilidae > Mytilisepta > Mytilisepta virgata. Next base: position 27,711,675 of record CM051513.1, read on the forward strand.
TTCGATTTAGGATATTCAGAATATAGATGTAGCATAGCTACTGTCGACATAATACTAATTTCAAGACTAAATTTGTCCAAACATATTGTATCATTGAACTTAACTTCATGTCCGATATCAAGCCTCTGCAACACTTGCCTAATCTAGAAATATTGGAACTTTCACAGTGCGAGAATCTACAAGACTGTGATTTCATTGTTATCAGACATTGCGTAAAGTTAGAACCTTATACTTATCCTTTAATTTAGTTAAAGAGAAAACAATTAAAGAGATCGTCTCCTGCACGGCGGCTCTCCAAGTTTTAGACCTACGTGGAATCTATTTATCAACAGAAATAGATGACATTCTCCAAGAATGCTACTTTTCTCTCATCTTTTTTTTTTTTTTTTTTTTTTTTTGGGGGGGGGGGGGGGGTTAGCATTAGAGAAACAGAAGACGAGAACCTGTTCGAAAGATTTATCCATTTGAATTATATTGATTTATTTTATCACATATATAGGCCATCAACGTACAGAGATCAGGTATTGAAAATATTGGAAATGGACATGAGTGTAGACACAGAGTCAGAAGGTGATGATTATGAAAGTATGGAGGATGCTTCAAATATAGAGCTGAACCATTGCCTCCCATTGTTCCAGACCCACCAGAGATTATTTCTATTAACTCAGAAAATGACTTACAGAGGATAATAAATGAGTGGTCTGGTTCAGAATGGGAGAGGTCAGGTTGAGAACGTTAGAGGTGAGGTTCAGAGTGAGATTGATGAGGTTCAGGATGAGAGTGGTCAGATTCGGGATGGGAGAGATAAGGTTCAGAATGTAGGAGGTCAGGTACTGGGTGTGAGTGGTCAGGATCAGAATGGGAGTGGTCAGGTCCAGAGTGAGAGTGATGAGATTCAGGGTAATAGTGGTCAGGTTCGTGATGGGAGAGATGAGGTTCAGAATGTAGGAGGTCAGGTACAGGTACAGGGTGTGAGTGGTCAGGTTCAGAATGGGAGTGGTCAGGTTCACAATGTAAGAGGTGATGTTCAGAAAGGGAGTGGTCACTTTCAGACTGAGTGGTGAGATTCAAAGAGATAGTGGTCAGATTCGGGATGGGAGATGAGGTTTTCAGAATGTAGAAGGTCAGGTACAGGGTGGAGTGGTCAGGTTCAGAATGGGAGTGATCTGGTTCACAATGATTGAGGTAAAGTTCAGTATGGGAGTGGTAAGGTTCAGAGTGAGTGATGAGATTCAGGGTGATAGTGCTCAGGTTCGTGATGGGAGAGATGAGGTTCAGAACGTAAGAGGTCAGGTACAGGGTGTGAATGGTCATGTTCAGAATGGGAGTGGTCAGGTTCACAATGTAAGAGGTGATGTTCAGAAAGGGAGTGGTCACTTTCAGAATGAGCGGTGAGATTCAAGGAGATAGTGGTCAGGTTCGGATGGAGATGAGGTTTTTCAGAATGTAGAAGGTCAGGTACAGGGTGTGAGTGGTCAGGTTCAGAATGGGAATGGTCTGGTTCACAATGATTGAGGTAAGGTTCAGAGTGAGTGATGAGATTCAGGGTGATAGTGCTCAGGTTCGTGATGGGAGAGATGAGGTTCAGAACGTAAGAGGTCAGGTACAGAGTGTGAATGGTCATGTTCAGAATGGGAGCGGTGAGGTTCAGACTGTAGGAGGTCAGGTACAAGGTGTGAGGTTCAAAGTGAGAGTGAAGGGGTTCGGAGTGAGAGTGGTCAGGTTCAGAATGTCAGAGGTAGTGCTTGTATATTGCTTACATTTTTCTGTACACAATAGATGCTGTACATGTTTATTATCTGCATATTTTTTTTATTTCCTTCTCTGAGTTTATTTGTTTTTTATTTATGTGAATAAACACTCCTAAAAACATTTTTTGTAGTATGCTATTTATCTGCATGGATTGCTGACTTATAAATTTCTCGGATGCATATCAACATTTACAAACCTACACAATATGTTAGGCCTTGAGCACAACTGATGAGTCGTAAATCGACGGAATGTGCACATCTTGGGCATCAAAGAATTATATTTTAACCACTGAGTCAATGCTACTTCTGGTGGAACTCTAAGTCCCCGAGGGAATCCTCAGCTCAGTTACTAGTATTTCGATACTAGCCCAAAATTGATACTTAAAATTTACTGTTACAAAACCGCAAAATATGTGACAAATATCTCCCTCGTGCATACCCCTGTCAATCAATGAGTTTGACTGTACCCCTTTTGGTTATTGTGATATTTTGAATTTTTACTTCATCCTTACAGGTTGATGAGTAGTAAATCGACGGAATGTGCACATCTTGTGCATCAAAATTGGTATCACATTGGTATATTAAGGAATACAGAAATAATCATGCGGAGTATCCAAAAAAAAAGATATTATCTGTTACCAGAAGACTTTAGACAAGTTTTGGAATTTTATAATGTTATATGTCAATACATCAGAATAATTCTAAATAAAAATTGGTTAGAAAAATTAAAATGTGATATCTAAACAAAATATCAGTCTTGTATCTTTATAAATAACAGAAGACGCCTTTCATATATTGACCTTTGACTATAGCATCACAAGGTCAAAATCTGATAAAAATTGACTTCGGCAAAAAAAATTTGAAAAAAATAGAAGATCACAAACTTCAGATTCAAATATCTTATTTCCAAAATATGTGCCTTACAACAGAATACTATTCATGCATATTCATCGATACCTTAGGACAAAGATATGATCTCGTGAATGTAAATTTTTTCCTGGAAATTATTGATGCTTATTTCAAATGCAGTTTGATTCAAATTGCCCAATAGTCGGTATGTAGTGTCGGTTGAATGAGACTGAACGGGTATATGGCTTGTTTCTAGTCTGAAAACGTAGGGATGGACGTTGTCAATTCGTGTAAAAATTATTCTCAAGGATGGTCTTGTACTACGAGAAATAAGACCGTTTGAATAATTTCCAATTATGTCATGAAATAATATCATGTTGCACAGATTCCATCATATAAATTTTGCGTTATTGTCAAATTAGAACTTAGAGAATGGAAACGGGGAGACAACAAACCTATCAAAGAGCAGAAAACAGCTCAAGGTTACCAATTTAATTCGGTTGTAAGTGATACATCAAAACTATTTAGACAATATTGCACGAGAAAAGGTTCTTAAATAAATAAATAATTTACATATAACATTTGGATTTACATGGTGTTCTCAACACATTAATTTGAAATCTGAATTTTCCCAACGTCCGGAATGTCTCAATAGGTGTATTTTCAATACACTAGATACTTTCATTCTGCTGTAATAATTCACATTCACCTTTTCTTTCGCTTTTTGTTTCCACTTGATGTCTTCCTGGAAATGAGGCAAACGGGAAAACTGTAGTCAAAACAATTTGTCTTTATTCACGCATGGAAAGCATATCAATATTTTTTTAGTTTAATTTGTCTGCAATTTTGAAATAAGAAATTAAGTGTTGGCAATACATGTATGTATATTGTGAATTAATAAGATGTTATTCATTGTTGACTGAACAGAGTCATTGATGTAGAAAGTTCTAGACAGAACCTGCTGGACATTTGTGAATTATCTAGAACATTTTTTGTAAAATATTTACCAGGTACCCAGACCTGACTTAGTTAGATCTTGAAACTTGTTTCCCTGTGGAAATACGGAAGAACTACATCGATTGCCTTGTTTTTTCTTTCTTGTTATTGGAGAGAACTGAATACAGTGTAGTGTAACAACTTTTCATTACATGTACCAGAGAATACACAATAGGTCCAAAATAAAGACAATCGACACTATCAATTTCCCGTAAAAGCAAAATGTCTACTGACTTTGCTGGAAATACTTTCCTGGAAGATATATTGAATCACTTAATATGTGTATTCCAACAATTCATTTCTAATTAATAAGACTTTCTGGTCACAGAATATATTTGAGAAATTAGATCCTAAAAAAAGCATTGAAGCTCCGAAGAGAGATTTAGTGAAAGGAAATTGAAAGGGTCAGTCTCTATATAGATATGCAATTCTAAAATATGTAACAGACCCATGGAAAACTTTTGCTTTGTCGTCTGTCTAAAAAAAAATGCGTCCCCCACCTGACTTTACACAGACACTTTGCATTTCCAAGAAAGAGCCTGCATTCGTAGTAGTTGTGACTGTTTTTTTTTTGTCTTGTCAATCAAAGTTTTGCTTCGGATTTTAGGTGGATTTTGTACAATTTTTGATAAAGGTATCTTATGGACACACAGTATGCTATTTAATAGTATACATGCATGGTCGTATTTTTATCTAAATATTAAGGACAACAACTCTCAGTTTTTTACAGTGGGTATGTTGGAACACACAATCTGAAATGCTATATCTTTGCCCTTATGTCCTGTGTCTTGTCTGGAAGTGAAATGGGGGGGGGGGACTTCTCCTGCTACACAGAAACTAAATTATAAATAGGATATAGTATTTTTTTTAAAATGAAATATATTAGAATCTTGTACGAGGAACCCTTACCAAAAGTGAGGAGGGGGGGGGGGTGATTACTTTTTAATCATAAAAGTATTTAACACTTAATATAGATACTCTTTTGTGTATCAAACAGTTCATAAATGAAGGTACTACATCAGGCCAATGCACACGTACCGAAATTAACTCGACTTTTTTTTTAATTACCTATTTTTTATCCTACAAAATATTGTTTATCGTTTTCTCAATAACATTTATCCAAATCTAAACATATACATTTTTATCATATCATCTATAGGGAATACCACGAATTTCAACATCAGGAACAAAATGGAAGAAATATAAGGTATATATATAATATAAGGCGCAACGGATTGCATATCATATAACAGGAAAATAATCTATACATATTCGTTCCCTTCGTTTTGATAGTAGTTCACATTTGTAAAAAATCAAATAACTAATTGATTTGATATTCAGTACAAAATTCAGTACAAATTTATTTTGTCACAAACCAATATTATGGACATAGTACATAACATATACATTTGTATATAATTGGAGGTAAGTCACCACCCAAACTATACTAGCAGTAGTATTAGTAAAAAAAAATATTTATGACATAGACAAAAATAATAAAATTTAAATCCTTACTTTTAGATGACAATCTTTTTCGAAGTTTTTTTGTAGCCAAAACGGCAATTCCAAGCACAAAACAGGAAAAGAGAACGACCGACAAGATAACGGTACTCCAAAAAAAAGCTGAAAATACAATGGACATATTAACATTTAATGTAGAATACCAAAATATATCAAAGACTACATTCGTTTGTTGTAGTCTTTCAGTAGTACAGGAATCAATCCAGGGTATATTGTTATATAAATTACGAACATGCGGCTAATCAACATGAAAAACTAACACTTTAATACTGCAATATGTGAAAACAAGCATATAAATAATATTATATAGATGTTCTTTAAAGAACAAGTGCGGTACGTTCTTCATCGAGGAACTGAATTTCATACACAAATTCAAGAACTCAGTTCGTCAAATTTAAAATTTAATATCACAAAGATTTTAAATTGATGTTCACTTGCACCTTGTATAATTAATCTCTTAGAATAGTCATACATGAAGAGTAGATTTTTAACAAGAGACCCGTTTAATTTTTAGATTTGTAGTGTTACTTTTTGTCCACTTAACTTAACTTTTTTATCTACATGTACTTCGCCTTGACCTCCTCACTGTATTAGTAACACATTTCTGATCTTAACTAGCCATCGCCGACTTTTTAGAATTTCCAAGATTTTAGAACAAATCAGATAACCAGACTTAAACAAGGAGTACTGCCCTGCATTCAATCAAAAACAGTAAAGACAATGTCAATAAGTAATGATGATTATTACTAATAAAAATAAGTTGTGCAGTGTAAGTAGTATAAAGACGTTTATAATTTCCATGGGAGTTCACATTGCCTTTGCTTTTATTTCTGTGCTGTCTTGTTTTATTTTTGTTTAGCTTAGTATACGTTTTTTATTCCTTTGGTTATACGTTTATCCTTGTGGTGTGTGTTTGCTTTGTTCCACTATCCTGACTTTGCCTTTCCTTGGACTTCGAGTTTGTGGACATTTTCCACTGTTTTGTCGCTTTGGTATTTTTTGTCGATATTTACTGGAGATGGAACAAAAGATTTAACCACAGAAAGCTACGTCATCGGCAAATGGGATCACAGGAAGAGGACGTAAAGTTTCCACAAGTTGTTTGTTCGCATACCAAACCAGAAGTGATGAATTTCCAGCCATGTTCGATTGTTTTATTTTTACGACAGTCAATGCACGGGCCCGATAATGCAGTCTACGCATGCTTGTAGTTGAAGTTTGAGACCTCTCCTCGTCATGGCCAATGGCCAAAAACATGAGATGAAGTATATATTGGCAATACTGTACCCCACTTTTCATTCCAGATGGACTCTTCTGCTCATCGTTAAGTCAAAGGCCGATGAGGTCCATTGGAGTTTAAAGGTTGATACTGATGCCATTATCATGCTTTCAGCTCTAACTTTGATTCTAATCTCTGTACGAGTAAGAACCTGGTCTGGGATTAGGGTTAGAGCTAGAATTAAGACGGGGTCTATTTCTAAGGTCAGAGTTAGAACTAGGGTTAAGATGTTTTTGAGGACAGGAATTACAGTAAGGTTAAAGATGATAACAGGAATGTGGATTAAAATATAGTATGTACTTTAAAGTCTACAAACAATTAAAACAATTAAAAAGTACATATTTCGTTAGCTTGGAATGAACTGTTGTCTTCCGGTATTAACGAATCCAGATCTAATAGAGTAGTTTTGTTTAAATTGTCTTTAACAAGTTAAGGAACCAATTTTTTTAGCTCTTTTATCGTGTACACATGCAGCTTTTTATTTCTCTTATAATCTTTACCCTTAATTAAGTTTCTGGAAAATACGACACAAATTAGACAGAATTTGAAAGAAACAAACAAATGTTTGAACGTTGCTTTAGAAGCGATATAAACACTATAATACTTGCAATCATGATATTAATCTTTGTGCAGATAATATTGCAAAATATCAATATTTGAATTACATCTTAACAGCTTTTCTAAAAAAAAAGTGAAATGAAAAGTAATCATATTGTTATTTTTTGAAGTTGCTCGGTTTCAATTTTTGCTAATCAAAAATCATTCAGAAACCTAGTACACGGAAATAAAATAGTGATAATTGAATTTATGTTTTTCTGAGATGAAAAAATATAGAGAATAGTGTTTGCCCTTTTAATTTTTTGTCATCATAAAAGGAGTGAATAGCATTTGAGATTGACAGGGAGTGTATTTACCTTTTAATGGAATAGGTTTACACACAGTAATGTATTTCAATAAAAGTGGTTTAGTTTAAAGGGATATATAATTTCTGTTCGCAGGTATAATTGTGTATAAGTGCATATTTTCTTTCAAATATCCCATTATTACTTATTTAGGGTATGACTAGCCCAGCTGGAGTAGTAAACCTTGTTTGGGGATTTCTCTAAACCGGTTAAGTCTATACAACCTGCTGATGAAAAAACATGACCTGCTTCGAACGCTTTCAGTCTACATCCGTGGTAAAATATGGATATTTTGATTTTAACTTCAAAGACGTAAGATGGCTAATTTAATAACGTCATGGCAGTTTCTCACAAGCTGTAACGGCGTCATAGAATAACTTCCATTGTGTAATGTCGTCTTATTGTCTGAATACCTATGTAATGGCGTTTCAAAATGTCATAGAAATTGTCCTTTTAGAACTGATATAATTCACGGTGTCTTGGAAATATCATGATTTTATCATTTTCTGCCGATATTGTAGTGGCAAAATATTTGACACAAAGGGCCTAAGCGTATTAAAATCAGGATATTGTAAAGGCACTGCCAATTGCCTCTTACATAATCATTATGTGCATTTGTATAACACACAATGTGTATAAGGACCTTAACATTCAATAATTTGTAACATAACAATGCAATTCGTATTTATAAATTTTCCTTTAACAAATAAAACATACTGTTGTGAAAAATGAAATGTTCTTGGTTTCTCACTGTATACTTAGTTTCACCAACATAGCAGTTGATGGTATAATCCCTATTACACATGGATGATTCTTGACTACAAGGTATATCAGCTGTCAAAACGGTGTTGAACAAAGTGATGTTTTCACTGGATGTATTGACATCAAAGTAAAGAACAGTGCTCTGCAAGAAATTAATATAAATGAAGAATATTTTCATATAATTATACTTATAAAAACTTCTTAAACTTGCATGTAAATTTAAAGGATACATCTGATAGACTTTTATATCCAAACCTACTACAGTCTTATTCACTGAGAACTATGACAATAGCTTTAATGGCAACTATTACAATGGTAAGTAAAAATTGGAAAAAAATGCAATTTAGATTCATATTCTATAGTTATATAATATTCATAAAATCACAAACAAACTATCAATAGTATTTAAAAGTTAATCTTTAAGCACATTTTTGCAGTTTCGGGTTATTTGCTGTATAAGCCTCCTTATGCCTGTAACACCATCTTTTCATGTGTAGATATCACAACTTATATGTTTTACATGGATTTTCCCTGAGATAGAAAATTCTAAATAACGAAAGCAAAGAATTACTAGCAGGGTTACCAAATTCACAAGCTACATAATTCTTTGAAAAATGTAACAACAGTTATCTAAATAAGCGGTTCATGAAAACTATTAATGAAAGGAATTTCCTATCCAATTTTCTATTTTAACATCGTGAGCAAATACAAACGTATAGAAACCCGGAAGTGTATTAAGGTCTATTGACAGTAATGACTACAACTTTGAACTTTTATGTGGTGTTAAAATTGCACCATTTTCCAGTGACCTTACAACCCAATAGCTTCTCATGAAGTCCATAAAAATATCCCATAGAAGCCATAATAGGAAAGTCAAATAAACGATAGGATCTCTAGAGCCAGGACTACCAGTTACCTTGCCGGGCTTTCTCATAGAGGCCTATGTTATACTAAATTCATTACACAACATTCTGAAAGAGAACCATACAAGAACCATTGCCTAGTGGTTAAGGAAAGGTTTGCGAATTAAATTTTACCAAAGGGTCCCATGTTAAACTTAATACAGTAGTGGCAGCCATCTTGGTTTACAGTAAAGGTCCCAATTGTCCCAATGGTTTCGAAAAGAAGTTATTTATGCTGTACGATGACGGACGCCAAGTGATGGTAATAGCTCATATGACTATATAGGCCAAGTGGACTTATTAAAAATAAACGTTGCTCATAACTGATGTTCAATTTACAGTATGTTATTAATTGTATTCTGAATTTAATATTTTTTACACTAGGTAAGTCACATGTCTATAACCATGCAATAAACATTTAATGCATCAAAGCTTTTTCACTTACATTATGGTATTGGACAGAACAGTTTGGAAAAGTCAGTGTTTTCTGAAAATGTATCTTGATTGTCACAGTTGATTCTCCAATAGAGTACGAGACATCTAAATGATCTTTTCTTGGTGGGTCTACAATGTTCATATCAAAATATAGAGTTATTTTTTGTAATATAAGATTAATTTTAAATGCTCCAACTTTCATATAAAGGGCTTCGCCAAGCGCAGCATGAAACGTAAGTGTGGGCATATTATTCTGCTTTACCCAATAAAATGTTGGATATAAATTACACAGAAATATTGGACCTATGAAGAGCAAAAAAAAATATGTTCCCAAAAAAATTGCTAACTCCAACCCTTTGTATCTTGGAAACAAGAAAAGATTTAAAATTTCCTAAATTAAATCTCAACCTGTATTTCTTATACGGACCATTGTTGTAAAATATAATAAGGGTACGGTCAATAGAACATATTAAGTAAATTATCGGAAACATAACTATCTACGGACACCGTCGGGCAGAGTTTTCAACAGCTGAAGACAATGTGGCTTTTATTCATCCGGTATCGGATTCTTGTTTTCAGTTTCTCCTCTGCATTTACACCCACAAATACCTCATTCGTAAGGAATCTAACCCTCAATATCAAATTTCAAATCTTAGACCCATTTCTGCACTTCGAAAGTTTAAGAAGAAAACAGCAAATCAAAGGGAGGATACGGCAATTTCATGACCATATGAAACCACGAGATTTCAAAGAAAGGGGTGAAAATATATTAATTCACTGATGGTATCTTTGATCATAGTATTATATTAAACTAGGTACAAAATGCAGTATTTCAAGAAATACAATATGAAATTTCCTATTTTATGCCTATAAAAACAAATTCTGCTGCCATATTCTCCTTAAATCCGTGAGAGTCTTTTTGCCTGTTTTATTCATGATATGCTTGTTTCATATTTGAAATACAATTGTTAATGTGGAATGTTGTAAAAAAGAATGCCTGAGAAATCAGTTTATTTCGACACTTTTCCAATACAGTACTACACTATTTATAAACAAGAGGCTCACCAGAGCCTGTATCGCTCACCTGGAGTCTGGTTTTCATTGGACAATTAATCAACTATTTGACCAAGTTTGTTGCAATTGGTTCAATTGTTCAGGGAAAATTTGTTGAAGATTTATTTTTCATAAGGTTTAATGTTAAAATATGTTCCCTGATGGTGGTAGTCCTGGCAGGAAGTTGATAAAATTGACCAGGAATAAGGGTGAACCTTAAATAAATGTAACAGAACCTGACCTCAAATTACACAAACCAATAACTCCTAAATAGAATTTGGGATTCCCTTCAAAATTTCAGGATAGATAGATCTCAACATGGCAAACATTTTTCAATTATATTTCACTTCTATCTCAAATAGTTTTGGAGATAAATGCAAAAATGTTAAAATTTTGAAAATTTGACAAAAAGGGCAATAACTCCTAAATGGGTTTTGGGATTTCCTAAAAAATTTCAGGGTATGTAGATCTCAACATGGCAAAAATTTTTCAAATTTACATTTCACTTCTATCTCAAATACTTTTGGAGATAAATGACGAAAAATGTTAAATTTTGAAAATTTGACAAAAAAGGGCAATAACTCCTAAATGGGTTTTAGGATTTCCTTCAAAATTTCAGGTTAGGTAGATCTTGTCATGCTGATCAATTTTATTCCATGTCAGATTTTTGATATCTGTAACAGTTTTTAAGTTATAAGCCAAAAACAACACATGCACCCCTATATTCTATTTTTAGCTACGACAGCCATGTTTTACGTCAGATCAAAATAAATTGAGGATCGTTTGTAGAGGACATGTTATAGATCTTTCCTATTAAGTTTCAAATCAATCAGCCCAGCGGTTTCAGAGGAGAAGATTTTTGAATAAAAATTTTTGAAAATTTGACAAAAAAAGGGCAACAACTCCTAAATGGGTTTTGGGATTTCCTTTCAAATTTCAGGGTAGGTAGATCTCAACATGGCAAACATTTTTCAAATTACATTTCAATTCTATATCAAATAGTTTTGGAAATAAATGACGAAAAATGTTAAAATTTTGAAAATTTGACAAAAAAGGGCAATAACTCCTAAATGGGTTTTGGAATTTCCTTCAAAATTTCAGGGTAGGTAGATCTTGTCATGCTGATCAATTTTACCCCAGTCAGATTTTCGATATCTGTAACGGTTTTTGAGTTATTAGCAAAAAACAGCAATTTACCCGTATGTTCTATTTTTAGTAACATCGGCCATGTTTTTCTACGAATCAAAAATCCCCACATCAGTTCTATGCAGGGTACCCTAAGCAACAATCTTACCAGGTTTCATATGATTTTGTATAGTAGTTTCAGAGAAGAATATTTTTGAAATAATAACATAAAAAAAAGCCAAAAATGTGAAAAAAGGGCAATAACTCCTAAATGGGTTTTGGAATTTCCTTCAAAATTTCAGGGTAGGTAGATCTTGTCATGCTGATCAATTTTATTCCTGTCAGATTTTCGATATCTGTAACGGTTTTTGAGTTATTAGCAAAAAACAGCAATTTACCCCCATGTTCTATTTTTAGTAACAGCGGCCTTGTTTTTCTACGAATCAAAAATCCCCATATCAGTTCTATGCAGGGTACCCCAAGGAGCATTCATACCAAGTTTGGTTCTAATTAGTCAAGTAGTTTCAGAGGAGAAGAGTTTTGTATAATTGTTAACGACGACTACGGACGACAACGACGGACGCAAAGTGATGGCAATAGCTCACATGGCCTATGGCCAGGTGAGCTAAAAATATAGCTTATTAATGAAACTTTGAACAGCATGTTTTGTTAGGACCTCTTTAATTGTTTGTTTAGTTGGGGTTTAACGCCGTTTTCAGCACATATGGCCATTTCGCGGTGGCCAGTTTTATTGATGGTGGAAGCCGGAGTACCCGGAGAGAGCCACTGACCTTCAATAGGAAAATTGGCAATCCTTGTCAATTAAAATCCGAGTCGAACACACCCCGCCACAGGTGAGATTCGAACTCACAACCCCAGTATTGACAGGCTAATGATCATTAGTAGTGATCACGAACTACCTAGACCACTCGGCCACCGAGGCCCAAGCACCTCTTTGAAGATCAGTATTTATATGTCCTCCAAAATAGCACAGCCCCTTTCAAAACTCCAATGATGTTTGAGTGGGAAGAGAATTACAGCTTGATTCCGGTTTTCTTTGAAGGAGAATGTCTTTAGACGTCTTACAGGATCTTGCCTGTACGTGCAAAGGCAAATCAGTTTGTCACACGAATTGTGTCTTATTTGAACAGAACCTTTCCTAACCTATGTCTTTTTCAAGGAAACTATATGTGTAAATATAGAAATATAAACATTACACAGTCTCAGGATAACTATGATATCGATACACATACAATGTTGACTACATTAAAACATTTAATGGGAAAAGACTGACTGCGCGTAATCCACAATAAAACACATGTTGTAGTTCAATAGGATCCTATTTAGGTTTTTCATATCCAACTATAGAAGTCATCACGTGACTTTCGTGACGTCACACATCACCTATACCATACCATAAATTGTATAGAAATGCACTTGGGCGATCATGAATCGATAAAATAAACTACTTTTAGTTCGTGCTAAAAAAAATTTTGGTGCTATGTAGTACTTCCTCATATATTTAGAAAAATATTTTTGTAAATTGGAAATGTTTAAATTTTTGTCTTATCCCTTCCAAATGCTTTTGAAAAATTTGTCTTATTTTCCCGTTAAGTCCATATTGTTAAATCATCTAACTGCGATAAATTGGCTTTTTTGTCGTTTTTAACATAAAATTGCGATTTAACCAAAACTGATGGAAAAATTTTGGTGCTATGTGCTAATTAATACATTTATAAATTTTTGAAATATCGTAAATGCAATAGTTTAATTTTTATTATATCCCTTCCAAATTGATTTGAAAATTAGATATCTTCGGAAAATCTTTTATTTTTCAAGATGGCGACGATAACCTGAAATGGCACTAGGCGTGAAAATACAAACATTTAATGATTTTCAATTTCATATTTGCATCCAAACAAACGCTTATGTTTGAAATATAAAGTATTATATATATATAAATAGCTGACATAACTTATTAATAAGTATATAGTTTCCAATTGCACTGCATATTAACTTACCCTCGCCAAGGGCGATATAGATTATGAAAAAAAAATCGCACCTTTGCCAGTATTAATGAAAACTAACACAGATGATGGATCATTTCATTTCTTTTCAATCGAGGATTTTATTATATAATGTTTGTGTGATGAAGTTATAATAAAAAGGGGGGATATGCATACTCTAGATACTGATATATTACTAGAGACATCTATAATACTAAATTTACGAATTAGCCGAATAGGTGGCAAAATGCGTGGTTTAAAATAAACAATGTATGGTTCAGATTATAAAGGTTATTATCGGATTTGACAATCTGCATTTATAAATTTAAACTGCAGTTTTATTTATGTGCAAATGGAATTTTTATGCACTTTTCCAATATGAATTCTCCCAACATATCCTTTAGAAGGTTCTCGAATGCACCATTTTAACACATTGATTTAAATAAATAAGTATGCACATATTTTAAATGTCTTTCTGTTTGAAATTACGGAAAAAGAATAAAACAAATTAAAAACATTCTCCTTCGAGTGGGATGTTTCCGCTTCATGGATTGTTTTTCTACAATAACCAATTTCTCCTAACTGTAAAGGTTATGAACTTTGAAGATTATGAAGAAGTAAGGTAAAGTTCAGAGAAATTCCTAACTGCTTTTTTGGATTGCTCGGATGTTTACCTTGCACAAAGTGATAAAACCAACCATTAACTATTTTCACATTATTTGTTATTTGACCTGTCTAATTATATCTCTACCATACAATTCTCTGTAAGCCCTAGATAAAAATATTTTTAACAAATGGTCATCTTTATCATTAACGGCGAAATTTATCTCGGACATCTTTGATAAATATAAACGTGGACAGCACACGCAACCACACACTAAAAATGCTTTTATCGTCTGATTATTGGATATATTTGTGAATTAAGCCTCACTTGCCCTGCCCATGATGGCAATGGAACAATTGGAACAATTATTTTCTAAAAATTTGCTCTACCAAACTCACGGCATCTTTTGAAAAATTCATCCGCCACTAAGGAAATGTTTACTTTCATATTTATTCTGAAGGAAAAAGGTAATGCACTATGAAATGTGTATTAAATGAACTTTTCATCCAGTTCCAGTTCAGAATTAATTTTAACAATAAAAATATTGACAATTTATGTGGTTGTGTTTTCGTCATAGATTTTGACTTTGATGGAACCTTAAGGTCCATTTTGGTAATTCTACGTGGCATACAGTCTACTTCATCAGTGGATACATCTTCGGTAGTAACGAACAGCCGCAAATGACAATTGGGTCGCGTTGACCTACATTTCACGCTTCATTGACTTTGGTTAAAGTTTGCATTAATATCCATTTCTGGAATACTACATCATATATAGACATGAAACTATCAGTTGATACCACCTACTTGACAAGAAAGTTTATGGGAAGCCAACCACAACATCCATATTGAGTTCCTGTTCCATGAATAACATGGCCGCAACAACTTTTTATAGTCAATATGGCCACCATAAAAAAATGGTTATTTTCCCGCGCCCGCGCGGGTTCAATGTCTAGTATTGTTTTATGTCTCGGATGTTACTAATAAAATATATCCTTTGGTCTTCATATATCATGTGTTTGAGTAAAACCTTCATAACTTTTCGAAATATCGTAATTGCAATAGTTTACATTTTGATTATGTCCCTTCCAAATTGATTTGAAAATTAGCTATTTTGAAATGTGTTATTTTTTACTATTATTATTCAAGATGGCGCCCATCCTAATCAGCTTCTACCTTGCCATAACAAAGTAAATATATATACGAGTAAATAGAATTACTCATATAATATGTCAAATGTTAAATATATAAATACCAAAAAGATAAATTATTAATTTAAAATAAATTAAAATGTTACTTATCTGACATTTGAAATTATATTTCATCACTGCATTCTTTGTGATCCCCCCTTAAACACACACACACCTCTATATTAAAATGTTGCATTAATTATCAACAAATGTGGCGTTAAAAATGAAATCACGCTGTTTTTAGTTAGCAAACGGTTTACCTGTATACATACAATGTACCTGTGTACCTTAATTAACGGTTGGAACAATAAACATCTGGACAGTCAAGGTACAATATACATGTCAAATTGTTAATTAGTATAATTACCTGAAACACACAGCATATTAATTGCGCATAATAAATTTCTTCAGATAAAACTCAAATAATTTTACCAAAAAAAAGAAAAAAAAAATTCGCTTTTCTCGCCGCTTAAAAAATAACAAAAAACTTGCACCATTAGCCTTTATCACGTGTAATTATGTACTTTTTACAGTTTGTATAAATTGGTGATGAATTTCATATTATTAATTATTGTCACAATTTCATATATTGAAATTATAATCCATGTGAAATGTTACTACATATTTCAAATAAAAAGTTTTTTTTAAAGTGAAGACGTGGAGAACGTGCTATAATCAATACAGAGTTATCGAAGTACGATGAATGCCTGACATGAACGGGACCAGTAGATTCCCGATATTGGGTAACCAGTTAATAAGTCTAAACAGAGTTACCTAACATAATTATGACCGATATAGCTGCATATGTTGGGTAACATTTCTTTCCCCGCTCGACATTTTTCGAAATTAATTGTTCAAATGTAACGCATATTACAATTATTTTTTTAAATGTTACCGATAGAATATACGGATTACTAAGGTAGGTAATTCGGTAACTAAAAAGTTATGTCGTTTATGTCAATTATTCAGTCATTTTTGTCGTACATAGCATCATCTCCACTGTTTCTTTTTTATGGAATTTGACAGGGAAAATGTCTACCCTTGAACCATTTATGGCAGTTCTACCATAGAACCATTCTGGACAGTTTTACCCTGGAACCATTCTGAATGGTTCTAACCTAGAACCATTTATGGCCCTGGCAATAGTTTATTAATATTGAACATCAAAATTATAAGAAATGAAACAATTTGTTTACATAGTTTTAAAATCAACTTTTATCATACTGAAATATATTACAGAGTAAAAAGGAAGAAAAGAATTTACTCAGAATAAAGTTTTTACTAAAAGTAAATGATTCAAAACTAGTCGGTATTATTTGGTAGTACAAAAAACATTCCTCTACATATGTTTCGACAAGAGAACAATTGAAACCAAAATTTAGTCCCGTCCATTCTCAATTGAAATTATTGTGTAAAATGTCCATATATGTACGTAGTTTTTTGATAAATTGGTGAAATGCCCCTATTATTTCAAAATGGCGGTATTCATCCCAATCATCTTCTACCTTGTCATAACGAAATAAATATCGTTCATATGAGCAAAGAGAATTAATTATATAATATATCAAATGTTTACCATATGAAAATAGTAAAAAAGATAAATTATTAATTTGAAATAAATTAAAATGTTACTTATCTGGCACATTTGAAATCTCTGCATTGAAATTTGGGACCACCTTATACACACCACTTTATTCAAATGCTGCATTAATTATTTTAAATTATAGCGTTATAAAAATATGAAACACCGCTGATTTTGTCAGCAAAACGGTTTATCTGTATACATACACATGTATCTGTGTACCTTAAAAGTTGGAACAATAAACATCCGGGCAGTCAAGGTACATGTCACAACGTTAATAAGTTACAATTACATGTACATGAAACACACACCATGTTAAACGGAGAACAAATTTCTTTATCTGTCAATTTACTTCAGACAAATTTTAACAAAAACAATCATTCGTTTTTCTTGTGGGTTAAAAAAATGAAAAAAAAAAAACTTGCACCTCAGCTCCTTATTATATGTATGTACTTTTGCTGTTTTGTATAAATTGGTCATAGATTTAATATTAATGATTATTGTCATAATTTCATATGTTGAGATTATAATCGATGTGAAATGTTACTACATGTACATACAATGTATTTCAACAAAATGTTTTTAAACGTTTGGACCATAATCGATACAGAGTTATCGGACATGAAAATGGACCATTCAGTTTGGTTCTATGATAGAACTATCATAAATGGTTCTACCCTAGAACCATTTATGATAGTTCTATCATAGAACCAAACTGAATGGTTCTACCCTAGAACCACTTATGACTGTTCTACCCTAGAACCATTCTGGACGGTTCGTCTTATCTCTCCACCAAAAAAAAAAAAAAAAAAAAAAAAAAAAAAAAAAAAAAAAAAAAAATATTCAAATCTACCCTTAAAATTGAAACCGCGGTTTGATCAGACCGATCTATTTTAACACAGGAATTTTTCGACAAGTCAACAGTATTACGATCAACTGTATCTGTTCGTTTTGTATTTAAATTAGCTATGTGTATTGTTTATATGTATATTTTATATTAGATGTATTGATATTTGTACATGTATTTAACAACCACCCTATCTTTGTTTGCCATATGTAATAATTGAAAAAAAAATATCCTTGTCTCTTGTTGCAGCGTAGGATGTCTGAGTATTCTAATAAATTTGTTTCTGAAGGTATATTTAAGTTTGTTTCACCACTATTTGATATTTACATGTACATATAGCTGAAGTGGTAAGATTTGCAAGTTTACAATTTCTGTAAGACACATAAATATATTTCAATTTCACATTCGTTATATACTATTCTTTTCTGAAATTTGTGTACATTTATCTCATTTCTTAAGAAAAAAAATTAGTTAAAATTTAATAATAAATGCATTGCAAATTGAAAATAGCAAAAAATACTAAAACTTCGTAAATCAATCCTATTATCATTATGAAAAACTCTATCAAATAAAAGTCTTAAACATTAAAAGGTCTTTATACAAGGTTTGATTGCAAATGTGTCTTGAAATTTGAAAAAAAAATGAGCACAAGTTGGAACAAACCTTCACAATTATATATTGTAAAAAAAGCATATGGATCTTGCAGGCATAAATAAGGCATGAATAAAACTTATCTCGTATATGATAGAAACTAAACGCCCGGATATATCCGAATATTTTAATTTTGGAACATGAATGTTTCTAAACCATTCTATTCAGTATACGCACTTCCCCTATTTTGTGACAAAATGTTTCAAAATTTTCTAAACATGACATGGTGAATTATTTCAAAATTTAACATTTGTTTATATATACAGAGATACTTACATATGATGTTCTTTTTGTCAACTTTGAGAAATTTCTTATGTATGTCAAATGCGTATCTGCATTCATAGAAATCATTTAGATCTTGTTCCGTCACACTTTTTATCTTTAAGCTGAACTTGTTTCCTGCCATATAAAGTATTTCCTCATACTTAGAAGGATTGTTGATACGACCATTGAAGCTTATTAAGTGACCATCTTTTCCAAGAGACCATTGTCGTGTCATGTTGCGATCGATGTTTTCTATGCCATCAACAGTGCATGTTAAAATTATAGAACTTCCGATTTCGACTCGACCGCTCGACAATTCCCATGAAACTGTAATAAAATATAACCTATTTTCATTTTTATAAATCAACTTTGTTATTGTAATTGTGGAATGTGAGGGTATAAAATTTGAGTTATCGCTCTTTATCCGGGTGGAATAAGAATATATTTACTTTATTATGCTTTTTGTTTAATAAACTTTATTCCGTGTATTTTGTATTAAATATTTTTTATCAGTTCGGTAGCTCTGCCCCAGAATTTTAACCCGGATATTGAAAATAATTTAAACCCAAGACCACATGGATAGTGGTTTTATTTTTCAAAAGTCGTTTAATTTGGCGGATTACAGATCAATATACATTCATTTAAGTGTATACATGAATAGAAACATAGTTTAAAAAAGAATATGTTTAAGTTTTATTAGTTTCTAAAACTGTAACTTAATGACCAGAGATTTCTTGTGGTTAAATAACAAAACTGGTCCAAGCTTGGTGAAAACTAAATATTTTTCACACATTTTGTAATTTGTCCAATCTGTCATTGTTCTAATAAGTAGTACCTTCTGAACCTTCTGTAAATTAATGGTGTCAGTTAAGGATTGATATTCTGATTTCGGACAAGTTATACGATATAACCTACTGTGAGACATATAAAATACGAATTTATGTTGAAGCATATTCTGACCAAAGTTTCGTTATACAAGTATAGCCAGTGCCATAATTGAAATGAATCCTTATAAATATTTTTCTTTTTTTAAATTTCTGATCATCTAAATAACTTAATTTTCCCTCGCCAACGAAGTTGCGGAGGGATATAGTAACGCTTCCATTCGTCCGTCCTTCATTCCGTCCGTCCGTAACACCCTTGCGAACACTCTATACTCAACATCCTTCGCGGGATTTTGACCAACCTTGGAACATACTTAGTCCTCATTATCTAGAACCATATTCATTTTCAAGGTCATAGGTGAAAGATCAAGGTCACAGTGGAACTTGTAACTTATGTAACACCCTTGTGAACACTCTAAACTCAACACCCTTCAAGGGATTTTGACCAAACCTGTCACATACTTAGTCCTTATGAATAATATCTAGAACCCTATTGATTGTAACACGCTTGTGAACACCCAAAATCCTTCATGGGATTGTCCATATGAATATCTAGAATCCTATTGATTTTCAAAGTCATAGGTCAAAGGTCAAGGTCACAGAGGAACTTGTAAATTCTTTACACCCTTCTGAACTTGTATAAATTTCATTTCTTTTCACGGCGAGGGGATGCCACGCTTTGCGTTGGCCTTGTTTATTTTGTAATGCGATTTGTGGAATAATATTTTTGTTAAAATATGTACTAACTTGTTCAATCAAATATAAATTGGTCGTTTCAACTCGCATTATATTATTATTATATATAGGAATAATGCTAATTGAGTGTCATTGGTAAAAACATGTATACACTTTATTGATGGATACTTCGCTTCTGAAATCAATAAGTCATTTTTGTTTTGGGTTAAGGGTCGTTTTTCCATATGTGGTCATTTATGTTTTGACGCATTCTTTCAATTAGTTTAAAGATCAGTTTACCTCTTGCTACACCTTCTGGAGTAAGTATTACCATAACGAATATAAACGTTATAACCAGTCCATTTAAGACCATCTATTAGTTTGCTAATCTGAAAGAAAACAAAAAAGCAAAATTTACAATACCTAAATTTAAAACTAAATATTAAAGGTCAGTTTTATTTCTTCAGAGAATGAAAAATACCAAATTTTGATTGTAATTCATTTGATATATTTGGACTAGTGCTGTACTGATAATGTGTGCCTATATGTTGGTAATTGTTGTAACTGTCTGCTTTAAAAATGTTCCACAAATTTCATAATATGATACTTTATAAAATAAAATTGATAACTTGCATGTTTTTTTTTTCTTTTATGAAAACCTATACAAAAGGTTCAACATAAATATATTTGAAAGGTGGAAACAACAAACTATAAATAAAAAGTATTTATTTTTTAATCTATTTTTATCCTCATCAATTAAAATTAAAATATTTCTTAGTTTCCTGTGTTATGTTCATCTATTAAATCTAGATGTATACAAGTGATCTTAACTGCATGACCCTCCAGATGGCCTCTCAATCCCTTAACTTGTTTAGATATTTGTTTAATCTAGTAGACGTTCGGGGAACAAACCATTCAGATCAATTCAAAGAAAAAACTTCCTATTAAAATCGGATTAAAAATAAAAAATATAGGTATCCTACGAAATGGCTAATTTTGGTCCTTAATCCCCTTTATCTCTGCGACGATAAAAAGTTACACAAAATTAAACTGTATATCTCCTTATGAACTAGTACAAAAATATCATCAGATAACAAATAAAAAAGTTCAGAAAATTAAGGTGTGTCCCTTTTTCGACCCCTTATATAATATGTATCTCGAAAACGGTAAGAGATTGTGGAAAACGGATCCGAAATATGGTTTTCCATTTTCATCAAGAAACACTAAAAGAAAATTATAAAATTCCGACAACATTATCAAAAACCCCTTAATGATACCCCGTCATGAAAAACGTGAGTGGTCAGATTTCTTAAAATCATTCCCGTCCTGTATTTCTTATGGGGAGCCATTGCGATAAATGTTATAATGATACGTTTAATAGAACAAAAGCTAGTGAGTGGAAACATAACTGTCTACAGACGCCGATGCCGACGATAATGACGACACCGACATCTACACGCTCATGCTATAATACGTCCACAAATATTTGCGTTCGTATAAAAATGCGCTTCATGCGCTAAAACACTTTGCAAAAGAAAGGAATGTTTTTTCAGTACCCCCAATACGGAGCGGACACGGACTATAAATTATGACGAAGGTTGTTCACGTTGAAAATTAAAGACACAACTTTATCACTCATGCATTAATTGTAGATCAAATTGACCTAATTTTGCTCATCGGTTTTTAGTTTTACAAAGACATTGAAGTGGTATACTATCATTGATATATTCCATGCAATGAGTTTTGAGAATTTGACCTTAACACAAACACTTAAGCAAACCGCACGGACGGACGGACGTACGTACGGACTGAAAAGGGTATATCTATATGCCCCTCCGCATTCGTGGACGCGGCATCAAAATTAAAATGAAATCTTTCATCCGAGCAAACTCTTTATATACTTACATGCTTAATGGCACCTTTAAATCTATCACTACAGCGTTTCTAAGTGGCACAAATCTGAATGGTGAAATCTGAAGCAAAACGACATTTAGACAATTTTGTTAATTACTACAAATAATTTAAAATTGAAACTAAGAAATGTGAAATAATTCAGAGACCAAATTACATGTACGTACATATATTGTACAAAAAACAATTTTCAGACACGATTTCGAAAACTGAAGATTCCCAAAAACCTGTATCGCTCACTTTGCAAAACATTATTGGGGATTTTAAGTAAACTGTTTTTTTTTCTCTCTTTTTTTCTAATTCTTAAAAAGTAGTAATTTTAGAGCGGACTAGCATCGACCGGATTTTAAAAGGGCAAAGAATGAGGAAGAATTATCTGATATCCTAGGTCTTGAAATGAAATAAATATACTCTACCTTAACACATAGATGTAATTACGGAAGTAAAACGATCAACCACTTACATATTTACATGTTTAAATGGGAAGGAATGAAACTGATTTTAGATTCTAGGTTTTTATTTATTTCTTTATTATTATATGCATTTGCAGTATTCAAAATCCTGCATTTTCTTTCTCATTGTTAGTCTGCAACTTGATTTTTAGTATCAAACCACTTTTCCGATTTTGATTCAGCCCTGCATTTTTGTAAAGTAAATTATGGAGGTTTTGAGCTGTATTTGTTCATTTAATTTTATGACCTCGAATCGGTGTCTTCCCATTTATCTAACTTTTGAAAATTTGGTATTCCCACGGTTCATTCAACCTATGCTTACATTTTGAAAAAATATATAAAAAGGTAAAAAAAGTTTGTAGGCATAGGTTGAATATTGTATAAACATAAATGTCTTGTGTAAACATTGTCTAATTAAGAAGATAATTGGTTAAGTATCTCAACTTTTTTGGGGGTTTTATATGAGAGTA
The DNA here is from genome assembly GCA_028015205.1 of Mytilisepta virgata. NCBI lineage: Eukaryota > Metazoa > Mollusca > Bivalvia > Mytilida > Mytilidae > Mytilisepta > Mytilisepta virgata. Next base: position 27,734,785 of record CM051513.1, read on the forward strand.
TTTAGTGTGGCATGGCAGTTGGAAGTAGTACATATCCAGTAACATCTGTTGCCTCGTCGTGAATTTACTCTGAACTTGTAGCCATTATGTACTAAATTCTGGTTGCCTAGTCTGTTAGTAACGAAGTGAACATCTAACTGTGCATTTGCCATGACAGTAACTTAAAATGCTGATTGAAACGTGAGGGTCATGCTTTTTTTATACCTATTCAGGCTTGGTATGCTCATCATCAATTTGACAATTTAGCTAAGGCTTGGCAAACTCAGTATGAATTTCAATAAGCACAGAAAGTGAACACCATTCATAGTGCCTCATTAAATATTTATAACTAATTTTAAGATAGGCTTGGTATATTCACTTTAAGCTTCATGCCATAAATGAATAGCTTTCAGCGTGCTGTATTGAAATATTATAAATATATTTATTATTTTTAACCTTCCAACACTTTTTAACATTTTTAACCAATAACAGTCCCCACATATTAAATATGCATTTACTTGTCCTTATATTATCATTTAGGCTTTCAAAATTCTTATATCGAACACTTTTATTTATTTTATTTGTAACTCACATTTATAAAATAAATATTAAATCAAATTCATACATATTATAAAAAATTGGGTTTAAAACAGTCAAATTCATACATATTATAAAAATTTGGGTTTAAAACAGTTGTATTTACCTGTAATTTACCTGTAATTTACCTGTAATTAACCCCTGTAATTATGACTTAATTGTTATATAAACACCTATTGTATTTTGTTTGTAGGCATTCCTTGAATATGATTTTTCAAAATGTAGGCATAGGTTGAAGACACCATTCCCACTTATCCAACTTTAGAGTTCTTACCTGTTGGATTGTTTATTTATCTTTAATTAGGTGATTATGTGACAGAAAGCCATATATTTAGTTCCACGATATTTTTACCTATGTCAATTACAATATAAATTTCAACATTTTGCATTTCATAATATTTGTCAACTCTTAAAACTCTTTATATTTTAAACTAATTTTGGATTTTAGAATAAATAATTTTTAAATAGTTTTTAAAATACCTAACTAAATAAATACATGAAATAATGTAGTTTTTAATAAGTAAATAAATAAACAAAAAGTTATTTTTAACTTTAAAATGCTTAGTAGGTGAATCTTTTTTTAAGATGGGATAGTTAGTAGTGATTTAGATCTGAAGGAAGATCATGTGTGCCACCATTCTGCATAGAGTAAAGTAAAGTAATGAGTTCCTATAAGAAACCAGAACCTTAACATGTCTGAATAGAAATCTTTCCAAGGAGAGTTTCTTTTAAATATTTTTCTTTTCTTTTTGTTTCGTTTTTTTACCAAAAATTTATAAAAATTTCCTTAGAATCCGTTAGAAAAATTTACATACCTCTCACTTAAAATTTAATTTTTCATTGTCATATCTAATTTAAAATATTACAGGACATCATTCCCCAAAGTCACTGTTAAAGGTTGCGTGTTTCAATAATGTCAACGAACCTGGAAGAAAGTGCAGAGTCTTGGACTAACTCAAAGTACCAGAACAACCCCACAGTACGAGATCAGACTAATGTAATTTTTATGTAGAGCTGATATCATTGTGCATAATTGCATTGTGTGATTAATATATGTATGTTTGCTTTTATTGAAAAATAAAAATAATGAATTTAATATACATTTTTTTATTTCATTACACACGAGGGATGCTTTTTACTGTAATACATTACACTGTAAATAGTGTCCAGGTTTATTTTTATAGCAATTGTACAGTCATTTATAGTACATTTTTTGCATGGAATATAACCAATAAATATTGTCCTAGTCAAAAATTAAAGTACTTTATTTCACTTATCACCCAACCCAAGCTGTGATTAAATGTCCTTTGTTTACCTTTGATCTCATCTATCCAACTTTGAATTTTTACCTGTATTACATTTTTTTTTCAAAAGGTAAGGTTGAATAAATGGAAATGAACCCTCGAATCCCTTCCATGTCCCCCTATAAACAAATGATTGCTACCTTAGATTAACCAAACATTAAGGTAATATTTGTACCACCATTGTGTTGAAATAATAATTTAATTAATAAAAAGGCTTATTAAGCTATGTAATAAATCCTTGTTCTTATGATTAAAGTTACCATATTTGACTTTAATTTTAAACTAAAAACTTCCTTACCCCATACGTGGGTGTTTTATTTGTACACGTATATACATGTCTGTAGTTGAACTTGGCTCTATTTGATAAGTCAAATACATGATACGGGATCCTTCATTCTAATGTCTAATTTTGTTACATGTAACAGACACAACAAGTAAGAACAAAAGTCGCATTGATTTATTAATTTCAAATAACGTATTTAATTTTTGATTTGATTTTCTATATTTAGAATACTATTAGTAAATAGAAATTGTAAGGAGATCGGATATATAAAATTATGTGAAATAAAACTTGACGTGTTAACTGCAGTGTGGGCTATGGTGTGTTGTACCATTATTGTTTATCTATTCAGACATATATTTAGTATACTTGTTGTGAAATGGACTGTTATATTTCGTAATTGTTTGTCTTTTGGGTTGTGCAACCAACAGCTGTAAATTTTATTACTTGGCAGTGCCAAGTATAGTGGCATAATTTCATTTTATGGAGTGGAGTGTTGCAGTGGAGTGTTGGAGTGACAAATTTGAAGTGAGATTTTGGAGTGGAATTTTTGGAGTGAGATTTTGGAGTAAAATTTTGGAGTTCAATTTTGAAGTAAAATAGAAAACAATAACAAGCGAAGAACTGCAACGACAATAATATGTTTAGAATGTGACTAATATGTTCCAGTTTGTTATTAAAATCTATATTCAAATTAAGTTGAAGATGTTGGAACATAGTTTGCCTTTGCTTTTTATTAATGTTACAAATTAAGAAAAAATGATAAAATTTGACTAATATGTTCCAATTTGTTATTAAAATCTATATTCAAATTAAGTTGAAGATGTTGGAACATAGTTTGCCTTTGCTTTTTATTAATGTTACAAATTAAAAAAAAATGATACTCATCCTCAATTTCTTTACACACAGTACATAGCCGGTTTTCCCTTAAAATATTTTTGTATCTTCCTACTTCTATATTTAAAGAATGAGAACTGAATTTAGTTAAAATTTGTCTATTTTTGAAACTGGATTCTTTAATTAAATATTTTTCCAATCCAAAATCAGATTTTATCTGTTTTTATCAATATAATTTTGAATCGCTTGTAAGACTTGATAATTTCAACATTAGTTGATTTTTATATTTATCCTCTACCAGTGTTCTTGTTTTACATTTTAAATTATATTTAATTTTATGAAAAGGTTTATCAAACTTTTCGTATTCTTTAATGTCAAGATCAAATTCTTCAAATATTTTCAAGGCATGAGTATACCATGTGTACATGCCTTCATCGTTTAATTTTTTGTTTACATTATATGCTTCTTTCAGCAAGGGGTTAGTTTTGTCGGAATTTTTATGAAACTTTCAATTGGTAGTCTACCTAATTCAGTTTTGGAAGAAATATTACATGCTGTCTGTTTTAACCCCAAAATTGATTTGCAGTATCTGTTATGTATTTTTTTCAAAGGAAGACCTATCTGCAAGACTTAAGGAGTCGCACATATTTCCATTTTTTTCTGGCTCTTTCCTTAGCCCTTACTATTGGGAGATATTCTTCCATAAACCATACCTCGCAGTTATATACCAGAATTGGTCTAATCAAAATATCAAAAAGTTTACATGATAAATTTACTGGGATGGATTGGAAATTTGAAAGAACAAAAATAGACTTTAAGCCTTTCTTTGACAACTCCTGGATAGATCTTTTAAAGGTTCCTTTATAGTCACTTATATTGCCTAAAAAATTATACTCTTTTATTTCTTGTATTAATTGTTCATTATAAAATAGAGGTGGTGAAGTATTATATCTTTTTTGAAATGTCAGGATCTTAGTTTTTTTAACGTTTACAGTTAATTGCCAATCATTACAGTATTCCTGCAATTTGTTCAATGCTGTTTGAAGACCTATGTGTGTATGTGATACTAAAACTAGATCATCAGTAAAACTTAAGCTAGATATATTAGAATCTTTTAAAACCAATGGATCACATGAGTTATCAAAAATGTCATGTGGATCGTTTATGAAACAATTAAAAAGAGTAGGACTCAAACTGTCCCCTTGTTTATTTTCACGAAGTCAAATGTTCATGCCACCCGAAGACCATTACTAAGCAACAAAAACCCTGATTTTACTACAAATATTGCACACATTAATAGGAGTAGGCAATTTTATAGGAGCAGTATATTTTATTTGAGCCCTGCATGTGGTTTCAGGTTGTAATGAAAAGGAGATTTATATTCCACTTTTCACTTTAAAAAGTGACAATAAAAATAGGTCAATCCAACCTGTAATTAATAAATATGATTTAACAACAAATACAACTTGCGTATCTCTTTTCAATCAACAGTTATAAGAAATTTTGTAAATCATTTTTTCCCACAGCGTCCCCATGCTGTAATCATCCGGAAAAATTTCAACCTTTAAATGTCAGTTTTTCACATTTAAGGCGGGATTTGGTGATTAATAACAACTGTCAAAGATCGAAATACCTTTTATTATAATAGTAATCATGTTTACATAAAGGATTATCTTTTCAAATAACTATAAAAACAACTTATAGAAATTATGCGATCAAAGCACGCTGTCTATATCACTGTCAAAACAATATGGCGTATCGTCAAGTCTCGCGCGCGTTTTAACGACCGTGATGTTGAGTATAACTACACTGATTGGCGTAACGGTTTCCAGTCCCGTTAGTATAATAGCCCCAGTTTTAGCATACGTTTGTCGAAGCATGACATATAGTTATTGTGTCAAATTTATTTCCGAATCGGTATTTTTTTAATACGTTTTATTATTATTTGTTTTTATTCTTTTAGTTGTAGATGTATCCTTGTTGCATTTGGTTGTTGTGTTCTTTCTCGAAACTTTGTCTTTTTCTTAGATTTCTAATTGATGACACTTTTCACAATGTGTTTTCGCTTCGGTATTCTATAACTATCTAATAAATTTTACATTTCCGAACAAAAGCAACTTTAAAACATTGTCATGCGCCAACGTAAGCTTTCGGTAGAAATTTAGTCTTCTATAGTATCATTCCAATTTTGATAGCTTGATGATGGCCGCTTTCTGTTTTTGTGTTTCCTCTATTGTAAAACACCACTTGTTTTAAATGTAATAAGGTATATTAGATACATATAGAAATAAATATTGGTAAATTTGGTATATTCATTTTCTCTTGCCCTGTGTGCTAATAAGGCCTGTTAAAAGAACACACAAACAAGTATTATATTTATTTCTAAGATCATTGATTTTAACTCTTTGACATTAAATGTATGATTCGCGAACTATTGTTTCTTTGCTATAGTGTTCTCAACACTTATAAAAATACTCTTCATAACTAAAACTAGCATATATATGGACCTTGCTGGGGGCATACTTGTACTTGTACACAATAACAATGGGTTTGGAATTGCTTGTTTACTCGCTTGCTGTAATATCATATTTTCTAACAACCCTTCATATAGATCATAGCTGTTAATTTTATTTCTTTTCGACGAAAAGTTTAAAGCATGCATTATTCAGATAGATCTTTATCAAATTGAAACACACTACGTTGTTTTTCTTCGGCTTCCATGAAAATAAGTTAGATACATGTAGATTGCGTTCTAGAATTTTTTAGGTCATTTCCATTACGTTGCGTGAAACATCCGGGACATTTACCAGCATCACGTTTTCATCACTATTCCTTTGACCAAAGTACTTGTCAAGAGCTGCAGTTACAATATGGTTGTCTTATCTTTAAATCTTGCTTTTTGTAATTTATTATATAGATTCTCTAGATGAGAAATGACAATTGCTATTGCTGAGGAAACCTACCGTTCGACAGGCGTTCTTTAGTATTCAGCAAAATATCAAGCTATAACAAATAATAAATGTTTCACTGCCAAAAATACTAGTGTCAAAAATCATTAATTAGAAGTCTTAAAACGAAGAAGACGACAAAAAAAGTCCAATGAAAAATGTACGTTTCTGGTTTAGACAAACAACTGTAAAATAGTTGTTTGGCTTGTTTTATAGTCCAGATATTGATCTATTAGTAATATAAGTCCAAATAAATAGATAATACAGAATTCATCTTGTGAACCGTCGCGTGTATTTTTTTTTAAATATAAATTTCATTTCTGGATTTGTGTAATTTTACCGTTTAATGCTTCATTTATGGATTAATTAACTAATATATGCGCTTTCTCGTTAAATATACCAGAAATGTGTACAATGAAATAACCAACGAACGAGATTAGTTCAAACACACAAACAGAGGGTCAACAGGATGTGCCAGCATTTGTATAAATAACTATCAATATAGGAAGTATTGTAAAATGAATAATTTCCGCGTGCATATTTGGTTGAATCATGAAATTAATAGGCCTGTTCCGGTTAGATGACAACAAATAGGAGAAATTGAATACGAATAATCTGTAATGACCTAATTGCTATATTTAAACACACTTCAGTGATACAACCTGAAGCGGACTTTCACACATGAGAACAAATTAATGTATCCAGAATAAGCAATCCATATCTGGGCAAAATATCAATTTCATAATTGTAATGTTTGTGAAAATAAGTCCCAACCGCCTCGTTGGTTTGGTGGTAGCGTGCTTGCATCGAGTGTGGAAAGTCGCGGGATTGTTCCGTGGCCGAGTCAAACCGAAGACATTAAAATTGGTATTTGCTGCACCTCCACCAAGAACTTGGCATATACATATAGGAGTAAGAGTACCTAATGGTTACCACTGGAAGTAAAACAATAATTCATATATCCATCCATCCAAAATCCATCCCAAGCTTCCAGTAAAATGTCAGGATGATTAATCATAGATTTGTCTTTTATTCTTTATCGGGTTTAGTAAAGTATTTATCATATACTTCTGTTGTAACCAACTCTTTGTACCAGTGAACAATAAATCTTACTACTTTTCTGTCCAAAATAATTAGTATTCGGTCATGAAGCATATAAACTCTCAGGGGAGAGAAGCACTTCGTCAGTTGATTAAGAATGTTGCCTTCGATTTTGCATCACCATTGAAAACCTAAACATTTTTGTTGCGTGTTTGTAATCATTGAATGTTATAGCTAAAAGTTCATATTATTCAAAAACGTTATAAATTCGAGTAAAGTTTACCCATATTATTTGTCGGTTAGTTAATAATTTTTTATAAATGGTATATTCCTGTCGTCTTATTTATTTTGGCTTGACAAATCGCATATTGACAAAAATATTTTTGGATGTTATTCTACAAAGGGCACCGTTAAGGTTTTTCTTTATGGAAGATTCTTTTAAATTCGTAAAAACATTGTCAAGTATTGTTGACAGTATCGTCAAGTTTTATAAATGATCCTGTCGATAATGCAGAAAGTCGTTTGACGCTAGTAAAATCGCAGGTTTATTAAGTGAGTTAGTTTACTTTTACGTGGATGGGGGTTCGTTAAGGAAAAATGGTGTTTAATTTAATTCAAACCACCAGTAAATGCCCCAATAGTGTTTGTTTGCCATGTCTATCATGTATTCTTTACATTATTGACGAAAAAAAAAGAAATTTATAATCATATTGAAACATAGATGTGGGTACTGGTCTGCTATCTTCTCTCTGTTACTTTTCAATTCAGTGTAAAATAAATGTAATATATGAATTTGCAAATGTCTTACAAACATTGATAGACACTTGCCCTGATGACATAAGACTTGTCTGACATGATTATTCATTGATTTGTTACAGAAATTACCAGTATTTAGCAAAATTCAAAAATTATAGAAATACTATGGGTTCATTCCTTGTATTGCACATGGTAGATCTCCTTAGCTGAAATTTGGCTTCCTATTTAGATATTTTTGGTTATGAGTAGTTCTTGTTTAAAATAAGGTTGGTTTTTGGCCTCCAAATGTTTCGGTTTTAATGCTGCTGTTGAGAGATAACAGGATTGGATCTTATGCAAAATGTTTTCATGCGTCCAAATGTTATCTACATAATTATATCATTTCAAATTCAATATAATTCTATTTCTCAAAATCAGTAGTCATTTTCATAAATCTCTTCATCTCTTATTTTGTCTGTCTTAGAAATAATTTTTGCATGATCCATTTTAACGTAACTGTCATCGATCCCATGAATAACTCCAATACCGCTAGAAGAGACTGGTTCGTGAAGTACTTCGGAATAATTTAAGCCAGTATCATTAATCTGTAAAATAATGTGATATGCTATCAATCAAAAAGGGCGGGAAATCCTTAGTTCATATATTACAAACAAATCCAACTTAAGATAACTCGAGTTTTCTTAATAATCATTTTTCTTTGTATTATAACATGTTGAAAAGTGTACAATATTCAAGAAAAAAATCCTTCTACATTCTTTAACAAGCAGTAGCAAACTTTCAGTGATAAAATACAAATGCGTGTCAAGTTTAATAGGTTCCTACACAAGTTCAGTGTGAAGACTTGAAAATTTTTTAAATAGTTTTCAAAATTCACCGGTTTCGACCGGTTTGAAAAGTAAAGTATGTTCTTAAAAAGTATAAGTTAAATAAGACTTTTCTCTTCCGAACGTAATGTTTCAAAAAAGCAAAATTCAATTAAGCTGATATGCTTGCTGTACCTAATTGACATCAAGCATTTTAAAATAAAAGGTTCCTGAAAATACACATTTTGTACCAGATAGTGTAATAATGATAATAATAATAATAAAATTATTATTATTATTATTAAAAATAACAGTAAATTAAAAACGAAACTCTTTTTGTTTTATCTGAGTTTATATTCCTAGATCCCGCAAGGGTATCTTGCTTTGTCGTGTAATAAATTAGTTTTAAATCATCAAATATACGTATTAGTTTCAATTCCATGAAACATGTAGTGGAAAATTCCTACTGGTTTCCTGATCACGATTTACAGCAGGAAATGCTTCATTGGAGGTCATTATGAGATAATGATAAACTCTTTATAGGAGTGTACTTTCTAACTAGTTTATTTCAGTTGTGACAGTATCATACGAGCCACTTTTTCCCTATCTATATTTTAATATTGTCATATACTGAAAGGTCAGGATAGAGGAGGAAGGGGGTTAGGAGTTGGCATTCAAACAACCTGTTAAACTAGTGTTGGACTTTAACGATGCGTGCTGAAATATTGTATAATGGTTTTTGTCATCTTAAAGTATTAAAATGTATTACACTTTCTAAACTTTCTTCTTGTTCTGTATTTTCTTCTGACAGTTGAATTGAACTCAATGTATTTTGTTCTGATTGGCGAAATTCGTTATTATATGGACTTATGTGGAGTCCAGAACTATTGTAATTAATTGTCCAACTTTCATCATACTGAGCTTCTCTTGTACTTGACTGAAAGTCTTGTATCATGCGTCGTTTTGTATAATACCAAAATAAAACAAGATACACCAGGAGAAAAAATATTCCACCGGAAAGCCCACCAAATATTGGAGGAAATAGCTGCTGATAGGTCTGGCTTTCCGAATGTGTGTCTGTATCTGGAAAAAAAGTATGATTAATGACCATGCAGAATAACTACTTTATGCATGGAGACGTGTTCGTATAGCCCTACAATATTTTTGTCATCAGCCAGTAGTTGTTAGCCGGTTGAGGAGAATTAATAATCACAATTTGATCTGCAATATAAATTATCTCCTCATTATCCCCATAGTTTCGAAGAAAGATATAGGTGAATGGGTTATTTTTTTTAAATCGTGCATTTTAGTTTGTGATCTGAACTGTTCTTACATTTCTAAATTTATGCAATTTATTTCATACACTGAGTGCAGAAGCGCACCAGAAATGAAAAAAATAATGTTTCAAAATGGGATTAAACCGGTAGCACATTAACAAATCCGCCTCAGCGTGTAGGTCTAGCACAAAACAGGATTCATATTCGTATTATAATCAACTGTCCTAGTCCTGCTATGCCATTACTGGTTGCCACTGGACGTTAAACAATAATTCGACCCATCAATACCTCAAATGGCGTCCTCACTCCAGGGATAGGATTTGGGAAATCAACCACGAAGGGGTTCCTGTTTCTCTCAAAATAGCCATTTAAGAACAATCTTATCTATTTAGCTGTTTTAACAACCCAACGGTATAGCCAATGTAGATGTATGTTGTGTGTTACGCAACTTAACAAGATTGTACACACAATCCCTTTAATTTTCATAAAATTCATACTTAACCGGAATACAAGATATAATTCAATTTTTTAGACTTTGTATTGCGAGTAAACCAGATTTAGTGTTGCGTTGTTAATTGATGACTGATTTACCGATGTATACATTTATTTCAGTTGTAGATGTAGTTCATAGTGAATTTAGAAACTCTGAAAGAAATGAAATTTTTATAGATTTACCCACAGTTTTATTCTGATATTTTCCTTACATTTTATGAACATTATGTTATGTCATGATGTTAACATATAAATCTATTGCATCATTATAATAAGTTCACTGATGGGTTTCAAATTTCAGTGGTTCAAATATGTGAAATCAACCTTGGGCACATTTTTAACATGAATCACAAGTGGATCAATTATAGACTGTAAGTAAAATTGAATCAGATTTTTAAAGACTTTTTATGGAACAGAAATTTGATTTTAGCGTAGCAACAACCTATAAAAAGGATCCATAATTTGATAAAAAAGTAAGCAAAGAAACATGATTTAAAAAGGACATTACGATTAAGACCTATGTTTCTTTAGGTTGATTTCCCTTCTTCTATATTTTTATTAGCTAAACAGTTTTTCGATTTCGATACTTGTACTGACGAGTCGTACATCGACGACATGTGAACAAAATTGGAATGAAAGTCTTTATTGGACTCTCAAAAAGCAGCATACTGGCATGAATTCGGCATATTTTACTCCTCTATAAAACTAATTTCATAATATAATATTTTTTCGAAAAATTATTAATTTTAAATTGGTCAGAAACTACCCATAATATAACAAGCATTTGTGCATTACATTTTTCAGGTTAATTTAGTATAAGGTAACTACCCGTACAAGTACGGATATCATAAAAGGTGGAATAGCTTTTCCTACCCCCTTGGATAGAGTATATTTGTTTCTTGTAAAGCAATGGGTGAAAACATTATATTGCATCTCCAAGCGGATTCGCCCTACTTTGTTGTTACTATTATTTGTCTTTTCCTTATGACCATAATAATTTATTGGTATACCAATTTATTATAATAAATTGAAGCAATATTCAAAAGTAAACCGAAATTCTTTCTTTGATTCCCTTCAAAGAAAAAAAAAAGAAAAAAAGTCTCCTTGTTATTTGTTTGTCGTATCTATAGTAAGTGTGTTCGTTTTAAATGCTCACTAAGACTTATGTTGTATCCAAGTGTGCAATAAACTTTTTCTGAATTAATTGTTCTATTATTAGTTCATGTTGTGTAAAAATATTTAGCTCATAATCTCTACGCCATTGTCTAACCTTCTCATTACTTATGTTATATTTCTTATTTTGGAAATGTAAAATTTCAAAATAACTGAGATGTTATAGAGTTATTTCTTATTTTACATTTCCAAAATAAGAAATATAACACTTCTATAAAACATTATATACAACATCAAAACCACCCACTCCTTCACGGTAGTGGAGACGAATGACGAAACACGGAAACATGTCGGATTTCATTCGGATCGTGTCAACTTATCGATAATTCCAGCATTTCAAGAAACGTATCGATCTAAACATGTGACATTGTCAGACAACACATTCATCCTCAATCAGTAAAATTCTGATTTGAATATGGCAATTGTGATATGATGACGGCCCAAAGAAATCGAGCCCTTAATTTTAGTATTATAAATTTTTCTTTGTTCAAGCAGATTTTATATAGATACCTGCTGTTGAACCAGCTGTTGAAGCAGACGTTATTTCAAGGTCATGATCTTCTTCTGTCAGAGTAAAATGCATTAATTGGTGAATGTGTAAAATGATATGCATAAATTATTGATAAAAATTAAGCAAAACTTACTGTTAGTTGTACAAATTGTAGTCCCCAAAGACTGTTCTTGATATAGCTTTTAAATTAATAAAAACTATTTAATCTATTATAACTACCTTTCTCTAATTTTTGACGTGTTTAATCGGTGGGATAAAAACACATATTTTTAACCACTTAACGGTGATTAAATTTCTGCATGGGAATTCCCGCCGTTTTTTTATACAGTTACTGGAACGATAAACTAGAGAAGTATGTAAACAAACTACTTAGCAATGACATTTTCTTGAGATTTTTGTCGAAAATCATAGGAGACACAGATTCTCCTTCATTTTACTCGTGTGTTATGGAATTTCTCCACCCTCGATAGTTAAATTTTAGTTTTAACACGCTCGCAAAAGCACGCGTGTTGAAAATCGATAATTTAACTATCTCGGGTGGAGAAATTCCATAACTCACTCGTATTTGAAGAAGAATCTATATATACACATTTCACAGTCTTAATGTTCATCAGTATTGGTGACGGTTGAAAGCCGGAATAATAATGCACATTGTTTTAGGACAAAGGCCCTTGTTACTAAAGCTGTCTTATGACTTAGATATGTGTGGAGACTATTCTAGGATAAATCTTAGCCAAAAGATGTGATATAGAACCTATCACAATTTCTAGGACATCTTTAAGTTAGAATCAATTTTATGACATATAATTTAATGTCCTATAATACTCTCAAGTGTCTATGTCTTAGAAGAGTCTTCAGTTTTTTCCTAAGTCATGACTTATAATATATCTTAAGACATATCGTACAATGCTTTAATTAATCAGACCTCATATTTATAATGCCTTAATATCGAGATACCATGCAATGCTCGGGATAAATACCTTTATGCTCATGAAATCTGGTTGTCCTATAATATAAATAATTTGCATTTTCTTAAGGAAAAAGGGGTTCTGTGTTGTGGTAAATAAATATAAAATTGCATTGCTTCATCGTGTGAACTTTTCTATTTAACCTCTTTGTGGAAAATATGAAAGCTAAAATAATATTCAAATACTAATTTTGATACGTATTTCAATTTTTCATACTTCATCAGAAAATTCGTAAATGATACATAATAAACTTGGCTTTTAAATAATGAAATAGACACTTAAATATATATACGTATATCGTTCTCTCTATCAGATAACTGTTTTGTGATGCCTTACTAAATTGCTGAATGGGGTAATCTTATAAATTTTGGAAAGAGGCTTACGCAATCTAGAAATTTTTTATTCATTTTTTTTTCAATTCAACCGTTGTAGATAAAGGTATTTATCATATACTTAGAACTTGATATCATGGTTTTTGCATATGTATAACGACCGGAAATGAACAACCAATATTTGCAAACCCCAGGCTTATAAGTACATATTACAGATTAATACATGACCTAATCCGCATCGGACGGGTGTTATCCCTCGACCCATATCGGACCTCGGTCAAGCCCGATATGGGAGTCTTTTGATGATACCAGGTCCGATATGGATTAGTTCATGTATTAATCTATTAATAATATGCCCTCGTTTATAATTTCGTGTTTTCTATCGGTAAATGTAATGCACAGAGGCGAAAAATCGGAAACCAACCGTTTTGTTGCCACATGAAAATTATATATACTTAACGACTTATTGTCAACAAATTTGAGGGCATCGGTGGTCGAGTGGTCTAGGTAGTTCTAATGATCACTATCGAATCACACATGTGGCGGAGTGCGTTCGACTCCGATCTAAATTGACAAAGATTGCCAATTTTCCTACCGAAGGTCGGTGGTTCTCTCCGGGTACTCCGATTCCTCCAAAAAAACTGGCCGCCGCGAAATAGCCAAATATGCTGAAAACGGCGAACAATCCCAACTAACCAAACGAAACAAATCAACAAATTTCAAGAGAATATATACCAGACTGAGTCCTGAGAGATTTTGGAAGACATAACCTGTGGAAAATATCCTATAGAATGTAAAAAGAAGTCAGATGAAAAATCCTTTGTTTCAATGTGTAAAATTAGATAATGTTGGAATTCTTCTAATTCATATTCATATTATAATCATTTGTTTTTCATATTTGAAATTTACATTTTGAAACGTAATCGTTAAATAATTTCTACAAATATCAATTTCTACTTACCTGTTCCTTTGAACAAAACTTTGTATCTTCTTACAAGGAATTCCATTTTTGTTGAACCAGGTACTTGACATTGGTAAATACCCAAATTCTGAACACCAATATTGGAAATGATTATGTCATATTTTCTCGTTTTTTTGTCAATGACAAGCTCAATATTTGTCACATTAACTTTTGAGTTTTTACGTCGTCCGATAAAGTAAAATGGGTTGCACGATAAATTACTGTGTTCCAATTTTTTTTTCTGATCAGGACCTCGCCATGAACCCTGAGAAGACATTACTGTACAATTCAAACGGATGGTAGCACCTTTGTTTGTTATCACTTTCTGTACATCCATCATTCCTTCGAAATACAATAAGACGTGTTGAGTAAAATATTTGGAATGCATTTGGTATAAATTTGTACAATGATAAGTATCGGTAGGAGAATAATGAAACACAAAAACAGTAGAAAAGTTCGTCAATTCGAAATCAAAGAAAAAGACCGGTTTACCAGTTTTATTAGTTCACTCTGACATTTGGTACAGTGTTACAAGAGGCAGATTAAAAAATATTAACAAAGGCGGACATAACATACATATATAAATTCATATTCAAATTAACAATATTAAAACATAAACAGAGACATACCATCAAAATATAAATACAGATTGATTGATCATAGATATAAATCGAGGCGACTAATTTTAATCGTATTTGAATTTAGATAACACGTGACCTACGTATAGTATGTATACAGTTTTGGATTATACATGTATCTGTATATACTGGTGCATATTCAAATATGATTCAATTAAGGATATAATGTATGGTTAAAAGGAAGGTTAACACATTTTTATTAGTTTACGTATAGTTCGATAACATAACATGCATTATAATAGAAATTTATCTATTAACAAAGTAGGCCTGAGTATACTTCTCCCTAATTTGCACAGGTTTTTCAATCTTACAGGTAAGTAGAAAATTGTATATATCTTCTATAGCAGTATCGTTGCATAAATATCAGTATCTCTTCTCCCATAATTTGCCCATCCACCGGCTTGTCTCAAGTGGAAACTTTACCTTTGAACACCTTCATTTACAGGCCTTTAGTACTTAGGTAATCTAAGTAGATATGGTTTCAGAGAGAGCTTGTTGTCAAATGCACATTCTTTGTTTGATAACAGTTTCAATATCAACTGAACGTAACGCAATACCTGAATCCCAAATATCCTAAATTATCTAGTATGAGTTTTATATATGAAAGCCAGCTTTTTGTACCCAAATTGTATGCTTAATTGTAAATTATACAAGAAAGTTTATCTTGATACAGCAGTTTTGACTAACAATTTAAAGTCATGAGAATGGAACACAACATACAATGCCACAATGATACATGCATTACTAACAAAAGACATGTAAACATAGCAAAAAGTGCTCATGTCCAGCACTGATGCTAACATCCTACTGCATAACAGGTAATATTTAACTAATGTGAAAAGAGGAGTTTTTAAAATGAGAAATCAGATTTCTTTACCAGTGTACAAAAAAATATTTCCTGCTTGCGGCAATGTTTATTTCGTTTTGATTTTAGAAATTTATCTTTTTTGTTCCTTTAAATAGCTGTTTTGTTGTTAAATATGAAAACAATTGCAAACTTCAAACGATCCGGCATATAGTTGACAAATTCTGTATCTTCCTTCAGTTTTGAGGCATCTCACAAATGAGTTTATAAAATGTGTTCAACGTTTGTTGACTTGGTCGTCTTGTTAGAATATGATCGAATATATATGACTATAACTTTTTAAATTTCTAATCAGAGGATTTGTTTTCTAAAAATTGTTCATTTCATTTTAATAATATAATTAAAGGATACGGTTCGTTGACGAACGAATTTCAAATTAATAATGGGTAGCAATGACGATTACCATTAACTACATCGTCATTAATAATCCAGATATTGTCAAAATAAAACAATGGGACCAAACCTTTGCATGTTTCATCTTTAATACTTTAACACTTATAACAGGGTTAGCACTACCTATGCATATTTGGTAGTACAATGTAGTGTTTTAAAAGCAGAAACAATAAGCTGCAGTTTTACTAGAGTGCCTATTTGATCATGTATTTGTACTCATGTCACGTATAAAGCTTATCAAAACAGGTTATCATATTGTTATTATCTACTCTTCAAATATTCACCTCACTTATTTTTTGGCCCAATCAAAGTTATTCGACGTTTGTTTCAATACGTGAAATAAGATAACCGCATCATGTTCAATTCTTATTGAGTATTGTTTCTAGTTTTATGTATTTGAATTTCTATTTCTGTATTGTAATCTTAAAAAATTGAAACACAAATATGGGTTTGTACTCACTCGTTCTTTTGAACAAAACTTGGTATTTTCTTACAAATGGCTTATTATCTGTTGAACGACCTAACTGACATTGGTAAATACCAAGATTCTGAACAGTAATATTAGTAACTACCAAGTCATATTTTCCACTTGTTGAATCATTCTCAAGCTTTACATTTGTCACATTTATTTTAGGGTTTTTCTCATATCCATTGAAGTAAGGTATGTTACTTGGTAAACTACTGTTTTCTACGTTATTTTTCTGATCAGGGCCCCGCCATGCACCTGAAGTCGATCTTCCTGTACAATTCAAACGGATGGTAGCACCTCTTTGTGTTAACACTTTTTGTACATACTCTCTTGCTGAGGAATATACAAGAAAAATAATTACATGCTTGAAAATCTTCACAAATTTCTTTAACATTAGTTAATCATTATTCTCATTGTCTTATTTTAGCTTCTGCAGCTTATGAAAATCAAAGCAGATTTTGACCTTTTTTTTTTTAAAATGATCACATATGATAGGGCACAAGGTATTTTTAGCCATCCCAAATTCTAGATTATCAAATGTAACTAATCAAATAACATGGTTTAGAAATTTTATTGAAAGAATTACGATTAATCGTTTTACAATTTTATTTCACAGAAAAAAAAATTACGTAAAATTTGGTGAAATAATTTATACAATTTTATACAATATTAAATGTTTTTATAAAAATTCAGTCAAACCAATAAAAAAGATGTCCCTTTTAGCACATTTTAGGCCTTGAGCACAACTGATGAATTGTAAATCGACGAAATGGGCACATCTTGTGCATCAAAATTGATATCAAAGAATTGTATTTTTACCACCGAGTCGATGCCACTGCTGGGCTCCAAGTAACGGAGGGTATCCCCAGCTCAGTTGCTAGTTTTTCGATACCGTCCCAAAATTGATACTTTAAATGTACTGTTATAAAATTGTAAAATTTTGGAAAAACTAAGGAGTATCTCTGTCCTAAGATGATTTTGGCATTTTTGAATTAGCGCTTTTACTTTTTGGATTTGTTGTTTTGGTTTTCAACATTTAAGTCCTTAAGCACAACTGATGAGTCGTAGGTCGACGAAATGTGCACATCGTCTGCATCAAAATTGGTATCAAAGAATTGTATTTTAGCAAACGCTATGTCTCGTATAATTAATTCTAACGAGGCAACTATAAAAAGCAGATGAGTTTTGGCGCATGTGAAAATTGGCTCAGCTTGGAGATGCTATCATGTGTCAAACAATAAGTTCGCCATGGTATAAATATATTATAAACATGTATTACAATTTTTTAGTAAAGATGGTATTTAATATGAAGGAAAAATTGGCCATAACTCCTTTTGTGACCTTTGTCTTGCCATTTAGGATATCATTAGAATACGTCATTTGTTTTGAAGTTACATATAATTACCTGTGTTTCCTGTGATCAGTATGATTGCTGTCATAAAATATAACATCCTAAAGTAAAGAATGTAAATATTTACATATATATTCAGTCTTTTTGGGCTAAAAGTAGAAAATGAATTTGAATATTCTAAGGAGCAATGGGTAGATATTTTGCTGTGCGCATTTATCTTTTTATACAGATCTACAAATTCATTTTTACCCATTTATCTCGGCAATTCTATATCAATATCTACAAAAAAAAAAACGATAAATTAAAAATAGAAAATTGAATGTGTATCTATAATGAACTAATAATTTATTTGTTGAACATTTCAAAATTCATCTTATGTAAAACTCAAAGAACCTACGTGAAGAAGTGTTTCATCCATATAAATAAAATGTAGTTTTTCAAACATTGATCTATATTGTACTGTGATATCCGTTCATACTAACGGAAATTTTAAAACAATAACTGTTCGAACAATTTATTTCCGTTTCCTTAGTCATTTAATATTTCCTTGTTTTGATTTAGTTTTGCTTCATAAAAATAAATATACATGTACTATTCCAAACATGGAGATACAGGAATGTGCAACGTGTGGAACATTAGATCATACCATAATGCACAATTTAATGAAAGTCTCTCTGCGACTTGACTGCACTTATATTGTACCAAAATTCCTTTATTATTAAGAACTGTGACTCATCAAAATAAAATATACATAATACTAAACTCTATAGGGGAATGTCCAAAGCGGTCACTTTTGTATATGGCTTGCAAATATAAACTGTCCGAAAATCAAAGGATAAACTTAAATGAGAGGTCAAATGTGGAAATAGGGATCCCTATTTATTTGTGAACAACAGTCCTACATAACACAAAGACAAGAACTAAAATATAAAAGGCCAAATGTTTCTGTATTATGCCAATACGCTGTATTTTCATTTCTTATCTAGTTACATGTAAGTGTTATATAACTCCTATGGGATTTTTTTCAATGAAGCCACATACACGTAGTACATTACGTAATATAACTTTGTAGATCCTTCGTGATAAGAATTCTTTACAGGAGCTACCATATTTTAGTGAGTGTCTGTTGTTTTCGTTATATATTTTTTTTATCTTTGATAGGCTATACTATTAATGAGTAAATTGTATCTAGCTTTTCTCAATAATGTTTCCCCGACTACAGCGCACCCTAGGTATATCTATTACTATGCGTCATTTATGGCACGTTTTCTAATTGATACATAACTGATATCCATTCAATTTGCTATCTTCCCACAGGCTTCCATTTTTTAAAAATATGAGCACCGATAGTTTTGATAATATATTACTCACTTTTCTGTTAAACGTTCCTCTAAATCAAAGTTCTTTTTAAAATACATCAGTGTAATTTATAATATCAAAAGTCGATATATACTCTAGGAGTTGTCTTCTGATATCAGCTATCAGCACAAGATTGGCTTGAAGTCACCCATTGATGTGAAGAAAAGGAAAGAACAGATACTAGTTGACATGAGTTGCATTACCAGGAAGTGTTTTAAATGGATAATTTCCTTGTTTTCATTTGGATTGTACGACCCAGTATCATGTCATGGAAATATAATGAACCGGCCATGAGCCTTTTAAAATACGATTAACAACGATCGACCTATATAGCATTGTAATTAGAATAAAGCTTCTATCTCGTTTCTTTTTACGGATTTTAATATTAATGTTACACTTTATGAACAATTAATTTATTACTGTCATTAAATAAACACAAAATGCTTTTCTTGCATCGTTTAGCACAAAGGGTTTTGTCTTTTACTTTTTTCAAGCAATCATTCATCTCACAACATTCTTCTTGATATTTACCTTGTTGAATTTCAAACTAAAAGAGACTGAGGTGGTTACAAATTTTGTGATTATTACACGGTTTCGGCAGGTAGATATTATTTTTGTTTGTACACATGTGATTTCAACAGTCCTTGATAATGCTTGAAGTGTTCAGGAAGGAGGGGGGGGGGGGGGTGTCTATCAGGTCTATCAGGTTTTTATTTTTGAGAAGGTAATGATATTGGCAAGTTACAGGTGATCCAGTTAAGAAACCTAACATACAGATCCATAACATGAAATCAACTGCAAAATGTAAACGCCATAAGATGGAGATATTACTATTAAGAAAAAGTAGGTTCACTATTGGAATTTTGTCATTTTTTTCAATAAAGGATTTAAGTTGATAAATATTGAAAGATGATATTCAAGTTCTTAAGATAAATGAAGATTTTAACAAGGAAATGATAAAAAATGATAAACAGAATCAAAACAGAAAACCTATAAAAAAATAAAGCTACAATCCTATTCAACAAGAATGAAGTGTTTAAATGTTAATGTTAGATAAAAAATATATTGATAGGACAGGGCGTTTGTTTAGTTTAAACTTATTTATTTATAGTGGAATAGGAAACAACTTGTAATTGCTGCTAGAGCGGCCTTTGTAGCGGCATTTCAGCCTAAGTATGTCGAAACGTGACATATATAGTTTATTATGGGTTTTTATTCTTTTATAGATGTAACCTTGGTGCGTTTGTTTGTTGTTTTCCGTTCTCGTAACTTTGCCTTTTCCTTAGATTTCTAATTTATGACCTTTTCCCCAATGTATTTTCGCTTCGTATTTGCGATATTCTGTAACTAATAAAATTTGAATTTCCAAACATAACTCAACTTGAAAACATTGTCATGCGCCAACGTAAACTTTCGGTGGACATTCACATTCAGTCTATTCTTGAATACTATCATTATAATAATAATAATATATAATAAATGCTTTATTTAAAGAGGGTAACTCAATTAGAACTAGTCTTATTTTCATTGAGGCCCTCAAACAAGATACATGTATACAGTTAACGTTCATACATCAAAATACAATATATATATATATATATATACAAATCAATCATCCAAACATTTAAATTAATAAAGATTTCATATTCTAACCATAAAAGAAAAAAAATATTTGACTTGCATAGAATTTTCAAGAAATTGATTGTAACAATGTTTCTTCGGTGAATGGTAAATTATTACATACAGTGGATCAAATTTATTTCGGTATTTTGTATGACCTTTTATTATTCCATACCTTTATTGCAGAATAATGAAAAGATCTTTTTATAAAAATTAGTATTTGGTCTTGGCACAAATAGATCGAAGAGACAGATCGTAAGTTGTAGTGTTGACCAGCGTTGTTATTTAGCATTGATAAGTAATTAGGTGTTAGTCCATTTATAATTTTAGAATTGATTGTTGGTATTTTATTCCAATTTTGATAGCTTGACTTTATTTCCTATATTGTAAAACATGCCCTTGTTTTAAATGTATAAAGGTATATTAGATAATATAGAAATAAATATTAATGATTTTTGGTATATCACTTTTCTCTTGCCCTGTGTGCTATTAAGGCCAGTTAAAAGAACACACAAACAAGTGCAAAAATCAGTATTCTATTTATTTCTAAGATCATTGATTTTAACACTTTGACATCAAATATATGATTCGCGAACTATTGTTTCTTTGCTATAAAGTTCTTAATACTTATAAATATAATCTCCATAACTGAAGCTATATGATATATAAGATATGGACATTGTTGGAGTCAATCTTGTACACAGGGTGCGGAATTTCTTGTTTATAACTGTAAGATCATATTTTCTAACAACGCTTCTTATAGATCATAGCTGTTAAACAAAGGTTTAAAGCAGGCATTATACAGATACATCTTTGTCAAATTGAAACACACTACGTTGTTTTTATTCGGCTTCCATGAAAATAAGTTAGGTACATGTATATTGCGTTCCAGAATTATTAACGTCATTGCCATTACCTTGCGTGAAACATCCGGGACAGTTATCAGCATCATGTTTTCAATTACTATTCCTTAGACCAAAGTACTTGTCAAGAGCTGCAGTTACAATATGGTTGTCTAATCTTTAAGTCTTGCCTTTTGTAATTTATTATATAGATTTTCTAGATGAGAAATGACAATTGCTACAGGCTGAGGAAACCTACTGTTCGACAGGCGTTCTTTAGTATTCAGCAAAATATCAAGCTACAACAAATAATAAATGTTTCACTGCCAAAAATACTGGTGTCACAAATCATTACTTAGAAAAGTCTTAAAAAATGAAGACGACAAACAATGTCCAATGAAAAATGTGTTTCTGGTTTAGACAAAGACCTGTAAAATAGTTTTTTTTTGTTTTATAGTCCAGATATTGATCGATTAGTAATATAAATCTAAATAATTAGATAATACAAAACGCATCTTGTGAACAGTCGCGTGTAATTATTTTTTTATATATATATTAAATTTCATTTCTGGATTTGTGGAATTTTACCGTTTAATGTTTGATTTATTGATTAATTAACTAATATATGCGCTTTCTCATTAAATATACCAGAAATGGGTAACATCGTGATGGCTATTTTATGAGTGTTGGACAAACCGGAGTACATGGAAATAACCAGCGAACGAGATTTGTTCAAACACGCAATCCAAGGGTCAACAGGATATGCAAGCATTAGTATAAATGACTATCATTATAGGAAGTATTGTAAAATGAATAATTTCCGCGTGTATATTTGGTTGAATCATGAAATTAATAGGCCAGTTCCTGTTAGATGACAGCAGATAGGAGGAATTAAATTCGATTGACCTGTAATGACCTAACAAACAGCCCTGAAACGAACTTACACACATGAGAAGAAATAGGTATATCCAGAATAAGCAATCCATGTCTAAAGCGAGGAAATCAGTTTGTTCGTCATAGTAATGCCACGTCATTCCAATTGTTTCACGTCAAGAAAAAAACATCAATAGGAGTTATCTCCCTTACGCCAGGCCTACCCCCTTAAAGCTGGAATTTTGTATATATATTTTTCTCAAGTTGAAACACACTTTGTTGTTTATATGCAGAGTCTGTAAAAATAAGTTAGTAATATTGGCATTTCCGAAGTTTGCCGATAATTACCGAGGTCATTTCAATTGCGTTGTATGGAACATCCGGGAACTTTTAAATAATCATGTGGTCATTTGTGGTCCGGATACCTTAATAATTTGATATAAATGAAACATTTCTGTCTTCTTATATAATTTTGGCTGGTGAAATCTCATATTGACGAAAATAATTTTGGGATGTAATTCTACCTAGGGCACCGTTAAGGTTTTTCTTTATGAAAGATTATTATAAATTCGTACAAACATTGTCAAGTATTGGTTACAGTATTGCAGGAAGTCGTTTGACGCTAGTGAAATCTCAGATTTATTAAGTGAGTTAGTCTACTTTTACGTGGGGAAGTTGGGGGGATTCGCTAAGCAAAAATTATGTTTAATTTAATTTAAACCACCAACAAATGCACCACTAGTGTATGTCTGACATGTCTAGCATGTATATTTTATATTATTGACTTCTTTTTTTTAAAGTCATAACCATATTGAAACATAAATGTGAGTACTGGTTTTTAATCTTCTCCCTGTTACTTTTCAATTCAGTGTAAAAGAAATGTAATACATGTATTTGAAAATGTCTTTGATAGACACTTGTTCTGATGACATGAAAGGGATATCTCTGAATAAGATCTTATGCAAAATGTTGTAATGCGTAAAAATGTTATCTATATTATTATTATCAATTCAAATTCAGTAGAGTCATTTTCATAAATCTTTTCATCTCCTATTTTGTCTGTCTGAGAAATAATTTTTGCATGATCAATTTCAACGTGAGCAACTCTGTCATTGGTCCCATGAATAACTCCAATACCGCTAGAAGGGACTGGTTCGTGAAGTATGTCTGAATAATCTAAGCCAGTATCATTAATCTGTAAAATAATGTGATATATTAGCAATAATAAAGGGCGGGAAAACCTTAGTCTATATATTACAAACAAATCCCACTTAGGATATCTTGAGTCTTCTTAATAATCATCTTTCTTTTGTATTATGACATGTTCAAAAACATACGATACTCAAGAAAAACGAATCCTTCTACATTATTTAACAAAGCAGTAGCTAACTTTCAGTGATAAAATTCATACGCGTGTCAAGTTTAATAGGTTACTACTCGAGTTCAGAGTGAAGACTTGAAAATGTTAAAAATAGTTTTTAAAATTCACGTCTTTCCGGAGTGAAGTGTAGCACCATGTAAATAAATGTGCTAAAATTGGCTATTACAAATTCGTTATTCCAACTTGCGAATTGTTGTTTAGTTTGATATTATACATTTTTACAAACACCGGTTTCTTGTACTTGTAAATGTTCTTAAAAGTATAAGTTAAATAAGAATTTTCTCATCCAAACGTAATGTTTCTAAAACGCAAAATTCAATTAAGCTTATTTGCTTGCTGTACTTATTGACATCAAGCCTTTTAGAATAACAGGTTCCTGAAAATACACATTTTGTACCCGATAGTGTAATAATAATAATAATAATAATAATAATAATAATAATAAAAATTATTATTATTATTATTATTATTATTATTATTTTATTATTAAAAATAACAGAAAGTAAATTAAAAAAGAAATTTGTAGCTGTGCATTATTGGTTTAAAATCAAACAGCAATCAAAGTAATTATTCGTTAAAACCAATACTAATATTTAAATGCTGATTTGTAAAAAACGTTTCTGGATTTATATTCTTAGGTCCCGCACTGAAACATTTTAGGCCTAGAGAATGTTGAGCATAATTGATGATTTGTAAATCAATGAAAAGTGCACATCTTGTGCATCAAAACTGCTATAGGTTTATTTGTGAAGACTTGAAGACTTTTTATTTCACTTAAGGCCTCACATGATGCATGAAAGTACAAAAGTACATAATAAAACAACAAATAAATTCAAATATAAATGCATCAACACAATAACATATATACAGAATATAGAAACACATTATGGTATTACTAAGTATGATAGGGAAGGAATTGAATATTAACAATTTTAAGAAGGCTATTGACATAATCATTTTGAATTGAAAATTGACAGCACACAAAACTGACATCTTCCAAATAAATATCCTCCTCCTAAGACAATTTGTCATTCCATTAATACTAGCTAGTAGAACATTAACATAAAACTTACTGATAATTCGACTGTTGTTTACTTCAAGTTTCTTCTTGTATATATCAACACCATAACGACATGCATATACTGATTCCAAATCTGTTTCTGTAACATTGTTTATCCTTAAACTAAACTGGTT
Organism: Mytilisepta virgata; assembly: GCA_028015205.1. Classification (NCBI taxonomy): domain Eukaryota; kingdom Metazoa; phylum Mollusca; class Bivalvia; order Mytilida; family Mytilidae; genus Mytilisepta; species Mytilisepta virgata. The sequence continues at coordinate 27,760,029 of CM051513.1, forward strand.
TCCTCATATTTAGAAGGCCTGTTAATGTTACCATTATAGGAAATGGTGTCAGACTCTTTTCTTATTGCCCATTGCCTAGTAGTTTCTTTATCTATATGCTTAATTCCATCTACTGTACAGGTCAGGATGATGGAATCTCCTAGCTTGATGGTATTACTTGATAATACCCAAGATACTGAAATAAAACAGTTGCCAAATGCAACATATTCATTTAGTGATTTACAACACTCTAATATGTTGCACAAAAGTTAACTTATGAAAGAAAACTTGGTAAAGTTCAATCAGATAATATCTTACTTAACATATTGAAACATTTTTGGACTGTAATTTATTGTTTGTCACCACTTGAAAATGTTTCAATTACATGAATTACTTGGTATATGTTCAGCAATTCAGCCACTTGTTTATCTTAGATACCAGAAGCTGTTTATATATGCTTTTATTTGATCAAATCTACTGCTGATGTTACAAAAATGTTAAAATGTGTGAAAACTACAGATTATCTCCTGTATGCATATGGTTTATGATTTCCCCTTTTTGTCAGTTTGGTATCTTTGAATTTGCTCTTTAAACTGTGAAAACACTCAATTTTCTTCAAATCCTTGATTTAGCGGACGTTCATGACGTTGCATCATGGAAAAGATTGTTTTTCTAATGTTTGATAGATTTTGAAATCTGAAATCTTAATTTTAATTTTTCATGTCAGTTGGACCAAATAATGGCTTAAATCATACCATCTCCATTAAGTTATTACAACCTTTCAATTAATGTTAAAGATAAAGTATTTTTAAATTCCGTCGTATCTGATAACGATACAATCTACATTTTTACACCGTGTTCAATGCCACATGTTGGGACTGTGATCATGAGCGACTGGGGGCACAAATTTGAAGGGGAGATAAAGAGTTAAGTTAGTGTTTACTTGCAGATTCCACTAAATTATTTATTATTGGAACAAAAAAAAATAATTAAGTGGAACTCAGTGGAAGCACCAATGTTTTTTGATCGATTACGTCTGACCTGTATCAGTTTATATTTGTTTCTGTTTTTATAGTAAGTGAGCAAACGGGAATATTACCCACTAATAATCATCACTCCGGTAAAATATGCTTATATTGTTTTTTTGGCCAATATATGATGTTGCATATTGGGACACAGATTATGCGTAGGAAGGAGACAATGATCAATTTTATAAATTTAAAGCGGTTTAACTGAAGACGTTTCATCCGTTTAACCAATCTATTTATTTTTTGTATACTTGGGGACTTAGTCTTGATGCTGATATTGACATTGGGGTCTTTTTTTACAAAAGTTATTGGTTAAATTGTTTCGGTTTTTAAAATGTGTTGCCTTTACAATAACTCGTGAGCTATATGCATTATTTACTTTATCACTTGTCACTTATCATTTTTGTAGAAAAAACTATTCAGTAACAACACTTTTGATGCATAAGATATGCATAGTTCACTGAAGTTAGATGTATATGTCATCTGACTGATACCGAAAAATATCAGCAGTCGAGTCAGAATATGAATATTTTGGCGAGTGAGCGTAGCGAACGAGACAAAATACTTCATATTCTGTCGAGCCTGCTGATATTTTTCAGTATCAGTCATATTCACGTTCAGATGACATTTTTGTCATCGTTCTAACAACATACTCAAAGTGTATAAGAGGAGACGGGTTGATCAAATTTGCAATTGTCCGGGAAAACGCTCGTGTCAATGAATATTAATCCGGGACAACTTCTTTTGGCAATAAAACGCGTCGTAACTTAGATCCAAAATGATTACTGCAATACAAGGACTGGAAGAATTTTTTTCTATCTTAAATAATAAATGGGGTGGGGGGTTAAAATGGTAAATGGTATCTCATGATTTACACATGGGCTGACATCCTGATAGGACTTGATAAAATATGGTGACGCCCCCCCCCCCCCCCCCGAACAATTCGCCACAAGCATTACCAATAAATAATCCTGTACTTTCCGCCTATTATACAATTAAAAAAACGTATCCCTACCTCATTTGTTGTTTCCTATTCGAGTCTCGAGATCCAGTGGTTGCTTCCATAAAGTCATGATGCCTTTCCCCACATCTGTCACAGATAAAAAATGCAGCGTTCCAATAATGAAACAAAACATTGAAGCGATGCCCTTTCATCAGATAGAAATGGTTCCATTCGTAAATTATAGTAAATAAAAGCTATGTAAAGCAAAAGAGGACACACAAAAATGTTGTGCATTTTTCAGTTGTTGTTTTGGTTGTGACGTCACAGACATTGTAATTTGAACGCCAGATCGGTTCGAACTCGTAAACTAGTTTTCCGCAATCAAGGGGGTTATTTACGTTATTTCTTGGAAGAACAAGACTTGAGAAAAATAAATGTTTGATTTTTTTTTCAATGTACGTCATTTTAAATGTTCAACACAGGATCAAAGTTCATGACCTCTCTGCTGTGACGTGAAAAAGTAGTCCCAGCAGAGGTTATCAGCGGACTGTTGGAGTCCTGAATTTGGAATATAATTTACTAATACATTTCGATGAATTTAAATCAATGTATGCTTTAATTCCCTTCTTATTTATTTTCATTATCTTATTATAGTTATTATTTGTATCCATTAAACGTATTATCAAAGTAAAGAGGGATAAAACGTTGGGAGAATTTTGGTGATAACTCCACCTGAAAGCTGATAAGTCCTGCTCAGCTCACGTGAATTTTGATACGAGTTTTGCTGGTCGGCTCAGCAGGGTGAGATAGCGGGGGGGAAGGATGATAAACATTAGTTCTGCTTAAGACAGAAAATCATGTAAAAAGAGAATTAACCCTTACTAAAGAACAATAGAACCCACCGTCAAAATGACCTGCACGATTATTTTTTATGATGGAGGAAAATGAATTATACAAAACCGATTGCAGTCAACAATGCAGGAAATGTGAAACGTCGGTTTAACAGATTTTTTTTTTATATAAAACTGACCGTTGTCCCCTTACTACATATAATCTGCGTATTCCCATACGCAACATCATATATTGGTAAAAACCAATATTAGCGTATTTTGCCAGAGTGATGATTGTAAATGGGTAATATTCCAATTAGATACAAACTATTTAACAACAGCAACACAAATGAACTGCAACAGGTCAGACATAATCGTGCTTTCAAATTTCGACAACCCGTAAAAGATAGTGTTTTCATGATTATGGGTTGAACGTCTTCTTGTATAACCGTAGTGTTCCACTAGATTATTTGTTTGGTTCAAATAATTAATAATTTGAGGAAATGTGCAATCAAACACCAACTTAACTCTTTATCGCCGCTTGAAATCTGTGACATTGGACACGATGTTTGTAGATATATTGTGTACATATATACATACGTGATAGATTTTATGGGCCTTTATTCTAGATCTATGTCGTATCTTTCGTTAGTCTATATAAAATGTCCTAAACGTTAGACGTTCAACATTTTGCCTTCAATTATTTTTTATCTGGACCTATCACTGCTTAAAATAATATTATTAAAGTGTCAATTTGAACTTGTCGAACTCTTTGAGACGTAAAAGATTGACGTGTATGAACCCTAACACTTCATATCCAGATATCAATATTTTCTCTGAATGAGTGTAAATATAAACCTTGTTCAAAATAAACACACGTTTATATAATTTACATTATGACAGGACAATTTAAATATGTTTCAAAGATTAAATTCAATCTAATGGTGATATTATTCTTTTCTATTTTGCGCATATATTTCTATTTACTTCATTCTGTTTTGTCAATTTAAAAATTCATTTTTATGTGCATTGTATGCAAAGGAATGTAGTCTTAGAGTTTATTTTATTTTCATATATGTATAGCTTATATTAACTTTGAATTATCTTTACATATCTTGATTTTATTTACCGATATACTGGTATGCCGTAAATAGTACAGAACACCGGAAGGTATCATCATCGCATTTATTATTGGTTCGACCTACACTATTTTTAGATACACGTTATCAAAATACAAGTGTGTACAATCATATCTAACTTAAGGTTCAATTTGGTTAACCTGTTGATTCAAGTATGTGGATAATATTCAGCGATTTGGAATTTTATGGTGAACATGTTTTGCTTTAGGTAATTTTCCAATTATAGGTATTTTCATTGTGGGTGTCGCTGATTAGTAATAGCTGCATTCGTATTAAATGACTTATGAAAACGTATGACTCTCTTGATTGACTATTTAAAACCTTACTTTGTCATAATATTTATTTTTAAATTATGATTGAATTTGTAATGACATTTAAATAACATTACAACATTGCTTCAATGTAACATTATTAAAGTAAAAACGACCATTATAGGTTTCTGTCCTAGAATAAGCCTACTTTGTTTATCAGTTGGTTAACCAGTTTTCAGGTTATTTATAGAATTAGTGTTGTCTCATCCCAGTTTTACTACTGATTTTTTTTGTGTTTTTACAAATTTGGTTACTAAGTCAAGATCATTATCATATATTGTAATGACAAATATGTAGGCCCTGTTCCACCCAGCAAGAAACACATGACGAAAAAAAAAGGAAGAAAACACAAAAGAAGCAATGACAAATACACAAACCAACAGTACGGGCAGAGATCATAGGTGTCCATGCTATGACATACAAAAATAAGACAATTAATTTGTGTCAATTCAATTTATCTTTATTGCAAGCACACTAAAAAATATAAGTAAAATGAATCTGCAACAACGTCAGTTAAATTGTTTTGATAAAACTGATCGTTATCTCCTTACTACGCAGAATCAATGTCCCCATACGCCACATCATATATTGGTAAAAAAGAATATATTAAGCGTATTTTGCCGGAGTGATGATTATAAGTGGGTAGTATTCCCATTAGCTACACACTATGTAACAGAAACACAAATAAACTGCTTCAGGTAAGACAAAATCGTGCAAAAGCATCGGTGCTTCCAGATTTTGACAACTCAAGGAGCGTGTCGGAGTGTTTATGATTTCCAGGACTATTTCGGCATGAATTAAGGGTTGAACATCTTCTTGGATAACCACATTGATCCGCCAAATTATTTTTGTTTTGTTCAAATAATTAATAATGTGAAGAAATCTGCAATCAAACAGCAAATTACCTCTTTATCTCCACTTCAGATCCGTGGCCCCAGTGGCACATGAGCGCCGTCCTCACATGTGGCATCGGACACTGTGTTTTGAGCTATAGTGCGAAAATGTATACATACGTGATAGATTTTATGGCATGTAACTCTACATCCATGTCGTATCTTTCATTAGTCTATATAAACATATCCTAAATGTTAGACGTTCAACATCATGCCTTAATTTTTTTTTTATATATGTGGACCTGTCATTGCTTAAAAGGTAATACCCAGATAGCATTACTATGTTGGGCCGACGCTGGCTGTTGGTCACTTACGGCGTCGGAATCCGATGTTGGGCCATCGTCATTTTGCTTATCGGGCAAACATTCGGCCAAATAGTCGACTCGACGTTGACCCAACGTCGTCTTCAAACATACCGACCATGTTCCAACGTTCATACAATCTTTGTCCAACATTTTTCCGACGTCATACCGAGATCGTGATACAATATATACCGACCTTATACCAACGTTCATACTTTTCACAACATTCTATTGCCACAATACCGACGTCGTGCGACAATACATACTGACCTTATGATACCAACCAGTGCTCAACTCTTATTGACCATCTTATGATATTTAATTGTCACGTCCTCACATTATCACATAACAAAAACACATTACCTTAAACTATTTCAATAACTATCCAAGTTTTATTAAGGGTCAAATTTTGCCAACAAACAAACCATAGCTAATGATTAAGACACACGCAAAATATTAACATTTTTATCGAAAATAGATCGAAAATTGATCCGACTTTTTTATCCTCCGCATATGACATTCCTGACAAATTACAATAGAAAATTGTGCAATCTGTAAACTCTAACAATGCCACATTCTACTGTTTCAAAGAGTTGTAAAATAAATCGATTTTAGAATTTTCTATTTTAATTACCAACTATACAAAACATCTTTCAAATCAAATAAAGTCGAATTTAGTAATTCAAGTAATATTTTCTTGAAACATGCACTTAATGCAGTTCGTTATTTTGAACTATTGATGGTCAACTGTACTTGTAGTTGCTTACATCTTCATGTTTTAGTTTTTTCGTCAATCAATTGTTTTACCGGTGTATTTACGTCAATCCGCATAATGATCTCATCACATCTTGTGTTGTTCCTCCCGGCGCTACCTGAAATATAATATTCAAACTGTACAAATTGACAAATTATCAATTAAAACGGAAGATGACTTTAATGGAATTACATGTAAATGTAGAACAATAAATATGAACAGATATTTTGATTATACTAGTAATTCATAGGGTCCGAGTCTCTGCCTGCAGTTATCTTATGAAGAGTACATGTAACAGTCACGACCAATACAAATTTAGAAAATCGAACCTCCAATTTAGTCTTGGTCAAGGTGAAAAGATGAAGATCAAATATAAAATATTGAGAAGATAAGTGAGCTAAAAGTTACAGAGAAAATTTGAAAAAAGACCTACCTTTAACGACTAGGTACATTTTTTCTTTTCGCTCTTTAATCTCAGTTCAGTGGGACTGCAACTATAGATATCATCAATTATGTGCAAGGTAGCTGTCAAACTATTTTACAGGTAATTCATTTACTTTTAACTAAAATTTAAAATACATTTCTTACTATTTGATCATTTTTCTTCAGAGCTTAACATCTCCCCTCCCAAAGTTTCTTTGCAGAATATTAAATAAATTTAAATAATACGTTCTAAATAAAAACCAATTATGAGTATTAATTTAAATATATTTTTATTCTGTACATTTGAATTTATAACTTTAAAGTATTTAAAATGTAATAAACAAAAGCGAATAAATTGTTTCACTTAATCCACTCGGTTGTGATCAACAGTGGTGATCAACATTTAATCTAAAACACAACACATGAAATTTCTGAACTGGTAAATTATGTACATTATGAAAATGTTGTCGTCTCAAAGAAATCATTCAATAATACGTTTTTGGACTTACATTTCTTGTCTTCTTCAAGGGCAATCTAATTAAAAAGCGATCTCTCATCGCTCCCGTTTTCTGATGTGTCGCGTGGGAGATCTAACGAAACCCGCTTGGAGGTCACATGTGAGTGACCTCGTAGGTATGTCCTGTTCGACCAATGAAATTGCGGCTTCGGTGATCTTGGAAGTTGATCGTGTGGTAAAGGGATGTAACTCATTTTATTAACGAAGAAATCGTCAGTCCCCAGAATTCATTCGGATCTTCTTTAACGATTAGATCTAAAGGAAAACTTTTTTGATTGGCTTATTGATAGGAAGTCAACTCATTTGCATATCATTATAAATTCATAAGTTCCAGTTCACTCACATGTGACCTCAAAGCGGGTTTCGATGTGTGGATATTGATGTGTTAATTTGAACTTGTCGAACTCTTTGAGACGTAAAAGTTTGACATGTATGAAATGCTAACATGACATATCCAGATATTAATTTATTCTCTGTAAATATAAAGCGTGTACGAAATAAATACAACGTTTATAATCTGCAATAATATATGAGAATTTACAAATGCTTTCAAAATTAAATTTCAATGTAATAGTGATATCATTATCAATTTTATTGATTATTTTTATGTGCATTATATGGAAAGGAACGTGGTGTTAGATTTTATTTTATTTTCATATATTTATAGTTTATATCCGATTTAACTTTGAATTATCTTTCCATATTTTGATTTATTTACTGATACATTAATAAGCTAATTCCACTACTGAAAACAAGACGGTGTCATCAACGCATTTGTCATTGGCTCGACCTTACACTATTGTTAGATGCACGTACAATTGTATCTAAAATAAGGTTCAATTTTGTTTAACCTGTTAGTTGTTCATTTTTGAAAATTTAGGAAGTGGATTATTTGTTAATTTTCCAACAATGGGTATTTTCTATCATGGGTCGCTGATAACTAATAGCTGCATTCATATAAAATGCATGACTCTCTTGATTAACTGTTTAAAACATTACTTCGTCATAAGGCTTATTTTTAAATTAACAGTTAAAATTTCAAACCTAGGTACATTAAAAAACTTAGGTATATATAAGGCATATTAGTCCCAGGTAAAGTAATTGAAACGTTTTTTTCTTAAGGTACTTCGAAAATTTTCGGACATTAAAATATCATAAAAACTGAGATTATCCAAAATTCCTGAATCACGTGAAGACTAGTGAGAAGACCAAGCGTTTAACATTGGTCTGGAAATATTTAATATGGCTTTTGTGCCCAAAGAAAAGGGAGAAAATGAAAAAATAGAAATAACTGTATCTCTATTTATCAAAAGCGAAGAATAGGCACGAGCTGCAGTGTTTACAGATTTTAGCATTCCAACGCATAGATTTCTCTGACCTCAAATGTTTAGAATCTAAAAGAGTCGTTTGAGGTCAGATCGCAATAAAATAAACATTCCAAACCTTGTTCAACATTTATTAATGTATTTCTAGTGTTAAATTAACTTTTGTCAAGAAAACCTTGTAGTTTTTCATTAATTTAACAATTTAAATAATTATATATCCACAATTTCATTTTCAACATCTTTTGACAAGGGAAACATACGTTCGTTGTTTCTACCTAACACTTGTTATAAATTAACGGGGGCATATTGTAAAATAAAACGTATACTGAGAAGTCTAGAATGTTTGCTTGGAAAAAAATAAATCTAGTAGTCCTAAACTACTGATAATTGTCTTTTTTGGATTGAATCAGCAACGGACGGGCTGTAACAAAACCCACATTGGATTAGAATAAATGTCATTAATTAACTGGTCGGACCCCATATTAGGACATGTCCTAATCTCGGCTTTCAATCTATGGTTGACCAGTCGCAGGACTGGTCCTAGCTGTTCTAAATCTCTGGATTTTAGTCTTTCAGAGATTTGAACCAGAAATTATGTTAAAAATTAATTGTAGTGATGTTTTAAGTTATCCGAACTGTAGGTCACCATGACTATTTCTTTAAATATATAAAAAATTTAGTTTCCAAAAATACATCTGCAATGTATATACCAAAACCACTTCCCTGTTTGTGGCACTAATTTTCAATTGAAGAAACCGCACTATTATTCTAGTATTTTCAAATATTATTAAACGAAAATTTGAGTATAACGATTTATATTTATTTAATTTCTTTATTTTCAATTTAAAATGTAGTATTATTATTCTACCTCTACATTAATATTATACAATTACTGACTTTGTAATAGTTCGCTATCAGGATTTTGCAACCCGATAAAATTTAATATTCACAGAGCCTTTAAGACATTTCTCGGCCAATCAGAAAGCAGAAAAAATATAGTCACGTAATTAAAAAACCCTCTATATCTTAAAATCTACTGGTGTATTTGTTGTTTGATTTTAAATTTAAAAGGTGAGTTTGATGGCAAATATTCTTTTAGAAGAGCTGTGTTCTCAGATATATACAAATCATAAATAATTTTCAATTTTGTTTTTTTATTTTTATTCTCAGCTGGATGAAGTCTTGAACTTGAACTTTATTGGATAATACTCAGACACATTACAAATGTGTGACATTGTGACATTAATTTCTAGTATATAAATATAAAACATGCCAAAGTCAATTACATGCAGTATGAAACATCAATAACATATGAACAATACTGATAGATATAATTAATTATAGGGAAAGTTTAATGGAAGGAAGGTTTAAACTGCAATACTTGCAGCAATACCAAAGGAGGATAGAACAAAATGGGATTACTATAATTTGTTTCTTTGGTCATCATATATTGTAGTGGTGCTTTCATTGTAATTATTGGCATAAGAAAACAAATACTAAAGGGGAAACAAATAAATTTAATAAGCAAATTTAATATTAAATCAATATAAAAGCGAATGTACTATTACAAAGAAAAAAAATGTTGTATAGTAAAATAATTTAATTTTGTATTTTCTAAAACAAAAATAATAGGGAACAAAGAAAAAATTGTACGATTCATCTTTCGCTTGAGACGAAGAAAAAATACTTTATTCACTCTGACACATACATGTACAAGAGGATATGAAACATTTCTAGATTGAATCTTCATTGTTTTATAGAATGCAGTTTGCCTACATAATATTGGAAAATTGGGTAGTATGATGTATTTAAGCCGAAACTTAAAATACATAAGAGATTACGGTTATATCTGTCCGAAACAAATATGATGATAATATACCACTCTAATAGTTGCTAAATGCAAAAGTATTTATAAATTAAGATCTAAATAGAAGATAATGAACATAATGTATACAGTTTTTTAAGAATTATAACAGATTGAAAACAAATTATTAATAATAATACTTGTGATTCAAATATACATGTATTTATAAACATGAATATATCAAAAGTTTTGATACTTCAAATAACTTCAAAAGTATTTTAATTATTTGATATTGATAACATACAAATTTTGTAAATGTATACATATCATAGGATGCCAAATCTGTAGTATCACCATATTCAAATGTCGAAAAGTACCGATAATCAAGATATGAAAGTTGACATCTTGGGAAAAAGCTTAGATCAAATTCACGATATTTCAATCACCACACCTGTTTTAACGACATGCCAGTGACAAATGTCTAACATATTTACTTATTTATCGCGTCTTAACACTTTTAAACCTGACAAGATATGCAAAACCTCTTTGTTAAAATCACACCAGGCTGTTCCATTTCGAATTCTCGGACATCTTTGTAGCCTTTTCAGAGGTAAAAAAATGTTTGCGGATATTGGTTGTCTTTGGTCCTAATTATTTCTTTAACCTGGATTACTATAACCGTGGGTTGAACCAACAACATTATGTTACTTGAAGATATGTAAAAATCATTGTCATAGAATTGTGATCCATGATGAGAGTAGCCATGCAGATGTCGCTCAGTTGATTTTCATTTTCAATTCACGTGAACAATTCAACTGCATTTCAAGTTAATACACTTATACATTTACACGAATAGCGCAACTTGTGTCTTCCTCGAAAGAATTGCCTGAAATTATAAATCAAACTTTTTACAAAATAAGTTCATATTGCGTTTCATTTTATTTTAAAATTTTGCATGTCAACACTACACATGATTGAACGTGTTATGCACCAAACCACACTCACAGGATTCGCACGATACACGCACACGATTCGCACGTTCAAGTAAACCACACGATGCATATTACACGTTTCATAATTACCGATTGTGCGATTTCTAAAACTTGTGATTGTACGAAACGAACGGAAAATGACGACACGAATTAAATTTAATGTCGGATATGAAAAGCAGTGAAATATTTAATATAATTTCATTTGATTTTAAGTAAATAAGTACGATAAAAAATAAGTCGGTGTAATACAATAGACATTGAGCTTCTTTCATAAATACAAAATATTTATCTGCATGTGCTTTTTTTTTAATGAGACATTTATTAAACTTTAATGTCGGGACTTTGAAATTATTTTTAAAATTCATTAAAACTCAATAAACCGTCTCATGTTATTTTTATCTAATTAAGGTATCCGGACCATAATAGATCATGAACGAAAAGTGTAACTCTTTTTGACCGTGAATGGCTGAACTAACAAATTTAAAGCTGGACGTTTGTATATATATTTTTCTCAAGTTGAAACACACTCTGTTGCTTATATGCAGTCTGTAAAAATAAGTTAGTTATACTGACATTTCCGAAGTTTGCCGATAATTACCGAGGTCATTTCAATTGCGTTGTATGGAACATCCGGGAACTTTCGAATAATCACGTGGTCATTTATGGTCCGGATACCTTAACTAAAATTTATATGATAATAATAAAGTTGTCAGTAACATGAATATTACGCCACATTATTTTATGGCTTCTTTAAAACAAAGGACATCATGTCTTGGGTTTATTCTCCGAATGACTACCGGTCTATTCGATATATTGGAATAAACCCGGAAACACACGTCTTGGTTACACAATAACCAAACAATTGCTCATATAAAGAAATGTCTATGACGATATAAATCAATACATGACATTTGTCAAAAAATTAAAAACTTCGCCCGATTTCAAGAAATATTTAATTTGCAAATGTTGTATGCATGTTATATGATCATTTAATTTCGGAAACAGTTCACTTATGATAATATATTTTTTCAAACCAAATTAATTTCATGAATTCCTTGAAATGCGTCGTATACAGTATAGTATTAATATACTATATCAAATATTAGTATATTTTGATTGTTATTTTGAAACTCCTGGGACGATGCCTCTGCATGGTGGATCCTAGGTCTCTGCGGGTATTTGCCAACCCAGTCGTTAGACTTGTCAGACATAATTATTCATTGATTTGTTACAAAAATTACCAGTATTTAGCAAACTTCAAAAATAATAGAAATACTAACGGTTCATTCCTTGTATTGCAAATGGTAGATCTCCTTAGCTGAAATTTGGCTTCCTATTTCGGTATATTTGGTTATGAGTACATCTCGTTTAAAATAAGTTTCGTTTTTGGTCTTCCAAATGTTTTAATGCTGCTGATGAGAGGTAACTCCTTGAAATGCGTCGTACACAGCACAGTATAAATTTACTATATCTAATATTAGTATATTTGGATTGTTATTTTATTTTTTTTATATTATTATTTGAAAATATTATAAACGAAACATTTTCAAATATTTGACACCGATTAAAGTTCGTTCCAACAATGTTTTAATTCGAGTTCGAAATATGCTCTGGTTTAAATTCACACGTTTTAATATCTGTCTTGATCAATGAAATATATACGTTACACGGTTCAAATCGCACGTTTATAACCACACGCAAACCACACGCACACGATTCGCACATTTCACGCACATGAGTCACACGTCACACGGACACGATTCGCACGTTACACGATATTTTTGGTGATTTTCACGCTCAACCAAAAGTAATTGTCCGTTATTTTGATGGGTGATCATATTAATGTTCAATATCTCAATAGCACAGCTCGTGTGAATAGTCTTTTTCTTTGGGGCATTTCAAGATGTTAACTGGTAATACACACAGTTTGGTATTTAAATGTGTTTCGTATTATGAATATGATGACAATGAAAGGTAAGGTACATCAATATAATATATTAATTTGAATATGGTTATAATAAAGATTTTATCTTTAGTTTGTTATATCACATGTTTATAAATGTATGTATATTATTTTACACTTAACATTAATTTTAATCTTGCCGAAAATAAGTAAAAGACACGTTACAAATGAGAACAAAAGAAGTGTCCTCTTTAAGACTTAGGCTTTAATCGAGAACCTTGACCGGGTACGTGTGCATAAAACATATTCACTTTCATCTTAGTGAGGACACTTCTTTTGTTCTCATGGTACTGTATGTGACGTACATTGATCCATACAATTAAGAACTCCCTGGCAAATATGTGCACGCTGGTTAACATATATGGAAGGATATTTAAATTATTTAAATTATTTTACAAAAAGAACATTAAAATGCATTCATCTGAAAATGAAGATGTACATTTTTGTAAACCTTTAAACATTTTTGGTCAATTCTAAAAAATAACGGTTGTCTTTTCGAAGTCAAATACAAATCTGTAGTATTAAAAAACGGAGACGAAAATGTCAAATTAACGGCGAACAGACTGACTGAATTTCATATAAAGAGAACAAATATACCTAAGGAACAAAAAAAACAAACAAAAAAAACCACACCCAATTAGCCTACAAAACCCGGGAAGACAAATGAATAAACACAAGCACAACAAATAAACACTGAAAACTATAAAAAAAGAAAAGAATGAACGACATATCGGTGTATCATTAATATCAAGCTCACTAGGGTAGATGAGATGTAGAAATAATGCTTCTATGTAAAAAAGCCATTCTTTTTTCTTTGTTTTTCTTCTTACTATGTATTCAAACCGCAAAATCTTTCATGTTTCATTGTCGTTGAGTTTAGTTTAAACAATTAAAATAGTTCATCAAGTGTAACCAAGGTTAGAATACACTTATTTAATAGCTTTGCTGGGGATATTTGTGCAAATTATAGGTAAATGGAAATACACTATATGACTTTGAACTGTAAAATGGTAAAAATGATTACTGTTCTTACTCTCAAGGCAGATACATACAGGTGAACTATATTCATGACAGAAGCATTGAGCGGTTACAATTAAAAAATCCACATATATTTTTTTCAAAATATCATTTTATTCATTTAATTAAAGTATGTGAATATTTAACAAACTGGAATGTTAAGATCAATGTACATATTAAGTAACGTAAACCGTTAACGGTAAATAAAAAAGTAGTGAAAAAAATCGTGTAACCGTCAAGATTTGCTAATTAATGTTTTTAAATTGATTTTGTTTGGTCAAGCTGCGAAGTGAAATTATTTTTTTTATTTCCAATTTCTAATCTTGTGTCGTCATTTCAGATTTTCTGGAGAACATTATTCTGTAAAAATTTATCTTTCCCCCAATGACTTGAACGCTTTACATTTATACCGACCTCTCGGGAATTCTGTCTATTTCTATTGAACCGTGTGACGTGATAGCGCTATAATCTCTATGGGAATGTTGTTTCTGATCTTTTCGGTTATTAAACCGACAGTTTCCTACCGTTACAAAAATGTATCTACATGTATGAGAGCCTTGGTTAGTTCTACTGTTAAATCTAACACAGCCTAAGTTGCTATTTAAATTTTGTACCGTCTAACATTGTTTGCATTTCTTGCAACTTTTACTATTCTTACTGATAATGCGGTGTTAGCTTTTCTACAATGCTTTACACCAGTGTTTAGGAAAGTAGGAAATCACGAATTGATCGACCGTTACAGTGTTCCAATATCTAAGATGACGTTGGACCTGTTTCCAATGTTGTAACATTCCATGTACCTACACCGATTTGTGACTACCACCAGATTGACTTTGTTGAACTTCAAGACGGGTGCCGAATACGAAGCTGGAATTGCTTACCCGTCCGGAGCCCCAGGGTTATTATAGGAGTTCGTCTTGTTCATTGTTTTTTTAGTTTTCAGTGTTTATTTGTTGTGCTTGTGGTTGTTCATTTGTATTCCCGGGTTCATGCTCATTTATGTTATTTTTTTGTCTTTTTGATGAATTTTCCTTGTATCCATTTTGTTTTCTTGTCGAATATGGAAAACTTAATTAGGGATGAAATTTTGTGTTTAACGAACATTTTTGAGGTTTTTAGGGACAATTTATTTTTGCATTGATAATTCATTAACATGCAGGTCATATGCTGCCTTTTACCCTTGTGGTTCCGTCCGTTCGTCCCTCCGTAACAAAATTATTTGTCACATTTTTCTCTGCAACTACTCAGTCACTTGATATTTTGTCCCAATCCTTCTATAGGTACGCCATATGGTGGGATACATTTTCGGAACATGCCGACATCAATTTCCTGTTTGACGTTTATTTTCGACCTTATGGTTTCGAATACAAAATAGTTCGTCACACTTTTCTCTGCAACTACTCATCACAGCCGCTTGATATTTTGTCTCAAGACTTCTATAGGTAGGCCATATCATGGGATACGTTTTCCGACCAAGGTGACACCAATTTCCTGTTTTAAAGATTCGGTTTCTTTTACCTTATCCCAGAGTGTCACTAATGAGCAATGGCTCACAATACATCTTGTTGAGATAGGTTTCAAATATTGGTACTTGACAAGACCACACTATCCTTTAATGTTTATTATGTATTGTATATTGTAGAAAATTTAGCTCTTACATTTTGGATTGTTTTTACGTGACGTACATGTCCATAGGTTCACTAATTTGAGAATAAGAAAACCGATGATTATAAATTCGATTTCAACGAAATATATGTATCACACTCACCTTTTATAAACTTCTTTTTATATATGGGGTATACTAATACCACTATTAGTATAATAAAACAGCATGCTAAAGTCGATGAGCTTATAATAATGGTGTTATAGCCTTCTGCAATAAACAATGGGGTAATGAAGACTCAAATATTATCATATAATGACAGATGAATAAAAACGTTTTTATTTATATATATGATTTTGGTAAACGAAAAATTCAAGATCGTATAAGTTTTAGGTATGCATGTATTCAATAACCTTTGAAATATAAAACAGTGTACTGACATTGACGGGAAGAATCTAAATTGAAAAAAATTCAGATACAGTCTTAGAAATGTTTTAAAGGTATATGCATGATTATTTTCTTAGAATATAGTTATAATGATTTATTAATTCTGGTTTCATTTACACACAATTTTATGTTTTAGTCATTAACATTAAGATGTGCCGAATGTGATTGGTCATGCTTTTTACATGATAAATAAAGAATATAATTAAACCTCATACATTATGACTCACACGTCTGTGTAACTTCATAATTATATATTTTTCATATTTTTGTCTGTATTTTTATTTTTCTTCTGAAATCTTTAAAACCATTCCAATGAGAGAGATTACGTATAGTAAATAAGTAGGTAAGTTATGTATTTAATTTCAGAGGGTAATACAGTTACCATTAATAAGGTAATATCTGTCCCCCCCCCGAAGGCAGTTGAATTCTATTTGAAGAAAAATGGACAGAGAAACAATATTAGATGACAAACTAGAGGTCCAATGCAGACATTTTACTATAAATGTACGATTTGGTTTGCGTACTTTGACGGCAGCGTTTTTTTAATATTGCCTTATCACAAAAATCACATCACGTAATTGTAGACTGTGTGCAGAAAATGTGTGGACGACACTGTGCCTTACTTGAATTCAGTATCATCATAGCATAGTCGAAATGGTATTAAACATGCTAGTCTTTAGGACGTGATATATGATATTAATTTTCTTTGTAAGAGTTCAAATGAATCATGTTCATACCTTTAAACATTACAACGGATCTATCCAAATGGTATTTCGAAGAATTAATGGAGCACACAATGCTGTAATCTTTATTGCAAATTGAATGTTTGTCCTTGCAAGGTAAACTAACAGTGGCCTCGGGAAAACTTTTATCTCTATTGTTATCTAATACTTGGAACTGAATAATTTTTTCCTGTAAATATAAGTTTAAAATATCCCCGGCTATAAAAACTAGGATGGCATATTATGAATTTAGAAAACAACAAACATTTAAATTTACTTACGTTTTTATATTCAATTGCACAATTTTGGAAAGGTAAAGCCTTTATAAACTTTATCTTCACATCAACAGTTGAATCATTGAGAGTGTAACTGACGTCAGTGGAATCTTTTGTTTGCGGGTCTAAAATAAAATTTAAAAATAGTTTTAACATGATTTGGAAATATACTACATGCAAACAAAATTTCAGGTATGTTTTAAAATAAAAAACTACATTTGATCGAAACCTTTGTTGTATTTGTCATATTTGTTCCAGAAGCTGATTTTAAAAGAATAAACTGAAAAATAGATATATGTTACAAAATTCATTTTATTCTAATTTTCATCTCAAACAAATATGAACTTGTTCATTCCAGTATTTAAGATTTGTACTTGATTCATCACCTGATAAAGGGTAATCCAGAAATTTATATTGTACTAAAAGACATTTGGAATCTGAGTTTAATCATTTACTGACAATGCTGCTGGTTGACGCTGGTTTAGATAACTGACCTGACATTTGGATATAGTTATAAATGTATGAATTGTGTAAAAAAAAATAACGTTTCAACTTTCTTTTAAAACCGACCTAACAATTGAAAGAACATGTAACCGTTTTGGCGATTTTTAAGGTTCAGTGTTAAGACAGAAGCGTAGCTGATAAAGGTCAATCCACAGATGTTCATTGTACGCATCAATTTGGTATTTGAATTTATTTTTCCATGTGATTAACTTAAATAAGGTAATCCTCAAACATTTCCGAATTGAAAATAGAAGGATCAGGCATACATAGCAGGTTGCATAACCCTTTACATCTTTAATACTTACACATAATCAGACTTTCATCCACCTCCAGTTTTTTGTTGTGTAGATCAAATCCATATCTGCATTCATATATGGATTGCAAGTCAGTTTCTGTAACATTATTTATTTTCAAACTAAAATGATTTCCATTTAATATTTCTTCGTATTTTAAAGGTCTGTTCCTGCGACCATTGAAGGATATCAATTGGCCATCATCTCCAATGGACCACTGTCTAGTGATATTTTCATCTATTTGCTCAATACCGTCAACAGTACATGTTAGGATAACAGAGTTTCCTATTATTACTCTGTCATTTGATAATTCCCAAGATACTAAAATGTAAACAATAAAACTCTTTGATACCATTTTTTTTGTTTAAAATTTTCTGTATTAAACTTTTTTATTTTCTGCCCCATCAACGATAAAATTTTGTGCTGGTATTATATACCTTTTAGAAAAAAATAGATACGTTTGCCATATCAATTTATGTGATACACATTAGCAGTATCAAAGGCTGCAAGCCAGACATGTAGTATTGACCCTTGCAATTTACATTTGTGACGCCATTGTTCGAATCAATTAATAACTGGAGAGGACTATGCTGAAGTTAACCACACGTATAATGGTATTTCTGTTAGAAGCAACACAACTTAAATAATGCATATAAAAATATATGTATATTAACTTTTGTGTATTAAACAATGTGCAATATGCAGCATTTGCAAAACAGAGCAAATAAAGTCATACAGGAGGTCTTACACTCTGAGTGTTTTTACAGGTACCTTGAAGTCAGTAGCCGCCTTTAAAAGTATGGTGAAATCTTTTGTTTACAATTTATCTTTTATTTATTTATGAAATTGTGTGATGTCAATCTAAAACTGTCGCAATAGTTACACCATTATTTATCTTAGACGACAATCTTAGTCTTGTATATATTTTTAATTTGTCTTGATTTTATGCTGTTCCAAAGTTTCAAATAAAATCAATTTATAACAAAGTCAGAAACATTGCATTCAATTAAAATTGGTCTCGACAAATTAGATCAGTTTGGCACAGGTAAAGTAAAAGGTTGGTTATATTATTCCACAAATCTTTACATTAATTATATCTAAATTTATACATGGGCTGTGATTATTAAGAAAGGTCAAGAAATACAAAAGGGATGTTCGAAGGAGGGGAAAATAAAGAAAAAAAACTGACAAACTCCGGAGAACAACGAAGAAAGACAAAATCAATACAAACACTACACCTAAAAACTAACATATGAACAACATGGACCACACCAAAGATCCGGGGATAGACTCAGGTGCTCCGGAAGAGTAAGCAGTCTCTGCTTTCTGCAGGACAACCGCCATGCTGCCCATGTCAAATGCGGTATGAGGAATGGACAACATCAATAGAACAGGTCCAATTTCATTTGGGAAACGGTTTTTTTCATACCTGTTCAGTAATTCCCCTGACTAAAAATATCTTCCAATCTTTCAACGATAGTACATTTTCCGAAATATTTACAAATTTTCAGTGAGTTTATTCAGAAAACATTCATCAAGAATATTCATTTTGAAAACTAGTTAATCAATTAAGATATAATTACATTGTTGTGTCTCTATGGGCCTTTGTATTGGTCCTTATATATTACTATTGCAAAGTTTACAATATTTATTCGTATTTCACAGAAATCTTCTTAAATGCTGTGTTAAAACAATTAGAAATACGAAATAATAACCAGAATATTGTGGATCAGGTTCAAAAATGAAAAGGCAAATAAGTTGGTAAATACCCGAATAAAATTATGCATGAAAGTATATACTGTAAGAATGTTAATTCTTTAAAATTTAATAATTCAAATTACCATCTGCATTAACGCCATACCAGATTAAAACAAGACAAACTGTACAGCTGTGAGTAATAACGCTGTTCATCTTTAATATTCTACAAATATGAAACAGATAATAATAAATATCACTACTGTAAATCTGCAAATTATTTGATATGTTGAAGGACTCAATGAAGTTGTAAATTTGACTATTCTTCTTCTTTTTGATTTTCAGGTTAACAAATCCCCATTGACAGAATAAACAAATTTATTTTAATAAACAATTACTTAAAACTTTGATGGCAAATAAATAACCATAGATTTGTTACAGATTACATTTTCTTACTAAAAACAGGTCCATTTTCATTTGGGAAACGGTTTTTTCATACCTGTCAACCAAGTCATGATGACGCCCATAAAACTTTAATAAGGATGACTTCAGCTTAGGAGTAACGTACCCCTGTCTGAGCAACTTTTCTGTCAGGAGCCGGGCTCTGTCCAGGAAGTCAATGTATATATCACAAGCTCTGGAATAACGTATGAGTTGTGAAATATATACTCCATACGCCGGCGCTTCTGGAATATTGCCGCTCAAAAATGGAAAGTTGACGATTGGAAAGTCAAAGTCATCCCGTTTGTCGTAAATTTTTGTATTCAACCTTCCTCTGGTGTCAATTTCGAGATGAAGGTCAAGATAAGATGCAGACTTGGCAGTGTCTGTGGTATCCTTAATTTCGAGCTCATTGGGATAGATGAGATGTAATAAATTCCCAAAACGTGAATTGTTGAGTGATAAAACATCATCTATGTAGCGGAAGCTGAAATTAAAGGTACGGGCTAACTTCTTCTGTTTTTCCTTAAAAAAGCCCGTCAAGGAAGTCTGCCTCATATTAGTAAAAGAACAAGTCGGCCAGGAGTGGCGCACAATTAGTACCCATAGGAATGCCGATTGTCTGTTGGAAAACGTCCACCAAATTGAACAAATATGTTGAATTTCGTCCTCTGTATATTTTTTGTTAGATTTAGAGTGGTTTTTAAAAAAGTATGATTTATCTTTATCAATGAACGGTATGTGTATCTGTTGTTGCCATTTTTATTTTGAAAGCATTTCAACTTCTCCTTCAGTTGTGAATGAGGAATGGTGTTAGAGAAATGAAATGTTTTTATTCTGTTACAGACTGAAATGGACCGAGATCGTAAAATATCCTTTAAGTCTTTGGTTTAATATCCACATTTGATTGATACCACTTCTTGAATACAATACTTAAATATTAGATTATACAAATGAGAGAAGGAAAATGTTTTTAAGATTATAGAATTCCTGGTACTTACCTCATGCACTCTGTTCTATTTTCTAGTATAAAGGTGCAGTAATGGGTTTTTCGATGAAATAGGTAAATCAACTTCACCTTCTCTATACTCCTGTGTCATATAAAATTCCAACTCAGTTCTGTTTAGATGGTGTGATTACAACTAAATATTAATAATTTCACATTGGTATTTATTTAAATAAAGGGTTGAGTAATCTTAACACGTGTTTCTGTGTAGGTCATTTCAGTATAAATAAAACAAAGACCAATTTGATCTTGGGTATTTTTACTAAGTCTCAGTGTGTTCGATATTGCATAAATGTATTATGTGTCAGTTATATTGTACATATGATTATTACACACATTTTGATGTTTCTACTGTTGTGTATTATGTAATTTTTAATAATTTATTTAAATACCTTAGATTATTCATATGGCTTTGGTATTTAAATATTTGCACGTATACAATTCACCATTTTGTGATATATGTATTTTATCGGTATACTTCAGTTGTTATCTCCGCACTTTTGAGAAAGTTGAGGATATTGTTTTCGACCCCGTTCGTCTGTTTCTTGTGACATTTCTAACTGGAGTTTATACATTTTATTTCTGTTTGTTGTTGTGTGAGTCCTCATTTTTAATTATTTCGGCATGTGTTGTTTTTTATATTTTCTTTGGTGTGATATGTTTCTACGTCTTTTTAGTATTTACTCATTTAGATTATATTTTGATCTTATGGACTTATTTGTCTAATTACGTCAGTTTTATCGAAAATATCTCTTCATTAATTGTTGACAATTTTTTTATTTTAAACTTCAGTTTGACCTTAAATTATCTTACAGACAAGGTAAATAACAAAAAAATGATATATCAATTCCATGATAGAAATAATTATATAATGTGCTTTAAATAAGATTTCTGTTTTGCACCATCAAAATGCCTTCGTTCATTGTAAAGCTAATTTTAACAGTCTTACCTGCTAAGTCTAGATACTAATGTGAATCATTGCGTTTAAATTTGGCGTCTTATTTAACACTTGATTATGATTGGAACAAATTTAACCGATAAACCATTGGATAATTTAAATCATCACAATACTATGACAACATAACAGATAAAAATATCAACAACACAAACTCCTTTTTTGAAACTGCGGGGTATCATTTTACAAAATAAGCATATTTGTAATTAAATATATGAAAAATTGTAACAAATTTAAAGAATACAACATTTCTTTTTCCTTACTGAATAATTTTTTTAAATAGTATTCTACAAGTATGTTAAGTTGTCGCAACCGGAAGTTAAATTTTTTATTCAAAATAGAATTTTGCAAAGATAAAGGAATCAAATTGTAATTTTTTGAATGTATATTGTGAAATTCACATGTATATTCAATTATTTTGATTATGTTTTTTTCTTTTGTCTTTTTTAATATCTCCTTTTATATTATAGAACCGCTTTGCTAATCGCAGCATCGCAACATGTCCACATGTGAAGAATGTAAGTTAAAGTGAATATATTATGAAGCTATACCCAATAAAGTGTTTTATAATATAATATACATTACACAGAAATATTGGACCTTCCACAACAACCAGATGAAAAACAAAAACTATTTAGAATTCCAACTACCTTGTTGGGGTTTTTTTGCCACTTTAACCACCAGTGTCTAAAAAACTGTAAAAGATAAGAAAATCACTCGTCATGATGAATTAAATGAAAAGGTCTCCATTAAAAATTTGAGGTGTCCCTCAAAATGGCTAATTTTGGTCCCTTTAATCCCTTTTATCTCTGCAAATTTACTAAAAAATGTCTGGATTCACTTTATTGTATTTCTTATGACAAACCATTTGAAAAAAAATCATCAAAATCGGATCAATATGAATAAATGTTTTAAATTTCATCAAGGAACACTAATAACCAAAAATCATAAAAATCGAATCAATATTAAAAAAGTTACATAAAATTGTAGAAAAAAAAACCCTTAATGGCCCCCTGAATAAGATGAGCAAAAAACTTTGTTTAATTTGTTGAATTTGTGAAAACTAAGCAAGCAATATCTCCCCCGTTCTTATATCTTCTTTTAGCTTCACCCCTTTTGGTCATTTCGACATTTTTGAATTTGCTCTTTAACTAGTTTTTAATATTGTTTGGATTTAGTTATCTCCAGCTCAGTTGCTAGTATTTCGATACTAGTCCGAATTCACACATTACAGTTAGAAAATTGTATAAAATTTGTGAAAAACTAAAGAGTATCCCTCTTGCATAGCTCTGTCCTTAGACGATTTTGGCTGCATCCTTTTTGGTCATGTTGGTTTTTTTTTTAACTTTCTCTTTCCTTTTTTGGATTATTGTTTTCGTTTTCAATATTTAAGGCCCTGAGCACAAATGATGCGTCGTAAATCGACGAAATGTGAATATCTTGGGGATCACAATTATATTTCACATTTAGTAAATATTTTTATTAAGCATTAAGTTTAACATTGGTTTATAAACTTTAACAAAATGATACAATTAACCAAAAATTTGATAAAGTTTAAATTTTGAAATTCGTAAAAAAAACCTTTTTACAGTTTCTTTTCTTTTTAACCTTATTTAGTTGATATCGTCTGTATAGTGTACTACGCACTCATAAAGTATTTATACGCCAACATGTATTCTATATATAGCTATACCGTCCAATGAATAAACAGGTAAAAAAGGGGGATTTGGAAAGAACGAAACTGAAATATTTTTAAGATTATAAAATGTTCTGGTATTCACGCCCTTAATACCCACGTAAGTCATGAAACTTATTTTTTTAACTATTTATACAATATTGTTTTTTGAAAATGTTGTGTATTAAAATTCTAATATTCAATATTTGGAAGATTTTAAATAAATTACTTACGTTATTTCTGGTATCAATATACTTCATTGCATATTGGTCTTAAATCAATTTACTTTTAACGAATTACATGTATTTTGTTGATTGCCAGTTATTGTGAAATATCCTTTTGGATTCACAAAAACAATTTTTTTTGGAGATTGCAAAACAGGAAGTTAATGCAATCAAATTGTAACAGTATACAACTTCAAAGGTTGTAATGTTGATAATGAATAAATTAATATGACGGATCCGACATTAAGGCAAAGTTTGTGATGTAAAAAAAAGATCTGACTTAATATATTTATATAAAAATATTATGTTATCCATGTTGTATGCATAAATATGTCCCAGGGTTTGAAGACAAAACGCATGAACCGAACGGATTGCATTATGCGTCCCGTCTTGTTACCTTAAAAAATAAGGTAGATTTGCTGCTCGATTTTTATTTTTTTTTTTAAGTGTAAGGACAAATTGTTTGCTTGAGATGTCAGAAACAAGATTGTATTAATTTTTAGATTGACGGACGGTAATAGGTCAACTCGAGTATAGGTCTACAATATTATTGTATATTAAATAATATTATAATTCAAATGTATGTCTTAAAGGTATGCGAACAAGTGTTTATATTTACAATATACTGAAACATGTGTTAATGTATAATTAAATACTAAAATGTGTTTTGGTGTTGGTGTTTACATTGTTTGATCGGATAAAATGATTTGTAGTAACACGGTATATGCATGTTAGTAAACTGTTATGCCAATTGCACAGATATTGTAAGCAGGAAATATTCTCCTTTTAAATGTTATTACGATTTAAGTTATTCGAAGCTGTTCACTCGGCAGTCCTGTGGCATTGGGACATCTTTCATTATGCAAACAATACGACCATTCAACCAAGCAATAAGGAACAAAATGTCCCTGACAAGTATTTTTCCAATTCATGTGTAATTTTTTCGATTTAAGCAGCGGCCATAATTATGACGTTTTCATGATTCTATAGTATAGTAGTTTTAATAAATCCTCAATTTCAAATTAGAAAATGGTAAATTGTCCTATACCTTAGATCTCGAAATGCCGTTATCCGCTCTTGAATCTATAGGTCTATAGGGTTAGAGCAAAAGACGGATATGTCAAAGAAGCTATTGTAGAAAGAATGTATGTTTCTAAACATTTAGGTTTTTAATTTTTTAATTTTTTTTTCACACTTCTTTGTTTTTTCGAAACTGGCTGCACTCACTGATAGCTGTTCCTGTAAACATATATTTTGTCTTTTTATGTTCGGTTGAGTCCGATGAAAAAGAGTTCTCCACGATAAAAAAATCGTACGATTTGATTATTATCTATGACTTTGTCATTGAAACACTCGTGCGATTTCACTTACGACAATAGTACGACCAATCTTGAATCGTAGTCGTACGATCGTTTTGTGAAACGCTGGTTCTATTACTTGCCTTAAAAATGACAAGTGTAAAACCTCACAAAACAGTCTGTGTTGTATAAGTAACATAAAACAGCGTCCAAAGTTGAATAAAATGTTTATATGAGTCAAATTAATAGATCATAATGAAATAGAAAAGCATGGCCTTGATTGTCGGTTACAAATGGAGAGAGAAACACAACTCAATTCAACTTTATTTTCTGCAACTTATCTGTTATGTTCTTTATTTATTTATTTATTTAGTTGGGGTTTAACGCCGTTTTCAGCACATTTTGGCCATTTCGCGGCGGCCAGTTTTTATTGGTGGAGGAAGCCGGAGTACCCAGAGAGAACCACCGACCTTCGGTAGGAAAATTGGCAATCCTTGTCAATTAAGATCGTAGTCGAACACACCCCGCCACAGGTGAGATTCGAACTCACAACCCCAGTGTTGACAAATGAAACGAAATATGAATGTGCACTTGTTACAATAAATGTTAAATATTGAATTAAGCAGACATTAGTTTGTTGTCATAAAAATGTAAATAAAAAAAGAGAAATATTTCTATACTATCGGTAAACAGAGATAGCTGTTAAAAATGTTTGAATTTACTTATCTTAAAATAGTTGTACGTAGTGGAGCAAATATTAGACTGGTTGGCTCCCACGGATTTTGTATTATTTAATTGTTTGATTCATTAATTGATTTAAAAATATGTAATATTTGTAAAATGTTATGAATGTTGAATTTCGTATGCCTGAATTTAATTTTTCAAATACCTGTAAGTTTGTTAATGTTTAATGTGAACGTAACACGCATGATTCTGCAATTTTAATTTCGTCTCGAATAATTTGAAAAGGAAGGGTATTTTCATTCAACATATGACTATTTTTAATCTTGATTTACGAGGAACGAGGAGGTATTGCAAAAATTCCCATTAACTCACATAGTCATTTATACCTGTCATAAGATATATTATAGTGTATTGTATTTTACGATACGGAAATTCTTTTATTCAATTATCATAATAGGAGTACACCTACAAAGGCATGACAGGGACTATATATAATATATGATTTTATGATCCCTGACCTACATGACTTACTTTTAAATCCGATGACATACCATCGACAATTACGCATTAAAATACCGGAAGTACTATCAAATTGTTTTGAATGTTAAACAACCGAAACTACGCGTGTCATCGGGTGTTTTTTTTTTTCATAAGGAAAAAAACCCAATCACTAACTGTTTCGTATAAATATCTTGTTTTAACATTATTGTGATATACCTAATATTATCATTGATTAAAACTGTTTTGCGCTTTTATATATTTTTCTATAGGTATAATGTGCAACATTTCAAAATACTAGTAGATTTAAAAGCATGATTTTGGTTGAATTTCAAGATCAGATCTTGACTCCGGATTCAGGTGTTCTTTATTTTATCTTCTATTTATTTGTATTATTAAATGTCATGAATGTAGTTATTTACAAAAATATTAAGATAAAATCTGTACAAACGCTAAAATATAAACATCTAGGTTGTTAAACCAGTTCGATATCATTAATATTAACAAAGTCTTCATCACTACTGCTTCCAGTATCACTGTCTTCTACGCGAATATCTTTAATTAGATGGTTTATGTCGGAATATATTGTTCTGTCATTTATTCCATGCACCTGATTCGACGTTCCCGGTTCAAGGAGAACTTCTGCATAATTCAAACTCGTTTCATTTCTCTAAAACGAGATAAACAAGTCTTTAAGAATATTGGTTCTTTAATTTATCTGATTAATGTTTAAATTACAAGGGTCAAGACTTGAAAAAAAATATCATACATAAGAAAGATATCATGGATAAGCGACAAAAAAAAATTGACTGGACACAATCAATGCAATATATGAAATCTAAAAAAAAAAATATGTATCCCAGATGGGATTTTATGATGGCATACAATAATTGGTAAATAATTTTAATGTTGACTCTTGGAAAAAAAACGGGAAATTTTCTGTTAATATTACCACATGATTCACATCAAATTTTATGCGATATCTTGATGTAGAAAATATCAGCAAATGAGTGCTCAGGTATTACGATTTTGGGGTACATTAAATTCTAAAAAACTAAATAGCAATAGAATTACAGAGATCTACGACGAGTCGGTTACGAATATCGACAAAAGAATACCAAAGAGAGGAAAGAACACATACTTTCGGAAACAAATCGCAACATTATAGCAAAAAAAAAATAATAATAAGATAATAAAGCAAAGCAATTTAAACTTTCCCAAAATAGGGTCATCAAGTTTATTGTTAATGTCCATACCTGTAAATTATTCTCATTCGTTTGAATTTCGTTGCTATGGACCTGGTTGTGTGAGCTGCTGTTCATATTATGCTGGTGTTCTGTAGAAAAAATATTGCATTTAATTTTTACTAGAAAAATAGTTCATTTATTTATCTAAAATGTAACCAATATGTAATATATTATGTGAAATATACACATAAAGAAGCATTAATACTCAGACTGGTTCACACATCTCAGCATTCTCTACAACTCTGTTCAAAGCAATGTGTAGGTTCTCTATAGCTTTCTTGTTATTATATGTTTATTTTAAGGAATGCTGTACTGATTCCAAACATCTGTTCGCAAATTAAGGAATAACCGTATTATATTTGATTCAGTTCCTGCGAAAACGTATATTTGACTTTGCATAGCCAGGTAAACGGATATTTGCGACATTAAAACCGAGTTTTAGTCAGGAACCACATCAAATACAACATGGTTATTCCCATTCTAATGCAATCAAACGAATAACATTTTTAATATTCTCAATTTTTAGGTAAAAACAAAAAGGTCAGGGAAATTGCGTGTGCGAAGTTTGCGCAAAACATCGTGATGTCACTGGTGGGATGAAAGTTTGAACAGAGGAATTGGGTAATGTTTGAACGTCAGGCTCGTTTCCAAATGGAATAACATTTAATTGAATAGCATTTCCAAAGCACAGTTTCCGATTACTTTTTCTTGTCCAATATTCAATTCCCTGATTATATACGGGTGGAACGTAGATTTTACGCAGTTTCTTGGCCAATCAAATTGCCTGTTGCATTCTCACTGCATTATAATATAATATACAAAACAATATTTTTTCGCTAGCATTTTCAGATCTCTTGAATTTGTAGAAGGTTGATAATTTAACCCTCTGAAGAGGCTTTTTCGAATTCTTCATAAATTGTCTTTAACGTAAGATGAGCGTTGCATTCTTTTATCTCTTCTCCCGAGATTTCCATATTATGACCTAACAACCTCATCAACAAGAAGTAAATCCATTTGCCCCACCTAGGGACGTGTTAGGTATTGTGTGTACATCTTGTTCATAGCGCGTATTTCGTATTTATGACATATGTTTCTTTTATTAAGTATTTCGGTGTTTTCGGGGCCAGATACTTCTTATCATGTAGAGTATATTGCTCGTTGACGCAAAACGTCCCTTAAATACAATATAAACATAATAAAATTCCATTTTTTCATCACTATATGGGCCTTCTGACGTCTAACCTATAATCCTATATATTTATATTTATCATATACATATAGAAAATAAAGGTAAAATTTTACCCTACGATAAAATTGTACATATTTGTTCCCAAATCTTATAAGAATTGGTTTAGCGGACTGACTTGACTTTGGTATCAACTGTTTCCGGTTTATATCAGCTGCTTCCATTTTATATCACACCCCTAATCCGTAATCGCGTTATCAATCAGTCATTCCCTAATCGATTCGAAACTTACTAGCACATAGTAACATGGCAGACGATAGCGAGACGAAACTGTGGATAATATTAATTCGCTCAAAAATGTTAATACAATCAGAAAAACATTAAATGACAAAACATTTTGACTAAATGTATGAGGGACAATGACGAATTGCAGCGCCTTGAGGATACTCGGTAATATGGCAATGAAACTGAAATCATTGAGAAAAGAATTTTCATGGAGATCTATAAAACATCAATGTTGAAGTATATGATAAAAATATCACAATTGTCATTATTCATATCAGACCAATTATCAACCAATAGTAAGATCATCCCTCGAGCCTTGCAGCTCTTGGGCTGAAATCTTGACCTAGGGCTGATAATAGGTGTGATACGAAAAATGCCATTTTATAATCTATATATATCAACTGAATGTTTTCCAATAATATTTTTTAATTCTTCCTTTAAATGTATCCCGTAGAGCATGTACAGTTTGTGTTATTGTTTTCACGAATTCGCTATATTATAATATTACAAAAGTCCATATTTCAGAGGTATTTATCAGTACCTTGAATTTGATGTGTCTGGTTCAGATCTGATGAATTTCGATTTGGGGTTATTTCTTCAACTTGTATCCTTGGATGGCGTTGATTGACACTTATTTGGGTCGACTCGTAAGCAAGGTTTTGAACAGCCTCGCCTTTAATTTTAAAAAAATATTGCAAGTAAGATATAATTATTGCACTGTACTGAGTGCTATTTCATGTTTAATGGACCACTTAACAACATGAATTGGAAATCACCTGTTTCTACAAATAATTCACCGTTCAATATCACTTTTACTGTGCAATATCACAAAATATGGACTGGTTTTAAACACATTGTTTCTATATAAATCTAAAAGTGCGGAATGTAATAATTAATCATATTCCCTTTCCAAATTTGCTAGTCAATTTCCTTGTATCAAATCTTGATAAGAAAAACTTGGTGATTAAAGACTGAGTAAATTAATTAAATAAATGTAAGATGCGATACCGCATAAATTAAATAATAATAAAAAAAAGGATTATTGTGACCTCTGAATGTTTGTTTGGTTAGATACTTGTGATTTAGTGTTTTCTTTGTTACTTCTCTGCATGTCCATTTTTCCTTACATTATTTTTTGTTCTTGATATTCTGTGTGTGACCCATGCATTTCTTAGTCGTGTTTGTTGCCTAATTTTGCATTTAAATTATACTAGAATAAGAGTTAATATTTTGGCAAAATACATGAAATATCAATCTAGGACCTGTATGGTCTAGTTGTACTAATCAGCTCCGTACAAGAATATCTGCTCGGTAATTATATGTACTTGACAATTTAAGGGTTTCTGAATGTTTTGTCATTAACATTACCAATGAAGATTTATCATTAAAATCACCTCATACCCATACATGTATTCAATTCTTTACTTGTATATGGGAAATAGCAAACAGTGTAATTTTAAATGTAGTTAAATAATAAGTAACGTTAAAACATACAGTCAAAATAACAAGAAAAAGTGAATTTTTTTACATATTTTAGAATACATGAATATAACGCATACATACTTTGTGTTGTCGCATAGTCTTCAGCCCTGCCAAAAAGACAAAAGAAAAACATACAGTATAAAGATAAAAGTTCTTGTACTTCGTGAGAACAAACTTTAAATATATAAGAAGTTTTAGCTTTTGTGCATGCATTGTCCGATTATATTTCATATCAGTCGTTATTGATCAGACTAGACAAAAAAAAATAAATAAAAAAATAAATAAATAAATAAAAAAAAATAAAATAAAATAAAATAAAAAATAAATAAATAAATAAATAGCTACCAAAATATTAACAGTTGTAAATTAGAGATTTTTCCGATCATTTTGGTATTCTGATCTATACTATAACATTTTAGTAAGTTTTTTTTGTATTTCTACTAACTCGAAACAAATGTCGATGCATGATACATGAATTATAACAATATAAGGTTACAATTACTATGAACATGCATCGAATTAAATCTGGTATCAAAGAATTCTCATTTAAGGAAAATATTAAATTCCTCACCTTTCAATGTCACCTGTTTCTGTTGATGTGCAAAGGGAGATAACACCATTTACTAAAATTGACAAAAAAATCCCATTTACTTATACATTTTATCAAACAAGGTATAGTTATACAATACAGATATACATATGGTCCTACACTAGCTTTTGTGAAAATAAATATCTTCCGTTTGATGAAATCAGAAGTTAATTATAAAAAATACCAGTATACAAACATCTTTTGACTACCAAATGAATGATACTTATAATGACAAACAAAAACAAACAAAAAACAAAACAAAAAGACATAGACTTATTGCCGTTCAGCGACCTCTGCAAACAGTCGGCTACAAAGCAGACAACCAAAGATGTTTATCACGACAACAAGCGTTAAACGTATTTGAGAAATCATGAATTTTACCACAGAAATAAATTTCACTGATAATAGTTACATTGAGTTGCATTTCCCATATAGAATTTTGTATTTATTATTATAAAAACTCATATTTATGTTAAACAAATTTATTTGAACTGATTTTATATCATTTAAATCTTCAACTGGAAATTGCAAACTTTTCAATATTTGGGATTTCGTATTTACAAGTATGTACACATACAGTAACGACATAGGTAGTTTCTATTGAATTATTGTACAGCCTATCCTATCAAAGATTCTAAAATGAATGAGACAGTTTGAAAATGGGAAGTAAACTAGAAGTAGTGGAAAAATGACCCAACACCATTAACTGTATTGATAAATGACCAGAATGTGAAATTGAGTGCAAAATATAATGTTCATCTAAGTTGTCGGATTACATATATTAAATAATGGTGACGTAATTATATTTACACGCACCGAAAGGATCGATACGAAACTAATTTTAGATATAAGTGATACTAAATAAATTATAAAATACATTTCCTTATATTGAAGCATAATACTGAGGAATAACTTGATACATGAACAACAAAACTTTCGATAAGGAAGGGAAACAATTACCAGTTGTAGATTTCTAGGTACAATGTGTGGTGTTGCAAATACAAACACAATCTATACTATATGAAAAGCAGTTACCTAGCTTACAAGCTAGACACTCTTTATTTATCACATTCCAGACTTTGAATATACATAGGGAGGAGGCGGGGCGTGGGGATGGGGGGTGGGTGGGGTTTGGAAGGTTAACTGCCTATATAATGGTAAATACATATGTGCGGCCCTAAAGGGTTTTATTGTCATTTGAAATATGGGACAAGGTTCACTAACTTAAAAAAAAATTATATGATTAGATATGTTTCCATATTAATGAATTTCCATGCTCTATTTTCCCATCTGCATGCAAATATCTTTAGTTATGATGGTTAGATACAAATATGAAAGGGACAGGAAAAGAGTGGTTTATACATGCTTAGGTTAGACTTGCTTGATATCTCAAATACATGTATATGAATAGGGTAATTCGAAAACACCTGTACCATAAATACTAGATACCCCCTCCCCTTTCCCGTTTGAATATTATATATCTACTCGGCCTTTGAAATATAAATCAAATGCCAAGAATGCAACATTACACACACACACACTCACACACACATATATATATATATATATATATATATATATAATGTTGCATTCCGGGCATATGAATATATAATAAAATTCTTTCATACCAATTTAGATGTAGAAGATGTCCACATTTCATCAATTTACTACTCATCAGTTGTGCTAAAGGCCTAAAATGTTTTCAAAACCAAAACAAATGTCCTAATTTTAAAAATATGATTGAACTGTGGCTTGTATCTATTGAGGCCAGTTTTGAGGCTACGAAATACTAATTGATATATATGTTCTGGGTTAGTCTGACGATTAACATACATTTGTTCTTGCACACACAAATTATTGAAAAAGTTCAAAGAAGAAACATTTAGAATGCATTATGGCAAACCTTACCTTTAACTTGTAGAATATAACCGCAGTACTTTCGTCCAGCTAATAGGGTGATAACAATTAAAATGAAAGCTATCCCAAATGCAGCAAATGGCAGAATTGAAGAGTTTTGTTGCTTTGTCTTTCGTTCAGGCGGATCTGTAATAAATCAATAGCTTTTCACTTTCTACATTAGAATATACCCAAATATTAAATTCCGTGGGTATAGTACCCATTTATGGATTAACCTTAGTCAGATTCACTCTTGAAAAAAAAACTTTAGACGCCAACGGCATCAAATTTGTAGGTGTGGTACATGTAGTTGTGAACAGTGGCAAGTTCAAACCAAGATCTCAACATTTAACATATTATTTTAAATGCAATCATTCAAAAATTTATTTATTGGAAATACGTATCCGTGGAAAAGAAATTTTTAACCCCCCCCCCACCCCCTCTAAAAAGGCTTTAATTCTCACTAAGATCTTGGCACAATAATATATTACATTTGAAAAACATTATAATAAAATATAACATAAAAAATAAAACATACCGCTGAATCCAAGTGATAAGGATGAGTAAGATATATCTATATCTTTAATGAAATCTGGCGTGTTGCTCATTGTCCTGTACGTAGTCAAGTCATCTTTATTGTTAGGGAAATAAAAAATAACTATATTATACTTATATAAGCAAAGGTAAACATTTGGTAAAACAAACATTTGGACAATCAGGACAAATAAATACTACACTTGTGTTTTTCCACATAATAATATCTGCATTATATATACCTTAATCGCCATGTTAGTCCTTTGAAGAGTAGGTTGAAATTCTATACTTCCTATAAGTATTAGTAAGGTATGTATACTTCATTTATATGTGACTTAAATTTGAAATGTACTTTGCTTATACTTGTTATTCCTGAAAAAAACCTCTTTCAAGTATAACTAAAGTAAACTGCTGGTAAATTGTATTTGCGTTTGTGTTGTGTATATTGCGACATAATGCACATTAAAAAATATGCTTT
Organism: Mytilisepta virgata; assembly: GCA_028015205.1. Classification (NCBI taxonomy): domain Eukaryota; kingdom Metazoa; phylum Mollusca; class Bivalvia; order Mytilida; family Mytilidae; genus Mytilisepta; species Mytilisepta virgata. The sequence goes on from CM051513.1 coordinate 27,794,266, forward strand.
TAATTTAAATGTGCAGCGTTTGTTGTTAAGTACTAATACTTAAAAAATACAGTTCGCCTGTCAAAAAGGGCTTTTTATGGTCACAAGTTATGCTTTTTTTATTGTTGGTAAAAATAAAACACGGAAGTTATGATTTTTTTCAGAAATAAATTGTATAACCACGGACTCATTTTAGATTCAAAGTTCTTCAGAGAAAAAATTTTCGTCTTTGAAAACTAAATCCACATTTAATCAAGTATAACTTAAGTGTTCCAAATTTTACTTATAAATTGTTTTCATCAAAATATATACAATTTACCACTTTTATTTCATCGAATTTTATATTTGTTGTTTCAGATAAAGACTTTTGTTCTTTTTCATACAAAAAGCAACATTTTATCTAACAAAGATATTTCTAAATGTTGTTTTATTCCCTGAATATTTTATCTTTTTAAATGGCTCAAGTGTTAATTCCCTCAATTAAGTTACTTATGTGACAGGCTTTTACATGTATTTTAGTCAATTAAGGCCTATTGTTAATATTCGGGCCATTAAGCTGTTACGTAAACAACGCTATAGAGTGTTACAAAAAAAGAATTAGGACTCTTGACATTAATTTACATGAGCGACAAAAATAGTTGTTCTCACCTTTTTAGAAATAATTACATCGTAACTAAGGTTTCAAATTGTTAAAATAAATAAGTCTTTGAATTATATACGTTGTTATAAACATAGATCTTTGTTTTAGAAGTTAAATATTACATACCGGAGAAAAAAATGTTTTATGTTAATTTGGAAATCTTCAATGTTTGGCTCACATACGTAAAATAATAATTTGGCTAAAACTTCGTATTATGAGGGCCATAAACATGAATGCAATGGTAAGGTCTATTATTTATAAGCTTTTATGGCAGGATTTTATTATATTAAGCATCGTGCATATGCATTAGTTGAAAAAACGTAAGAATTCAAGTTTTAAATCGTCACGCAACAAGGTTATTGTTATTTTGACATGCGAACATGAAAAGTTCAATGTATAAGCTATTTCCCATTTTCCCATTGTTTTATTTGATATGCATTTAGGTTTTATATCTAAACTATTTGCGTTTTACAATTTTAATGCTCTACCGTTCGCCATCGTAAATGTTATTTCATTTGCAAATCAAATTACCTCCCCTTTCCCACTAAAAAGAAAAATAATTTCGACAGCCTATGTTCATTGTTTAGGATTGTGGATTTTTGGGTTAATGTTATAATTGGTTATATAGTATTTACAAGTGCATGTTATTTAATATTTATTGTAATATTATTTAAAATTATTTTTGAAATCAGAACAGAATATTAATGGTCTTATTTGTCCGTGTTGGTTGGTCATATCAATTATATTCTAACAGAACAAATGTGGTTCTACTTATTATCATTGATTATATATTTCATACTTTTACATGCGCTTTCAGACAATAAAGATTGTAAAACTTTACTAAGTTTTATTCCTGTCATTTCATGCCTTAGCTCCAGGCTTCTCAGTCGTTAAGGTTGCCTGTTGAAATCAGTCCAACTCCAAGCTACCCACCCGAAAATTCAATCCTGACAGAAGGGTGAAATATACTTCTCTTACGAAGTTCAGTAAAGTGCATCCTAAGTATTAGTATCCTAAATTAAAGGATACCAAAGTATTTGTTTGTTTCTTTTATGTTTACGACTTTGAAATATTCTATAATTTAATTCGTTTTTAGTTTCTGTATGCGATTCCAACATTTACATGTGAAATTGTCATGAAACCAGGTAAACCATAACGGACAATATGTGCATTCTAAAGTAAATTTCACCTCAGTGACGCTGTAATTCTTGCATGCTTAAAGATATTGCATACATATCCTGGCACATGGAAAAAATCTAAATGAAAACATGTTTCTGTACTTAAGGATGTTCGCTGGTCATGTTTTTGAATTTTTGTCAGATGTTCAGTATCATCTGGTTTTATTCATTTGAATGCCATGAATGATTTTTTTCCGCTAACACCTATTTTTCTTTTCATAAATCTTGTCACTGATAAAGCTGTGTAAAATCAAGAGAGCATATTTTCCCGGCCAAATTTTCAATAGCTTATATCTCGAAAACAAGCACACGGACCGATAATTTGTTTTCGGTCTTTTAGTTCCTTTATTAATCCACTATCAGTGTTATGAAAAGCTTATTATTTTGAAACTGAGCATGGAACATCCTTAATACTATTCTTCCTAAAGAAGCATAAACCTTGATGATACACGAAGCCTCTTTGCAATCGTTAAAGGTAGAAATTAATTATACATACCTGTGCTTTTACTGTCAAGTAAAACTTGATATCGTTTTGTATAAAATCCAGACTGAAGACTTAACCCAGGCATTTGGCATTCGTAAATGCCTTCATTGTGTCGTGTAAAGTTAAAAATGACTAAGTTATATCTTCTATTATCTTTATCCACATCAATCCGTACGTTGGATATGTTAACACTAGGATTTTTTTGTAGTCCAGTAAAATAAGGTAATGGTCTTATTGTTTTTGTGATGGGATCTGGACCACGCCATGTTCCAGAGGCGTATATCCCTGTACAAGTTAGGTGAACAGTATCATCAATGGTCGCTCTAACATTTTCAATCCCTATATTTAATTTAAATGAAAAAAAAAGAATAAAGTACACCATGCACACTTTCAAAAAGGTACGCAATATAAAACTCGAGAGCGGTTTTATTAAAAAAAAAAACCAGAATTTTAATATATTCTTAATTACAACATTGTTTAGTTCATATTCAGTACAAACATGAAATTCTTATTTCATCGCAAAACTTACTAATTCATATATAGCTATTACTCCATCAAGTATATGTAAGAATCTAGCGCCTTACTACATAACATTGACAGAGTATGTGAATAAATTACAGTATATAGATTATATTTCGATGCTTAAAAAACTTATATGTTGTCTAATGATGACTTCTCAGTTCTGTTCAATGCAGAAAAGACAAATGTTGAAAAAAAACCAAGCATGTTCACGTTCAAAAAATGATTCAAACTGCAGCAAAGCTACATTTATATAGGAGGAAGATACTTGCAAAAATAAAGAGTTCGTCCTTAATGTGAGAATTATTCTCATGAAATGATACTATTTTCCTATTTAATTATTGAAACTTATAACAAGAGGCTCCCAGGGGCCTGTATCGCTCACCAGTTCCCACGGGGTTAAAGGTTCGGCTGTGGTAACCATCTTGTTTGATAGTTTGGGTCAACGGACACAACTCTGAAAGAGGGCCATCTAAGGACCCTTGCTGCTATGTTTGGTTCTAATCTCTCGGTAGTTTTAGACAAAAAGATTTTTTAATGAATTTTCCATGAGGTCCTATGTTAACTTAGTTCAGCTTTGGCAGCCATCTTTGTTGACATTCCGAGTCAATGGATACAATTCTGAAATAGGGCCACCTATGAACCATTTCTGTCAAGTTTGGTTCCAATTGATTCCAAATGACCATGTGGTTTCAGACAAGAAGATTTTGTAATGAATTTTCCCATAGGGTGCCATGTAAAACTAAGATCGGGTGTAGTGGTCATCTTGGTTTACATTCCAGGTCATTGGGTATATTTCTGACAGAGGACCACCTTCAGACCATTGGTGCTAACTTTGGTTGCAATTGGCTCTATATTTTCAGACAAGAAGATTTTTAAATGGACTTTCCAATAGGGTCCTATGTTAAACTAAGTTCGGTTGTGGCGGCCATCTTGGTTGATTGTCCGGTTGATCGGACACAATTCTGAAAGAGGACTGTCTAAGGACAATTGCTGCTACGTTTGGTTGCAATTGGTTCAGTAGTTTATAACCAGTCGATTTTAAATGAATTTCCCATAGGGTCTTATCTTAAACTATGTTCGGTTGTGGCGACCATCTTGGTTGAACGGACACATTTCTGAAAGAGGACCATCTAAGGACCATTGCTGCTTAGTTTGGGTGCAATTGGCTCTGTAGTTTCAGAAAAAGGCTTTTTAGGTGAATTCCCCATAGAATCCTATGTTAAAATAAGTTCGGCTGTGGCGGCCACCTTGGTTGATCGTCCGGTTCATGGGACATAATTCTGAAAGAGGACCATGTAAGGACCATTGGTGCTAAGTTTGGTTGCAATTGGCTCTGCAGTTTCAGACAAAAAAGATTTTTAAATGAATTTACCATAAGAAAGTTCTGGTGTGGCGCCATCTTGGTCGGAGGTCAGGGCCATCGGACACAACTTTGGATCCAAGGATCATTTCAGTAAAGTTTGGCAGAGATTACCATAGTAGCTTCAGAGGAGAAGATTTTTGAAATTTTTACCGCTTTTTGTATTTTTAGCTTGGCCGCAATCTTGGTCGAATGTCGGGGACACTTTTGAAAGAGGACCACCTTATGACTATTCTACCACAGTTTGGTTCTAATTGGGCAATTAGTTTCAGACAAAAATATTTTTATGTGAATTTCCCGTAGGGTCCTATGTTAAACTAAGTTCCGCTGTGGGGCCATCTTGGTAAGATGTCGGGACCATCGGACAAAGCTTTGGATCCAAGGATGTTTCAGTAAAGTTTGGCTGAGATTAGCATAGTAGCTTCAGAGGAGAATATTTTTGAAATTTTGACCCCCTTTTTTCTATGTTTAGCTTGGCCGCAATCTTGGTCGAAGGTTGGGGACACCGAACACAGATTTCGAAGGGGATCACCGAAGGAACATTCCACCAAACTTTGGTCCCAATTTCTTCAGTGGTTTCTGAGGATAACATTAAAATGTGGATTGTGGACGACGGACGCCGGGTGATGACAATAGGTCACAGGACCCTTCGGGCCAGGTGTGCTAACAAGGAAATGGAAAAATTCGAAATAAATTTTACTTATGTACAGTTCTGTCGGTTGCCAAGACGAATACATGGATTTGAAGTCGTAAAAGGAATTTAATATATTAAATTTGGGTGACCAGTCTTAGAAGATGTTCTATAATTGTAAATTTCCTTTTTTTAATTTAATTTTTTTTTACGTTGACCACTAAAATCTCAGTTGCATTGGCATATGGAAAAATAAATGGACATACACATCTTTTGAGATGTTTTGCTCTGAGATATTTTTGTTGCGATGGTCAAAAACCAAAATCTGACTGAATTATCACGCTGTCGTCTGAAGTGAGATCTTCCATTATATGTGAGGTGCCAGGTATGTTCTGACAAAAGGGGCCGGTTTTTTTTTTCGCAAAACGACTGTAAAGGGGTATACGTTTTTCTCTCTTCTACAAATGGGTAATATCTGACTATCTGGAATGGGGTTTTATGTCAAGATGATTTGGAACGAGTTATATGTCAAGAACATCCGGAACAGGATTATAATTTGAAGGAAACATAGAATTTCAGTAACAATCAGATTTAAAAAAGAAACTTACATGGGGAAAACAAACATAAGACAAGTAGGTGAAGCCAAATCTGGATGTCAATGTTCTACATTTGGATTGCTGGTTACAAAGTGGTATCATTTTAGACACAGATTGTCTGTAATGGGGTTTGTAACATGGTCAAATATTTTCTGGAAAGTGGTCGGCGTGCAAATAGGCCGGGAGAACCCACCTATCAAATTTTTTACAAGGTGCCCCCCCCCCCCCGTGCTCGTTCTATTGTAAAATGTAGTAATATATTGATGATCACTGTCAAAAACTCAATGACCTCATGATTTGTAACAGCATTGTTTCAAATCATAAAATTATAAATGTGTCGTGTATCTAATAAGTTCGATTAATACATTACTATATTATGTGATAATGCTATCTAAATATAGCTCACACTACAGTAATTTAAAAACGGCGCTTTGTTTATCGATCGCTGTACTTATGTTTACAGCCTTAGCTGAGTTAATTATCGAAACTTTCAAACAAAGAAACATTAATTAGGGAGTATCTCATTTATATATTAATTATTCAAAAAAAAAATAAATAAAAAATAAAAAAAATAAATAAATAAAATCGTTCGTCAAAAGTACTAATTGGAACAAATGATCCCTGCAAGTTTGAGCTCTTCATATTGTGTAGTTTTCTGGGGAAATCGGTTACGGAGAACATCCTGACATGTGTGACAGACAAAGATGAAAACAATACTTACCCGCCTCCTGTCGGAGCGGTGGGTAAGTAATTAGGTGTGTTTTAATATGGAAACAGCTGTTATGCAACTTTAATAAGGTCGCGTTATTATTGCTACCCATTTCATTTTAAAGGGGGCGGAAAAACAATCGTTTGTTGAAGAGTTGTATTAATTCCCTGACTGCATGTAACATAGTAAGTCTGGGTAAAAAATCAGGTCATTATTTAGATTATAACTTACTTGCACACGGTTCTGAGAAAAGACTTGGATCCGTCAAAGAGAAATTACTATTTGTTTACTTTATAATAGTTTGTATTAATATTGCATGTATAATTACTGTGTAGTTAGCATTTACCGTTACAAAATAGTTGCCTTTGACATCTTCATAATTTTTAATGCATAAAAATAATGATTATTATTAAATCCTTAATTTTGTTTTTAAATGTTGTCCATAATATATTTTACCCTCACTTGGTAAATCCTTATATTCACATATTCACTTGAATTAAATACATTAAATGCATTTTACCTTATATTTTGAAGTAACTGCAACTTATCATTACCAAAGCTATGCTGCTGTTAGAACTCAGTCAACTGTCGCAGTAAATATTTAGTATAGCATTTAGCCTGATACATATCATGTGATATAATACATATTTATTAAAAGCTTATAGCCAGGCAAGCTTTTTGAACAACTTTTACTTGTTACAGATCAGATCAACCCGATTTTAACGTGTTACGGACATGTCATTCTCATATGCTTAAAACAATCTTACCCGTTCGCCAAAAAAGATTACATATGGCAAATCATTTACATCTGCAGTATTTATATATGCATGATATAAGCCAAATATACAATATAATATGTTTAAATTTTAATAAAATCTGGAAATATTATCATACGCATCATAATTGTTTGACAAAAATAAACATAATTTTGGTATTTTGATGTATAAATGTGTATTGTACAAATATACAGATTGTACAAACATCTTGAACAAATAGGGAATATTGATGAAAAAAGCTATATCATTACCTCTTGTCGCCGATATCGAAATTATAACAGGTATGAAATATAACATCATCCTAAAATTAGAGAAAACGAGAGTAATATGTTAGTACATGTCCAGATTGAAAAAAGATAAAGATGCAAGTATTCATAAATGTAAATAAGCATAAAGCATACTAAATTACTGGAATTTTCAATCTACGTTAAATTAAATAATAAATCACTCTTTGAAATACATATATTGCAATATTGTTTTAAAAGGTTTTAAAACATTCATGGCATTAAAAGTCACACAAATAAACATAACAAAAAATATATAACATATTGTTATTTTTATCTGTCCCATTTTGTATAAAAAGGACTGAATAACTTACCTTTTCATTGGTCTTTGTGTGCTTCTAATCTTATATGGTTTAGCTTTGATATGATGTTGGTATGTCTACATGTGCTTGACATACTCTACTTAATAAGCAAATTTTAATACTAATGAAAAAAATTATATTTATCTATTGTTCTGAAATTATTTCCGTTTAGATTATTTCCTGCTAAGTATTTCCATTTTTGTCCTATAATCATTGAATTGTATTTATATACTCAACAATATCCTTTAATATTCAGTTTGGCTACATTGACATGGGCAGCATGGCGGGTGTCCTGCAGGAAGCAGAGACTGTTTACTCTTCCGGAGCACACGAATCTACTCTCGGTATTTGAATTTGGTTTAAGCGACTCCGGGCTATATTTTTTTCAAAGCTTACGACACATATGGCAGGTGTCCAGCAGGAGTCAGAGACGAAGACAAGACCAAAACAATACAAACACTACACTTAAAACCTAAAAAAATATGAACAACATGGAGCCCACCAAAAAGCAGGGGTAGACCCAGGTGCTCCAGAAGAGTAAGCAGTCTCTGACTCCTGCTGGACACCCGCCATATTTGTCTAATGCTACATATTACCCACCGTATACTTCTAATGAACATTTTTTTTTAACAAAGAGAAACACTTTAATATCAACCCAATTCCGTATTTTTGAAGTGATTACTCAGTAATATTCCCACGTTACTGACAGTTAATATGTTCATAGTTCATAATCATGAGTCACGTCGGAAACAACATATAATATAAACTAAATTAAATACTAGATGTGATAGGCCATACAGTGCATCAAATTTATTTCGGTATTTTTTGGTACATTTTATTACAAGCACAGGGTTTATGTCGCTGCTGGTAGACTATTAGTACCTGAGGGCATTATCAGCCCATTAGCAAAAAGTTGTGTCGTGGCATGATTCATTACTCAAATGCCTTTAAATTTTCCGTTCAAAATTTGACAAAATTTACCAGATATTTCTAAGGCTCTTCCTTTTGATGCAGAGGTAGCCCTTAGCTGAGTTTGGATACCTGTTTGTTTTATTTGTTTTGATTTTTGATGGTTGTGCTTATTAATTCATCATTGTATCTTTGACCGGTTTTCCAATATTTTGATCTCGAGCACTGCTGATGAGTTTGCAGTCAATGAAATGGCCAAACAGTGCATCAAATTTATTACACTGTTTGGCCATTTCGTTGACTGCAAACTCATCAGCAGTGCTCGAGATCAAAATATTGGAAAACCGGTCAAAGATACAATGATGAATTAATAAGCACAACCATCTTAAACCATCCTGGATTTTTATAAAACTTGGACAGAAGCTTGTTCATGATTAACAGATAGTATCAAACTGACGGACGGCTCACGCCAAGTGACGACAAAAGCTCACATGGCCCTTTGGGCTAGGTAAGCTAAAAAAATTGAATGTGGATAGACTGAAGATTTCAATTCATCGCTGCTTTTTTTTGTTTTGTTTTTTTTTTTGAAAAATGTATGAATTTTGTTACAATATAATAGAACGCTTTTCATTAATAAATGGGGAACCCTTTTTGGTTATATCAGAAGCATTTTCACATATAAAAAACTTAAAAGTAAAATTGATTTAAAGTGACACAAATTTTAGTATTATGATAACTTACAAGGGGTTTTTGATATTTGGTGAAAATATCAGGACATCGCGCAATTAGTAAACTGTACCGGAATATTTTTATAATGCTTACGTACATATGGACGATATTTCAAGCTGAAATGCCTGTTCCTATAAAGTACTTGCCAAATAAAAGGAATATAAGAAATGTTATACATGTATGTTGATGAAATCTAAGGTTCTCACGTGGCCTTTATGAAATCCTTTATATCAAACAAAATACAAATAGTAAGTCGAAACAGACACTATAGTCTTTAATTCCTCTAGATTCACCATCCATTGTAACTTAGATGAACACAAAGAAAAATATATGAGACTGTGCTTTCCTGAAAATAGGTGAACTATGTCACAATTTTTTTTTCAATTTTTAATTACCATCTACTTTAAATTTCATTTTTATCACCGCACTGTAAAAGGAAGTTCGGGCATATTGTCGTTATCTTCCGTTACATATTCTTTCTGTCATCAGCTCCTCTTTCTTACTTAAACCTTAGTGATGACTATATAACATTTGTAGATTGGTAATACATTTTATTACATTTTAAGTGTCAAACATTTCGATTATTTACTTTTAGGGGTGCGGGGATCATTGTCGATTCCGAAAATATGTTTCTAGTGTAATGTTTGATTCTCCAATCCTGGCGTTTTAAAACTACAGTCAATTATTACTTCATTTTATTGAAGCTCCAAACTATTTTTAGTATTTTTTAGTACCAGTTACTAGACTACTAGACGAAAGCTTAAAGAGTGCAATTTCTTCAAATATCAGCAAAGTAATCTAGTATACAAAAGAATTGAGATCTGCCAAAACATGTTTAACCCCGCCGCATTTTTGCGCCTGTCCCCAGTCAGTAATCTCTAGCATTTTGTTCTTTTATGTTTTTTAAATGTTTAGTGTGCCGTCCATTTCGCTGACCTAGTATGCATTATTGTTTAGGAGTCAGCTGAAACCCGCCTCCGGTTGCGGGATTTTCTCGCTGCGTTGAAGACTCATTGGTAGCCTTGAGCTGTTTTCTGCTCATTGGTCGGGTTGTTGTCTCTTTGACACATTCCCCGTTTCCATTCTCTTTTCTAGAGATAGTTTTGTTAATGGAGATCACACAGTATTATTAATTGGAAATATTGCAAAATTGATAATTTCCGTGTGTATATGTGATATGAATCATGCAAAATAGGTCAAGTCCGGTTCTATGGCAGATTCTTTCGGCTAGTCATTATACATGTAGCTATGAAGACAGGAAAAAAATAAACATGAAATGTAAAAAACAAATGAATTAATGCATAGGGAAAAATAACATGTCCATCGATGATGTAACGATTTGATCAGAAAATCAAAAAAAAAAAAAAAATATGTTGCATCGTTTGTGTGTCAAGTGTTTGAAGATGGCCCCCAATATTGAACAGAAAAATTATACATCCTTATTGCACATCAGTGAAGTGAAACAATGACGGAGGAGTGTTATAAGATTAAATTCCCAATTGCAAATTAAACTGATAAAACCTTATTAAATTTGACACAGGCTCTTGGTACAAGAAAACAAAACCATTAAGGTCACAAGACAAATCATTCACGTATAAATTATACAGCCGAAGGGAAATAATTCAGATTTTAAATAATTAAATGCCCTATGAATATCATAAAAAAAATTCTGATTGAACTAATCATATTCAAATCACAGCTTTCATCAAAAACACGATAGCGTGATAATGATAATATTAATAATAATTATCATCATTATTATAATAATAAACTGAGAAATCAAAATGTGCTGCTTGTAATATAATACATTTATCATTACTCACACATCCTCTGTATGCAATTTAGAATTAAAAGACAAATTATTTAGATTTATTTAATATTTTTGAACAAATACAAAGGACAAACATATACACAACTAAAAACCCATATAAAAAATGTATATCATACAAAGGTCTTTATAGCAGCTATGCTAATAAGAAACCCCAGGTCTACCTATATTAACAAAATACTGATATTCTACCTGCATCATATATACAAATAGATTAACCTTTCTATATCAGTCTAAGCTGAATATGTATTAATATTTCGAATCATAAATACAATAATATCGAAATAAAAATTCATAACCATGTATTATCATAATCTACCTAAATTCTTGTTTAAAGTCAAAGTATAAACCTAGCATGGCTTTTATTTAAAAATACTTGCAGTTAAATGTATGAATATACATTATTCATTAGTCGCTACTGGATTTAATAATCGCGCCTCTGTTCATAATTCCTGCTATTGATAGTAATAAAAACTGAAAGTAATTAATATCTTACCATGAATACATAACGATATTAACGATAGATCTTAATCTTACGTAATGTTATGCAAGTGACTGTCAATAAAATTATTTGGAATAACATTTGTCAGTTAATTCGGATATAGCAAAACAAAAAACAAAACAGAACGAAAAAAAGTTGACAGACAAAAACGGCGGTAAGAGAAACAAATATAAGGCTGCATAAGGAAAGGATAAGATCAAGCAGACTGGTCTACAATGACTAAAATGAAACCAAGTATAAGTCACAAAGATCTACAAATCTTTAATATTTTGGTGGGATTGAACCTGGGTATTATAAAAACTGGAAGTTTGTTTATTGTGGCAGATAGTTCATGCTTATTTAGGATGAGAACAGGTTCAACAATTTATCAAACAAATCAAATAGGAGTGGGATGGAACACACAAGGGAAGCATTTTGACTGCACTGTAAAAGGGCGGGCGGTTGAGTACGGTCAGATAATTAAGCCTTCAGTAGTGGCATTAGCCCACTCTTTTCGGAAAGCCACAGTACGGTCTTTAGCGTGCAGGAAGCGTGGCATAATTTACCACTCCCTATCCGCCACCTTGGGACACGTTATGCAGCTCTGTGGATTGAGCTGCCGCAGTCCATCACAGGTGCCTAGTAACTGGAAGTAGTAATCCATCTAATGTTCAGTTTAACAAGGGTTGTGTTTCAAAATGTTAAAGCCGTATTTTACACATAAAATGCATCTTCTTAAATGTGCATTGTACCCCAAGAACCGTTTCGTTTTCCCTATAGCACTGGTATCTTGTGATATTCTTTTTAGATTTGTTTCTTATCAAATATTATATAGGTTATATATTATTATGTAGGTCCACTTGTTTTTCCTGTTCTTCAAAAATGCATGTATTGACTAGTTTTATAGTTAACACAAAGACATTCTGACACTGATATCTGCGTTATATAATGTCTAACTAAATTTTGAATTCACCTATTCACACTTCATTAGAGTTAATTTCAAAATTATTTTGTTTGACCTGGTGCTCTGAGAATATTTACTTGTTTTACAATGAACATAAGCACATTCTGAACCTGCTATGTATATTATGGAACGGCAAATCGGTTATCCCTATTATCTAGCGGGCACCTTGTTTGCGCTGATCAGAATAAGTATACCTGTAAAACTGGTTAAACCCAAAAATTCTTAAGACCTGTACTAAGTCAGACTATTCAGACTATTGATTGTATGTTCTGATTTGAGCCGAACTTAGTTTAACTTCGGACCCTATGAGAAAGTCATTTAAAAATCTTATCTGAAACTACTGAGCCAATTGCAACCAAAGTTAGCAGCAATGATCCTTAGATGGTTTTCTTTCAGAATTGTGTCCGATTAACCGGACGACCAACCACCACAGCCGAACTTAGTTTAACATTGGACCCTTTGGTTCATATGTGGTCCTCTTTCACATTGTCGTTTTCTTTCAGAATGTGTCCATTGACCGGAATATAACAAAGATGGCCGCCACAGCTAAACTAAGTTTAACAGAGAACTCTATGGGAAAATTCATTAGATAATCTTCTTGTCTGAAACAACTGAGCCAATTAGAACAAGACTTGGCAGCAATGGTCCTTAGATTGTCCTCTATCAGAATTATGTCGGCTGACCTGGACTGTCAACCGAGATGGCCGCCACAGCCGAACACAGTTTAACATTGGACTCTATGGAAAACTCATTAAACAATCTTCTTGTATGAAACTACCGAGAGGTTGGAACCAAACTTAACAGCAATGGTCCTTAGATGGTCCTCATTCAGAATTGTGTCCGTTGACCCAAACTATCGACCAAGATGGCCACCATAGCTGAACATTTAACGCCATGGGAACTGGTCGCTATATTTAATAGGGAATGCACTATCAGGTGAGCGATACAGGCGCCCGAGATCCTCTGGTTTGTAATACCAAAATATAAAAATACATGTACAAATAAAAAGGAAACAGTCCACCGATTAGCAATCCGAATATAGGACTAGACAACTGCTGGTCGGCGTGGGTTTTGGAATTCGTATCTCCCTCTGGACTGCCGGTAATTTCAATAAATAGAGAAGTAGTTTCATTTTCCATCATGGAATTATCTGTAGAAGAATTTTTAATCAATTTAGAGACCTTAGAGTCCATTAGCTTAATATTCAGTGGGGAAAGTATTTGGAAGGCGAACATACATGATTCTGGACAACTGGACAATAGTAGAAGGTTGTATCTTTATAACCTCTAAACACTCCCACCCACACGAAAAAAAAAAGAAACAGAAAAGTGAAAATAGTGCCTCGGTTATTTCGATAATAGAGAAGAAAAGTATATAAAGATTAGTTATGTTTCAATACTTTTTTTGGTGTATGGCAACGAAGTAGATCTATATAAAAAATTATACAACTGCAATGTGGTATCATGAGGTATATCATTGCGAAAACGCCCTACAATGTTGCAGAATACATAGTACACATTTAATATGCACAGTTATAATGTAACGGGTGCTGTTTCGCGTTCATGAAATGCTTTCCGTTCTGCTGCACACAACGGATTTTATGGAAGTGTTTGATGCTTTTGCATTATGTTTACACAGTTTGTTTACAATGAAAGTCAAATTTTTTTACCAACACCATGCATGTACAAATGTTGCCTATGGCGATGAAAAAAATATTCTTTCCTTTGTGAATTTCGTCTCGCTAGATAAAAATAGCGTATTTTGTCAAAAAATGAAATCTAATCAGCTCATAGTCGACGGTGACATATATAAAGCTTACTTCGAAATAATCAAATACTTATCTCTAGATGAGTGTAACGCTCACTCTAAGAAAATTGCTAACTATAACAATTTTACTTTTGTATGTGTAAAACATATCCTGGGCATACCAGACATTGGATAATAAGCTGCAAAATGACAGACAGTTGACCGAAAAACACTAAGATGTACGTCATGGGAAAACAAAATACCCCCTGTGTCGAGCGCGCGAAAAAGGTGCATTGAAATCAGTCAATGTAAATATGTCAGAATTATTCCGAAAGCGTATCATGACTCTAATACCTACTTGTATGATTGATCAACACTAAAAAGTAAGTTCTTTTGTAGCTGCAAAACATTTGCAAAAAAACTAAGGATGAAGGGAGTCGTAATACGCCTTCGGCATACATCTGACAGATTTACTTCATAATTGTGGTCACTTTTATGCAAAAATGTCGATTTCTGTATTTCTTCCTTGTGCTTCTGAACAAAACTTGGTATTTTCTTAAAAGGACTTTTGTATCAGCCCTTGAAAATTGATCTGACATTGATAATCACCCAGATTTTGGACTGTTACATTAGAAATTTTCAAGCCATATTCTGTAATTGTTTCAGTATCTAGTTTAATATTTGTGACTTTGATTGTAGGTTCTTAAAGTCCATTGAAGTACGGTTGTTGTACAATAAGTTGTCATGTGCCGCTTTATACATGAGATCAGGAGCCCGCCATGTGCCTCGTGTAGATATTCCTGCACAATTCAAACGAATCGTAGCCCCTCGTTGTGTAAACACTTTCTGCACATCTTCTGTGGAAATATACAACCAAGATTCGAGGTTATTAAATTAAAGCAATATATATTCAACTTTTTCAACATCTTACAGTAGTCTTTAATCTTTCATGAAAAACTCATTTTCAGAATATTATTGACAAATCTCTCTATAAAAATTTTCTGGTTTCATTAAATTAAAGACAAGCGCGAGATTGAGGATCAAAACGATATTGAAATGGGTACCTTTATAGATATATTCCGTATTATGATTGTTGTTATTATTATAATTTTGTAAATTCGTATAGTTATTTTTACTCAGATGAGTTTTTGCATCCATAAAGTATGCATAACGACAACATGAACGAAGCTGGCAGATTCTTTAAATTTTTTTACCTAATAAATAAACATTCATTGGGTATATATGGAAATACACCTTTGATTAATATTATTCAAAAATTATATTTTTTAATTTGAGGGTGGGATGGTTCAACCCCATCTTTGTGACCGCTGCCTTTGCTTGAAGTTTATAACTGAAATTAATTACCTGTAGTATCTGTAATCATTAAGACTGCTGGCATAATTAATAACATCCTAAGACAATTTAAAAAAAAATTATATATATTCATTTTTTATTGTTCAATTAAAATATATAGAAATCTGTCATTTGATGAAAATTAAAGTCGCACAGTAAGAATGGTTACTGCATTGCTCGACGCAAACACAACGTTATACGAAAAAGGCTAATGAGATGAGCACTTACTCCAACGTGTTGAAGATCTAATTTTGTTTTAGAGGTTTTTCCTATCAGCTGTTCAATCAAAATTCTTTGATACCAATTTTGATACACAAGATTTGTACATTTCGTCGATTTACGACTCATCGGTTGTGATCAAAACCTAAAATGTTGAAAACCAAAACAACCCAAATGGGGTAAAGCCAAAAACCATCTAAGGACAGCACTATGCACCAGGAAGATACTCATTAGTTTTCATAAATTTAACAAGTTTGTTACAGTAAATCTTAAGTATCAATTTCGGCCAAGTATCGATACATTAGAAACTGAGCTGGGCATAGCCTCAGTGACTTTGCGTTCACCAGCAGTGCCATCGACTCAGTTCTAAAAATGAAACTATCCAAAGGGTTGAAGAGCAAAATGACCAAAAGGGGTAAAGCCAAAACCATCTATGTACAGAGCTACACGAGGGAGATACTCCTTAGTTTTCATAAATATTACAATTTTGTAACACTGAATTTCATGAACATGTATTAATTTCGGGCTAGCATCGAATTACTAGCAACTGGGCTGGTTATACACTCAGGCACTAGGTGTTCACCAGTAGTGGGATCGACTCAATGATACAAACAAAATACTTGATACCAATTTTCATGCACAATATATACATGTACACTTGATAATGAAGAATTGTCCATGGGTCCCAATAATTTGGATACTAACAAAAGAAAAGAAATATTCACTTCTGTATAAGATTTAGCTATATCAGGTGATAGTCATTTTCTGAGTGGGCTAATCTACAATTGTTTTAGTATACTAAACGTTTATATACAGACTTGTTTACTCAGTCTTGTCGATTTTGTTTGTAACACATTAATCGGTAAACATTAGTGTCGGCAACCCTCAGCAGTTTAAATATATTCCAAGCTATCATCTCGTTATCAATACAAAGGTATGTTGCGGATTTCTTTATGCGTCATTTTCAAACCAAGGGTAGAGAAATATCTGCAAATATCTGATGAACATTTATAAATTAACTGCATGCCAACAAAAAAGAACTCTGAATAAAATACTCATCTTGAACACGTAACACATGTAAACATAATTTTCTTTTAAAGTTTTCAATATCTTTATGTAATTTCCAAGTTAAATTTGTTCTTTCTCAATGTTAATCGATGCTCTGTTCGTCTTTTTCATGAGAAATAACTGTTACTGAATGATCAATTTCGGCGTAACTAGTTCTCTCATTAAATCCACGAATAACTTCGCTAGATGGACCCGGTTCATGAAGTACCTCTGAATAATTTAAACCAGTATCATTAATCTGCAAAAAAACTTAACATTTAAAGAACACGAACATAACACAGGAAACCCTTATTCGATTATTGTATTCAAATCCCAAACTAAGAAATGTAATAATACGATATTTTGAAAAATGAAATCAGTAACACTAAAAAAATTCAAAACACCGAGGAACATTCGCAAAATAAATCTGCAAAGTATTCTATATACATGTTGTATTTTAAATTACTTTAGAAAAAGGACCATATAGAAAGGAACCAATTGGTGAAAATTCATGATTTAGAAAAGAAAACGGTTATATCAGTAGAAATACTCATCGAATAGCTTTGCTGGATTCTATATTAGGTCTAACACTAGTAACTTGTCATGTTGTTTTCTCATCTTTGTATATACGACTTTGTGTATTGCTGATCACCGAAACATGCGTAGAAGAAGATGCTTTTAATATAGAATATGGACAATACCTTTTGCTTTATAGTATAACCACAGTAAAGATGTTCCTCAGAATTATTTTCTTGTACTAGAGGCTGGTATGGGTTTTCGTACCCATCACTTTCAGTCGATGAAATCTCGTTGATAGATTCACTCTCCACATCAGCTATTACATTTTCCATACTCCCTTGTTGTACTGTATGTTCTATCAGGAGGACATTTGGTACAGTTGTATTTAATCCAGTTCCGTCTGTGTCGCGGAATGCGGCAATATTTTGCCTTGAAAGGAGTTCGAAATTGTTGTTTTCAATAGGTCCAATTTCATCATAATAAGTACCTTCAGTAGTTGTTTGAAAATCCTGCATTCTATGACGTTTTTTGTAACGGAAAAACACAACAATATGCATAAGCAGAAAAACTAGTCCACATGTTATCCCTCCGAATATAGGAATAAACGGCTTCTCATCTTCATTGCTTTTTGAATTATTCCCACTTCCTGGACTGAGAGTACTAATTTCATTTTTGACCATGGACTTATCTGCAATAAATTGTCCATGGATGTAGTATTACTGTATATTTCGAAAAAAAAAAATGGGAATGTGCCAAGTGTGTTTATCTAGAAAAAAAAATCGCTTTTTCAGCTTTTATGTATATTTCAAGTAAATTTGAAAAAAAACAAAGATATTAAGATAATACTTGTCCAAACTCTTTGCAAGAATTTGAATATTTATATTATATTTTTTTTTTCGCATGGGAGACTTTGTGTCATCTGTAATGATAGTAATACCATATTTTTGCATTAAATATTATAATGTTTGATAACTTCTGCTTACGGAACGATTAGGATGTTACTGTTTCTGTATTAAATAGATCTTTTGCAATCTTTGTAAATTTTTTGAAAACGTTTGTACTGATATACTTAAGTTTGGCTCTCCTTTATGTCATAACAATAATTTTAGTTTGATAGACAACGTATATATTTTAGTTTAACAATTTTGTGCATCGAAAGGACACTTGCACTAGAAAATTTTTCACGTTAAAGCCGATATGTTTCCAGATTATTACAAACAGACTTGAAGCTATATAGAAAAGGACAACGGTAATAAAATTGTTGTATAACTGTCTTGCTAAACCTTTTGAACAAAAACTGACATGCTGCTGGTTGTGTTACATATACATATGTTGAAAGCAGATATGAAACTAAATATAGTACATACATGTAGTTTGAATCGTTCAAATGAAAGATGAATTATATTTAGATTTAGAGAGAAACTGAAAGGATGGTATTTATAGCTTCAAATTATACATAATTATACATTTAACATCTCACGGATCAGAATAGACTTCAAAACGGTATGATTCAAATGTTCTGACTGAAAGAAAAAATCAAGGCATAATTGCCATCTTACTAAAACCATGAACCTATCTGCTCGTATTAGGAAGACAAAATTCCATATTTTGAAAGTGGTTCAAAATGTAACAGGATACATTTGTAAAACAATTACAAGTACACTGTATTTACTAAGTAGCATGACACAGTAATTGATAGAGTAGGACAAATAGATGAATATATAGACATCATTGCCAATGAATCTTTCTAAATTAGTACATAGGACCCTATATCAAAGTAAGTTCACTGTACAGCCATATTAGAAACAAAAAGGAAGCATTTTTAGGAATAAAGACTTTCGTTCTAGATATCCACCATACGCTTATTTATATTTGCAGCAATCTGCTGATCTCAGTAACCAAGACAGTGTCACTAATCTGAATGAACTGTTTGTTTCACGGTTATGGTTAAACTTTTTTTTCACTGTATCAAAAATATTTCACAATGGTAAAAAATATTTAAAAACCCCAAAATGTATCGTTATGTATCGAAATTTTGTTTCATGGAAGAATTACAATGCATTATCATATAATAGAATAGCTAAAATGCATTATAATTTCTTCGTCATCAAACCCATGCAGAAAGGAAAACAATTTCTGGTTTCCAGATTGACAGAAAAATGTGCACCTGTGCAATTAAAAAGATTATATTTTCTAATATTTTGACGTTTATCAGGTATAGTTCATAATTTGACAATTCACGGTTCGCCTCAATACTTGGTCCATAGCGTTTTGTATATTATAACGGTTCATCTTAAAGTGTTGAATGAATTAGAGAAACAGATTCGTAAAGGTAATTATGGTATTTCTACAGTCTCTAGAGTTAAAGCTTCAAATTCTCGCTAAGGCTCGAAATTTGAAGGTTTCGCTATCTTGAATGTGGAAATAGATAATCAATTGCTTGCGACGTAAGAGTTCATATTTTATACACCATTTGTCCGATATATTGGACTTATTGTACTAACCTTCTAATATCACACGGTATTTAATTACGATATAATCCAAATTTCGAAGTGCTCGACATTCATATAGACCGATGTTTTCATTGGAAAAGTTTGAGATGATTAGGTTGTAATTTCGAGTTATATAATCACTTTCCAAGGACAAGTTCGGAATGCCCAATTCAATGTTTATTTTCATATCATTACTATACGTAATCAATTTTCCATCTTTGCCTGGAACAAGCCATGAAGCACTTTTATCAAACAATGTACAGTTCAGATGAACTATTTCGCCTCTCGTAACTGTCAAATTAAGTACAGATTTTGATCCTACAAAACAGAATAATTACTTTTGTGGTATCATCTCTAGACTTCTATTTTGTAGTTGGTTGTTAACTGTTAATGTACACAGTTTCAGATTTAACAAGTAGTGATCGGTCCCTAAATGTACTTTTATGACTTCTAGGATTCTTTTATATAAACTGCAGTTATACATGTATCAGAGTATCATCACTTTCATATCTCATTAAATATTCCTACGTATTGCCATCTGTTTTAAATTAACAGATTATTAATTTTTAAGCAACAGTTGTACTGTAACAGAAATGTTAAATTTTCTGGAAAAATATGAAGATCTCCCTTGTTTATATCTTTTTCTTGAATTGATTTTGGTTTTAATTTTTTTAATAATTTTGAATTTGCTCTTCAACTTTGTTAATTATTGTTCTTCGATACTATCCCAATATTTTACTTTGAATTTAATGTAGCAAAACATTTTTATTTTGTGAAATAATTAATATGTACAGCTCTGTCTTTTTTAAAGATCATTTTTGAATTTTGTTATTTGCTGTTGAACTATTGATTTTGGTTTTATAACATGTTCAACCGAAGTGTCGTAAATAGACGAAATATGTTTCAAAATAGGTATCATGGAATTTATTGTTCTGTCCCGGAAATATATGGAAAATCTTTTATCATGGTTGTTTGAATGGAGTATATTTGATTACCATATACCTGTAATCTGACGAATAAGGATTAGAATCAAGAGGAAATGACGGACCATCCTGAAAAAAAAATAATAATAATTTCATTACATTATAAGTCATTCCATGTACCCACTTATAGTCGATTCAGGGGTAACTTAAGGATGGTCGCGGGTCTAATAGGAAATAAATAGGATTTGAATTAGGTTTTAGTTTGAGAGAACATATGAATAGTAAACAAATAAGAAAGAATCAAATATAGGTTCATGTGCTTATTTTAGAGGTATTAGGTCTTGAAAATTTGCAGAAAATGGGTTTTCTCTGGATTTATCATTGTCTTTGCATTTGCAACTTCAGTCTCTCAAAAATGTATGACAAAATAAAAAGGATTTCATAAGATTTTCTCAAATACCATTTTACGGTATATATGATTGAATTATAAAAGAAAAAGTGGGGGTTCATGGGCAAAACATTTCATGTTTAAGAAATGGATAAAACCCGAGGATTCCGAAAATCTGACAAAAAGACCAAAACATGACCAGCGAGCATCCTTAAATCAATAATTTGGTGACGGATCTCCATTTGGGGTTTTTGGCGATTTTTATCCCGGCCTTTGAATTTTAATATGTCATTAATTCAATAGTTTGAAAATTTGTCCTTTACCTAATGTCATCACTATGCAATTATAGAACATTACGTAAATATAATTAAAATTGAATAACTAACTTTTATTACACCACTGGTGTTTCAACCTTAAAATTGCAAATGAATGCATTATCGTTGGAAAATAAGTAATTGTCTTACAATATGGTATGATAATATCGTCTCTGTCTCTGGTGGTGGAGCTCAGAAAATTGTTTGCTTCATTAGAAAAGTTAGCAGACAAAAATAATAATATTTTTTACATGTTTCATTGGTGCAGCTTAATGCATTCATTCAAGTGTGATAAATCAGACAAGAAAATTGTACATTTAACATTATCGTACTGTTTTCGAGATTAAAAATACATTTTCTTGCACGTACCTACCTGTCTTGTAGCTTATTATTACCGATGTTTCGACGTAAATGTTGTTTTAAAATAAGGAAATATTTAATGAGATTAACGATCAATGTAATACACTGGGTTTTGAGCAAAACACAACTTTTTGAAATGATCACAATATATCCGTTTCAACTTTAATAATTTCCTTGTATTGTTAATTTTAGAAGAAAAAACAGGAACGGAGTTTAGATCAATGGATTCAACGGAATATATCGAATGTACTAAAATGGAAATTAAAAAACAAATTAGAAAATAACAATAAAATTGACTTACAAACGCATACTATGACGTAAAACGTAATAAATAACCTAGGAATCTAGTTATAAGTCTGCTTGTATAACAGTGGTTGGTGACTTTTTTTGACTCTATTACTCTATTTGTTCAAATGAGTTATAAATGAAGGACACTCCACGGGTAACGTAAGCCTATGTTTGCTTAAAATCGAGAGAAAATTCCTTTTCACAAAAGTAATAATTCAAAGTCTTCATGAAGCAGTGGTTATGTCAATCAAGAGGAATAGATGAACGTGTTTTGTAAAACATTTTAAAATCTCCAAAAAAACCACAGTATGCCATGAATTATGTCTATTTTAATAGGTCAAATATGGTATTCTAAGAGAAACTACGGTAAAGAAGTCGTGTTTTAATGTTCTCTCAAACTGAGACTACTATAACACTATGTGTTATAGTAGTCTCAGTCTCAAAGTACCCCTCCCTCTGCTGATGTGAAAAATAACCATTTCATGTTACTTGAACCTTTGCTCTGAAAACACACCTCGAAGGAAAATGTTGATGTTATTGACAGCTTCAGCAGTTCTGAGATTAGTGAAACGAACGAGCGAACCTTTGATTTTCTCTCTCTATATATATATATCGTTGCTACATGTACAACAAGATCAAAATCATTTAGGCCTACATAGTTATTTTCCTTTCAACTTGCACAGAGATTGGCGACTCTTCCATTCTAAAATCGTTCCTATAATATCAATCTGTCAAGAGACTTGAAAAAATATTAGATCATTTGCAGGTCAAGTTCTATTTGAAAAAACTTGGAGGCAATAAAATAAAAGTTTTACAAAGAAAATTACAAATACGTTACCACAAAAAAATATCCGTGACGTAATGCTTAGTAAGAATACGATCATTTCACCAAAATTTTATGTATTGTTCTTAATTATGTCAGTTTTAAATTTATATCTTTAAATAACAAATACCAAATTACAAAAATGTCCTCAATATTCATATTAGTTTATGTTAAAAACAAATTTTACTAACCTAATTTCAGATGCTGTCCTTCAGTTGTTTTTAAAAATTACCACCTATGAACTTTTCATATATACTGGCAATACTTCCTTTAATTAGTAAATGTATGAAAAAAAAAGTTAAAAGGAGGAAAGAGTGCAGGTCCTGACTTGATTTCAAATGAAATAATTAAATACATATTATATACTGCTACATGTAAGTCCATAGTAACACTTTTTATTCTTATTCTAGATTCTGGTAAATTCCCTTCGAACTGGAGAAAATCATTTATTGTCCTCATTCATAAATCTGGTGACAGACGTAAAGACAGTAATTACAGAGGCATTTCACTTCAAAACTGTATGGATAAGTTGTTTAGCTCAGCTTTAAATGAGAGACTGGTAACTTTTTATGAAGACCGATTTTCAGATCAGCAGTTTGGTTTTAGAAGTTATCATAGAACAACTGATAGTATTTTAATTTTGAAACCATTGTTGACCAAGTATTTAACAAAAAAGAAAAGTAAAATATTTACTTGTTTTGTTGATCTTCGCCTTGCTTTCGACACTGTTTGGCACACTGTGCTTCTACATAAATTAATGGTAAACAGAGTTAGCAAAAATTTCTTTACAGTTATCAAAGACATGTATAAATGTTTCCAGTCAGCAGTGAAAATTGATAATGAATATTCCCTTTTTTCGAAATTAAGAAAGGTGTGAAACAAGGTGACATGCTTTTATCATTTATTAATGATATACATTGTAATTTTAATGATGCCTGTGATACTGATTGTCTGGAAAATTCCCCAATAAGCAGTCTTAGTTTTGCTGATGATTTAGTAATTCCGTCTGAATCGCATAATGGTTTACAAACTGCACTAAATAAATTAGAAAATTATTGTTGTAAAATAGCAGATAACAGTAAATATTAAAAGGACCAAAATTATGGTGTTTCAAAAAGCAGACACATCTTTTCCACACGTTATTTCATAAGAATGTTTCTTTAGCAGAAACAAAAGAAAATAATTTTCTTGGTAATATTTTGGATAACAAAGTTCAGTTCAAGATTTCAATACGGGAACTCTCCAAGAAAGGTTTAAAAGTATTTTTTCACTAAAGAAATATTTGTCTGATTTTCAGAATATACCAGTGGATCTTTCTTGTAAATTGTTTGACACTTTTATAAGACCTTTATTATTATGTAATAGAGATGTTTGGTTTATGGAACATTATCAGTCGATTTATAGAGCTGTACATAGGTCCAATATTCATGGTACCATCTGCTACACTTTATCTCTAGCAGACAGATTTTGCTTTAAAATAATACATCATACATTTTGTAACTTTTTGGGGGAATTAACTAGAGGCTCTCAAGAGCCTGTATCGCTCACCTGGATTTAACTTTTCACCTTGAGCAGATCTAAAAATTTAAGTGTTGCAGTCAATTTGGCTGGTTTTTCTATAGGATTCTGTGTTAAACTAATTTCAGCTGTGGCAGTCATCTTGGTTGACAGTCCAGGTCAACGGATATATTTCTAAAAGAGAACCATCTAAGGACCATTTCTGCTAAGACTTGTTCCAACTGGCTAAGCGGTTTCACGCAAGAAGATTTTTAAATGAATTTTCCTAAAGGGTCCAATATTTAACAAAGTTCGGTGTGGCAGCGATCTTGGTTGACAATCCGGGTGATCGGACATATTTCTTGGTTGACAGTCCATATCTAGGTTCGCCGTCCATGAAATCAGACACATTTCTGAAAAAGACAAGAAGATTTTTTCATATGTTAACCTAAGTTCGGTTGTGGCGGCCATCTTGGTTGACAGTCTGGGTCATCGCACAAAATTCTGAAAGAGGACCTTCTAAGGACCAACGCTAAAAAGGCTAATTCTAATTGGCTTAGTGGTTTCTGTACAGAAGATTTTTGAGTGAATTTCCCATAGGGTCCTATGTTAAACTAAGTTCTGCTGTGACGGCCATCTTGGTTCGCCGTCCATGAAATTAAACACATTTCTGAAAAGGACCTCCTAAGGACCAATGCTGCCAAGTCCTGCTCCAATATGTCAACTGGTTTCAGACAAGAAGATTTTTCAATGAATGTTCCTATAGGGACCTATGTTAAACTAAGTTCGGTTGTGGCGGCCATCTTGGTTGACAGTCCAGGTCAGCGGACACACCTCTGTAAGAGGACCATCTAAGGACCATTGCTGTGAAATCTGGTTCCAATTGGTCAAGTGGTTTAAGACAAGAATATTTTTCAAAGAATTTTGCCATAGGGCCCTATGTTAAACTAAGTTCGGCTGTGGCGGCCATCTTGGTTAACAGTCCGGGTCATTGGACATATTTCTGAAAGAGAACCCCTAAGAGCCATTACTGCCAACTTTGGTTTCAACTGGCCTTGTAGTTTCATTTAAAAAGATTTTTTAAATTCACACCCCCCCCCCACCTTTTTCTATTTTTAGTAATAGCAGCCATGTCGATTGGAAGTCAGGGATGCCAGACAAAGTTTTGGAAGGGGGCCACCCAAGGAGCATTCTACCAAAGTTTGGTCTCAATTGGCCCAGTGGTTTGAGAGGAAAAGATCTTTTAACGAAAGTTTACGCTGGATGTCGTGTTTAAAGGACAAAAACTCCTATAAGGGGTCAGTCAATGATTTTGGTCATTGACTTATTTGTAGATCTTACTTTGTTGAACATTTTTGCTGTTTACAATTTGTCTTTATCTATAATAATATTCAAGATAATAACCTAAAACTGCAAAATTTCCTTAAAATTAACTATTCAGGGGCAATAACCTAACAAAGGGTTGACTTATTCATCTGAAAATTTCATAGCAGGTAGATCTTGACCTGATAAAAATTTTTACCCCATCAGTTTTGCTTTAATTGCTTTAGTTTTTGAGATATAGGACAAAAACTGCAGTTTACCCCTATGTTCTATTTTTAGCCATGTCGGCCATGTTGGTTGGCAGGCAGGGTCATCGGACATATTTTTTTAAACTAGATACCCTCATGATGCTTGTGGCCAAGTTTGGTCCAATTTGGCCCAGTAGTTTCAGAGGAGAAGATATTTGAACAAGACGTGTAATCATATTTATGTAAAAATTGCAGGGTATGTAGATTTTGAGATGCTTAACATTTCTGCAGTTTAAACTTACCTCCTTTGGCTGAAAGACTACAAAAATGCATTTCAAGAGGTAGATCTTAACTAATGGAAATCTTTTGCAGTTTGAAGTTAACCTCTATCTCTTATAGTTTATGAAACATCAGGCGTTATATATTAAAATGTTGAAAATTTGACAAAGAAAGGACAATAACTCCAAGATGGGTATTCAGATTTATTACAAAATTAGAGGGTATGTAGATCTTGACATGCTGAACATTTTGACAGTTAAAACTTAACCTATATCTCTAATACTTTTGAAATATAAGACGAAATATATTAATTTTTTGGAAAATTTGATAAAAAAGGGCAATAACTCCAAGATGGGTAATCATATTTACTTCAAAATTAGAGGATATGTAGATCTTGACATGCTGAACATAATTGCAATTTAAACTTAACTTCTATCTCTTATAGTTAATGAAATATAAGGCAAAATATATTAAAATGTTGAAAATTTGACAAAGAAAGGGCAATAAATCCAATATGGGTATTCTGATTTATAACAAAATTAGAGGGTATGTTGATCTTGACATGCTGAACATTTTTGCAATAAAACTTAACCTCTATCTCTAATACCTTTCAAAATATAAGACAAAATGTATAAAAAATTTGAAAATTTCACAAAAAAGGGCAATAACTTCAAGATGGGTATTCCAATTAACTTCAAAATTGCAGGGTAGGTAGGTCTTGCCGTGTTGATCATTTTTAACCCCATGTCAGATTTTCGATATCTTTACTGGTTTTTGAGTTATTAACCAAAAACAGCAATTTACCCCTATTTTCTATATATAGTAACAGCGGCCATGTTGTTTGGTCCTTAGACACATCGGATACAATTTTAAAACTGGGTACCCTGGTGATGATTCAGACTATGCTTGGTTCATATTGGCCCAGCAGTTTCAGAGGAGAAGATTTTTTAAAAAGTTTACGACGAACGACGGACGACGGACGGACGGACGGACGGACGCCAAGTGATGGCAATAGTTCACATGACCCTTCGGGTAAGGTGAGCTAAAAAGATTGCTTGTAATATTGCAGCAAAAACAGAGCTAGGGATATTTCCCATTGATTCATTCATGAAAAGGCAAGTCATGTTGTACCATGCTAGACTTCACGATGAAGAAATACATCCTTGAATTGAGCAGAGATGATTTTGAAAATTATAATAATTCTTTCAAAGTTGTTAAATCCTCATTTAAAGGTATATTTGAAAAGACTGTGGAAACAACATATGAAAAATGGATGTCTAAAAAACTATCAAACTTGGATTAAACACCAACTTTTTTATATAGTAATCGAAAAAAAGAAATTAATTTAGAAGATTATTTAATAACCGAGAAAAAATTAAAAAACGCCAGTTTCTCACGAAATTTCGAGTTAGTGATCACAATTTAAAACTTTGAGTTTGGTCGTTACAAGGATATATATGTTCCTAGACATCTTAGATTATGTAAAATTTGTAATATATTATAGTACCGCGGTCGATGTAGAAAAAGACGTTAATTAAGAAGTTTAACATACCGGCATAACATACAGATAAATATGTGTCTGTATGAAAGAACAATGTCTATATGTTCATTTTTAACAGGTCGTAAGAAATTCGTACGGTCACGTTTTAAGAAATGTCATGTTTTTCCAAGGTAATGTATAAAGAAAGAATTGACAAACTGATTTTTAAGACTTCATATATGGGATATATTTTATTAATTTGTTATCAATAGTTTCTTTATATCTTAAAATTGATCCAAAAACGTGTATGTTCTTGTTAAAATTCTGTTACGTTGATTAAATGCAGGATTGCTAAACATAATTCTATAATTGTTCAGGACTTCTGGCTAATACACCTGACAGTTCAGATGTTCACTCACCAACCTAGCGCCTCTTCCAATGTCGGAAAATGATAAACTATATATGGCTGTTGTATTTTGTGACCCACTAGTTGTAAAAACATTTCTGTTAAAGTGATGTCCAGATCTTTACTGTTCATATGAAGAAACAGAAACTCGAATGGTTCTCCATGCAAGATATGCCCATTTGAACGTTATTGTTCTCTTTGTACATATTTCCAACTCTACAACACGCACAGGAGATTTGGTTTCAGACATGGAATCTCACAAATAGAAAGGAAGATCGCAGATTCAATCGTATTTATGAAATATGCAAATCCTTAAATCGCACAATTAATCGGAATGTGGTACCATGTCTGCTGTGTTTAGGTAGGAAACTGTATAAAGTCCTCAGAAACAATCCGGACGAATTCAGTGATTTATTTTGATGGCAATATAGATAAATCGGTAGATTCTAGAACCAGATTAGTAGCAAGGTTCAGGCTGTAAGGATAAAATCTAAAAGATTCGATCTGACCATTAGTAAGACCTGGGCAGGATTGGCTACCCATAAAACAGGTTAATGTGTAACCCACCAGTGTTCAGTCTCTGTAGCCTGTCTTGGGTTCTGTTTGTTGTTTGATATGTCATTGTTTACCTTTCATGTTATCCATTTTGTTGCTTAATATTGAACCTTTGTAAAGCATATTCTAAATTAGGGCCTCTTTGCAGATCCGCACTTAGATGTCCTCCCAAATACCAAAGCCCAATTTCAATACTACAATGATTTTTGAGGGGGAAGATAATGAAAGCTTGATTCCGTTTTTCTTTGAAGGACGAATTTCTTCAGACGTCTTACATGACATTGTATCTGTTTTCACCGCTCATTCGTTCAGAGCAGCTTCACCTTCCAAGGCTTTTGCATGTAGATTTTCACTCAGTGATATTTTGAGGACTGCTAATTGGTGCAATACCAACACCTTTCATAAATTTCATAATCGACAGTCTGGAACATCATATTCTAGTGTTGTATTAACTAAGGATTGATCCATTTTTTCTTTGCAGTGGACAGTACGTCATATACTTTATTGTCTCGTGATGATTGATGTTACTGATGGACAGCATCGTGCTGATGGATGTTTTTAAACAGACTTATTTAGATAAAGAAACATTAAGTTTAACTTGATTAATGTGTAATTGAAGTGACAGTAAATTTTGGAGCATATACATGTATAATAGTGTTTCTCCTTAGTTCTTGACATGTTTAATCGGTGGGATAAAAATACATAATATTTTTAACCACTTTCCGGTGAATAAATTTCTACATGGGAATTACTGCCGTTTTTTCTACAGTTATTGGAACGATAAACGAGAGAAGTCCCGAAATGATGTCAATGTAAACAAACTACATAGCGACGACATTTTCTTGAGGTTTTTGTCAACAATCATATGAAAAACAGATTCTCCTTCAATTTACTCGTGAGTTATGGAATTTCTCCACCCTCAATAGTTAAATTTTAGATTTTAACAGGCTTGCTAAAGCTCGCGTGTTGAAAATCGTAAATTTAACTATCTCGGGTGGAGAAATTCCATAACTCACTCGTACCTGAAGGAGAATCTATATATATGCTGTGGGAAAACTTGGTCAAATAAAAATAAATTGGTGAATTTTGTTTTAATTTGCAGCCAGAGAACACATGATTTGTGGATTCTTTAAAGATTTCCAATTAAACACGAGAAAGCCTGAAGGCTTTATGATAGAAAATGAACCCTCATCCAAACATCCAAATGACGTGCTGGATGAGGATTATTCTCTGAATAAAAGCTGTTCATTCTGATGTTTAAATCAGAAGTATGGTATATGGATTTGTACCAGAAAATTATTAAAGCTTCTCAGTGGGCAAAAGATAATAATGATACTAGATTTGATATAATGTCTTTAAAAGACACCACTTTATTAGAAAAAAGTAACATAAATTCTGTAAATTGCTCTTAGCAATACCTGAATAATCCCAGTATCCAATTGATATATTTATAAAATTACAAGCTATTAAATATGTATGTAGATTCATGAGTTGAGATACATTTGTAGGCATCATTTAACAATGGATTATTATTTATTATCAAAATCCATTCATTCATCAGGTACTTATTCGTGATTTAAATTTGTGGACAATATATGTGTTAGTCATGATATAAATCAAATTGAATTAAAACATGTTAAATATCAGCCAAAAAAACAAAAAATAACTAAAATACTAAAGCAAAAACTTAGACAATTATGAAACATTATTTTTATCCAAAATACATACAATGACAGAAGATAGTACATTTTTCTCGTACAGTAAAATCAAAACTCAATACCAAATAGAAAAATGCATGAATAATTCAAGTTTTGACAATCATGACAATAGAAAGAATATCATTAATATGAGTATAAGTGATCATGTTTTATAAATTGAAAGAGGAATGTACAAAAAAATTAAAAGAAATAATAGAATATGCCAAAAAATGCAATTTAAATTTAATTGAGGATCAAAACCAGTTCTTTTTCGTATGTGCAATTTATAATACTTTTAGACACAAATTCTTTAATAATGTTTTAACCAAATAACCAGATATAAATAACTTTTCAAATTCTGAGAAACGCACAGAAAACTTTCTTAAAATGATCTTATGCAGTTTGCTGGTCCATTTATAAAAAAAAGTCTCTCGAACTTAGGAAAGTGGACTCTACAACTGCATAGATTTTGTACAAGCTTGTGTATGCTATATTGATGTGACTTTATTCTACTTTGTTTATTATGTTCATTTTGTTTGCTGTCAACCCCTAGGGGTATAATCATACATTTCAAATAAAGACTATTAACACGTTAAAATAAAATCGGCTAAACATATAAGTATGTGGTGTATACAAATCTGCTAGTTTGTAAAATCTAAGTTAAACCCCATCAAAATATTTTTTTGAAAAATGTCATTTTATATGAAATATATATATTGAAAAATTTGTATAAGTCTGTAATTTGTTTTTTGAAGAAACACAAAATACATGAAATATTCCCATTAATGTGCCTTCAAATGTATACAAACTCGGCCCAAAGTGAAAACATTCATAGATGGACAGGGGATGATGAATTTGTTAGCTCACCTGACCCGAAGGGTCATGTGAGCTATTGCTATCACTTGGCGTCCGTCGTCCGTCCGTCCGTCCGTCGTCCGTTAACTTTTTCAAACGTTAACTCCTCCAACACCATAAGTCCAACTGCAACCAAACTTGGTACAGTTATTAATTGGTATGGGTGCTACAAATCTATTGTTTGGATTTTTGATTCGTATAAAAACATGGCCGCCATGGCTAAAAATAGAACATAGGGGTAAATCGCAGTTTTTTGCAAATAAGTCAGAAACGGTCACAGATATCAAAATTCTGGCATAGGGTAAAAGTGATCAGCACCTCAAGATCTACCTGCCCTGAAATTTTGAAGAAGATCCAACCACTCATTTCAGAGTTATCACCCTTTTTATTGACATTTTTGGCTTTTTTTTATGTTATTATTTCAAAAATCTTCTCCTCTGAAACTACTGAATGGATTTGGATAAAACTTAGCATGGTTGTTCCTTAGGGTATCCTGCACAAAGTTTATGCTTCGATTTTTGATCCATCGAAAAACATGGCCACTGTTACTAAAAATAGAACATAGGGGTCAAACAACAGTTTTTCGCAAATATCTCAAAAATCATTAGGTTATGGCAAATTCTGGCATGTTGAAAGTGTTCAGCATGATGAGAGCTACCTGTGTGCTTATTTTCGTGAAAATCTGTCAACTGATGTTAGAGTTATTGCCCTTTTTTGACATTTTTGGCTTTTTTTTATGTTATTATTTCAAAAATCTTCTCCTCTGAAACTACTGAATGGATTTGGATAAAACTTAGCATGATTGTTCCTTAGGATATCCTGCACAAAGTGTATGCTTCGATTTTTGATTCGTCGAAAAACATGGCCACTGTTACTAAAAATAGAACATAGGGGTCAAACAACAGTTTTTCGCAAGTATCTAAAAAATCATTAGGTTAAGGCAAACTCTGGCAGGTTGAAAGTGTTCAGCATGATGAGAGCTACCTGAGTGCTGATTTTCGTGAAAATCTGTATACTGATGTTAGAGTTATTGCCCTTTTTTGACATTTTTGGCTTTTTTTTCATGTTATTATTTCAAAAATCTTCTCCTCTGAAACTACTGAATGGATTTGGATAAAACTTAGCATGATTGTTCCTTAGGGTATCCTGCACAAAGTTTATGCTTCGATTTTTGATCCGTCGAAAAACATGGCCACTGTTACTAAAAATAGAACATAGGGGTCAAACAACAGTTTTTCGCAAATATCTCAAAAATCATTAGGTTACGCCAAATTCTGCAGGTTGAAAGTGTTCAGCATGATGAGAACTACCTGCGTGCTGATTTTTGTGAAAATCTGTCAACTGATGTTAGAGTTATTGCCCTTTTTTGACATTTTTGGCTTTTTTTTATGTTATTATTTCAAAAATCTTCTTCTCTAAAACTACTATTCAAAATCAAATGAAACTTGGTAAGATTGTTCCTTAGGGTATTCTGCAAAAAGTTAATGCTTGGATTTTTGATTGGTCAAAAAACATGTCCGCCCTTACTAAAAATAGAACATAGGGGTCAAAATGCTGTTTTTTGCTATTCTTTCCTGAATTATAGAAATAAAATGAAGATGAAAGCTACTTTCAAGGCAAACATGGTATCCCGAGTTGAATGGTGATGATGAAAGTTTGTTTTGGACGGCCATTTTTAAAATGGCTGCCATTTTCCCGCCATTTTTTACACTTGCTCGGATTTCAACAATATTTGGTTTTTAAAGTAAACATGGTATCCTTAGTGAATGGTGATGATGAGAATGTTGTATAACAATGATTAAACTTCATAATATGTGAGCTTTTAATTGCCATCACTTGGTGTCTGTCATAATCGTTGTTAACAAATTTTCAAACATCTTCTCCTCTGAAACTACTTGGGGGAATTTGATGAAACTTAGCATGATTGTTCCTGCAATATTTCCTTTTCAAGTACAATAAAAAGCCTTAACCCACAATTTTTACATAACTTCTTTCAAACATTTTAAAAATGAAGACAACATATAGACCAGAAGATTTATACTTGTATTTGAAGATTAATTAAAGCTTGTATTTTGTATTATGAATCATCAGATTGACCATGACTGTATCTTAATCAAGCGTAGGGAGAACTCATGCCCATTTCTTTCCAGAGGTTCTTGAAAGGCTTTTAAAGGTATTTTCAGCATTTTACGTGACCTTTAATACTCAGTTTAGTTTACAACAAACATTAATATATTAATTTAGTTTATAGTGCATTGTTTACCAGGTGAGCGATTCAGGCTCTTGAGAGCCTCTTGTTAATGTTAGCCATTAATTTCTACAGAGTACATTTTTATTTGGGCCAGTAAAATTCTATTTGGGTCACCAAATTGTCAGATTTGGAAAATTTTGGTGGACCAAAATTTTCACTTTGGGCCAACAGGAAAAAAAATGAGTTTCGAGCACTGTGGAATCAATTATCTTTAACTAACATTAACAATGATGTAGCCACTCAAGTGTGACAGGGAAGTCATCGTGCTAGTGTTGCTTCCTGTGTCGAATCCACAAATGAAAGGGTTAAACTCTTAGATTCCTAAACAACCAAACATGTTGAATTTAGTAAAAACACAATTTACATATAAGCATTGTTATAAAATCACAATGAACGAAACTATCACAGATGTTTTTTCCTGTCATATGATAAAAGCACAATAAATGAATCTATCACAGATGTCATAAACAATGATATATAAAATTATACAATCATGCACTGTATTTAACAAAAACCCATAAGAATATATAACAACTAATTATATATATAAAACTTAATTAATTTGAATAACAATAATAACAACATAATTAAAGTCTTAACAACGATTTATAAAATCTTAAAATGATTATCTATAAATAAATGTATGTGATGATGTAAACCAACTATAGATTTAAAACTATAGGCTCCCAGGAGCCTGAATTGCTCACTTGTTTTGTTTGTTTGTTTGTTTAGATCTTGCATCGATGATTATTTCAGCTATTTAATGTTTACCACCACATTTTCGCCTAAATATTGACTTGTACAGCTAAAATATAGAATCCTGAACCCAAATATATAATATATATATAATATAAATAAATAATAAAAGGTTGCTAGGGCTTCTTTCAGTAGCAATGACCCCTGACAAAAAGATTTTGAAATGAATTTCCCATAGTCTCCTATGGTAAACTAAGTCTGGCTGTGGAGGCCATCTTGGTTGGTCGTTCAGGTCATCGGACACAATTCTGAAAGAGAACCGTCTTTATACCTTCCTGCCAAGTCTAGTACCAATAGACTTAGTATGTCTGTGCGTCCGTCCGTCTGTACGATGTTCAGGTTTAAGGTAGTTTTTTTTAAAGGTGTTAGGCTATCATCCTGAAACTTTGTATATGGAAAGCTTGTGATATGAAAGCAGCATTTTGATGCAAAAAGGATGCTGTGACCTAGAGGTTCAGGTTGCAGGTAGTTTTTCATGAAGTACTTAGAGATAGTATTTCATCTACCCTGTTGTTAGGAACTTGAAAGTCAACAATATACACATAATTATATTTACTAAATACTTACATCATTGGTGGGGCATGTAGTGGGACACATATATACTTGTATACTTGAATTTTCCCATAGGGTTTGTTTGTGGCAGCCATTTTGGTTGAAATTCTGGCTCATGGGACACATTTCTGACAGAGAACCATTAATGGACTTTTTCTGTTAAAACTGTATCTGTAGTTTCAGACAAGAAGATTTTTCAATGAATTTTCCCATAGGGTCCAATGTTAAACTATGTTTGGCTGTGGCTTGGTTGATTGCCACTTTTTTCTTTTTTAGTCAAAACAGTCATGTCGGTTGGAATGCCCAATTGGCCCAGCAGTTTCAGAGGAGAAGATCTTTGAATGAGAGTTTACACCAGACAACGAACGAATGATGACACACAACGGATGCCAAGTGATGGCAATAGCTCACATGACCTAATAGGCAAGGTGAGCTAAAATACAATCAAGAGGCTCTAAATATACCAGCCAATCAATTTAAAAATAACTATATAAATATAATGGCCCTATAAGAAATTCTGTAAATATAACTAATTTACAACCTGACCTAAAGCAACAAAAACATATGAAGTATGTTCTGTTTCAATTATATACATTTTGTATTTACATTAGATCTGTCTGAAATATATTATACATTTATGACATGGAAATCTAATTCAGCAGTAAAATTATTTCTTGTTAGTGGCAAAATATGTGATTAATACATGGCCTTATTTTAAAATTGCTCGCTATCTGCCCTCAACTGATATCGTCCCTTGGGCTAAAGCCCTCATGCCAATATCAAGGGTTCGGGCTCACAACAAGGGCAATATGAACTATAGGCTCCCAGGAGCCCAGGATCCTGTATCGTTGACCTGGACTATGTCCATCTTGACTGGCAGCCTGTAAAATTACTGTCAAGCCAACTGGCGCACTGGTTTCAAACAAGAAGATCTTTCAGTGATATTCCCAATTAGGTTCTATGTTAAACTATGTTCGGCTCTGGTGGCCATCTTGGATGATGAGTGGGGTCATCGGATATAATTCTGAAAGAGGACCAACTAAGGGTCATTGCTGCTAAATTTTGTTCCAAATGGCCCAGTGATTTTAGACAAGATATTTAAGTAAATTTCCCATAGGGTACTATGTTCGGCTCTGGCAGCCATTTTGGATGGTTAGCAGAATCATCGGAAACACATATTAAAGAGAGCTTCTCAAGGACCATTGCTGTCAAGTTTTGTTCCAATTTGTCAAGCGGTTTCAGACGAGGATCAGTAAATTCCCCATAGGGTCTTATGTTAACTATTTTCGGCTCTGGCGGCCATCATGGATGACGGGTGGGGTCATCAAAGAGGACCAGCTAAGGACCATTGCTGCTAAGTTTTGTTCGAATTATCCAAGTGGTTTCAAACAAGATCTTCCAGTAAATTCCCATTGGGTCCTATGTTAAAATATGTTCCGCTCTGACGGCCATCTTGGATAACGGGCCAGTCATCAGATATACTTCTTAAAGGGAACCACCTAAGGTTCATTGCTGCCTATTTTTGTTCACATTGGCCAAGTGTTTTCAGACAAGAAGATTTTTAAGTACATTTTGCCATAGGGTCCTATGTATAACTATGTTCGGCTCTGGCGGCCATCTTAGATGACGGGCATGGTCATCAGATACAAGTTTTGTTCCAATTGGCCCAGTGGTTTCAGAGGAGAAGATTTTTAAAGGAAAGTTTTACGATGACGACGGAGGACGCCAAGTAATGGCATGCGGCTATATCCTGATTTTACCCCGTACAGGGTAGAATGTCATACTGGTTTGTATGCCCTTTATCACAGCTCATCAAATAAAATATTGAATAAAGGAAAGATTTCAACCCGTTTAGTCGCAATTCAAAACGGTTAAAATATTTAACGGGGAACAAGTATATAAGACAGTTTTTTTAAATAAATGTTACGGGGTAGAATCAGGAACAAGTATATAAGACAGTTTTTTTAATAAAAGTTACGGGGTAGAATCAGGAACAAGTATATAAGACAGTTTTTTTTTTAAAAAGTTACGGGGTAGAATCAGGAACAAGTATAAGACAATTTTTTAATAAAAGTTAAGGGTAGAATCAGGAACAAGTATATAAGACAGTTTTTTAATAAAAGTTACGGGGTAGAATCAGGAACAAGTATATAAGACACTGTTTTAATAAAAGTTACGGGGCAGAATCAGGAACAAGTATATAAGACAGTTTTTTAATAAAAGTTACGGGGTAGAATCAGGAAAGGTTTTTAATTAAAGTTACGTGGTAGAATCAGGAACAAGTATATAAGATAGTTTTTTAATAAAAGTTACGGGGTAGAATCAGGAACAAGTATATAAGATAGTTTTTTAATAAAAGTTACGGGGTAGAATCAGGAACAAGTATATAAGACAGTCTTTTAATAAAAGTTACGGGGTAGAATCAGGAACAAATATATTAAAAGGAAAAAATATTTATTTTAAGTATAATACCCGATCTTTCCACTGTCTGAAAGGGTCTTCTTTGGGGATATTCAGGAAAAAAAGGGGTTTGGTATTTTTTGGGGGGATACGCAAAGAAATAAAAAGAATGTATTTAATGAAGTCATTGTACACGAATTTCCGGCCGATGACGGAAAAGGGGTATATATTATTTCGGATACCATAGTTCATACTATAAAATTTGGAAATAACTGGGGAAAATAAGGACCAAAGATTAAGGAAGTTAAAATTGTGGGGTTACGCAAACAAGGTTATAAAAAACAAACAACCCCCTTTTCCGTCATAAGCTCAGTTATAAAAAAACAAAGTTGCAATGTATTAAATGGTCAGTGTACACGAATTACCCCGGCTTATGACGGAAAGGGGTATATTTATTTTCAAATAACATAGTTCGTACGATAAAATTTGAAAATTACGGGGAAAAATAAGGACCAAAGATTAAGTGAGTTAAAATTGTGGGGATACATAAACAAAATTAAAAAAACAAACTACCCCCTTTTCCGGCCGTCATAAGCTCAGTTATGAAAAACAAAGTAGCAGTGTATTTAATGGTCAGTGTACACGAATTTCCCTAGCTTATGACGGAAAAGGGGTATATATATATATTTTCAGATACCATAATTCATACGATAAAATTTTGAATTACGGGGGAAAATAAGGACCAAAAATTAAGGGAGTTAAAATTGTGGGATACGCAAGCAAAGTAATAAAAAAACAAACGACCCCCTTTTCCGTCATAAGTTCAGTTATAAAAAACAAAGTTACAATGTATTAAATGGTCAGTGTACACGAATTACCCCGGCTTATGACGGAAAAGGGGTATATATATTTTCAGATACCATAATTCATATGATAAAATTTGGAAATTACGGGGGAAAATAAGGACCAAAAATTAAGGGAGTTAAAATTGTGGGATACGCAAGCAAAGTAATAAAAAAACAAACGACCCTCTTTTCCGTCATAAGTTCAGCTATAAAAAACAATGTTACAATGTATTAAATGGTCAGTGTACACGAATTACCCCGGCTTATGACGAAAAAGGGGTTTATATATTTTCAGATACCATAGTTCATACTATAAAATTTGGAAATTACGGGGGAAAATAAGGACCAAAAATTAAGGTTGTTAAAATTGTGGGATACGCAAGCAAAGTAATAAAAAAAAAAAACAAACGACCCCCTTTTCCGTCATAAGCTCTTGATTTTCAGCTAGACGTTATTGAAAAAAGTGTTTATTAATTTGAGACAATTTCATACAAAATCATTTGAATATCAACTATTCTAGTGAACTGTATTTTTGTTGTTGCTCTTCGTTGTCGCAAATTTCTCACACAAACAAAGAGATGGATTAATCACTTTAAAAACGCATAGAAAGGGGACAATCTTTCCAAGACATTACACAACATAACTTGTGTTCATATATGTGTTTTGTGCTCTTTTATGTTATATTTTCTTCCTCCGGCATTCTGACAGTTGGGTTGCTTTGATATGTCACTGTTGACCTTTCCTGTTACAGGGTAGAATCTGGAACAAAATATAAGACAGTTTTTTAATAAAAAGTTACGGGGTGGAATCAGGAACAAGTTTATAAGACAGTTTTTTTTAAAAAGTTACGGGGCAGAATCAGGAACAAGTATATAAGACAGTGTTTTAATAAAAGTTACGGGGCAGAATCAGGAACAAATATATAAGACAGTTTTTTAAATAAAAGTTACGGGGTAGAATCAGGAACAAGTATATAAGACAGTTTTTAATAAAAGTTACGGGGTAGAATCAGGAACAAGTATATAAGACAGTTTTTCAATAAAAGTTACGGGGTAGAATCAGGAACAAGTATATAAGACAGTTTTTAAATAAAGGTTACGGGGTAGAATCAGGAACAAGTATATAAGACAGTTTTTTAAATAAAAGTTACGGGGTAGAATCAGGAACAAGTATATAAGACAGTTCTTTAATAAATGTTACGGGGTAGAATCAGGAACAAAGTATATAAGACAGTTTTTTAATAAAAGTTACGGAGCAGAATCAGGAACAAGTATATAAGACAGTTTTTTAATAAATGTTATGGGGTAGAATCAGGAACAAGTATATTAGACAGTTTCTTAATACAAGTTACGGGTTAGAATCAGGAACAAGTATATAAGACAGTGTTTTAATACAAGTTACGGGTAGAATCAGGAACAAGTATATTAGACAGTTTTTTAATACAAGTTACGGGTTAGAATCAGGAACAAGTATATAAGACAGTGTTTTAATACAAGTTACGGGGTAGAATCAGGAACAAGTATATAAGACAGTTTTTTAAATAAAAGTTACGGGGTAGAATCAGGAACAAGTATATAAGACAGTTTTTTAATAAAAGTTACGGGGTAGAATCAGAAACAAGTATATAAGACAGTTTTTTGATAAAAGTTACGGGGTAGAATCAGGAACAAGTATATAAGACAGTGTTTTAACAAAAGTTACGGGGTAGAATCAGGAACAAGTATACAAGACAGTTTTTTAAAGAAAAGTTACGGGGTAGAACCAGGAACAAGTTACCTCTTCTTTGGGGATATTCAGGAAAAAATGGGGCTTGGTATTTTTTTGGGGGATATGCAAAGAAATAAAAAGAATATATTTAATGAAGTCATTGTACACGAATTTCCCGGTCGATGACGGAAAAGGGGTATATATTATTTCGGATACCATAGTTCATACTATAAAATTTGGAAATTACGGGGTAAAATAAGGACCAAAGATTAAGGAAGTTAAAATTGTGGGGTTACGCAAACAAGGTTATAAAAATACGGGGTAGAATCAGCAATAAGTATATAAGACAGTGTTTTAATAAGTTACGGGGTAGAATTAGGAACAAATATATTAAAAGCAAAAATATTTATAATACCCGATCTTTCCACTGTCTGAAAGGGTCTTCTTTCGGGATATTCAGGAAAAAAAGGGGCTTTGTATTTTTTGGGGGGATACGCAAAAAAATCAAAAAAATCAATTAGATGATTATGAATTTGTGTTAGTTGGTCAAAATAGAATCTTTCTTTTATTCTTATTCACCCAAACAAAGAGTTTTCATGAGAGAAATAATCTTCCCCCTACAGTAAATATACAGGGTAAAATCAGGATATAGCCATGGCATGCATTTATCTATATATACATACATTAGATCTGTCTGAAATATATTATATATTTTGTATTTAAATTAAATCGGTCTGATATATAAAATACATTTTGTTTTTAAATTAGATCTGTTTCAAATATATATATTTTGTATCCACAATGTGAAAAGAATACACAATGAAACAGACAATGGATGCTAAATGCAAATGTTGGCTATGGTTACAAGTTATACACTAGGTGGGCTTATAAAAAGTTACTAAATGCTAACAAATACTGTATATTATTTTAGAGTATGACTAATCTCCCGATCATATTCCTATATTTACAGTGTCTGGACCATAAGTATATAGCCACCCATTTGATTATATTCTAGTAAATTTCCTGGAAAACTTCAGTTATCTTCAAAAACATAATATGCCAAACTTATTTCCCAGGATGCCGATTTCATTTAAAAGTGGAAAAGATATATATATATATATATATATATATATATGGATGTAAAAGAAAAATCGGACATATGTTCGCCATTATAAACTTTTTGTTCTTAAAAGAGAAGCATCCATTATCATGATCTTATAGTCTTACTGTCATAACAATATTTATAGATAAACATAATTAACTACTATTTTTCTGTAAATTAAACATTAAATGTTGTTCCATTTGGTTTTTGTTAGAACGAGAATTTTATTTAATTTTTATACAGACCAAAGAAACTGTAATGATACTTTATACTGGGTAGATGAATTGATCTTTGCAATCCTTTGCAAAAATCAAATTTATTTACATACATGTAAGATTCATCTCTTCGCAATCTTTTTTTATGTCCCTGGGGTTCCCTGAAATTAAAGAAAATTTTTTTGAAATTAAATCCACATTTTCACTCTATACATGTAATAACATTACAAATTAACCATAGATTCACTTAAAAAGGTAAAGGAGAGCTACAAATGCGGAAGAGTTATGTTCTTTCAAAAGATTCTGTGATTATCCTCACAATTTTTGGTGACTTGCATGGCACATTAAATTCTTAAAAGATTTGTTTTTATTTTCATTAGTATATCCCAGACAACAAAATTCTGCGCGACTGTTTTTAAAGCCATGTTATAAAATTTTCTACCTTTTGGATGTAGACCAAATTATTGTACGACTGCTCATTACTATCCAATGCACATCCGCTGATGAAGTTTCATTGATACACTATGCTTAGTTCCAAATGAACATAAATGCAAAACTTAACCACATATTTCGGATATATGGACAGACAAGGGTACCTATATATGCCCCATCCACATTTGTTTTTTTTCACTTCTGCTTCTTCTGAAAGTACCTTAATGATGAGGCAGATTTCTAATGGACTAGAAAGATTTCTAGTTGAACTTTTCTTTGTATCTTTTGTGTTTTTACTTTTACCCTTGCCTGATAAATAGAGGGAGGGTTTGTGTCCAACAAAACTAGTTCAATCCAACTTCATATTACTTACACCTGTCACAAGTCAGGAATATTATGGTTCCTGGCATGTATTATATATTTAAATTCTCGTGCATGGCTCTGTCCTTGGATCGTTTTGGCTTTACCCCTTTTGGTTGTTTTGGAATTTTTTAATTTTCCCTTCAACTTTTTGGACTGTTGTTTTGGTATTCAACATTTCAGGTCATGAGCACAACAGTGAGTGGAAAACCGATGTAATGTTCACATCTGATATTTAAAATTCATGATTAAAAAACTATAAAATTTGTGATAAGGAGTCACCATTGTGCATATCTCTGTCATTAGATGGTTTTGGCTTTACGTACCCCTTTTGTCATTTTTGTGTTTTTGAATATGCTCTTCAACTTTTTTGGTTTTCAGCATTTTAGGCCATCAGCACAACTGATGAGTTGGTATAAAGAATTTTTTTAGTTTGTTTTATTTAACGGTTGGATGTAGTGTTGTTTCACCTGATTTATACACTTGCTTATTTTGTGTGGGCTGTTTATGGCTCGCCATATGATTTTGGGTCCCCGACTTATGGAAGATAGTGTGGTGACCATCAGATATCAATGTTTTGGTCTGTTCAGCTTGTAGATGGAATGTTGTCTTCTAGACATATAATACTCCATATCTGTTATTTACAGAAACAGTTCAATATTTCCTGTAGTTATTAAATAATATTTTTTATGTTACATATCAGATAATGATATAAAAATATATGACAGGTGGAGTCATCGGATACAATTCTGAAAGAGGACCACCTAAGGACCACTGCTGCTAAGTTTTGTTCAAATTATTCAAGTGGTTTCAAACAAGATCTTTCAGTAAATTTCCCATTTGGTCCTATGTTAAACTATGTTCGGCTCTGACGGCCATCTTGGATAACAGGCCAGTCATCAGATACACTTATTAAAGAGGACCACCCAAGGACCATTGCTGCCTAGTTTTGTTCCAATTAGCCAAGTGGTTTCAGACAAGAAGATCTAAGTAAATTTTGCCATAGGGTCCTGGGTATAACTATGTTTGGCTCTGGCGGCCATCTTAGATGACGGACAATTTTGTTCCAATTGTCCCAGTGGTTTCAGAGGAGAAGATCTTTAACGGAAAGTTTTATGATGACGACAGAGGACACCAAGTGGATATTGTTCTGAAACAGATATCTTACTGTCATTACAATATTTATAAATAAACATAATTCACTACTATTTTTCTGTAAATTAAACATGAAATGTTGTTCCATTTGGTTTTTGTTAGAACGAGAATTTTACTTAATTTTTGTACAGACCAAAGAAACTGTAATGATACTTTATTACTGGGAAGCTGAATTGTTTTTTTTTGCAATCCTTTGCAAAAAACAAATTTATTTACATACATGTATTAAGATTCATCTCTTCACGATCTTTTTTTATGTCCCTGGGGTTCCCTGAAATTAAAATTTTTTTTTTTATCAAATTAAATCCACACTTTCACTATATAATAACATTACAAACCATAGATTCACTTAAAAGGAGGAGCTACAAATGGGGAGATGCTATGTTCTTTCAAAAGATTCTGTGATTATCCTCACAATTCTTGGTGACTTGCATGGCACATTAAATTCCCAAAAGATTTGTTTTTATTTTCATTGGTATATCTCAGACAAAAAAATTCTGCGTGACTGTTTTTATGGCCATGTTATAAAATTTTCTACCTTTTGGATGTAGAAGGCACATTAAATATAAACACAAAACTTAATCAAATATGACCCAATTACTGTGACTGCTCATTACTAACCAAAGGCACATCCACTGATGAAGTTTCATTGATACACTATGATTAGTTCCAAAGAAATGAGCCTAAACTCAAAACTTAACCAGAGTCGCTCAAACATAAAATGTAGATCATAATGACCAAATTATTGTATGACTGCTCATTACTATCCAATGCACATCCACTGATTCCAAATGAACATAAATGCAAAATTTAACCACATAGTTCGGATATATGGACAGACAAGGGTAACTCTATATGCCCCATCCACATTTGTTTTTTTCACTCCTGCTACTTCTTAAAGTACCTTAATGATGAGGTAGATATCTAATGGACTGGAAAGATTTCAGTTGACCTTTACTTTTTATCTATTGTGTTTTTACTTTTACCCTTGCCTTATAAATAGAGGGAGGGTTTCTTCAAAACTAGTTGAATCCAACTTCATATTACTTACACCTGTCACAAGTCAGGAATATTATGGTCGCTGGGATGTATTATCTATTTAAATTCTCGTGCATAGCTCTGTCCTTGAATGGTTTTGGCTTTACCCCCTTTCGTTTTGGC
Organism: Mytilisepta virgata; assembly: GCA_028015205.1. Taxonomy (NCBI): domain Eukaryota; kingdom Metazoa; phylum Mollusca; class Bivalvia; order Mytilida; family Mytilidae; genus Mytilisepta; species Mytilisepta virgata. Next base: position 27,838,326 of record CM051513.1, read on the forward strand.
ATTTTTGAATTTGCTCTTGAACTTTTTCGATTGTTATTTTAGTATTAAAAAAAACATTTTAGGTCATGAGCACAACAGATGAGTCGATAACTGATGAAATGTGCACATCTTGCGCATCAAAACTGGTATCAAAGAATTTTATTTTCATTTTTTTATTTACCAGTGAGTCAATCCGCCGCTGCCAGTGGACTCCAAGTCCCGTGTTTATCCCCAGCTCAGTTGCTAGCATTTTGATACTAGCTCGAAACTGATATTTAAAATTCATGGTTAAAAAACTAAAATTTGTGATAACTAAGGCGTCACCGTTGTGCATATCTCTGTCTTTAGATGGTTTTGGCTTTACGTACCCCTTTGATCATTTTGGTGTTTTTGAATACGCTCTTCAACTTTTTGGTTTTCAGCATTTTAGGCCATTAGCATAACTGATGAGTTGTAAATTTTGCATCAAAATCGGTATAAAGAATTTTTTTTAGTTTGTTTTATTTAACGGTTGGATGTAGTGTTGTTTCACCTGATTTATACACTTGCTTACTTTGTGTGGGCTGTTTATGGCTCGCCACATGATTTTGGGTTTCCCGCTTATGGAAGATTGTGTGGTGACCATCAGATATCAATGTTTTGGTCTGTTCAGCTTGTAGATGGAATGTTGTCTTCTAGACATATATTCCATATCTGTTATTTACAGAAACAGTTCAATATTTCCTGTAGTTATTAAATAATATTTTTTATGTTACATATCAGATAATGATATAAAAATATTATGACAGTAGTGTTTTCCCCAGGAATTAGGTAAGGCATGGTAAAATGTCAGTTTGGGGGCACTTTTATGCGGAAACTTTTGTTTCGGAGGTACATTCATAGTTAACTTAGTCATATATATTGGCACCCATATCGCATGTTATCTGTCATTTTTATACACATTTGTATATGTGTTTAATGCATTAGTTTGTTTGTAGGTTGTCCATGTGAAACAGATACTCTGTATTACTTGCAACAGGATCAATTTCCCTTCCTAGATTTTTTAAAGAATACATAGTCCTGTATAAAAGAAGGGAGTTTAGTCAATGTGAAAAAACTGAGCAGCAAGATAATTGATGGATAAACAAGGATGAAAATTTATAAATTGCATTATTACCATGACTGTATATCTATATAATACAGTAGCAATAACTGGGACTACATGACAATCTTAAAAAAAATCCAGTAAAAGTTAAAATTGTTAGTTCATTTAAATTTTGTTCTTATCAAAGTTAATTATTTAATGGAATAAGCGGCGGTTTTCCCCGACTGCTTTCTCAAGTATTCTATGCAGGTCTCAAAAATATCACTATCCATTAAGTTTATTCTTTGAACGTGTGCAATTGTAGTTATTTACGATCTTTATTTCACAAACTATACAACTTGCTGTCGTTGTTTTCTCGAGCACGTGTTACATTTCGCAAAATTCAAACTAAACCATGCCGTTAGCAAAACGAATATTAATAATCAAACGTGTATCCCCCATTTACAATTTCTTTCGTTTATATAATATTTAGACCTGTCGACCATTAAAATGGTCACAATAAAATTAAACGGTATTCAAAATCAGCAGACTTTATGATCGAAAGACATTGTGCGCATAATTAAGTTGACAACCCTCAAAATGTAATAATGGAATCGCCTTACCTACAAATCGTCACGCTTCAACTACATTAACTGATGATGTCAAATTCGACTAAATAGGACAAGAAATACAAGAAATACATTTGTAAAGACTATTAAATCTTAAATACATACAAAGAATTCAAATTTTGTTTAGAGTCACCGGATCCAAAATATTCTGCAAAACTTCGATCGTTCACGTTTCGGTATTAATTTTTGCAAGAATGTCGTTCATATCAAAAATAGTAAAAGATGGGAGTAAACAATAAAACGTAACAGTTAAACTGAATGGCCACTGCTCTTTGTTTCCCAACAAGAAAATGATGATTCTCCTCCATCATTAATTAGCGACATACCGTTCTTTGTCGGTCTCTTTCAACTTTCGATCATGGAAATTGTCATGTTTTTATTATGTCTTAAATTCATAATTTATGAAGGCAGGACCAGCATGGCGCCGATTGAGGGCAGTAGGCGCTAATGAGGACACGGCATGGCGCCGCGCATCGCCAAAATGTATTAGGGAAACCTCTAGACAGGTGGGGTCATCGGATACAATTCTGAAAGAGGACCACCTAAGGACCACTGCTGTCTAGTTTTGTTCCAATTAGCCAAGTGGTTTCAGACAAGAAGATCTAAGTAAATTTTACGATAGGGTCCTGGGTATAACTATGTTTGGCTCTGGCGGCCATCTTAGATGACGGACAATTTTGTTCCAATTGTCCCAGTGGTTTCAGAGGAGATCTTTAACGGAAAGTTTTATGATGACGACAGAGGACACCAAGTGGATATTGTTCTGAAACAGATATCTTACTGTCATTAAAATATTTATAAATAAACATAATTCAATACCATTTTTCTGTAAATTAAACATGAAATGTTGTTCCATTTGGTTTTTGTTAGAACGAGAATTTTACTTAATTTTTGTACAGACCAAAGAAACTGTAATGATACTTTATACTGGGAAGCTGAATTGTTTTTTTGCAATCCTTTGCAAAAATCAAATTTATTTACATACATGTATAAAGATTCATCTCTTCACGATCTTTTTTTATGTCCCTGGGGTTCCCTGAAATTAAAATTTTTTTTTTTATCAAATTAAATCCACATTTTCACTATATAATAACATTACAAACCATAGATTCACTTAAAAGGAGGAGCTACAAATGGGGAGATGCTATGTTCTTTCAAAAGATTCTGTGATTATCCTCACAATTTTTGGTGACTTGCATGGCACATTAAATTCCCAAAAGATTTGTTTTTATTTTCATTGGCATATCCCAGACAACAAAATTCTGAGTGACTGTTTTTATGGCCATGTTATAAAATTTTCTACCTTTTGGATGTAGAAGGCACATTAAATATAAACACAAAACTTAATAAAATATGACCCAATTATTGTATGACTGCTCATTACTAACCAAAGGCATATCCACTGATGAAGTTTCATTGATACACTATGATTAGTTCCAAAGAAATGAGCCTAAACTCAAAACTTAACCAGAGTCGCTCAAACATAAAATGTAGATCATAATGACCAAATTATTGTATGACTGCTCATTACTATCCAATGCACATCCACTGATTCCAAATGAACATAAATGCAAAATTTAACCACATAGTTCGGATATTTTGACAGACAAGGGTAACTCTATATGCCCCATCCACATTTGTTTTTTTCACTCCTGCTTCTTTTTAAAGTACCTTAATGATGAGGTAGATTTCTAATGGACTGGAAAGATTTCTAGTTGACCTTTACTTTTTATCTATTGTGTTTTTACTTTTACCCTTGCCTGATAAATAGAGGGAGGGTTTCTTCAAAACTAGTTGAATCCAACTTCATATTACTTACACCTGTCACAAGTCAGGAATATTATGGTCGCTGGGATGTATTATCTATTTAAATTCTCGTGCATAGCTATGTCCTTGAATGGTTTTGGCTTTACCCCCTTTCGTTTTGGCATTTTGAATTAATATTTGCTCTTGAACTTTTTCGATTGTTGTTTTAGTATAAAACTAGAGGCTCTCAAGAGCCTGTGTCGCTCACCTGTATCTAATGTGATTACAATAGCTACTGAAGACATCTTATCATTATTATTTTTGAATATGTGGTCAAGTTGTGACCATTCAGAATTTTTTTTACAATTTTCTGATAGACTTCTAAACATCTTGGATGATGGATCGGCAACAAAGTAACAACACTTGGTCAGCACCTCATAAGGAACATTCATGCTATGTTTTGTTACATTCCATTCAGTGGTTCTCTAAAAGAAATCATTTGTATGCATTTCCCATAGGGTCCAATGTTAAACTTAGTCCCCCGCTGGCGGCAATCTTGGATGATGGATCGGCTACAAAGTAACAACGCTTGGTCAGCACCTCATAAGGAACATTCATGCCAGATTTAGTTTCATTCCATTCAGTGGTTCTCTAAAAGAAGTCATTTGTATGCATTTCCCATAGGGTCCTATGTTAAACTAAGTTCCCCGCTGGCGGCCATCTTGGATGATGGATCAGCTACAAAGTAACAACACTTGGTCAGCACTTCATAAGGAATATTCATGCCATGTTTGGTTTCATTCCATTAAGTGGGTCACTAGAAGAAGTCATTTGTATGCATTTCCCATAGGGTTCTATGTTAAACTAAGTCCCCCGCTGGCGGCCATCTTGGATTATGGATCGGCTACAAAGTAACAACACTTGGTCAGCACCTCATAAGGAACATTCATGCTATGTTTTGTTACATTCCATTCAGTGGTTCTCTAAAAGAAGTCATTTGTATGCATTTCCCATAGGGTCCAATGTTAAACTAAGTTCCCCGCTGGCGGCCATCTTGGATTATGGATCGGCTACAAAGTAACAACACTTGGTCAGCACCTCATAAGGAACATTCATGCCATGTTTGGTTTCATTCTATTCAACGGTTCTCTAAAAGAAGTCATTTGTATGCATTTCCCATAGGGTCCTATGTTAAACTAAGTCCCCCTCTGGCGGCCATCTTGGATGATGGATCGGCTACAAAGTAACAACACTTGGTCAGCACCTCATAAGGAACATTCATGCCAAATTTACTTTTATTCCATTCAGTGGTTCTCTAAAAGAAGTCATTTGTATGCATTTCCCATAGGGTCCTATGTTAAACTAAGTTGCCCGCTGGCGGCCATCTTGGATGATGGATCAGCTACAAAGTAACAACACTTGGTCAGCACTTCATAAGGAATATTCATGCCATATTTGGTTTCATTCCATTAAGTGGGTCACTAAAAGAAGTCATTTGTATGCATTTCCCATAGGGTTCTATGTTAAACTAAGTTCCCCGCTGGTGGCCATCTTGGATTATGGATCGGCTACAAAGTAACAACACTTGGTCAGCACCTCATAAGGAACATTCATGCCATGTTTGGTTTCATTCCATTCAACGGTTCTCTAAAAGAAGTCATTTGTATGCATTTCCCATAGGGTCCTATGTTAAACTAAGTCCCCCTCTGGCGGCCATCTTGGATGATGGATCGGCTACAAAGTAACAACACTTGGTCAGCACCTTATAAGGGTTCATTCATGCCAGATTTAGTTTCATTCCATTCAGTTGTTCTCTAAAAGAAGTCATTTGTATGCATTTCCCATAGGGTCCAATGTTAAACTTAGTCCCCCGCTGGCGGCCATCTTGGATGATGGATCGGCTACAAAGTAACAACACTTGGTCAGCACCTCATAAGGAACATTCATGCCAGATTTAGTTTCATTCCATTAAGTGGTTCTCTAAAAGAAGTCATTTGTATGCATTTCCCATAGGGTCCTATGTTAAACTAAGTCCCCTGCTGGCGGCCATCTTGGATTATGGACCGGCTACAAAGTAACAACACTTAGTCAGCACCTCATAAGGAACATTCATGCCATGTTTGGTTTCATTCCATTCAACGGTTCTCTAAAAGAAGTCATTTGTATGCATTTCCCATAGGGTCCTATGTTAAACTAAGTCCCCCTCTGGCGGCCATCTTGGATGATGGATCGGCTACAAAGTAACAACACTTGGTCAGCACCTCATAAGGAACATTCATGCCAGATTTAGTTTCATTCCATTAAGTGGTTCTCTAAAAGAAGTCATTTGTATGCATTTCCCATAGGGTCCTATGTTAAACTAAGTCCCCCTCTGGCGGCCATCTTGGATGATGGATCGGCTACAAAGTAACAACACTTGGTCAGCACCTCATAAGGAACATTCATGCCATGTTTGGTTTCATTCCATTCAACGGTTCTCTAAAAGAAGTCATTTGTATGCATTTCCCATAGGGTCCTATGTTAAACTAAGTCCCCCTCTGGCGGCCATCTTGGATGATGGATCGGCTACAAAGTAACAACACTTGGTCAGCACCTCATAAGGAACATTCATGCCAGATTTAGTTTCATTCCATTAAGTGGTTCTCTAAAAGAAGTCATTTGTATGCATTTCCCATAGGGTCCTATGTTAAACTAAGTTCCCCGCTGGCGGCCATCTTGGATGATGGATCGGCTACAAAGTAACAACACTTGGTCAGCACCTCATAAGGAACATTCATGCCAGATTTAGTTTCATTCCATTCAGTGGTTCTCTAAAAGAAGTCATTTGTATGCATTTCCCATAGGGTCCTATGTTAAACTAAGTTCCCCGCTGGCGGCCATCTTGGATGATGGATCGGCTACAAAGTAACAACACTTGGTCAGCACCTCATAAGGAACATTCATGCCATGTTTGGTTTCATTCCATTCAGTGGTTCTCTAGAAGAAGTTCAAAATGTAAAATGTTAACGACGACGCCGGACGACGCCGGACGACGGACGCCAAGTGATGAGAAAAGCTCACTTGACCCTTTGGGTCAGGTGAGCTAAAAACATTTTAGGTCATGAGCACAACAGATGAGTCGATAACTGATGAAATGTGCACATCTTGCGCATCAAAACTGGTATCAAAGAATTTTATTTTCATTTTTTTATTTACCAGTGAGTCAATCCGCCGCTCCAAGTCCCGTGTTTATCCCCAGCTGAGTTGCTAGTATTTTGATACTAGCTCGAAACTGGTATTTAAAATTCATGGTTAAAAAATTAAATTTGTGATAACTAAGGAGTCACCGTTGTGCATATCTCTGTCCTTAGATGGTTTTGGCTTCACGTACCCCTTTGATCATTTTGGTGTTTTTGAATACGGTCTTCAACCTTTTTGGTTTTCAGCATTTTAGGCCATTAGCACAACTGATGAGTTGTAAATTTTGCATCAAAATTGGTATAAAGAATTTTTTTTAGTTTGTTTTATTTAACGGTTGGATGTAGTGTTGTTTCACCTGATTTATACACTTGCTTATTTTGTGTGGGTTGTTTATGGCTCGCCATATGATTTTGGGTTCCCCGCTTATGGAAGATAGTGTGGTGACCATCAGATATCAATGTTTTGGTCTGTTCAGCTTGTAGATGGAACGTTGTCTTCTTGACATTTACTCCATATCTGTTATTTACAGAAACAGTTCAATATTTCCTGTAGTTATTAAATAATATTTTTTATGTTACATATCAGATAATGATATAAAAATATTATGACAGTCACAGGTGGGGTCATCGGATACAATTCTGAAAGAGGACCACCTAAGGACCACTGCTGCTAATTTAAGTTTTGTTCAAATTATCCAAGTGGGTTCAAACAAGATCTTTCAGTAAATTTCCCATTTGGTCCTATGTTAAACTATGTTCGGCTCTGACGGCCATCTTGGATAACAGGCCAGTCATCGGATACACTTATTAAAGAGGACCACCCAAGGACCATTGCTGCCTAGTTTTGTTCCAATTAGCCAAGTGGTTTCAGACAAGAAGATCTATAGTAAGTAAATTTTGCCATAGGGTCCTGGGACTAACTATGTTTGGCTCTGGCGGCCATCTTAGATGACGGACAATTTTGTTCCAATTGTCCCAGTGGTTTCAGAGGAGATCTTTAACGGAAAGTTTTATGATGACGACAGAGGACACCAAGTGGATATTGTTCTGAAACAGATATCTTACTGTCATTAAAATATTTATAAATAAACATAATTCAATACCATTTTTCTGTAAATTAAACATGAAATGTTGTTCCATTTGGTTTTTGTTAGAACGAGAATTTTACTTAATTTTTGTACAGACCAAAGAAACTGTAATGATACTTTATACTGGGAAGCTGAATTGTTTTTTTTGCAATCCTTTGCAAAAATCAAATTTATTTACATACATGTATAAAGATTCATCTCTTCACGATCTTTTTTTATGTCCCTGGGGTTCCCTGAAATTAAAATTTTTTTTTTTATCAAATTAAATCCACATTTTCACTATATAATAACATTACAAACCATAGATTCACTTAAAAGGAGGAGCTACAAATGGGGAGATGCTATGTTCTTTCAAAAGATTCTGTGATTATCCTCACAATTTTTGGTGACTTGCATGGCACATTAAATTCCCAAAAGATTTGTTTTTATTTTCATTGGCATATCCCAGACAACAAAATTCTGAGTGACTGTTTTTATGGCCATGTTATAAAATTTTCTACCTTTTGGATGTAGAAGGCACATTAAATATAAACACAAAACCTAATAAAATATGACCCAATTATTGTATGACTGCTCATTACTAACCAAAGGCATATCCACTGATGAAGTTTCATTGATACACTATGATTAGTTCCAAAGAAATGAGCCTAAACTCAAAACTTAACCAGAGTCGCTCAAACATAAAATGTAGATCATAATGACCAAATTATTGTATGACTGCTCATTACTATCCAATGCACATCCATTGATTCCAAATGAACATAAATGCAAAATTTAACCACATAGTTCGGATATTTTGACAGACAAGGGTAACTCTATATGCCCCATCCACATTTGTTTTTTTCACTCCTGCTTCTTTTTAAAGTACCTTAATGATGAGGTAGATTTCTAATGGACTGGAAAGATTTCTAGTTGACCTTTACTTTTTATCTATTGTGTTTTTACTTTTACCCTTGCCTGATAAATAGAGGGAGGGTTTCTTCAAAACTAGTTGAATCCAACTTCATATTACTTACACCTGTCACAAGTCAGGAATATTATGGTCGCTGGGATGTATTATCTATTTAAATTCTCGTGCATAGCTATGTCCTTGAATGGTTTTGGCTTTACCCCCTTTCGTTTTGGCATTTTGAATTAATATTTGCTCTTGAACTTTTTCGATTGTTGTTTTAGTATAAAACTAGAGGCTCTCAAGAGCCTGTGTCGCTCACCTGTATCTAATGTGATTACAATAGCTACTGAAGACATCTTATCATTATTATTTTTGAATATGTGGTCAAGTTGTGACCATTCAGAATTTTTTTTACAATTTTCTGATAGACTTCTAAACATCTTGGATGATGGATCGGCAACAAAGTAACAACACTTGGTCAGCACCTCATAAGGAACATTCATGCTATGTTTTGTTACATTCCATTCAGTGGTTCTCTAAAAGAAATCATTTGTATGCATTTCCCATAGGGTCCAATGTTAAACTTAGTCCCCCGCTGGCGGCAATCTTGGATGATGGATCGGCTACAAAGTAACAACGCTTGGTCAGCACCTCATAAGGAACATTCATGCCAGATTTAGTTTCATTCCATTCAGTGGTTCTCTAAAAGAAGTCATTTGTATGCATTTCCCATAGGGTCCTATCTTAAACTAAGTTCCCCGCTGGCGGCCATCTTGGATTATGGATCGGCTACAAAGTAACAACACTTGGTCAGCACCTCATAAGGAACATTCATGCCATGTTTGGTTTCATTCCATTCAACGGATCTCTAAAAGAAGTCATTTGTATGCATTTCCCATAGGGTCCTATGTTAAACTAAGTCCCTCTCTGGCGGCCATCTTGGATGATGGATCGGCTACAAAGTAACAACACTTGGTCAGCACCTCATAAGGAACATTCATGCCAGATTTAGTTTCATTCCATTCAGTGGTTCTCTAAAAGAAGTCATTTGTATGCATTTCCCATAGGGTCCTATGTTAAACTAAGTCCCCCGCTGGCGGCCAACTTGAATTATGGATCGGCTACAAAGTAACAACACTTAGTCAGCACCTCATAAGGAACATTCATGCCATGTTTGGTTTCATTCCATTCAACGGTTCTCTAAAAGAAGTCATTTGTATGCATTTCCCATAGGGTCCTATGTTAAACTAAGTCCCCCTCTGGCGGCCATCTTGGATGATGGATCGGCTACAAAGTAACAACACTTGGTCAGCACCTCATAAGGAACATTCATGCCAGATTTAGTTTCATTCCATTAAGTGGTTCTCTAAAAGAAGTCATTTGTATGCATTTCCCATAGGGTCCTATGTTAAACTAAGTTCCCCGCTGGCGGTTATCTTAGATGATGGATCGGCTACAAAGTAACAACACTTGGTCAGCACCTCATAAGGAACATTCATGCCAGATTTAGTTTCATTCCATTCAGTGGTTCTCTAAAAGAAGTCATTTGTATGCATTTCCCATAGGGTCCTATGTTAAACTAAGTTCCCCGCTGGCGGCCATCTTGGATGATGGATCGGCTACAAAGTAACAACACTTGGTCAGCACCTCATAAGGAACATTCATGCCATGTTTGGTTTCATTCCATTCAGTGGTTCTCTAGAAGAAGTTCAAAATGTAAAATGTTAACGACGACGCCGGACGACGCCGGACGACGGACGCCAAGTGATGAGAAAAGCTCACTTGACCCTTTGGGTCAGGTGAGCTAAAAACATTTTAGGTCATGAGCACAACAGATGAGTCGATAACTGATGAAATGTGCACATCTTGCGCATCAAAACTGGTATCAAAGAATTTTATTTTCATTTTTGTATTTACCAGTGAGTCAATCCGCCGCTCCAAGTCCCGTGTTTATCCCCAGCTGAGTTGCTAGTATTTTGATACTAGCTCGAAACTGGTATTTAAAATTCATGGTTAAAAAATTAAATTTGTGATAACTAAGGAGTCACCGTTGTGCATATCTCTGTCCTTAGATGGTTTTGGCTTCACGTACCCCTTTGATCATTTTGGTGTTTTTGAATACGGTCTTCAACCTTTTTGGTTTTCAGCATTTTAGGCCATTAGCACAACTGATGAGTTGTAAATTTTGCATCAAAATTGGTATAAAGAATTTTTTTTAGTTTGTTTTATTTAACGGTTGGATGTAGTGTTGTTTCACCTGATTTATACACTTGCTTATTTTGTGTGGGTTGTTTATGGCTCGCCATATGATTTTGGGTTCCCCGCTTATGGAAGATAGTGTGGTGACCATCAGATATCAATGTTTTGGTCTGTTCAGCTTGTAGATGGAACGTTGTCTTCTTGACATTTACTCCATATCTGTTATTTACAGAAACAGTTCAATATTTCCTGTAGTTATTAAATAATATTTTTTATGTTACATATCAGATAATGATATAAAAATATTATGACAGTCACAGGCGGGGTCATCGGATACAATTCTGAAAGAGGACCACCTAAGGACCACTGCTGCTAATTTAAGTTTTGTTCAAATTATCCAAGTGGGTTCAAACAAGATCTTTCAGTAAATTTCCCATTTGGTCCTATGTTAAACTATGTTCGGCTCTGACGGCCATCTTGGATAACAGGCCAGTCATCGGATACACTTATTAAAGAGGACCACCCAAGGACCATTGCTGCCTAGTTTTGTTCCAATTAGCCAAGTGGTTTCAGACAAGAAGATCTATAGTAAGTAAATTTTGCCATAGGGTCCTGGGACTAACTATGTTTGGCTCTGGCGGCCATCTTAGATGACGGACAATTTTGTTCCAATTGTCCCAGTGGTTTCAGAGGAGATCTTTAACGGAAAGTTTTATGATGACGACAGAGGACACCAAGTGGATATTGTTCTGAAACAGATATCTTACTGTCATTACAATATTTATAAATAAACATAATTCACTACCATTTTTCTGTAAATTAAACATGAAATGTTGTTCCATTTGGTTTTTGTTAGAACGAGAATTTTACTTAATTTTTGTACAGACCAAAGAAACTGTAATGATACTTTATACTGGGAAGCTGAATTGTTTTTTTGCAATCCTTTGCAAAAATCAAATTTATTTACATACATGTATAAAGATTCATCTCTTCACGATCTTTTTTTATGTCCCTGGGGTTCCCTGAAATTAAAATTTTTTTTTTTATCAAATTAAATCCACATTTTCACTATATAATAACATTACAAACCATAGATTCACTTAAAAGGAGGAGCTACAAATGGGGAGATGCTATGTTCTTTCAAAAGATTCTGTGATTATCCTCACAATTTTTGGTGACTTGCATGGCACATTAAATTCCCAAAAGATTTGTTTTTATTTTCATTGGCATATCCCAGACAACAAAATTCTGAGTGACTGTTTTTATGGCCATGTTATAAAATTTTCTACCTTTTGGATGTAGAAGGCACATTAAATATAAACACAAAACTTAATAAAATATGACCCAATTATTGTATGACTGCTCATTACTAACCAAAGGCATATCCACTGATGAAGTTTCATTGATACACTATGATTAGTTCCAAAGAAATGAGCCTAAACTCAAAACTTAACCAGAGTCGCTCAAACATAAAATGTAGATCATAATGACCAAATTATTGTATGACTGCTCATTACTATCCAATGCACATCCACTGATTCCAAATGAACATAAATGCAAAATTTAACCACATAGTTCGGATATTTTGACAGACAAGGGTAACTCTATATGCCCCATCCACATTTGTTTTTTTCACTCCTGCTTCTTTTTAAAGTACCTTAATGATGAGGTAGATTTCTAATGGACTGGAAAGATTTCTAGTTGACCTTTACTTTTTATCTATTGTGTTTTTACTTTTACCCTTGCCTGATAAATAGAGGGAGGGTTTCTTCAAAACTAGTTGAATCCAACTTCATATTACTTACACCTGTCACAAGTCAGGAATATTATGGTCGCTGGGATGTATTATCTATTTAAATTCTCGTGCATAGCTATGTCCTTGAATGGTTTTGGCTTTACCCCCTTTCGTTTTGGCATTTTGAATTAATATTTGCTCTTGAACTTTTTCGATTGTTGTTTTAGTATAAAACTAGAGGCTCTCAAGAGCCTGTGTCGCTCACCTGTATCTAATGTGATTACAATAGCTACTGAAGACATCTTATCATTATTATTTTTGAATATGTGGTCAAGTTGTGACCATTCAGAATTTTTTTTACAATTTTCTGATAGACTTCTAAACATCTTGGATGATGGATCGGCAACAAAGTAACAACACTTGGTCAGCACCTCATAAGGAACATTCATGCTATGTTTTGTTACATTCCATTCAGTGGTTCTCTAAAAGAAATCATTTGTATGCATTTCCCATAGGGTCCAATGTTAAACTAAGTTCCCCGCTGGCGGCCATCTTGGATTATGGATCGGCTACAAAGTAACAACACTTGGTCAGCACCTCATAAGGAACATTCATGCCAGATTTAGTTTCATTCCATTCAGTGGTTCTCTAAAAGAAGTCATTTGTATGCATTTCCCATAGGGTCCTATGTTAAACTAAGTTCCCCGCTGGCGGCCATCTTGGATGATGGATCAGCTACAAAGTAACAACACTTGGTCAGCACTTCATAAGGAATATTCATGCCATGTTTGGTTTCATTCCATTAAGTGGGTCACTAGAAGAAGTCATTTGTATGCATTTCCCATAGGGTTCTATGTTAAACTAAGTCCCCCGCTGGCGGCCATCTTGGATTATGGATCGGCTACAAAGTAACAACACTTGGTCAGCACCTCATAAGGAACATTCATGCTATGTTTTGTTACATTCCATTCAGTGGTTCTCTAAAAGAAGTCATTTGTATGCATTTCCCATAGGGTCCAATGTTAAACTAAGTTCCCCGCTGGCGGCCATCTTGGATTATGGATCGGCTACAAAGTAACAACACTTGGTCAGCACCTCATAAGGAACATTCATGCCATGTTTGGTTTCATTCTATTCAACGGTTCTCTAAAAGAAGTCATTTGTATGCATTTCCCATAGGGTCCTATGTTAAACTAAGTCCCCCTCTGGCGGCCATCTTGGATGATGGATCGGCTACAAAGTAACAACACTTGGTCAGCACCTCATAAGGAACATTCATGCCAAATTTACTTTTATTCCATTCAGTGGTTCTCTAAAAGAAGTCATTTGTATGCATTTCCCATAGGGTCCTATGTTAAACTAAGTTGCCCGCTGGCGGCCATCTTGGATGATGGATCAGCTACAAAGTAACAACACTTGGTCAGCACTTCATAAGGAATATTCATGCCATATTTCGTTTCATTCCATTAAGTGGGTCACTAAAAGAAGTCATTTGTATGCATTTCCCATAGGGTTCTATGTTAAACTAAGTTCCCCGCTGGTGGCCATTTTGGATTATGGATCGGCTACAAAGTAACAACACTTGGTCAGCACCTCATAAGGAACATTCATGCCATGTTTGGTTTCATTCCATTCAACGGTTCTCTAAAAGAAGTCATTTGTATGCATTTCCCATAGGGTCCTATGTTAAACTAAGTCCCCCTCTGGCGGCCATCTTGGATGATGGATCGGCTACAAAGTAACAACACTTGGTCAGCACCTTATAAGGGTTCATTCATGCCAGATTTAGTTTCATTCCATTCAGTTGTTCTCTAAAAGAAGTCATTTGTATGCATTTCCCATAGGGTCCAATGTTAAACTTAGTCCCCCGCTGGCGGCCATCTTGGATGATGGATCGGCTACAAAGTAACAACACTTGGTCAGCACCTCATAAGGAACATTCATGCCAGATTTAGTTTCATTCCATTAAGTGGTTCTCTAAAAGAAGTCATTTGTATGCATTTCCCATAGGGTCCTATGTTAAACTAAGTTCCCCGCTGGCGGCCATCTTGGATTATGGATCGGCTACAAAGTAACAACACTTAGTCAGCACCTCATAAGGAACATTCATGCCATGTTTGGTTTCATTCCATTCAACGGTTCTCTAAAAGAAGTCATTTGTATGCATTTCCCATAGGGTCCTATGTTAAACTAAGTCCCCCTCTGGCGGCCATCTTGGATGATGGATCGGCTACAAAGTAACAACACTTGGTCAGCACCTCATAAGGAACATTCATGCCAGATTTAGTTTCATTCCATTAAGTGGTTCTCTAAAAGAAGTCATTTGTATGCATTTCCCATAGGGTCCTATGTTAAACTAAGTTCCCCGCTGGCGGCCATCTTGGATGATGGATCGGCTACAAAGTAACAACACTTGGTCAGCACCTCATAAGGAACATTCATGCCAGATTTAGTTTCATTCCATTCAGTGGTTCTCTAAAAGAAGTCATTTGTATGCATTTCCCATAGGGTCCAATGTTAAACTAAGTTCCCCGCTGGCGGCCATCTTGGATGATGGATCGGCTACAAAGTAACAACACTTGGTCAGCACCTCATAAGGAACATTCATGCCATGTTTGGTTTCATTCCATTCAGTGGTTCTCTAGAAGAAGTTCAAAATGTAAAATGTTAACGACGACGCCGGACGACGCCGGACGACGGACGCCAAGTGATGAGAAAAGCTCACTTGACCCTTTGGGTCAGGTGAGCTAAAAACATTTTAGGTCATGAGCACAACAGATGAGTCGATAACTGATGAAATGTGCACATCTTGCGCATCAAAACTGGTATCAAAGAATTTTATTTTCATTTTTTTATTTACCAGTGAGTCAATCCGCCGCTCCAAGTCCCGTGTTTATCCCCAGCTGAGTTGCTAGTATTTTGATACTAGCTCGAAACTGGTATTTAAAATTCATGGTTAAAAAATTAAATTTGTGATAACTAAGGAGTCACCGTTGTGCATATCTCTGTCCTTAGATGGTTTTGGCTTCACGTACCCCTTTGATCATTTTGGTGTTTTTGAATACGGTCTTCAACCTTTTTGGTTTTCAGCATTTTAGGCCATTAGCACAACTGATGAGTTGTAAATTTTGCATCAAAATTGGTATAAAGAATTTTTTTTAGTTTGTTTTATTTAACGGTTGGATGTAGTGTTGTTTCACCTGATTTATACACTTGCTTATTTTGTGTGGGTTGTTTATGGCTCGCCATATGATTTTGGGTTCCCCGCTTATGGAAGATAGTGTGGTGACCATCAGATATCAATGTTTTGGTCTGTTCAGCTTGTAGATGGAACGTTGTCTTCTTGACATTTACTCCATATCTGTTATTTACAGAAACAGTTCAATATTTCCTGTAGTTATTAAATAATATTTTTTATGTTACATATCAGATAATGATATAAAAATATTATGACAGTCACAGGTGGGGTCATCGGATACAATTCTGAAAGAGGACCACCTAAGGACCACTGCTGCTAATTTAAGTTTTGTTCAAATTATCCAAGTGGGTTCAAACAAGATCTTTCAGTAAATTTCCCATTTGGTCCTATGTTAAACTATGTTCGGCTCTGACGGCCATCTTGGATAACAGGCCAGTCATCGGATACACTTATTAAAGAGGACCACCCAAGGACCATTGCTGCCTAGTTTTGTTCCAATTAGCCAAGTGGTTTCAGACAAGAAGATCTATAGTAAGTAAATTTTGCCATAGGGTCCTGGGACTAACTATGTTTGGCTCTGGCGGCCATCTTAGATGACGGACAATTTTGTTCCAATTGTCCCAGTGGTTTCAGAGGAGATCTTTAACGGAAAGTTTTATGATGACGACAGAGGACACCAAGTGGATATTGTTCTGAAACAGATATCTTACTGTCATTAAAATATTTATAAATAAACATAATTCAATACCATTTTTCTGTAAATTAAACATGAAATGTTGTTCCATTTGGTTTTTGTTAGAACGAGAATTTTACTTAATTTTTGTACAGACCAAAGAAACTGTAATGATACTTTATACTGGGAAGCTGAATTGTTTTTTTTGCAATCCTTTGCAAAAATCAAATTTATTTACATACATGTATAAAGATTCATCTCTTCACGATCTTTTTTTATGTCCCTGGGGTTCCCTGAAATTAAAATTTTTTTTTTTATCAAATTAAATCCACATTTTCACTATATAATAACATTACAAACCATAGATTCACTTAAAAGGAGGAGCTACAAATGGGGAGATGCTATGTTCTTTCAAAAGATTCTGTGATTATCCTCACAATTTTTGGTGACTTGCATGGCACATTAAATTCCCAAAAGATTTGTTTTTATTTTCATTGGCATATCCCAGACAACAAAATTCTGAGTGACTGTTTTTATGGCCATGTTATAAAATTTTCTACCTTTTGGATGTAGAAGGCACATTAAATATAAACACAAAACCTAATAAAATATGACCCAATTATTGTATGACTGCTCATTACTAACCAAAGGCATATCCACTGATGAAGTTTCATTGATACACTATGATTAGTTCCAAAGAAATGAGCCTAAACTCAAAACTTAACCAGAGTCGCTCAAACATAAAATGTAGATCATAATGACCAAATTATTGTATGACTGCTCATTACTATCCAATGCACATCCACTGATTCCAAATGAACATAAATGCAAAATTTAACCACATAGTTCGGATATTTTGACAGACAAGGGTAACTCTATATGCCCCATCCACATTTGTTTTTTTCACTCCTGCTTCTTTTTAAAGTACCTTAATGATGAGGTAGATTTCTAATGGACTGGAAAGATTTCTAGTTGACCTTTACTTTTTATCTATTGTGTTTTTACTTTTACCCTTGCCTGATAAATAGAGGGAGGGTTTCTTCAAAACTAGTTGAATCCAACTTCATATTACTTACACCTGTCACAAGTCAGGAATATTATGGTCGCTGGGATGTATTATCTATTTAAATTCTCGTGCATAGCTATGTCCTTGAATGGTTTTGGCTTTACCCCCTTTCGTTTTGGCATTTTGAATTAATATTTGCTCTTGAACTTTTTCGATTGTTGTTTTAGTATAAAACTAGAGGCTCTCAAGAGCCTGTGTCGCTCACCTGTATCTAATGTGATTACAATAGCTACTGAAGACATCTTATCATTATTATTTTTGAATATGTGGTCAAGTTGTGACCATTCAGAATTTTTTTTACAATTTTCTGATAGACTTCTAAACATCTTGGATGATGGATCGGCAACAAAGTAACAACACTTGGTCAGCACCTCATAAGGAACATTCATGCTATGTTTTGTTACATTCCATTCAGTGGTTCTCTAAAAGAAATCATTTGTATGCATTTCCCATAGGGTCCAATGTTAAACTTAGTCCCCCGCTGGCGGCAATCTTGGATGATGGATCGGCTACAAAGTAACAACGCTTGGTCAGCACCTCATAAGGAACATTCATGCCAGATTTAGTTTCATTCCATTCAGTGGTTCTCTAAAAGAAGTCATTTGTATGCATTTCCCATAGGGTCCTATGTTAAACTAAGTTCCCCGCTGGCGGCCATCTTGGATTATGGATCGGCTACAAAGTAACAACACTTGGTCAGCACCTCATAAGGAACATTCATGCCATGTTTGGTTTCATTCCATTCAACGGATCTCTAAAAGAAGTCATTTGTATGCATTTCCCATAGGGTCCTATGTTAAACTAAGTCCCTCTCTGGCGGCCATCTTGGATGATGGATCGGCTACAAAGTAACAACACTTGGTCAGCACCTCATAAGGAACATTCATGCCAGATTTAGTTTCATTCCATTCAGTGGTTCTCTAAAAGAAGTCATTTGTATGCATTTCCCATAGGGTCCTATGTTAAACTAAGTCCCCCGCTGGCGGCCAACTTGAATTATGGATCGGCTACAAAGTAACAACACTTAGTCAGCACCTCATAAGGAACATTCATGCCATGTTTGGTTTCATTCCATTCAACGGTTCTCTAAAAGAAGTCATTTGTATGCATTTCCCATAGGGTCCTATGTTAAACTAAGTCCCCCTCTGGCGGCCATCTTGGATGATGGATCGGCTACAAAGTAACAACACTTGGTCAGCACCTCATAAGGAACATTCATGCCAGATTTAGTTTCATTCCATTAAGTGGTTCTCTAAAAGAAGTCATTTGTATGCATTTCCCATAGGGTCCTATGTTAAACTAAGTTCCCCGCTGGCGGTTATCTTAGATGATGGATCGGCTACAAAGTAACAACACTTGGTCAGCACCTCATAAGGAACATTCATGCCAGATTTAGTTTCATTCCATTCAGTGGTTCTCTAAAAGAAGTCATTTGTATGCATTTCCCATAGGGTCCTATGTTAAACTAAGTTCCCCGCTGGCGGCCATCTTGGATGATGGATCGGCTACAAAGTAACAACACTTGGTCAGCACCTCATAAGGAACATTCATGCCATGTTTGGTTTCATTCCATTCAGTGGTTCTCTAGAAGAAGTTCAAAATGTAAAATGTTAACGACGACGCCGGACGACGCCGGACGACGGACGCCAAGTGATGAGAAAAGCTCACTTGACCCTTTGGGTCAGGTGAGCTAAAAACATTTTAGGTCATGAGCACAACAGATGAGTCGATAACTGATGAAATGTGCACATCTTGCGCATCAAAACTGGTATCAAAGAATTTTATTTTCATTTTTTTATTTACCAGTGAGTCAATCCGCCGCTCCAAGTCCCGTGTTTATCCCCAGCTGAGTTGCTAGTATTTTGATACTAGCTCGAAACTGGTATTTAAAATTCATGGTTAAAAAATTAAATTTGTGATAACTAAGGAGTCACCGTTGTGCATATCTCTGTCCTTAGATGGTTTTGGCTTCACGTACCCCTTTGATCATTTTGGTGTTTTTGAATACGGTCTTCAACCTTTTTGGTTTTCAGCATTTTAGGCCATTAGCACAACTGATGAGTTGTAAATTTTGCATCAAAATTGGTATAAAGAATTTTTTTTAGTTTGTTTTATTTAACGGTTGGATGTAGTGTTGTTTCACCTGATTTATACACTTGCTTATTTTGTGTGGGTTGTTTATGGCTCGCCATATGATTTTGGGTTCCCCGCTTATGGAAGATAGTGTGGTGACCATCAGATATCAATGTTTTGGTCTGTTCAGCTTGTAGATGGAACGTTGTCTTCTTGACATTTACTCCATATCTGTTATTTACAGAAACAGTTCAATATTTCCTGTAGTTATTAAATAATATTTTTTATGTTACATATCAGATAATGATATAAAAATATTATGACAGTCACAGGCGGGGTCATCGGATACAATTCTGAAAGAGGACCACCTAAGGACCACTGCTGCTAATTTAAGTTTTGTTCAAATTATCCAAGTGGGTTCAAACAAGATCTTTCAGTAAATTTCCCATTTGGTCCTATGTTAAACTATGTTCGGCTCTGACGGCCATCTTGGATAACAGGCCAGTCATCGGATACACTTATTAAAGAGGACCACCCAAGGACCATTGCTGCCTAGTTTTGTTCCAATTAGCCAAGTGGTTTCAGACAAGAAGATCTATAGTAAGTAAATTTTGCCATAGGGTCCTGGGACTAACTATGTTTGGCTCTGGCGGCCATCTTAGATGACGGACAATTTTGTTCCAATTGTCCCAGTGGTTTCAGAGGAGATCTTTAACGGAAAGTTTTATGATGACGACAGAGGACACCAAGTGGATATTGTTCTGAAACAGATATCTTACTGTCATTACAATATTTATAAATAAACATAATTCACTACCATTTTTCTGTAAATTAAACATGAAATGTTGTTCCATTTGGTTTTTGTTAGAACGAGAATTTTACTTAATTTTTGTACAGACCAAAGAAACTGTAATGATACTTTATACTGGGAAGCTGAATTGTTTTTTTGCAATCCTTTGCAAAAATCAAATTTATTTACATACATGTATAAAGATTCATCTCTTCACGATCTTTTTTTATGTCCCTGGGGTTCCCTGAAATTAAAATTTTTTTTTTATCAAATTAAATCCACATTTTCACTATATAATAACATTACAAACCATAGATTCACTTAAAAGGAGGAGCTACAAATGGGGAGATGCTATGTTCTTTCAAAAGATTCTGTGATTATCCTCACAATTTTTGGTGACTTGCATGGCACATTAAATTCCCAAAAGATTTGTTTTTATTTTCATTGGCATATCCCAGACAACAAAATTCTGAGTGACTGTTTTTATGGCCATGTTATAAAATTTTCTACCTTTTGGATGTAGAAGGCACATTAAATATAAACACAAAACTTAATAAAATATGACCCAATTATTGTATGACTGCTCATTACTAACCAAAGGCATATCCACTGATGAAGTTTCATTGATACACTATGATTAGTTCCAAAGAAATGAGCCTAAACTCAAAACTTAACCAGAGTCGCTCAAACATAAAATGTAGATCATAATGACCAAATTATTGTATGACTGCTCATTACTATCCAATGCACATCCACTGATTCCAAATGAACATAAATGCAAAATTTAACCACATAGTTCGGATATTTTGACAGACAAGGGTAACTCTATATGCCCCATCCACATTTGTTTTTTTCACTCCTGCTTCTTTTTAAAGTACCTTAATGATGAGGTAGATTTCTAATGGACTGGAAAGATTTCTAGTTGACCTTTACTTTTTATCTATTGTGTTTTTACTTTTACCCTTGCCTGATAAATAGAGGGAGGGTTTCTTCAAAACTAGTTGAATCCAACTTCATATTACTTACACCTGTCACAAGTCAGGAATATTATGGTCGCTGGGATGTATTATCTATTTAAATTCTCGTGCATAGCTATGTCCTTGAATGGTTTTGGCTTTACCCCCTTTCGTTTTGGCATTTTGAATTAATATTTGCTCTTGAACTTTTTCGATTGTTGTTTTAGTATAAAACTAGAGGCTCTCAAGAGCCTGTGTCGCTCACCTGTATCTAATGTGATTACAATAGCTACTGAAGACATCTTATCATTATTATTTTTGAATATGTGGTCAAGTTGTGACCATTCAGAATTTTTTTTACAATTTTCTGATAGACTTCTAAACATCTTGGATGATGGATCGGCAACAAAGTAACAACACTTGGTCAGCACCTCATAAGGAACATTCATGCTATGTTTTGTTACATTCCATTCAGTGGTTCTCTAAAAGAAATCATTTGTATGCATTTCCCATAGGGTCCAATGTTAAACTTAGTCCCCCGCTGGCGGCAATCTTGGATGATGGATCGGCTACAAAGTAACAACGCTTGGTCAGCACCTCATAAGGAACATTCATGCCAGATTTAGTTTCATTCCATTCAGTGGTTCTCTAAAAGAAGTCATTTGTATGCATTTCCCATAGGGTCCTATGTTAAACTAAGTTCCCCGCTGGCGGCCATCTTGGATGATGGATCAGCTACAAAGTAACAACACTTGGTCAGCACTTCATAAGGAATATTCATGCCATGTTTGGTTTCATTCCATTAAGTGGGTCACTAGAAGAAGTCATTTGTATGCATTTCCCATAGGGTTCTATGTTAAACTAAGTCCCCCGCTGGCGGCCATCTTGGATTATGGATCGGCTACAAAGTAACAACACTTGGTCAGCACCTCATAAGGAACATTCATGCTATGTTTTGTTACATTCCATTCAGTGGTTCTCTAAAAGAAGTCATTTGTATGCATTTCCCATAGGGTCCAATGTTAAACTAAGTTCCCCGCTGGCGGCCATCTTGGATTATGGATCGGCTACAAAGTAACAACACTTGGTCAGCACCTCATAAGGAACATTCATGCCATGTTTGGTTTCATTCTATTCAACGGTTCTCTAAAAGAAGTCATTTGTATGCATTTCCCATAGGGTCCTATGTTAAACTAAGTCCCCCTCTGGCGGCCATCTTGGATGATGGATCGGCTACAAAGTAACAACACTTGGTCAGCACCTCATAAGGAACATTCATGCCAAATTTACTTTTATTCCATTCAGTGGTTCTCTAAAAGAAGTCATTTGTATGCATTTCCCATAGGGTCCTATGTTAAACTAAGTTGCCCGCTGGCGGCCATCTTGGATGATGGATCAGCTACAAAGTAACAACACTTGGTCAGCACTTCATAAGGAATATTCATGCCATATTTCGTTTCATTCCATTAAGTGGGTCACTAAAAGAAGTCATTTGTATGCATTTCCCATAGGGTTCTATGTTAAACTAAGTTCCCCGCTGGTGGCCATTTTGGATTATGGATCGGCTACAAAGTAACAACACTTGGTCAGCACCTCATAAGGAACATTCATGCCATGTTTGGTTTCATTCCATTCAACGGTTCTCTAAAAGAAGTCATTTGTATGCATTTCCCATAGGGTCCTATGTTAAACTAAGTCCCCCTCTGGCGGCCATCTTGGATGATGGATCGGCTACAAAGTAACAACACTTGGTCAGCACCTTATAAGGGTTCATTCATGCCAGATTTAGTTTCATTCCATTCAGTTGTTCTCTAAAAGAAGTCATTTGTATGCATTTCCCATAGGGTCCAATGTTAAACTTAGTCCCCCGCTGGCGGCCATCTTGGATGATGGATCGGCTACAAAGTAACAACACTTGGTCAGCACCTCATAAGGAACATTCATGCCAGATTTAGTTTCATTCCATTAAGTGGTTCTCTAAAAGAAGTCATTTGTATGCATTTCCCATAGGGTCCTATGTTAAACTAAGTTCCCCGCTGGCGGCCATCTTGGATTATGGATCGGCTACAAAGTAACAACACTTAGTCAGCACCTCATAAGGAACATTCATGCCATGTTTGGTTTCATTCCATTCAACGGTTCTCTAAAAGAAGTCATTTGTATGCATTTCCCATAGGGTCCTATGTTAAACTAAGTCCCCCTCTGGCGGCCATCTTGGATGATGGATCGGCTACAAAGTAACAACACTTGGTCAGCACCTCATAAGGAACATTCATGCCAGATTTAGTTTCATTCCATTAAGTGGTTCTCTAAAAGAAGTCATTTGTATGCATTTCCCATAGGGTCCTATGTTAAACTAAGTTCCCCGCTGGCGGCCATCTTGGATGATGGATCAGCTACAAAGTAACAACACTTGGTCAGCACCTCATAAGGAACATTCATGCCAGATTTAGTTTCATTCCATTCAGTGGTTCTCTAAAAGAAGTCATTTGTATGCATTTCCCATAGGGTCCAATGTTAAACTAAGTTCCCCGCTGGCGGCCATCTTGGATGATGGATCGGCTACAAAGTAACAACACTTGGTCAGCACCTCATAAGGAACATTCATGCCATGTTTGGTTTCATTCCATTCAGTGGTTCTCTAGAAGAAGTTCAAAATGTAAAATGTTAACGACGACGCCGGACGACGCCGGACGACGGACGCCAAGTGATGAGAAAAGCTCACTTGACCCTTTGGGTCAGGTGAGCTAAAAACATTTTAGGTCATGAGCACAACAGATGAGTCGATAACTGATGAAATGTGCACATCTTGCGCATCAAAACTGGTATCAAAGAATTTTATTTTCATTTTTTTATTTACCAGTGAGTCAATCCGCCGCTCCAAGTCCCGTGTTTATCCCCAGCTGAGTTGCTAGTATTTTGATACTAGCTCGAAACTGGTATTTAAAATTCATGGTTAAAAAATTAAATTTGTGATAACTAAGGAGTCACCGTTGTGCATATCTCTGTCCTTAGATGGTTTTGGCTTCACGTACCCCTTTGATCATTTTGGTGTTTTTGAATACGGTCTTCAACCTTTTTGGTTTTCAGCATTTTAGGCCATTAGCACAACTGATGAGTTGTAAATTTTGCATCAAAATTGGTATAAAGAATTTTTTTTAGTTTGTTTTATTTAACGGTTGGATGTAGTGTTGTTTCACCTGATTTATACACTTGCTTATTTTGTGTGGGTTGTTTATGGCTCGCCATATGATTTTGGGTTCCCCGCTTATGGAAGATAGTGTGGTGACCATCAGATATCAATGTTTTGGTCTGTTCAGCTTGTAGATGGAACGTTGTCTTCTTGACATTTACTCCATATCTGTTATTTACAGAAACAGTTCAATATTTCCTGTAGTTATTAAATAATATTTTTTATGTTACATATCAGATAATGATATAAAAATATTATGACAGTCACAGGTGGGGTCATCGGATACAATTCTGAAAGAGGACCACCTAAGGACCACTGCTGCTAATTTAAGTTTTGTTCAAATTATCCAAGTGGGTTCAAACAAGATCTTTCAGTAAATTTCCCATTTGGTCCTATGTTAAACTATGTTCGGCTCTGACGGCCATCTTGGATAACAGGCCAGTCATCGGATACACTTATTAAAGAGGACCACCCAAGGACCATTGCTGCCTAGTTTTGTTCCAATTAGCCAAGTGGTTTCAGACAAGAAGATCTATAGTAAGTAAATTTTGCCATAGGGTCCTGGGACTAACTATGTTTGGCTCTGGCGGCCATCTTAGATGACGGACAATTTTGTTCCAATTGTCCCAGTGGTTTCAGAGGAGATCTTTAACGGAAAGTTTTATGATGACGACAGAGGACACCAAGTGGATATTGTTCTGAAACAGATATCTTACTGTCATTACAATATTTATAAATAAACATAATTCACTACCATTTTTCTGTAAATTAAACATGAAATGTTGTTCCATTTGGTTTTTGTTAGAACGAGAATTTTACTTAATTTTTGTACAGACCAAAGAAACTGTAATGATACTTTATACTGGGAAGCTGAATTGTTTTTTTGCAATCCTTTGCAAAAATCAAATTTATTTACATACATGTATAAAGATTCATCTCTTCACGATCTTTTTTTATGTCCCTGGGGTTCCCTGAAATTAAAATTTTTTTTTTTATCAAATTAAATCCACATTTTCACTATATAATAACATTACAAACCATAGATTCACTTAAAAGGAGGAGCTACAAATGGGGAGATGCTATGTTCTTTCAAAAGATTCTGTGATTATCCTCACAATTTTTGGTGACTTGCATGGCACATTAAATTCCCAAAAGATTTGTTTTTATTTTCATTGGCATATCCCAGACAACAAAATTCTGAGTGACTGTTTTTATGGCCATGTTATAAAATTTTCTACCTTTTGGATGTAGAAGGCACATTAAATATAAACACAAAACTTAATAAAATATGACCCAATTATTGTATGACTGCTCATTACTAACCAAAGGCATATCCACTGATGAAGTTTCATTGATACACTATGATTAGTTCCAAAGAAATGAGCCTAAACTCAAAACTTAACCAGAGTCGCTCAAACATAAAATGTAGATCATAATGACCAAATTATTGTATGACTGCTCATTACTATCCAATGCACATCCACTGATTCCAAATGAACATAAATGCAAAATTTAACCACATAGTTCGGATATTTTGACAGACAAGGGTAACTCTATATGCCCCATCCACATTTGTTTTTTTCACTCCTGCTTCTTTTTAAAGTACCTTAATGATGAGGTAGATTTCTAATGGACTGGAAAGATTTCTAGTTGACCTTTACTTTTTATCTATTGTGTTTTTACTTTTACCCTTGCCTGATAAATAGAGGGAGGGTTTCTTCAAAACTAGTTGAATCCAACTTCATATTACTTACACCTGTCACAAGTCAGGAATATTATGGTCGCTGGGATGTATTATCTATTTAAATTCTCGTGCATAGCTATGTCCTTGAATGGTTTTGGCTTTACCCCCTTTCGTTTTGGCATTTTGAATTAATATTTGCTCTTGAACTTTTTCGATTGTTGTTTTAGTATAAAACTAGAGGCTCTCAAGAGCCTGTGTCGCTCACCTGTATCTAATGTGATTACAATAGCTACTGAAGACATCTTATCATTATTATTTTTGAATATGTGGTCAAGTTGTGACCATTCAGAATTTTTTTTACAATTTTCTGATAGACTTCTAAACATCTTGGATGATGGATCGGCAACAAAGTAACAACACTTGGTCAGCACCTCATAAGGAACATTCATGCTATGTTTTGTTACATTCCATTCAGTGGTTCTCTAAAAGAAATCATTTGTATGCATTTCCCATAGGGTCCAATGTTAAACTTAGTCCCCCGCTGGCGGCAATCTTGGATGATGGATCGGCTACAAAGTAACAACGCTTGGTCAGCACCTCATAAGGAACATTCATGCCAGATTTAGTTTCATTCCATTAAGTGGTTCTCTAAAAGAAGTCATTTGTATGCATTTCCCATAGGGTCCTATGTTAAACTAAGTTCCCCGCTGGCGGCCATCTTGGATTATGGATCGGCTACAAAGTAACAACACTTGGTCAGCACCTCATAAGGAACATTCATGCCATGTTTGGTTTCAGTCCATTCAACGGATCTCTAAAAGAAGTCATTTGTATGCATTTCCCATAGGGTCCTATGTTAAACTAAGTCCCTCTCTGGCGGCCATCTTGGATGATGGATCGGCTACAAAGTAACAACACTTGGTCAGCACCTCATAAGGAACATTCATGCCAGATTTAGTTTCATTCCATTCAGTGGTTCTCTAAAAGAAGTCATTTGTATGCATTTCCCATAGGGTCCTATGTTAAACTAAGTCCCCCGCTGGCGGCGAACTTGAATTATGGATCGGCTACAAAGTAACAACACTTAGTCAGCACCTCATAAGGAACATTCATGCCATGTTTGGTTTCATTCCATTCAACGGTTCTCTAAAAGAAGTCATTTGTATGCATTTTCCATAGGGTCCTATGTTAAACTAAGTCCCCCTCTGGCGGCCATCTTGGATGATGGATCGGCTACAAAGTACCAACACTTGGTCAGCACCTCATAAGGAACATTCATGCCAGATTTAGTTTCATTCCATTAAGTGGTTCTCTAAAAGAAGTCATTTGTATGCATTTCCCATAGGGTCCTATGTTAAACTAAGTTCCCCGCTGGCGGCCATCTTGGATGATGGATCGGCTACAAAGTAACAACACTTGGTCAGCACCTCATAAGGAACATTCATGCCAGATTTAGTTTCATTCCATTTAGTGGTTCTCTAAAAGAAGTCATTTGTATGCATTTCCCATAGGGTCCTATGTTAAACTAAGTTCCCCGCTGGCGGCCATCTTGGATGATGGATCGGCTACAAAGTAACAACACTTGGTCAGCACCTCATAAGGAACATTCATGCCATGTTTGGTTTCATTCCATTCAGTGGTTCTCTAGAAGAAGTTCAAAATGTAAAATGTTAACGACGACGCCGGACGACGCCGGACGACGGACGCCAAGTGATGAGAAAAGCTCACTTGACCCTTTGGGTCAGGTGAGCTAAAAACATTTTAGGTCATGAGCACAACAGATGAGTCGATAACTGATGAAATGTGCACATCTTGCGCATCAAAACTGGTATCAAAGAATTTTATTTTCATTTTTTTATTTACCAGTGAGTCAATCCGCCGCTCCAAGTCCCGTGTTTATCCCCAGCTGAGTTGCTAGTATTTTGATACTAGCTCGAAACTGGTATTTAAAATTCATGGTTAAAAAATTAAATTTGTGATAACTAAGGAGTCACCGTTGTGCATATCTCTGTCCTTAGATGGTTTTGGCTTCACGTACCCCTTTGATCATTTTGGTGTTTTTGAATACGGTCTTCAACCTTTTTGGTTTTCAGCATTTTAGGCCATTAGCACAACTGATGAGTTGTAAATTGTGCCTCAAAATTGGTATAAAGAATTTTTTGTTTAGTTTGTTTTATTTAACGGTTGGATGTAGAGTTGTTTCACCTGATTTATACACTTGCTTATTTTGTAGGGGGCTGTTTATGGCTCGCCATATGATTTGGAGTTCCCTGCTTATGACAGATTGTGTGGTGACCACCAGATATCAATGTTTTGGTCTGTTCAGCTTGTAGGTGGAATGTTGTCTTCTTGACATATACTCCATATCTGTTATTTACAGAAACATTTCAATATTTCCTGTAGTTATTAAATAATATTTTTTATGTTACATATCAGATGATACATGTATAACAATATTATGATAATTCATATGAGTGCATCTGAACAAACTAAAGATAAATCACACTCACTTTTTAAGTACATCCGTTTTGTGTACCTCATTCTATATACATAACATACAAGAGTAGTATTTATAATCAGGCTGCATCCCAGTATAATACATATTTTCCAATGATATTCTGCAAATAAAAAAGGGGGTAGGGAAAATTCAAATTCTTCCTTGGAATGACAATATGCTTACAGAGAGAAACTAAGCCCTGTAACTCTGAAATAACAAAGTAAAAACCATAAAAACATGTAAAAGAGAAAGGAAACTTAAGAAGGTTTGATCAATACCAAGATTTTGTTGTCAAAATTAAGACAACCATTTCCTGGAACATATTTAGATGCAGAGGGAACAACCATTTAACTTCAAGGGGGGTAGGGGGGGTATCATTTTTTATATTGGTTTGAAAATGTTTTTTTTTCAAGGTATGGACACAATTTTATTTTTAATCAGAAATTTTTTTTTAGCAATGCCCAGAAAGTAAAAGGTATTTATTCCTATGAAATCACTAGCAGTTAACAAGAGGCTCAGTGGGCTGAGCCTGTATCGCTCACCTGGCAGTCACAAACTTTTGATTTGACAGACTAGATTGATTTCTGGAAACTTTGTAAATGATCTTCTATAAATGCTTCATACCAAGTATAAGTTCATTGGCCAAATGGTTTCAGAGTAGAAGTTTTAAATTTTGATCGATCAGAACATATAAAGGTTTCTGGTGGCAATTTTGTTTCACAGACTAGAAAGATTTATGCAAAGTTTGTAAAGGACCTTCCATAGATGCTCATACCAAAAATCAGTTCATTTGGCTTACGGTTTCAAAGGAGAAGAACTTTTAAATTTCGACCAATCAGAACATGTAAATGCTCATGACGGCCATTTTGTTTCACGGACCAGGAAAATGTATGCAAACTTCCTAAAGGACCTTCCATAGATGCTCCATACCAAAAATCAGTTCACTTGGCTTTAAGGTTTCAGAGGAGAAGAAGTTTAAAATTTTGACCAATCAGAACATGTAAATGCTCATGGCAGCCATTTTGTTTCACGGACAAGGCTGATTTATGCAAATTTTGTCAAGGACCTTCCATAGATGTTCTATATCAAAAATCAGTTCATTTGGCTTTACGGTTTCAGAGGAGAAAAACTTTTAAATTTCGACCAATCAGAACATGTAAATGCTCATGACGGCCATTTTGTTTCACGGACTGGGAAGATTTATGCAAATTTAATAAAGGACCTTCCATAGATGCTCCATACAAAATATCTCATCATCACCATTCACTAAGGATACCATGTTTACTTTATAAAACCAAATATTGTTGAAACCTGAGCAAGTGTAAAAAATGGCGGGAAAATGGCAGCCATTTTAAAAATGGCCATCCAAAACAAACTTTCATCATCACCATTCAACTCGGGATACCATGTTTACCTTGAAAGTAGCTTTCATCTTCATTTTCTTTCTATAATTCAGGAAAAAATAGCAAAAAACAGCATTTTGACCCCTATGTTCTATTTTTAGTCAGGGCGGACATGTTTTTCGACCAATCAAAAATCCAAGCATTAATTTTTTGCAGGATACCCTAAGGAACAATCT
Source organism: Mytilisepta virgata (assembly GCA_028015205.1). Lineage (NCBI taxonomy): Eukaryota > Metazoa > Mollusca > Bivalvia > Mytilida > Mytilidae > Mytilisepta > Mytilisepta virgata. The sequence continues at coordinate 27,868,546 of CM051513.1, forward strand.
TACCAAGTTTCATTTGATTTTGAATAGTAGTTTCAGAAAAGAAGATTTTTGAAATAATAACATAAAAAAAAAAACAAAAATATCAAAAAAGGGCAATAACTCTAACATCAGTTGACAGATTTTCACGAAAATCAGCACACAGGTAGCTCTCATCATGCCGAACACTTTCAACCTGCCAGAATTTGCCGTAACCTAATGATTGTTGAGATATTTGCGAAAAACTGTTGTTTGACCCCTTTGTTCTATTTTTAGTAACAGTGGCCATGTTTTTAGACAAATCAAAAATCCCCACAACAGTTCAATGCAGGGTACCCCAAGGAACATTCATACGAAGTTTGGTTCTAATTAGTCAAGTAGTTTCAGAGGAGAAGAGTTTTGTATAATTGTTAACGACGACGACGGACGACGACGACGGATGCCAAGTGATGGCAATAGCTCACATGGCCTTTGGCCAGGTGAGCTAAAAAAACTGGTACTATTAATTTAATAAAACATTTGCATATACTTTTCATACACATATATTGACAAATTTGAAAAAAAATCTTACCCATTCATGTATTTAAAATGAAAAAAATATCGACTCATTGATGTATTTCCCAACCGAATTTTATTGAAATTCTTGAAATTACTACCGATTCATATATTTTAATGTAATTTTCCCGACCCAATTATATTTTATATTTGAAAGCTCAAAAAACCGATTTTGTATTTTATTATAATAATCATAATTCCACGCAGTCATGACAGTACTGAGTAGACACACATTAAGAATATATAAAAACTAGATGCTCAGAAGGCTGAGTCTGTATCGCTCACCTGGCATGAAAGCCGTTTTTATTGATGTACATCAGAGAAGTCACTTCTCCCTATCATTATGAAGTGTGGTAAGCCTTGCAGGAACCAAATTTTTTTTCATCAAGGTCCTTCTATTTAAAGGTCAGCATATTCTACAATTTGCGGTTCTCCAGAAGATTTCTGCATGTATTTCCCATAGGGTCTTATGTTAACCTCTAAGTCCTTTGCTGGTGGCACCTAAGTAACAATACTTTGTCAGCACCTTATGGGGAACATTCAGGCCATGTTTGGTTTCAATCAATACTGCAGTTCTGTACAATTTTGTTATATGCCATAGACATTTTCTGTCAAATTTGGCTCTATTTGGCCAAGCAATTTCAGAGAATTTTTTTTTAAATCAACCAATCAGAAACAAGAATTGCCCATGGTGGCCATGTTTGTCGCATGATCTGGACAAAATGGAGAAACTTTGTAAAAAACCTCCCACAGATGCCTCCTGTCAAGTTTTGTTTCATTTGGCCGAGCGGTTTCAGAGAAGATTTTTTTTAAATCAGCCATTCAGAAAAAAAATCTTCCCATGGCAGCCATGCTTGTCGTCCAATCAGGATGACAAAAATTCATTTCATAAACGAATTTCCATAGATGCTTCCTGTCAAGTTTGGCTGTCAGTTTTGGCCAAGCAGTTCCAGATAAAAAAAATGTTTCTTAATCAACCAATGAGAAACAAGAATTGCTCATAACGGCCATGTTTGTTGAAATTTTTCTGACCGCTAATTTCTGCAACAGCCCATTATTCTACACAAAAATTTGAGTGTCTAAATGAGGTCGAAATCATATAAAAGGTAGCCAAATTTGGTTAAAATTTCAGGCATTTATGTACAAGTGTACAGCATTGGATCAACAGGCACCATAAGGCCTAATAGAATAAAAAGTTTTGGCCGAACTCAGCATTTTTAGACCCCATGGTAAATTTCTGGGTGATAAACAGAAAGAAATTTGGAAATAAAATAATGCATATACAAAGGAATCAAACTTATGCATACCTTCAGAAATTTCATCTTGCCTACTGTCAGCATTCATGAAACATACAATCTTATACTCTTTGTGGCAAATTGAATTGCTGTCCTTGCAAGGTAAACTGACGAATACTGTGACATAACTTTCATTTCCCCTATCAGCTACAACCTCAAAGTCTAAAACTTTTCTCTGTAAGAAATATTTATTTAAGGACTGTCAATACAAAGCAGGGTTCTCACTAAGAATTTTTCATGATGAGTCCTGGGACTCATCATTTTTCAGAATGGTGAGTCCCAGGACTCATCGCCACTTTTTTAACGTACACTCCTGCATGATTTTGACCATGGTAGGCCTATTGTACTATTGTTAAATTTTAATTAAAATCATGTGCTGCCTTAACATATACTGACGAATATAATTTGAAATAAAAAAAAAAAAATGGACATATGCAGTGGTGCTCCGAACTTGTAAGAAAATTTCTGTTACAGATATGACCAAAAATCTTTGCACCTTTTGACACAACTTATTTATTATTGCCATTTTATTTTGTAATATTTATTTATCTATAATCCTTACTATTATTTTTTCTCAAACATACTCTTAAAATCCTCCAATTGACATTGTTTGAACACCTTAATAATCAATATTGACAAAATTTTCATTTGTGCATAAAAATCCGCTAAATTTATTTTTAAATGAGGTCTACATATTGTTACCGGTTGTAATAAACACTGTGGCCAATGAAAAATCACGAGAATTTGTCAAAGTAATCATTATCAAACACAAAACAAACAAAAAATACTATAAATACTATGATATTATTACATGGATGTTTCTGTATTGGCCTTGTTGTTATTCGTCAGAGGCTTCCTGTATTAGACTCAGGCGAAGCCGAAGGCCAAAACAGCTGGCAGAGGACCTGAATAACAATTTAGGCCAATGCAGAAATAACCATGTAAAGATATCTTTATTAAATAACTATATATTTTTCACAATGCATATCCTGTATGAATTTTTTTTCTGAATCAACTCTTTGAAAATTCTTAGGTATTATAGTCATTGAAAGATTGGAATAAGGGTTGTGAAAGATATTTTTAGTATATGAGCTATTATTAATTAACTACTGTATTATTGGTTTCAATAGGACTAAAGCCATGAAAACAATCCTTTCAATACAGAATCATTAACTCGGCCAATATAGGATGAGTCTATTTTCTCTTGATATAAGTTTGAATACATAATAAAATGGTTATTTCTGCATTGGCCTTGTTATTAGCCTCAGTCCAATACAGCAATCCTCAAACCAATAACAAGGCCAATACAGAAACAACCATGTAATGATATCATATTACTGAATAATTTATAATCATCAATTTTGAAGCACCTTTAATCACAGACCATGTATAGATTTAAATAAAATGTAAACATTTCGGGGTTTTCGTATGTGTTCAAACTAAAATATAGAGAAAATTGACTCATCTTACACATGTATATTGGCCGGTTTTAAGTCGGCTAACACAGCAAAACCTAGAGGCTCTCAAGAGCCTGTATCGCTCATCTGGATTTAACTTTTCACCTTGAGCAGACCTAAAAATTTAAGTGTTGCAGTCAATTTGGCTGTTTTTTTCTATAGGATTCTATGTTAAACTAATTTCAGCTGTGGCAGTCATCTTGGTTTAGTCCAGGTCAACAGATACATTTCTAAAAGGGAACCATCTAAGGACCATTTCTGCTAAGTCTTGTTCCAACTGGCTAAGCGGTTTCAGACAAGAATATTTTTAAATGAATTTTCCTATAGGTTCCAATACTTAACAAAGTTCGGTGTGGCAGCCATCTTGGTTGACAATCCGAGTGATCGGACGTATTTGTGAAAGAGGACCTCCTAAGGACCAATGCTGCCATGTCTGGCTCCAATATGTCAAGTGGTTTCAGACAAGAAGATTTTTCAATGAATTTTTCCAAAGGGCCCTATGTTAAACTAAGTTCGGATGTGGCGGCCATCTTGGTTGACAGTCTGGGTCATCGCATAAAATTCTGAAAGAGGACCATCTAAGGACCATTGCTGCCAAGTCTGGTTCCAATTGGTCAAGTGGTTTCAGACGAGAAGATTTTTGAGTGAGTTTCCCATAGGGTCCGATGTTAAACTAACTTCAGCTGTGGTGGGCATCTTGGTTCACAGTCCACGAAATCAGACATATTTCTGAAAAAGGACCTCCTAAGGACCAATGCCGCCAAGTCCTGCTCCAATATGTCAAGTGGTTTCAGACAAGAAGATTTTTCAATGAATTTTCCTATAGGGCCCTATGTTAAACTAAGTTCGGATGTGGCGTCCATCTTGGTTGACAGTACAGGTCATCGGACACACCTCTGTAAGAGGACCATCTAAGGACCATTGCTGCCAAGTCTGGTTCCAATTGGTCAAGTGGTTTAAGACGAGAAGATTTTTCAATAAATTTTCCCATAGGGCCCTATGTTAAACTAAGTTCGGCTGTGGCGGCCATCTTGGTTAATAGTCCGGGTCATTGGACATATTTCTGAAAAAGAACCTCCTAAGAACTATTACTGCCAAGTTTGGTTCCAAGTGGACTTGTAGTTTCATATAAGAAGATTTTTGAAAGTCATCCCCCCCCCCCTTTTTTTTTCTACTTTTAGTAACAGCAGCCATCTCGGTTGGAAGTCAGGGATGCCAGACATAATTTTGGAAGGGGGCCACCATTCCATCAAAGTTTGGTCTCAATTGGCCCAGTGATTTGAGAGGAAAAGATCTTTAAAGGAAAGTTTACACTGGATGCCGTCTTTAAAGGGCAAAAACTCCTATAAGGGGTCAATCAATGATTTTGGTCATGTTGACTTATTTGTAGATCTTACTTTGTTGAACATTTTTGATGTTTACAATTTGTCTTTATCTATAATAATATTCAAGATAATAACCTAAAACTGCAAAATTTCCTTAACATTAACAATTCAGGGGCAATAACCCAACAAAGAGTTGACCGATTCATCTGAAAATTTCATGACAGGTAGATCTTGACCTGATGAACATTTTTACCCCATGTTAGTTTTGCTCTAATTGCTTTAGTTTTTGAGATATAAGACAAAAACTGCAGTTTACTCCTATGTTCTATTTTTAGCCATGTCGGCCATGTTGGTTGGCAGGGCGGGGTCATCGGACATATTTTTTTAAACTTGATACCCTAATGATGCTTGTGGCCAAGTTTGGTTCAATTTGGCCCAGTAGTTTCAGAGGAGAAGATTTTGGTAAAAGTTAACGGACGATGCCGGACAACAGACGACAAGTGATGAGAAAAGCTCACTTGACCCTTTGGGTCAGGTGAGCTAAAAACTGTATTTTACGCCGTTTTCAGCACATTTGGCTATTTCGCGAAGGCCAGTTTTTATTGCCGGAGGAAGCCAGAGTACCCAGAGAGAACAACTGACCTTCGATAGGAAAATTGGCAATCCTTGTCCATATAGATCAGAGTCGAACACACCCTGTCACAGGTGAGATTCGAACTTACAACCCCAGTGTTGACAGGCTAGTGAACATAACGAACTACCTAGACCACTCTGGCATCGAGGCCCCAAGTTTTAGTCGTATTGAAGTCAATTATACACTATAGTTAATTAATATTTTTCATTACGTTTTTTTCTGCTGTGTTAATGTGCTTTCATGATGTTAAATCCAAGTTTTGTTCCTTTCAAACAAGAGGCTCACCAGAGCCTGTATCGCTCACCTGGAGTCTGGTTTTCATTGGACAATTAATCAACTATTTGACCAAGTTTGTTGCAATTGGTTCAATTGTTCAGGGAAAATTTGTTGAAGATTTATTTTTTATAAGGTTTAATGTTAAAATATGTTCCCTGATGGTGGTAGTCCTGGCAGGAAGTTGACAAAATTGACCAGGAATAAGGGTGAACCTTAAATAAATGTAACAGAACCCGACCTCAAATTACACAAACCAATAACTCCTAAATAGAATTTGGAATTCCCTTCAAAATTTCAGGGTAGGTAGATCTCAACATGGCAAACATTTTTCAATTTACATTTCACTTCTATCTCAAATAGTTTTGGAGATAAATGCAAAAATGTTAAAATTTTAAAAATTTGACAAAAAAGGGCAATAACTCCTAAATGGGTTTTGGGATTTCCTTTAAAATTTCAGGGTATGTAGATCTCAACATGGGCAAACATTTTTCAAATTTACATTTCACTTCTATCTCAAATAGTTTTGGAGATAAATGACGAAAAATGTTAAATTATGAAAATTTGACGAAAAAAGGACAATAACTCCTAAATGGGTTTTGGAATTTCCTTCAAAATTTCAGGGTAGGTAGATCTTGTCATGCTGATCAAATTTATCCCACGTCAGATTTTCGATATCTGTAACGGTTTTAGAGTTATTAGCAAAAAACAGCAATTTACCCCTATGTTCTATTTTTAGTAACAGCGGCCATGTTTTTCGACGAATCAAAAATCCCCACATCAGTTCTATGCAGGGTACCCTAAGCAACAATCTTACCAAGTTTCATATGATTTTGAATAGTAGTTTCAGAGAAGAAGATTTTTGAAATAATAACATAAAAAAAAGCCAAAAATGTGAAAAAAGGGCAATAACTCCTAAATGGGTTTTGGAATTTCCTTCAAAATTTCAGGGTAGGTAGATCTTGTCATGCTGATCAATTTTACCCCATGTCAGATTTTCTATATCTGTAACGGTTTTTGAGTTATTAGCAAAAAACAGCAATTTACCCCTATGTTCTATTTATAGTAACGACAGCCATGTTTTTCGACATTTCAAAAATTTTAAACGATAGAAATTTTCCAGATGCCCTAAAGAACAATTCTGCAAAGTTAGGTTGAAGTCGGTCCAGTAGTTTAGGACGAGTTAACGTTTGAAAAAGTTTACAGACGACGACGACGACGACAGACGACGACGACGACGGACGCCAAGTGATTGCAATAGCTCACATGGCCTATGGCCAGGTGAGCTAAAAAGGCATGCTGGATTTTGGAATTTTTGGATTTTGTTTGGATTACACTGACACTTTACCCTATAGCAAAAACATTTTCAGTTTTTACTGCTTGTTAATAAAAAGAATGCATAGAACTAAGTTTATTATCCTGAATTTTAATGTTTATAATTTCTTAAATTTCATATACTAAGTATTTAGTGTGTACAAAGTGTCTTTCTTTACAGCAAAGTTGCTTTTCCAATACGTATAGGCCCCCAGGATCCTGTATCTCTAACCTGGATTTTATTTAGATTATTATTTGGTGTCCATGGACACTATTAAAGAGAAACATATAATGTCCATGTTTATCAAAATTAATTGCCAATCATCTGGAATTTCGAATCAGTATCAAGGTAACAACATTTTTCCAAATGAGCAGGATCAATGGGGTAAAATGAATCTTAGGTATTACCAGATTGAATCATAAACATTTAGTCAGAATGACTGATGTTTTCATTTACATTAATAATGTTTATCATATCATCACTGTATTACATTCCTTTAATCCGTACCATGTTCTGTCCTGAATAAATATTGTATTTTTTGGATTATCTGTTTAAAGGCAGAAGAGGTAAGCACTTTTCATAAAGAGAAAAACTTTTTAGCGTTATGACACAATCTTATGTCAATAATAAATGAATAAATATGTAAGCAATACTGATTTGATTTCCCAAACCTTTGCATAGTTATTTCAGAATTGGTGTACCTTTGACTAACAGAAAATATTTCTCAAGTGTATAGCTACCATTTTTAATGCTTAAACGATGATAAGATATGCACATTACCTAGGGCTCTGGCAAGGGATTTATGATAAACACTGATATTACGCAGTTTATTTTTCACCTGATCAGACAGAGCTCACTTTGGTTTAATAAATACATGCCAGTCAATTTCATAAGGGATGACTGGGATGTCAGGTTATCTAACAGATTTTGGATATCTAGTTAAATGACCAGTTAAACATCTTGTAAATTACCTATTCAAATGTAGCACTTTGAATATTAATCATGTTTCAACAACTGTTTTTCATGTATAACATACAAAACTATTTAAAACGGAAATCATCAGATTGAAACAAAATTTTTTTCTAGCATATTCGCATATAAAACACCTAGAACTTTTCTTTAATACATGACTGTATTCGATTACAGGTATTATGATGAACATACCCAAGATGATTTAAAAAGGCTTCATGCAAATTAAATGGTAAACTTTGCCCAATAAATTGAACCTTCACTTGCATTTGGACTATCAGTGACCAACAAATAGCCATAATAAAGCCAAGTGTGCTGAAAGTGGTGTAAAACACTAATAAATAATCAATCCAAACACTTACATATAGTTTTAGCTTTTAATATGTATATCAGGATAATTTTTCTTAACAAATATAAAAACATTTAAATAATATTTTACTTACATTATGATATTCTATCCAACAGTTGGGATGAGGAAATCTCATCATTATAAACCTGATGTTTATAGTTTCTGTTGAAGTAATATTCGTTGTATCTTCTGAAGGTGGATCTGTAACATACATCAGTATTTTTAATTTTTTTAAAATTAATTGTTTTAAGGTTTGAGGTACCTACATTGTAATTGGACTAGATTTCAGAATTTTTTTGCATGTTGAACTGCATCTTAATATCAAAGAACTGTGAACACACTAAAAGTCTCGCCTGATTATATGCACAGGAGAAAGATTGTCTGTCAATTGAAATTGTAACTAAAAGGGAAATATATTAAAAGAAATAGTAATGAAAACAAGAGGCTCCCAAGAGCCTGAATCACTTACCTGTTATCTTTTGTGTACTAGTAGATCTTGCATCAATGATTATTTTTGCTATTTAATGCATACCGTCACAATTTTCATCCTTAATATTGACCTGTACAGCTAAAATATAGAATCCTGAACCCAAATAGATATGGTTGCTAGGGACTTTTTCATTGGTTGCTATGGACTTTTTTTCAATGGCACTGACTCCTGACCTTTCTTTTTGACTTGTACAGGTAAATTATAAAGTCCTTAACCTAAATATATATATGGTTGCTAGGGACTTTTTCATCAGTTGCAATGGACTTCTTCAATGGCATTGACTCCTGACCTTTCTTTTTGACTTGTACAGGTAAATAATAAAGTCCTTAACCTAAATATATATATGGTTGCTAGGGACTTTTTTATCGGTTGCTATGAAATTTTTCAATGACCTTGACCCTTGACACTCCATTTTACTTGTACTGCTACCATTTAATTTATTTCAAGTAACGCCTTAAACATCTGTGACAATGTCAAACAATTATTTTCTGTTTACATGTAAATAATCTTTCAAGGGCAAAAACTCCTATAAGGGGTCAATTGACGATTTTGGTCATATGACTTATTTGTAGATCTTACTTTGCTGAACATTTTTGTTGTTTACAGTTTGTCTTTATCTATTATTATATTCAAGATAGCAACCTAAAACTGCAAAATTTCCTTAAAATTAACAATTCAGGGACAATAACCCAACAAAGGGTTGTCCGATTCATCTGAAAATTTCATGGCTGGTAGATCTTGACCAGTTGAACATTTTATCCCCGTCAGTTTTGCTCTAAATGCTTTGGTTTTTGAGATATAAGCCAAAAACTGTATTTGACCCCAATGTTCTAATTTTATCAACAGTGGCCATGTTTGTTGATAGATCAAACTTCAGATATAATTTATAAACTAGATACCCTAAGGAACTTCAAAAGTTAAAGTTTGAAGGTATTTTGCCCAGTAGTTTCAGAGGAGAAGATTCTTGAAATAGTTTACGACGACATCGACAGACGCCAAGTGATGGCATAAGCTCACATGGCCCTGTGGGCCAGGTGCGCTAAAAATGAAAAATTTTGGAATTCCATAGAAAATTTGATTTTGTAAATGGAATTCCATGGAAAATTGATTTTGTAAATGGATTCCATCTCTCATTTCTTTTAGATTTTCCATGTAATTTCATGGTGAGATGGAACATATTTCCCCGGATTTCGCTGGAAAAGACATCTTTGACATGGAAAAGAGTAAGGAACACCAAGTTAGAATTTTTTTTAGTTAGAAATAGGGATGGAAACTTCACTTAAGCTTTTTTTACATGGAAATGTGGATGGAAACTGGACTTGGAAATTTTTGGGATGGAAAAGTGAATCGAAACAGTTCTGATATGGAAATAACTAACATTAACTTATACTTGACTTATAGGTAACATCTAAATAGCCTGTATGTGACTTATACATCAAGGTTTTCACTGGGTAAGTGAACTATCAGTCTTTATAAGTATAAGTGAAATTATAAGTGAAATACACTGTATTATATAAACTTATAAATGGCTTATACTTTCACTTACACCACTTTTATATGATTCTGTATCACTGATATAAGTGGCCTATAAGTGAATAAGACTGCATAGTGCTTTCCCCAGAAATTTGTGAAGGCATGGTAAATTTCGCATTTTGAGGGCACTCAATGGTTAAAAAAGTTAATATTGGGGGCACTCCACACTGACATGAGGGCAGTATATTTATCAAAAACTGCAATAAACAGCCTTCACCATAGTCTGAGGGTGTAAATGTGTCATATAAGTGTGCCAACACAACAGGGGTACATGATTAAATGCAAATCAGTTTCAGAAAGATAAGTTTAAACTAAAAATTGAAAGTTAGGTTTGGCTACCTGGGGGCACATTGTAAAATTCATGATGAGGGTAGCATGGTGCTTGAAGATGGAGGCATGGTGCAGCACCATGCTAAATTGGTCTAGGGGAATCTCTACTGCAGTTTATTACCACCAGATCTGTGGTACAAGTCAACTATAAGTTTGGACTTAGAAAATTGGACTGATGTTGGACTTAGAAAATGTTCAAACATGTCACAGAAAACGATCTGCTGTCTGAAAACCTCGCTTCATATAACAGCTGTTTTTGTAAATTTTTGCTGAACATTTTTGCTTTTACAGTTTGTCTTTATCTATAATAATATTCAAGTTAATAACCTAAAACAGCAAAATTTCCATAATATTAAAAACTCAGGGGCAATAACCAAACAAAAGGTTGACTGACTTGTCTGAAAATTTCATGGCAGGTAGATCTTCACCCGATGAACATTTTAACTACAGTCAGTTTAATTGCTCTAACTGCTTCAGTTATTGATATATAAGCCAAAGACTGCAGTTTACAACCTATGTTCTATATTTAGCCATGGCGGCCATGTTTCTTGACGGTTAAGAAAATAAAACATAAATTTCATATTAAATACCCTAAGGATCATCCCACTTAAGTTTGGCTGAAAATGGTTCAGTGGTTTCAGAGGAGATCTTTGAAAAAGTTTACAATGGATGGAAGGACGACAATGGACACCAAGTGATAGCAAAAGCTCACATGTCCTTTTAGGACAGGTGAGCTAACAAGACAACTCAGGTGCCAAGTGATGGCTCACATTGTAACAGTGGTTTGATTCCGCCAGTGTACTTTATCCGGCGGATGAAAACCCCTAGTGATTTTTATCCACCAACAAAATATCCCTAGGTTTTTTTCTCCGGATCCAGTGTAAAATATCCATCACACATCCTAACATTCTAAAGAGGGTTTTTTTGAAGGGGAACTATATAAAAAATGGGGCTTGGTATTTTTTTTTGGGGGGGGGGTATTTGAATATTCTGAAACTTGCATAAATAATTTATGTGATAAATGGACAAAATAAACTAGTGTTTTTTTATCCAGGAATGATTACACTAGTGCTTTTGTACCCAGAATGATTACACTAGTGATTTGGAACCAGGAATGATTACACTAGTGATTTGTAACCAGGAATGATTACACTAGTGCTTTAGATCCAGACAATGATGAAGTGTTTAAGTACTCATTTTAAATAAGTGAGGGGGTGAGTTTTTTTAGAAAAAATATCCTGACCCTGATTTTGGTAAAAAAAAAAAATTTCTGGTCTGCACTTGTATTGAAAAAAAATAAACTGTCTCAAAGTTTTAAGCCAATCAAACTTATAAATAACATCTTATTCAGAATAAACTGTTATCACAGAGATATGTCTCGCCTTTTAGTAATTTTGATTATGCAAATGTTGAAATCATAATAGCAATACCTTAACATCTTACACAAGTTATGCAAATATTCAAAGTCAATGAACCATGACTGAGTTACATGGTTAAACAATCTCCATTTAAATGAGATGTGTGAATGCTAATACAACTGGATACCAAATACCATTGACTTATTATGTCGTTCCCAAACCTAAATACAAAAATTTTGTGGGAAAAATTTGGTTGATTATATAGGGAATCACTGATGCGTGACTGGAGTGGGGCCCACCTTAGGTCAGTCAGCGCCCCCCCCCCCACCCTTACAAAAAGTTATGGATCCGCCACTGATAGCAATACTTTAACATGTAAGTTATGGAAATATTCATTCAATGAATATGCACGAATTAGCCTACCTATGTGTAGCTTTTCAACCCAACCTCATCATGGCGAGACAAAAATCTTTTTGCTTGGCTTTGTGTCCAATGAAATATAATTTTGTTTGTTTACTTATAGTTACTTATAGTTGATTTCCAGTACAGGATCCCTCAAGGTTCCTCTTCACCAGACTCATAATATATGTAAAGTAAGCAAACCATTCAAAGTCAATAGACCATGACTGAGGGGGTGGAGCCAAATAATCTCCATGGCAATGAGATGTAGCAATGGTAATACATCTGCATACCAATTATCATTGACCTACCACTAGTGGATCCCCATAAACTGACCTAATACAAACTAATACATGTAAAGTAAGCAAACCATTCAAAGTCAATAGACCATGACTGAGGGGGCGGAGCCAAATAATCTCCATGGCAATGAGATGTAGCAATGGTAATACATCTGCATACTAATTATCATTGACCTACCACTAGTGGATCCCCATAAACTGACCTAATCACAAACTAATACATGTAAAGTAAGTAAACCATTCAAAGTCAATAGACCATGACTGAGGGGGTGGAGCCAAATAATCTCCATGGCAATGAGATGTAGCAATGGTAATACATCTGCATACCAATTATCATTGACCTACCACTAGTGAATCCCCATAAACTGACCTAATCACAAACTAATACATGTAAAGTAAGCAAACCATTCAAAGTCAATAGACCATGACTGAGGGGGCAGAGCCAAATAATCTCCATGGCAATGAGATGTGGCAATGGTAATACTTCTGCATACCAATTATCATTGACCTACCACTAGTGGATCCCCATAAAACTGAGCTAATCACAAACTAATACATTGTTGACGCCATCGCCGCCGCCGCCGACGCCGGAAACAGCATACCTATGTCTCGCCTTTTGACTCCGTCAAGGCGAGACAAAAATGAATCCGAACCTATTAAAGGGAGATAATGCTAATCCACACAAATCACATTTATAAAATACACAGCGACATGTAAATAACCAGCCATACTTCAAAATACGACAGGAATATACTAGATAATTTCATCCTATTTACAATAAAGTATCTATGTATTAAAACAATAAATTTACTATTTAGTAGTGAGTTCAATTTAAATTTTAATATGTTTCCCGTGTGAATTTAAAGAAAAGATATTAAATAAAATGCTCCGCTGGGCGCAGCTAGATACGACCGCAGATGTCGAACCCTGAATAGTTGGGGCAATAATGAACACAATATTCAAGCTTGATACAATACTGAATTTGGATTGTGAATAAATATTTGACACAGCATAGGTTTCTGACACAGATTGAATGTTGTCTAAGAACTTAAAATTTTTTAATTTACCTATTCAAACCATATCAGTATTATTTGTTTTTATATATAAATCAGAAATAACCAATTTAAAATTTAAAATTGGGCACACATATCAATTTCTTGCTATTGCGCAATACTGTGCAATTGAAAATTTCTTGAAATATTTGACACATAATAGGTTTCTGACACAGAATAACTGAAATCAAAGAACTTAGAATTGGTCATATGATTTCAATTTATATTCAATTTTTTGCTTCTTGTGCAATATAATATGCTGTGGAGAATTGCCCCCCCAAAAAATAATAATTTACTCCTTTTTTTTAGCTTTTGCAATCAATACACTATGAAGTTGCATATTGACCCCCCTCTCCCCAAAAAAAAACAAAAAACAATAAAATTAATTGTAACCCCCCTTTTTTTGCTAAAAAAAATTTGAAATTTTCTTTCTAATTTATGAAATATGAAATGAGAAAAAAATTGCTCCCTCCCCAATTTCTCATTTACCCCCCCTAATTTTGTTTTCAACCCCCCCCCCCAAATTTTGTTTTCAATGCCCCCCCCCCCCCCATTTCTTTATACCTTGCAACCATAACAGCCCATTTAAATACACCATAACATATTAAAATAGAAAATGACATCATAGTCATGGATGGCAAATTTTAAATATACATAATTTAAAAGTAGTTCAGATGAGATAAACAAAAAAGCTTCATCAGCACATTTTATATTGGCAAATTTCCAATGAAGTTCATTAAACTAGAGTTATTGGCAAATTTCCAATGGAATTTGTTAATAATAAAGTTTTGATAACAGGGCACAAAGATCAATTTCTTGCTATTGCGCAATACTGTGCAATTGAAAATTTCTTCAAATATTTGACACATAATAGGTTTCTGACACAGAATAACTGAAATCAAAGAACTTAGAATTGGTCATATGATTTGAATTTATATTCAATTTTTTGCTTCTTGTGCAATACAATATGCTGTGGAGAATTCCCCCCCCCACCCCAAAAAAAATAATAATTTACCCCTTTTTTAGCTTTAATTTTGGACCCTGATTTGGACCAACTTGAAAACTGGGTCCATACTAAAAAAACTAAGTACATGTTTAGATTCAGCATATCAAAGAACCCCAAGAATTCAATTTTTGTTAAAATCAAACTAAGTTTAATTTTGGACCCTTTGGACCTTAATGTAGACAAATTTGAAAACGGGACCAAAAATTAAGAATCTAAATGCACGGTTAGATTCGGCATATCAAAGAACCCCAACAGTTCAATTTTTGATGAAATCAAACAAAGTTTAATTTTGGACCCTTTTGGCCCCTAATTCCTAGATTGTTGGGACCAAAACTCCAAAAATCAATCCCAACCTTCCTTTGTGGTCATAAACCTTGTGTTTAAATTTCATAGATTTCTATTGACTTATACTAAAGTTATTGTGCAAAAACCAAGATGTTTTCATCCAACTTTTTGAAAAAAAAATGGGGCGGGTGGGAGGATTTTATTTTTTATTTTTTATTTCATATGAAACTATTTTGTAAGGTGTTATTAATATGTAAACGTTATAAAATGGCTTATACCGCTTACTACTCTAAGAATCACGAAGACCATGTTGAATTGTTACAGGAAGTTAACAAAAAACGAAATTATTGACACGGATACCGGTAACGGAGATGAACAAAATCCGGAAATCGTAAATTTTAAAAAATAAAAAAAATCGGGGCGGCACGATTTTCGAGGGGCGGGCGGGGATGAAATCTATCAATTAATTTTAATTGGCCTAATGCTCATTTATATTTTTATTTGTATTAAAGGTTTCAACTTATTTTAAACATCTTATTCAGAAAAAAATTTATCAAGACCGAATAAAGGGAGACTATTCAAATCAGCTAAAATCACAATACATGTATTGTTTGTAACTAACAAAAGAGAGTCCTTACTCAGTCAAATATACATGTTTAGATTCAGCATATCAAAGAACCCAAAGAATTCAATTTTTGTTAAAATCAAACTAAGTTTAATTTTGGACCCTTTGGACCTTAATGTAGACAAATTTGAAAACGGGACCAAAAATTAAGAATCTAAATGCACGGTTAGATTCGGCATATCAAAGAACCCCAACAGTTCAATTTTTGATGAAATCAAACAAAGTTTAATTTTGGACCCTTTTGGCCCCTAATTCCTAGATTGTTGGGACCAAAACTCCAAAAATCAATCCCAACCTTCCTTTGTGGTCATAAACCTTGTGTTTAAATTTCATAGATTTCTATTGACTTATACTAAAGTTATTGTGCAAAAACCAAGAAAAATGCTTATTTGGGCCCTTTTTTAGCCCCTAATTCCTAAACTGTTGGGACCAAAACTCCCAAAAACAATCCCAACCTTCCTTTGGTGGTCATAAACCTTGTGTTTAAATTTCATAGATTTCTATTTACTTATACTAAAGTTATTGTGCAAAAACCAAGAAAAATGCTTATTTGGGCCCTTTTTTAGCCCCTAATTCCTAAACTGTTGGGACCAAAACTCCCAAAAACAATCCCAAAATTCCTTTTGTGGTCATAAACCTTGTGTTTAAATTTCATAGATTTCTATTAACTTATACTAAAGTTATAGTGCGAAAACCAAATGTCTTCGGACGACGACGCTGACGACGGACGACGACGCAGGCGACGACGCCAACGTCATACCAATATACGACCGCAAAAATTTTGCGGTCGTATAAAAATAAAATAAATTACAAATTTTAATAACATACTGAACGCATTTCAAAATAAAAAAGGTTTACAGTTAGATAACTAAGGCCAACTAAAATTATTTAGTAGATTTTCATCCAACTTTTTGAAAAAAAATGGGGCGGGTGGGAGGATTTTATTTTTTATTTTTTATTTCATATGAAACTATTTTGTAAGGTGTTATTAATATGTAAACGTTATAAAATGGCTTATACCGCTTACTACTCTAAGAATCACGAAGACCATGTTGAATTGTTACAGGAAGTTAACAAAAAACGAAATTATTGACACGGATACCGGTAACGGAGATGAACAAAATCCGGAAATCGTAAATTTTAAAAAATAAAAAAAATCGGGGCGGCACGATTTTCGAGGGGCGGGCGGGGATGAAATCTATCAATTAATTTTAATTGGTCTAATGCTCATTTATATTTTTATTTGTATTAAAGGTTTCAACTTATTTTAAACATCTTATTCAGAAAAAAATTTATCAAGACCGAATAAAGGGAGACTATTCAAATCAGCTAAAATCACAATACATGTATTGTTTGTAACTAACAAAAGAGAGTCCTTACTCAGTCAAATATACACTAGAGAGTTTTATCCTATGTACAAAAAGTAACAAAATATTAAATTCATTAAATATATATTGCGAGGTCAATGAAGTATGAAAAGAAAGTAAACAACAAACCGGTCTAATGTAAACAAACAATGAAATCAATATCGACGTTTTCACACTATTTACATCCAATATTCCCTAGTGAAAA
This sequence comes from Mytilisepta virgata, assembly GCA_028015205.1. NCBI lineage: Eukaryota > Metazoa > Mollusca > Bivalvia > Mytilida > Mytilidae > Mytilisepta > Mytilisepta virgata. Next base: position 27,885,643 of record CM051513.1, read on the forward strand.
AAAGTTACCCGGAATAAATACACGGCGGAATGAAATTACGCTTACATATAAGACAAAAAGACTGTTCAGTGTATATTTCCATAAGGTCCTCCGTAAAACTATATGTTCAGGTCTGGTTGCAAATTTGGAAAAGGGGGGTGGGGCAAGGTCAATGGATCCATATTCTGATCGTGGGGGTATCTTCCCCCTAAGTAGTAATTCCTTTGACTGTAATATAATTGTTCAATACTTTTTCAATTTTTCAATTGATAAATTTAGAATTAATGATAAAAGTAAGCACACTTTACGTTACCTTGATTTTTTTTTTATAAATAATATATAATATATAATTACAAGGCCTGATTGTTTCTATTGCTTAAATATATTATTTTGGTGATTTAAATTCTCTCTTTTTTTCTTCTTGCATTTGAGTAAAACTTAATACATAAAAGAGGCATAATGAATCAAAGAAATTCTTTTAAAATAGTTCTACAGATGCCTCATTATAATAAAATGTATCACAAAATTCCGAAATAAATTTGATGTCTGACAACTCATCAGCAGTGCACGAAATCAAAATGTTGGAAATCAGGTTAAAGATATAATGATGAATTAATAAGCACAACCATCAAAAACCAAAACAATTAAAACAAACAGGAATCGAAACTCAGCTAAGGGTTACCTCTGCATCAAAAGGTCAGAGCCTTAAAAATTTCTGGTAATTTTTGTCAAATTTTGAACGGAAAATAGACGGTCATTTGGCTTTTCAATTTCCATCATGACAGGTTTTCGCAGGTGATAGTTTTATGACTTTATTCAATCATTAGTGCATGATTAATTGTTTATGGTTTGGTTTAGAAAGTTTTACGTCATTTTTCATGAAACTGGCCATATCACGGCAACCAGTTCTTGTTGGATGTGAGATTCCTCGAATGTCAAATGCTTTTTTTCAAAATTGGCTGAGGTTTTGTGACATCAGAGCGCACTCCATCAAATGTGATTTGCCTATTTTCTAATTTCAAATAAATTTTCTGCCCAGAAACCCTTAGTTGGAGAAAACTGCCTACTACTAAATACTGCAAGAAAACTGGAAATCCTGGTCTATTAGGATGTGAGTCAAACATCTTGGCATGAGTTGAATTCAAACTCAAAATCCAGTGTTGAAATGGCGAGTAAACAAACATGTAAGTAGGTACATGAATATGTATGATGAACTACCTAGACCACCCATTCCTAGGAACCAGGCATCATTTACTTCGTAGTCTAATATGATAATCAATATACAACAGCACTAGGTCCAGTGGTTATCACAAAGCCTAATGTCCCTATTGTAATTCTTATCTATGAAAGAGAGGAAATCCAGTTCAGTACTGCAAGTAATATTTTAAAAGTAGCATCAACCAACAGGACACTTTCATAGAGACTTAAGCTGGTAATGCAGTAACGCTACAACAGGTAAGTCAACTAACCAAACTTATTTTGTTCCTCTTTCCCATTAAAATGGTTTTGAAGCAATACATGTAGCTACACCATTGCAAATTCCTTTCATTCCAATGTAAACTATAGTATGATATTTTTCACTGACAAACCAACGTAATGGACAAACAGAAATGGATGGACGGCCAAACGGACTGAAAAAATCAATGTGTCTGCTCCTGGAAAGGAAGAAATATAATAAATCGTCCTTTTATACATTATACTATGGTTTAAGTAGTAATAGAATGCGAGAAATCCAATATTATAAGGTGAAAAATGTAATCAAAGTAATTCAATAAATCAACATTTTTATTACTTACATCCAGTTTCCTTTTTATTTACTTCAAGCTTTTTCTTGTAGACATCAAAACCATATCCACATTCATAAATTGACTGTAAATCTGCTTCTGTCACATTTTTAATTTTTAAACTGAAGTTGTTGCCTGATAACAATATCTCTTGGTATTTTTCTGAATTTCTCGTGTGTCCATTTAATGATATCGATTCCCCATCTAGACCTTTTGACCACTGCCTTGTAATGCTTGGATCTATGGTTTTTATTCCATCCACAGTGCACGTCAAAACCATAGAGTTTCCAATTTTTACATGCTCACTTGTCAATTTCCATGATACTAAAATGGTAAAAAGATTAATCAATAGATATAAATATATAACATATAAATAGTCAAATAATACCAGTAATACTGTGAACTCCTAAACAACCAATATTCTGCGTTTATTATCAATTATACACTATCCTACACATGCAGTCAACTCCACTTAATTGCAAACCTGCTAATTGCAAAATTTGGTTATTTGCAAAAAAAATTCCAGCACAAAACCATTTCCCACTCAATTAATGTTAAATATGTCGGTTAATTGCAAAGCAGTTTATAGCAAAATTCGCTTAATAGCAAAGAAAATTCTGGCAAAAATGAGAAAAATTGTTGGTTATTTGCAAAATTTCAAATGAGTTTTGTCTTATTTTCGATAAAATGTGATGATCATTTGCAATTAATTGGTGAAAATTCATAAAACTGTCTTTTGAAACAAACTTGCAATTATTTTTGTCAATTTGTAGATCGATGGAAGTTTTCAAATCATCGAAGTTGGTAACGTAGATTCTGACAAACCTAGACATCTAGATCTTTATTATTCATGTTATTTAAATTAAAAATGTTTGAAATTGAGTTCTCTTTGTGTTTTCCTTTGCTGAAACTGAATAAAGAATGTCCTGTGTCCTTCATTCTAACAGCGTTTGACAAACAAAAATAAGAGGCCGCCATTTTTGTTTCCAATGTAAAAAACCACGTGCACAGGTGAAAGCAAAATTTTTTTTTAATAATTCAAAGTAGGCTAAATCACAATTGATTTCAGATCTATAAACAATTATCACTTCAGATTGAAATGAAAATGGATTATGTAACACTTTTAATGAAAAAATTATAAACAGATTAGAGATTATAATCTCACATGCAAACAAACCGTTTCTGATCACAAATACCTTTTACTGATTAAAAGTAAAATTTTTAAAATCATTTCTGCAGCATTAAAAATGTTTTACTGGAATATAACACTGTGATAGAATAAAGGATTGTTGGATTATAGTTGTATTAAAATATGTACAAGGTAGTCGGAACACAATAGCCGGAGAAAATGTTTTTGCAATGACTGTCAATGTTGATCTCTGAAATGTCTGGATCTTGTAGTGATTGTAACTTCTTAGGATACTTTTCTGTGCTAGTTGCTACTGGTTGACTCTCTACAATCTGTGAGGGTGCTGTCACCGATGTAAAAAATACAGCATTTGGTACCAGGGCATATAGTTCATCAAGTACTTCAGGTTGTGGAAGGGAAGATGATCCATCTGCTTGAATAGAGACAACCTCTTTGGTTCTTTTGCCTTTAATTTTGTCACAAATCTCTGTCACTGTAGCAGGTATCACCTGAAAGATTAAAATAAATGATAAGTATTTAAGATCAAATACAGTTTAAAAAAGAGAAATATTTTTCCCTATTTACATCATACATTGTAACTGACTAAGCACTTTAGCAGTGTGCACAACTGTTTAGACTGATAAATATATAATTGTTAAGCAACATATGGTCTTGGATGGAGGGCTGTATCTCATCACACCTTATTTTTTTGTATACAACTTATTTTTATTCATAATGACAGAATGCTTTTAAATATATAATCATGATTTCTAGTAAAAAAAAACATTGTTTGGATTCGTTATTTCATCCATCTCAATTGATTTAATACAGATTATTGTAAAAATATAATCATGTAAATGTATTAATAGTCTCATTGGCAATCATACCAAATCTTGGTTTTTATATATAAATTGATATAAATATAATTCCTTTAATAGTAATAACAGCATATTAAAAGAAAAATAAAATTACCTCTTTTCTAAATGTACTATTCCACTGGCATGCCTTGCTTGTCGAGCTTGACAGAGTAAGCCACATCTTTACTCCCATTTCAATCTTAAAAAGAAGTGCACCAACATGGCTGCATACTTCACCCAACCTACAAAGCAAACACAAATTTAAATTACTCTGTATTTCAATTAACCTATCTCTTACAAATAACGCAGATATGTAAACATCATTCCCATAATTTGGCTGTAAACTGCCTATTTTGCTGTACATACCCTTAAATGTTATATGTTATAAAAGTTGGAATAAAGTAGTTTGCCCATATGGATCCTTTTTATTATACAGTTTTTATTTGCTTTTTATTCCTTTATCTAAAGAATAATAATGCTATATGCCTTATAGCATGAATCTTTTAATGTTTACTTTCTATTAGTAATTCTAGATTAATTAAGCACAATTGTGCACACACATATATATATATTATATTTAATAAAAAAATAAAAAAATACTCTTAATCAAACTTACCCTGCCATGCATGTACATTGTGCACAATACACTGACGCACTGGCTTTATCTAAGTAGACCCAGGGTTGATGTGGCTTTTCCCTGGCACGTTGAGATGGCGTCACTTTGGCTTTAAGGGCAATAAAAGGTGAGTCACCAGATACTTGATGCAGACCCGTTTACGCCATTTAAGCTAGTAGTGTAGTTTATACATTTAGAAAGTGTAGTTTTCAATATTTAGGTGTAGTTTTAGACGCTTGCTTGCCCCCCCCCCCCCCCCCCCCAGAAATTTTTTGAAGAACTAGATGCAAAATCCTGCATTCTGAGAGCTTTTAGAGTCATGTTTTGAAGATACCAAATATATAAATTCAATAGGATTAGTTATATTGAACACAATAATGATATATGTTTTCTTCCTAAATTTTATTAAGTCATTCTCTTGTAAGTACAAAGATACATGGCTTCTTCAGCTTGTCAGTGTTACCTTCAACAACATTATTCTTTCGTTTCGGCATCGCGCCATGTGTCAAACTTGACAGTCAACGATCACCAGAGCGTTTGTAATACATACTTATATATTCATTACCAAGCGCGTAAAAGACAAAGACTCCGTTCGGATAACTTCCTTTAGACACAAAATTACATACTGCCGATTTTTTTTACTGTAACACATTTGAAAGCGTAGAAATGACCTATTTGTGCGTAAAGCGTAATTTGAGTACAAAAAATCATAGAAACTACGCCAAAATCGTAGTGGTAAACATGTCTGTTGATGTGTTAGCACAACCTGCACATGTTTACTAACAACATAACTGGAAAAAAAATAATAGCATATTAAATCATTTATTTTTTTCCAACAAAAAAAACTAAAATATTGTTGCAAAATTATAATAATTTTGGTAGGATTGCCTCCTCAAAGTAAGAACAAATTAAATTATTTTAAATGTGATTTTTTATTCAATAAAGGGCCAATGTACATTTTTTGACTGTTGGTATATAAATATACCTGTAATATGTGTATTATAAATGAATGGAATAATTAAACCTATAAATTAGAATGCTTGAAGTAAATTTCATATTTTTTGTCTTTATCCCATTTTAGCTTTGTCTTGTCAGATATATTCTCATTCATCATTATTAAATTGTATTTCATTCAAAGAATTACCTGTACAGGTAAGCAATATTGTAAAACACCATATATGGATATCACGTGGGGTAAACAATGTCATTTGAAATATGCAAATGGCTACCTGTGAACCAAGAACTTTGAAGGGGTTATTACAAATTTACATGTAAACATCGTCGATAAGTCTTTTTAAATGATAATTAAAATTATTCATGAGCAAACAATACTTACTTGTATGCCTCTAATGACTTGTAGGCTTTCATTGAGTCTTTTGTGAAGATGGAAGGTGTGTCAATCAAATACCTATAAATATCGCCGAAGGTCAAATCAGGCCAGGTGCATGGGTTTGTGCTCCATTTATCGGTCAAAACATAAGGATCTGGTAATGATTTTGTGCCGTTACCGTATAAAAGCTTAGTCTGGTATCTCTGTTTAGCGTCTAGTGATAAGGAGTTGACATAAGACGAGTATAATTGCTCAGTTGAGATAGAATTACTATTGTCTGCCATTACGATTTTTATGAATGGTTCTTGCCAACCAATTTCGTGCGCATGACAAAAATTGCGTCACTTCCTGTTTTGTTGAAAATTCCTATATTTAAAATGTAGGTCATCTGGGTTATCAAAATACATGTAATACGTTAAGAAGTTTATGAAGAAAAAAAATAACAAAGACTTCATTTCATTTTTATTTATTAAAAGGCAATAACTTTCATTCAACAAAATTCTTTAATATAACTCTGGTAAACTTTGGCTAACATTTGACGATCTGTATACTGCTGTCAGCTGATTCCAAAACTTCCGGTCTGATACGCTTTTCGTTTTATCGCAAAGTCCGCTTAATTGCAAAATTTTCTCTGACAAATAGGCTTTGCAAATAAGCGGAATCCACTGTATAAGGACGTGGATAGTGTATAGCACATTGATAATAAACCCAGAATATTCGTTTTAATAGTAAATATTTATTAAAAATACTCATGAAATAAACCACAAAAAAATATAATGAAAAAGAAATAAATATCCAGAAGTCGGGCCCCTGTGCTTCGTTTGGGAGACTTAAATCATGAAATACTGATCAATGTCTTACCTTTAGCTGTAACATACGAGCAGTGTAGAATAAGGGTCAAAATTAGTGTTCTGTCATTAAATTTCATGATTCATCTCAAGCTTTCTGAAAATCTAGAAAAAAATACCAAAATCATAGCAGTTGAATTAGCAATTCAAGTTAATGCTAGGTGCTGCACTGGGGAGAAAAATTGATTGTAAACATTATATCTGGTACCCAAATCATCTATTGATAGTTTATAAATATTTTTTACCCAATTTTTAAATAACTGCCAGAAAAACTGCTGCGCCTGCTGTTAGGTGGAATGGCTAAAAACTAAATTTTTAGAATTAAATTTCGATTTTGTAAAATAAATATTTACCATCATAAATTTAGATACACCCTAATTGCAGCCTTATGGAACCGGAAACCAACCAAAAAGAATACACCATATATAACCTCAATTCAACCTGACACATGCGCGCCTTACACCATCACTTTTTACCTATTGCAGAGGCAATAAGGGGGATGGAGGGGAGGTGAGTGTTACCTTTGATTTGTGATGGTTAGTATTTATTTTACAAAATCAAATTTTAATTCTAAAAATTTAGTTTTTATTGCAATGAATATGTTACCATCATAAATTTAGATTTACAGAGAATCCCCCTTAATTACAGGAAGGGGAAAAATAATCGTCTGAGCAGCAACCAAAGGCCCTAAGAAAAATAGGTTATCACAATGATGGGGCATGGAACATAAATAATGGTTGTAGAAGATACTATCAGACCTCCAAAAACCTGCTGATAAGATTTTCGATAAAGAGGAGGAATTGAAAATGTTCCAAGAAGATGCTAATGCCCTAACCTCATGTGCTTTAACTTGATGTTTCTTCAGGTGAGGTAGTCTTGTAAGCTAACATGATTGTCTGACAAATCTAGGTGGAGATGGTTTTGGCTGAAATATCATGTTCCTTTTTTAACAGAATAAAAAGTCTAGTAGAACCTGAGGGTCTAAGACTAGCAGAAGATGATAAATACTGAAGCAAAGTCTAAACAGGACATAATCCCTAATTACCTTCCGAAGGAGGTAAAGCAGGAATCACAATAACACCTGAACCCTTTTCTGGCAACAGATTCTTTGCTAAAAAGGCTGGATTAGTAAGTAAATTAACTGAGGACTTGTCTGCAGAAAAATGCATGCAAGATTCAGTATGGATAAAGCATGAATTTCACTCCTTCAACGACCAGTAGCCAAAGCTAAGAGGAAACATTTATAAGTCAAATGTTTAAAAGAAGATAAGAATAAAGGTTCAAAAGGAGGAAACTGTTAGAACCTTAGAACCAAACCCAAATACCACTGAGGTACCAGATGCCTTTGTCGAGGACGTTCAAGATTAAAGTTTTTAATCAAAAGAGACAAAAACTCATTAATGCCAAAATCTGGACCTCCTGATAAGGATCTAGTTCTGGCAATGGCAGATCTATAACCTTTGATCGTAGAAGGAGAGAAACCTTTATCTTCCAAACGATAAAGAAATTTGCTTACCTTTGGGCAGACACAGCGAGAGGATCAATTTGTCTAGTAGAACACCAAGAACAAAATCAAAGTGCATAGGCACTGCTAGGGTTAGGTTGCTAGCATTTGACTTTTATTTGTACAAACATTGCTGATGATTATTTCAATAAATATGCACTAATCAATCAAAGAAAGCACGAGTCGGCTAACGCTTCTTGAATTATCACTCTAAATTGAATTTTTTTAAAAAGACAAACGCATAATAATGATTTGATGAATTAAAATAAACAGAAATCAAAGGTCTTCAAGTTATTAAGGTTATATAAAAAGACAAAGTTTGGACAATTGTAGAAGGGGGTCATTTCTACAATATATAAATACACTACCTTGCGCATGTGCAGGTAGATCAGAACGTAAACATTCAAGCTTTCAATTAAAATAAACCCATTATACTTTCGATAATACCGTTTTCTAAATTAATGATAAACACATTGTTTTTCAATCTTAATGTGCAAGTTGTCGGCATTTCAAATAACCTGTATGCTATCACTGACCAACAGGTTTGACAAAATGAAGTCACGATGATCAGGTCAAAAGGTTAATCAAATACACAAAATACCATCAGAATTACAAGAAGAATAAGCAAATAATGTGCAAAATATGTTCTGTATAAGTTAACAATCACGTTCACAACAAAAATGGAACTTACCTTTGAAATCTTTTGAAAATAAGATCGGAGTCGAAAATATCCGTGCAAATCACAGGCACTTGTTTCTATCAATGGGAAGGTCGACTATCAATGGGAAGATCGACTATCCACGTATTGGACCATTCCATTTAATATCTGAAGAGGGGGGGTGGATGACACACACTAATTTTGGTCCCCTAAGAAATTTTTTCTTTAGATTTATACCCCCTCAGATAATCCATTTCTGACCCCTCAGAAAATCCCTTCCACCCCTTTGCTGAAGGGTAAAGCGATAATATTTTTAACACTTTATATATGTTTTATTTTCAATCAAGTCACCCCTCAGAAACCTCCATCCACCTGATGTACCAGGGTGGATTTTTACACATTTCCTTGACAGTAGAGGCATGGTCTTATATCAATGCAGTGTTACCTTAAAGTCCTTGCTGGAGCAATTAACCAAATTGATATTTGCATTATAAAGGTTTTCAAGGTGGGAACACGCTTTTGAAAAACTTCAAAGTGTCAAAGTTATCTCCCCTGACTTACACAGCACTTATCCAAGATTTAGATTAAGACATGTTCTACCATATATATGGACTTCTTCCTAAATTATATGTCTATGACAGTGGTATAATAAAATTCTGATAGAGCATGTACAAAAAAGAAGTAACCTTTTTATATAAATATCAGGTATTTTAATCAACAGAATGAGACTGATACAGAATAAAAATCTTTGCATAAAATGGTTTTTCCTGTATTTCTGATGTTGGATTGTATTAGCCATTTGTAAACATTTTTAGTAGGGGCCTTCTAGAGGTCACTGTGCCTAGTGAGTATTCTCACCATTCATTGGAGTGTGCACACTGATCTCTAGTCGTTTGATTTTTTAATACAAGTTTTATCTCGGGGAGTTGGTGGTTGTCTCTTTGGCATTAACCCCATATCCCTTCTTTTTTATATTCCATTCTATGTACAAACATCATTAAAAGCCAATCACTGTATATCACATGTAACTAAGAACATGAAGAACAAATTCTATTTCACATGATTCTGAAAATAGAAGAGTTGTCTACCATATCACGGTATGAGAAATACTTTCTAATATGGGAGATAACTCTTACCAAATCAACCCTATGGTTAGACCCAATGTGTTAAACTAAGATGCTTTAGAAGCTCATATTATACGGTTGCAGCTTGTGAACAATTTAACACTTAAATTATGTGCATTAACATCATCCAAAAGGTTATCAATGGTTATAAAATGCAATTTAATTTATTTAAAAGATAAAAATGACCAAAATGACAATGTTCAATGGAAAAAAATAATAATGATTAACCCATGATGTTGTCTTTATAAATCTTACACAATTCTGTCAGTTGAAATGTACCTTGACTACAGAACTATGTTTACATATTAGGGATGGCAAAATTGATGAAAAATGCTACCAGGATACTTGCAGCTAATACGTATACTTGACAAGTACTCAAATACGCGCATAAAACAAAAACTGGACATGAAGAAAATATTTGCCCTTTCAATGCTTACTTAATTTTAAAAATGTAAGTGTAAATAATTTGCATAAACTGCACAATTCATTCTGTATACAGTCTTAATGAACATAATGTACGTCAACATAATATTTTTGCATTCGTAACATTTTGTTTTTTATGCATAAAACTCTAATTTGATTTTTTTTTAAATTTTCTTTTACAGTTCAGACAGGGACATATATAACATCCCTGGTTCAAATGATATTTAGAATTTTTCTTTTTTCATAGAATTTTAACTTGCAACTTTGTTTTGTTTCTCGGCCTTAACAAATGTTCAAATGAGTCATGAATTGGTAGTGCCCCCCCTCCCTGTGGTGGAATCGGTGGTCTATAACATTAAAAATGTTACAGAATTAGTGTCAGAAGAAATTCATGATGCTATAGTTAGACATATTATAAGTCAGTATAATCTGGCTATTGTTACATCAAAAATTTCATGACAGTTTTCTGATTAAAAAAGGAATATCATATTAAATAATGCAAAGTATTCGAGTACAAAAACTGGCGCTCTATACTCGGACCTCCCGAGCGATACTCGAGTATTCGAGTACTCGTTGCCATCCCTAATACAAATTAAACAAGTACCAGTATCTGTCAAATTAATTCAAGATTTTATTAAATAACGCTCAGACACAATATTGTGTAACATGAGGTCAAAATATACAATATACTGACGAAATGAACAGGCAGAACATTGCATCACATAAAATTATTACAGAACCAAGAAAAAATACATTCAAAATTTAGCACTAATCTTTTTTACGAAATTTGACAGGTTCTTATACAATTCAGTATTACACAAAGATAGGAGACCTATCGTTTTCGTCTGGTTTGGATTATTTGCATAATAATCAGGCAAATATTTGTTTCTAATATCTGTTGCAGATCGATTTTTGTAAATGAGAAATACATGAAATTCATTCCCAATGCCTTCATGGCATAATGTACATATTCTGTCTCGTCTGGGTATATTAGCCATCTCCCTGTTTCAATGGGAATACGAAGATTCGAAGTTCTCAGTTTTGTTATCCAAATTCTATTTTGTTCAGGTAATAGGAGTAAATATTTTTTTAAACAAAATTCCTTCTTGAAAGTACCGTAAAATTGGCCTCGAGATTTATTTTCTATATTGCTAAACCATTTTTTGAATAAACTGATCCTTAAGTATTTGTTTTCTTAACTATGTATCCAAAATGTCAATTTGGTTCGCATAAATACCCAAGACCTGTATCATTAAAAATAGATTCAATCAAAGGACTAGGTCCGTTAAGACAGGAATTTGGCCCTAATTTTCCAATTTTCATATAGCCGTTCAAACAGGTAGTAAATTTATTCTAAGGTATACATATTTTAAAAGAAAACTCATTATAATTGCTAGTTGTTTAATTTGACATCGCTATTAGCTTGGAAAGTTTATCATTTTTTCCAAATTCTATGAAAAATTGATATTTTGAGTAATTTTTGTATCTTATTCCGTCTTGAAAAGATGGGCCGCATGCTTCGACCAAAATTGTTTTGTGATTAAAAGTTGTATTTTGGTACAATGTATCTGTACACAAAAAATTATTTTGGGCGAAGCATGCGGCCCATGCTTTCTATGCAAAAAAATACACAAAAATATGCAAAAATCAGTCAAAAACTAAGCTTTCATTCATAATACCCACAATTATGACGTCACTATGACGTCATCTAATGTGGGACGTATCGGAAATAAATTTATATGCGTTACTATGATTCTTACCTTTATTTTTCCGTAAAATGAATTGTGGTATGACATAACTTAAAATTTGTGAATTTACAGGGCCAATTTTGACCCTTAATGAACCTACTCCTTTAACCATCTAAATGTTTGTGCGCCGTTTTTCTTTAAACTATATAACACTCTATACAAAGAACTACTTAACTTCTCATTACGTAATAATAATTTATTCCAGAATGGAACCATTTTAACTTTCACTTTTATTTTTTAAAGGAAACCTTCCAAAGTCACCATACATCATAAAATTTGGTGTAGAAGTTCTTACTTTCAATATTCTTTTACAAAAATTCAAATGCACTTGTTCAACAACTTTTAAATTTCATATCCCCATATTTCTGATCCATAGAGCGAAATGGGTTCTACCATAGCATCAAATAGTTTCAATTGAAGATCAACAGGAATGCTTTGATTTCTGATATTTTTGTAAATGCTATATAATGATTTTTGTGCTTGATTTACTAACTTATTTCTGGCATCTAATTCCCATTAAATTTAAATATTAATCCCAGATATGTATAAGAATCTTCAACTTCTGAAATTTTACCCTGTAATTTAAACTCAAAATTTTTGCGCATTTTTCCTTACAAAATATCATAACCTTACTTTTATTCACATTTACTTCCAACTCCCATAGATCATGATATGATTGAAAAATATCAAGTGCGTTTTGCATACCCTAACTTTGAATCCATCAAGACGACTGTATCGTCAGTGTACAATATTACAAATAATTTCATTAAAATATTTATACCATGATCAGCCTGTTTGTAATCTAATACCCCTCACTAATAATGCTTTATCTTGAAATAATGTAACATTCCTGAAAGACCGTACCAATAGATTACTGAAAGGAACAATTTAGTATCAATAAACAAATAATGGTATAAATTAGTAATTCACCATCGGGATAAACCCTCAGGTGAATTACTAATACTTACGTCACTTCTTTAATAATTCAAGTGGAGAGCAGTCTAGATCCATGAAAAAATTCTCAATCATTCAGAAAAATGGAAAATAAAAAAGGTGACAATACAACAGTAAACACTTTGCCTTTCATTCTTCTGTTTTGTACCTTTTTCCACAAGCCATTTCTCCACACAATGTCAAATGCCTTGCGGAAATCTAATAGTGAGCAAAATAATTTTTTACCAAAAGTCTGGTAAAGCGAAATCAGAGCATGCAGTACAAAAATATTATCTGTAGTCGAGTGCCCTTTTCGGAAACCAGCATGATTAAAAGAAATTAATGAAATTTCATTTGCATAAATCTTCAGTCTAGCATAATAATTGATGTAAAAAGTTTTCCTAAGCAGCTAATTAACGTAATTGCTCTAAAATTGTCGGGATCCATCAATTTCCCTTGTTCTTGTTATCGTGGTAATTATTTCCAACTGAGTTGCTTTTTTAGGATTGCATGATACCACTGCAGCATATTTTGCCAATTTAAAACTTAAAATGCTGTAAATTTAGATATAACTGTGTCCATTTAAAAATGTTATCTTTTGTTTTTGTACAACACTGTGAAATTGAACATTAAATATAAAAAGCAGTCTCATGAATTTATGTATATCAACGATACTATCAAGATCCATTATGCCTTGTTATTGTTACAATTTACATCATGTCATATCTTTTCCCAACAATACAAACCTTGCAAAATTTTCTGAATTGACCGTAAGTGTATTCCCATTATTTTGCAAGAAATACCAGTAATTGATATAAACATGTATTAGTAATAGCAAAAAGTGTCACATTTCCATAACACACAATTTTTCTTTCAAAATTTAAAAAAAAATAAAAATTTTTTTTGGTACGCCGGATTCAGTGCCTTTTTGCATGGTATTCGTAAGGTAAGGTACGTAAGGTGCAGCGTACTGTATGCCAGACCTTAAAAAACAGGGGTCAAATCATACATATCAGTTAAATTCTAACTGGAAGTCAAATTTTAATTTGGTATGCCTGATTCCAGTCTAAAATTAAAGAGTATTTGGTATTCCATTGGGTAGGGGATTGATACCCTCAGAGAATCTTTTATTCCTTTTTCTCATAAATAGTTAGATGAAAAATGAAAGTTTTAAGAATGCCAGAATGCATTTCCTCTTTGACCCAAATTACATGTATCTAGAAAACAATATAGATCAAAAATTTGATGAACCCTTGAAACGTGAAAGCACTCACTGACATGAATCCATTAAAATAAACTCCTAACAAAATCTAGTGAAAAATGATGCATCATTCTAATATACAACATTACTGCAAAATTATCTGAAAAAAACAAATCTATTATTACAATTTATTACTTAAGATTCGTCATTAAAAGTAGACCATTTTTTTTCAACAACAAAAAATGTGTCAGTAAATGGCAGTAGATAGCTTGACTTCTCCTTTTATTATCTTCTGTGTCACATCAATGGTATGGACTTTTTCTGGGTATTTCCGTAGGACAATACAAACTGTATCCTCTTCTGGCGAATAATCTTGGACCTCTGCTGCAAACCAGCGACCTTAAATTAAATTTCTTTGTGTTAATTATTTTATGAATCATATATGATAGGACACCAGTCATTCATTTTCTTATCTTTTGTTCAATGCTGTTAAGAAGTAATTTCTTTCTGATTACCAGTAATGTATCTATATAAATAAAGTTTTATATATCTCTTATGCAGACAACAACTTTAAAAAAAAAACTTAAAAAAACTTCACAGTTATTTCAAATATACTTGACAAAAACTTCTGTTCAGTTAACATGGTTTACATGAACCTCAAGCAAATAAAAGTATTTTCACTTTGAACTAATCTGAAATGTTTTTCATGTGTATGAACATTCTATGAACATGATGAATGAGAATAAAGTTTTACTATTGTTCTAATTATTCAATTTTTTTTATAATATCTATCTAAAAGGCATTATTTTGTATTTGTTTTAAATGGTAGCTGCATTTGAAAAAAATACATGTACATTTGTAAATCAAAAGTGTTAAAATGGAGAGAAATGAAAAGCAAATGAATATATGAGGAGTATAATTTACAACTACATATTTTATTCAAGTTGATTTAGAGATTTTCACAAGGAGGGGAATTCCACACTTGTTGAAGGCCTTGTGGAGACCTCTAGATTTAAAAATTCCCTCTGTTTATATGTAGATGGTAAGTGTGGTCTCACTTAACACTTTCCTTCCTTAACATGTCCAAAAGGGTTCAAACTTGGTGGAAGTCTATAATGGCCAAGTGTCTTCATAAAAATGGTTGCAGGGGCTGGTTCACTGTTAACATGGAGACGGAAGAGGCCCTCAAAGGGACAAAAAATGCACTTTTGACTATTTTTACCCGAAAAATTGGCTTAAATTTTTTTTAAAAAAATAAGCAGTAAATAGTGGGTCAGAAACCTGCCAAATCTTAAATATATAGCTTTTCAGCTACTTATTAGGCTATTTGGCAAAGTTGTAGGGCCTCCAGATTTTCGTACTGGTGAGGGGGCTCATGCCCCCTTCTAATCCCCAAAATCAGAGGGGGCACATCCCTCCTCTGGGACCCCCTTGTAGAATATTTTTGGTCCCCAATAGCACCGAAAAAACGCTCATTTTAAACAGTAATCTCTTGAAGCAAAATAAGCCGACAGTTGCTTTGAACCCATGGTTTAAGCTCTGTAGGACCCCTGGAAAGGAGAGAAGGAAAGGGTTAATTACCCATTATTTTTTCATTTTTAGCTCACCTGGCCTAAAAGGCCATGTGAGCTTTTGCCATCACTTGGCGTCCGTCCTTCGTCCGTCGTCCGGTGTCCGTCGTCCGTCGTCCGGTGTCCGTCGTACGTCGTCGTCCGTCGTTAACTTTTTCAAAAATCTTCTCCTCTGAAACGGCTGGGCAGATTGGATCGAGGCTTTGTAGGAATGATATATGACATGTCCTCCACAAACGATCCTCATTTTATATTGATCCGATGAAAAACATGGCCACTGTCGCTAAAAATAGAACATAGGGGTAAATTGGTGTTTTTTGCTAATAACTCAAAAACCGTTACAGATATCGAAAATCTGACATGTGGTAAAATTGATCAGCATGACAAGATCTACCTACCCTGAAATTTTGAAGGAAATTCCAAAACCCGTTTAGGAGTTATTGCCCTTTTTTTGTCAAATTTTCAAAATTTTTACATTTTTCGTCATTTATCTCCAAAAGTATTGGAGATAGAAGTATAATGTAATTTCAAAAATGTTTGCCATGTTGAGATCTACCTACCCTGAAATTTTAAAGGAAATCCCAAAACCCATTTAGGAGTTGTTGCCCTTTTTTTGTCAAATTTTCAAAATTTTTTGATTCAAAAATCTTCTCCTCTGAAACCGCTGGGCTGATTGGTTTGAAACTTAATAGGAATGATCTATGACATGTCCTCTACTAACGATCCTCAATTTATTTTGATCTGACATAAAACATGGCCGTCGTAGCTAAAAATAGAATATAGGGGTGCATGTGTTGTTTTTGGCTTATAACTTAAAAACCGTTACAGATATCAAAAATCTGACATGGGATAAAATTGATCAGCATGACAAGATCTACCTACCCTGAAATTTTGAAGTAAATCCCAAAATCCATTTAGGAGTTATTGCCCTTTTTTCGTCAAATTTTCAAAATTTAACATTTTTCGTCATATATCTCCAAAACTATTTGAGATAGAAGTGAAATGTAAATTTGAAAAATGTTTGCCATGTTGCGATCTACCTACCCTGAAATTTTAAAGGAAATCCCAAAACCCATTTATGAGTTGTTGCCCTTTTTTGTCAAATTTTCAAAATTTTTTCATTCAAAAATCTCCTCTGAAACCGCTGGGCCGATTGGTTTGTAACTTAATAGGAATGATCTATGACATGTCCTCTACAATCGATCCTCAATTTATTTTGATCTGACATAAAACATGGCTGTCGTAGCGAAAAATAGAATATAGGGGTGCATGTGTTTCAAAATTTTAACATTTTTGCACTGTCATCCGTTGCCCGACAAAAGGACCAAAAATAATACCAACATATAAACATCCACATGGAATTCATAAAAAACTCACAAACCACTGAACCAAAGTTGCAATAGTCTTTAGGTGATCCCTTGAAGAATATTGTCCAGCATGTCAGCACTCGAACCAGGACTACCACCATCAGGGAACATATTTTAACATTAAACCTTATGAAAAATAAATCTTCAACAAATTTTCCCTGAACAATTGAACCAATTGCAACAAACGTGGTCAAATAGTTGATTAATTGAAAACCAGACTCCAGGTGAGCGATACAGGCTCTGGTGAGCCTCTTGTTATATTCTAGAATTTCATGATGATACAGTTTGAAACTGCTTTACAAAAATGGTTTCTTTTAAATGAAAGCATAGGTTTATACCTGAATTCATTTGTTTGTCTTGTGCTTCATCTTTGTTCCACTTTACAAGAATTCTTGTCCCAACTTCTATAATTTGGTCATAGAGAGTATGTTCATCCATTGTTGACCTAGCACTTTTGATGATTTTTTCCTCCAGAGAATTTTTCACATTCATCTCATAATATTTCCCTTCTTCACTGACATATTCAATGCATATTATATCCTTATCCTTGTCATACTTTATCACCTTTGCTGGAAACCAACCTTTACAGAAATAAATAAATCTGTATCATAATAAAATATATCATGTTGATTAGAATTTCAATAAAATTTCAGCTGATGTGTCGCAATTAAACAGGCATAGATTTTAATCGGGAGCATACTGGATTTGCATTCTATCAAAATGTGTAGAAAAATGTTGTTTTCCTACTTAATTCATGCCTAAATGCATAAAGAATTTGTAGTCTCAATTCGCTAAATTTTGAGGACATGCCCTCTCTAAATCAATTTGCTGCTCTTAAAAATTTTAGAAAAACGAGGCAAATGAAAAGTTTCATTATTGAGTTGGCACATGTAGTCCTGGATGCCTCTGCTGTCAAATTTGTTAAAAATGATATTGTTAAGAATGAACAATAATTTGCTATTTTTGTGGGTTCACTTAAATCTGAAGAAACTAAAACCTTGAAAATTAAACAATTTTTGAAGTACATAATACTATTTTCTATTGAAAATACAGTTTTACTGATATAAATATGTACTGGGTAATTTTTCCTGTAGTTAATATTATGCTTTAGTGAAATTACAGTAAAAATTGAAGAACAAATATATGTTTTTGATCTTTAAAATTCTTAAAACCATAAAATTAAAATAAAATGTCCTTGATGTTTGGCTATTTTTTTTTTATCAAATAGAAGCTGTCAGTTCTAATAAAATAATAAATCAAATTAAGATATGCAAATATTTAATGACTCATTTTTAGACAAACGCCTTCCTCCCAAAATCAAATCAAATCTCAAACTAAATTTTAAAAAGTAGCCAAATAAAATCACTTTTTTATCTTTCAGGTCCTGATGTTGAGTTATTATTCCGAGTTAATCACTCCTACATTATTTCCCTATATACTTTTGTTCCAAAACATTCTATTTACCTTCTTTCCATTCAGTCTGCTTTAGTTCTTCTTGGCCCCAGTAAACAAGGATGCGACTTTCAGGCTCACACAATATAGCTCTGTCTGTTGTGACTTGATCATCAAGTATTTGACGGTTCAAATGTTCAAGGTAGACTGTGAGAGGGTCGAAAATCTCATGAAGATTGCCTTCACAAATACCAAATGGGACGGAAATGCTGGGCAAAACCCTTTTTTCTCCACATTCTCCAGCAGACTGTCTTGGTCTGTCCTCACTGATGCTAGGAACACCCTTTTTTCCGTGCTGTCTTTTACGTACTATGAATTCTTCTCTACAAATGTACAAAGACTTTTGTTCAAATATCAGTTCTTTACAAATATTTATCAAATCCAAAATTCCTGCTGTCTCCTTTTGAAAAATTAAATGTCTTGATCCAAGTCTTACTGCCAGTAGTCTCATTGCTAATTCATCTTTAGTGCCTAATGTTGGTATTTGAAAATATCTCAAAGCCTCCTTAATTTTGGATACATTAAGACGATGAATGGCTTGTATGGTATCTGGGATTGTTGTTAAATCCCCTGCAAATGGTTGCCTTTCTGGTGGTGCAATATCTAATTTTTCAGCCAGCTTTTGAACTAGTTGTAGCTTAGTTCCTGTTGAAACAATACCATTTTGGTCACACATGTGCTGTAGTTCTTCCTTTGATTTTTTTATAAATGTCATGATTCTGCCAACGATTTCTCGCTATGTCATTTTCCACTTCCTTATCCATTTGCTTTTTGGTTCCTTGAAAAAAATTTTCAACTTCTGCAACAGTGCACCAAGACAGCAGGGCCAGTATGGTGGAAATATCAGCAGTCAGGTTGGCGACTACTTTGAAAGCCAATGTCAAAATATTTTCAGGCAAAAAAGTATCGGTAGTTATATCCCATGATCCTTGGGGCATTTGTTTCCTCATTTCATAAGACATATAATGGAGTTGACCTGTCCGAATGTAACTAACAAAGTCTGGCAGAGGCTGTGAAATATTCCGGTCAGTAATAGCTCCTCTCCAGTTTTCATCACATCTAAAAATGGCTGTACAATATTTACCACAATATGTAGTTGTTCTTTCATTCAAATCATTTGTAAGGTGTAGGTAATCATCACTGTATTTTCCGACAAAATGTTCAGGTGAATTCCACACTGCATTTAGAATTGTTGTATATTTGTTCTTATTTACAGAAAAGCTGGATTCAGATTCAAGTTTTCTTTGTTCTGACAAGGACATAAACTTCCTCATTTCTGACTCATCATCAAATACAAAATTTTCTGATGATCCGATACCTCTAAAACATTTGATGTAGTTCCCACCAAACTTTGCTTGCTGAATAGTTTTCTGAAGATCCTCTGCAACAGTTTGCATGTTGGCAATATGTTCTGGTGAACCTGCTTCAACATCTTTAAATATTGTGTCAGATTCTATTACACCTTGCCTCTGGATGTGCAAATTTATTGAAGCATGAACAACCTCAACAAAATTTCTTTTACTATAATACTCAGCATTTGCAATTTGAAGGACTCTGTCTAGATTTAAATATTTCAGAAATCTCACTAGCAACATCTTCAGTACAGGATTATTAGGACATTCCGATGGACCATTATCAACAATGAAAACAAAACAGCTTTTAAGTCTTCCAGTAAGAATATTTCGAAAATGTTCATCAAGCGAAGGTTCTGTCAACAGAAGAAAAATTTCGTTAAAGCAACGATATACTGTTTCTGGTTCATAAAAAGAAAGGTTAAGAAGATAAACAGCTTTTCCACTTCTTGTGACATGTAAAACAGTTTCTTCCATACCAGGTATACAAATTGAAACATCATCTGCCAATGGATTTGGAGATTTTGTTACTACAGTTTCTAGAAAAAGGTGGCCCATCGGTGTGACTCCGTTTATTCTACTTTGATCCCAGTCGTGATCCGGTGCCTCAATAATTGTCCATGTCTTACCACCTAGAGAATTGTTACACCGGACGACCGCTTTAGCATCTTTTGAGTCAACCACAAACTCTTCTTTATTTTCAGCAGCAAAGTTGGCAAGAAAACAAATTCCAGATGAACAGTAATGAGCATTTACTACATTTTCCTTGACTACCGCTGTTTTTGGTGCTCTATGGAGGGATATCATTGCATTTATGTCCTTTCCTGCATGATGACGTTTAGCTTGATAAGTTCCTTTTTTGTAATTCTGCGTGTAATTGTAGCAAGTTGATAATGAGATCTGGAAGTCTTTGGGTCCTGATGCAATAATGGTCTCTCTAGCATCTAGCATTCTTGTTTTATTTTGTGAGGCTCTATATTTTAACCCAGTAGTTAATCGTGGATGTGCCTCTAATCCTCCTCCACCTCTTTGCGTCAAATCAGCTTCCCCAAACTCATACTCTAACAGTGGCACTAAATTTGGATGCTGCTCACACTTAAGCATTCTCCCCCGACCTTCCATTTGATGTCGCAAATGTTCCTTTTTAAATAAATCTTTAGCTCTCCTTAAAATGCACCTTTTTTGTGTTTTTGTGAGGTCTTTATCCAATTGAAAATTTGAAATAAAGTCATTACATTCCTTGATATGCTGGGGCACTATATCTCGAGCATTTACAATATTTTTTGTTGACTTTTTATTCTGCAGTTTTGCCACAAAATTTATGCTTGTAATTTTGGTTAGAAGAAAGGTAATGGTATCTCTATCTCTTTTGGAGCCAAGATATTCCAAAGCATGTTGATAAATGGATCCTATCTCATCTTTTACATGATCGTTAATAAGTTTTTGTTCATTCTGGGACTTAGTTATGTCTGTAATATCATCTATTACTGATCGTAATCTGTCTCCTCTGTCTTCTGTAATGTAGGCTTTTCCATGAATGTAAATTTGCATAATACATAGGTATTTTGATAAAAGTTCATAAACTTCAGCAGCTTTTTTGTGAACAAGCTCCTTGCCTTTGTTTAGAATTTCAGACTTTGATTGCTGGTATATCTCAGAAGCTTTCTGTGTTAAAAGTACAGGGGAACCAGTTAAAAGTTCATTACAAACATTTTTGACTGCTGTTAAGTGTGCATGTTTTTGAGTTCCAGGTTTACAAACTTTCAAACTATCCTCAATGTTCTGACTGCAAGTCTGCATGTTATGCTTTATAGTTGACCGCTGCATTCCAATCATTTTATTATCATCTGATATGACACTACTGTCACGAATTAAAGACCGTGATCTGTTTTTTATCCAAGTTTCTCCCTGAGTTCTATACCAGTTTTTTCCAACACTTAAAGGTAAGGTGTCATAATCCACAGCATCAGTATTTAATAAAGGATTAAGTGTACAATTGTTTTCCTGACATTTCTGTTCTGCAGTCAAATCTTCTTTTGATGGCAATTTAAAAAGTTGTTGTGGAAAACATTTTCCAGCAGCATCTCTCATGGGTGTCTCCAGAGTAGTAGTGTCTTGTAAAATGGGGGCATCTGAATCTTTTTTAGGAGTTATCTTATAAAAGAAGTCAGAAATATTCCTGTTTATTGTCTTTGTTGTTACTTCTTTTTCCTTTCTTTTTGATCTTTTCTCTGCTCTGGCAATAAAGATGTGTTTGTGTAATCTTTTGGTTTGTACTGAGCCTTTTGAACCATGTATTTCAGTTTTTTTCAGTTTTCGTTTGAACAGAATTCCATCTTCACAAATACCAACGTTTATACAGTTATCATGTTGGTTTGTTGAATTCTCAAATTTGTTTGGGTTGTTATTAATTGATTCTTGCAATTTACTTTTCATATCTTGATTGGATTCTTGCATTTTACCGTTCTCATCGGGAATGCTGGATTCTTGTATGTTACTGTCCTTGCTTTGACTAGTAGTGGATTGTTGAATGTAACTGTCCTGACCCTGAATGCTGTCACTGGATTCATGTACATCACTATCTGGGTCTTGAATGCCGAAAGTTGACTGTTGCATGTTACTATCCTGACATTGAATGTCCTGATCCTGCAAGATATCAGATGATTCTTGCATGCTTCTGTTTGGACTTTGCATGCTTTCAGTGAAATCAGGCGGGTTACTACGACCTTGAATGCTATCAGTGGATTGTTGAGCATAACTATACTGACCTTGAATGCTATCACTGGATCCTTGCATGTTATTGTGTTGACCTTGAATGCTATCAGATTTTTCTTGCATTTTACAGTCCGGATCTTTAATTCTATCATTGGATTGGTGGGTGTCACTATCCTGACCTTGATTGCTATCAGTGGATTCTTTCATGTTTATGTCTCTATTTTGAATGGTGTTAATGGATTCATGCATGTTACTGTCCCAACTTTGAGTGGTATCAGAAGATTGTTCAGGATTGCTATCCTGACCTAGAATGCTGTAAGTTGCTTCTTGCATGTAACTGTCCCATACTTGAATGCTTTTAGCAGATTCTTGCATGCTTTCTTTACCCTGATTGTTGTCAGTGGATTCTTGCATGATGATGTCTTTACCCTGATTGTTATCAGTGGATTCTTGCATGTTTCTTTTCCAACTATGATTTCCATCAGTGGATTGTTTTTCGTTGCTGTTCTGACTTTGACTGGTATGGGTGGATTGATCAGTCTTTTTATCCTTATCTTGATAGCCGTCACTGGTTTTATGTAAGTTCCTCTCACGGGCTTGGATATTGTCAATGGATTCTTGCAAGATGCTGTCCCATCGGTGAATGCTGTCAGAGGATTCTAACTTGCTACTATGCTGACCTTGAATACTGCCAATGGTTTCTTGTCCCTTGCTATCCTGATTTTGAAAGCTACCAGTGTGTTCTTTTATGTCATTAACCTGACCAGAAACACTATCAATAGACTTTTTAAAATTAGTTTCCTGACTAGAAATTGTATCGGTGGATTCATGAATGTTTATGTTGATACCTTTATTAGATTTTTGTAGGTTAGTGCTTGTGTTTCCACTGTTATATATGACTTCTTGGAAGTTATTTTCCAAGCTTTTCTTAACAATTGGAATGTGATCTATTCTTGTATTAATTGTTTTAATACTCGGTTTGCTTCCTCTCTTGTATGGATCTCTTCGTTTTATTTTGTTATAAGAAAATTTTACTAAAAAGTCTGAAAGAGTTAATTTACGCTTTCCTTGTTTTTCATGTACTGATGATGTTACTGTTGACACTGTGCTTGAAATATTGTTGCGAGAAATACAAGGCACAAAATGATTGGGCTTCCACCAGTTATTTGAATTATTTGCAGGTGCACATAAACATGTCCATAATATCCTATAACTATCATTTGCTATCCCTTTTGTAGTTCTTGGTTGTAGTACTCTGTTTAAGTCATCTTTGACAAAGTCATTTTTATTATCAGGATACACTGACTTGACTGGGTGACCCGATACACTTGCAAAGGCGCATAAATGCCAAATACCTGCCCATGTATTTTTTTTAACAGTTTCTAAGACTTCACATTCGAACGTCTCTCGTAGACTTTCATTTCTACCATTGGCTGTTGTTTGTGCCAGACGTCGTATAACTCTTTGTTTCTGATCTGATTCACCTACCATGGCATCATTCAGATAAAAGTCATCATTAATTGAAAGTTCTATGGCAATTCTCACTCTCATCTCAATGTGAAAATCTTCAACCCCAAATACATGCACAGACATTGCACGAAAGGCACAGTTTCCATCTCCGTACACTTGCACTGGAACATATTGACTATCTTCTACATTTCTTACTGGATAGATAGACTTCGAATATGCATCCTCTTTTAGACCTCGGCTGTATGTTTTTGATGATGGAATCACAAATTTTTGCATCAGATCTTGTACAGTAATAGAAGTGTTTTGAAGAGACTTGAATCCATTGCATCCCGCATTTCGCAATTTCAACAAAGTTGTTTCAAAAAAGTTTTTCCTGAAAAGAAATTAAACATATATTTAAGGATTTTTCCCTCCTTAATGTGATACATTCCGAAATTTTCATCATGTATTAAC
The DNA here is from genome assembly GCA_028015205.1 of Mytilisepta virgata. Classification (NCBI taxonomy): domain Eukaryota; kingdom Metazoa; phylum Mollusca; class Bivalvia; order Mytilida; family Mytilidae; genus Mytilisepta; species Mytilisepta virgata. The sequence continues at coordinate 27,910,157 of CM051513.1, forward strand.
ATTTATTAAACTTTCACGGAAGACATGTGTCGTATGCGAGTAGCATACATTAAATACTGAAAAAAGTTAGTTGCATATAGTAATACTATATCAATAATTGATACTAAAACCAATAAGCTTATGGGTCTCTTATAGTTTGACAACACCTTCAATTCGACAATAATCAAATTTGTCAACTGCAAACGAAGATCGGCCCGTAAATAACTTACATATTATGTCGGAAACGAACATGAAACTAGACAAAGTGATGCCCCCGCACCCCGCTCTGAAGCAACTGTGTTATAATAATATCAATGAAGGACTGTCTTAGAAATGTTATTGTATCTGGGAGACAAGAACGATGCCCCCGCATATCCACTAAACAGCAAATACTGACGAAAAATTAAAAATAAGATAATACACACATCTTCAATGTATGCATAAACAGCCAGCAAAGTGAAAACTTCCAACCACTAAAACTGTAGGAAGAAAGCTATGTACCCCTATGGTAAGGATACACACCCAAAAATGACAAAGTTCAACTATCCCCTAAAACAGCAAATATTCATAAAAATCAAAACCCCGATAATATGCACATCTTCAACCTATGCACAAACATTCTGCAGAGTGAAAACTTCCTACCATTAAAACTGTAGGAGGAGTTATGCAGAATAGCTATGTACCCCTATTGAAGTAAATACCTTAAAAAATGACAAAGTTCAACTATCCCCCAAAATGGCAAATATTGATAAAAAGGGCTACGCCGAGCGCAGCATGATACGACCGCAGCATGTCAACCACTGAAATTTGAACAAGTGTAATTTAAAGTGAATGTGGACACAGTAAGGAGCTTGACACTGTAATTAGCTGGACACAAAAATGGCTGAATTATGGTAAAATTCACTGCCCTTATCTACCTGAAGCTTTGGAAAAAGTAAAAGTTACTGAAAAGAGGACTCCAATGAAAAAATCCAATCAAAATTGAACAGTAATAACAAATTCTGCAGATCCTAGAAATGTACATTTTTTGGCCCCTTTGACCCTTTTTTTTTTACAAAAATGGCTGCCAATAGGTAAAATTCATTACTCTTTCCTAGTTGTACTGATCAAGGTGAATACTTTTAAAAAAAATGTCAAAATCAGCCTTGAAATAAAAAAATCATAATTTAGGGCGTTGGCCCTTTTAGACCCCTTGTATCTTGGAAACGGTAAAAAATACCTCAAATCTGTTAGCATACTACTGAAAGATATTTTTCTAAAGAATCTAAAGAAAAAAAACGCATCAAAATTGGACAAAAAATAAACGCTTTATGCCCGAAAGTATGAAACTACCAATTTCAGCCCCTTTGGGCCTCTAGTTTCAAAATAGGTGGCGGTAGAGCCTCCATTTTCAATCCCAGGCTTTGTTTTCATCCTCTACATCTTTGCATGCAAATTTGCAGGGAAGCAAATGCATCCCCTGTGCGCTACGTGCCCTACGTGCCCAGGGGGAGATAACTCCTACAAGAAGTGATCAGATTACTTTGACAAAAATGTAACAAAGTTGCAGTATCAGATCCTTAACAATTTGCAAAAGAATTTGAATCAATATCTTTTACGGTTCAGGAGGAGTAGTGCACACAAGGTTTTCGGTGTTGGGGAGATAAGGGAAAAGGGTTCGGTTAACCAGGGTTCAGACCGAATAGATTTTGGACGACGGATATCATATATGAAGTTCTATATATGAAGTTTCATAATGATATGTCGTAAACATTTTTCACAGTTGGCAGAAAAAAATAGAAAAAAAAACCATAAGAATAGCAAGGGGCTTTCCATTTGGAAAACGGAAAGACCTAATAATCAGAACCAAATCAGATCTTTCCTCACCCAAGTGGGGGAAAGACCTAATAATCATAAGAATAGCAATATGTCTTTCCATTAGGAAATGTTGCAAATAAGTATAGTACAAATTTTAGAAAATAAAGTATATCGATATTTCATTTTATAATAAAGGTCAATATCTAGGACATTGTTATGACCTTGTGTCCTTGAGTTAGGTCAAAGGTAAAAAAATTAAATAAAGATGTCCCAAACTCATTATAATATACCATATATATCATATATTATAAGCATAAAATTCAATTTTTCAGGTTTTAATGGGAGACAACTCCCATATAAATGGGTAAACAAATAAGTAAATAATTGCTGAATAATTGCATATAATTGAAATCTACATTTTGCAAAAAGAATTTCTGCATTCTCATTTTATAAAAAAAAGTCAAAATATAGGATGTGATAATGACCTTTTGCCCCTGAGGTAGGTCAAAGGTCAAATACTTCCATAATGAAGTCCCCAGGTCATTACGACGTACCATATGTAAGATATTAGCATTTAACTCTATTTTTAATGTTGTAATGGGAGATAATTCCATTACTGGGATAAATAAAGGGGTTAACTGCTACACACAAAGTTGTGTATTAATGAGATCTACATTTCTGTACAAAAACTGCCTATCAAAGTTATTCGGTCAAAAAACATCCGGTTGATAGCCCCAACCCCTGAGTCATGCATTAGCAATCATAATTTTTTGCAAACAGTTGATATAGCTTTGAACCAATAGTACTAGCCTTTTGATAATTGACTTACAGTTGCATATTAAAGTGCAACACAACTTTTCATACAGTTTGATGGATGGTGTTGTAGATCAATGTGCATATTTATGCAATGCACCCAAAACAGGCAGGACATATACTGTGTCCACATTGTATCACAGTATGCTAAATTACATTTTTTTTTGTGAAAAATGTGAGTGTATACAAAAATTTTAATTCATGAATATTTTCTATGTTATATTTTCCGCGAACTTTCAGATTCTCGTATATATCAAATTTTGGTAAAAAGTGGAAATCTTGTCACTTTTAGCCTTGCTTTCCTTGAAGCTTAAGCACAGTACCGATATATAATTTTTTGTAAACATTTTTACAATTCTCAGACACAAATATTTCAAATATCAGGAGAAAATAACAAAATTCTTACCATAGCAAATAACTGTTGCATTTGATTTGGATATTCCTTTATTAAAGGTACATGTAGTATGGGAGTATACCGCCATTTTGAATTTTCATTTTCAGCATTGTTTGGTGTAGTTAATTTATTTAATATACAAATATATTTGGATAAAAAAAATAAAATTATTGATTGCAGTTTAGGAATCATAAACATTAGAGGTCATTCAATCAAAATATACCTTTTAGTGAGTGAATGTGCAAAATAATTTTATACTCACATATCAAGTAAATGCATTTCAGAAAAGGGAGATAATTCTTCAAAATATTTTTACCATAGATATAACTATGAAATATATAAATTTTGAATTATTTTAACTATATCAACGGTGACTCTATATTTTCTATATGTCATTTGACAAAACTTTTGAAGTGTAAACTCCTGAGGAAACATATCAAATTTTTATCTGCTGATTTTCCTGAAATTGTGAAAATACCTATTTTTCCCTATACCTTCTATATTAAATTTGGGTATTTTCAATATTGATTCTTTTCACTAGAAGAATGGTAACCGGTAACCCTATATTTTCTCAGCATATTGACCAAAGTTTCATCAGGCAAGAAATTTCAAATATCTGTCTGTGTCAACCTATACCCCCAAACTACCTTAAGAAAATGCTGTTTAGTAAAGGGACACAATTCATTTAAAGTTTTTAATGTAGACTTGATTTGGCAATTTTAGATTATGGATATACATGTACATGTAATTGCCATTGTAACCCTAAAGCATGAAACCTATTTTTTTTTTTTTTGGGGGGGGGGGGGATAGGAATTCAGGTACTGTTCAATATTCATCAGATTGCTGGGCCAGTGCAATTGTATACTGGGCACATATTTTTTTTTAACATTACTTAAGTTGGGCAAGTATACTTTTTTAATCTATGGACTGGGCATATACATTTTTTCACTTGGTCATATGCAAAAAAAAAAATCAACAAAATCATGCAATCAAAACATATTTTCAATCTAAATTACTATAATATTTGATTTTTCACACTATCCATATATGAGATGCTTGCTGATAATGAGATGCTTCTCCTTTGGGGTATATTGTTTTAACATGTTTAACAAAATCTATAGTTTTAACCATCTTCTATATTTCTTGACCTTTTCAGCCCATAAAAAATTAAATTTTTTAAATACTTTCCATTATAATTTCAATTTGCCTTTAAATTACTATATTACTTGATTTTTCACATAATCAGTATACAGGAGGTGCTAGTTTAAGAATGGATGTATCTCCATTGGGGTAGATTCTTTGGGAAAAATATTTATTGTTTACTCATTTTACATAATTAATGTACTTTTTAAACCATAAAAAGCCAAACTTTTAAAATAATTTCCATTAAAGTTTCAATTTTGCCAATAAATTACTGTATAACTTGATTTTCACATAATCGGTATGGGAGATGCTAGTATAAGAATGGATGTTTCTCCATTTGGGTAGATTCTTTCAGCAAAATCTTTATTGTTTTACTCATTTTACATTATTAGTTTACTTTTTGTGTCGCCTGCGGAACGCATGGTCGACACATAGGGATCACTATCTGTCGTCTTGCGTCGTCTTGCGTCGTCCTGCGTCTTGCGTCGTCCTGCGTCTTGCGTCGTCACACTTTTCTTCTATCCTCAACTCCTCCTAAACCGCTCAAAGGAATTTGATGAAACTTTCTCTGTGCATTAACCTTAATGCAAAGGTGTGCATATATATTTCATTTTTGAAAATTTTAATTTTTTTTTGTGTAAAAATTGACATTTTTGCAAAAAAAAAGGGGGGGGGGGGGCAAAACTTCTATCCTCAACTACTCCATAACCGCTCAAAGGAATTTGGTGAAACTTTCTCTGTGCATTAACCTTAATACCCAGGTGTGCATATATATTTCATTTTTAGAAAATTTGAATTTTTTTTCTATAAAAATTGACATTTTTGAAAAAAAAGGGGGGTCAAAACTTCTATCCTCAACTACTCCATAACCGCTCAAAGGAATTTGATGAAACTTTCTGTGTACATTAACCTTAATGCACAGGTGTGCATATATATTTCATTTTTAGAAAATTTGAATTTTTTTTCTCTAAAAATTGACATTTTTGAAAAAAACGGGGGGTCAAAACTTCTATCCTCAACTACTCCATAACCGCTCAAAGGAATTTGATGAAACTTTCTCTGTACATTAACCTTAATGCACAGGTGTGCATATATATTTCATTTTTAGAAAATTTCAATTTTTTTTTTGTAAAAATTGACATTTTTGCAAAGAAAGGGGGGGGGGGGCACAACTTCTATTCTCAACTACTCCATAACCGCTCAAAGGAATTTGATTAAACTTTCTCTGTGCATTAACCTTAATACACAGGTGTGCACATATATTTCATTTCCAGAAAATTTTAATTTTTTTTTCTCTAAAAATTGACATTTTTGAAAAAAAGGGGGGGGGGTAAGAAAACTTCTATCCTCAACTACTCCATAACCGCTCAAAGGAATTTGATGAAACTTCCTCTGTGCATTAACCTTAATGCACAGGTGTGCATAGATATTTTATTTTTATAAATTTAAAAAAATTTTTGGTAAAAAATTGCCATTTTTGAAAAAAAGGAGGGGTTTAAAACTTCTATCCTCAACTACTCCATAATGGCTCACAGCAATTTGATGCAACTTTCTCTGTCCATTAACTTTAATGCAAAATTCCATTTTTAGAAAATTTTAATATCTTTTGTAAACATTGACGTCCGCAGGCGACACATGTCTTCCTTGGAAGACTCACACATTTTTTAACCATAAAAATTCAATTTTTTGAATAATTCCAGTATGATTTCAAATTTGCTTTTATATTACTATATTACTTGATTTTTCACATGATCGGTATAGGAGGTACTAGTTTAAGAATGAATGTTTCTCCATAGGCATACATTCTATGAGCAAATCTTGATTGTTCTACTCATTTTACATAATTCATTTACTTTTTAAACCATAAAAAGCAAAACTTATTCACAAATTTTTCCATAAGATTTCAATTTTTAACTTTAAAATACAATAATATTTCATTTTTCACATGATCAGTATAGGAGACCTGTGCAAGTTTAAGAATGAACGTTTCTCAATTGGCATACATTTCTTTGATCAAAATCAGTATTGCTTTACTCATTTCACTTAATTCATGTACTTTTAAGCCATAAAAAAGCCAAATTTTTATGATTATTTCCTATAAAATTTCAATTTTGACATTAAATTACTATATTATTATATTTTTCACATAATTGGTATAGGAAGTGCCACTTTCTCCATTGGAGTACTTCTTAGAGCAAAATCTTTATCATTTTACTCATTCTTACTTTTCCAACCATAAAAAGCCAAACATTTATGACATTTGCCCATGTTTATGCTTACATGAGCTAGAATGACCCCAGACCTACCTTTCCCCTAATAAATACATCTTAATTTAGGAAGTTTATCATATGTTGATAAAAATTTTTTAAAAAACCCAAATCTGACTGGGCAACAAATTATTTTAACACAATCAGTGATATAGTAAAATCTTTTCTACCATTTTTGCTTATGTCAGGGCTAAGAAATTACTTGTGTTGATTCGCAGGTTTATTGTATAAATTACCTTTAGCAGTATTGCACTATTGTGTTTATGGTAGAAATATACTTTTCTCAATTCACACTTTCCATAGGGTGTAACAGGTATAGGTCAAAAATTTTTTAGTCAATGAATTCATTGTCATCAAAAAAGTGATAACAATACCAATAAAAAATATTTTTTACCTTTCTTCATTTCTTTGTTCCATTCTTCATACAGATTTGCCAGCGAAGTCAAATAAAACTGTAAGAAAAAAGCATCATTTGAATAAGTTTTAAATACTTTTATGATCTCTAATTCATATAAAATTTGCTAGAATGACACTATTTGGCAGTAACAATTGTTGTAACTCTGTTAACTATTGAAATCCCTTAACATATAAATTGATTAATTTGACTTTTTTTTTTTTGTCTTTAAATCAAACAGAAATTTTTAAACTTTGCTTATACTTTTCATTAATAATCTAATACTTACCTCTTAAATCACTTTTCTTTTGATCTTGCTTTACAATTATAAAATGTTGGACAGTATGGAACTTCTTACTCTGTAGCCTCTTGTCATACATCTATGATCTAACCCATGCAGTTTCATAAATTTACAAATGTGTTAGAAAATCATTAAGGAAAAACAAGGTCACAAGTATCACAATGTAATTTATAAAACAACAGTGATGCCATGCCACCTGTGAAGTGTTGAAATTGAGCTGTAACAAAATTTGTCTAATAAACATGATAAAGGGGTAATCCATGGGTATTAGGAATAAGATACATTAAAAATGTTATCAAAGAGATGTTAGAATGTAATTTGAATTAAATAAAGTACATTTAATAAGTAATTTAAAAAAAATAGGTGTAGGATATTGTAATAAAATGAATTTAAAAATTAGAAAAATTATAGCAGAAAACCCTGATGTATACCCCTCAATAATCATAAAGGGTTTCTATTCTTAAATTTGTAATACATGTTTAAGGAAGAGAAAGATCATGAGTTTGCCTGAAGATTGTATTAATTTTTTAACAACATATAATCTCCAACATCACCAGGAATTCTTTTTTGACCTGGGAGTTTCCAGTATTGATGACTTCAAAGATGTTGAAAAGTCTGATCTGAAAGGGCACCTAAAACCATTGGAAGAGAGAAGATTTTTTAAGGCAATATATAGCAAGACTTCAGGTACAAACTTTTTTTTTTATCAGCAATTTAAATTCACTTATTAGTGTTATTCATAACACATTTGCTGAAAATCAATGTTGTAAGTGATCAGCAGAGTAAAGTTTCATTTGTTTACATTGTACTTTAACAGATGTGAATTTTTTTTAAGAAAAAACTTTTAAAAAGACATTCATTTGAAGCCACAGTTGAATATACAATAATCAAATTTGATTTTTGCAGGAAGAGAAGAATTGTGTCAGGAAGACAGAGATAAAGATACAAGATCCGACAGCACTGAAGGATCAAGCAAAGGTATATGTTTAGTTCCGGGGATGGTAGGGATGAGCCGCTGGAATAGGTAACTTTTTTATGCTTCATAGCCCAGTCAAAATGAATTTTAACCTTAAACTAATTGCAGCAGAAGAAATAATTTTAGTTTTAATCTGTAGTAATATATCCCAAATAGACACAGGAAAAAGTCTTCAAAAGTCAACTTGTGGAAAAACTCAAAATCAGGATTTCAAATTTCTCATATACATTTGTATTTTCAATGGAACAGGGGAGATAACTCTTGCAAAAACGTGTGTTTTTTGTCATTTTTTGGGTCATTTTTCTCTTACTGCATGTAAAATATGATACTTTGAGAGTGTCAATAGTTCCTGTTTGACTCTATGGCATACTATGCTTTCCATGATATGTAGATTTTCAAAATATTACAAGTATTTCTATTTTATTGGTACATTAATGATTGGAGAATATGCTTACTTTTTAGCAGTGTGATAGTTTTTAAAAAATAATTTGAAAATTTGGTAATGTTTATATCTGCAAATTATATAGCAACATAATCTACCTAGTTTAAAAATTTTTTTAACCATAAAAAGTGTAAGATTTTCTGAACTATTTTCATTAAATTTGAATTTATTTAAAGTAATATCAGGGAAAAATGGACAAATTGTATCCTAAATAATTACTAAATGTGGTTTGTACCTTGAAAAAAGATATCAAAACTTTATTATTGTCGGTATTATCCTAATAAATGCAGAAACACTTACTTTCCCCACAGTTTTTACAACAGAAAAGGTGTAATTATGATTTTGTTTTAAATTTGAAGGATATTTGAACAGTTTTTGTGGAGTTATTTCCCCTTTTCAATGCAAATTTCCATAGGAAATTTCTTTTGGCTCTAATTTATTTCGCCCACATTATTATGGTGGAGATTTTTCTCTGGTGAATCTTAATACAATTCTTGAAATAAAAATGTGTTAATTTCTTCTGTTGCAATTAGTTTGAGGTTAGGGTCAATTTTTTGCTAGATTGACTGGACTATCAGATTATATGGTAAGGGTGGGAAAATTCAGATGGGAATATGTGATAAGGTCAAGAATATAACATTGTTGATTATAAATCAAATGCCAATTAGCATTTGATATACTTGTTGATAAGATTATAAGTAAGTCATTTCACCCAGCTGGTATTCTGTGTTGGATGCAACATATCTTCCCCAACACAAATTAATTATAGGTGTGCTTTTTCGTTCAAAAATATATGATAAGGTATACATTTTGAGGATCCTCAATATATGATAAGGGTGGGATAATTGATGTGCTAGCTGCTCAACCCTATCAGTAAATATGTGAAGTGAAGGAAAGGGGTTAGACTGTATACTATTTCAACAAATTATGAACAGCATTCATATGTATGTATTAAAAATGGAAGAATACTTGAAAAATGAAAATAGTTTAAAAAGAGGACAATTAATTTAAATACTTTATTTGCATAATTAAACCCTGACGGGTTAAAGCAAAACATAAAATAAACAGTGACATACAATAAATGTATCAAACAAATTCACAAAATGTTTACAACATATAATAAGAAGAATATTAATCATATTTAGTGAAGTAAAATTGGCCAATGTGGACCTCATTTTGGCAGTTCTACAGACCGCTTTATATAGTCAACAACACTGGACAATATACTTATATCAGGATCCAAGATTTTTTTTAACTTTAAAGGAGAATCAAGCTGGTTAAAATCAGTTACATGGTTATTTATATTTTCAATTAAAGTCTGTCTTATATTATTGTTAATTTGACAATGAAAAAAGAAGTGTTCTTCGTTATCAAGGACATTACAAGTATTAATAACAAAATTTCGGTTATTTGATCATAACTTAAATACTTGTCAAGTATTAGGCCAAATAAAAAAATACATGTGTTTAGGGTAACACACTGAAAAAAGTTAGGTAGGGTAGGTAGGGAAATTTTTTTTTTACATTAATTTTTTTAGTTAGGTTGTATACTGGAGTCACCTTGACTTTAACAGTGCTTGTTGAAGAAAGGTTATAAAAAATTTAGGGTAGGCACTAAAAATTAGGTAGGGTTGGGTTACCCTAAACACAACTATATTTTTTTTAGGCCTTAGAAGATGATGAAAACCTTTTTTTCTTTCATTTTGTAAAGTAAACAATTTATTAAGAGATCATTTCTTACACAATGTAACAAAAATTTATCCTGATTTGATGCCATTGCAAAGATAGTTAACTTTTACACTTGTCGAACCACAAATTGAACTTTTTCCAATAGTTTGTGACTTTATAAAGCAGTCAATGGAACTGCAAAGTTAGGGTCCACATCGGTCAACGTTTATCTTTTGTGTATATTAAATCTTCACTTTGTATTGTTGTCATTTTCTTGTTTTGTATGATTTGCTTTCAACCCTTATGGGTATAATTGGCAATAAAGTTTATTAAACAAATTGATCCAAAATATATCTACAAATTCATTCAGTGCATCACTATATCAGTCAGGGATCCCACTGCAGGAAGTAAAAAAAATTACCTATTTAAGGAAATGGGCTTTACTTTCAGCTTAATAATTGCAAATCTTTCCACCTAACAAAACTACGAAATTTTTTAATTGCCCCCCAAATTTCACAACTAAAAATATGATACGTAAAAGTTTGACTAAGTCAGTGATGCATGACATCAAGGTCACAGTGACCTAATTCTTGTTGGATACTTGCCTCCCCCTTGAAATACATCTGCATACAAGACCAGATGACCTTATCCCTTATAGTACTTGTCATATTAGGTAGGACGTAAACTTTGACCAAAGTCAGTGGACCATAAAATCTAGGTCACAGTGATTCATTCTTGTTGGATGCCTGCCTCATCCCTCGGATACATCTGCATGCAAGGTTACATGATCCTATCTCTTATAGCACCTGATATTTGAGCTCGAACTTTAACCAAAAGCAAAATGAAGCATGAAAACCAGGTCAAACTGACCTAATTTGGGTTGGATGCTTACAGACTCCCAAAGATACATCCCCACACCAAGTAACATGATCCTAGGCTGCATGGTTACCGAGATCTGAACTCGGACTGGAAACTTAACTTTGTTCCTTGGAGCATTAAATGTAGGCCAAAGCGACTTAATTTAAGTGAGATGCTTTCAACACCCAAAGATACATCTCTACGCAAAGTTTCATGACTCTACATTATCCACTTGGTTGTTTTGTCGGGGCCATTTAGGGCTTGCTACAAGGTGTGAGTTTACCACTGTGTTGAAGACCTTGTGGTGACCCCTAGATGTATGTTTTTGGTTGGTTTGTTTCGGAGATGGGATTTTGTCTCCTTGACATAACTCCATATCTCTTTTTTCATATCCCTTCACCGAGTAACATGATCCTAGGCTACATGGTTACTGAGATCTGAATTTGGACTTAAAAATACTTAACCTTGTTTACTGGAGCATGAAATGTAGGTCAAAGTGAGATGCTTACACTCCTAAAGACACATCCCTATGCAAAGTTTCATGACTAGGCCTACATCAAGCACTACCGGATATACGAGTGTGGACGCGGACGCACACCCAAACGCAGTAGAATAGTCCCCTTCTACTTCGTACAGGCGAACTAATTATTTCATTTTTAATTCGCCTCTATGAAGTAGAGGGGGGCTATTCTACTATCCGCAGTGTCTACGTTTGCATGCACTGAATTTTCAAAATAAAATGAAATCAGCCTGAGACAAAGTTCAAGTTAAAAAAAAATGACATATATATAGCTTCATGCAGAAATCTGGTCAAAATCTGTTGGTCTTAACTGACAAAAGTCATCTGATTTGAAGTCCACATGTACAATGTACATTAAATTTTTAGACTAAACTTAAATACTTAGATGTGTTTAAAGCTTGTTAATGGCTTATTATGAATCAGATAGTTAAGGCCACATCAAATTGATTTGTAGTTCCTTGGATTTTCCTATACCTGTTTTTAAGCAGTTAACTTTAAAATAAAAAAAATATTCTCACACACTTGTAAAAATTTTCCCCCACATCTCCCCAGCACTATTTTGTTTGATATAACAAAAGGATATAAAAATTACTGTGCCTTAATCTGAAAGTTCCTAAATTAAAATCATAAATGATACCTGAAATAATGCATTTTTGACCAAATCTCAAAGTCATAATTTTTACAAGACATTTAATAGTGTATTCAGCATAGATGTAATTAATACAAAAAAGGGGGATAAGGTTACCTTGCTACACATGAATTGAGGTGCTAAGAATGTTTAGTTCCAAAAGAGTATTTTCGGTGGAATAAATTATGAAAGTATATCAATCAATCAATCAATCAGTTTATTAGTTATAATACGCAAAAAGTTACAGTTCATGGTATAGCAAAGAGATGCATATAAAATACATAATATACATTTGTACATACTTCCAAATGAAATTTTATTGCCCCCTGTCCTCAGAAATGACTGTTTTAAAAAGTTAAAAAGGAGCCTAGTAGAAGTTTCTGGGTTTAAGATTTGTATAACTTTGTCAGAAGCAGATAAATTGTTGAAGAAATTGAAAGAGTGAAAAAAATCTGTTCTTAAATTTTCATTTACACTGCATTCTAAAAGGAAGTGTGTTTCAGCTTCTACTACTTTACTAGAATTACAAAGTGTAAGATTTCTAGGTAATTTTTTATCTGCCTCTTTCAACTTCTAGAGGGTGATCACTTATTTTAATTTAAAGATCAGTTTTCTATATAGTCATGGTTTAAAATTAATAGATTATTTTCAAAAATATACTCAGACTTCAAAGACTGAAATAATTGGAGTTTACTATTTTGGTTAACTGTTTAAGTTTGAAAGTTTCTCTTGGAATTGTTCTCTGTACTGATTACTAGTCTCCCTTTTATAACATTTTTTATTTGTTTTGGCATGTATATTGCCACACACACATATATCAATTTTTATCTTTTGACTTTTGATAAAAAATAAAATGAAATAAAAATTGCTGCCACAATATTCAAATCTTGAAAATTAAAATAGCTCATCATTTCATTGTACTTCTATTGGTCTTTAACTCTTAATTAAATATTTCAGGTAAATTACATCATAGTCCATTTGGTGAGGCCATGGCTGTATACCGAAATGCTGCAGAGAAAGGAATCAAATTATGGTCTGATTTTCAAATCAAGTCTGCCATTGGACTGGAGAGGAAACGCAGAGAATTTTTCAATAATAAAGCAGACCAGCTGTGCAGAATAGAGGATATAAGAAAGAACTGGACAAAAACTGAAATTATTGGCGCCACTGATACTGCATGGATTTTAAAGAAAACTGCTTTGCTTCAGGTTGAAGCAAAGTATGTTGAAACATTAACAAAGGAAAAAAAAGTAAAGCATCAAAAGGCAGGAACAATAATAAAAAACCAGACTGAAATGCTGCATCATCATCAGAAACTGTTGAACTGTAATGCAGAGTTGGAAAAAATGAAAGAACAAAACTTGAAGACAGATTTAAAGGAAACAGAAATGATGTGTGTAATGAGAAAGTTGAAAAATGCACAGGAGGCTTTAAGAAAATGCCTCCAGGATATATTAGTTAAGTCAGGAGAGGAGATATCCAAAATCAATAGAGATTTTGAAGAGATGCCTCTTTCAGTGGAATTGACAGACTTCCTAGGAGGCATACTGAAACAAGACACGACAAATGATTCGGACTCCGACTCAGAACCAGTCTGTAAAAAAAACAAAAACTGACATTTGAATTTCCCATAATTTATTGATACTTACTCTGTTAAGCAAAAAGAGAATGTTAAAGCCACATATAGTCTACAGACATTTGGAGACAATACATCGCAAAAAAGCACATCTCTGTAGTTATACAGTTTCAGAAATACACATTAAGTACATTTTCTTCATAGTTATTTGTTCATTAAAACTTTATATAAATTATATTATTGTGGAGTTATGCTAGAATCAGAAATCTGTATCTCTTAATAATTACTCCCCCCTCCCCCTTTCTGAAAAATTGTACTTTTTTCCATGTTTGGTAGTTAAAACTGACCTATGTCTAAAAAATCTTAATTTCTTGATTGAAATAATTACATTGACAGCTTTTACAGCTGCTTGTTAACCTCACTTCATAGAATGCCTTTTTCAAAAGATAAGGGTGTAATGATTTTTTAAAGGGCCAAGACCATATCATTTTGAAAATTTAGTATTTTTGAAGGCCAAAATTTTACAATGGAAAACTCCCTATTCAAAACAGTTTTCTGTACCTTAAAAGTATCTAGTGAGGACACTAGTTTTATTTTTGTGTTTTATCGGATGACTCACCAGGTTATACTTCTTGACAATAAATTAGCAAATTATTCCAAAGTTAAAGGTTTGAATTTTCCAAAAAGTCATTCTACAAAGTGAGGTTTAAAGAGAGTAGAAAAATATTGTCTGGCAGACAACTTTTATTTCCACGCAACACATGACATATTCTGTTATAAACACACCCATCAAAGATCAACTTCCACCAAAAAAAGCTACAGTAGAACCTCGGTAGCTCGAACTCGAAGGGTTCGTCCAAAATTAGTTCGAGAAATGCACGGTGTTCGAGTTATTGATGTCAAATTATATGGAATATTCACTTGCGGGACTAAAAAAAGGGTTCGAGAAATGGGTGGTGTTCGAGCCATTCGAGTTCGAGAAATCGAGATTTGACTGTATTTATATCCAACAAGTAAAAAAACAATATATGGAAAATTGCTATTGGGTATATATAAACTAGAAATTGTGTCTGTAAGACACAGATGCCTGCCCTAAAATGTAGGTCATAATAATAAATTATTGTCTGACTGCTCAGTACTACCCAAGGCACGTCCATTGATACACTATATATATGAAAAAAGAACAGATATGGAGTTATGTCAAGGAGACAAAATCCCATCTCCGAAATAAACCATCCAAAAACATACATCTAGGGGTCACCACAAGGTCTTCAACACAGTGGTAAACCCACACCTTGCAGCAAGCCCTAAATGGCCCCGACAAAACAACTAAGTGGATAAATCAGTGGATTTAATTATGTTATTAACTAAGCATATTAATAAATATGCTTAGTTCCAAAAAATGAATCGAAACACAAAACTTAACCAGAGTCACTCAAGCATAAAATGTAGGTCCTAATGACCCAATTATTGAATAACTGCTGAGGACTATCCAAGATACATCCATTGATGAAGTTTCATCAATACACTATGCTTAGCTCCAGAGAAATGAACTTTAACACAAAAATTAACCAGTCACTCAAGCATAAAATTTAGGTCATAATGACCCAATTATTGTATGACTACTCAGTAGTATCCAAGACACATCTACTGATGAAGTTTCATTGATACACTATGCTTAATTCCAGAGTTTGACCTTAACGCAAAACTTAACCAGAGTCGCTCAAGCGTAAAATATGGGTCTTAATGACCCAATTATTGTACGACTGCTCAGTACTATCCAAGTCGCATCTACTGATGAAATTTCATTGAAACACTATGCTTAGTTTCAGAGGAATTAACCTAAACGCAAAACTTAATCACATAGTTCGGACGGATGTACATGTACGGATGTACATACGGGTAACATTATATGCCCCTTCCACATTTGTGGATGGGGCATAATAAACAAAGGAGATGAAGGATTATTATTTTGAATGATACAACAACCATACTGCATGTGAATCCACCCCTCAGAAATAGCCTTCCACGGTCCTTTCATGTCAGGCTAGAAAAATTTCATTTTTTACCCTCCACCCCCCCCCCCCCCCCTTTCAGATATTTAATGGAATGTTCCATAATGCATGAGAGAATCCACCCCTCAGAAATAGCCTTCCATGGTCCTTTCATGTCAGGCTAAAAAAATCTGTTGACCAACAAATTTTTTCATTTTCTACCCTGCACTTCCCTTCTCAGATATGTGAATCCACCCCTCAGAAATAGCCTTCCACGGTCTTTTCTTGTCAGGCTAGAAAAATCTGTTGCCAACAAAACACTTTTCGTTTTCTACCCCCCCCCCCCCCCACTTTCCACTCCCTGCCCAGATAATAAGTAATAAGATAATAAATGGAATGGTTTATAATGTATGTCACAGAATCCACCCCTCAGAAATAGCCTTCCATGGTTACTGTCAGGCTAGAAAACTCTGTTGACCAATGCAACAAAAAACATTTTATTTTTTTCCAACGTTAGTAATAATTATGTACAACAATATAGTCAATATAGTACAAATAAATATACGTATTACAAATCTTTATTAGTATTCGTAGTATTCAAAAATTTTTGCTTTTTATCAGAGACATATAATACAATTGTATTATATGTCTCTGTTTTTATTATACCCCCCTCAGATAGTTTTCTATTCTTTTACCACCCCTAAGAAATAATGAAAGGAAATAACCCCTCAGAAAAAAAGGACAATTTCACCCCTAAGAAAACACCCTCCACCCCCCCTTCTCAGATATTAAATGGAATGGCCCATTATAGAGGAAGGTGGCTAACGAATGTCACGACCGTCTCCGCTTCGGATGCTTTTTGTACCATTAAAATACTGAAAAAAAAATCCCCACCTTATATGAATCGTTTCATTGAATATTTTCCTTTTACACTATACATATTTTATATCCCCCTCAGTGTTCCTCTTTATGCTAATCTTACTATTTATTGTTCACTGAAACGAGGTGACATCTTGAACTACCCACTTCTCACTGTATTGTAGTAGATTTTGGGTAATTAGTGAGACCCGAACGGAAAACGTTAGCCGTCCCACAATGCATCTCTCTCTTGCTTGCATCCATCTTAGAAGAACAGACACAGAATTCTATATAGACACCGATCTTGATTAATCCTACTCCAAGGAGAGAAGATTAAAGCCAGAAACTAAGGTAAATTAATTAGTTGACCTTACAATATCTGGCGCTGCGATCACATCGTTCTTGCACGGTCGGATCGGAGATATTTTTGACTTTGAACCGAGTGTGAATTGGTGGCTGTTTCCCGCCATTGTCGAATTGTGACTTTTGATCTTTTAACGTTTTTTTTGTGGCATCTAACTTATCGTTGCTACACAAAATCATTAGAAATTAATTGGGGTTTTACGATTATACCGGGAAACCCCAGTTAAATCCAAATTTTTCACGTTTTGTGAATTTTGTCTGTGTCGTCACAGGTTTGCAAGGAGAGCCTATCGAGGGAGTCTTTAATTACCAGATTCCCACGATAGTTATATTTGGAATTTTGGGATTTACTTAACTTATCAGTAAATCCCAATAGCCATATTTTAAATTTCATCTTCCGAAATATTTAACTTATCGGTATTTTGGAATATTTTATTTTTGTGTACAACTGGTGTTTTTGAGATTGTACCTGGGTTTAACAGATACATCTAGTGACCAACTTTTATTTGTAATTTCCCAGAGTTATCTAACTTATCGGTATCTCTGTGGTATACAGTACATAGTTTCAGGATTTTTACGAGTTATCTTACTTACCGGTACTCGTCACAAGCCCTGATTTTTTGTCACATATCCCAACATATCATAAATATTTGCAAGAACACCGCGGTATTTTTGAAGAGCACAGAAGAAGAATACAGAAGAAGTGTTGTTTTTTATTTTAATAAATAGTGTTTGTCAGTTACTCATTACAATTACTATTTGGGACTGGTATTCTTCACTATGTCTATTTTTATTAACACCTGCTCCTATGAGGACTTATTACAGCTCCCAGGTATTGGTCCAAAAATTGCAGAGCAAATCATGGCCATAAGGGAGGTGGAGGGATCATTAAGGGAGGAGGATTTAGCCAGGGTCCCCCATCTTAGAATAACACCGGATCTTTTGAGCAGGCTAGATTTCTCTCAGGGGGAAGGGAACCCAAGGGTTATGGGTGGACAGGGACAGCCGGTAGACCATCCATATTGGGACCAGGGGCTGGGATTTCCTACCGTGGGAGCCCAGGCAGGCAGGGGGCAGGAGATTATCAACGGGACAAGGCTCCATACCCAGTTAAACAGGAATCTCAAGGGCCACAAACCCCATACAACCAATACATGGGGGGAGGAGATATGGATTCAGCTTTCATTGAATATGAACTTAACAGTGATTCGGGGGGACCATACACTGATAACCACACCCCGTATGTTGATCAATCAGTGTGGGGTCAGAGTAGTATGTACACAGGTGACCGGAAATATCAGTTTGGGGACCCTCCACAACAGAGAGCTAGTAGATATCAAAGCAACCCATATAATACTTCCAGTAATGCAGAATATGGGGAGATGGAGTGTAAAAATCAATATGATCAGAGGTGGGAGACCAAGGTCTCCAGGGGGGCAGGAAAGTTGCCCTACAGAACACAGGTCCAGTGGGACAGGGACAATCAAATGCCACCAGGGATAGGACAAGATAATTTGGCCAGGGATCAGGCGGATAAATTGAAGGGGTATAGTACACCACACCCAAGTAATGGAGGGCATATGGGGGCACCCCAGGGGACACCCATGGATTACATGCAGGGCAGTAGGAGTGCAGCTCAGGGCCAGGACCTCAGGATAGAATCTTCGGTAGGGCCTAATAGAGGGATAACAGAAACACCCAGAAGTAGGTTTAGTAAGTGGCAACAGAGCTATCCTCCGACACAGGGTCCGGGAAGGGGGATGAGGCCCATGGAATGCCCACCCCAGACTTTCAGGGGACAAGTGGAGGGCTCGGTCTATCGCCCTTTCAATACCACACAATGGGAAAACAGGGGCCCAAGAGACCAAAGAGACAAGTGGGGTAGGGGGTATGGACCTGGATATCAAAAACAAGGGCCAAACAAGTATGGGCCGAGGGGAGATAATCGACAGGTAGCAACACCCACACAGGAGCCAGGGCCAAACCAAAGGCCCAACGCTACCCCAAAAAAATTTAAAATATTGTAGCGTCCCTGGCGACGCTACAGCTGAGGTAAACAACAAATATGATTTACCTAGGATAATGTCTCATGTACTTCGATCCCAGATAGAATAAGATATGAAAATGACGACCCAAGTAATGAGCGATGTAACCCAAGTCTCGTAAAAGTGATTGAATAAATCTGGATAAAATTAACTATTTATTAAACATATAACTCAAATTTAGCATGCAACAAACAATTTAACATAGTTCATTATCTATTGACTAATTATTTATATTACTTTGCAAGCAGTACGGAGGGATTAGCTCTGGTCAAGCGTTTCTTATAAAGTATGATAATATATACATATATGATAATTTGTAATATTCTATTTTCTATGTTGTTTTGCTAGTGAGTCGTTCGAATATTAATTGTGAAATACGGTATATTTTTCTTGAAGTGATAAAATACTACATATTTGTTTCGCATGGACGTTTCTTGAAGTTATAAAATAATTCAGCGTTCGGATCGCCTACTTAAAATATTACGTTCAAGGTATGGAACTGTAAGGACTCTCTAGCGAGTCGTTCGTAAGTTTTCAAACGCATAAGCGTGACGTGAAGGATTCTTAAGTTGAGTTGTTAATAAAGAAGTGAAGACTTCACTGTATACGTTTAATATCAGATATAAAAGACTCTCTGACGAGTCGTTGAACGTAAAAGACGTTCAATGTAAAAGACTCTCTGATGAGTCTTTAAAAGATGCAAATATGATTGAAATATTAATTCAACAACGAAGTTGTCTACTGAATACTCTTTTTCGGCGAGCGACTCTTTAGCGAGTCATGAATTCTTTATATATGATACTAACCTTGAAATCCCGTAATTAAAAAAACTTCAGGCAATTGGAGTCGCTATATATAGATGTGAATTGGACGTCAAATACTGTTTTTATTTTAGAGCCTACTGAGTATGCTCGGGAGTCGAATCACGACTGAAGTGAGATAGAAAATCTTCCCCTTTTATATCATTGGACGACTCACTTTCCATATTCACGTCATTTACGTTTAACGACAATCAAATCCAACTTACGGCAGTTGTGAAAATATGTCCGAAATGAAGATTTGTGTTTGTGACTCACTCAAAATATTGGAATTACTAGTATATCAAGGCATATACGATTCAAAAACGGATAATATAAATGATCTGCCACCTAGGAATTATTATCATGTAGATTTTGAGGATCGAAAAAGAAATAGAAATTAGTAAAACGGTAAGTTGAATGACGACTCAATTTCTGAGGATCATTTAGAAAATGACGTTTTTCTTTAAAAAATCAATGAATAAATAAAAGTTGTATTCTATACTTAAGATATCACTAGTAAATTGATATTTCAGTAATATTTTCCGGCTAAGAGGGATTATTTATGTAAAAATATTACGAAAATAGCACGTTTTCATCAAAGGCGAAAACACTACGTTAAATGTAAGCAAAATGGAGACAACTTGACCATGCTACCCTTCCGCTAAGTATTCCTGAAATAGGTACATACATCATGTACAAATTACGATAAATACATATTAAATTTGACCTCACATTTGCTTAACCATAAACGCAAATGCATAAATTCTAAAAGTGAAAGTAGTCAGTCTATTAATAGACGACGTCACATTGTAAACAAACTTGCAAGTCATAGCTAAACTGACGCCTCTTAGAATAATGAGTACTATAGACAATAATACACACAAAAAAATAATTCCTGCCTAGAGTTACAGACCGTAAAAGAATTGGAACATAATGCACTGGCATAACCGTTACATTGCCCCCTTCTTTAAAAAAATCTGTACGTCCCCGTACAGGAATATAATCAAGATCTAAACATAGATAAGTAAACATTTTCATTAACATCAATACAATCTTTCACACAACCCTATCACTCTAGCAACAACACTCTCAAACACTCTCAAACTTACATCATGTACAACATTTTAAAGCATATCGTCCATGTCATCATCACATACTATTTGCACATTTACTATCTCTACATTGTCACTACTACTGTCATCATCTTCCTTATCAGAACTGTCACTGCCGCTAGAGCTACCGCTAGACGAAAACTTCCCACCTGAGCATTCACCTCCATCTGATTGTCCATCTTTCTTTGGTTCTTCACGAATCACAATTCTCATGTCCTGTTCATCTTCATCTGAGTAAATCGCTATTGTCGCAGTAGATTGAATTGATGCTTCCTCCACGGTGGAGGTCAAATTACTTGTGTCGGTCTCCTTGTCGACAATTGGAACGCTTATATAAGGTTGTTCCAGTGTCCTGATGGTTTGTTGTTCAGCATCCTTCAAAAGTGTTATTCTGGGGTCTGGTACCCACGTAGCAGTTAGAGTGTACATTGTCCCATCCGGAAAAATGACACGCTCTTCCTTCTTTACACACCCGAATCCATACGGGAGTACTTTTCCTACGTAAGTATTACTGTTTATTGCTTTCCTCCTTATTTTCTGAAGTTTTTTTGCTTCCTCGGTTTCTTTGTAGACTGATTGGGGCGCAAGAAACCTCTGCCATCTCTTGCCCTGTTCAGTTTCTTCCCGATTCGGCAAAGATAGATGGCTATTGTCCTTCTTTTCCATCGTTTCTTTGAACGTTTTATCCTCAATCTTTTCTGGAATCCCATCAGGACGCATCCTTTTTGGTGGTGGTGGAAGAGGGGAGACAGCTCTCTTAGTACTGAACAAATCCAACAGATCTTTTTTTACTGGTGAGACAGGCGGATGGTCTTCGATCCCAAGAGTGATGCTCACAGGGGAGGCAATCGGGCTCCCATCTATTACACTTTCTTCAGCCTTCTGGCACAAGTGAGTCCTTTAGGGCTCATTTGTTCTGTTATGTCAACGCCAGGTTTCGTAATAGTAGCTGACGGTACCACTTTGGTCGGTTTCAAATTCACTTTATCCCTTTTTCTTGGTTCCACTCGTCCCATTGTCTTCCCACTCCTATCTCGCTTACCACTACTTCCCTGCTTCCTGCTTGGACTTCTTCCCCGTCTGTCCTGATGACTCCTTCTTTCGGATGGTTCCGGAACTCTTGTCGCAACCACGGTCCTAGATTCTGGGAGATGTTCCTGAAAGTCTGGGATGACAATTTCTGTAAAGTCCTCCCATGTGATATCATGGCGTGTCAGTAAATGTCTATGCATTCTGTACCTAAGCCCTGGTGCCGTAATAAAGGTACACTTATTGCACTTCAACAGAACTTTAGAGTGCTTGTTCCTCGTATGGCGTAATAGTGCGGCGTGATTCCTGTATGATGATGCACACTGTCTGCATTGAAAATTCATCTAAAAAAACAAAGTTAAACATGCTTTTAAGAAAATGTGTCTGGGTAATGCAACGACATTGAATTGAACCGCCTGACCAGAGATTCACTTAGCTTGCGGATTTGGATTAGTTTGGTTACAACTGAAAGTTCAAATTTCAAATTATCGCAAAAAGCATTTATTCCATTTCAAAACAAAGATTATTAAAGATGCTTTCTAAATAACAGACAGAAATAATGACAATGTCTTGATATTTCTATTTCAGATTATACAGAAGAAGTGGCAGCAGTGCTATCAGCACTTTGATCCGCCAAAGTTTTTTTTTGTTTATTCAACCAGTTATCTATTTTTCCAAAGAAAGGTTTAAGCCTATCGTGGTGAACGATTTGTGGTTTAGAATTCTGATTCCTTTGAATCTTGTAAATTACATCTGACAATATTTCAGTTATAAGATACGGGCCATCCCAATGTTTTTGTAATTTTGGACTAATATGCTTTGTCCTGGCAAGTGCGCTGAGCCATACAGCCTCGCCAAATTTGTAAGAGTGCTGCTTTGCTGTTATATCATACTGTCGTTTCTGTTTGTCGCTTGCAAAAACTATATTTTTACGTGCCTTCTGCTGCACCTTCCAGAGCAATTCTTGCATTGTTTGAACATATGAATTACAAGCATTTATTTCATCGGGAAATATATCTCTTTGTGGATGTGGCCCATATACCAAATCAATGGGGAGTTCTATCTCTCTACCTAACATCAACATGCTTGGCGTCAACTTTGTACTTTCATGCTCCGATGATCGATAAGCCATTAACGCCCATGGGAGCTGCTCATCCCAGTCCCTTTGATTTTTACTAACATATTTACTAATAATGTCTTCCAAGGACCTATTCAATCTCTCCACAAGACCATCGCTTTGTGGTCGAAATGTGGTAGTTCTTGTCTTATGAATACGGAGTTTTTCACATAACTCCTTGAAAAGTTTTGATTCGAATTGTCTACCTTGATCCGTGTGTATTTGTCGCGGAACGCCAAATCTGCATATGAAATTTGTAACAAAACTTTCAACCACAGTTTGTGCCTCCATGTCAGGTAAAGGATACCCTTCAGCCCATTTAGTGAAATAGTCTGATACAATCAAGGCATATCTATTGCCTTTATATGATAAAGGCAAAGGACCAATCAAGTCCATTGCAACTCTTTCTAGAGGAGCGCCAACATTATATTGCTTCATTCTGCTTCTAGTCCGTCTAGAAGGCGGCTTGCGTGAGTTGCAAACATGGCAATTCTGAAGGTGCTTTATAACATCTTGCTTATAGCCTAACCAATAAAATCTATTTTGAACCCTTGCAGTGGTTTTGTGTATCCCAAGGTGACCTGACTGCAAGTCATCATGGACCATTTGAAGTATTTCTTGAATCCATTCATTAGGGACCACCAGTTGCATGATGTTTTGTTCAGTAGTGTTATGAATCCACTTTCTATACAAAACATCATTTAGAAGTACTATTCGATCCCACTGTGACCAGTACTTTTTGAGTTGTGTGCTTTCTACAGCTACTTCAGACCAATTTGGTTTTTCTTTGTATTTTTTTTTTAATTCTTGAACTCTGGCAAGAATTCGATCCTTGCTTTGAGCTACTGACATCTCATTTTCAGTTTTATGCTTTAACCACCTACAAGACAGGTCATGGTCGCCATCGTCAGAAGTTTCATCTATAGATGTCATTTTCTTAGTCCTTTTACAGGACTCTATGATCTCATTTTGAGAGTTGTCAATCTCCTTTTGTGCTTGTTGATCGCAATGTTTACAATCAATGCATGGTCGTCTTGATAAACCATCTGCATTGCCATGTTGTTTGCCAGAGCGATGTCGCACCTCAAAATTGTAGGTATTCAACATTTCAAGCCATCTGGCCATTTGACCTTCAGGATTTTTGAATCGCAGTAGCCAAGTTAGAGCGCCGTGGTCCGTTCTAACAAGAAATTTCGTACCATATAAATAATGGTGGAACTGTTTAATACTCAGAACGATAGCCAAAAGTTCCCTGCGCGTCACACAGTACTGACGCTGTGCTTTACTTAGCGCTTTACTAAAATACGCAATAACTACTTCTTTACCATCTACTTGTTGTGCGAGCACAGACCCAACTGAATGGCCGCTTGCGTCTGTATCAAGCAAGAATGGTTTGGACATATCTGGAAAACCAAGTATTGGTGAAGTAACAAGAGCATTTTTAAGCTCTATGAATGAAGTTTCACATTCATCAGTCCAGTTAAATGGATAGTTTTTCTCCGTCAGTATATGCAAAGGTTTTGCAATCACTGCAAAATCTTTGATAAATTTCCTATAATATGAGCATGTGCCAAGGAAACTCCTTACATCTTTGACAGATCTTGGACTCGACCATGATTTTACACATTCAATCTTTCTAGGATCTGCAGCTACACCTTCTGCAGAAACAATATGTCCTAAAAATGACACCCGTTCTTGAAATAAAGAACATTTATCAGGGGAAATTTTCAGACCCTCTTTTGACAATCTCCCCAATACTTCATCCAATCTATCTAAATGGGACTCAAACGAGTCTGAGAATACAATTATGTCATCTATATAGATGAGACATGTCTGCCAATTAAGACCTGCCAGAACATACTCCATCAAACGTTGAAATGTGGCTACACCATTGCATAGTCCCATGGCCATGACCTTGAATTGGAAAAGACCTTTCGTACTTGTAAAGGCAGTTTTAGGTTTATCATGTGTATCCATCTGAACTTGAAAATATCCACTCGAGAGATCTAAAACACTAAACAGTTTTGAGCCCCTTAGAGCGTCCAATGAGTCATCAATACGTGGAAGGGGGTAGGAGTCTTTTATTGTTAAATTGTTGAGACTTCTCATATCAACGCATATACGAACAGAACCATCTTTCTTGGTAACGGGTACGATGTTGGAGGCCCATGGACTAATAGAGGGTTCAATGATATTAGAATCAAGGAGCCGTTGGATCTCCTTGTCTACTGCCTCTCTTTTGTTAATCGGTATGCGCCTCAAGGGTTGCTTGAAAGGTTTGGCATTACCCGTGTCTATCTTATGCTTTATGCTACTGGCAGTGCCAAGATCATATTTATTTCTGGAAAATGTGTTTCCATGTCTTTTCAAAAGACTGTCTAACTGGTCAATTTCAGTTTCAGTCAAAAGCTCACTGCTCTTTCGTTTTAGTTCTCTCAAATGTTCTGGAAGATCATCAGTTTCATTTACTTTTATTTTACCAATTTTTTGTTGAGAGATGACATTCATGTTGAACTGCTTTGTATCAATTTGCTCACATGAAGCTACACGCGTAGAACATTGAAGTACTATTTCAAAGTCTGTCACATTGGCCAATCGTAAAGGTATTCGACCACAACTAGGGTCTACTAAAGATTTCGCTACCAATATGTCTTTAACATGTTTAGTTTCCAATGGTTCAACAACAGCATCCATTATAAAACTCGAATTACCAACTACATTTCCTGATGTAATAATTTCGCTATTTGGTGGTATAATGACTTTTTCAGAAAGTGAAATTTTGAATAAAGAATCTATCTGACTCTCCTTGGTACACTTTATTTTATTTTGGCCAAAAGTTAGTACGCCCTCACCCATCTTGAGAGTACAATCATATTTATTTAAGAAGTCGTATCCAATAACTGCAGGAACATCAATTTCAGCTAATGTAAATTTGTGTGTGACTAATCGATTCCCTATTTGAATAGGCAGGTCAATGTATCCCAGGGTACCAATTTGACCACCATCAGCCAGACACAATTTTGTATTGTGTTTCTTAATTTCAGGTTTTATCATTTTAGGTATCATGTTAAACTTTCTTGGATGAAGGATGCAAATCGTTGAACCAGTATCAACCAAACAATTGATTTCATTCCCAAAAATAAAACTTTTTAAAAACAAACTGTCTTGTTTATTTGTCTTCAATAAATCAATGGACCTAGTATTATTCATATTATTTGCTGGTGATTGGTCCACATCTCCAGCATTTATATGTTTTCCTGTACAGGAAAATTGACATTCTTCAAAGTTTGGGTACCTTGAGTACTCTTAGTACTTTGATTCCGATTTGATACTGTGTTTCCCCATTTTACACAGTTATGCTTCTTGTCCCATTCTAATTTCCTACAATCCCTCTTCATATGGCCTGGCTTGCTACAATAGAAGCAAGTTCTGCCCTTACTTGAGTTTGGTTTATTGTTGTCATTAAGCTTGTCTAGCTTATCGCTTATCATCGATAGGCAATGTATAACCTCATCATCTGACCCATCATCACTTTCTGTTATCATGCGTAACCCTAATTTTGTGTTGCCGGTTCTCTTTTGGTCGAGAGTAAATGATTCATACTCAACCCCAAAACGTATGCAATCGTCGATGGTCTTTGGTTCCCTCTGAAAAATTGATAGCTGAATTTTTGGATCATTTAATGCTCTAATAAAACAGTCTTTAGCAAGCTGATTTCGTATGTCTACCGGTGCTGTTGGGTAAGACAAACGAGTAATTCTTCTAATTTCCTGTGCCATCTCAGGTAATGATTGACCTGGTTTTCTATGGTAGGCGTTCATTTGAACTTTGTACATATTTTCTTGATTTACCGGCTCAAATCTGGCTGTAAGTGCCGAAACCAAAAAATTATAATCAAATCTTCTCAGAGGTTCAATTTCCGTTACAATGCCTTGTGCAACGCCTCTTAAACTAGTAGCGAGTTCATAAGCTTTCGTGAAATCATCCCATCTGTTGACAGCAGAAACCATTTCGAACTGCACAAGAAAATCTTGCCAGCCGTCCGTACCATCAAAAGTTGGTGGTTTCTTTAATTTATTTTGAGAAACATGGCCATTCATAATCGGCAATGGATGACAAGATGTATTACTGTTGGATTGTAAAATTGAGTGAGAGTTAACATATCTGTTTTGCCCATTCACCACATTAGTGATCACCTCTGGAGTTGCCATGGTGTTTACACACCCGCTTCTGTCCATCTGGACAGCAATACTGCTACCCCCAGCACGCATGTTGGGAGGTGCCTTCCATGAAGAGTTAGCGCTGGGCCCGTAGCACTGATCATTCTGACCGCGGAGATTTTCCCGTCTAATGTTATTCAAAAGACAATCTCCCCCTCCATAGGATAACCCATTAGATAATTGACGACCTCTTCCGTCGTCATAATGACCCTCCGTGAAAACCCTATCCCTGCTATCTTCCCCTCTGCCTTCAGTAACATCTTGTTGAGTGCGCCTTTGTGAACTTTCAGTGTGATGCGAGTCAGGTGATGAAGCGGCATTCGCTACCCGCATCTGGACCTCACCCGAGGGAGTTAGATCTATTAAACGTCTATTTGAATCTTGGTCCATTCTTGATGCGGGGAGCCGTGAAGCTACTCCCGATGCTGTTGCAATATCTTCGCTATGTTCGCTAGCTTGATCAAACATAACAAAACTGGGCTGCCTTGATGTGTTGTCGTTAGACATTTTGAGAATTATTCAATTCAGATCGACTACCCCAGCAAAGTTCAGATTCCCTTTAAAATTCAAGGGTTTCCCCACACTGGCCACCAAATGTAGCGTCCCTGGCGACGCTACAGCTGAGGTAAACAACAAATATGATTTACCTAGGATAATGTCTCATGTACTTCGATCCCAGATAGAATAAGATATGAAAATGACGACCCAAGTAATGAGCGATGTAACCCAAGTCTCGTAAAAGTGATTGAATAAATCTGGATAAAATTAACTATTTATTAAACATATAACTCAAATTTAGCATGCAACAAACAATTTAACATAGTTCATTATCTATTGACTAATTATTTATATTACTTTGCAAGCAGTACGGAGGGATTAGCTCTGGTCAAGCGTTTCTTATAAAGTATGATAATATATACATATATGATAATTTGTAATATTCTATTTTCTATGTTGTTTTGCTAGTGAGTCGTTCGAATATTAATTGTGAAATACGGTATATTTTTCTTGAAGTGATAAAATACTACATATTTGTTTCGCATGGACGTTTCTTGAAGTTATAAAATAATTCAGCGTTCGGATCGCCTACTTAAAATATTACGTTCGAGGTATGGAACTGTAAGGACTCTCTAGCGAGTCGTTCGTAAGTTTTCAAACGCATAAGCGTGACGTGAAGGATTCTTAAGTTGAGTTGTTAATAAAGAAGTGAAGACTTCACTGTATACGTTTAATATCAGATATAAAAGACTCTCTGACGAGTCGTTGAACGTAAAAGACGTTCAATGTAAAAGACTCTCTGATGAGTCTTTAAAAGATGCAAATATGATTGAAATATTAATTCAACAACGAAGTTGTCTACTGAATACTCTTTTTCGGCGAGCGATTCTTTAGCGAGTCATGAATTCTTTATATATGATACTAACCTTGAAATCCCGTAATTAAAAAAACTTCAGGCAATTGGAGTCGCTATATATAGATGTGAATTGGACGTCAAATACTGTTTTTATTTTAGAGCCTACTGAGTATGCTCGGGAGTCGAATCACGACTGAAGTGAGATAGAAAATCTTCCCCTTTTATATCATTGGACGACTCACTTTCCATATTCACGTCATTTACGTTTAACGACAATCAAATCCAACTTACGGCAGTTGTGAAAATATGTCCGAAATGAAGATTTGTGTTTGTGACTCACTCAAAATATTGGAATTACTAGTATATCAAGGCATATACGATTCAAAAACGGATAATATAAATGATCTGCCACCTAGGAATTATTATCATGTAGATTTTGAGGATCGAAAAAGAAATAGAAATTAGTAAAACGGTAAGTTGAATGACGACTCAATTTCTGAGGATCATTTAGAAAATGACGTTTTTCTTTAAAAAATCAATGAATAAATAAAAGTTGTATTCTATACTTAAGATATCACTAGTAAATTGATATTTCAGTAATATTTTCCGGCTAAGAGGGATTATTTATGTAAAAATATTACGAAAATAGCACGTTTTCATCAAAGGCGAAAACACTACGTTAAATGTAAGCAAAATGGAGACAACTTGACCATGCTACCCTTCCGCTAAGTATTCCTGAAATAGGTACATACATCATGTACAAATTACGATAAATACATATTAAATTTGACCTCACATTTGCTTAACCATAAACGCAAATGCATAAATTCTAAAAGTGAAAGTAGTCAGTCTATTAATAGACGACGTCACATTGTAAACAAACTTGCAAGTCATAGCTAAACTGACGCCTCTTAGAATAATGAGTACTATAGACAATAATACACACAAAAAAATAATTCCTGCCTAGAGTTACAGACCGTAAAAGAATTGGAACATAATGCACTGGCATAACCGTTACATTATGATGGGAAAACTAACTGGCAGGCATTCTTCACGAAATTTTCCCGATATTCAGAGGTGTGTGTTTGGGGGCCCCAGGAATGCAAAGATCAATTATGCTGGTGTCTAGAGGGAAAGGCTAGCGAATATTATGCCCTTATAGCTGAACGTAATAGGGAGGTAGGGTACTCAGAACTAGTCCAGAAATTGGAAAAAACGCTTTGGGTTTAAGGAACTCCCAGAAACTGCACAAGTTCAATTTCAAAACGCCCGCCAAAATCAAGATGAGTCCTTGGAAGACTGGGCGGATAGGGTGTTATCACTGGCTACCAGGGCCTTTAGGGAGCTCCCGGAAGAACATATGTACCAACAGGCTGTTTTAAGGTTGTGCCAGGGGGCGGCTGATAAGGAAGCGGGTAGTGCGGCCTCTAATGTTCGCCCCAAAAGTATTGAGGATGCTGTGGATAAGATTAGGTGGCATCAGCATAACCACCAGGCTATTTATGGGAAACCCTCAAAAAGGGAGATTCGGCACGTCGAATATGTTGGTGCATATGGGGAGGGCATGCCCATACCACAAGTGTGTGCTACTATCCTACCCCAGAAGGGTGGGGGAGTCTCCGGGAAGGTTGAAATGGCCACAATGGAAAAGCGTCTCGATAAGGTTGAGGGCGTTGTGTCAGAATTACTGACTGAACTGAAGAAACTGAATGCCCGAGGGCGGTCCCCGGTAAGAAGCCCTTCACCTGGGAGGACAGAATGCTATCATTGTGGGCAAACGGGTCATTTTAAACGGGAATGCCCAAAGCTTGGAAACATCCGGCCCAGGAGTCCTTCTCCAATGGGTCGTAGTAATCCAACAGTTTGTTTTCATTGTGAACAACCTGGGCATATGAAACGGGACTGCCCGAAGCTCCAGGGAAGGGATAAAGTAGTTACTTTTGCAGACCAGGTAGTTGGGTTACATTTAAACGGGAAAGGGACCGCTTAAGAGGCCGGAGTGGGTCCCCGGAGGGTGAAAAGGGCCTTAGTAGGGAGATTTTGGCGGAGGAGGAGACCCCACAGGTGAGGGGGGTAAGCGAGGACGTAGTTGAGGACAGAGGTGAGGGGATTAAGACAGCAGAAAACAGGCCGGGGAAGGACAACTTATTATCTAGGACCCTGGCATACATTCTTAGACATGGGGCGATTAAATGGGGATTGCATATAGCCCCAGGAGGTTATGTTGAAGTACAGGAATTGCTAGAAAAACACCCTGGAATGGAAGGTTTTAACACGGAGGATATATTAAGGGTGGTAAAAGGGGAAAACCAGGCTTTTCAGTATAAACGAGAGGGGAATTCTGGGAGTATTTGGATTAGGGCGACACAGGGACATTCTTTTCCTTTTGAGGATCCTGAATTAAAATTGATTGAGGCAGGGGATGCCCCATATTGTCTATATTTTACAACATTCTCTGCATGGGAGGCAATAAAGGAGGCAGGGATCAACCGGATGAAAAGAGTATATGTGCCCCTGTATAAGAATTTCCCAAAGACATTAAAACCACATTGGGATTTGGCCCTAGGGGTAGATGTGGCGAGGGCCCAAGCAGCAGGGTATCAATTCTACCAATCACAGGATGGATTAGTTTTATGCCCAGGTAACTCAGAGGGTTGGCTGCCAATAAAGTTTGTAGTCAGCGTGCAAAAACTAAGCACATGTGAATTTCTTAGCCCTAGGGAATGGGAAGCAGGAAAAGAAACAAAACCAGGGGAAGATACAAATGATCAGTGTGACCCCAGAATAGCTAGATCATGGGCGGAGGAGGTTATAGGAGAAGGTATTTTCAGTGAGCTGCCCTGGGAACTGAAGGGACAGGGAAACTGCGTAGACGGGCAGGGAGAGAGGCAAGTGGGCCTAGGTGAAATGGGGGGGATAAAACCCCGGGAGGAAATAGGTACTGGAGGGGGGAGGTAACCCCCCAGGAGGAAGTAGATACTGAAGAAAGGGAGGTAAATCCCCAGGAGGGAATAGATACTGAAGAGGGGGAGGTAAACCCCCAGGAGGGAGTAGATACAGAAGAACAAGGGGAAGGCTCTGATAATTCCGAATCGGAGGTCACACTAACGGAACAGCTCCTGGAGGGGGAGGAAGTAGATGGTGTTGTTACTATTTGTCGAATGCGGGAAGGGACGGCCTTCCGGGTTCCCCTCCAGTTAAATGGGAAAAGCTTGTTTGCAGTAGTGGATACAGCGGCAGAGGTGACCCTGATTTCTGAGGAAGTATATAAATCCTTGGAAATAGTTCCCCCAAAAATAAGGGAGGTTATCATGAACACGGCAGGGAGGGGGCTACAAATGAATGGGTTTGTTGTAGGTCCAGTTGAAATTACCTTGGGCACCAGGGAAATCACAACGAATATCTATGTGGCCCCTATTGAGGATGAAATGCTCTTGGGTTTTGACCTCCTTAGGGAACAATTTAGGGGTGGAATTGCATTTAGCGGAGGGTCAGTTAAAAATAGGTCTAGAAAAAGTCCCCATGACTACAGCCGCAGTCGGGGGTCTATGTCGTGCTGCCCCGCCAGTGTGGTAGTTATCTCCCTTTTTTTTTTTTTTTTTTTTTTTTTTTTTTTGCACAAGCCACAGTGAGGTGAGCAACGAACAAGGGGAATATCGTAATATAAATACACTGGTTCTAATCAGTGTTCAAAAGGGGGATGGGTTCGATCATCATGCAGTCTACCTTCAGGAGCTCGTTTGTAAAATAGTAGGGAGCAGTCTATTTGGCTTGAAGTGACTACTCAGAATCAAGTTTATGATTTATTGTACCAGAAGTCACAGCATGTTATGAATAATAGATCAAAGTACAATATTCAACAAGAATAATATCAACTAGAATAATAGCATATGATTTATATAGGAGAGTGCGTGGTCCCTATAAAAATATGAGGTGCATTAACATTGCACCTAAAGATTGAGGTGCAAAGCGAAGGTATTAAATGTGGTGCAACACCAGAATTTATGGTGCAATAACAAAACAGGTTATGGTGCAAATAATAGTTATGCACCGAGAATTCCTGGTGCAGTAACTTCAAGGTGCGCCAAACGTGGTGCAAGAATTTGTTTTACAGAGTCTTGCACCTCGAGGTTTCAACTAAACTATTTACTATTCAAAGTAAGGTGCAAAACTGTCCAAAAGTTATTCTGGTGCACCAAGACATCAAATCAAAGTTTCTGGTGCAAGGAGCACCAGGATCAAATATTAAAACAATTCCAATAGGCAAAAACGGCACAAGAACAAAATCCGCCAAATATTACAATAAACGGAATAAAATATATCTAAACTGTTATTTCCTATCCATATTAGCCAAAGAAGCTAATACTCAAATATTCAACAAGTGCGAAGTTGCACCAAGTTTCAAGGTGCAACTCACGGACGTTTGCCCAAGAAATAGAGACTAAAAATAAGCTAAAATCAACATAATTATTTCCGCGTGAATTAAATATCATAAAACACGACTTTGGTAATAATAATTTACCATCGCTACGGCGGAAGCAAGCTGTGCTTGAGACATTTATCTTGAGCGGTTGGATATTGCGTCTTCCCGAATTGAAAGTATTCTCAAATCTGACGCTCAGTGGCGGCAACTGACGTCATAAAATGCTAGCCAATGAAAAGGCTTCTTGCTTTGACCAATTACTTCCGGTAAAAGTAAGCTAAAAATGACCATGCACTCTCGGAGATATTTATGTAAAATTAACAATATACAGGCATGCATGAAAGCTGACAATGAAATACAACTATTCAGCGATAAAATACTGAAGCAGTCATGCCTTAAATAACAGATTACAAAGGTATTTAAAGGTAAAAATACGATTCGGAAGCGCCCTCCGATCTCACAACACATGAAGTTCCCTAACTTGAAAACAAGACTTTGCGACCTTTCCTGCAATAATGCAGGTTATCAATTAACAATAATACATAAAATATGAAGTGCCCTACTGCAATTATGACATACAATAGCTAGATAACATAAATACAGTAATTATCGGCAACGGTAAACATAAATAAATTTGCATATGGAGGGCTTCCGGTCAACATTCCAATGACGTAATGTACTATTACAAAATGTAAACAATGAAAGTGAAAGTAGAAAATCTATTATATAGAGTGTAAAAGTTACTTAATCTGAATTAACAATTATATAGCACTTTCAATAAATACAGAACATAATATTTGTCATAATAATATATCAACACCAATCAATGAATAATAAATAAATATAGAAACATGTACACCTGTACATGTAGGTTGGCCGGCATGACAGTCTAACAGAGTCAGCTGATGTAGTAGTGACAAGGAAAATTAGGGTTCCCCCTAATTCAGCTATGAGGGTAAGCTGTACATTAAGTAGGGGTCTTCCGGAGTTCATGGTAGAGGCGGGCACCCATTCAAATTTGTTAATCCCACGCACCTTCCATTTGGCGGGAGTTAATCCGGTGGTGTGCCTAATCAACACTTCAGACAAACATGTGGTAGTGGAAAAAAATGAGAAGTTGGCAAGGGCTATGGAGGTCACCCCTGTTAGGGAAATCGATACCAAGGGGATTGACCAGGAATACAATAGAGTTGAGGATATTATACCACCTCATTTTCGGGACTTATATGAAAGATCTAGGGGTGTATTGGAGGAGGGACAGAGGGAGAAATTGGCCTGCCTATTGAGGGAATTTGGGGATGTTTTTGCTATAAGTGAATTTGACCTAGGCAATTTTACTGCAATTGAGCACACAGTTGACACCGGGGAAAATAAGCCCATTAAGCAACGCATGAGGCGGACCCCAGTAGGTTTCGCCCAAGAAGAGAAGGCCCATCTGGAAAAAATGCTTGGGGCGGGAGTCATCCAACCATCTTCTTCTGAATGGTGTTCTTGCCCCGTTCTAGTAAGAAAGAAGGACGGGGGGGTCCGTTGGTGTATTGATTACCGGGCCTTGAACAATGTCACCGTCAAAGATGTTTTTCCCCTGCCCTTAGTGGAGGAGTGTCTGGATACTTTGGCCGGAAATTGTTGGTTTTCTAAGTTGGACGCCAACTCGGCGTACTGGCAAATTAAAATCAAGCCAGAGGATAGGCCGAAGACCGCCTTTATTTCTAAATACGGGCTGTATGAATTTGCAAGGATGGCCTTTGGTCTCTGTAACTCCCCGGCCACATATGCCCGTGTTATCAACCTAGTACTCAGGGGACTGAACTGGGACGTAGTTTTGGCTTTCCTGGATGATATCCTTGTTCTGGGGAGGGATTTCGAGTCCCACTTGGCCAATCTACGGGCTGTTTTCGGCCGTTTCCGGGAATATGGTCTTAAACTGAAACCCAAGAAGTGTGAATTGTTCCAAGAGAGGGTAGAGTTCTTGGGAAGGGTGGTGGATAGCAAGGGAATGGAAGTGGGACCTGGGTATGTGGAGGATATTAAAAATTGGCCCGCCCCAAGGAACACTAAGGAAGTAGAGAGATTTTTGGGGTTTGTCAATTACCACAGGTCATTTATACAAGGGTATGCCCAGCTCGCCACCCCTTTACAAAATCTGACAGGCAAAAGACCCTTTAAATGGGGGGAGGAGGAACAACAGGCTTTTGAGGGGTTAAGAGACGCATTGGTGACTGCTCCAGTCCTGGCTCTCCCTAATGCAGTGGACCCGTTCATCCTGGACACTGACGCATCTGACCTTGCTATTGGGGCTGAACTCGTACAGGTACAAGAGGGCCAAGAACGGGTGGTGGCTTATGCAAGTTTAACATTGACCCCTGAACAAAAAAGGTACTGTACAACACGCAAGGAACTTTTGGCTATTGTGAAGTTCACCCGTCAGTTCCGGCATTACTTGCTGGGCCGACCCTTTTTGGTCCGCACAGACCATAGTAGCCTGACCTGGCTTCTCCGTTTTAAACACCCCCAGGGACAATTGGCCAGGTGGCTCGAGGAATTAAGCCAGTATCAAATGACAGTGCAACATAGGGCGGGGGCTAAGCATACAAATGCAGACGGCCTTTCCCGGATACCTCAAGAGGGCCCTTGTCAGGAATTTCAGGTGGATTCGGATCTCACTACTTTGCCCTGTGGGGGATGTACTTATTGCACCCGGGCTCAGGAAAAGTGGGCTGGGTTTGCCAAGGATGTGGATAACGTTGTTTCCCTCAGTCAAGGGGGGAAATATAACCATACAAGCAGTGAGCAGAGGGGGGATTCAAAACCCCATTCGTGTATCAGGGATGGAGGTGGTCTGTAAGGATGGAAAAATGGAAATATCTAGTGACAGCGAAACGCCCAGGGTTAGGGGTATTCAAGAGGAGCCAGGGGTGGCGCTAGGTAAATTCTCGGTTGAAGAGATCAGGCAGGCCCAGCGAGAGGACCCCGACTTCGGACCCCTTATTCAGTGGTTAGATGAGGGAACGGACATTCAGGGCGGAGATATTTTCAGACAAAATCCTCATGCTAAATTCTATTGGATTAATCGGAAGTGTTTCAGGAAAGACAGTCGAGGGCAAGTTTTTTATAAACCTGATCAGGGGGCTGAGGGTAGGCTGTTGGTACCTAAAAAATGGAGGGAGGAAGTCTTGGGGTTGTGCCATGACCTTCCGTCAGCTGGTCACCAAGGGGTAGACAGGACACGGGAAAGAATCAAACAGTTCTATTTTTGGCACGGTCTGGGGGTGGACGTGGAACGGTATATTGTGGGATGTAAACCCTGCAATCAAGAGTAAAAAAGCTAACCGAAAAGCTAGGGTTCCAATGACACTCTTTCAGGCAGGGGCACCTATGGAACGGGTACACCTAGATTTTGTGGGGCCATTGCCCAAGACTGACCGGGGAAATGAACATGTGTTAATGATGGTAGACCAGTTCACTAAGTGGGTGGAATGTGTACCTCTCCCCTCCCAGACTGCCGAGGTAACAGCTAGGGCAGCGGTCAATGAATTCTTTTGCCGTTTTGGATACCCTTTTGAAGTATTCACGGATCAGGGGCGCAATTTTGAGAGCCAACTGTTCCGAGCCGTGTGAACTACTGCACATCCATAAGGCTAGGACCACCCCATATCGCCCTTCAGCAAATGGCCAGGTAGAGCGATTTAATCGCACACTTTTGGCTTCTGTGAGATGTTTTGTGGGGGGTAACCAGAAGAGTTGGGACTTGAACTTGCCACAGTTGGGGGGTGCAATTAGAGCATCCATTAACAGATCTACGGGGTTCACCCCAAACAGGCTTATGTTGGGAAGGGAGGTGAATATGCCAGCAGAACTAATGTTCAAACCCCCTACCGAGGGAGAAGATCAAGATAAGGAGGGATATGTAGCAGAACTGGAAGAGGGTATGTGGGAGGCACATGAAGTCGCCAGGGCAAATCTTAAAACGGCTCAAGCCCGGGCAAAAAGGGATTATGATTTGCGAATTAGGGTTCACCAGTACAAAGTCGGGGATGCCATTTACCAACTAGACACGGCAAATATCCCGGGTAAATGTAAGAAACTAAGTCCAGTGTGGAAAGGCCCAGGGGTAATAATAGAAGTTCTTTCCCCCTACCTTTATAAGGTGAAAATGAAAAAAACTGTATATGGGTCATTTTCAAAAAAAGTGCATTTTTAACATTGCAAAATTGAAAAAAAACAATTTGCTTGAATCATCATTTTTATTAAACTTGCAAAATATATGATACTTCTTGAACAAAATACTCAAATATGCAATCTTAATGACATAAAATAAAAATATTATTAACACATTTTCGACTGATGGTGCACAATTTTGTCTATCCTGTTACCACATTTGTGAGAATTTTTTTACTATCAACAGGGAAAATGTGAAAAACATGTTGTTTGTTTCTTAAAGATACGTTAGTGGTGCTTCAGAAAACAATAACAGAATATTTAATTTCTTTGCATTAACGGGATAAAAATATCACTTAATATTGCGTCCTGAAAAAACTGTCTAAAAATACATTTTCAAATGCTGCAAAAATTGCTACAATCAACGCAAAACCAACTGAAGCACTTCCTTATATTCGGCTTATATTGGACTTTTGAATCAATCCAACACTTAGTTCTTTGATTACATATAATTTTAGTAAAACGCTTTTTTCTATGGTAACAGGAACGGACATCGAAGGTTTACATATACATATTTGTCTATCCTGTTACCAAGTTGGGGTAACAGGACAGACAGTAACAGGATAGACAAAATTATATGTTTATTGATTCTATTGCAAAACAACAAATCACCTTGCATAATTGTTTGTTTTTTCTTAAAGATATGTGGAATATCAAATTTTTCATTTCATTTTCAAGTATTTCATCAGGTCTAAAGATACATAGTTGTTTATTCTAATACTTAAACTGTCTATCCTGTTACTTTATTCAAGGTAACAGGATAGACAGTAACAGGATGGACAAAATTATATGTTTATTGAGTATATTTCGAAATAACAGCGCCACTTACATCGCTGTATGGTTTTTTCAGTTAGCGTTCTTTGTTTCCAAACAGTTAGTGACCCTTTTGAGAACGTATGGGTGTAGTAATGTATAAATTTGTTGGTAACATGATAGACATTTTAAAAGGGTACGCTATCAGTTTGACTTACTTTTCTGGCTATAACTTTGCTTCCGTTTCTTCTAACGTTCTATTGTTTTGGTTGTAATTTGGAAAACTTGTGTACTTTTGATTTCATCATAGAAGATATTCGTATTTGCAGGCAACAATTATTGCTATGCAAATTTTGCACCGGTAACAGGACAGACATGCATTCCATGGACGCCAGCATAATTTAATTTTTTATGAGCATATATATAAATATCTTCAAGAATTTACTTGCTTGTTAAAATTCAATTATATGCTATTCAAAAAAATAATTTTGCCGATTTGAAAACATACAAAAAATCATTGAAAAATAATGTACAAACATGGTTCTCTCAGTCCGGACACTCGCAAATTGCTCAATATTGAGCTTCAAAATCAATTTTTTTTTGGATTGCAAGGAGAAAATCGTTCTCATTGTAGGTGTGCCGATTTGAAAAAATTGCAAACTTTTGGTTAAACACAAAAAAATAATGCCATTATGTCTGAATATTTTTTTAACATAGGTGGACAGGAAAATGGACTTTTTTTGAAAATGACCCATATACGGCTAACCATGATCGTCTCAAACCATGTAGGGACCGGGAGTTACCGGGCTGGATAATAAAGGAACAAAAGGGTTTGATGCCCACTTTGGGGGAAACTGACTCGATGGATCCAAACAACGGGGCGGAAAGTCCAGATCCAGAGGAAGGAGCGGGAAGGATTAAGGAAAATGGGTCAATGGGTAACCAAGTACAAGATGGGGAAGTGGTACCTACTCATGCAGAATTAAGAGGGAGTCAGGGAAGGGAATTAATTATGACGAAACCCGATGTTAAAACCTACTGTATTTGTAAGGGCCCATGGGCGGGTGAATTTATGATCGGATGTGATAGGTGCGGGGAATGGTACCACGGGAAGTGTGTAGGGGTATCTCCTCAGGAGGCAGAAGACATGGGTAGTGAAGAATACATATGCCCAAAATGTAACAAGTGTAGGGACAAAGAAAAAGAGGAGGTAGGTGATAGGGGAACCCGAGAAAGGGTGCCCAGAAAGAGGAGGCAGTAAGTAAAAGGTATGGGGGGGGGGGGGGGGGGGGGGGTAGTATAGGTGTCAGGATGAGGTTGTTCTCTACTGGGTTTTGCAAATAATATTTCTATGCAAGACTCCACGAGAGGACAACCATGCAACAGTAATCCTGAGACCCTGGGCAGGTTGGATGGGGGAATTTGTGATATACTATTTTTCTGTTTTCAGATGTCAGACTCAGAGGATGAAAAGAGGGAGTGGGCCAAGGAGAGGGAGATGCCGGGGGAGGGCCCGATCTTGGAGGGAGGGAGATACCGGGACATCCCGGGGATTGCTATCCCTCCGCATGAGGCATTTGAGATGCGGGTGGGAATGTTACGGACTCTGGGTCGACTGCGTGCCCGGAGTCCCACACAGGGTCCTACCCGGAGTCCAGTGGAGGTAAGGGAGGCCGACCAAACCCAGAGTAATCCTCAGGGTCTGGAAGGTAGGGTTCAATGGGAAAAGGGGGAGTTAAGGGCCTCAGAGGAGGAAGGGGTCGATGCCTCGAGGACAAGAGGCACCCCGGGGACCGATGTCCCGAGGACCAGGGACACCCCGGAGAGAGTCTTGCCAGTGGGCTCTCCCGACGCGCCTCCTTGGGGAAGTGGAGCGAGGTCCAAGGAGACCTCCAAGTCTCGAAATGTCCGGAGAAAGAGGAGTCGGAGGAGGAGGGATATGGAGCTGGAGCGGCAGTCCAGGGTCGTCACCCCGCAAGAAGGTGGCGACCTTTCAGTGAGGACGTGGGGTCAGCCCAAAGAGACCCCGCAGCTGACCATGGAGGTGCCCAGGGGTCTCACCCAGGAGACTCCGGGGCAGATGGAACAGACAGGGGGGCGAGACAGGCCCAGTGGTCTCGCCCCTCAGCTCACCAGAATTGAGGTGCCCAGGGGTCTCACCCAGGAGACTCCGGGGAAGATGGTACCGACAGAGAGGCGAGACAGGTCCAGTGGTCCAGTTCCTCAGTTCACCCGAATTGAGGTGCCCAGGGGTCTCACCCAGGAGACCCTGGGGCATATTGCACCGGCATGGGGGCGAGACAGGCCCAGGGGTTCTGTTCAAGGAACCCCAGGGCCAGTCCCTAAGGTAGGGCTTCAGGAGTGCCCAATTCCTTGGTGCCCTATTAAGGCCCTGGACATTGGATTACATGTGGTGTCTTCCCATGTAGCCGATGTTTTCAGGGACATTGAAAGGGAAGGGTTGGATCTGACAGCAGTCAGACTGGCAGCCCTTCAAACCCAGAAGTTCAACCTGCTGGGAAGTCCAGATGTCATGGCCCTTACCCACAGGGTGAATACCTGGGGTCTGGGTGAGCGGGTAATTGACGACCCGTCAGCTCAGGGGGCCATGACCAGGCTTTGCCGGGAAGGGGGTTGGGTGGTGCCCCGAGTTTTCGAGGTGGGGCCCGCCAACTCGCCTGCCTCATTGCTCCACTGGCGTGTGCAAGCGCAGATTATGGGGGCAATGGGGCAGAGGGCGGCCGAGGAATTCCTCGGAATGTACAGACTGGGGGAGACCCAGGTTCAGGAGGTTGTGAGTGCAGGGTCTCCCCCCGGGAAGAGGCAGAGGGAAGGGGCAGTCGCACTCCCCTGGGTCTTCGACGCCCATTTCCATCTGGATAGGGGGATGAGGCAATGGGGGGTAAGCGGTCCAGCAGACCCCTCGTTGTTTGTGGGGATGATTCTCCCAACCCCCCCAAAGTATCCGGTCCAGGTGGAAGGGGGAGTTATTAACTACTGTGACCCCAGGGAGTGGCCCCGACCCAGTGAGGTGGAGTTCGGTAGCAACTGGCCAGTTGCTATCGGGGTCCACCCAAAGAAGGCTGCCCAATTTTTTGACAGGGAGTCGGCGGAGATGGAGGCTCTACTGAGAGCTCCATCTGTAAGGGCTATCGGGGAGGTGGGCCTTGATCGGTTTGGCCCGGAAAGGAGTTCCTGGGCCAGACAGGAGAGCACCCTGAAGTGGGTGCTCGGGCTGGCCCGGAAGTATCCGGACCTGCCGGTCATCCTCCATGCAAGGGGGGAGAGGGGGGATCAGCATTCGGCCAGAGCCCATGCTGATTGCTTGACCATCACCAGGAGTTTGTTGGATCGGTCGAGGAAGGTGCACCTCCATTGTTTTGATGGAGGCGCCCGTCCCTAGGATTTTCATGGCATTCCATGGAATTTCCATGGCAAAATTGTTGCCATGAAAACGATGGAGTATTGAAACAAGCTTTTTCATGGTTTTCATGAATTCCATGGCATCGAAAAAAAGAGTGACAGGGATTGTATACTCAGTATTTCCATCGTTGCCATGAAATCATGACAACCATGGCATCGATGGCAAATTGCCATGATTTCCATGGAAAGTATGGCATCGATGGCAGGTTGACATGGCCTCTATGAAAAGTATGGCATCGATGGCAGGTTGCCATGAAAACGATGGCAACAATTACAGATTGCCATGGAAAGTATGGCATCCATTGCATTTCCCCATATTCACTCACAAATGGACATGCACGTAATATAACCTTGTATAGTTCTGTATAGTTGAATAACATGTTCTTTTCAAAATAGGACACCGGAAAAGTAATTATCTGCAGGAGTTCTGATCAGATTGAATTAACCTGATTACTTTCAAAATAAAACTACACCTTTAAATTTCATTGCCATATATTGCTATCAAAAAAGATTAAAATAATAAAACCTATTAAAAATAAAATTAACAATGTTTAATGTAAAGTAAAACATTTTGGAAATGTTCAAAGTTCATCTTTGCTATCTGTTGTCTATTTTGCCTTGTGTTGCCTCCTTGGCTTCAGCAGATGGTTGATGATCTGGTGGACAGATGCGTCATCAACTTTCCATTTCTTTTGTATGATGCCTAAAAAAAATAGTTACCCTATTAATTTTTATTTTGAAAAATATCATATATAAACTAGTGTATTAAATTTAACCAAAAAAGTGTTTGATATATTTTATCCTGCTGGTCTTGGGTACCCTTATCAAGAGATAATGTGTGATAATTAATTTAAACAAGAGGCTCCCAGGAGCCTGAATCGCTCACCTGGTCCTTAAGCTTTAAGGGAGTCTTTCATGAGCTATTACCCCTATAATGGATCATCTGACAACTTCGACCCAATTCAGACTTTTGTAGAGCTCAATGAGCTGATTGTTTAAGCAAACAACAGCTTTTCTCTATTGACAACAACTTAATAAGTTCAAATTTCAAAAAAAAATCAAGAAAAAGGGCAATAACTCCTACATGGGTGGTTACATCTTCAAAATTTCTAAGCAGGTAGATCTTGAGGTGTTGAACACTTTAGCTTCCCATCAGAATTTTGATATCTGTCACCATTTTTGAGTTATTTGCAAAAAACTGCAATTTACCCCTATGTTCTATTTTTAGCCATGGCAGCCATGTTTTTTTACAAATCAAAAATCCAAACGATAGTTTAGTAGCACTCATGCCAAGGAACAACTACACTAAGTTTGGTTGCAATTAAACTTATGGTGTAAGAGGAGTTAACGATTTTATTACAATGAATAAAGACTGCAAAAATGGTCAATTTTGATGATCTAAGGGGAATAACTCCTAAAAGGAATGAACCTACAACTTCAATCCTGTTACAAATTTTGTAGATCTTTGTGTGCCTAACAATATGAAATTTAAATTTTTCAAATTTCCTTTATAGTATCCAAGATATTAAGCTTAATAAGTGCAAAATTTGGAAAAAATGCAGAAAAAGGGCAATAACTCCTACATGGGTCGTTGAATCTTCTTCAAAATTTCAGGGCAGGTAGATCTTGAGGTGCTGAACACTTTTACCCTATGCCAGAATTTTGATATCTGTTATGGTTTTTGAGTTATTTGCAAAAAACTGCAATTTACCCCTATGTTCTATTTTTAGCCATGTATTTTTACGAATCAAAAATCCGAACGATATTTTTGTACACATAATGCCACTAAACAAATGTACCAAGTTTGGTTGCAATTGGACTTATGGTGTCGGACAAGTTAACGTTTGAAAAATTGTTAACAGACGACGACGACGACGGACGCCAAGTGATGGTAAAAGTTCACATGGACCTTTGGTCCAGGTGAGCTAAAAAGGGAATTCTTTGTAAGACCCACATGCAGATGCTCCATAGAGCACACGGTGACCTTCCAACAGTTATCATGTCACACCTTGAAGTATAAACTTGTGTATACCGAAGAGTATCAATGTCCTCAAGTTCCATGAACACTTAGTTGAATAGATTTATTTTTTTTATTATAAAACTTATCAAATGTGCATATTTTTTTTCTGTTACATGCCTTCTTTTAGTCAACTGGAACATTGTTCAATTTTTATAATAAGACATTAAAATATATGGAAATATAACACTTCTTCCATTATGCATTGGTGTATTACAGTTACTGTACATGTTTAATAGAGTAAAACTTACTTTTAAGACACATAGTTTTTCCTGGTCCTCAAGACCCGGCCTTGAAGGCCCTTTGTTGGAAGGCTGTCCTTTGAAAGACCTTCCCACACACTCCGCCTTTGTAAACATTGCCCTGAATAAAACTGTTGTCCCCTATTTGAAGCATGTCTGTCGACTGATTTTCCTAAAAAAAAGTAAAATGGTCAGTTTTAACACTGGCAAGACAACAGAGCAGATTTAGTTAAAGCTCTAAAAACATATTTATTTTGCAGATTACTAATTAAGATAGGGCATTAATGGAACCTTAAATGATACCCACCACATTTTTGTTGAAAAGAGGGGTGGCAAAAAGTGCAAAATGACAAAAACTCAAAGATTATTCATCAGAATTAGATGTTAATTGAACTTAACCTGGCTTTTATATACATGTACAATGTAGATAAGTACACATGTAAACAACTGTTCAAAGTTTTAAAACAATGCCTATATCAAGTCTCAAGTTATCATCTGGCAAAAAGTTTCAGTAAAAAAAGAAAGGAGAAGACAGAGAGTAAAAAAGGCATAACTCGAAAAATATTATTTTGATCTAGGTCAAAATCAAACATTTCCTTAATTTATTGTGCTAAACAACTGTACTAAGTTCCAAAACTTTACAAAATGTTACATACTTCTCTTGTCTATATATACCTTTGCTGGTCTGAATTTTGCTTGAGTCTAGATGTGGTCTTGTATCCCCTTGTTTGGCTGGTTTAATGCCCTGTCCTCTGGAGTTGGCCATTCCTTCCATTGAAAATAGTAGTGGCATTAGATTTATTACAACATAATACCCTGGGTTTCTTTTTTTTTGCCTTTGCTGTTATTCTGCACAGCTCATCAGCCTTCACCTTATGCTCATGCTACTGCAATAAATAATATTGTTTTGTTATTGAGTAAACTACTTTGATGACGTACATTGTACATGAATTGGAATTTTTAAACTGTTTATA
The DNA here is from genome assembly GCA_028015205.1 of Mytilisepta virgata. Lineage (NCBI taxonomy): Eukaryota > Metazoa > Mollusca > Bivalvia > Mytilida > Mytilidae > Mytilisepta > Mytilisepta virgata. The sequence goes on from CM051513.1 coordinate 27,954,857, forward strand.
AAGTTAACCCCCCTTTTTTTAATACTTCCACAACAGACAAATTTGGTAATTAAAAATACATTCCTATTCGAAATTGTTTTAAAAGGTACTCAAATTCTGAGAGAATCATTTACTAGAACAAAATAATTAATTTTAATCATAATAATATCATGACATTCAACGTAACACTAACAAAAGTAACAGGGTAGATAAATCAAGCACGAGCAGTGTTCTGTAATATAATTCAAGGTTGAATTTAAAAAAAAAATCGGTAATGGTTATTTTGTGGGATAATAATTACCTTTTCAAGCAGTCTTCATCAAAATAATAGCTTCATATTATTAATAATCCATTGTTTACAGCTTCATCCTGTCGTTGTAATTGCCCTCGAACTCGAATTTGAACCGGTTGATATTGCGCATGTGCGGATTTGTTATTTCCTGTTGATTAGCCCGCGAAAATTTAAAAGACAAATTTTGCACTCCACGAGGAAATTGACAACTTTGGAATCGCTTAAGGATGATCGCCGGTCTAATAGAAAATAAATAGGAATTGAAATAGGTGTTTTTGTTTGAGAGAACATATGAATAGTAAATAAATAAGCAAGAAAAAAATATAGGTTCATGTGCTCATTTTAGAGTTACAAGGCCTTGAAAATTTGCAGGAAATAGGTTTTCTCTGGATTTTTCATTATCTTTGCATTGGCAACTTCAGTCTCTAATTAATGTATGAAAAAATAAAAAGTATATCATAAAATTTTGTCAAATACCATTTTAAGGCATATATGATTGAATTATAAAAGAAAAAGTGGGGGTTCATGGGCAAAAAATTTAATGTTTAAGAAATGGATAAAACCCGAGCATGCCGAAAATCTGATAAAAAGACCAAAACATGACCAGCGAGCATCCTTAATAGCAATACACATTTATTGTAATTATTAGTATGAATACAAGTCATATATAATTTTCAAAAGATTGACTCTTGTCCTAATTTAAGGGGCTGTCAGATATGGGTAAAGGAATTCAGGTTTGAAACTACTGAATATAAGCTGGGATTAATAAACTAACGGGATGAGCAACATGTAACAGAATCCATATAAATCCTATATCGAGCAGTGCCGTGCCTGGACTGCGCATGTCAGAAATTGGACATGCTTCCACTCGCCATTTTTTCTAAGCGTCAGTGAAAAAATCGAATGTTATTTTTGCAAAATTCATCGTAATTGTGCATTAAAAAGGCAAGATATTTGCATAAAAAGATGTCAAATAAAATCCTTTCGATAAAGCTTAGAGAATAACAAGTTTATATCGCTTTAAATATGAAGAAATGCACGATGTAGTACAATCACATTCTAAAATACACTGAAAAAAAATGAATCTAATCGTATCTAGATTTTCTCAATATCTGTAAGCAATATCCTATAGCTTTAGATTGTGCCTTGTTTTTATGAAAGTTAGCATATTTTGGGAGTGTAAAATCATATTTTGAGATTGAATACATCCAGTTTGTAAAATTTTAGGGGGGTACAGATGTTGACAATATTTAGAAATAAATGAATGAAAATATTCATTGCCGACCAGGGTATCTGACTTGAAATAACCAAATGATCTTTAAAAGTACTCAATAGATTTTGATAGGGTCTTGTTTTTATGAAAGTTAGCATATTTTGGGAGTGTAAAATCATATTCTGAGATTGAATCCATCCAGTTTGTAAAATTTTAGGGGGGTATAGATGTTGACAATATTTAGAAATAAATGAATGAAAATATTCATTGCCGACCAGGGTATCTGACTTGAAATAACCAAATGATCTTTAAAAGTACTCAATAGATTTTGATAAGGTCTTGTTTTTATGAAAGTTAGCATATTTTGGGAGTGTAAAATCATATTCTGAGATTGAATACATCCAGTTTGTAAAATTTTAGGGGGGTACAGATGTTGACAATATTTAGAAATAAATGAATGAAAATATTCATTGCCGACCAGGGTATCTGACTTGAAATAACCAAATGATCTTTAAAAGTACTCAATAGATTTTGATAAGGTCTTGTTTTTATGAAAGTTAGCATATTTTGGGAGTGTAAAATCATATTCTGAGATTGAATCCATCCAGTTTGTAAAATTTTAGGGGGGTATAGATGTTGACAATATTTAGAAATAAATGAATGAAAATATTCATTGCCGACCAGGGTATCTGACTTGAAATAACCAAATGATCTTTAAAAGTACTCAATAGATTTTGATAAGGTCTTGTTTTTATGAAAGTTAGCATATTTTGGGAGTGTAAAATCATATTCTGAGATTGAATACATCCAGTTTGTAAAATTTTAGGGGGGTACAGATGTTGACAATATTTAGAAATAAATGAATGAAAATATTCATTGCCGACCAGGGTATCTGACTTGAAATAACCAAATGATCTTTAAAAGTACTCAATAGATTTTGATAAGGTCTTGTTTTTATGAAAGTTAGCATATTTTGGGAGTGTAAAATCATATTTTGAGATTGAATCCATCCAGTTTGTAAAATTTTAGGGGGGTACAGATGTTAACAATATTTAGAAATAAATGAATGAAAATATTCATTGCCGACCAGGGTATCTGACTTGAAATAACCAAATGATCTTTAAAAGTACCCAATAGATTTTGATAGGGTCTTGTTTTTATGAAAGTTAGCATATTTTGGGAGTGTAAAATCATATTTTGAGATTGAATACATCCAATTCAAGTGAAAAGTGAATTTGTTAAAATATATTTTTATGTCAATGTATCAAATGATTTTTTTTTCTTAAAATCATTTATAATTCATTTACCTTAATACATGTAGGTAAATAAATAATAATTAAATAACAAAATTTTATTTTTTAATAGTTTAAAAGTATTCTTTTCTTTCCTTTGGTAAATACTTGGATTAGATAATTCAAATAAATTTACACGAGTTGTATATTTTTTATAAATAAATTATAATGTGAAATTAAAAATGTTATCAGTTGTTTCTTTGGGTCAATAAACAACACTCCAGGGCATGTAGAAAATAACAGGAAATACTAATTGACAATACCTGGTGTCTTTTCTAATATACAAACACCTGGTGTCTTTTCTAATGTACAAACAGCTTAAAAAGTGTGACATTTAACAGTTAATAAACACTTAAATAATTACCTGTAATTACCTGAAATAATCAATCCAGATGACCGTAACGGGCTTGTGTAATTTACGATTTTGCATTTCAAATTTTGTCTTTCAGTGACGAAGTTAGCGGAAAGTTATTATTATCCTGTTTATATCTTATTAAATCAAATAACTAAACAAACAAACAAATAAATAATCATCCTTCACAAATACTTTTTAAAATTTATATTATTTTATTTTAATATGTATTTTCTGGGATTAATATACTATTAGTTATCTTATTTCCAGGTATTTTAAATCAAATTTATTATTTTTTTTTCATAATTACAACGATGTTGAAATACTCCTAAAAATCCGGAAAATATACGTAATTTTACCGATATCGATTCGATTTTAGAAAATACGAAACTATTTGCTAGCTTTTAGATGATATTTTTAAATTCGAAACTAGCGCCAGCTTCATATGAACGGCCTAGAAAATATACAAAAATCTTCAGATTCGATTCCCGTTAGTTATCTTATTTCCAGATATAAGGATTTAAATTTCCTCTTTTTTATGCAAAATTCTTGAATTCTTTTACGATTAACGATTATTAAAGGCTATATAATCCATTGTAAGAAGATTGGGGTAAAGTGCTGAAATTAAGTGGTGTTTTCTGAATACCCCCCCCCCCCCCCCCCCCCCAATTATTTATATCTGCAACATTGATTCATCTGCATGTTGATTTAATCTACATTGTATCTGTCTATGAATGTACATATAAGATGAGCTAAAATATGAAATACAAAGACCTAGCTTACACTTTGATTAAAATGAAACACTCCAAAGGATTTCCTATGTTAAAAAAATAAAATGTTTATCAGATCTTTTGAAATTATTCCAAGTCCAAAAGTCCACCTAACTTTATGTTTCAAATCATCAAAATATTCTAAGTCAATTTTCTTCAAAATATTCTGAGTCCAATTTGCCATCGTTTTCATCTTAGAAAAATTCTAAGTGCTAGTTTTCCATCGTTTGCCATCCTCAAAAATTTCAAAGTCCAAATTTGCCATCGTTTCCATCCCCCCAAAAAGTTAAAGTCCAATCTTTGCCATCGATTGCCATAGATTTTCATCCTTTCCATGGAATTTCTTTCATGGCAAATAAGAAAACGATGGCATTTTTCGCCATGGAAAATTTTTGCCATGAATTTCATGGCATTTCATCAAATTTTACATCGTTTCCATCCTTTTTCCATGGCATTCCATGAAAAATTGATGGCATCGATGGAATGCCATGAAAATCCTAGGGACGGGAGTACCAGAGGCCAAGGCTTGGTTGGAGGCGTTCCCCCAGTGTGTTTTTGGTTTCACACTGGGGATTTGCTCAGCTGACCGGGGCCAACAGGAGGTTGTCAGGCGGTTGGGCCCTAGCCAGATTCTACTGGAAAGCGATGCCCCCTATTTTAGTCCTCCCTGGGTGCCTCATGGACAACGGGGGCACCCACAGTACCTTGGCGAGGTTGCCAGGGCAATCACCAATTTGAGGGAGGGGGCATCAGTGGAAGGGGTCCTGGGCAAGGGATCTCAGAATGGGAGGGATTTTTACGGGGTGTGAGGAAAGGAGGGGTAGGTAGGGGGGTGGAAACGGGAGGTTGGGGGGGCACAGATGTTTGAAAGAATAAGATGTAGATATTGTAAATATGTTACTTTTTACTTAATCTTTTCATTATATGGTGGGAGAGAGGATGTATGGTCGGGCTCTTACCCATGTGGGATGGCTGGGGAAAAACTTTAGGGGGGAGGGTACGGGTCTCACACAAATCAAAATTTTATGAATTTAATCTAATTTGGCGGCTTTTGAACAAAACGGGGGGGAGTGTAGTAGATTTTGGGTAATTAGTGAGACCCGAACGGAAAACGTTAGCCGTCCCACAATGCATCTCTCTCTTGCTTGCATCCATCTTAGAAGAACAGACACAGAATTCTATAGACACCGATCTTGATTAATCCTACTCCAAGGAGAGAAGATTAAAGCCAGAAACTAAGGTAAATTAATTAGTTGACCTTACAATAGTATTTACTTCCGGTTGGCGTTTTTCAGGCAATAGCGTCTACAAGCAACATCCACGATCATACCAGTCACCATAGTACCGGAAAAGTAACGAGTGTACCTGTGTAACGAGATGCGCAAAAGGTTTAGTTAATCGGAACGTCAGCATTTTAGACCAATCAAAATTGAAAATATTAATAAAATGAAAGTAGCTGAAAATAATTGGCATGGTGAAAATTATTGGCAAGAACAGTTAACTACTGTTGATATTATACTTTTTTTCAAGTTTTTAATAATGTAACAGTAATAACATCCTTTATTGAGTTTACTAGAGATACACACTGCACATAAGATATCATTTAAAAGTTATGATGTATATTTTAAACATATAACATGCCCTTATTATTGCTTGTTTCTCTCCCCTACCTTAGTTCGGCTCGATAGTGGGGATCATGGACGATCAAGGAGGCTATGTGTTCAGAGATATGGACCATTTCGAAGCACTGTTAAAGCGATGCAGCGACTGCTGTAATGGTGATTATTCGTCATACCACTGCCCGCTTTGTCCAATAACAAAGTATAAACCAAGACAGATATCTAAAGTAAAACAACATCTTTATGTTCATTGGAAAGCGGGAGTTAAAGGGAAAAATGGTATAAATTAATAGTCTAATAATAATCTTCTGATTGCATTATTTATCTCTTTTGTACAAGATCTAGGGTAGCCATCTCTGTGATATATTTTCTGTACACCAATGATTTTTCATGGTACCAGGAGTGGATCCAGAAACTTTTCTTGGGGTGTAACCAAAGGGAAACAAGGGAGGCCATAGTCGTTTCGGCCATACTACCAGTTCGGCCATAGAATTAAAGTCGATTCGGACATGGAATATTTATACGGAATCTAACAAATATTTAACAAGTTCTAAGCTCAAAATTTAAGTTTTATTTTATATATATATAATAAATATTTGAAAATTAATGGCTTCATATGAGTTATTTTTATCCAAGCTTACCACAAGCTGATGCAAACTTTTCTTGTTATTGAGAAAATTTTAAAACATCAGACCATGAGAAAACTTTTTATATTTGCGACATGCAGACTCCGATTAAAGTGGTTCCAATTCCGACGCTTAAGTGAATCTAGTCAATTCAGAACATTTTGCACATTGTGATTCTGACGCTTAGTGAACATATCTTATATACAGTCATTTCGGGTAAGTATGCGCATCGTTCTGTTCGGTGCATTAACATGAAAATGATTTGAATGCGCCGAATTAAACGCTGCGCCGAATTACCCAACAACATAGTATATAAGTATAGTGCAACTCAGCTGTTATAGTGCTTTTGTTTAAATTGTTGTTAATTATGTATGTGCTTGTTATCAACCTGATGATATAAATATATAAAGAAAATAAATAAAGTGACATTATGTGACATTAAAATCATACAGCTTGACCACTTTAAAAAGTTTAAGTATCGGTGCCAAAACTTTTTTCTTCTACTAAGTAAACTACTAAGAATACCTCTCGTAAGAAACAATGATGCTATTAAGTATATGTCTCATTATAAAAAGTATGGCCGAACTGGTCTATGGACGAAACGGTATATGGACGAACTGGTTTATGGCCGAAACGTCTCGAAAGCAACCAAAGCCAGTACTGCATATTGAGGCCATTGATGTCATAACAAAACAAATGGTAACACATTGTTTACAAAATTTATTCAAGTCTTATTCTCTTTGACCATCTCTGTGGTTTTGTGGTCGTCTCCATTGCTGGAGGTCGTGGGTTTGAACCCTGGCAGATCAAACCGAAGACTTGAAAATTGGTAGTTGCTCTTTCTCCACTAAGCACACGGCACTTAGTAGCAAGGGCTACTTTATTCAAACTATTTTATTGTTGAAATATCAAACATATATTTAAACAGGGATTGGACAAATGGCAAACCTATACAAATCCTGTCCCATATAAGATGGATTGAATATACATGTATTAGATACACCTTGAGGGCATTTTTGTTTTTTTCATACAAGAATGAAGTACTTAATTTTTAGCTCACCTGGCTATGCCAGGGTGAGCTTTTGCCATCACTTTGCGTCCGGCGTCCGTCGTCCGTCGTCCGTCCGTCGTCCGTAAACTTTTCATTCAAAGATCTTCTCCTCTGAAACCACTGGGTCAATCCAAACCAAACTTGGTCACAATAGTCCTTGGGTGGCCCCCTTTCAAAATTGTGTCGCTCATGTTCATACCTCATCCAAGATGGCCGCCAGCGGGGATCATAATTTAACATTGGACCCTATGGGATAAAACATTCAAAGATCTTCTCCTCTGAAAGTACTAGGCCAATTGGAACCAAACTTAATCACATGAGTCCTTGGGTGGTACCCTTCAAAAGTGGTGTTGCTCACATCCGTATCCTATCCAAGATGGCCGCCAGCGGGGCCACAAGCGTTTCAAATTCTTTTGTCTTTACATTGCAACTCTTATACAAAGAAAGATAACTCTAACTCAAAATTTGGCATTAGTGAAATAAAAATTTCTAATGTCTGATGGAATATTTAATATATATCTGATTTTGATGGGTTTTAATTTCAGCAGTATATATAACCTAGATTATAGGGGGAACCCCTGCCCGATTTTTTTTTTGAAAGGTGGTCTGAAATTGTAATGGATAGCAGAAGTTTTGGTTCTCATAGAAACTAATTTCAGGTCTTACTTGGCTACAACGGTCTACTTTAAAAATTGTGTCTCTTGGGTCCGTAGCCAATCCAAGATGGCCACCAGAGGGGACCAAATTTTAACATTGGACCCTATGGTAAAACATTCAAAAATCTTATCATCAGATATAACTGGGCAATTGGAACTAAACTTGGTCATAAGTAGTTTACATTGAATCCTATGGGATATATGCCATTCGAATAACGTTATGCTATCAGATGTGGGCCATGTCCCAGGTGAGCGATACAGGCTCTTGAGAGCCTCTTGTTACTGACGTTACAACATTTAACAATAATGGAATAATATTTACAGATTCCCTGCACTGACATGATGATCTGCTAAAGAGCCGCACTGAGCAACATCATCATAACCTTGAATGCATGAAAACAGTGGGAATAACCCAGGAGAAATGAATTAAAAAAAATTGTAATATTCGCAAATTTTATAAGTTTAAAACAAGCGCTGGTCAAGGATGTGTAATCAATTTTATACATCTGTTTAATATTTTTTTGTCTAATAATTGAAAGATGCATGGTCTGTAGCACTGAAATAAGCAATTTTAAGTCATTATTAATAACTATTGTCCTCTTCAAATCTTTATTAAATGTTTTACTAAAGCAAATACGAAATTTCTTTTTGTTCATGCTACAAACTATGGTTCACTAATTCTGTGACTTCTGATATGAATTTGATGGTCTTGATAAATTACCACAATTTTGTTTTAATTTAACTTTTTTAAGACAGAAAAAATCTTGAGATCAGTGGTTCACAAGGCCAAAATAAAAATATTGTTTGTTTCTCCTCGCCCGACCGACTCATTGAAAACCCGCCGACTCAAAAGTTTTTATTTCGTTTTTTTCATAGCATTTTTTTATTTCTGGATTAATTTCAGAGTCAATCTCAGACAAGATTTGCGCTTTATTTTGACCGGAAGTTTTTTATTTTTCATTGGATTCGATCGAAAATCAAGAAAGTTTCATGGTGAAGAAGTTCTTGGACTGTCATTTTAAAGACTATTTATTGTATCCGATCAGTGGACATATACAAAGAAAATACGTCTTTTATCAATAAAATTGAATACTTGACACTGCCTATTAAGATGTTATTTTAGAATCGTTCGACATTACTAGTACTAGTAGTAGTATGAAACACGTGGAAATCACAAGTGCTTTTGACAGAGCATGGCCTAGACTAATGAAACATAGATTCGAGATAGCTTTACCACCTAAGAAAGTTATGCTTGACATAATTAATTTTCTTCTTCAGAATAACGAATTCGAATTCAATAGTAGAATGTATATACAAAAAAATATGCCGGGGGTACCAATGGTTGCTCCGATCCTGGGCTCCAATCTCTCCCAGTGTTACTGATTTATGTATGTTTGAAATAATAACACGTATGTATGTTTGAAATAATAACACGTATAATTGAACTGTACATACATTTAGACAAAATAACCTTGCTGTCCGTGTATCTAGACGACGGTTTCATTATTTTTAATGGTAATAGAGGTATTACGTAAATTTTTTGAAATAGCAAATACTGTTCATTCATTACTAAAGTTTACATGTAAAATATCAGACCATAGCTTGGAATTCATAGATTTAACTGTATTTATCATATATTTGGTACTAAATACAGGAGTTTTGAATATACGATAAAGCCCATGATGTTGGTCCATATCTGACGTCTATGACATCATACAATTTATCACATACTTCCTGTTTTAGGATATGGGGTATGTTTTAAGCATGATAAAGTGTGCTTTCTTGTGTAAACTTCTGCATAAGTTTTTCACTTTGTGTATTTTATTTATGATTTATGGCCTATTTAAATAAGGGAGGGAGGGGTCAAATTTATTTATCCTTGCCTCATTGGCAATAAAGTTGCATGTAACAATTCATGTTTTCTGGTTCATTTGCTTATTTTTAATTTGCTTTCTGCTTTTTCAAGTTTCTTTCATTGAAATGTTTGTCACAGGAACAAATGAAGTTTGCTTTTGGTTCCACTACATGTACATGTATGTTTTGCTATGTCTGTTATTATATCGGAGACATGTATAATTTATTTACCTATGACTTTGAACAACCAGGACAGCAGAGTAACCAGTTAAAATATAATATTGTTTTCCAGATTTTCATGATTATGAGATTAACAACAGTAGAAATAAAGGCAAACATTTATATCATCAAAGCATGTTAAGTGAAATGATTGTTTAAATTTTCACTTAGTATGTTGGTTGTGTACAATTTGCTAATATCAACATCTTATGATCAACATCTACATCAATAAGAACAACATCAACAGCCACATCAGAAACCAGATTGTATCAGCAATAATGTTGACCCCTAGATGTCTTTTGCATTTTTTGTGCTACATTGTATTTGGTTGCTGTCTGTCTACTGCAGTTTATACTCCCACATCTCCTTCCTTTCATATGCGTGTTTCTTTGGTCTTACAAATAATTTCTTGTTTGTAAATTGATGTTTTCCACCATGCTAAAAAACTTAGCTGAGGAAAATTTGTAGATTCCATGAAATTGTATTGTGCTAAGGTCTATGTGTTTCACCCTGAAAAAAATGTGTATGGAAAGATATGTGGTAGAAACTTACTTTCTGTTAAAAAAAATCACAAATTTTCAGGTAAGATGCTATTTCAAATTTATTTTGCTGTGTCAAATACAGGCTAAAAAGATACTTTTAGTGAGAAAAAATCCCAAATGTACTATGTAGAGAAATATTTTTTTAATTGAGCTAGGATTTCAACAAAATTTGATTTATAGGTATGATATGCATTCCAAATTGTTCCCTTAAGATAAAATTTTGGTAAGGATTTGAGAAACATCAGTTTTTACTAGGATTTCAATGAACTATGTATTTTGCTATTCCAAAATGATCCTCTATATCAATAATTATTGGTTGCCCCCAATTTACAAAAAAGCCCACCAAAATACATAGTGCTTGTATTTTTAGAAAATTTTTATTTATGGAGAACTCATCCTGAATTAATTGTTGGTGTCAACATTTTTGAAAGTTGGCAACCATGACAATGAATGAATTGCTTTGTATGCATCCATCTCTGTGTCTCATTCATAAATGTGCAAGTGGGCCCTTGCTCACATGTAATTTGTTTCTACTTTTATTGTATATTGTATTGTTCTTACTTTTTGTTTTTCAGTGATGAGTGAACCCAGATGCTAAAATTAATATTTTTTTCTATTTTGCTATGAGGTTTTTTGAGTTATCATTCTTTTTATATTATTATTCATTTCAAAAAATTTATCACATTTAAAGAGAACTGACAACCTGCCATGTTCTTGAGACAGTAGGGAATATCCATTATTTCTTATATTTGAGTTTATTTTAATATATATATGCAAAGAAATGATAGTAAAGTTTTTCACATTTGTACCATATATATCAGAACAGACAAGAATATGAGCATACAGAGTATCACTTTATTAAAAATAAGGTTTAAATGTTAAATTTTGCAAAAAACAGAAAGGAGAAAACCTTTTCTGGTATTACATGTCAAAAATATTGAACATCATGTATCACTGCATGGTCTAATAAATTAATCATGCTGCCATGTATTTTAATTACATTGTTGAATATTTTTACGGATTATCTATTAAGATACAGAATTGTGCATGTTTTGATTTAGAAAATAATACAAAATCCTCTTATGGAAAATTTTGTCACTTTTGAGGAAAAAATATAAAAATTTCCTCAGGAGAAACAGCTTAACTTCAAGTAAGCCAAGTAACTTCATCTGATTAAGATGCTTTCTGTGCAGAATTTCTAATCTATTGTATAGGTTAATGAGAAGTACTTTGTAAGTATTGAATAAATTATCTTCTTTAAAAATCTCAACTAATTTTTGTGTGGCCTGGGGAACGCATGGTCAAAACATAGGGATCACTATCTGTCGCCTTGCGTTGTCACACTTTTCTTCTATCCCCAACTACTCGTAAACCGCTCAAAGGAATTTAATGAAACTTTCTCAGTGCATTAACCTTAATGACAGGTGTGCATATATATTGCATTTTTAGAAAATTTTAAAAAATCTTTTTGTAAAAATTGACATTTTTGAAAAGAAAAGGGGGGAGGGTTCAAAACTTCTATCCTCAACTACTCCATAACTGCTCAAAGCAATTTGATGAAACTTTCTCTGTTCATTAACTTTAATGCAAAGGTGTGCATATATATTTCATTTTTAGAAAATTTTGATAGCTTTTATAAAAATGACATTTTTGAAAAAAGGGGGGGGGGGGGGTCAAAACTTCTATCCTCAACTACTCCATAACCGCTCAAAGCAATTTGATGAAACTTTCTCTGTTCATTAACCTTAATGCAAAGGTGTGCATATATATTTCAGTTTTAGAAAATTTTAATATCTTTTATAAAAATTGACACTTTTGAAAAAAGGGGGGGTCAAAACTTCTATCCTCAACTACTCCATAACCGCTCAAAGCAATTTGATGAAACTTTCTCTGTTCATTAACCTTAATGCAAAGGTGTGCATATATATTTCATTTTTAGAAAATTTTAATATCTTTGGTTAAAGACCAAACCAACTAATCATTTCTGTAATTGATTTTTTCTTGAAACTCAACATATTCGTTCTTGGTGGTTTTTTGAACGATATTAGCGAATAAAAAAGATAGGTCACCGAATTCGTTTCGTTGCTATAGTACCGCAAAAAATGCTTACATTCAGCCAGATGCTAAATTTACGGCATATTTTTCGAATGATGGCATTTCCGTCATGAAAGTCGAATTTTTATACGGACTTTTGTGTTGGCTTACAGTATATATATATTTTTTTACTGTAACAAAGAAAACGGTTTCCCATAACGCAATGACCACGTATTCTGCTCTAAAGGCCTTTCCCGCGCAAATTTGGGTCAATTTTTACTGCATATTCTATTGAGTTTTGAAAAATCTGTAATTGATTTTTTTCTTAAATTTTTATACTGTGTTTAGTTATTCATTGTTGTCAGAATAATACAAAAAAAATGATAGGTCACCGACTTCATAAGAAAAATAAAACGGATTTAACGTCGAAAAAATGACATATTCAGCTACGCCAAGCTTAGTTTTGTTTTCTCAATAAACATGACGTCACAATAAGCAAAAAAGAACTTTCCCTTCAAGTCACCGTGTCGCCGGCGATGTACATAGTGTAAGGCTCGTTCAAACCAATTTTGTTATTGGTTGGAATGATATGGTAAAATATTTTTGATCTTGTTGCTGCGCTTATCATTTGTAGATGCTTCAACACTAACCTAAGCGTTCGAGTTCGTTAATTTCATTTTGACAAAAAGTAAATTTACAGTGTTTGCAAGAAAGCCAAGAATATTTTGCCAATTTTTATGTGTTTGTTGCATAACTAGTTTCTGTGCTGGAAAAAGTTTGTCAACATCTATGCTAGGAACTGTCCGGAACGTTTTGTTATAAAACCATTACATTGAAGGAAAACAAGAACCCTAAAACTACAACACAATACCAATATTGCTGTCCGTGTATTGCCATTTCAACAGTTATAGTTATTTACTGCTAATTAAAAAAAAACAAAACCTTTCAGTGCCAACACCAAGGTACCAGATACTAGACATATCATAATTGCAGGAAATGTACCTATGGCCATTATGCCTTATCAATGCAGGTTACATCGAAAAAAAAATGTTTGGACCTTTTTTTTTTGCTAAAAAAAACATAAAATAATTGTGAAATGCACTAGTGAAAAGGTTCCTGACTTGGAGCATGTATATTTTATAGTTAAAGTGTCAGGGTTTGATATTTTTATGCCGAATTCTCTCCATTATTTTTTTTTTTTAGAAAAAGGGGGGGGGGGGGGGGGGGCGTACGCCCATTACGCCCTCACCTGGACCAGCCCCTGTCTCTCTTCAGAGAGCAGAAAGATTAAAGTGTGTTAAATGTAGGTTTCTGTACAATTTTTAAATTCTGCATTAAATCTGGCTCAGTAAAATCCTGAAGACATTGAAAAGGGCATTACAAGTTGACCAGCTACATATAGAATATTGTGATTGGGTATTTGTGAATTCGGTTGGCAAAAATTTATAGGTGATGGCACAAATTGTTTCAAGGAACAATAAGCCGAAGCAAAAAGTTCCGTGTGGAAAATTTGTGGCGACAGGGACTTTCATACAGATAAAACGATTTATGGGCATCAATATGGTATAGTGTAAAGAAAACGAATAAAATCATGAATCCATTGGGGGTATTGTATCATACACTGTTTACTCCATAATCTAATATTTGTCACTCATCTTTAGCTATCCGCCAAATCATTTATAATCGGTTTAAATGCTTTAAATTTTAATAAATATATAAGTAAATAGTTTTACTAAAACCATATATGCATGAATTTGTGGGCATGCAAACTTCTCACTTCTTCCCCTTCTTCCCATATTTTGCTTGCATCTTGAGTTTCTTGTAGATAATAAAAATCTGTTTTCCTCCTTTTAATTTCAGACATTCGCTTTCGGCAGTCTTTTCGGCGCTTCCTTTCACTAGTTTTAATAAAACGCCCTTTCAAGCGCGACGCCATTTTAGCTTTTCAAAAATAACGCGAATGTGAAACACCGTTTCGCGGATTTTTCGATGTTTCGCGGATTTTCTATCAACGTCATAGACGTCTTATGGAACAATACTTATGCGCTGAGATGTGCGTATAAACAATAGTTGGTTTGGTCTTTAAAATTGACATCCGCAGGCAACACATGTCTTCCTTGGAAGACTCACACATTTTTGTTTTTATCATTTCAATCAGGACAATGTTTTTTATTTCAAACAAAACACATCTGTAGTTTTCATATGCTGGTAAAGTATATACAAAGCTAACATAAATACTGAAACAATCATTTATAAAAGAACCCCTGGAAGAAATAGAAACATTCACTGTCTTGTTCTTTACAAAGTATAGCAAGAATAGTGTCAAATTAAAAGTTATTTACTGCTAAAATGTTCAATTTCCCAGTTTAAAGTAAACTGTTTGGCTCTTGCAGTTTACAGTAATAATGTATCTAGTATGTTTTGATCTTTTTTGAGATTAAACAATCAGTTTAATTTTGACTTATTTCAGGGATGACCTCAGTAATGTGCCATTTGCAGCATGGTGAGCTAACTGGAAGTCACTATCACTGTTCAACTTGCAGCAGAATTATCAAAAAGAAGCAAAATATGGTTCATCATGCTCAGTCTTGTATGATAAAAGAGTTGTCAAACATTCAAGCTGGAACCCATTTTAGTGTAAATAGTGAGTTAGATAACAGTCATTATGAACATTCATATAGCACCAATAACTTTGACACAATCAGTACAAATGTTAAAAGTGAGGGAAATGTAAGAAAAAAGAGGAAAATTGCTTGTGTTTCTGAAGGTTATGGAAACAAGGCAGAAATTTCACAACATCATGCTGTCATTGTAAGTCCAAGTGAAGGAATCTTTTGTTCCTCCATCAACAGAAGAGGACCAGGATATCCAGTTCACCTGATAAAGAGAACAGCTGGAGAAAATACAGAAAGTTTCTGTGAACACCTGTCATGCATTGAAACCAAGGAGACAGCAGTAAGAGGGAATAACATCACCTTTGAATGTCCACATTTAATGTCTACACCCTATGCAGTACCTGGTAAAGTAATTAGTTTAACATCAGAATCGTTGCAAGAATTGAAAGATAATAACTTTATTACAGAGGCAAGGTTTAATGATTTACTTGCGTGGAAAAGCAGTCTTACTAGTACCAGAGTGCCGTTAGTGGTTGAAATTCCTCCGAAACTTAGTTCATCACAGAGGTATCTTTACTTATCAGTTTACACTGGTGTACAACATTATTGGTCTAGAACTGGTCGTACAATAGTAACTATTGACACATTAAGAAATACTGTTACCTGTAAATGTTCCAATACAGCACGGTACTGTTTACATAAGGCAATTGGAAAATGGTATATGTTTCAAGAACTACACCAATCTGTGGACTATACCTCTCCAGATGAAACTGAAGAAGAATCTGTTCACAAAATTCCTGACAGTGACATGTTCAATGAAAAAGTAAAGAAAGCAAATTTAGATGTAGATTTGGAATATCTGCAAAGTAAAAGAATTCCAAGTATAATTCCAAAAGTAGCATCATATCAACATGATCAAGTTCTAAATAACACTTTCTCACCAAAGGAAACACATTGTCATATTTGTTCTGGTGGTTTGAAAAGTGAAGTGGTTTCGACTAGATCAAAAGTAATATCTATGACAAAAATAGTCAAGGGTGAGTAAAATAAGTATTTATTTATTTAAGTGGTATCCTACATGGCACAAAAGCTTATACTTCAAGCAATATTTTGATCAGTTTTTTTTTTTTTTTTTTTTTTTTGGAAGGGGGAGGAGGTGGGGGTGGTAAAAAGAAACATTTTGTGACAATTTATTTATTTCAAGGGAAATTTGACAAATATCTAGTATTTGTGTCGGCAAAATTCATATGTCACTTAATGACAGTGCTACAAAACTTTTCAGTTTTTGCGTTTGTAGATGTTTACATTTACATTGCACCTGGTGGATAAATCACTAAGAGAACAATTCATTAAAAAAGGAAGACATCTCCAGATAATCAAATGTCCATACCAAGTAACAAATTGAAAAAGTTTTCTTACTTCATCCAATACATTAATTATACAATAGTTGCTTATATAGAGGGGATTATCATGATATAGTGACTGCCCAAGGGACTGATAATGCCTAAGCCGCAGGTGAGGGCATTATCAATGTTGAAGGCAATATCTGTCCCGAGGGCAGTCAATTTATCATGATAATACCCTCTATATAAGCAACTATTGTGTTTATTTCATTGAAGAATATAAATCTGCTGGGTGTGGGTTCCTTACATGTACATGTATGTTGAAGACATCATGATAACCTCTGGATGTGTGTTTATGTTTCTGTCATTACCTTTGGTGCTATGCTGGTATATTGTACATTCTGGAAGTTCCCCATATATATTCTTTTTTCTACTTCAAGCATTACTGACAAGAATTTATTATTCGAAATATGCATACCTATTAAGTACATAAAAAAGGCACCCTGTTATATAATATTATAACAATACTTTTGAGCAAGTATTGTTTTTATTTCATTGAAACCAAAATTTCATCTAGAAATATCTAGAATTTAATTAACAACTGCTGCATCACGTTTGCGTTTTAAAAAGGGGACGTAAATCTAAATTGCAAGCAGGCATTACCGTGCGGTAAAGCCCACGGGCATTATCATGATAATGCCTGCTTGGCATTTTAACGCAGATTAATAAATACCACATGACCATGTTTTAACCAATAAAAACAACTAAATTTTCTCTGATATGAAATAGTACAAAATATTAATTGATTGGGAAATTTCCTATTCATTTTGCACATTATTGTATATATGCTTAAGAGAACAAGAAAATATATATTTCTCAATATTTAACAGATTTCATGGGTAAAATGTCTATATTATAAAAGCATAAAAACCATAAAAGCTGAATTTGCTAAAATACTGTAAATGTGTATATTTTTGTGTTTAATAAAAAAATTTTGATGTCAATGCATAAAAACTTCCACTTGGAGGGGGGGGTGGGGTAGGTTTGTGCATCAAAAGTAATTTCACGCGTCACATAATACTGTTGCTTTCTTCAAACATTTCAAGTTGTGAATACTTTCACAGATTATGCTGATCTGAAAATAAGGAAAACCAACCATGCATGAAAATCTTCACATTTACAATAAAGATTTTAATGAGAATTGGTACAGTATTGTAGTCAGTTGCAGAATTAAAACAAAATGTTTACATGATTCATAACTTATTTAATATTACTGTAATTTCAGAAATTATTGCAAATGTTCATATTTATGTGAAAAATGTGACATTATCATGTTCAGAATGATAAAAAGTCACATTCATAATTTCAGTATACACAATGTAAATTTTCCTTTACAAATTTTTGCAATCCCATTAATTATATGACACAGTTTTGCCAGTAATCAGTGATTTGCAGTAATAAATGCACACATCAATTTTTGAATTTACAGTAGTTACATTTATGACATTAGAGTTTGAATAACCATCATCCTCTTATTACAGGTGAAGTCAGGTAAGAATTAACACTGTGCACCCTATAGATTACCTTAATGCTTGGTTGTGTTTGGTATATATTGGTATATTACACTTTTTCTTTACATTTACACCATGTAGCTATATGAACCTTGCTTTTATTTCACATTCATTTTGTATCTAGTTGTTTATTTTGGTGAGATATTTTATCATTAACCTTTTTATAAATACTTTTTCACTATATTGATTTCACCTGGACTGATATTTAAACAATAAACACTTCTTTAACTGTTAAATATATATACTTATTTTTTATTCAACTCTTAAACTATGCAGAGGAAGATGACCATTATATGCAGAAATTCTTTCACTATTTTTATTATACCCCAACCTCAAACAGAGGAGTATATTCAGATGCACATTTACATCCCTTCATCCATCCCTCACACATTTGGTTAATAGAAACCAACAAACCAGCCCTCTTCTAGTTTGATCACAATGTCATGGACCATAAAATACAGATCATTTTCAATATTGATGGTTTTGACATTTACCATTCAAGAGTTATGCCCCTTATAGCAAGTGATATTTTTTTGGTTACCAGATCATTGCTAAAGTACCACTTGACCAAATATTTTCAGATTTTAAAACAATGTCATGATCCATGAAATACAGGTTGTTTGATTTTGACAGTTTTTAAATATTCTAGAGTTATGCCTCATAATTAGGAAAAATTCAAAATTTTGTATTATGGTATACAAATGTCCTGCATCCGTCTGTCTGTCGTAAACATGTCACGCCCTAACTTGAGAACGACTCATCCAAATTTCATGAAACTTAACATAGTTGTTTCTTATGGTGGCCAAATCTGTATACTTTTTGGTGAAAATATGATTAAAACTTTTTGAGTTATGGGACTTTGTAACTAAAACAGAAGTGTGTTTTTTTTCACATGTCGCGCTGTATCTCCAAAACGATTTATGATTATTGCTTAAAACTTTACACACTTCTTAGTTATATTAATCTAAAGATCTTTATACTTTTTGGTGATGATTCAAAATTTTATTTTAGAGTTGTTGAGTGTTTTTTTTAAAAAAAAAAGGGGGGGGGGGGGTTTTCACATGTCGCGCTGTATCTCAAAAACGATTTATGATTATTGCTTAAAACTTTACACACTTCTTAGATATATTAATCTAAAGATCTGTATACTTTTTGGTGATGATTCAAAATTTTATTTTGGAGTTTTGAGTTTTTTGTAAAAAAAAAGGGGGGGGGGGGGGGTTTCACATGTCGCGCCGTATCTCAAAAACGATTTATGATTATTGCATAAAACTTTACACACTTCTTAGTTATATTAATCTGAAGATCTGTATACTTTATTTTATTTTTGAGTTATTGAATTTTTATTGAGCTTTTTGGTAAAAAAGGAAGTCTTTTTGGTCATATTTCACACCGTATCTCTATTGCTTAAAATTTTACACGGTTATGTTTTGCTGGGTTTCCATATACATCCCACCAGCAGCTCCACTAAATAAAGGAGGATTCCAAAAACATTTATTATGTTTTTTTCACAAGACAACGGGTGTATCATGCACTTGTGGCGCAGCTGTTTATTTTATTTTTGAATTAAAGCCCGATGTGAAAGATTCTTTTTAATATTGTAAAATAATGTTATAAACATGCTATTCTACAGCATATACAGGAAAAGCTTGATTTTGACAGATTTAATATTTTTTTATCAGTAATGACCCTAAGTTTTCTTTTGAACAAAGTGAGAATTTTTCTTTTTTGGTTTATGGGTTATAGTAAATGTCCACTAGAACAAATCTTTTTGAATTTAATCACAATATCATTGACAAGTATACAAAGTATGATTTTAGGAGTTAGGAGGGTCTGTTATTGATAAACAATCTAATTTAAAAGATAAACAACATTTTAGCTATTATTTCCATTTAGATTGCTTTGGAATTCTTTCAAATCTGGCATTTCCTTTTATGCCATAATTTTCAAAGTCCTTGGAACTATGGCAAGGATTTCAGAAACTCTTTTCCACACTAGTATACATGTAGCTGTGATAAGTATGGACAATTATTTGATCAAAAGTGCTTAAAATTTTCTTATGCATAGTACATGAGTTATTTTATTACATTTTAGAGTATTGTCAACAAGAAAGCAATTTTTTACAATTTTATAATTCTAACATTTCATTATTAAATCAAAATATTGATAATTGTTCCAAAAGGGTGGCAAACTTTGAATTTTTTGAAAAACATGAGCATTAAAAAATCATTCGTCTGCTTAAATTGTATTATTTTCAAATATGTTGAAGAATCCCTATTAACAACTATGAAATTCATATAACTGTATTTTTGTCTCGCCTTGACGGAGTCAAAAAGTGAGACATAGGTATGCTGTTTCCGGTGTCGGTGGCGGCGACGACGGCGATGGCGTCAACAATGTATTAGTTTGTGATTAGCTCAGTTTTATGGGGATCCACTAGTGATAGGTCAATGATAATTGGTATGCAGATGTATTACCATTGCCACATCTCATTGCCATGGAGATTATTTTGCTCAGCCCCCTCAGTCATGGTCTATTGACTTTGAATGGTTTGCTTACTTTACATGTATTAGTTTGTGATTAGGTCAGTTTATGGGAATCCACTAGTGGTAGGTCAATGATAATTGGTATGCAGATGTATTATCATTGCCACATCTCATTGCCATGGAGATTATTTGGCTCCACCCCTCGGTCATGGTCTATTGACTTTGAATGGTTTGCTTACTTTACATGTATTGGTTTGTGATTAGGTCAGTTTATGGGAATCCACTAGTGGTAGGTCAATGATAATTGGTATGCAGATGTATTATCATTGCCACATCTCATTGCCATGGAGATTATTTGGCTTCACCTCCTCAGTCATGGTCTATTGACTTTGAATGGTTTCCTTACTTTACATATATTATGAGTCTGGTGAAGAGGAACCTTGAGGGATCCTGTACTGGAAATCAACTATAAGTAACTATAAGTAAACAAACAAAATTATATTTTATTGGACACAAAGCCAAGCAAAAAGATTTTTGTCTCGCCATGATGAGGTTGGGGTGAAAAGCTACACATAGGTATGCTAATTCGTGCATATTATTGACTGAATATTTGCATAACTTACATGTTAAAGTATTGCTATCAGTGGCGGATCTAGAACTTTTTCTAAGGGGGGGGGGGGGGGGGGGGGGGAGGACTGACCTAAGGGCCCACTCCAGTCACGCATCAGTGATTCCCTATATAATCAACCAAATTTTTCCCACAAAATTTTGGTATTTAGGTTTGGGAACGACTTATAATAAGTCAATGGTATTTGGTATCCAGTTGTATTAGCATTCACACATCTCATTTAAATGGAGATTGTTTAACCATGTAACTCAGTCATGGTTCATTGACTTTGAATATTTGCATAACTTGTGTAAGATGTTAAGGTATTGCTATTATGATTTCAACATTTGCATAATCAAATTACAAAAAGGCGAGACATATCTCTGTGATAACAGTTTATTTTCCTTTCACATTGTTGTGACACCTTATTTGCGACAGATAAGAATTGATGTAAATTAATATATGTAAAGCTTACCTTTGGTGGAGGTGTACATTTTAAAAATTATTACAGGAACAAGGTAGAATATTCTTTTAATCTGAGGTTGCTAGTGACAAAGAGTGCATTTTAATATATTAAACTTAAATTTGTTTATTTGTCATTTTGGTTCCTATTAAAGCAAATAGAAATCTTTACTGTTAAATAATTTATTTTTGTGCTTCTTCCCACAAAATCAATGATTACTTAAACAAATATTGATTTAGAAATCAATTTATACTGGCCGATTTAAAAAAGTTATCAGAAAGAAAGAAAGGTAGAAATAGATATTTGTTATCCTTTTTTCTAATGATATACTTGATTTAAAGTAACAAAATTTTAAGGCACATTTCTTTTCTTGTTTTCTTTAGCAAGTTGATTGATTATGATTTATCTTTCCAAAGAATGATTCTAAAGTGTAAATCCATTTCCATTTTTAACAGATGTAAAGGTGTACATAAAGATGTGCCCCCGATGTAGAACTACATACCGGTACCAAGAATGGGAGGATGGCATTCATAATTTTAACAATTCTCTGCTTATTGGATTAGATGTGTGCTCTTTTCTAAGAGCTGGTATACAGGTAAAATATACAATATCTAAATTGTACAAACGCTTATTAACTTCATATTTATACCAAACGAAACATATTTTCAGTGTTTAAAATGATTTTATCTAGTTGGTCAGTCTGTCCTTCAAATCAACACTGTTGTTGTCCGATGTGAGCCCCTTCATTTTTTTCTCAGATCTGCTCCTAAGGAGTAGGAACAGTAAGTTCCATATTTTGCCCAAATAATTTTGCAAATTT
This sequence comes from Mytilisepta virgata, assembly GCA_028015205.1. Taxonomy (NCBI): domain Eukaryota; kingdom Metazoa; phylum Mollusca; class Bivalvia; order Mytilida; family Mytilidae; genus Mytilisepta; species Mytilisepta virgata. Next base: position 27,977,261 of record CM051513.1, read on the forward strand.
AAAAGTTACCATGCATGATCTTTTGTCCTTACAATACTTTGTATATTATGCAAAATGTCTTGATGTTTTTTACTACACTAACTTTTTAGAATATTTCGGATTGGAAAAGTATGGGCACACCAAAGAAACAACTTTATATTTGATGAGATATATGTGAATAACTATTACAAAGCTTATCTAAATTTATTTTGTTGTTTCTTGACTGTGCACTATGTTTTTCCAATGGAAAACTGCATGAATTCAGGGAGTTTTCATTTTTTTATGAAAAGGGCACATATGACCTAGTTTTGACATCTTAACATAAAAAAAAGATGTCATTCTTTTTTATATGACTGCAAAACTTTTGTACAACATGTACGACATGTGCAAATAGAAAATGGAAAAAAATATATAAGATGAGCAACCAAACAAAAAGAAAACAACAGTGACTCTAACATTTCTTATTTTCTCATTTTAGATTATTCTTAGTTCTTCAATAAATTTTTAAAAATCTTTTGTTTGAAACTTCATTTCAAGCAATTGGTATGGTGATTGCATGGAAGGCAACTGCCAAATACACATCGTTTCAGTGCTGATTGGTAGCTAATATGTGGCAGCTTTGAAAAAAATATTTAACCATACAGATATGACATTTGCCTTTATTTTAGGACATCAATGCCTCTTGAAGAGTTCTTATTTCTGCTTCAGTATTTGTTTTAAAAACTAATGATTGGTGTTTGGATGGACATTGGAACACTCTTCTTAACTTACATTATTACTAGTGACAAATAATTTGAGCGAACAAGCTCATTATTACATTTTAGATGTGTTTTCTTAACGGTTTCTTCATTTACAGAACCATGTTGCTCTTGGACGAACTTTGTCAGTCTTGGAAGATGTCCTTCAAGAAAAATTGAACTTTATGGAGGTGGAGAAGGCCTATCTTCATTTTGAAGCAATGTCTGATCATGATTATAATTTTAACTGTGTACTTTGTGGATACCACCCAGCCATTCTTATCTGGGATACCTTTCGCAAGGCTCGTTTTCAATATCCTGGTAATATTTTATCATATGCTACATGAACTTTTCTGTTCTTTGTATGTGTTGTTGGCGAAGAGAGAAACATAGGAAAAATGCTTAAAAGATTTCATAAATAGATTGTTCTGAATATGAATGAAATTGTGTTAAAAGTTACATAAGGCCAACAACATATGCATGAAAAAGTCACAAACCATATACATATATATAACATATGAATAAAACAGCAACAAACCATAAATAGAACATATGAATAAAACAGTTAAAAATCGTACATATAACATATGAATACAACAGTCACAAACCAAACTTACACCAAGATGTCGTTACATGAAACTGGATACCCTGCATCTATCATGCTTTTCAATAGATTATTGAATACTATCATTCTGCATTGACAATAATATCTTGGTGTAAATTAGATACACCCTCTAGGGCTAACATCCTCAAGGTGTATCTAAAACATAGAACATATGAATAAAACAGTCACAAACCATACAAAGAAAAATATGAATAAAACAGCCACAAACCATACATAGAACCAATTACATTCTAGTATTTGTAGTTATGAAAATTATATAAGAATTATCTTAAAAAATAATTTGTGTTAATTTTTTTAATATTATTTTAGTTTCAGATCTAAGATTTCCAACCACTGAAAATGGGATGAATGAAACAGTAAATGTCAGATCTTTTTGGCAAAGAATAGAAAGAAGCATAGTTTTGGCAGGAATGAATAGAGGTATTACAGCTGTATTTTAATATATAAATCAAATTAAGAGTGTTAAAAAAATACATTTGAAACCAATACATGTTTAAACAATAACATTTACGAATGAACGAAGAAATATTTAAGATGATAGCAGCATACTTTGCCAGAAGTTTTACAGCAGACCATGAACCAGTATTAATTTGATACTATTTGACATACTTTTTACCATTATTCTCTAATAGAAAAAAATCATGAAAATGACAGCTTCTGCTCCATTATTATCTACCCTTTTGAATAGTGTGCTAATCAATGTTTTTTGTAATGATTATACAGATCACTTATAAGTTCCAGTATTTGTGCTATTAGAAAAATTGCCACTAACTGATATAGAGCTGAAATTTTACCTGTAAATGTGTAATGGTCTAATAGTGGTCCTTCATATGATTTAGATATAGGTTATGGTCTGTTTGCCTTTTCTATCTCTTCATTAGTTCATCAAGGGACTTAGTTGTTAGAATATAATGTAAATATTGTGTGATGTAATTGGTTTTTATGGTGTGTTCCCATTTTGCCTCAGCTGCATATTTCAAATCATAAAGGTTAAAAACAAGTTGTTATACAAGGATATGGGAATTGAACTTGGGAAATATATAATAATGAATAGTGTTTGGCATTTCTAATGAGAAGGCAAATTTACCTTAAATGACAATTGCTTTAAAATGAAATGTTTTGGTTATTGTAAATGCTTTTTTTGAAATCAACTTTTAATAGATCCTTGATAACATCTTTTTATCACACCTTAGACTTATCCAAAGATGTTATGATAAAGCCAAACTTTGAAGACTGGAGTCCTTGGGTAGGAGAAATGTCAAGAATTGGAGATGACATATATAATACAGAATATAAGAAGTGTGTTGCTGGAGTATCTGAAGAAATAGATGAACCTATGCCAGAGGAATTACTTTCCCATTTATTATTGGATGAAAAGGTGAGTTTACATTTAGATAATTTTTTCATAAATATACAAAAGATGTAAATTTTACAGGAAACAATTAGTTTAGACTGCCTAATACTCACATACTACCTGAACAGCTTCACAGGTACTTTTTACAGTTTATTTTTATTCTTTGGCAGTCTTAATTATTGTAGGATCTCTTAAATCTAAAGCGTTGTTCTGCAAAGACACTGAGATCACAAAATCAATAGGGTTACAATGACAACCAACAATTAACAGGCTTTGTTTTTAATATTTTAGATGAATGAATTGAAACTAAATTTTGAAAACAAATTTTAAAATTTTATGACATCTGAATTTCTACCAAAACAATATCTTCCTTACCATGTAAGAAGTGATCATTTATCACTGGGCAGTTCTATGAGTGGCTGTTCATGTCAAAAAGGATGCTTCCATCATGATAGTTTTTCCATCGCGATGGCTTTAACAAGTATCATGGTACAAATCTTAAGTATCATGATACTTAAAGAATCACAATGCAATTGAATTGACAAAAGCATCGCGATGGAAGTTAAAATCATCATGATGGAAATTAAAAGCATCGTGATGGAAGTTAAAAGCATCGCGATGGAAGTCAAAAGCATCCAGTTTGAAATTAAAAGCATCGCGATGGAAGTTAAAATCACTGCGATGGAAGTCCATTTTGGCATCCATTTTCCTGAGCTAGTATACATTTGTGTTTCGGGGCCAGCTCTAGCCTGCCTCTGGGTGCGGGATTTCCCACTGAGTTGAAGGCTCATTGGTGGCCTTGGGCTGTTTTTCTGCTTTTTGGTGGGTTTGTTGTCTCTTTGATGTATTCCCCGTTTCCATTCTTTATTCTATAAGAGTATATGGTAATACATAGAACTTCCCGTACCGGTCATGAATTTATTATACTAGATAAATGATGAAATTTTCAACGTCAAATTAACGTCCATAATTTTGGTAAAAAATCAGCGGAGCAGAATAATAATAGATTATAGCTCACACTTTGGCCAGGTGAGCTAAAGAGAATGTTGATTTAATAATGAAAATTTGCACCTCTGATTTGATAAACACATCATTACGAATATATATCCTACAAGAACTACATGTACTATGCTGTATCTTCTTTTCAACATCATTGGTCATTCCGATTACTATACACATCAGGTCACTTTTTTCCTCAAGAGATATCAAGCTTCCAGGGGTCCTCTCAATATCTCTGCCTAGTGACTGCAACCTAAGTAAATCATAAATGAAATTATAAATAACAGGTACTGTGAAGTGAGCTCACAAAGTAACACCACCCTCCCTCTTTCAATCTTTGCTTCAAAACTATATATTATAAGTTTAAAAAAAAATATTTGAATATATATAAACAAAATATGATTATTATGACAATTATTATAAAAAAAACTTCGATAAACAATAGAACAAGGAGTTTTTTCCTGATTTTTAGATAAAAATGTTTACCTGGCTAATATATTGGATGTTACTTCTGCATCTACGGTATCTGAAGAGAGAAGACGAACACAACAGTCTATATTGTTTTGGACTTCTGTCAGAAACCGCTCTTTGTTTGTTGCTGGAATGGCCATCTTGTTCAAAATCTCATTTCTAGACATTCAGCTTGTAAATTGTAAGAATTGGTCTCATTGGTTTAGCTTCAAAAGGACATTGCGCCCTTGCGATTTTGACTTGTAACATAATACTTTTAACTTCCATCATTTGGCTTTTGACTTTCATCGTGATGCTTTTAATCTCTATCATGATGCTTTTGACTTCCATTGCGATGCTTTTAACTTCCATCATGATGCTTTTAACTTCCATCGCGATGCTTTAAATTTCCATCATGATGCTTTCGACTTTCATGGTGATGCTTTTCACTTCCATCGCAATGCTATTGTCAGTTTAATTGCATCGTGATGTTTTGAGCAAGCATCATGATACTTTTGATAAGTATCATGATGCTTTTGACAACTATCATGCTACTTGTTAAAACCATCATGATGGAAGTATTGTTATTTTGACATGAATGACCACTCATACAGTTCATTAGCTATGAGAATATTATACTGCACACATTGCTAATAATTTAAAAGCAAATTTTTTTAAATAATCCTTCCTTGTTGTAATCTACAGATCAAATGTTTGGAAATCAAAAGTTATACAAAAAAAAATTCGAGCATTGAAAGCTTGCATGTTACTATAAAAACTGTGTATATCTTATTTTATAATGCCTAAGCGTATGTTCAATTTAATTTCCATTTGATTAATTCTACAGGGAAATAATTAATTGCATCATGAAAAGCGTTTGATTTTCTCTGCCAGATTTTTATCTACAAAGTCATGCACATTTGTGGCTTTTTACATTTTCAAAACCTTTAATGTTTTTTTTCAATTATAGGTATCAAACATAAGAAATGTATGTAGAGAAGCAGGTGTTAGAGCTGATGGTTCTGCCATGGATATGGTACTTAGACTAAGACAAATGTCAATTACAAGATCATGTTTCAACAAAGCATATGAGAAAGTTTTTGGATGTACAGGTACGATTATTTTGAATGAACATGAACAGAAACCAGAAAAATACAGGATAGTTTTGTAATTCATATCATCATACAATAAGCAGTATCAATTTGATGACAGAGAAATGTTGTTAACAGCCTTGTCTTTTTGTCTTTTCTTGAATAATAATGTGTCATTAGCAATCATGCCACAGTTCCTTATCTTTATATCATGGGAGCACAAAATTAAACCATGTATAGGTATTGATTGATACAGTTCCTGTAACATATATATGTAACATATATCTGTTAAATGGTGACAGAAATATGTAAGGAAAATGTATGAAAATATACAAAAGTTGATGAAGCATGAATAACATACAAAACTCTACCCATACCTTGCTAAATACTTTAAACCAATCAAACTATCATAAAATATATCATAAACAAAGCCATGAAACTCTTTCATCGTATTTTTTTTACATATTCCATAAGGTTATGTTGAATATGTTCGGTTTAGAACTGGAAGTGGTCTCTTATACATGTATTTCATATCATTAGCATATATATGCATTATTAAGTGTGCATGGTGTATATATATAGTCTAGTATACATCACTGTTTCTATTACATTTTGATATTACATGCATATCAGGACAAGAACATGTCAGTGTGATATGAATGAATCCTATTTTGTACTAGACTGACAAGTTGACCTGGATTATTTACATGCTAGTTCACAATTCTGCAGGAGGACCTTTCTCTTTACGCATACATATCCGGGCCAACCAGTTGCTCTTGCTCCTAAAGGCCAATTTTCAAGACTGGTTTGCTCTTGCACTTGAGGTGAGCATGATATCAATAGACCACCGAGGCTGTGTGAACTGATTTAAATAATTATTATTATTTGAAATGTGGTTATGTTTTGTCTTTGACATAAAGTGTGATAGAAGAACAATCTTTTTGTTTCAGCTTCTGTTCCTTTTTGAACCAACTTTGGTTGAATCATTCCTGAAGTAGCCTTGTAGAAAGTAAATTGATTTTGATATTGCACTAAATCAGGTTCATAAAAGGGATTGATTAGCTAATGGATGCTTAAGTGACTTTGGTTAAGTTTTGCATTTAGGTTCATTTCTCAGAAACCTGTAGTAATATACATTGTATCAATGATATTTCACCACTACAGTCCTCTTGTATAGTACAACACAGTTCAGAAACACTTGGGTCGCTTTGACCTACATTTTATGCTTCAGTGACTTTGGTTAAGTTTTGCGTTTAGGTTCATTTCTCAAAAAACCTATAGTAATATATCAATATTTCACCACTACAGTCCTCTTGTATAGTACAGCACAGTTTAGCAACACCTATATTGTTTTTAGGGCAGGGCATCACTATCTTATAGACACATTTTCTAGTTACATCTGCCATGCAGCTACTTCCTCATTGTCTATAGTTTGAAATTTTACAACACTCATTGTACACGGAAAATTTCATAGTTTTTATACGACCGCAAAATTTTTGCGGTCGTATATTGGTATGACGTTGGCGTCATCGTCGTCGTCCGTCGTCCGTCGGAGTCTGTAGACATTTGGTTTTCGCACTATAACTTTAGTATAAGTTAATAGAAATCTATGAAATTTAAACACAAGGTTTATGACCACAAAAGGAAGGTTGGGATTGATTTTGGGAGTTTTGGTCCCAACAGTTTAAGAATCAGGGGCCAAAAAAGGGCCCAATAAGCATTTTTCTTGGTTTTCGCACAATAACTCTAGTATAAGTAAATAGAAATCTATGAAATTTTAACACAAGGTTTATGACCACAAAAGGAAGGTTGGGATTGTTTTTGGGAGTTTTGGTCCCAACAGTTTAGGAATTAGGGGCTAAAAAAGGCCCAAATAAGCATTTGTCTTGGTTTTTGCACAATAACTTTAGTATAAGTAAATAGAAATCTATGAAATTTAAACACAAGGTTTATGACCACAAAAGGAAGGTTGGGATTGATTTTTGGAGTTTTGGTCCCAACAGTTTAGGAATTAGGGGCCAAAAGGGTCCAAAATTAAACTTTGTTTGATTTCATCGAAAATTGAACTATTGGGCTTCTTTGATATGCCGAATCTAACCGTGCTTTTAGATTCTTAATTTTTGGTCCCGTTTTCAAATTGGTCTACATTAAGGTCCAAAGGGTCCAAAATTAAACTTAGTTTGATTTTAACAAAAATTGAATTCTTGGGGTTCTTTGATATGCTGAATCTAAACATGTACTTAGTTTTTTTTATTATGGGCCCAGTTTTCAAGTTGGTCCAAATCGGGGTCCAAAATTAAACTTTGTTTGATTTCATCGAAAATTGAACTATTGGGGTTCTTTGATATGCCGAATCTAACCGTGCATTTAGATTCTTAATTTTTGGTCCCGTTTTCAAATTGGTCTACATTAAGGTCCAAAGGGTCCAAAATTAAACTTAGTTTGATTTTAACAAAAATTGAATTCTTGGGGTTCTTTGATATGCTGAATCTAAACATGTACTTAGTTTTTTTATTATGGGCCCAGTTTTCAAGTTGGTCCAAATCGGGGTCCAAAATTAAAGCTAAAAAAGGGGTAAATTATTTTTTTTGGGGGGTGGGGGCAATTCTCCACAGCATATTGTATCGCACAAGAATTCAAAAATTGAATATAAATTCAAATCATATGACCAATTCTAAGTTCTTTATTTCAGTTATTCTGTTTTAGAAACCTATTATGTGTCAAATATTTCAAGAAATTTTCAATTACACAGTATTGTGCAATAGCAAGAATCAGTATAATTTAAACCAATTTACATTATTTACATTACAATTAAAGGATAACTTCAGTAACACCCAACAATGACTTCAATCCAAACATATATATTGAATAAACTTACAAATCAGAAATTTTAAAATTATATGATACTAACATACATACTACTGCTAACAATTAAATATGACTTAGAGCAAATATGACAACATGATTATAAAAATATGTACAAAGAGGGATAACTCTTTTTTTTATCTCAAATTTTGAATATGTGCTGATGAAGCTTTTTTGTTTATCTCATCTAAACTGCTTTTAAATTATGCATATTTAAAATTTGCCATCCATGACTATGATGTCATTTTCTATTTTAATATGTTATGGTGTATTTAAATGGGCTGTTATGGTTGCAAAGTATCAAGAGAAATGGGGGGGGGGGGGGGGGGGGGGGGGGTGAAAACAAAATTTAGGGGGGGGGAATGAGAAATTGGGGAGGGGGCAATTTTTTTCTCATTTCATAATTCATAAATTAAAAAGGAAATTTCAAATTTTTTTTAGCAAAAAAGGGGGGGTTACAATAAATTTTATTGTTTTTTGTTGTTTTTTTTTTTTGGGAGGGGGAGTCAATGTGCAACTTCATAGTGTATTGCACAAAAGCTAAAAAAGGGGTAAATTTTTTTTTTTTTTTTTTTGGGGGGGGGGGGCAATTCTCCACAGCATATTGTATTGCACAAGAAGCAAAAAATTGAATATAAATTGAAATCATATGACCAATTCTAAGTTCTTTGGTTTCAGTTATTCTGTGTCAGAAACCTATTATGTGTCAAATATTTGAAGAAATTTTCAATTGCACAGTATTACGCAATAGCAAGAAATTGATATGTGTGCCCAATTTTAAATTGGTTATTTCTGATTTATATATAAAAACAAAAAATACTGATATGGTTTGAATAGGTAAATTAAAAATTTTTAAGTTCTTAGACAACATTCATTCTGTGTCAGAAACCTATGCTGTGTCAAATATTTATTCACAATCCAAATTCAGTATTGTATCAAGCTTGAATGTTGTGTTCATAATTGCCCCAACTATTCAGGGTTCGACATCTGCGGTCGTATCTAGCTGCGCCCAGCGGAGCATTTTATTTCATCTGATGTTACACATTTTACCTCAATCAATTTAATGCTGCGACTTAGGTCCAGACCCAGTATTGGTCTTGTTTTATACTAAATGGACATGTTACCTTACATGGACATATTATTCTGAGACAGAGCTGACAGTTTTGCTCTTACTCCTAAAAAGTACATACCTGATGTAGAAACTGCAAATACTAATTTCAAAAGCTTCAATTTGAGCTGACATGGTTTTGAAAATGTATGATAAATTAATTCAGAAGATACATGTGTAAATTACTTACAGGTGGTTGGGCTGTTGGTTGCTGCAGACATGGAATAGTTTATGGGATAAAAAACTTGTTGCGCTCAGAAAGTCCACGAGATTACATTGATTTAGAAAGGTCCTTAAAACATAGACCAAATGTTACTATATGTGATATTGCACATCTTCTAGCTGCCCATGGAAACAAAACAGTGGAAAATTTTTTCTGTCCAAATGAAGGAAGGCTTGACATAATATCTGAAGAAAATATTCAGGCTGCAGAATCAGGCAAAAAATGGTATAGTTTACCATTTTTAAACACACATCCTCATCAGGAATCAATTTCATTAGATTCAAACTATAATCCTACAACAGGCTCATCTGAGCATCTTTCCCTGTATGACTGGTTCCATCAGAATAACACAAAGAAAAGAGAAGAGACTTTAAGGAAATGTTCCTTAGTGAGGGAAATATCTGGCTTAGTAGATACACAGGCTGTTGAACAACTGTTTAGCTCAAATAGGAAAGATCTTTACTTTTTGAACAACCTTACTCCAACTAACCACATGTTTCAAGTAAGACTTATTCATCATCTTAGAAATACAAAGAATAATTTAATGAATATGAAAAAACTAGAAAAAGCATTAGGGTGTAATCTTAGTTTTAACAGCCTAGGTCAAATTTGCCAAAACTATCCCAGCAACAATGTGGATGATGCAGAGGAAAATGTATATATGGAAATTTTAGAAGAGGAAACAATAGACAATTTTATAGAAATAGAACAAGAAGAAACAGTCAGTTCATGCCATCAAATAAGTTCAAACCAAACAGATATTTCAGACATTTCAGTTGAAATCCTTAAATTCCAGACAGAAGAAACCAAAATTCTAAAAGAAACCTTTACAGCTATTCTTAATTCTAGTTCTGATCTAACAGAGGAAATTGCCATCATACTTGGAAATATGAGATATGCCAACCAGATTTTATTTCAGAAGGCTGAAGATCATAGAAGAAACCAAGTTCTTTTAACAAGATCAACTTTTGGAAATTTTCAAACACAAGGCTCAAGCAACTACTGTGGACTTTGCAGCCTCAACAATATAATAGGAATACCAGACGAGGGCCCAAGAGTTACAATTGATGACATGGACCTGGCTGCAGATCAGTTGTGGCTATCAATGGGGGATAATCCATCCTATGGTTTCATAACCCATATAGAACCAATGAGAGATAAAGAAGGCTTTTATTCCATAGAGGTCTTGCAAAGGGTATTTCAGGATCAAGGATATGACATCATTCCTCTGAATACTTCTTCCCTACAGACACTTTCTGCAGTAGAAGTAGGAATGAGTGTATGCAACCAGCTTGCAAAGATCTTTGGAATGGCTTCACTGATTATTAGACCATCACTTTCACAACACTGGTTATCTATTAAGGTTGTTCAAGATTCCATACTTCTGTTAGACTCCAAACAAAAGTCACCAATAGTTTTAACGTTTGAAGAACTAGGAAACATCATTATTGCAAACATAACACTAACCAGAGGTGTAACTGGGGCTATTTACTGTGTGTTCCCGTTGCAGAATCATGATATCATGTCAATATTTACTGATGATCTGGATGTAGGACATCCAAGTGGTACTCACCAGTTATGTGGAGATGACATAGAAGATGATCAGTCTGTGTTTGTCATGAAAAAAGTGGTTGATAAAATGCCAACTGAAAGATTGGAAGAGGTATCAAATGTTATTGATCTGGAACAGAATAATGATCAGAAGATATCTGAAGAAAATTGTGCAGATGTCAATATTAATGAAGAGGAGATAATTGATGAAGATATAAATGAATGCGGCAAAAAAGGTAGTAAATTGTCATCTATTAGTCAGAATAAAACCAGTGATCTCCTTACTGAAATCTGTGAGGAAGATGCACATTCTAATTCAACCAGTATTGATTTGGAGGAAAATGATACTCAAGAGTGTTGTGAACATGGTGTGAAAAGTCCTATATTTTTTGATGATCTGCCATCTGCAATATCTGATGATAATAAAGAAAAAAAATACTATCTCCGTGAGAACACCAAAAAGGTAAGAGAAATTTCCTTATTAGTAATATATTCTCGAGAATTTCTTTCATTTTTCATGTGGATATCTAACAGAGATAAATCTGAATTTGCAAAATCATTTTGTGTATATGTGTGGATTTTCCTTCTACAAACACTGGAAGTATAAAGTTCTGAATGTTAAGAAAATCTTGATTTGATACATGAAACAAAAGGCTTCTGAATCACTTTAATTTGTTATAAAAACGAATTTGAACAACTGCAAAACATATAAAATTTATTTGATAGACATTACAAATGACTTCATTCAGTTTCGCTATTTCAGAAAAGATCAGTATCCTATGTATTTCCTTCCTTAAAAAGTGGAAAGAAGACGCATTGCATATGCTCGAAAAGAGATGATGGCAGGTACGACATTGTTATCATTTATAGAATTCCTTTATTTTATCTTTTTCCCATTCCGTCGCAATGAGTCAGAATTACCCATTGCATTAGCTTTGTATGTCAAGAAACTTTGTTTATTAGAAATCAGTCCAAATTCAAATTATTAAAAAAATTATCTTTATATTGTAAAATGGACCAAGAAAAATTTTATGTAAAAGTTAATTTTGGAAAATTCTGTACAAGACCAATTCCATACTTAAATCAACAGAAAATAACCCCTTTAAAGAATGATTGTTGATATAAGGCTTGTATAACTACCAGTATTAAATATTGAAGCCAACTTTGATAAAGAAAGAAAATCTGATTTCAAATGCTATGAAAAAGATTAGAATGGCTAATTGCACCACACACAGATAAACTAATTTGGTAAGCATTACTTTAAAATAAACAAATTGTTTTAAAACTTCTTCTTCAATAATTAATTGGGCTATTTTAACTAAGTTTCGAGACTGGAAAGAATATTAGTTTCACGAGTGACTTTCAACTTTTTAATAACCTGTATCTAGTACAGCCTTGGCCACATGATGTTGGGTTTATTTGAAAATGACATCATTAGATAGTACACTGAAAACAACTACATGTATAAAGAAAACTGAAACATGAACAAATCAATAGAAAACCTAAATTATTAATTGGATGTGCAGATGTGGCTAATCACTGTACAGTTTTAGATGACTAGTACACATATTCTAGATAAGTAATGAAGGTGCTCTTTATAGCCTTCAGTCATGACTGACTTTAATGTTATATTTTATAAAACCCAGGAGTTCAATAGATGAAGTGAAAAAGTATGACAAAAATACTGAACTCCAAGTTAAATTCAAAAAGGGAAAGTCCATAAAAATCAAACGTTATCAACCAACATAACGAGTCATATTCCTGACTTGGTACAGATATTTTTCGAAGAAAATGGTGGGTTAAACCTTGTTTTATATCTAGCTAAACCTCCCACTAGTATAACAGTTGTTTATAGTTGCGTTATATTGACCATTTTGGGTGAGCAACCTAAACAGACAAAATAGGTTAATATGACAATAATTGGGATCCAGCCACCAAAACTGTGTAAACATACATCACAGAAATACAAAACAACTGAATACAAAGATTCAAACAAGCCAATGAATAAATCTTTATCAAAGACACCAACAAAAAGGTTGTTGAGGTTGATAGTAAATTGATAAAGATGCCAATAAAAAAGTTTTTGTAGTTGATAGTACATACCATATATAGCATACACTTTATCGATAAAGTACAAATCATGCTTTCTTTTGTTATAATTGCATAGGCCTTCCCGATTTTGTATCATAAGCATCAAAACAGTAATTTGAATCTATTTTATATGAACTGTGTCTAGGTTAATTCTCATTAATTTTGACAAGTTAAGTAATAGATAAAAAAATTGTTTAAACATAGGGCATATTGGCTATGTGACACATGTGAGAGATGGTACCATCCATCCTGTATTGGTTACACAGAAGAGAAAGTACCAATTGTATTTAATTGTCCACAATGCCTGGTATGTTTATATGTTTTAAAAAATGATACTTGAAATCTATGATATATAAATATTAATTTTTTGAAAAGGGTCAAAACAGTTTCAAGAAATAAGAATCAAACACCAAAGAGTGCTAGACTAGGAAATCTTAAACATATGAAGATGAGATATGGTATCTGACATGGCTTCTCTGAATCCAATAGGAAATTTTACCTGAGATTGTTTTAAGATTTCCTATTCTAGCAATTTGGCAGTGTTTGATTCTTTTCTTCACCTGTTTATGTTCAAATGGATTCCAAAGCATTGAAACATGGCCAAATGGTACATGTATTATGGGTGACACAACTCTCACTAAGAAAATGTGGTATGATTGCCAATGATATAAATCCACCTTTGCTGAATTAAAATAGTTCCTATCCTTTTGGTTATTGTGTTAAATCTTTTAAACCAATATTTTCAACTCCTTTATGCATTTAAAGCAGTAACAGTACAGTATGAAATTGAAATCATTATAGGAAATTCGAGCTTTGGGGTATTGTATGAGCTTGACCTGAACATATCGGAAAGCTACCAATACTACATGAAAATATTCTGGCTGCTTTTGAAGACTAAGTCTGTGAATCGAAGCTGTAAATATATGTTGAATGCTTAATTTTGAAGCAGATAAAAGTTCAGAGTTCAGGGACAATATTTTACTGATGAAAGAAAATAAATGTAACCTTAACTTTAATGCAATGCTTGTGTACAAAGCCTGCAGATGTTAAGTTTTGGACAAAAATTATTTACAGAAGCTAACCAGAAACCAGAGTAAAAGTAAATATGTTGATAGAGGAACAGAAAAAGGTATTGTATTTTTAAAAATCAGTATGTTATGGTATTATAAACAAACTTTTATCACCTTTTTGTGATGTCATTTACATTAGATATTTTAGAAATTTGTTCTGCTCTTTTACATTTACTATTCATGCTGAAAATAACTTAACAGTTATTTCAGTCATACCTTAGGATATGCATATTTTAATATCACCTCAAATAGCCATTTTGTGCTGATAAGACACGAAGCACCAAAAGTCAATCAATTTGCTTCCAATTGAATTATACTGCAACTATTTTTTGGAGGAATTCAGATGCTGCCCTGATTTCTGGTGTGTAATTGCCTTGTGATAGATGTTAAGTCTTTGATGAAAATAGTTGTCATAATGGACTTCTTCAAAATGCACTTTTTTTGTTGTGATTCAAATTTGAGATAATTGGTCTACTTTTTAAAATACAAGATAAAATCAACAAAGATGAATTTTCCTCGTATTTTTTTATTCATACTTATACCAGTGTGCCAGTCAGTATGCTTGGATTTTAGTCTTGGTGTTGTTTCTTGTGATAAGAAATACAAATTATTACATATCCTTTCAACAACCACCATCATGTGTAAACGAACATCCGTAGCGTACTTTTGGTAACCTTAATTTCATTGTACAAAAATTGTTTCTCTCCCAGCCATAGAAAGGCCAAAATATTAATGTTTTTCTTCATTTTGAAATAAAGTCTGCAAAAAATTGTTAAATGCATTTTATGTAACCTTATTATATCTGGACAGATAAAAAAAAAATTTATCTGAACAATTAAAAATTTGTCTGTTATAAAAATGTTTAATTGGTGTTAATTACTGATTAAATCTAATCAATTTTCATCCAAGTTAATAAAAAAACAAACCTACTTTTAAAATAAGCAAAATTTTACACGGAAATCCAGTATTTATGATAATTTGAATATTGCTCACGCTAGAATATTCATTTGCGGTGCTGTTGAAGACATTTAAAAAAAATATGATTGCTTATAATCAAAATTTTAATGGTTAATTAATCAATTAATATTTCACAATTCTACGCATTGGCTGTTCTGAACAAAATGGCAGGTTGCACAAATTACTGCTATGGCTGTTTGAAGGAAATATTGGATTACACACAGCCAGTACTGAATAATGTGTTCACAAAGTAAAATTCCACGTAAAATAGTTTTTGGTTAGCTAAAGTAGATGTGGAGACAAACACAACGTCCAGAGCGTAAGCACATGTAAACTAAAGAAACAAGTTTACTTTCAATGTGCATTAATGTGCATTTTGTTCTGAACACTAATTTTAGGTTACAAATACGACCTAAAAGATTCAGAGTGCTGCAATGAGTAAGCCAGAGAATGACAGCACTGCCAATGTACATAAATGCGCATTTTATTTGTTTAAAATGTGTGCGTCCACTGTGAAACTATGTGCATCGTTTTGCTTTTGTATCAACTTTACATTTACCGGCAACCAAAACTGTTGTGTAAAGATGTAGATTTCTCTATCTTTTAGGTTCAACTGTTGTGGAAAAATGTGTAAGGATTCTACATTATAAGTTGTGTGTACATTACTTCGATATGTCTATTGTCGATTTGTAGTTATCTATATTATATTGGACGGCTGTAGTAGAAAAATGTGTATAACTTCGATATTATAATGGAAGTCTTTTCTATTATACAGGAAGTCCATTGTAGAAAAATGTGTATGGCTTCGGTAATATTATAGAAGTCTTTTCTGTTATGCGTCAAGACCGTTGTAGAAAAATGTGTATGACTTCGGTATTATTATGCAAGTCTTTTCTATTATACGGGAAGTCCATTGTAGAAAAATGTGTATGGCTTCGGTATTATTATGGAAGTCTTTTCTGTTATGGGGAAAGTCCGTTGTAGAAAAATGTGTATGGCTTCGGTATTATTATGCAAGTCTTTTCTATTATACAGGAAGTCCATTGTAGAAAAATGTGTATGGCTTCGGTATTATTATGGAAGTCTTTTCTGTTATGGGGAAAGTCCGTTGTAGAAAAATGTGTATGGCTTTGGTATTATTATGGAAGTATTTTCTATTAAACGGGAAGTCCGTTGTAGAAAAATGTGTATATAATCATGGATATAATAATTTTCTTTAGTAACAGTATAATGGAACTGTACCAGTGCGTATCAATGAAGCTAGGTTTTTGTACACCTAAGAAAATACTTTTGGGCACATTTGTGTAAACACATGGTAAATAAATATATTTGTTTCTTTTTCAATCTTTGACATAATCCCAGTTAATACTTCAAGGTTCATGATGTATAAGCATCCATGTTCATAATAATCAATCGCATATATATGTTTGTTTTTGTTTTAATTATGTGGGATGTGAAATGTACACTATGTGTAGATGAGGACATGCGCATTTTTTCTGTTGTATTTGAATGGACATTCTATGGTAGCTTACATTTAGCTCTCAAATTCAAGTAACAGACCCACTGCATAAAGTTTTATACCAATGCATAGTTTAAGTAAATGTTCCACCAACAAGTTTAATTCCATGTTTCAAACTTCTTGAATTATTGATAAATAAATTTGACCTTTGTTTTATTGATTTGTTTTATTACCAGATTTTGATAAATGGCTTTCTTTACATTAAATTGTTCAATGTGGTATTTTCAAGACGATAAGTTTAGTCCCAACATAAATAAAAGCCTAAAGCAAAATTTGAAAGTCATTTCATTATTATAGATGATGACAAACTCCTAGTTTCCTTTCTCTAAAGCACCACTTATTTTCTTGTGTTTCTCTTTTTCCTTGGTGAAGATCTTGTTGGTTTTCCTGGAAAAAAAATAAGAAATAGGACATATTTAATATCAGTTATCAACCAAATTATGAATTTAAATAGGATTTATTAATGTGTGATTATTTTTGTATCATATATTTTGTGTCTTCAAATGTGCTAAAATATTTTAACATAATGATAACAAAATTACCTTTCTTAGTTTTGCACTTCCTAGTCTGTAACATGGTACTTGCACTAGCAGCATTTACTGTGGACTCTGTAGTACCTGAGGTATAAAAATAATTGAAAACATTACACATTATGTATGATCGATTGGAAATAATATTCATATACATGTAATTGAGATTTAAAAAGTATGATATTATTCATTTAAAAATACAAACGAAGCAATTGAGCTATCACAAAGGAGTAAATCAGAACTTCAGCCTCATCTCCTTTTTTGTGTGTTTAAAGAAAGCCTTTGATTTACAATATTTTGATACTTACATTTAGCTTTTTTTCGAGAGGATACAGCACTGTTGTCTTCCACATTTAGACATCTCTTTGCAGATTTTCCTCCTAAAATTGATTTTATTACACTGATTGTATTAGTATGTAATTTTTGAGAAAAAAGCATCCCGTTGGCAGATAAATCTTAGGGCTGTTCCAGAAATAAATGTATGGGGGTGTCGGAAGGCACTTTTTATTCTACCCCACCATGCATAACATTTTAACTGAATATTTGCTATATTTCTTAAGCCAGATTCTCAGAGATGACAACTACCCATCAAATTTTAATTGGAGTGCCTTCCGACCCCCCTATACAATCATTTCTGGAATAGCCCTTAGGGTGGTGTCATAAAGTGTTGCTGACAGGAGATGCATTACATAAATAGTATTTTACATATAATCAGAATGAAAAACAATATATCTTACTATCATCAGATTATTTATGATATCTCATTTCATGTCAGAGTTTTAACATGTACAGCATTTCATGTAAAATTACATTAAATTCTGAAGTGCTTAGATATTGACATTCCAATCTCTTAAGTTTAATCCGTTCTTAATAAAATATTCTTTTATGGTTCATTTTCTATAATTCAATGAAGTTATTAATATATCCTTTCCAAAATGCATTAGTTAACACAATGTTTTTCTCTTTTGAAAATGCATTATTTTGGTAAAATATCTAAAACTCTGTACTTACCCTGATTTAACTTGCGCACAGCTGGTTTGCTTCCTCGTGTTCCTTGTCCAATTGTTTTGGCTTGACCTAAATTACAAAAATAACACTTACATAAGCATCAGACTTGCATGAACAGATTTTCGGTATGGACCATTGTTGAATATCGATCTGACATACTTACGATGTTTAAGGTTTTGTCGGGGTGGGGTGGGGGGGGGGGGGGGGGCATTAGTTATTATAGAAAATATAAGAGACATAAATAAAAAGATATGTTATTTTACTGTTATACTGTAGTGAAAATGCCAAATATACAAATATACATTTTTGTCAGTTTTTTTTATTAGGTTTACAAGATCTTATTCTTACTTTGAGGATCAATCTTTCTTTTAAGTTAACGAAACTAATTTAATACATACTTTTAATAATTGATTCTTCTCTGACTTTTGTTGGTGTCTTTAACAATTCAAACTGAGTTGCTACATCTCGTGTTAAACTCTCCTTTATACCTGCTCTATGGTATGGCAGGAAACATTCCCTTTGAAAATAGAAGCGAACATTATTATTAATTTAAGTCTATCATCAAGAACAATTAAGCTATCATTGTCCTTAACTTTAAAGCATTATAGAATATGATAATTTTAATCTTATAGTGATTTATTACCTTATTTTTTAATATTTTAATTTGACAAATAAAATTATTTCATATATTTAAATAAAGTCATGTATACCTATGAAGACTAACACCACATTGAGCACATGCATATGTTGTCTCTCTTGTACGTCCACCTTCATTCTTGATTTTCATTTTGCTGCAGAACCTACAAGCTCTAGCTCTTCCAGGTAGCACAACAGTTTCATGGTTGTCAGCAAATACAGGTGACAAGGATGGTTGATCATTTTGTCTAGGTTGTCGTAGGCGTTCGCAATAGCCACCAAGAAGTTGTTCAGCGACCTGAAATAAATATTTGATAATTATATTCATGTAATAAATATAAAAGATAACAGGGGGTCAAACCTAATAGGTTGGAGAAGTTAATTTAAATGCTTTTGATAACTCAAACTCACACAGAAACGATTTTGCACCAACCAATTAAGACTTCTCCAACCTATTAGATTTGACCCCCTGGATAAGGTGATTTTAAAAATCTAAGTTGAATTTGATCCCCACATTGTAGTTCTACATAAAACATAATTGTCATTATACTTCTACTTTAGATCTTTTTAGTTTTGCTAAATGTTATTTAAAAAGTCCTATATCTAGGTCATAGTGCTTCTGGTGAGGTTTATATTGTGGAATTGGCTACACAGCATATTAAAATTATTTCTGTTAATCTTTAGATATTTGTTATGATTTCAAGTATATTAACAACATAATGTTCTTCAATATGTAAAACGCGAAAATCTTTTTATAAATACAAATACAAGGTATTGAGTTTAGGCATTTGATGAACAATTTTCAAAGGAATATTTTGCATTACCATACACAAGTTATCAATTCAATATTAATATCACCTTTAACTGAAATCCTTTATGCGTTGCCCTAGGATGGCCCTCTTTGAAAATGATGTACGAGTTGATAAGTGCCATGTCGATTGCAAACCAGGCAAAGTATGTCCACCATTTTGTACTTGCTCGTTGGAGGGTATAATTACTCCTTAGATGATCATGCCTGTCTACCCCTCCCATATACTTGTTAAACTCAACAATCGAGTTTGGACAGCTAAACTCCTGCTTTTCATACTTTCCTTCTTTTGTTCTTATCCTTCTTTCTACCTTGTCTTTTCTTGCATTTGTTACTGGAGAGTAGCAAGTTGACAGATTAAAAACAGGTTTGGTGTCCATCCATATGGTTGCCACCAATTTTCCATCTGTTGACTGTCTAGTAATGCTGTCTCCTCTTTCCAGATTTCTAATTTTATCGTCTTTTTTCCTCAGACTTTTATTTATCTTTAAATCAGCAGGCCAAAATTTTCTTCCTGTATTGAAAGATCCACATATATGAATATCCCTGTCTAGTAGAGATAGAGCTAAGGGGATACTGGTGTAGAACTTGTCTACAAAAACTATGTGGTTTTTTGCACTGGTGGGCTCTGTCAGATTCTCTACGACTCTTTGAGTCAGTCCTACTTCTTTTTGTCTGCGTAAATAAACTTGGAAATTCCAAAGATAACCAGAATTTCCATCAGCTAATACAAAGATTTTGAAGCCCCTTTTTGCAGGCTTGTTTGGGGCACCTACAATGCTCCTGTGTTGTCCATGACATTTGATCATTGCTTCATCCACAGATATCTCCTGGTGTAGATTATATTTGTCCATACTCCTCATACGCACTTTTTCCATTAAAGGAGATATCTTATAAAGCGGATCCTTGTTGAGGGCTTCTTTTGCGGCATCTTTGTTTTTCAGTCTTGTTGGGTCTTTCAGCGGATCATTAACATGGAAGTAGCGTTGTATAAGCTTGAATCGCCTTCTTGACATTGTCCGGGAAATAAGTTGATTTTGTAAGGCAGGATCACTGGACCAGTAGTCGTCTAGACTAGGCAATGTATTTAAGGCCATGATCATTCTAATTGCAATATACGCCTTGATATCTCTTTCATTAAATTTATTACACGTTTCTGTCCAAGAACTATCTTTCAGCTTTTCTTGTCTTGCTTTTTCATAGATGGGAATATAGGCATTGGTAGATTTAACTATTAATTGAAACAAGTCTTCAGGAAAAATTTCATAGAAATAATCAAGTTCTTTAGCTTTTCCCAATAATGTTGCATTACAACCTGGCCTTGGTCCTTCAAACTTTTGTTCTTCGATCCTTAAAAGTTTACTTGACCATTTGATATTTAACAGTTTTTCTGTCTCCTTATTTATCTCATCATCTTCGCTTTCATATTCAGACGATTCATCCTCATTTATGTCAATGATTTCCTGGAAATCTTCATCACTTTCATAATCTAGGTTTACAGTTTGATCCAAATCGATATCTTCATCTGACTGTTCATCGCCTTGCTCAATAGTAGATGACTTTTTTTTTGCACGTTTAGTATTTGATTTATTGGTTTCCGTATTAGCATTATTACGTTTTTTTGCCATTCTTTTTCTTCGACGAGCAATCTCTATAAGTGGCAGTTCATCTGATGTCGTGTCTTGACTGTTATACATATTTGGGCTGACGTTTACAACAGTCTCTACTTTCTCATCATTGTTTTGCTTATCATCTTTACAACCAACATCTTTGTTTTGACTAACGTCTTTTTTTCGCACATCTTTGTTTTGACTCTCATCTTTATCTCCAACATCTTTGTTTCGACTCTCATCATTGTCTTTGACATCTTTGTTTTGACTCTCATCATTGTCTTTGACATCTTTGTTTTGACTCTCATCTTTATCTCTGACATCTTTGTTTTGACTCTCATCTTTATCTTCGACATCTTTGTTTTGACTCTCATCATTGTCTCCGACATCTTTGTTTTGACTCTCATCTTTATCTTCGACATCTTTGTTTTGACTCTCATCATTGTCTTTGACATCTTTGTTTTGACTCTCATCTTTATCTCCGACATCTTTGTTTTGACTCTCATCTTTATCTCGGACATCTTTGTTTTGACTCTCATCGTTATCTCCGACATCTTTGTTTTGACTCTCATCTTTATCTCGGACATCTTTGTTTTGACTCTCATCTTTATCTCGGACATCTTTGTTTTGACTCTCATCGTTATCTCGGACATCTTTGTTTTGACTCTCATCGTTATCTCCGACATCTTTGTTTTGACTCTCATCTTTATCTCGGACATCTTTGTTTTGACTCTCATCGTTATCTCGGACATCTTTGTTTTGACTCTCATCTTTATCTCGGACATCTTTGTTTTGACTCTCATCTTTATCTCGGACATCTTTGTTTTGACTCTCATCGTTATCTCGGACATCTTTGTTTTGACTCTCATCTTTATCTCGGACATCTTTGTTTTGACTCTCATCGTTATCTCGGACATCTTTGTTTTGACTCTCATCGTTATCTCCGACATCTTTGTTTTGACTCTCATCTTTATCTCGGACATCTTTGTTTTGACTCTCATCGTTATCTCCGACATCTTTGTTTTGACTCTCATCTTTATCTCCGACATCTTTGTTTTGACTCTCATCGTTATCTCGGACATCTTTGTTTTGACTCTCATCTTTATCTCCGACATCTTTGTTTTGACTCTCATCTTTATCTCCAACATCTTTGTTTTGTTTCTCATCTTTATCTCCGACATCTTTGTTTTGAACAACATCTTTTTTTACAACACCATGTTTTTGTACAACATCGGGTTTCTGAACTGCGTTCGGAAAGTCATCTTGACTTCCCATTTCTGTCCACATATCATCTGGTATTTCACTCCATTCCTTTTCTTCGCAAATTAGTATTGGGACAAAATGATTTGGCTGAAAAACGGTACCCACTCGGTTATCAAGATTACCATCCCGTGACCAAAGTATAAAGATATCTTTATTTTTAGTCTCGTTCTTATTTGGCATAATAACTGGAGCGATCCTGGGATTAAATAACGGACGGAGAGCCTTGTTTGCATCCGGATAAACAGACCAAATATTTGATTCTAGGACGGACGAAAGCGCAAATATGTGAATTAGAGCTGACCATGATCTTGGTTTTGTGGTATTTAGTGCTTCTTTTTTAATGGAACCTACGAAATCGTCAGTTTCACTGTAATGCTTGGAACATTTATCAGTAAGAGCAATACTTTTGTATGTCTTAGTTGTCATTGTGGCATCTGGTGCTCCAATGGCTTTGTCAAAGTTGGGATGTTTTGAATATAGATCCGCATTGATCATTAATTCTGCAGCAGTCATTTCCCTTAGGAGTTTACTCAGAGATTCATTTCCTAAAAGAGACATTATTTGGTTTTTTAGACTTTTGTCTTTATATTTTAAACACAAATATATTTTTTCTTGAAAAATGGACAATAATGTCTGCTGTTGAATAAATAGACAAATAAAAATATCCACATGTCAAGGGGTGATATCAAGGTCAATCACGGGAATGGTCATTTACTAAACATATTGTTACATATTTCCAAGTCCAGGTATCAAATCTTCTATTCCAAAATCTTGCTATTCCTATAGTTATGAATGTGTGTTTTTTTATTCAAGATGTTTTGTATTTTATGGTTTGGTTTAGTTGTTGGTGTTTGTTTGGTGTGTTAATATACTAGTATATATATAATGATTTTCAATTTTTTTAAAATTTAAAATAATAAACTGAAATGCAGTATAGTTTACTTTATTTAATACTCACCGATAAGAAAAATGGAAACTGAGTTGTACAAGCAATCCCCATTTCCTGTTGTTTTAGCAACTTTGATTAGTCTCTCTGTATGGATAAAGTCTCTTGGGATAAGCGATTCCCCCAAGCTATCTGCTTGGATATCTTTATGTATCGCTGATCCATTTTGTGTCCTTTTTAATATATTTTTGAGCTTGTTCTTGCATTCCTGCAGTTTGTCTTTTATCTTCTCTAACTTATTAAGACGAATGTACAAATCCATTATAGATCTGTAATGACAAAATAAATATTTTTGGTAATGATTCATGACATGGACACAAACTTCAAACTAGAATTATTTAAATTTTTAATTTATATAGTTGATTCCATACATAAATCATTCGTCAAGTTTTCAAATTTAGTAAATATGTTTTAAATATATTTTTTTTTCAAAAACGAGACGGCTGCCTCATTACACAATAAGCATTTTTCGTTGATAATAATACTTTTTAATTATAGAATCGAATGATATTTCATCATTTGAAAATTTAACTAACTACAAGTTTACTTGAATTAATAATTACTATTTTAATAAGTACATGTACAAGATTAATGAATAAGATAAGCATTGAAATGAACTTACTTTTCATATTTTGTGCATCCTTCTTTCACTTGAAAATGTGTTAAATGCCACGTGGAATTCTCTAAATCATTGCAGAATATTGTGTAAGCAATCTTTAATTACTTCCATCTGTAGCGTATTTATGTTGATAATAATGGATTTAGCTTACTTCAAAACCATAGCAGAAAAATGTGTAATAAGTTAGATAGTACTGATAACATTACGTATTTTTTCACAATCATAATTTTTTTAACAAAAGTCCATAGAGGTAAAATGTTGATAAGGGATTATCAAAAGATATGTCCACAAAGGCTGGAACAGTCAAATGAGTAAAATTATTTAATGTCCATAGAAAAGCCAGAAAGTAGTATCTCCGCATTAAAACATAAAAAAAACAACTAGAGAGTATTAATGTGCATTTTTATAAAATCATAAATTGCTTTCTAGCAGCCATTGTGAACAAATGTGCATTTTGATGGGTTGCCTTTTCTATATATTCAATGTAATCCATAACTCCTAAAACATCATTTTTGCACATAAATACCTATGGCTTTGGGAAAGCAAACCCAAAATTACGCTATGGCTGTCCTACTACAAATATTGATTTAATTTTTAGCCTCTGTATATATGGTGCACATTACCACACTTTGGTTGTGGAAAGGTTATATTGCAATTTGCCTTTTCATACATTACAACATAAGGGAAAAACACCAAGAGAGCTATTTCAGTGTTATATGACTATACTTACTATAATACAAAAAATAAAAAAAAACTCTATGATACTACATAGATTTTATATTTACTTTCAGTTTCTCCAGTTTCATTATATCAGACACAAGTAAGTTACCATGCTAATAATTTTATGAAGTATTTTGCAGTATTATTATGTAATAAAAACAGCCAATTAGACATTGATGTAAATGTTCAAATTATGGTAAAAGTTCCTTAACCTGCAATTAGAATTTATCTTACTAGTAGTTTATCTATATATCAAAATTCAAGTGTAATGAAACCATTATGTTCTCATCCTGAATATGCATGTAATTTGCCACTGGATGTTAAACAACCATCAATTCATCCATTTAAAATTACACTTGTTTTTTATAATGTATGAACCTTTTGTTTGTTGCAGAAGGAAGCCTTTAGGATACAACTTGACAAAATTATGACCTGCTCTGATATTGGATGGTAAGATTCAAATAACAAAATATTTTGTGTTACTGTAAATATGGAAATTATTGCAATGTTTTTATTATTGGGATCGGTTGAGCATCGCAATATTAAAAACTCGCATTTTTAATGAATATTTTAATGTCTGATTTATTCTTGATTTGTCCCCTTTTGTTTCCATTTACACAGGTAAGTTTCTGGTCATTTATTGCCGACATCCGAAGACAGGTTAATTGGTAGATACTTAGTTGTATAGTTATTGTTTTTATAGCTATTACATGTATATATATATAACATTTTGAATTCTATTATTTTTAAAACCATTAATTAAAACGATCACTTTAATAACACATGTAACACTTCCATTTTCAATTTTTACCCAATCCCCGATTGCAATAATAAAACATCTTTTCACATGAGCGGGGATCGCAATAATTAAACCTCGCAATTTTGAGTTTGGTAGAAGAATCGCAATAATAAGTGCATGTGAATTTTCCGAATTTACAGTACCAACAAGTTTAATAGTAACATACAGATGACATATAACATACAGTAACTGAGATACATATTTAATCATGAAAAGTAACGATGATTAAGGACCCATACCAAAGAGGTCAAGGCCAAATGAATTATGTCAGACAGACATGTACACCTTTCAATTATTCTATACTGTCTTAGTATATAATTTACCTGTTACTTTTCATAATTCAAAGTCAAATCAAGTCTATCAGACAGGCATGTACATCTTTCAACCATTCTATATATTAAATTGTAGTATCTAAGAAAGTAACTAAATCTCAAAACTTAATAATGAATACCAAATTATGAAACTAAGTCAAGGTCAGTTGAACCCTGTCTGATGGACATGCATACCTTAATTTGCAATGATTCGATATATCAAGAATATTTGAACTATTACTCATAAAAACTGAAAACAATTACACGGTAAAGAACTCAATCAGTTAATGAACCATTGAAATGAGTTCCAGAACAATAGACATATGCAGGATGGAAACTTCATAACAAAAGGCATCTGTTTGAAAGATATTTATTATCCAGCTTTTCTCAATATTATGAAGCATTATAAAAATAGTTTAGTTGGACTCCACCACATCCCTAGATTAGCATTCCTAATTCTCATATTCAGTAATAACTTTAATGGTACTAATTTTAATGCAACAGATGCGCATTTCGACAATTGATATCTCTGCAGTGATGGTTGAGGCAAAATATTTGAAAATCCAAAATGCATTACAAAGGTTGAAGAGCTTTTAAAACCAAAATGGACCAAAAGTAGGAGTTGCATATGGGACCACCACTCTACGAAATCATACAATAAAACAACTCAAAGCTTATTTTGTGGGAAGCCATATTGAACTTTTTCCCTCAAAAATGTTTCCTATAAATAACCCCATATAAAAGATATTGACAAGATAATATTTGTACACAGACACTTTTTACAATTTTTAACATGGCAATATTTCAAAAAATTCCTGAAGTTTATGTATGACAGTGTATTCATTCAATACTATAAATTAATAGTAGAGTCACCTGCTATACTTACATAGTATTTAGAAACTGACCAGAGAAAATTAAAAATAAAACATTATATAAATCTTGAAGTCTTTGGTTTGACCATGACTGTAATTGAACCTAACCCCAATCTAGTAATCAAGACCACATACGAGACCACTTAGTAGTCACTATTATTGAAAGGCAGCTGTGTATTTCTACAAACCTTTTCATATTTTCTTACATTATAGTGCAAAACCTGATCATGAAAGGCATCATGAATTCATAAATGATCCAGATATGGTTTATAACAGAGAGAGAAACACTCATTGTTTTGGACAGAATTTATTCATCCCTCAGGTAATTTCGTACTTATCTTAACTGACATGTGAGCTTGTATATATTTAGCGATGTTTTGACAGATGGCTCTTATTTCTTCCATTTTAAACTGAATTTAATTGTCAACCTAGTATTCATGCGCGATGCCTTACCACCCAACCCCAACCCATCGAGTGCGGCATCCTGAATCACGACGATCGCGATGGCCCCGATACTCACTGGACCTGCTGGCATAAGCGCGGAGGACTCAAAGTCTATTTCGACCCTTACGGTCTACCTCCACCCGACGAGATGGTCGACTATCTGCGACCGGAAACTCGATATAATACCGACGAGCTGCAGCGGCGCGGGGACGTGGTATGCGAGTATAGAAACTAATTATTTGATATATGAAATAGTGAAAGAAAAATAATGATGTTACCTTCCACCTCCTAGAACTGCGCAACATTAGAAAAGTGTAGAGTCTTGAGACGAGATGCACAAAGTCAATGACGTGATTTGAAAACTCTGATCAAAACCTCACCTATACCTCTCATATGAGTTGTTTCGTCAGAAAACATAAACATACTTTTGGTTAGAGATATGGATGCTCAGCATCAGTAATGGAATAAAACCAAAAGATGAAAAAAATTTAATCACTAACTTGACTTTATATAAATCTGTATATTAACAGTACAGTGACATATCAAGATATATCTTATAAGAAATAATGGCTCTCAATTGATAATTTGTTCATATGGTATAATATATGATGTTAGTCCTTTCTAATACTATAACCATTTCGTACCATGCAATTTGATACCATGAACAAAGACCATTTTCTACCAAATATAGCTATTTTGTATTATATGGACTGACTGCATGTATACCATTTTGTACCATATAGACTAAACACATGTTTATTATTTTATACCATACGTCTTGTAAATTCAGCTTAAAACTTCATACCAACATTGGTTTTGGTGATTAAAAACAGATATAATTTAAAAATTGGAAATAATATATGATCATTATCAATATATTGATTTTATAACATTAGCTTTTAACTTATGATCAGTTTAATTAAGGAGTACCCATAAGTAAGGGTGACCTGAGAATTTTTCACCAATTTTATTGTTTTACCTAACATCTTGACAACTATAATAGACTTACTAAAACGTTAGATAACAAAAATGACCAGCAACACCAGATATATACATAAATCAATAGGAATGAAATCGTCAGTTGACTCCTTTCATGATTTGTTACCTCTAAATCACTATTTTAACCCATTTTTTTTTCATTTCTTCTTTATATAATCCTTTAAACCATAATGGATATACATAAATGTGGCTCAGCATAAATGATCAGCAAGACAGATTTTGGTTAAGTTTAATGCACTTTAAATATTATTGTTAGATTGTCTTAATTTTGTCTTGCCTTGACAGAGTAAAAAAGCGTGACTTAGGTATGGTATTGGCGGCAGCATCAACTATTTGTTAAAGTTTGTGATTAGGTCAGTTTAATAGGAACCACTTATGATATTTAGTCAATGATATTTAGTATGCAGTTGTATTATCCTTGGCATATATTATATCTCAGGAATTATAGGGCCCTGTTCCCTCAGTCATTGACTTGTTGAAATATTGCTATTTTAATTTCAACATTTGCATTTTACTATCAAAATTATAAACAGGCGAGACATATCTCTGTGTCAACAGTTTATTTTTACAATTGCTCCTAGTGTTATAATCAAAACAAATTTTCAATTTCAATTAACTTGCAGGAAATGTTTGAAGCAACAGAGTGTTTAATAAGGGAGCTGGTATACAAAAATACTCCATATAAGTAAGTACAGACGATTAATTTAAAATACAACCACATGTATACAATAACTATCCATTGTCTTAAAATATGAAATTGATTCGTACGAGGCTTGGAAACAGGTAGGATTCGAGGCTTTGGGAATGGTTCAGGTAGAGCATGATTCATCTCCCAAAGTTACCACTGTACATACTGGGGTTTGAAGACAGGACTTGGTACATGAAGCCACCACTCTACCAACTGAGCTAACAATGTTTTTATTTAATTTGAAGCAGATGATATAAAAATTCCAAGCACACGTATTCTTTATTGACATCATGAATAAAACTTTGTGAAATACATTATCAAATGTCACAAACAAGGTGTTATACAGTTAGTGATCTATATCACACATAACTGACTATACAGTTAATGCAGTTTGACTGCACGAATAGCACAATGCAGTATAAACACAAATAGTACAGTTTTGGATCAAGTATAAACACAAATAGCTTATCACTTCCCATTTGTAATAGGTAGAATTATATTTGTTATAGATGTTTTCAATGTACTTTATATACAACTTATTTATTTAAGGCAACATTTTATTAATTGTGCTTTGGAAAACCTCATAGTAATATTTTCCTTTTCATTATCCATGATGCTTTAATAAAACGTATAATTTATTAACAAAAACTGCTAATAATTTATACCATAATGAAGAACTGGCTGACATTTCTCTCATGTATGATAATGTTTTCAAACAAATAAATATGTAGCTGTTGAAATATTCATGGAAAATCAAATCAAAATCTTTTTTTTATTTTATCATTCCAGAAAACCTTACACTAATTGGTATTGGTCTATAAGGGAACTGCCAGATTGCAAGCTTAAGTCAATTTTCAAGGAACACAAATTGTGAGTATGAATCATGTTCTAGGAGTACAAGCATTCTTTTAAATCTAAAGCTGCACACTTTTTAGTAAATTTAATTTTGTCACAAATGACTAAGTGTTCATAGCAATTCCTTCTCCAAAATGCAAAAAAAAGAAAGAATTATTTGAAAGATTTATATCAAGCTAGCTACATATAGTTTGGTTGGTAGTGGTAGGCAGTTTGCAATTTGAAATAATATAAAAATAAGGAAATGTCAATGACACAACTATCTACCTGTCATTTCAAAATAATATGGAAGACCAAATATATTGAATTTTGAGTAATTTTTTTTTCAGGTATGCCAATGATTGCCAATGTCCGGGTATGCTCGTGGATGCTGCTCATAGACCCATCTCCAATAAGGACAGAATGTTATCTATTAAAAAAATAAATGATGCTGTAAAATTATTGTGTTGTTATTTTCATTATCAATATATTTTTGAAGAATGGAAATCACCAATATAACTACGTTTTTATTATTAATTAAATAAATCAGAAAGTCAGAAACCTGTGTGATTGAGTAGGATAATACTAGAGAAATCCGAATGTATATGGTACCTCTAAAGACATTCGAACAAAGTTAAATTGGAGGGAAAATAGAAACTGAAAAAAAATTAAGGAAAATGGCAAAAGTCTTAAGTGAACAAAGATTTGTGCTATCCTTTTGGTAAGCCCCAATGTAATTCTATCATATACAAGGACAATACACATATTTTGGATTCCTTTGAGAGATTTTTGTGATAAAAGGAAATCTGAAAAATTATAAAAATATTAAAGTAACATTTACACTGACAAGTTTAATAAATCAAATCAAATCAATCAACCAATAATTGTCACTACAGTATAGTATAATCATGCACATGTAAATCAACCAATCATTGTTGCGACAGTATAGTTTCATCATGCACATCAAATTAAATGCATATTCTGGATGATTTAACAATCAAAATGTCTGTTTCAATTATGTTTGAATTATGTTAACCCTGTAGGGAAACAATAACCTTTTTTTGGATACACAATGTGAAATACGTTGCATAGCAATGTTTTTTAAATTTGTTTCAAAAAAATTTGAAAAGGGGGGGGGGGGGGGGGGGGGGATTTGCAGGATTTTTTTGCATACATGGCAGGACAAAGCCAGTACATAAAAAAACATCTATTGTGAGTGTTTCTTCCCCCTTTGGAATATGCACCGTTAAAGCCTGTATACTTATGGTAAAAAAAACAAAACAGATTTGCCTAGATGTACTACTCAAACATAATGTCATGGCTAATAGTGCAAAAACATGTACACATATTACCCGACTAGATTTTGGCTGAAAATCCTTGAAATATGTAGTATAAGAAAATATTTTTTGTTCCTCTTTGAAAATATAAGTGACTGTACATCATCTTATTTAATATAGGCCATCCTAGTTATACCCCCTGCAACAAAGTTAGGGGGAGTATACTGGAATCACCTTGTCCATACGTCCGACTGTCCGTCAGTCTTTCTGTCTGTCTGTTCATCAGTCCGTCCGTCCGTAGACATTTTTTGTCCAGAGAAAATCCCAAAACCTTTTTAGAATTTCTTTTTGAAATTTTGTCAGAATGTTAGCTACCATATGAACTTGTGCCTCTAGTATTTTCAGATTCATTTTTCAAAATTTTAAAAAGTTACAGCTGTTTGGATTTTTTGGTATTTGGTATCTATACGGAAAAAAAATTTGTTCGGAGGAAATCTCAGAAACTGTTTAAAATTTCTTTTTCAAATTTTGTCAGAATGTTAACTACCATATGAACTTGTGCCTCTGGTATTTTCAGATTGATTCGTCAAATTTTATGTTTTCTTTGTTAATAAAAGATAGAGGAAGCAGGGGGTATAACTGGTAGGGGTGAAATATATAAAATTACTTGTAATGAAAGGTACATAAAGAAAATAAGAACAATTTGGTCAAAAAGGGGCTAAACTAAAAAAAATAATTAAGGAGTCAAAAGGGGGTCCATATAAGATATTAAGGCAAGGTAGCATTGTAAAATATATACATGTAACTATAAGTATTACAAGATAATGCAACCAGTAACAGTGCATTAGTATTTTTCCAAAAAAGTTATAGCATAGAAAAGATGAGGTAAAGAAATTAATTTTAAAATATTTGCAGGCTAGCAGAAAACCTTGTAATTGAGGTGAATAGCAACACTTCCCTGGACTTCATTTGCAGAACAGCGCAAGAACAAAATATATCTGAAGATAGAATAAGTTCAAATTGTGTGGCCAATTTAATTACAAAGCTGTTTCCAGAAGCCAAAAAATCTACTGTTAGATGCTCTGAAACTGGGAAAACTATTCAAAGTTATATTAATATTGCAATTCAAAAATCTAAATCTGTCAGTAAAATTTCATTTGAAGACATTCCAAAGATGATACCACATGACTGGTTTATATTCAGGAAATGCATGTCATGTGTTACATTTGGATACTTTTTTGACATCAGGTTTAATGGACAAACCTCCTTCATACATTTAACTCTGAGTTCCAGTAATCAGTTAACAGTACTGATTGATAATAGTCAAATTGACCTTTCTTTGTTTTATATTCCAAACAATTTTAACTATACACTTACCTCAATACCTCTATAATACGTGGATAGTCGATCTTCCCATTGATAGTCGACCTTCCCATTGATAGAAACAAGTGCCTGTGGTGCAAATGTCACAGTAAACATTCAAAATCCTTACGCCGATATCTGGTACATTTTAAAAGGCGCGAATACTTTACACGGCTTTCAAAACAAAAAGGAAATCGTCAATAAAACACACATCTTTTATTAAATAACTGGACAATTACACTTCTCGGTGTGTTTCAGTTACATTTCTATTAAAAAACAACTACAACAGCAACAACAAATATTAGGACTATTTTACCGCGGAATGTTTATTTTCTTATATGATATTCCAATATAAACATAGTCGTAATTCGGAAAGAAATTCGTTTCTTTGCGCATGTGTCATATCCCAAAATCGAGATAAGAAGCTGCTTAACTAGCCTTGCTTAAGCTTCAATCCTAGATAAGCTTGCATATTTACTCATAAAAACATAGTTTCAAAAACTTCTGGTCCAACTTTTTCCACAAAACACCAGATTTCCAAAGTTTCCTTCATTGTCTAACCAAACGACCGACGGCATAAGGGTTTTGGTTGCTTAGCAACCTAACCCTAAAAATGGTCCACTTGGAGTCATAAACAGCTCCTGTACATTGCCGAACTGATCCAGATATTTGCAAATAAAATGCTCCGCTGGGCGCAGCTAGATACGACCGCAGATGTCGAACCCTGAATAGTTGGGGCAATTATGAACACAACATTCAAGCTTGATACAATACTGAATTTGGATTGTGAATAAATATTTGACACAGCATAGGTTTCTGACACAGAATGAATGTTGTCTAAGAACTTAAAAATTTTTAATTTACCTATTCAAACCATATCAGTATTATTTGTTTTTATATATAAATCAGAAATAACCAATTTAAAATTTAAAATTGGGCACACATATCAATTTCTTGCTATTGCGCAATACTGTGTAATTGAAAATTTCTTCAAATATTTGACACATAATAGGTTTCTGACACAGAATAACTGAAATCAAAGAACTTAAAATTGGTCATATGATTTGAATTTATATTCAATTTTTTGCTTTTGTGTAATACAATATGCTGTGGAGAATTGCCCCCCCCCCCCAAAAAAAAAAATAATAATTTACCCCTTTTTTTAGCTTTTGTGCAATACACTATGAAGTTGCACATTGACCCCCCTCCCAAAAAAAAAACAAAAAACAATAAAATTTATTGTAACCCCCCCCCCCCCCCTTTTTTTTGCTAAAAAAAATTTGAAATTTTTTTTTTAATTTATGAAATATGAAATGAGAAAAAATTACCCCCTCCCCAATTTCTCATTTACCCCCCCCCCCCCCCCCCAATTTTGTTTTCAACCCCCCCCCCATTTCTTTATACTTTGCAACCATAACAGCCCATTTAAATACACCATAACATATTAAAATAGAAAATGACATCATAGTCATGGATGGCAAATTTTAAATATACATATTAAAAGCAGTTTAGATAAGATAAACAAAAAAGCTTCATCAGCACATTTTATATTGGCAAATTTCCAATGGAATTTGTTAATAATAAAGTTTTGATAACAGGGCACACATATCAATTTCTTGCTATTACACAATACTGTGCAATTGAAAATTTATTGAAATATTTGATACATAATAGGTTTATGACACAGAATAAGTGAAATCAAAAAACTTAGAATTGGTCATATGATTTGAATTTATATTCAACTTTTTTCTTCTTGTGCAATACAATATGCTGTGGATAAATGCCCCACCCCCCCCCCCCCCCCAAAAAAAAAAAATTACCCCTTTTTTATCTTTAATTTTGGACCCCAATTTGAACCAACTTGAAAACTGGGCCCATAATAACAAAACTAAGTACAAATCTGAAATGAGAAAAAAATTTTCCCCACCCCCCGCCAATTTAATATTTACCCCATAAATTTTGACACCCCCCCCCCCCCCCCACTTTCCCTTTTTCAAAAAAAAAAATCTTTCCCTCAAGATAATGTCATAATCCCTATTCAAAATTATCATGAAGTTTGCAAACATAATTAAACATTTAAATACATCATTGAAGTCTTAAAATAAAAAATGACATATGGCTAAAATTAATATTAATTCATAGTAAGTTCTAAAAATAAATTGACAGCTATAAATCACCCCAAAAACAATCAACATTTCTTTATACATAATTGAATCATACACAATATTTTACTTTAAATGTGTTTGGAATGTGTTTGGATTACCTTCCTTAGCCCACCAAGCTAATATCATAGATTTCTATTTATTTATACTACAGTTATTGTGCAAAAACCAAGAAAAATGCTTATTTGGGCCCTTTTTTAGCCCCTAATTCCTAAACTGTTGGGATCAAAACTCCAAAAAATGATCATAAACCTTGTGTTAAAATTTCATAGATTTCTATTTACTTATACTAGACTTATTGTGCGAAAACCAAGAAAAATGCTTATTGGACCCTTTTTTGGCCCCTAATTCTTAAACTTTTGGGACCAAAACTCCCAAAAACAATCCCAACCTTCCTTTTGTGGTCATAAACCTTGTGTTTAAATTTCGTAGATTTCTATTAACTTATACTACATTTATAGTGCGAAAACCAAATGTCTACAGACTCCGACGGACGACGGACGACGACGACGACGACGACGACGCCAACGTCATACCAATATACGACCGCAAAAATTTTGCGGTCGTATAAAAACTGTTGTTTGACCCCTATGTTCTAGTTTTAGTAACAGTGGCCATGTTTTCGACGGATCAAAAATCGAAGCATAAACTTTGTGCAGAATACCCTAAGGAACAATCATGCTAAGTTTTATCCAAATCCATTCAGTAGTTTCAGAGGAGAAGATGTTTGAAAAATTGTTTAACGACGACGACGTCGGACGCCAAGTGATGAGAATAGCTCACATGGCCTTTTAGGCCAGGTGAGCTGATAATTTTTCTAATTTGATCATACATTTATTTGAGGTCCTTTTTTTTTTAACACTCTATTATCATGATTATGTTATTTTTTTTACTTTTTAAATGCAAATTAAAAATGTGGTACTATATTAAGTAACTACAGCTGATATAATGTTTTGTAAAATGAACTAACAAATACTAATAGATATATATTTACATTTTCTATTGCTAACAGTAACGAGGCCGGGATAAGGTACCGGTATTCGATGTTTTCATTACTCACAAATGTACACATTTCATTAAAAAAAAAAAAAAAAGATTCTGAAGGCCCTGATGAAGCTTTCTTCCTTTGCATTGAGAAAGAAGAACTGTTCTCAGAGGAAGACGCAACGGGTTCGCACAACAGAGTTAAAGATGGTTGTCTGGGCCAAGCTGGAGCAATAAGAATGGTCTTGCAAGCATCCTTGTGAATTTTGTACAAGATCTTGGGAATAAGACAAAAAGGAGGAAACATGCAACTGAACATTCCCTTCCGGAACAGAGTCATAGCATCCACTGCCCAAGCTTTCTGATCTGGAACGGGAGAAACATAGGTCATATCAAGTGATTCAGACTGGTGGCAAACAAATCTATATATGAGGTCTGTCCCACCGAAGTATGATCTCCTTGAAATTCCCATTCTGTGTTCAGTGGAACAAGAGAACGGGAAAGAGCATCCGCCACTAGATTCTGTTTCCGGGGAATATGAATCACTGACAGAAGATTCTTGAGGTTGTCGCATAGTTACAGAATATCCCTGCACAGAAGATACAGGGAAAGGGAGTGAGTATTCCCTGATTCTGAAGATAAGCCCCTACTATACATGTAGTACTGTCCATGGCCACCAACAAAGACTTACCCTGAATGACTTCTTGGAAGTACTTCAGAGCTAGTAAAACTGCCCTCATTTCCAGAATATTGATATGTTCCTGAAACTGAGGACCCAACACAGACCTGCCTTCTAGCAAGGCTCCCCATCTATTTCCATGAAGTAAAAGATATTATATTGAGACCATATATGAAATTATAAGGGGCCCTGTACAGACTTTTATGTAACCTTGTAACCACCAGTAACCAAGCCTTAATAGAGGTTACAAATGCTTTACATGTATGTACTCTAAAAAGTATATTTTAAAACAAATTATATAACGTAATAAAATTCATTAAACCCATATCCCCTTAACCTGTTAATGAGAAACGACAAATAAAACCATGGCCGAAAAGACTTTCATAATACGGCTGGATTGACCAAGGGCAAGGATGAACTGGTGGTATGGCCGAAACGTCCTTGTTTCCAAAATAATGAGTCACGAGACAAAATGAAACGATGGGTTGAGTTAATTTTTTCAGGGATATTAAACAGTATTAAGAATTCACATTGTATTGGTGGGTAGACACATTAATTTTCGGTGGTAGGAAATATAACTTAAAAAAACTGGCTTAATCTGCTGGGGCTGGAATGGAGGGCTATTCTTTAACTAATGATTTAGTTTTATTGTCGAACTCCTCAAATGGTTTACAAAATGCATTAAATAACCTTTATAATTATTGTAATAAATGGAACCTTAAAGTAAATATTGATAAATCCAATATCATGATCTTTAACAAATCTGGAAAAACCTTAAAAGGGTACAGATTTTATTATGACAGAAATATTGTTCAACAGTGTAATGAATATAAATATCTAGGAATTATTTTTCAACCTTCTGGTATTTTTTCAACTGCTATAAATCAATTATCAAACAAGAGGCTCTCAAAAGCCTGAATCGCTCACCTGGCAAACAATGCACTATAAACTAAATTAATATATTAATGTTTGTTGTAAATTAAACTGAGTATTAAAGGTCACGTAAAATGCTGAAAATACCTTTAAAAGCCTTTCAAGAACCTCTGGAAAGAAATGGGCATGAGTTCTCCCTACGCTTGATTAAGATACAGTCATGGTCAATCTGATGATTCACAATACAAAATACAAGCTTTAATTCATCTTCAAATAAAAGTATAAATCTTTTGGTCTATATGTTGTCTTCGTTTTTTAAAATATTTGAAAGAAGTTATGTAAAAATTGTGGATTAAGGCTTTTTATTGTACTTGAAAAGGAAATATTGCAGGAACAATCATGCTAAGTTTAATCCAAATCCCCCTAGTAGTTTCAAAGGAGAAGATGTTTGAAAATTTGTTAACGATGATGACAGACGCCAAGTGATGGCAATTAAAAGCTCACATATTATGAAGTTTAATCATTGTTATACAACATTCTCATCATCACCATTCACTAAGGATACCATGTTTACTTTAAAAACCAAATATTGTTGAAATCCGAGCAAGTGTAAATAAAATGCTCCGCTGGGCGCAGCTAGATACGACCGCAGATGTCGAACCCTGAATAGTTGGGGCAATTATGAACACAACATTCAAGCTTGATACAATACTGAATTTGGATTGTGAATAAATATTTGACACAGCATAGGTTTCTGACACAGAATGAATGTTGTCTAAGAACTTAAAAATTTTTAATTTACCTATTCAAACCATATCAGTATTTTTTGTTTTTATATATAAATCAGAAATAACCAATTTAAAATTGGGCACACATATCAATTTCTTGCTATTGCGCAATACTGTGCAATTGAAAATTTCTTCAAATATTTGACACATAATAGGTTTCTGACACAGAATAACTGAAACCAAAGAACTTAGAATTGGTCATATGATTTCAATTTATATTCAATTTTTTGCTTCTTGTGCAATACAATATGCTGTGGAGAATTGCCCCCCCCCCCCCCAAAAAAAAAAAAAAAAAAAAATTTACCCCTTTTTTAGCTTTTGTGCAATACACTATGAAGTTGCACATTGACTCCCCCTCCCAAAAAAAAAAAACAACAAAAAACAATAAAATTTATTGTAACCCCCCCTTTTTTGCTAAAAAAAATTTGAAATTTCCTTTTTAATTTATGAATTATGAAATGAGAAAAAAATTGCCCCCTCCCCAATTTCTCATTCCCCCCCCCTAAATTTTGTTTTCACCCCCCCCCCCCCCCCCCCCCCCCATTTCTCTTGATACTTTGCAACCATAACAGCCCATTTAAATACACCATAACGTATTAAAATAGAAAATGACATCATAGTCATGGATGGCAAATTTTAAATATGCATAATTTAAAAGCAGTTTAGATGAGATAAACAAAAAAGCTTCATCAGCACATATTCAAAATTTGAGATAAAAAAAAGAGTTATCCCTCTTTGTACATATTTTTATAATCATGTTGTCATATTTGCTCTAAGTCATATTTAATTGTTAGCAGTAGTATGTATGTTAGTATCATATAATTTTAAAATTTCTGATTTGTAAGTTTATTCAATATATATGTTTGGATTGAAGTCATTGTTGGGTGTTACTGAAGTTATCCTTTAATTGTAATGTAAATAATGTAAATTGGTTTAAATTATACTGATTCTTGCTATTGCACAATACTGTGTAATTGAAAATTTCTTGAAATATTTGACACATAATAGGTTTCGAAAACAGAATAACTGAAATAAAGAACTTAGAATTGGTCATATGATTTGAATTTATATTCAATTTTTGAATTCTTGTGCGATACAATATGCTGTGGAGAATTGCCCCCACCCCCCAAAAAAAATAATTTACCCCTTTTTTAGCTTTAATTTTGGACCCCGATTTGGACCAACTTGAAAACTGGGCCCATAATAAAAAAACTAAGTACATGTTTAGATTCAGCATATCAAAGAACCCCAAGAATTCAATTTTTGTTAAAATCAAACTAAGTTTAATTTTGGACCCTTTGGACCTTAATGTAGACCAATTTGAAAACGGGACCAAAAATTAAGAATCTAAATGCACGGTTAGATTCGGCATATCAAAGAACCCCAATAGTTCAATTTTCGATGAAATCAAACAAAGTTTAATTTTGGACCCCGATTTGGACCAACTTGAAAACTGGGCCCATAATAAAAAAAACTAAGTACATGTTTAGATTCAGCATATCAAAGAACCCCAAGAATTCAATTTTTGTTAAAATCAAACTAAGCTTAATTTTGGACCCTTTGGACCTTAATGTAGACCAATTTGAAAACGGGACCAAAAATTAAGAATCTAAATGCACGGTTAGATTCGGCATATCAAAGAACCCCAATTGTTCAATTTTCGATGAAATCAAACAAAGTTTAATTTTGGACCCTTTTGGCCCCTAATTCCTAAACTGTTGGGACCAAAACTCCAAAAATCAATCCCAACCTTCCTTTTGTGGTCATAAACCTTGTGTTTAAATTTCATAGATTTCTATTTACTTATACTAAAGTTATTGTGCAAAAACCAAGACAAATGCTTATTTGGGCCTTTTTTAGCCCCTAATTCCTAAACTGTTGGGACCAAAACTCCCAAAAACAATCCCAACCTTCCTTTTGTGGTCATAAACCTTGTGTTAAAATTTCATAGATTTCTATTTACTTATACTAGAGTTATTGTGCGAAAACCAAGAAAAATGCTTATTGGGCCCTTTTTTGGCCCCTGATTCTTAAACTGTTGGGACCAAAACTCCCAAAATCAATCCCAACCTTCCTTTTGTGGTCATAAACCTTGTGTTTAAATTTCATAGATTTCTATTAACTTATACTAAAGTTATAGTGCGAAAACCAAATGTCTACAGACTCCGACGGACGACGGACGACGACGACGACGACGCCAACGTCATACCAATATACGACCGCAAAAATTTTGCGGTCGTATAAAAATGGCGGGAAAATGGCAGCCATTTTAAAAATGGCCGTCCAAAACAAACTTTCATCATCACCATTCAACTCGGAATACCATGTTTGCCTTGAAGGTAGCTTTCATCTTCATTTTATTTCTATAATTCAGGAAAAAATAGCAAAAAGCAGCATTTTGACCCCTATGTTCTATTTTTAGTAAGGGCGGACATGTGTTTTGACCAATCAAAAATCCAAGCATTAACTTTTTGCAGGATACCCTAAGGAACAATCATACCAAGTTTCATTTGATTTTGAATAGTAGTTTCAGAGGAGAAGATTTTTGAAATCATAACATAAAAAAAAGCCAAAAATGTCAAATAAAATGCTCCGCTGGGCGCAGCTAGATACGACCGCAGATGTCGAACCCTGAATAGTTGGGGCAATTATGAACACAACATTCAAGCTTGATACAAGCTTGCTATAAATCAATTATCAAACAAGAGGCTCTCAAAAGCCTGAATCGCTCACCTGGCAAACAATGCACTATAAACTAAATTAATATATTAATGTTTGTTGTAAATTAAACTGAGTATTAAAGGTCACGTAAAATGCTGAAAATACCTTTAAAAGCCTTTCAAGAACCTCTGGAAAGAAATGGGCATGAGTTCTCCCTACGCTTGATTAAGATACAGTCATGGTCAATCTGATGATTCACAATACAAAATACAAGCTTTAATTCATCTTCAAATAAAAGTATAAATCTTTTGGTCTATATGTTGTCTTCGTTTTTTAAAATATTTGAAAGAAGTTATGTAAAAATTGTGGATTAAGGCTTTTTATTGTACTTGAAAAGGAAATATTGCAGGAACAATCATGCTAAGTTTAATCCAAATCCCCCTAGTAGTTTCAAAGGAGAAGATGTTTGAAAATTTGTTAACGATGATGACAGACGCCAAGTGATGGCAATTAAAAGCTCACATATTATGAAGTTTAATCATTGTTATACAACATTCTCATCATCACCATTCACTAAGGATACCATGTTTACTTTAAAAACCAAATATTGTTGAAATCCGAGCAAGTGTAAATAAAATGCTCCGCTGGGCGCAGCTAGATACGACCGCAGATGTCGAACCCTGAATAGTTGGGGCAATTATGAACACAACATTCAAGCTTGATACAATACTGAATTTGGATTGTGAATAAATATTTGACACAGCATAGGTTTCTGACACAGAATGAATGTTGTCTAAGAACTTAAAAATTTTTAATTTACCTATTCAAACCATATCAGTATTATTTGTTTTTATATATAAATCAGAAATAACCAATTTAAAATTTAAAATTGGGCACACATATCAATTTCTTGCTATTGCGCAATACTGTGTAATTGAAAATTTCTTCAAATATTTGACACATAATAGGTTTCTGACACAGAATAACTGAAATCAAAGAACTTAAAATTGGTCATATGATTTGAATTTATATTCAATTTTTTGCTTTTGTGTAATACAATATGCTGTGGAGAATTGCCCCCCCCTCCCAAAAAAAATAATAATTTACCCCTTTTTTTAGCTTTTGTGCAATACACTATGAAGTTGCACATTGACCCCCCTCCCAAAAAAAAAAAAACAAAAAACAATACAATTTATTGTAACACCCCCCCCCCCCCCCCCCCCCTTTTTTTTGCTAAAAAAAATTTGAAATTTTCTTTTTAATTTATGAAATATGAAATGAGAAAAAATTACCCCCCCCCCCAAATTTTGTTTTCAACCCCCCCCCCCCCCCCCCCCCCCCATTTCTTTATACTTTGCAACCATAACAGCCCATTTAAATACACCATAACATATTAAAATAGAAAATGACATTAAACTAAAGATATTGGCAAATTTCCAATGGAATTTGTTAATAATAAAGTTTTGATAACAGGTCACACATATCAATTTCTTGCTATTACACAATACTGTGCAATTGAAAATTTATTGAAATATTTGATACATGATAGGTTTACGACACAGAATAAGTGAAATCAAAAAACTTAGAATTGGTCATATGATTTGAATTTATATTCAACTTTTTTCTTCTTGTGCAATACAATATGCTGTGGATAAATGCCCCACCCCCCCCCCCCCCCAAAAAAAAATTACCCCTTTTTTATCTTTAATTTTGGACCCCAATTTGAACCAACTTGAAAACTGGGCCCATAATAACAAAACTAAGTACAAATCTGAAATGAGAAAAAAATTTTCCCCACCCCCCGCCAATTTAATATTTACCCCATAAATTTTGACACCCCCCCCCCCCCCCCCCCCCACTTTCCCTTTTTCAAAAAAAAAAAATCTTTCCCTCAAGATAATGTCATAATCCCTATTCAAAATTATCATGAAGTTTGCAAACATAATTAAACATTTAAATACATCATTGAAGTCTTAAAATAAAAAATGACATATGGCTAAAATTAATATTAATTCATAGTAAGTTCTAAAAATAAATTGACAGCTATAAATCACCCCAAAAACAATCAACATTTCTTTATACATAATTGAATCATACACAATATTTTACTTTAAATGTGTTTGGAATGTGTTTTGATTACCTTCCTTAGCCCACCAAGCTAATATCATAGATTTCTATTTATTTATACTACAGTTATTGTGCAAAAACCAAGAAAAATGCTTATTTGGGCCCTTTTTTAGCCCCTAATTCCTAAACTGTTGGGATCAAAACTCCAAAAAATGATCATAAACCTTGTGTTAAAATTTCATAGATTTCTATTTACTTATACTAGACTTATTGTGCGAAAACCAAGAAAAATGCTTATTGGACCCTTTTTTGGCCCCTAATTCTTAAACTTTTGGGACCAAAACTCCCAAAAACAATCCCAACCTTCCTTTTGTGGTCATAAACCTTGTGTTTAAATTTCGTAGATTTCTATTAACTTATACTACATTTATAGTGCGAAAACCAAATGTCTACAGACTCCGACGGACGACGACGACGACGACGCCAACGTCATACCAATA
The DNA here is from genome assembly GCA_028015205.1 of Mytilisepta virgata. Classification (NCBI taxonomy): domain Eukaryota; kingdom Metazoa; phylum Mollusca; class Bivalvia; order Mytilida; family Mytilidae; genus Mytilisepta; species Mytilisepta virgata. The sequence continues at coordinate 28,020,320 of CM051513.1, forward strand.
TACGACCGCAAAAATTTTGCGGTCGTATAAAAAGGGCAATAACTCTAACATCAGTTAACAGATTTTCACGAAAATAAACACACAGGTAGCTCTCATCATGCTGAACACTTTCAACCTGCCAGAATTTGCCATAACCTTATGATTTTTGAGATAGTTGCGAAAAAATGTTGTTTGACCCCTACGTTCTATTTTTAGTAACGGTGGCCATGTTTTTCGACGGATCAAAAATCGAAGCATAAACTTTGTGCAGGATACCCTAAGGAACAATCATGCTAAGTTTTATCCAAATACATTCAGTAGTTTCAGAGGAGAAGATTTTTGAAATAATAACATAAAAAACTAGAGGCTCTCAAGAGCCTGAATCGCTCACCTGGATTTAACTTTTCACCTTGAGCAGACCTAAAAATTTAAGTGTTGCAGTCAATTTGGCTGTTTTTCTATAGGATTCTATGTTAAACTAATTTCAGCTGTGGCAGTCATCTTGGTTTAGTCCAGGTCAATGGATACATTTCTAAAAGAGAACCATCTAAGGACCATTTCTGCTAAGTCTTGTTCCAACTGGCTAAGTGGTTTCAGACAAGAAGATTTTTAAATGAATTTTCCTATAGGGTCCAATACTTAACAAAGTTTGATGTGGCAGCCATCTTGGTTGACAATCCGGGTGATTGGACATATTTCTGAAAGAGAACCTCCAAACTACCAATGCTGCCAAGTCTGGCTCCAATATGTCAAGTAGTTTCAGACAAGAAGATTTTTCAATGAATTTTTCCATAGGGCCCTATGTTAAACTAAGTTTGGGTGTGGTGGCCATTTTGGTTGACAGTCTGGGTCATCGCACAAAATTCTGAAAGAGGACCATATAAGGACCATTGCTGCCAAGTCTAATTCTAATTGGCTTAGTGGTTTCAGACGAGAAGATTTTTGAGTGAATTTCCCATAAGGTCCTATGTTAAACTAAGTTCTGCTGTGGTGGCCATCTTGGTTCACAGTCCACGAAATCAGACACATTTCTGAAAAAGAACCTACTAAGGACCAATGCCGCCAAGTGTGGCTCCAGTATGTCAAGTGGTTTCAGACAAGAAGATTTTTCAATGAATTTTCCTATTGGGCCCTATGTTAAACTAAGTTCGGTTGTAGCGGCCATCTTGGTTGACAGTTCAGGTCATCAGACACACCTCTGTAAGAGGACCATCTAAGGACCATTGCTGCCATGTCTGGTTCCAATTGGTCAAGTGGTTTAAGACAAGAAGATTTTCAATGAATTTTCCCATAGGGCCCCATGTTAAACTAAGTTCGGCTGTGGCGGCCATCTTGGTTAACAGTCTGGGTCATTGGACATATTTCTGAAAGAGAACCTCCTAAGAACTATTACTGCCAACTTTCGTTCCAACTGGACTTTTAGTTTCATATCAGAAGATTTTTGAAAGTCACCCCCCTTTTTTCTATTTTTAGTAACAGCAGCCATCTCGGTTGGAAGTCGGGGATGCCAGACATAATTTTGGAAGGGGGCCACCCAAGGACCATTCCACCAAAGTTTGGTCTCAATTGGCCCAGTGGTTTGAGAGGAAAAGATCTTTAAAGGAAAGTTTACGCTGGATGCCGTCTTTAAAGGGCAAAAACTCCTATAAGGGGTCAATCAATGATTTTGGTCATGTTGACTTATTTGTAGATCTTACTTTGTTGAACATTTTTGCTGTTTACAATTTGTCTTTATCTATAATAATATTCAAGATAATAACCTAAAACTGCAAAATTTCCTAAAAATTAACAATTCAGGGGCAATAACCCAACAAAGGGTTGACCGATTCGTCTGAAAATTTCATGACAGGTAGATCTTGACCTGATGAACATTTTTACCCAATACCAGTTTTGCCCTAATTGCTTTAGTTTTTGAGATATAAGACAAAAACTTTGGAAAAAATCAGGAAAAAGGGTGATAACTCTGAAATTAGTGGTTGGATCTTCTTCAAAATTTCAGGGCAGGTAGATCTTGAGGTGCTGATCACTTTTACCCTATGCCAGAATTTTGATATCTGTGACCGTTTCTGACTTATTTGCAAAAAACTGCGATTTACCCCTATGTTCTATTTTTAGCCATGACGGCCATGTTTTTATACGAATCAAAAATCCAAACAATAGATTTGTAGCACCCATACCAATTAATAACTGTACCAAGTTTGGTTGCAGTTGGACTTATGGTGTTGGAGGAGTTAACGTTTGAAAAAGTTAACGGACGACGGACGGACGGACGGACTGACGAACGGACGGACGACGGACGGACGCCAAGTGATAGCAATAGCTCACATGACCCTTCGGGTCAGGTGAGCTAAAAACAAATTTACACGCAATCAAAAGCTTTTTTTCATTTTCTACAGTTTGCCATCTATAAGGCATCAACAGTTATTTTGACATTTAAGGGACAAAACTTTAACTCCTAAAGGGCTCATTTAAACATTTTGCAAACTAAGGGAAATGCTGTGAAAATGGTCAATTTTGATGTTCTAAGGGGAATAACTCCTAAAAGGAATGATCATACAACTTAATAAGTACAAATTTCAAAAAAAAATCAAGAAAAAGGGCAATAACTCCTACATGGGTGGTTACATCTTCTTCAAAATTTCAAAGCAGGTAGATCTTGAGGTGTTGAACACTTTAGCTTCCCATCAGAATTTTGATATCTGTCACCATTTTTGAGTTATTTGCAAAAAACTGCAATTTACCCCTATGTTCTATTTTTAGCCATGGCAGCCATGTTTTTTTACGAATCAAAAATCCAAACGATAGTTTAGTAGCACTCATGCCAAGGAACAACTACACTAAGTTTGGTTGCAATTAAACTTATGGTGTAAGAGGAGTTAACGATTTTATTACAATGAATAAAGACTGCAAAAATGGTCAATTTTGACGATCTAAGGGGAATAACTCCTAAAAGGGACGAACCTACAACTTCGATCCTGTTACAAATTTTGTAGATCTTTGTGTGCCTAACAATATGAAATTTAAATTTTTCAAATTTCCTTTATAGTATCCAAGATATTGAGCTTAATAAGTGCAAAATTTGGAAAAAATGCAGAAAAAGGGCAATAACTCCTACATGGGTCGTTGGATCTTCTTCAAAATTTCAGGGCAGGTAGATCTTGAGGTGCTGAACACTTTTTCCCATATGCCAGAATTTTGATATCTGTTATGGTTTTTGAGTTATTTGCAAAAAACTGCAATTTACCCCTATGTTCTATTTTTAGCCATGGCGGCCATGTTTTTATACGAATCAAAAATCCAAACAATAGTTTTGTAGCACATATACCAATAAACAACTGTACGAAGTTTGGTTGCAATTGGTCTTATGGTGTCAGAGGAGTTAACGTTTGAAAAAGTTTACGGACGACGGACGCCAAGTGATGGCAATAGCTCACATGACCCTTCGGGTCAGGTGAGCTAAAAAGGCAAGTAAAGCCCTATTTTGCATCAGAAAAACTCTTTTTTCAAACAAGATTAATGCTTTGGTACATTTAAAACTTTTTGACACATGCATTAAACCTATTCTTTTATATTGTTCAGAAATTTGGTGTTTAGACAGCTTAATAAAACATAACCAGTCTTTTGAAATGCGAAACAAACAATTTGTTCCAAACCATCTACAAGTAAAAAATGCTAAATATATTCTAGGTGTCTCAAGAAATGCAACTAATAATGCAGTGTTATCTGAACTTGGACTATTTCCATTATCAATAGCTGCAATTAAAGCCACTGTTGGCTTCTGGGATCATTTGATTAAATTAAAAGAAAATTGCCTTGCAAAGATATCTTATTTGGAAAATCTCCAAATTAAAGATAGCTTTTGCAGTAAATTTGAAGATTTATTAACAAGACTAAATTTTGGACATGTTTGGAATAATCAGTGTACTTTATCAAAGAATAAACTTGTTCATGCAATTTCTAAGAAATTAGAAGAAAACTATATTTTATGGTGGAATGAAGCTCTAGAGGAGAATACCCAAAATATCAATAAGCATGTACATGTAGGTAATAAATTAAGAACTTATAGAAAAATTAAAAAATCCTATGACTTTGAAAAATATCTTTTATCTGATAATGACAAAGAACAAATATCAGTCTTCACTAAAATTAGAATTTCCAATAGTTACCTCCAAGTAGAAAGAGGTCGTTACCAAGGGTTGCAATTTGATCAAAGAATTTGTCCTATATGTAAAGAAGGAACTGAAGATGAATTCCATTTCTTAATTAAATGTAAAGCTTTATTAAATCCTAGAGAAGAATTTTTTAATAAACTAATAGAAGTTGTCCCTTCCTTTAAATATATGAACCCTCTTGATAGATTTAATTACATTTTTACAGTGACTGATTTAGATTTATGTTCCATATGTATAACTGGGGTATATAATATGTACAAACTGAACCTTGAACTAAACTAGAGGCTCAGTGGGCTGAGCCTGTATCGCTCACCTGACAAAATGCTTCTACAAACTTCCATTAATTCTTTGGTTGAATTTGCTTCAAAAGTTCAGAGCAGATGATCAAAATACATTTTTCTCATAGGGTCCAAAGTTAAAAGTATTTCCCCTCTGGCGGCCATGTTTTTCTCAGATTTGAACATAAGGAGCCAACTTTGTAAAGGACCTTCCATACATCATTCCAGTACAGTTTTATTCAATTTGCTATTATAGTTTTAGAGGAGATGATCAAAATATGTTTTTTCCATAGGCATGTATGTTAAACTATGTTCCTGCTGTCAGCCATGATGTTTGTCGCATTCGAACGAAATGAGCAATCCCTCTAAAGGACCTTCCATACATCATTCCAGAACAGTTTGGTTAAATTTGTCTCCAGTAGTTTCAGACGAGATGAACTTTAACATGTTTTCCCATAGGGTCCAATGTTAAACTATGTCCTGCGCTGGCAGAAATGTTTTACAGCGGATCGGAAAAATTTCAACAATCTCAGTATAGGACCTTCCATACATCATTCCTGTAAAGTTTGGTTAAATTTGCTCAAGTAGTTTCAGAGGAGATGAACTTTAACATGTTTTCCCATAGGGTCCAATGTTAAACTATGTCCTGCTCTGGCAGCCATGTTTGACACAAGATCAAAAAATTTCGGCAATCTAAGTAAAGCATCTTTCATACATCATTCCTGTAAAGTTTGGTTAAATTTGCTAAAGTAGTTTCATAGGAGATGAACTTTAACATGTTTTCCCATAGGGACCAATGTTAAACTATGTCCTGCTCTGGCAGCCATGTTTTTTGGCGCATCGGAAAAATTTCGGAAATCTTAGTAAAGGACCTTCCATACATCATTCCTGTAAACTTTGGTTAAATTTGCTAAAGTAGTTTCAGAGGAGATGAACTTTAACATGTTTTCCCATAGGGTCCAATGTTAAACTATGTCCTGCGCTGGCAGAAATGTTTTACAGCGGATCGGAAAAATTTCGGCAAACTTAGTAAAGGACCTTCCATACATCATTCCTGTAAAGTTTGGTTAAATTTGCTCAAGTAGTTTCAGAGGAGATGAACTTTAACATGTTTTCCCATAGGGTCCAATATTAAACTATGTCCTGCTCTGGCAGCCATGTTTTTTGGCGGATCGGAAAAATTTCGGCACTCTTAGTAAACGACCTTCCATACATCATTCCTGTAAAGTTTGGTTAAATTTGCTCAAGTAGTTTCAGAGGAGATGAACTTTAACATGTTTTCCCATAGGGTCCAATGTTAAACTATGTCCTGCTCTGGCAGCCATGTTTTTTGGCGGATCGGAAAAATTTCGGCAGTCTTAGTAAACGACCTTCCATACATCATTCCTGTAAAGTTTGGTTAAATTTGCTCAAGTAGTTTCAGAAGAGATAAACTTTAACATGTTTTCCCATAGGGTCCAATGTTAAACTATGACCTGCTCTGGCAGCCATGTTTTTTGGCGGATCGGAAAAATTTCGGCAATCTTAGTAAAGGACCTTCCATACATCACTCCTGTAAAGTTTGGTTAAATTTGCTCAAGTAGTTTCAGAGGAGATAAACTTTTAACATGTTTTCCCATAGGGTCCAATGTTAAACTATGTCCTGCTCTGGCAGCCATGTTTTTTGGCGGATCGTAAAAATTTCGGCAATCTTAGTAAAGGACCTTCCATACATCATTCCTGTAAAGTTTGGTTAAATTTGCTCAAGTAGTTTCAGAGGAGATGAACTTTAACATGTTTTCCCATAGGGTCCAATGTTAAACTATGTCCTGCTCTGGCAGCCATGTTTTTTGGCAGATCGGAAAAATTTCGGCAATCTTAGTAAAGGACCTTCCATACATCATTCCTGTAAAGTTTGGTTAAATTTGCTCAAGTAGTTTCAGAGGAGATAAACTTTAACATGTTTTCCCATAGGGTCCAATGTTAAACTATGACCTGCTCTGGCAGCCATGTTTTTTAGCGGATCGGAAAAATTTCGGCAATCTTAGTAAAGGACCTTCCATACATAACTCCTGTAAAGTTTGGTTAAATTTGCTCAAGTAGTTTCAGAGGAGATAAACTTTTAATATGTTTTCCCATAGGGTCCAATGTTAAACTATGTCTTGCTCTGGCAGCCATGTTTTTTGGCGGATCGGAAAAATTTCGGCACTCTTAGTAAAGGACCTTCCATACATCATTCCTGTAAAGTTTGGTTAAATTTGCTCCATTGGTTTTAGAGGAGATGATCAATATGTGAAAGTTTACGGACGACGGACGACGGACGCCAAGTGATGGCAAAAGCTCACATGGCCTTTGGCCAGGTGAGCTAAAAATGTTTAAATAATGGTCAGGATAATTTATGTGTGTGATAATCTCTTCTGCAGTTATTTGGATGATATATAATTTAATTTTATAATTGACAATGTAAACTTTTATCTCATGTTCCCGTTGTTTGTGTAAGTTTCATGTAATTTGTGTTGTTCATTTTTGTATTGTAACTGGTGATGTTCCTTTATCTTGGAATTTATACCAATAAAGTATTTGAATTTGAATTTGAATTTAACTAATGATTCGCAACAGAACTAAGACTTGTAATATGAATAGTATGTTACTGCAATCGTTTAGCCTTGCAACATATTACCGTATTGAGTATGTGACTTACTAGTAATCTATTAAAATTATAGATATAGAGAAGTGACAGGTCAGTCACTAATTGATTTACTGAAGGTATCAAGACACTTCGGTACCTGGACATTTCGGTACCCACTGAAAAAGACAATTCGGTACTGAGACATTTCGGTACCATACATAAGACATTTCGGTACCATATGTAAGACATTTCGGTACTAGAAAAAAAATTAGTTGACAAATGTGTTTTTGTGTTATTTATCAATAAAATTAATAAAATTATATATGAACTGTTATAAAATGACAACTGATCTAAGTTTTGATTATGTACTGTTAACAATTTGTTATAAATTGTGAGATATTATAATTGTATAAATTATGTATGTATCAATAAAGAACTAATAATGATGTTATAACTGTAAAATGATATATTTGTTTGATGTCAATTTTAATAAAGAATTGTTGATTTTGCAATTATCATTATTTAAGCAATCATCGGTAATTGAAAAAGTTGTTAATAAATATATTATTGATAATTGTTTTTTTTTGTTTTCACAAGTATTTTAACTCGGACCGTTTTCTTTTAATCATTTAAATAACATTTTAAATATCAAAGGAGATCGGCCGATACACAAGCCAAACTTCGAATTTGAGAAATCATGGAAGCTCTGAATTTTGTTATAAAATTGGGTGGACTACTAGACACATTATTCTTCAAAATGGCCAGTGAATGTAGTGACTGCCATAATGTCAAGTCCGTGCAAGACAAGAGGCTGTGCAATGTGACCAGTGTGCATGTTGGCAGCACAGAACGTGTAATACTGGTAAGTAATTATTATCTTTTACTAAAAGACATTATTCTTGCTCCAGGTCAATTGTTTAAACTATCCAGACATACCAAGGACTATAATAGTATAATAGCAAAGAAAATACTTATTTCTCATATATTGGATAATTTCTATACATTTCTCATATATTGGATAATTTCTATACTAAGTTTTCTGTATTGATTTTATTTTTGAAAGTAGTGTCGAACTATTTATGTATTTATAATTACGAAGACTGTATTTTATTAAAATATACGTTATTCTTAGGGATTTCCAAAGCAGACTGTATTTTATTGAAATATATGTTATTTTTGGTAATCCGTTATTTTTTAGGGATTTCCAGAGCAGACTATAGACAGGCCGTTAGAGGTTTGGTACAACTGGACTGGGTCTGTCAAGGTTGCAGAGACCCTGTTGTGGTAAGAATATATTTATTATGAAACTTAATTGGATAATTGGATTATATACACGAGAAATCACGCCCCGATAATTGTTGTATAATACCCGTTAATTAGGTAATGGAATCATTCAACATTCAAATAGACTGATATACATACTGTATATGATAATCATTTCGTTATATGCAATTATTTTTTAGGAACCTCCAGCAGACGCATCCATTGTGATAGACAGATCTTTTGAGGTGCCAGAACCTATTGCTGAAACATCTATCCACGATGAATCAGTAATAGTTGATGTCCAGGTTGACCACAACCCAGTCAAAGAGTACCAGACCATAGACAATGGAACCACCCGTGGGAAGCGTAAATTAGTTGACTTAGATGGCTTCACAGGTAATTATATTAACTATACATTAATTAAAAATGTTTCATGCATATACAATGATTTATGTTAGAATAACAGATATATCAAATACAGATACAATATATGAGGGGCCTGATGGGTTATTTTCGTTCTTCGTGATCGGCGCATTTTCGCTATCGTGATCCGTTTTTCTACAGATTTATTTTTCGTGATTCGTGATGAAAGCATTGTTCGTGAATCGTTTCCATTGGAGATTTATGTTCGTTCTTCGTGATTGAGACATATATTTCGTTCTCGTGATTTTTTTTCCATTACGGAAATAAAAAGTTCCATTGAGTTGTCTTTCTTGGCTTAAAAAGTTGAAGTGGCGCAATAGTTTTAAAAGTGCAATTAGGTCATGCTATTGACACCCCAGAATGTCTTAGTTTTCTTCAAGGGACAACCAGCAGGAGTGGGAGAACAATCAGGCTCAGCAGTAAATTTTATTGACAAAATAAATATATATACTATATAGTCTCTGAGTTTAGTCTCAAGATAAAACAAAGACGTGGTTCCGTGGTATTTCACGCCAGTAAAACATTTCTATGAAATATTATATGATACAATACAAGTAGTTAAAATGTGACTGTTTTTAACGATTTAATTTAGAACCTGGGCCGAGAATTCAACACGTAAACAAGTAATGAGCCAGTAATGCATTTGATTGTAGCTTAATTGAACCTAGTCCGAGATTACTCGTGTCCCACGGCCCCAGCTTGTCTGGCAAAACAGCCGTTGGACGTCAGAGTAATCTCGGACTAAATTGAACCAATCTACAACACAAACAACCAGATTCTGAATCTCTATTATCGAGATTGATTGGGGATACTCTTTTTATATTTTCGTGATCCGTGATCATGGAAATTTATTTTCTGTGAATCGTGATTGACAAAAAAATCAACTCGTGAATCGTGATGAGACCCCCCCATCAGGCCCCTCATATATGACAATTACGTAAATTCAAATGACGAAACAGAATATATAAATACAATCAACATGAAATAGATATACTATCGTCAAGAATATACAAAATATTTTAATTTAGATAATAAACTAGTTGAACCGATATGTTACAGTAATTCTACATTCTACATTTTATTACAAATGTTTATATGTCATTTTTATTACAGACTGATTACAACAAGAAGGACACCACCTATAGGTTCTTACGCAGGGTTATGGCACTGCCGTTTCTTCCACCCGAGCACATACCACCAACTTTCCACCAGTTAGATGAAAGAGCTCCAGACCAACTCAAACCAATTATGGATTATGTGTACAACACATGGATCAGCAGTCCCATCTTCAAGGTTGAGTTTTGGTCCATCTTTATGACCAGCATCCGTACCAACAATGATGTCGAGGGCACAACCGTCTGAATAGCCGTGTCCATACCAGGGGACCAGTCCCATTCTATCTATTGGTGTTGGAGCTCTTCAAAGAGGCAGCTGAAATCCCAATGCAGCTCAGACTAGTGTCCGAGGGTAAGCTGCAGCGACACCAGAAGAAAAGCTCAAGACAGACACAAGGACAACTTTTTAATCTCTGGGAACAGTACAGTGACAGACATATCTCAGCAAGCCAGCTGCTTAAAAGATGTGCTTCCGTTTACGGACCGTCTGTGTTGTAGACTTTTGAACTTTTTTAAAATAGTGCCGTTACTATAGTGTTGTAGACTTTTGAACTTTTTTTAAATAGTGCCGTTACTATAGTGTACATAAACTACATTCAAATACTGATTTTATAAATATTAAATATTTAAAATGATTATTTTCTTTGTGCTTATTTTGCCTTATTAAAATTCCACGCATTTAGTGTTATGCCCTACAAATATATAACACAATTTACTCAGTACCGAAATGTCTAACCTCGGTACCGAAATGTCCATAGTCAGTACCGAAATGTCTCAGTACCGAAATGTCCATAGTCAGTACCGAATTGTCTCAGTACCGAAATGTCCAGGTACCGAAGTGTCTAGGATTCTTACTGAACCACGCGCTCCGTTCGTGTCTCGTTTGTCTAAAATTCGACATGAAATATATCTACAATTGTATAATTACTTTTGTCACTTCAAGTTTATTTTCCTTTCTGTCACATCATAAATAAGAACAATTTTGTCAGAACACGAGTTGCTCTTCAAAATGTTGACAGTTTTGTTATAATAACTTATATTCCACGTTGCACGCATACTCTAAGTTTTACTTCCGGATCCGGTACTTCTAATATCTATCTCCAGCAATTGGTGCACATTTTAAACTTCTCTTTCGGGAAAATGAATCAGAACATGTATCATGTGTATTTATTAGACTTTGTACTGATTCAACGCATATTACAAAATGATTGTTGTTATTTGTATATAATTAATCAATTTCCAGATGAAAATGAATTACGCTGAATAATATGTGAAAAGAGGTAGATTTATTACGAGCAAAAATAATACTCATTTTTGCAACATCAGATCTATAGTGAATCTCATTAATTAGAAATGTTTCCCCTTAAGGACGCGTGGGAGGGGGCAAGAGGTTGGCCCAATTTTCTTTTCATCTGAGTATAGAAATAAATACAATCCTCAGTGTGGCACTAAATTTCGTAACGTATAAATGGTTATAACGCCATAAATTCTCATTACCAAGAAAACGTTTAAATTCTCATTACCAGCAAAAAAGTTCCATCTCCAGCTGGCATATTGAAAGTTTTACTTCGGTGTGTTGCCTGAACGTCAACTTTCCTAAAATCACAAATTGTAGTTTTTTAAACTGAGGCAACCCAATTTTTTTTTAATATTTGAATGATTAATTTAAAAAAAAAACATAGAAACATTTTCTGGTTATTACGATTTACAATTTGATTGTAGGTTTGTTACACCATTTGTTTATGTTTTCGGACTAATTACCAATTTGACAAAATCCCGTATGTGAAGCTTGAAGAAATTAACACAGATAAAACTAAGGTTGTTGTGATTAGAAATGGACCAAGGCGCATTTGTGATCGTTTTAAATGAGTATAATGATGCCATGAAAGGTAAACTTGGGCATCTAATGTCATTGACTTGTAAGTCGAACTTGTCTTTTATTTTATATATAGTTAGAACAGAATGTTAGTAATATTTCTTTCGAATTTGTGAAAACGTGTATAAAAGACCAACATGTCTGAGAGTAATAATTAAACTGTGTGTTTATAAAGAAGGTATAGAACAGAATTTTGTATGGAAAGGCACCTAAAGTGCATTTATTGACGAAATTGCGTAGTGGATCTATCAAGTTGAATGTTGAAGTTGGTTGTTAAATAACACACGAATAACACTGTCAGAGAAAATTGGTTTTGTTGTAATCGGTTTTGTTGTAATATGAATGTATTAGAGGATGAGTTCTATTTTTTATTAGTTTTTTCCAGAATACTGCTCACAAGGATAAAGCTTCTTCCAAAATATTTTTATTCGTGGCCAAATCGTCACAAACTAGAATCTATATTTTAGGCCAGTAGTAAATCTATGACAAACAAACCATTCGCCCTCCGGGCTCATGGTTTCTTTTTCAAGAACCAACGCTTATCCATTGTATCTATAATACAGACAACATAACTCAAACAAACTATATTTCCATGATTTTTTTTTCTTCGCTGGTAATATAATGAAGGGTCATACAACGTATCTCCACTTTCAGGATATGTCGCATCGAACCAAAATAGATAACGAAACGTTTATGCGTTTCGACTTATTGACAAGGTCAACATTACACGCACGCCTTATCTTTCAGTGCCAGCTCATGCAGTATAAAATGGGATTCAGTATATGTAAGTATGTAACTAATTTATTTCAAAACTTCCCCAACCTTCGATATATCATAAGAGATTATAAATATACGGTCATAACTTTTGTTTAAGAGATTCTTGAAGATGTAGTTGTTTTCACCAAACAAATAAACAGTCAAGACAGTAGAATGATCGTGTAACCTTTACGACTTTTGGAAGTGAAAAATATCAATGAAAACGAAAAGTGGCGAAATTTTCGCGTTAATCAAAGTGTTTTACGTAAGACTTACTTTTTCAAATTCCACAATGGAATAAATAATTTTAAAATAGATTTTGTCTTTGTGTACTCGCAACCAAGATAGCCTATACAATAACCTACTTGTACGGCCATTAAATTATGTCTCAGTCATGTCTTTTGCGATTGTACATGAGAAGCTATTCTATTTAAAACAAGTTTAAAAAATGGGTCGTGGATAAATGAACAAAATGCAGTTTTTTGTTTCATGACAAAAAATATCATAGAAGATCATTTTTATACGGTTTACTATCTAGAAATTAGTTACAAGAATTTTTTTTTGTGAAAATGAAGAGTTATGGATGTGGGTCAATTAGACATCTCAGTTTCCTTCGCAAAAAAAACAAGAGGCTGTCGAATGACAGCAAACCGGATTTTCCTGCATGGAAATGATGTTTTCAAATCTGGATTCCCAAACAGGATGAAGTAAAGAAATATAAATGAATTTTTGTAGGGTTTTGTAGGGTTCAGAAATGGAAAGGCAAAAATCAATCTTGACCTCCTATTTATAGTAAGTGACAAATATTGAGAGTATATAAGTACAGACACGGTGAAAGTGAAAATCGTCAATATCGGAACAGTGAAAGTGGAAATCATCAATATTGAACTTGACCTCCATTTTGTCATCCAGTAACAACATATTAAAATTTGAAAAGCTTTGGTTGAACAGTTCATAAGTTATCACACGGACACCACTGGGAAAGCCATTTTTCAATCTTTCAAGAACCAAAACTCCTGAACGGTGAAAGTGAAAATCGTCAATATCGAACTTGACCTCTATTTTGTCATCAGTAACAACATATTAAAATTTGAAAAGCTTTGGTTGAATAGTTCATAAGTTATCACACGGACACCACTGGAGAAGCCATTTTTCAATCTTTCAAGAACCATAACTCTTGAACGGTGAAAGTGAAAATCGTCAATATCGAACTTGACCTCCATTTTGTCATCAGTAACAACATATTAAAATTTGAAAAGCTTTGGTTGAACAGTTCATAAGTTATCACACGGACACCACTGGGAAAGCCATTTTTCAATCTTTCAAGAACCATAACTCTTGAACGGTGAAAGTGAAAATCGTCAATATCGAACTTGACCTCCATTTTGTCATCAGTAACAACATATTAAAATTTGAAAAGCTTTGGTTGAACAGTTCATAAGTTATCACACGGACACCACTGGGAAAGCCATTTTTCAATCTTTCAAGAACCATAACTCTTGAACGGTGAAAGTGAAAATCATCAATATCGAACTTGACCTCCATTTTGTCATCAGTAACAACATATTAAAATTTGAAAAGCTTTGGTTGAACAGTTCATAAGTTATCACACGGACACCACTGGGAAAGCCACTTTTCAATCTTTCAAGAACCAAAACTCCTGAACGGTGAAAGTGAAAATCGTCAATATCGAACTTGACCTCCATTCTGTCATCAGTAACAACATATTAAAATTTGAAAAGCTTTGGTTGAATAGTTCATAAGTTATCACACGGACACCACTGGAGAAGCCATTTTTCAATCTTTCAAGAACCATAACTCTTGAACGGTGAAAGTGAAAATCGTCAATATCGAACTTGACCTCCATTTTGTCATCAGTAACAACATATTAAAATTTGAAAAGCTTTGGTTGAACAGTTCATAAGTTATCACACGGACACCACTGGGAAAGCCATTTTTCAATCTTTCAAGAACCATAACTCCTGAACGGTGAAAGTGAAAATCGTCAATATCGAACTTGACCTCCATATTGTCATCAGTAACAACATATTAAAATTTGAAAAGCTTTGGTTGAACAGTTCATAAGTTATTGCACGGACACTGTTTGGCAGCCGCCCGTCCGCCCGCCCGCCCGTCCGCCCGCCCGCCGTACATTACCAATTTAATAACCGATATTTTCCTATGAAAATCCGGTTAAAAAAACTGATAATTAACCACGATATAGACAACAGTATACATGGTCTTGTAAACCCCAAACAAACTAACCATTCTCACCAGACTCAGCATATTCGATTTGAACAGAAGCAAATACATATAATGCATATTCTGCATTTTAGGTTTCCACTTAGTAGCGTTTTTACTTTTACTAGAAAGAGGTAATTATATTCAATATACTTTCAGCATCCATGTTACTACAGATTTCCTTTCGAATGCCATTGAGTAAATATTTATCAGTGGCATTATAGAAAGTACCACTGCAATAAAATTGTCTATTCATATATCAAGTAGACAGTTATACTGCATATAATAGGGAGTTTGTGAAATATATTTACTGCAAATAACACTATATATGTTCTACCTTTTAATTCTTGAAATATATTCATGTTTTATTGTACGAGGATATTAATACTATGTTCATATCTTTGTAATATAATGACGCAATTTTTCTATCAGTTAAAAATGATATTGCTCCCACGTTTCTATAAATATCTCCTCCAGATATGTACCATTCTATATGATAAAGATACCGAAATGTCTTCTGTTTCGTTATTATTTTGTGTACGTTTTTACTGCAGTGTTTAACTAGTTAGCATTTATCTTTCTATAATGGACGGTACGAGTTATATAAAACTCGGTTTCGTAGTCGGTCAGTACCACACTGTCAATTGGTCATATCCAAATAAAATATATCACCTGTACGAATGCTCATAACTGATAACTACCACACAATCCCCTTAAGACCGTTTATGAATTCTCAATTTGGTACAAGATCAAACCCCATTCAATTGAATCTAAGAATAATTATAGGATAACTACTAGTAATTCAAGAATTTGAATATGGCAAAATATTCAACGAGTGACCGAAAAACACCTTAATTCACCGTAGTGCGGGCAGTGTTTTCCGGACACAAGTTGAATATTTTCGATATTTAAATTCTTGAATTAGTTATACTGTTTATTACATTAATAAAATAGACAAAACATGCTTCAAAAGTGTCATATTTTTCTTAGATCACTTCCTGAATCTTTCGACGTCACAAACGTCATTTGTTAGTAACGCCTTTGACGACGTTAAATAAAAACCTATCTTTCACTGAGTGAAAATATCGAATTTATTTTCACTGGAAATTACTATAAGTCACTATTATCAATGTAATAAGAATCAGTATTATAACGTACAAGAAGAAATGCAAACAAAAACACACACACTTCAAACCTATGTGGCTATTTTTATCACGCGCTTAAGAACTATTTTTGACACTTAATTTATTGTTTGTGCATGTCTAAATTCTGTTCATATTTACCAAAGTTCAGATATATGATAAATTATGAATCAATAAATTAAATAAATAAATTTATGTTAAATCTTAATCAAATTATTAATCAAGAAATTAAATCATTTAAATTTTCAAATTTGTACAATGTGGTCAGATATGCATGAAATGTTCTCATGTCGTCCAACCGCAAGACTGTGGTGTTGTGCAGGAATGTGGTCCGCATGAGGTAAGTCGTATTGCTATCATCATCCAATGAAACAGTAGGTAATATATCTAAATAACCGGGTTTCAGTCTAACAGTAACTAACACCTATAATGTTGAATTATTGTTCAGTGTTTCTTTAACCAAGTGGGGTTTTGTCTCTGTGAAGCATACCCAACATGCTATCATTTCCATAAAAGCTGTTTCTTTTTTTATTAATAAACTTTACTTTCACACAAAATTAAAACTATTTAATTATTGAATATATAATTACTGTAAATTCGGAAATTATTGTGATGTTTTTGTTATTGCGAAAAATGCGACAGGGTTGTAATCGCAATAATTTTCACTCGCATTTTGGAATTTTTTATATGAATGAACCGGGATATTTCTCAATATCGCAAAAATTAAAATCGCATTTTGGTCTCAAATGACAAAGTTGCAATAACAAATGCACGCAATAATTTCTGAATTTACAGTATGAGAAACACTTGTTTATCATGATTTAAACGCTTATCAAAAGCCTGTTTGTTTACAGGAATGCTATATTAGGCGATTCTTTACAGATTCTGGAATAGGTTGGTTTGATGCAGGATGTGCTCCGGAGGCGGTAAATAATTTTTGTCAAAGATGTTCAAAAAAACATTTATCCGACCATCCCTACCAATGTTTGTTAAATGTATTACAATATTTTCCCGAGAAATTTGTGAAGCATTGTAATTTTTCCACTTGAGGTCAATTTAGCGCGTAAATATTTCTCCTGGGAGTACAGCATGAAGAGATAACAAACTTGATATAATTATCAGTTACGATGTACACATTAATACCTTTAATTCTTATTACCAGGAACAATTAAATGCAATAATCTTGTCAAAATACAGTATGTTGACTTAATCTTAAAGACATAAGGCCGAGAAAGTGTTGATCTATATAATTTTAAATTCAATTAAACGTGGACACTGTTGAACCTAATAAATACAAGATATAAGTCATGCTAAATAAAGTCATTTCTATAACATGATTGACGTAGGAGATACAACAGCCTCTGTTTCGGAGATTGAGACCGACCGTGGTCTCTTATATCACGTGCTTTCCGAAAACGAGTCTACTTTCGCTTTAACCCATAGGTAGAAGTTCCGAGCTACTAACAATTTTCACACGGAAATGATTCGTAATAACATGGAAGCATTCGGAATAATACGGAATGATACGGAAAAGTATAAAATTCCGAATGATTCGGAAGATTTGTAATTCGGAAGTAATCCACAATCATTCGGAACTATTCGGATTCTCTTTTTGTCATTCGGAAAAGACTTTGAAATTTTTACAAGTGTTGGACTTAGAAAATTTTCTGCATGTAGGACTTAAACAATATTTTCAATGTGAACTAAAATTGCAAAATTTTATGCATGTTTGATTGAAAAGAAAAAACCAACCATCTAACCTAAAAATATTTAGGCATATGCATAAAACCAAGCCAAAATAGTTTAAAAAATATTTAATAATTGTATAAAAAGCTAGAGGCTGACATGAATGTGCATGGTACATTTTACACTTACTCTATCTTTAAACAGACCAAAAAAATGTTAGAAATTTGAAACATAATAGATAATGAAAGGGCAAAATGTTAGAAGTTTGAAATATAATTGATGAGAAAAGGGCAATAACTCAAATATCAGTCTTCTGATTTTTTGTTTAATATTGCAAGGTAGACAGACCTCAATATGGCAAAGGCAAACATTTTGAAATTAACACTTAACCAATACATGTATATTAATGTTTTTTTTAAATAAGAAATAGTAAAAAAAAGAAAATGTGGCAACAAAGGGGCAATTACTCCAACAAGGGTCTTCATATTATCTACAAAATTGCACAATCAATCACCTCAATCTTTTATTACTTTTGTAATAAAAGACAAAAAACATAACAACTTTGACAATTTGACAAATAAAGGACAAGAACTCTGTTATGGGTTTTCAGATTTCTTCAAAAACACACAGTACATGTAGGTAGATTTTAAAATGGCAATTGCAACATTTTGCAATGTACACTTAAACTGTCTTTTTTGTTTTTTAAATAAAAAGGTGAAGTGTTAAAACCTTGAAATACTTGACAATGTAATGTTTAATCTCTCTCTATAAAATTGGGAAAACGTCCAACTATCTGTTGTCTTTTAATTTCCATGTGTACTAATGGTTCTCCAAGCAATGGTGTTGGAATGAGGATGTTTTCTCTGAAAAAAAATATGTACATGTAATATATATAAATCCACATACTGAATGAATTAAAAATGTTACCAATAAACAAGTGTGGACCAAAATGGATGTCTCGCCTGTTGGCACATGGATCGTGGAGTTAAGGTAAAAAAAAATAGATATATTCAGAGAAACTTAACGTGGTCACTAGCTTGTGAAATTGACATGAATTACCCAACACCAAGCACATACATTTTTTACATGTACCAAATATCATTGACCTACCACTTATAGTTACTGAGAAATGGATCTAATCAGAGAAACTTAATGAGGTCATTAGACCCTGAAATTGAGGTCAAGGACAAAAGTCATATGTCAGACTGACATGTATTACAAAAGACCAAGCTACATACCAAATATCATTGACCTACCACTTAAAGTTATTGAGGAATTGATATAATCAGAGAAACTTAATGTGGTTGCTGGAGCATGCAATTGAGGTCAAGGTCACATGATATTGTGTCCATCAGGTAGCACTCAATTAGTACTACCATGGACCAAATATGATGTTCCTACATCAAAGGGTTTTTAAAATACAATGTATCCTATATTAAGTAAAAGTTTATGCCATCGCACTGAATTTGTAAATATCCTCAGGGACTTACTGTCCTCCCGCAGTGGCATCAAACAAGTGGTTGTAAAACAATGATATTGAGGTTAATTTACCATACATTTGAACTTTCTGTTTGTTTTAAATTTTTTCTTACATTTTGTCCTTTATTTCATTTTCTTCTGAAAATGCCTGTACCAAGTCAGGAATATGACGACAGTCAGTCGTTCTGTAGATTTCTCGATCTTGTCAGTCCTATCAACTTTACACTTTTGGACATTTCCCTTGGGTTCAGTATTTTGTTACTACTTTTATTTACACGTTCTACTTTGCCATGTAATTTCGTTCATAATTTTCTTGATTATTCCTAAATGGATTAATTTGTGTTTCAGTATTCATTTGAGGAAACTAGTTTAACCATATGGCTGTTGTTTGCTAGTGCTGGTACCAGAACTGGCTGTCCCAAGTTCCTATATATTGTTTTTAATGTTTTTTTTTTTTGCAGAGTTCTTTTGTGAATGGTAATCTGTTGTTAAAGTTGTCTTTCATTGTCAATGTTTCAATTGTTATCAATTTTTTTATTTGTTTTCTTACTGATGGACTTATTTGTACTTTAGGTTGTACTTATCGGACTGATGCCTCAATTGTAATAACATTGAGAATATAATCATAATAATGTAAATACATGTACCTTCTTAATTCAATAATTTCAAGATGAGGCACTCTTCCTGGAATCACATTGGAAACTCTGGAAAACCCATCACCTACTGCAAAGGTCTTGCGAAGGTTGGAACTATGCAAATAATACTTCACTTGTATAACACTGCAGTCATTAAACTCATTTTGCAGTAAAATAGTGTAGGAATTCCTTTGTTTTACTTTACCACAGGACTGACTGTAGAAAACAAAACTGTTTCTTTGAATTTTTACAGCCTTGAATATAACTAACTGTTCCAAAGTGTCAGTGGTAACATTCAAGAGATCAGACATCTGTTGTTGTAAATTAGGATCAACTTGATTAATTCTTACTAATGGCTTCATGACACTACACTGATCTCCAATCTCCAAGTTATCATTCCCTATCTTTTGATGCGACCTGTTTATTTCTCTTAAGAGTTCTTTTACTTTCCCATCTGTTAGGCTCCTAAGCTCTGTTTCAATTATCTTTTCACTCTGAATTGCCCAATACACCTCTCCACAAACATTGCCTTTCCCATGTATGGATTTGAATATTTCTCCATTAAATGACTCAAAAGCAAAACAGGAAAATGGACCCCAATCTTCAACAATTTTCACTATATGGCTAAGATTATGTACATTAAGACCGCTCACAGCATTTCCGTAAAGTTGTGCAATACATTTATAAAAAGTTTCCAGAAGCAAATCTGCTCTTCTAAGGTCTTGTTCAGTTATTCTTTGCTGTAGCAATAAGAATGTAGCTTCAACTAGGCAAGAAAAATGGTCCAAGTATGTTTTTGGCAAGAAATCTTTCAGACATGGCAAAGCATAAAACAGAAGAAAAGATCTAAATTCTGAGGCTTTCCAATGGTTGATGTTATTTTCAATTTTCCTTGGTAATCGATGGATCAAGTAAGGAACTTTAAAACTTTTCAAAATTTTGTCAATGTCTTTGATCTTGTGTCCTATGAAAAACGGTTCTTGATAGCTTGATCCAGAAGTCCAGAGAGTCAATAATTTTTTGACAATTCCAAGTAAAAATCCGTGCATGTAATCTACAGTACAATTTTCTTGGAAACTGGTAAAAGGAAGATGCTTCAAAATAGATCTTCCAATGAATCCACAAACTGGTTTTTTTTTCTCAACTGCTTCCAAAACATTTTGTTCAATGGAGTCTTTTGTTCGAAACTTGGGCTTTTCTTCTCCAGATCTGTAAGGAAAACAACGTGTGTGTCCCTTTCCACTTTTAACTACAAGTCCAGGCTCCTCACAAAAAATGCATGCAGCTATGCCATTGTGTTGTGTCATGTTAAACATGCATGCCCTTGCTTGCAAGTCCATTGTTATGGTAGTGACAAGCACATAAATAGTTTTCTCACCAGACATCACATTTATATTAAGTCCTTTGTTATATAATGTTAACAGCTCTTTGACAAAGGGAAAGAAAAAGGTATTCATCTTTGGTTTGCCTTGCCCTTCCCATAGTATCATATTCTTCCTCAAAAATCTAAGAACTGGTGGTAATTCATTAATTACTAAATACACTGGCCATAATGAAACTTTTGAGGATTTAAATAATGAAACGCCATCTGTGAACATTGTTAAAGTAACTGTTAAATCCTTGCAAATCTTTTTCATTTCCTTGTATTTTTTCCCATCTACAATATCATGAATACCATCATTCACATTACCTCTTCTCAGAGAGGTTAGGATCATTTCCCAGTTATTTTCATTTTCAACAATTTCCCTCAATTGTAAATTCAAGTCCCCAGTCACAAAAAAGTGTTTTCCATGGCCTTTGGTTTCATCTTTGTACCTCAATCCTTTACAATTAGGTGTTCCACAGTGATCAATCTCTTTTTCATCTGGAAACAAGGCTCCACATATATCACAAGAGTCATAATACTTTATGAAGCCAGTTGCAAAACCAAGCTTTCTTTTCACTTGATTGACATTTGTTTCACACAAATTTTTCTCTGGAAGATGTATGTTAATAAGTCTCATCAGCTGAGAAAATGCTATTCCCGACAAATGATTTTTGGTTGAATAAGCACAGAGAGATAACAAATGTTCCTTGTGGGAAATATTTGATGAGTAGAGAGTTCCATTTGGCGGCAGCACATACAAGGGCACACTGTCTGCTGTCTCTTCTTCAACACAATCCTCATTTTCAGAAAAACTGTTACATACATAATCCTCAAATTCATTTTCTGAATTTGCCTCATTTTCTGAATTTGAATCAACATGATCAATATCCATATCCTCTGTCTCAAAACAATCAAACTGTAAGATCTCTTGAATGGTATTGCTATTATTCTGAGAATTAGAGGTTGGAGAATTTACTGATGTGATGTCCTGACTGTTTTCTTCTTGAAGACTGATATAATCTTCCATTTCATTAAGTGAGGCTGCTGAGGCTTGATCAAAGGTTTCATATACAGGTGTCTCGCCCATCTCTCTATAAGTACAATATTAAGGCAATTCAAAAGGTAGTATATTTTTAATTGAATAAAATATCAAAATGTCAAACAAATGCTGTAAACATGGAATTTTGCATGGGGGTAATTTTTGCTTACTTCACAATAACAATATTTCTGCATATACTTACTACGCACATTTATTCCAAATCCCTTAATTTTTCATTTATATTACATTTTTAAATGTACATTTTGCAATTGTAATTAAATCTGTTTGTGGATCCAATGCTCAGTTATCAAGGTTGTTTATAGACAATAAAGGTAAATGTACAATGTATAATGTACCCTTGATATGTTTGCATCTAAAATTTTAATTTGTTGACAAGTCTTATATGACTGAAAACTAATTTAAGGCCAAAAGAAAATATAGTCTTGTTTCCTGCTAGCTGGCCAAAAAACATAGGGTAGGTAAGTCCGAAAATTATTCTATTCTATCTTTTATTATATTTTTTTCTCTGGTAAAGCCTCCAAAACAAACGGTGTTCATATTTGTTAGAACTGTTCTCACACAAAATTTCTTATTTTCTTATCATTTACTTATCAATTTTTCAAACAAATACATACCGAGACTTTTTAGACATTCTCCATTTTGTTGTCTTTGGTATATTTGGTTGACTTTCACCATCATCATAATCATATTGTTTGTATCTTTTCACTGGGTTTCCAGCTAGAAAACAAGAATTTTTTTAATTGGACTAAAACAATATATGTATCTGAAGTTTCAGTAACTGGGAACTTATTTGAAAAGAAAGCAAAAAAAAAAAAAAAAACACACACACACACAAAACAATAATTCATATCATTTGTATATGATAGCAAAAGTTTTATCATGGTATATATGCTAGGCCTAATCTCAGTGATTGTGTACATTTAGTTTTATCTAATAACTTTTGTGTTAGTATAAACAATATTTCATTCATGAAACATACATAATATACTGTAGATTCATTTATCCTCGTGTGTATCATAACATCATAACACTTCATTTCGGAAGACCTGGATTAAATAACATATTTCTGATTTCAGATGTTATTATCTTCGTAATCAAAATTGTTCAAATACAAATATGCTACCTCTGATGGAATGGATAGACCACAGATGAGTTGTTAATGTCTGTTTTCTGCTTAGTTGTTTTCTACATGACTCAATGGGACATAACCATATACCATTCTGCAGACAATTCTGAAGTTCCTCAGGGGACATAACATTAACTGGATCATCCTGTAAATCATAAAACTAGTATTAAACAATATATTCAATTACAAAACAAGTGTGGACCCAAACAGATGTCTTGTCTGTCAGCATATGGATCGCAGAGTTAAGGTAAAAAAGACACAAGGCAAAAGAAATGTAATGTACTACCAAAAACCAACCTAATACCACTTTTAGCTATTGACAAAATGGATCTAAACAGAGAAAATTGCTGTGGTCACTAGACCATGAAATTGAGATCAAGGACAAAACTCATTACAGACTGACATAAACTACCTAAAGACCAAGCTACATACCAAATATCATTGACCTACCACTCATAGTTAATGATAAATGGACCATGCAATTGAATTCAAGGTCACATGATTTTGTGTTTGTCGGGTAGCAATCAATTAGTACTTCTATTGGTCCAAAAATGATGTTTCTACATCAATAGGTTTTCAGAATAACCAATTATTTAGTAAAAGTTTATGGCGTTGTCGCTGCCATCATACTTTACCACCTACGTCTCGATTTCCGTGTGGGTGAGACAAAGTCCCCTTTAACTGATAAGCGGAAGCAAACCAAAGGACAGTAACTTATGAAATTGTTGTAAAATACCAACAAACAAACGTGCTACAGTATTCAAATACGCTGGAGTAGTCAATTCATTTTTTACAGAACATCACAAAAACTGACCTGGATATTGACAGTTATTTTGTTGGTGAAAACTATGGTTCTCAACCCCCTTAAAAAACTCCTTGGATGATAAAATGCCCTGGACTTCGATAAAAATACTGCAATCCAACAATATACGGAGAACTTTCATCCATGTGCACATTACTCCAGCAATGCTAGAGGTGGATGGCATGTTATATTTTGACTGTGAGCCATCCTAACCTCTAGCAGCTGAATCAACAAAATCCACCACAAAATTTGAAATTATAAATAAATTTATAAATCCATGATTGATGAATGAATTCTTTTCAGTTGCATATAAAATATGTGAACTTGCCATTTCAGAGGTCATAAATGCCATTATAATACAATAATCCCAAAGAAAAACATTGTGCTGTCAAATGTTTTGAATTTGTCCGCTTTCATTTGTACAGTATTGTATATGATTTGTAAATGTAAATTACAGAATGAGATTTAAATCTCTGACAAACTAAGTTTCAACAAAGCTTTCTACTATTAATTTGTTTCACTTTTTTTTATTTCATAAAATTATTTACCCCAGATGAATATTTAAATTATTGAAAATAGGGGTAATAACAAAATTACCGAACAGGGCTGTCAAAGGCCGAAATCGAAGGACATGAAGACAAAGCAAGTGTACAACCACCAGAAAAATTGATTACCACAATGGTCCTGACTTGGTACAGGCATTTCGTAAGAAATGGTGGGTTAAACCGGTTTTATGGTGTGCCAAACCTCCCCCTTCCAAATGGAGAGGATTTGAGCTAGATTTAGCTAATTGTTAATTTATCTGGATTTATGATTGAAACAGAAATTTATGTTCATAATTTTCACTTATTTACCATATTTAAAATGTTTGGCATGCTTACAACTAGAAAATTGATCTCCTAATGACTTTTGAAGTTCTAACTGAAATACAGGCCGGAACTTGCCCGTTGAAAAATGGCTTTTGGAAGTAAAGAGGTTGGAGTTTGGAGGAACAGAATTCCAACCTCTTACGTTGATGAAGAATGTGCACGTGTGCAGTTTACAGTGCTAGCCTAATCAGCTACTAATGGTCTAGTGGGGGACTGACAGTTTAATACTAGTCAGCGAGTAGTTCTCAACAGGCAGCGATTCAATCCATGTTTTTGTTATACAATCAAAAGAGTAACTTCCCCCAATTGTCACTTTTGAAGAACATATTTCCAACTTCAATTTCAAAGTTTCATTTGAAAAAATAAACGAGTGTTCATTGACGAAATATACAGTGGCGAAAACTACTTGCATGGAGAGATCTGCTCCCTGACCTGAGTAGATTCCGTCATTTGATCATTCATCACAGGGCAAGCGGTTTGTTGCTAAAATCTGGAGCACCATACACATTTGCATACTACTTAGTAAATCAATAAAAAGTAGATATATTCGAGGCCAAAAATTATTTAGTAAAAACAACTTGAACAGAGCGTTTGTATTTGATTGTGCCAATAGTGGTGTGAACACCACTTTCTTCTTTTATAACACTTCTGTATACCTGCTTGTTCATGCTGATGAGTTTTAAAGCACTCGGATTGCTAATCTGTGCGTTCAAAGAGGCATTAGTGTGAATAATTTGAGTAAAGCAAAGCGAGTTTTGCTGTCTCTCCAAAGTGGTCAAAGTCAATCAAACGCGTTCATGATCGAGGGAGTTTTTAACGTCCTTGACTACCTATTTAGGTCTCGCACGGACGGTTTATTTAATATGATTTCTTTTGTATTAAGTAACGTAAGTTAAGAGTATAATTTCTCGGAAAAAAAAAAAAAAAAAAAAAAAAAAAAAAAAAAAAAAAAAAAAAAAAAAAAAATTTGAGTCAGTTTTTAGAATTTAGTGTTAGAGGCCTAAATATATTCGAAACTGGTGATAGCCGAAATTTGATGGGTTGTTAGCCAAATGAGAGTTGATGTGGAACGGAATTTTGAATTTAGGAACGGCGGTATAGACGGTATTCCAAGGTCCTGGAGGGATAAATGTCGTTGGCGGCTATGTCTATGATGAACAGCTAGGCAACGGCATCTTCGGTTCTGTTGTCGATGGTGTGGTTTGTAACTCTGGAGTTCTAACTAGTCAGCAACCTAGCAGCTTTTTGGATATGATTTTCCTTTTTTTTGTTTTATATTAATTTAGTTTATACTGAGAATGTAATAGAAAGTTAGTTATCTGACAGGAGTTCTCGCTTTTCTTACGTAGTTCCTGAGATAAAACTAAGCTATCTGCGGATTAATGCCAAAATGTAGGATGCGACAAAAGACAGGGGATTCTTTATTTATTTTATTTATTTTATTTTATTATTTGTGCAGTATTATTTTAGGGGGTGTTAAAAGGGATCGCGTATGTTAAATAGTTGAATTGAGACAGAAAATTAGTTGTCTTACAGGAGTTCTCGCTTTTCTGACGTAGTTCCTGGGATAAGACTAAGCTATCTGTGGATTAATGCCAAAATGTGGGATGCGACAAAAGTTATTACTGTCCTGACAGGGGATTCTTTATTTATTTTATTTATTTTATTTTATTATTAGAGCAGTATTATTTTAGGGGGTGTTAAAAGGGATCGCGTATGTTAAATAGTTGAATTGAGACAGAAAGTTAGTTGTCTTACAGGAGTTCTCGCTTTTCTGACGTAGTTCCTGAGATAAAACTAAGCTATCTGTGGATTAATGCCAAAATGTGGGATGCGACAGAAGTTATTACTGGCCTGACAGGGGATTCTTTATTTATTTTATTTATTTTATTTTATTATTTGAGCAGTATTATTTTAGGGGGTGTTAGAAGGGATCGCGTATGTTAAATGAGACAGAAAGTTAGTTATCTTACAGGAGTTCTCGCTTTTCTTACGTAGTTCCTGAGATAAAACTAAGCTATCTGTAGTTTTAAGCCAAAGTTTTTTTACCTATATGTATTTATGGTAGTTTATTTCTGAAATAAAGTTTACCAGCTGTGTATAGACGTATTGCTGGTTATTCTTTTCGGGATTAAGTAATGTTTGGATGGTGAGATTGTCTATATTAATTTGATCCAGGGCTTGTCTAAGTTTTTCTCTGGCTGGCTCGTGCGCTGTACAGTGCAGCAGAAGATGTTCAATGTTTTCTGTTACGCCGCATGTTGTACATAGTGGTGAGACCTGCCGTATATATTGCCCTATTTGCCCAGCCAAAAGGGTATGTCCTAGTCTTAATCGTGT
This sequence comes from Mytilisepta virgata, assembly GCA_028015205.1. Taxonomy (NCBI): domain Eukaryota; kingdom Metazoa; phylum Mollusca; class Bivalvia; order Mytilida; family Mytilidae; genus Mytilisepta; species Mytilisepta virgata. Next base: position 28,047,536 of record CM051513.1, read on the forward strand.
GATAGTTTTGGTGTGATATCTACCACCTTTATAAAAGGAATTTTTTTTAGTAATATTAGGATTAAGTTTATAAAACCAGGAGTCTTTAAACTTGTCCCACATATTTTGCCATTTGTTATTAAATATTTGTTTGACTAGCGCGATGAATTCATCTGAGCTTAGTGCGATATTGATGTTAACTCTATCATTTTTAAGTGCTAGTTTGGCTAATTTATCAGTTAGTTCATTTCCTAGGATACCTACATGGGCTGGTATCCATTCTATTATGATTTTTATATTTTTTTGCTTGAGTTTGAAAGCTAAAATTTGAATTGATTCCAGTATGTCTGGTCTACTTGATTTATTATTTTGTATAGATTTGACGGCGCTTAAAGAGTCCGTCAAGATTATAATTTTATCGTATTTACGGTCGTTGTTGTGGACCCATTTTAGTGCCTGAAAAATTGCTACCATTTCCGTTGTATACACAGACACATCATCGGTCAATCTCACATGGAATTTCACCCTCTCCTTTGGTATTATATAGGCTGCTCCAGTTTTACCCGAGTTAGGATCTTTTGAGCCATCAGTATATATTTTTAAATGATCTTGGTATTTATTGTCCAGATGTTGTAAGGTTAAATTCTTGATTATATTAGGATCGTCTTTTTTGTCTAGATGGTTTTTTAGTTCACATGAGGCTTTTGCTGTTTTGATTACCCAAGGGGGATAAAGTGGAACTTGATGTTTAACTATATTTATATCATTTAATTTATTATCCTTTAATTCTTTGGTTACTCGGAAACCATATGGGACCGTGTGCTCGTTCCATTTATGAGCTTTAGCCCTGTATTCAACGCAATCGGTAGGCAATTCGTTGGCGGGATTTTTAGGATTTTGTTTACATCTGGCGTAATATTTAAGGGAGAGTTCATCCCGTCTTAGTTGGAGTGGTTTTTCGCCAGATTCTATTAGTAGGTATTCAGTCGGGGTTGATGGTAATGCACCGAGTGCTATTTTTAGTCCTTGGGCTTGTATTATATTTAATTTATTTTTTGTTGTTTTACAGGCTGAATTGTACACCTGACACCCATAATCTATTATTGAACGTAATAATGTCCTATAGAGTGTCAGTAGTGTTTCAGTGCCCATTCCAAAATTATTAGCTTTAACATATTTCATTAGGTTTAATACAGGCTTACACCTTTCTTGAATATATTGGATGTGTTTATTCCAAGTTAGTTTACGGTCGAAAATTAGTCCTAGGAATCTAACCTCATTTTTGAAGGTTATTGGTTTATTATTTAATATGAGTTTAATTGGTCCTGGTGACCTATCGCCAAAGATTACTCCTACAGTTTTAGTGTCTGAGATTTTGAATCCCCACTTTTTGGACCATTTACTTATGGAATTTAGTGTTTCCTGCATTTTATTAGTTAATAGTTTTATTTGATTGCCCCTATACCATAAGGCACTGTCATCGGCAAATTGGGACATTTCTGCTGGTTTTTTAACTTGATCTGCAAGATCGTTAATCATGATATTAAAAAGCGTAGGACTTATAACGCTGCCCTGTGGTGTGCCGTTCTGTAGGTCACAGGGGTCAGATGTTTCTTGATTAACTCTTACTTGGATTTTGCGATCTTTTAGAAAGTCTTGAATAAAGTTAAACATGCGGCCATTTATACCGTAGTTTTTAATTTTATGGAGGAGTCCATTACTCCAGACCAAATCAAAGGCTTTTTCAATGTCCAGGAATACTGCAAGTAAATACTGTTTACGTGCCTTAGCCTTTTTAATTTGGGTTTCCAGTCTTAGTAACTGGTCGATTGTTGAGCGACCTTCTCTGAAACCAGACTGTGTATTATTAATTATATTTTGTTTTTCCAAAGTATATTTAAGTCTTTCATTAACCATACTTTCCATAAGTTTACAAAGGTTGGATGTTAATGAGATGGGTCTATAAGATTTGGGGTCTGATTTAAGTTTATTAGGTTTTACTATTGGGATGACAATGGCTTGTTTCCAGGAAGGTGGTAGATTACCCGTTTCCCATACTTTATTTATTAGATTTAGTACGATGTCTATTGCATTAATTGGCATATGTTTAAACATTTCATAAGTTATCCTGTCATCTCCTGGGGATGTTGTTTTTTTGCTTTTTAAGACTTTATATAGTTCATCTGCTGTAAATGGGATGTTTATGGCCTTTTTATTATGCTCCTGGTTTTGATCTTTTTGTGCTGGGTTTTCGACCTCAAATTGATCTTTATGATTTTTAAAACTTGGATCTAAGTTGTCATCACTACTGGCTTTAGAAAAAGTTTGTGCCAGCAAGTTGGCCTTATCTTTATTTGTAGCAGCTACGAGGTTATCTGAATGAAGGGTAGGGAGATTGTTTATTTTATTACTCTTCATACTTTTAACGGTATTCCAAACTTTTCTGACGTCACTTTTATGATTGAGTTTAGAACAAAAGTTTTCCCAATATTCTTGTTTGGCAGTATCTGTTACTTTTTTGAATTCTTTTAAGGCTAATTTATATGACTCATGGTCTTCTGGAAGTTTAGTTTTCTGAAAACGTCTTTGTTTATTTCGTTTATTTTTTTTTGATTCTGTACACTGATTATTCCACCAAGGACAATTTTTCCTTGTGTGGGTGTTACCTGATGTTTTAGGAATGGTGGCATCTGCTATTTCGGTTATTTTGTTACATAGGTTCTGATTAAATATATTAACATCTTGATGTTCGATGTCTTTTGGTGTTAAGGATTGACATAGTTTAGAAAATTTATGCCAATCTGCTTTTTCATAGATCCACCTTTGTGGCGTACAAATTTTGTTTCTTGTTGGTTTAGCATTTAAGGCAGTAAGTATAGGTAGGTGGTCTGATCCTAGTGGGTCGTCTAAAACTGCCCATTGACTGTCTTTAGCCAAATTATTAGATATTAAAGTGAGATCTAGTACTGAGAGGTTACCGTCGTTATTTATATGGGTGCCTGTCCCGTCATTTAAAATTATAAAGTTTTTTTCATCTATTAGTTCTTCTAGTAATTGACCATTTTTATCGGTTGTAGCTGACCCCCAAAGTGGGGATTTACTATTAAAATCTCCTAGTAAAACTATGTTATTAGGGAATTGATCAATTATATCTTTATAATCTTGGAGTGTTACAATTTTATGTGGGGGTCTATACATGTTTATTATGTTTATTTCTTTATCTTGGCAGTTTATTTAGTGAACCCTGAATTTTTGCTTCGAAACTGTAGCTCTTTTGATCCTAAAAACTTCTTGGTCACTTTTATACACAGTAAGAACCCAGATTCAATTTTAAGATGAGACACAAACAGATCTAGAGCAGGTATACTGGTCGCTCATAATGTGATAGGTAGCTACGTAGCAACCGTGTTCAGCAGTCATCAAAAACTAAATCCTGAAATTCAGGTTTTAACGGTAATGCTTCCGAGTTTTATTCATATACACTCTCCAGTGTGGAGGAGCATTTGTACCACAAAAAAATCCGGCATGGCTGCCAACAGTGCTTCAGATGTTTTTGAGCTGAAATTGGCAAAATGCAATCGCACAGATGGCAAAAACCTTTTTGAAATGTTAAGAGCACAGATGAAACTACAAGAAGTGTTCGAGGATACAGGGAATTAAATAATCTCCCGTCAAAAAAATCCCTACCTACCTACCCTAATTTTTTTACTTGGAAGCAGAAAACAGACAAATATTTTTTTTGGCCTGATTTAGGCACTTGTGTCCATAGTTATCTGAACCTGAACATGGTCATTTTGGGACATTGTTAAAATGACATGGTGAAATCTGCACCTGATATAGGGGACAAAGGGACAAACAATAATTTTTTCTAAATACAATGTTTGTAAATTTGTTATTTCTCATCAGATTTTCATGGAATTTTTTTTTGTAGTCAAGCAAATAACTATCCAGCAACACAAGTCCACACTCACTTTGTGGGTCAAGCAACTTAATTACATCCACATGTCATGTACCGTACTATTTGTCAAAACTTGTCCGAGGCCCTGAAGTGGTAGTATTCCACTACACTTGGTAGAGCTAAATTTTTCTATTTAGAATAGGAATAAATAAGACGACTTAAGTTGAAACATATTGAAGGCCACACCTCCTGAGATAATTCAGAGACTACTCGAACATTGAACAGATGGATATATCAGAAAGAGACAACAGTCACAATTCTGACTTGGTACTAGGGGTGCAAAGGTTGACCAATGCATAAAGATATATCAAACTAAAATTCCAGAATAGATACCCAAACCATCTACACAATTCTGGTCCGATTCTATAATTGCATTCACCAGAATTGCCAGAATTGAAGTAATCATAAGCATGCATGGAACAGCACAGTTTTATCAATCAAACTATTTATATAACTGCATGTACATTGAAAATAAAAGGTTAGAACATGATAATGAATTAAATAAATTGCTTGACTAGAAAGATAGGCCCTGACACAAGTATTTGGGAGGGGAAACAGGCTTGTCTGACTTTGAAATGAGATTCAGAAATCTTAGGAGTCAGCAGTGATTTTGTTTCCTTCAAATTGCAGCCGAATTTCAGCTGTTTCCCCCAGAGATAATTTCCCAACTTTCTGTTTTTATTTCCCCTATTTGAAAAAAAATCCCCCAAAAATATGTTGTTACGTGTCTATGTAAATCCAACACCAAATACTTCTAGCAATGTTCATTTCTTAAAGTGCACATATGCTGTAGATTCTCTGCACCGGTTCGGATCGGATACAAATTTTGTCATGAAATTGAGTCCTCTGAACAAAGAAAGAAAGATAACAACAATTCATTTCTAACAAAAACAGTCTGTTTCTTTTTTCATTGTTCATATTTGGTAGTATTTTGTTATATAAAAATTCCAAATTTTGAAAAATACTGCGATTAATTTTCCCAACCTGAAAGGTAGAGGTAGCTTTGAAAAAAAAAAGCATCAAAATCACTGGTCAGAACTGCTTAATTGGGGACCTGAAAGCTCAACAGCTCTTGGGCCACAAGTGAACAAATGCTGGATTTAACATTAGAAAATGGCATGTTTAGAGACTAATATACTAACATGACTGATAATCCCAGACATGCATTGAATTAGAAGCTTGCTTGTCTATTTTATAGTAATTAACTTTTTCAAGTACATGTAACATATATTTTCAAAGGGTATTGGTCCAGGAAGAAAATAAGCAAAAAATACTGATATGTCACAGTGCTTGTTTTTGAGATATAAGAAATTTAAAATTTGGTGTGAAACATGGTTTCTCTAGATTTTTCATAAACTGTATGGGCATTTTATCCAACATTTGAACATCCTGAAAAAGGGGAAGGAGTTATTAAATATTTTTGAAAAATTCATAAATGGCTTATTATTAAAGGTGCAACAACCCACTGATGCACTGATGCATCACAAAATTTCTGACACAATAGGAGAATCCATACCGGGTCCATTTACACCATTCCGATCCGATTCTGCAATCACCTTGACTGGAAGTGTTTGATGGGTGACTGTCAAGATCCTGGTGCTTGTATTACAATATGTCTTATAAGATGGGTGACTGTCAAGATCCTGGTGCTTGTATTACACTATGTATTATAAGATGGGTGACTGTCAAGATCCTGGTGCTTGTATTACACTATGTCTCAGTGTTCTCCCCAGAAAATTTTGAAGGCGCAAAAATCAGAGCGCGCGAACGACATTTTTCACTTTAAGAAAGGAAGCGCGCGATTACTGTTTATATACACATATACTGACAAACAGAAAATATTTTCTGTGTAGTAAAAGGTTTATAACAAAATTAATAGTATTATACATATACATTGTATGCATGGGGACAAGGGAAAAAAAAATAACTCAGTTAAATATTCTTCTATTTTTCTGTGCTTTCCAGTGATTCATTGCCATCTTCATGTCTATATCTTTACTTCCATAGATATCGTCATCAGGGCATTTGTTATTTTGTTTGACAGTCTGTTCCTCTGGTCAGTTTTTATTCTTTTTAGTGTTGAAAAGCCCCTTTCACAATCTGTTGGATTTGGTGATTCTACAAATTCAGCATCACTGGCATCACTTTCTACAACCTCTTCCTCCAGGTTTGCATTTTCAAATGCTGATACATTCTCTTTATTTTAAGGCAAAACTGAAAACAAATTCTTAATTCCTCCTCCAAGTAAACGTTAAACCCCTTTCTTATTCATTGTTACTACAAAATTTCTGAATGTGAAGAACGATTTTGAGTCTTGCATTTAAAATCCAATTTTCGTCCATTGTCACAAATGCCAAGATGTCCAAAATAATTCGCATATATTCCATGACACTAAATGTGAATTAAAAACACCGGATTTTCGTGACAGGTGAATTTTACCAACTTTGTGTTGCACACGCAAAACTTTGTAATAAACATCGAAGGGCTTCCAGGCAAATGTGTCAAACGTATATATTTCAACCGTTGAAATTATTTTATTCTGGATGACAATATGCACATACATGTACAATTTTCAGGTGTGTTTGCGTTTTCATTCTCAGTCTTACGATCATTTTGACATGTGAAATGTTGATTTTCCGTTTCCGATCGTATATTTTTGACAACAGTCAATGATTCGCGATCGTTTTATTTCTTAACCCCAAGAACGTAAACAAGCGCAATTATTTCGTAAAATCCATATTTTCTAGAAGTTTTATCATGCTTTTTGCATGTTATATTGTATAGAACAGTCTAAATAAAAATAGAAGTTTAAAGGTCGAATGTCGTCACTTCCAACCAATAGAAAAAGTCTATCTATTTTTACTTCAGTGGAAATACACATCTTAATTTTAACTGAATACACATATTTTGGCTATCCCATAATAGATAATTATCGATGCTACAATTCATATTGACATGTTAATTTAAATAGAACTTAATTACAATGCAAACAGAAGGGCTAGAATGCTCCTTTATTGCAAATTGACTTTTAATCACGATGACGCTGCGGTGTTACTAATCAAGGCGCTGCGGTCAATCACAACTTCAAAGGGAAGGCGCTGCGGGACCGCAGCGCCATATTGGGCTGGGGAGAACACTGTGTCTTATAAGATGGGTGACTGTCAGGATCCTGGTGCTTGTATTACACTATGTCTTATAAGATGGGTGACTGTCAAGATCCTGGTGCTTGTATTACACTATGTCTTATAAGATGGGTGACTGTCAAGATCCTGGTGCTTGTATTACACTATGTATTATAAGATGGGTGACTGTCAGGATCCTGGTGCTTGTATTACACTATGTCTTATAAGATGGGTGACTGTCAAGATCCTGGTGCTTGTATTACACTATGTATTATAAGATGGGTGACTGTCAAGATCCTGGTGCTTGTATTACATTATGTATTATAAGATGGGTGACTGTCAAGATCCTGGTGCTTGTATTACACTATGTATTATAAGATGGGTGACTGTCAAGATCCTGGTGCTTGTATTACACTATGTATTATAAGATGGGTGACTGTCAAGATCCTGGTGCTTGTATTACACTATGTATTATAAGATGGGTGACTGTCAAAATCCTGGTGCTTGTATTACACTATGTATTATAAGATTGGTGACTGTCAGGATCCTGGTGCTTGTATTACACTATGTATTATAAGATGGGTGACTGTCAAGATCCTGGTGCTTGTATTACACTATGTATTATAAGATGGGTGACTGTCAAGATCCTGGTGCTTGTATTACACTATGTATTATAAGATGGGTGACTGTCAAGATCCTGGTGCTTGTATTACACTATGTATTATAAGATGGGTGACTGTCAGGATCCTGGTGCTTGTATTACACTATGTATTATAAGATGGGTGACTGTCAAGATCCTGGTGCTTGTATTACACTATGTATTATAAGATGGGTGACTGTCAAGATCCTGGTGCTTGTATTACACTATGTATTTTAAGATGGGTGACTGTCAAGATCCTGGTGCTTGTATTACACTATGTATTATAAGATGGGTGACTGTCAAGATCCTGGTGCTTGTATTACACTATGTATTATAAGATGGGTGACTGTCAAAATCCTGGTGCTTGTATTACACTATGTATTATAAGATGGGTGACTGTCAAGATCCTGGTGCTTGTATTACACTATGTATTATAAGATGGGTGACTGTCAAAATCCTGGTGCTTGTATTACACTATGTATTATAAGATGAGTGACTGTCAAGATCCTAGTGCTTGTATTACAGTATTGTATTTTAAGATTAGTGACTGTCAAGATCCTGATTATTATATTTTAAGATTGTATAAGTTCTTGGCTAAGTACAAAAGGGAAAGGTTTATAAGATATTTGGTGCTCATTTTTTGTGACATAAACAATATTTTTATCAATAAACAGATTTTTACCTTATGCACTTACCTCAGGTAAGTGATACAGGCTCAGGTCACTAAGCCTCTAGTTTAAATACAAATGTAGTAAAGCCACCCTCCTTTTAAAACTGGCAATCCTGTATTCAGTCCATATTAGTTTCAGTGCAAACAATCGATGTTTTCTTCCAAGTGTGTAAATTTACACATAAAAGCATTAACTTTCTTAATTAACATTCCCCCTTTTGAATACACTATGTTTAATACTTAATAAGCACTCTGGGAGTATTGGTAGCTTCACTGCTTAATAAAAGGGATATGGTAAATTGTAATGTGAAAATTTAATTGAAATGCCTTTGTCTACATGTACATTTGTATATTATATGTCAGTCCCTTGAACAACATGTTTAATTCTTGTAAATTTGTTTCATTAATACAGATGATTGCATCATGAGCAAGATATCACATGTATTAACAGATATTGGACTCACAGTGTCTTGAGCATCATGTTTTTACTTGCATGTATCTGTTTGAATATGTGGGACAAAGGAAAAAGGTTTGTACTTTTTACCACCAAAATCAGTTTTTGGTTGTTGAATCATTTTAGTGAAAATAGGAGGAAGTTAAAATTTGTGTTTCATTATATTTTTCCTCTATAAAAAGTAACATTAATTTTCCCTTATTTTTCGGTACTTTTATTGTGGTAAAGAGGATTTAGCTCTTTGCAGAGTTATTCTCTTGTCAAAAAGGTATTTTATACAGGTATGTTGCCAAAAACATAATTTAATGGAAAGATAGGCCGAGCTTATAAATGCACATTCCATATGTCATGTATGTACATTGTAGCATGCATGTACAGTAAGCTCAAACTGAAAATAATTTTAATGGGCTGTGTATGCCATTTCTGCAACTTATGGCTTATCAGCAGCACTAAGACTAAAATTGTAACAACCGACCTTTAAATTCTCAGCTCTAATCCAGAGACATATATTTTTCCCCAGAGCTTATAGACTAAGGGATATGCAGTTATAGTAAATGAGACATTATTCCAATTCATAAATGATATTAAAATGCGACAGAAACAGTGATTCTACATTCTGAAGTCACAGTTAGGCTTTCAACAATAAAGTTGAGCTCATACCTCTATACGAGTTCAAGATTTTCAGTTACAAATGTGGATGTTTCATCGACATCAGGATTTTTGGTGATTTCTCCCAATTTGACAGACTTGTAGAATTATAAAAAATTTATGAGTTATGATGGGAGTATACATAAACAACATTCTTTTTTTTACAATTATCATGAACCAAAGATTCCTGTTTGTAATGTATAAATTTCAATATAGATAGTAGATTAGCAGCGAAGAAGAAGCTGCAGGAGACGACAGAAGCCCCCAATGATGTTTCTGCAGTAGCAGATGAAAGTTCAAAGAGGGAGAGAAAGCAGACTTCTAAAATGCTTCAATTTACAGTTGACATGGTTGAAGTGACAAGTACAAACCAGGCAAAGGTTGGTATAAATAATTTAAATAATGTTAGTATCCATAGTTCAAACTGCATTTATATTTTAAATACATGTATATGTCAGTTGATGCAAACTTTAGTTTTTGAAGTTGACAGACATTGTCAAGGAATTATTGTTTTATAGATCTAATTGCTTTATAATAGATTTACAAAAAAAGTACTTAGTTTTTGTCATGGTCAAATTAGCATTAGTTCTGCTCTAAATTCGCAAATATTTGTAGAATTGAGTCAAATGAGTGATTCTGACCTCTAAGGAGCCTCTGGTTCTTATTGTTAAAGCATTTAGTGTTCCTTCTCTTTTTAGGAAAAGGTGAAACTGAATGACGAAAATGCTTCAAAACCAAGGAGAAGTGGTGCAGAAAAGGTATGTGCATTTATTCAAACCCTGTAATGTTTAAAAAAAATTGGTTGCAAGCACCCGGATTTTCAACAAAATGGCATCTAAAAAAATTCCTAAGCCAAACACCTTTTGATAGTCGTTCCCTAAAAAAGGAAATGGAATGTTAAATATAGGACACAACTTAAGTTTCAATGGCCCAGTAGTCACAAATACGGTTACATGTTTAATATAAAAAAGAAGGGATATGGGGTAAATGTCAAAGAGACAACTGCCAACTCCCCATGATCAAAATTGTATTAAAAATTAAACAACTAGAGATCAGTGGGCAAACCTCAATGAATGGTGAGAAAACTCACTATGCACAGTGACCATATTAATACTGTGACTGGTGAAAAAAATCCATTTTAATACTGTGACTGGTGAAAAAAATCCATATTAATACTGTTACTGGTGAAATTTTCAATGCAGTTTTATTATTCATGATTTCGAATGATAAATGCAAAAAAGTGAAGTGAAAAATAAAACTACAGTTAATAATTTGATGCAGTTGCTTGCTTCAGTATTTAGGCTGTTAGAAAACTGCTAATGCAACTTAATTCATGTATTTTCAAGGTCCAGAAAAAATCACAGACAGAAACTGTTTCCAAGAAAACTACACATGTATGTATTGATTTTTTAATATATATCACAATTTTTAAAGTAGGATGACAAACATTTCATCTACCAACTATAGTAAGTTGAAATGAAAGTGATACGAAATTTTACATTTTTATCAGTGATTGTTCAATAGAATCAATAGGCTATGTCATCCTAAATTTCTTGCGGGGCCTGGGTGGCCGAGTGGTTAAGGTAGTCAATTTACTTGTACAATCACTGTTGCCTATCACCTCTGCAGTTGTGAGTTCGTGCCTCGCTTTCGGTAAACAAAAATTGGTGAACTTGACTTGTGACCGTACGTGGTAAGGTTTGTCAGTTACCTGCCCTAGGTCGGCGGTTTTCTCCTGGTGCTCCGGTTTCCTCCGCCACAAAAACTGACCGTCACAATATAGCTGAAATACTGCTTAAAGTGATTTAAAACCCCATTCACTCACTCAATTTCTTGCTGTACTATAAAGTGCTCCATTTAATCATATTAAACAAAAATTGATTGATGCTGTAAGGGCTATTCCATTTAAATCTACATCCCAGGGGGGGAACGCCGATTTAATTTTTTTCTGTTGGTCCTGTGGCTGGAGATGATTTCGTTTCCATTGGTGGTGGGGCTGTCAGAAAAGTGAATTCCATTGGTGGTGGGGCTGAAATTTAGTGCTCAGGAGTTTAATTCTTTTGGGGGGTTGTCCGTGCGATATGTATACTATTTTTTCGTAAAAAAATCGAGACGACGTCTGACTAGCAGTTGAAACGCCAGCGGTAACTATGAGGAACCGACTACCGGAAATCGGTTGCTTCCCTTTGAATAACCGGAAGTATGCCGGATTATCGTTCCTTACAAGAAAAGAACATGTCTGCGCCCAGGGCCATGAGGTCAGTGGAGACATGGTTGTACGATGTAGGCTTGGGGGAGTACAGAACTGTCTTTGAAGGTAATAAAACAACACATTGTAATAAGTTTTATGTACACATGGATAAGAAATAAATCCAACATCGTAAAATGAAGTATCAAAAGAGAAAAATCAAAGAAGGTGACTGACTATATTTCGCTCTGCAAACGGGAAACAAGTAAACAATTGTACAAAGTTAAGGTACGACTATCTGTAGGACAAAGAGAATATATGGCTCATGTTCTTATAAATGATGCCTGACCAATTATTCTCTTTTCTTTTCTTACATTCCTTCTTCGGTCTGGGTCAGAAAGGGTAGGTTAAGATGTGAAAAAAAAATCAAATTCTGGTGGGTGGAGGGGTTTAGTTAAATTTGTTAATTCTATTGGTGGTCGGTATAACACTTTACACAATTCTCTTGGTGGTGGGGGGAGGTTGAAATTTTTTTCCATAGGTGATGGGGTCTAAAAAAACAGGCGTTCCCCCCCTGGGATATAGATTTAAGTGGAATAGCCCTAAGGGAAATTGTTCTCTTCCATTGAAATAAGACTGCTACTATCATGATGTTTGAATTGCAAAATTAAATATAAAAATCTAAGTAAAATGATAATTCAGAAGGCTTGATGTCTCTCAAACCAATAAATATCAAAATACTAAAAAATTGGTGCTCAATATGTTTTTGTTCAGTCTCACACAAAAAATGATGTCACATCCATATTAACTTTATGTTGAAATAATGTATTTCAGGCAAAAGTAAAGAGAAAGAGTACAGGTGATATTGCAAAGACCAATAAAGAAGATCATGAAAGCATAGAGAAAAGGGTATGAGATATGATGTGTTTAATGCAGAAATCATTCTTTACAAAATGTTTGATAGGCCATAAAAAATAATCTTTAGGTTGTCAGGTTTTTCCTCATTTCTTTTCATGGACAAAAAAAATCCCTCATCCTCGGCAAGCCTCACACTTCTATCCTGCCGAGCACAAATAAATTTGGGGTCTGGGTGGTCGAGTGGTTAAGGTAGTCCATTTACCTGTACAATCACTAGCCTTACACCTCTGCGGTTGTGAGTTTGCTTTCGCTAATCAAAAATGGGTGCACTTGACTTATGACAATACGTGACAAGGTTTGTCAGTTACCTGCCCAAGATTGGCGGTTTCCTCTGGGTACTCCTTTTTTCTCTGCCACTAAAACTGACTTGTCACAATATAGCTGAAATACTGCTGAAAGTGATGTTAAATCCCATTCACTCACTCACAATAAATTTTATATATCAGGTTCATTCTTGAATTTTCTTTTTATTCTGCAAAATTTAATTTCACCCCAAAAAGTTTTGTGGGAGATTAGTCAAAGCTTTTAACATCATGTCAACTGCACAACAAATAAATTTGCTGTGACGTCACATTGAAAAGTTGTATACAGTAAGTGACTGTATATGACTTGTAAATATACTGTTCAAGGTATTTTTACTGCTCAAATAGAATGATTGCAGTATATATATATATATATGACATTTGTTTGTAAGCAATTTTTGTAGCTCTACAATATCAAATATCAACTTCCTGTTTTCCTTGTTGAGACATTAACATTGTCATTCATTTTAAGAGGGGTGTTTGCTTTTAGCAAAATGGTTCTCAATACCTCTGCTTTATTTTGGTCTCATTTAGAGAATTTATAAACAATAAAACTACAATGTAATTGCTTTCCATTTTAGGAGAAAAAGGAACAGAAGAAGCAGCAGAAGGAAGCCATAGAAGAAGTCAGTATATATACTGTGAATTCATTTATTTATTTATTTATTTTCTCGTGTATACCAAATTTCGTGGATAAGCAAATTCGACTATTTCAAGGATACTAATATATTGATATTTTAAACATATCAACAACAAAAAGCCACAATGAGCAGAAAAGTCGATGTTATTTCACTGAAGTTAAAAAGTTAAGCTTTACTTGCTCAGTCACTGGCACTCCTTGGAGATCATATAAATACATGTAGATGTCATTGTACTTACTTTTTCACATTCTTATATAAACATCATTATGGTGTTCGCAATAGTTATTACTGATTAGTCAAATAAATATGGAATAAATGTCATTTTGGTTTTCAATACTGGCTTTATCAGGGTTCATATCAGCCAAGCCTGCAAGGGCGAGTCTGATACATGTATGAACCGTGATGAAGTCAGTATTGGAAAGCAAATGACATTTATTCCTTTTATTGATAGTTAAAGGGAAAAAGTGGTATAAAATGTTCATCTCCTTAAAAAAAACACAAAATCTACTTTGTGTGCACTCCAAACAACAGAAATTGTGCGATTTTTATGAATAATGTTATGCTCATTTCATTGAGAAAAAGATCCATTTGAAGACTAAGCACACAATATTTGCATTGACAACGAAATGTCGGCCTTGACAACAACCCAGTATTTTTTCTTGGATCAGGCCTGTTAGCTTATACAGACTTTATTAGTCTGTGAACATCAAAGGAATCTGGTACAAACTACCGATAAATCATATATTATGCAGGACATTACCCATAGCACATAAAAAAATTACTTTCTGATGGCCCTTGTCCCATTGTTACAGTACAACCAGACTTGCCATGATAAATCACTGATATAAAATATCACTGCTTAGTGAAGTTTGATTTTTTTTTTTTTTTTTTTTTCATTTTTGGAATAAGCATGCAATTGCAGAACTGAACAAAATATGTGAAACAAAGAAAAATTGAATTTAAAATGAAAAAATGACTTGTCACCTTATAATCTACAGAAATATGGGAACTGTTGCATTGAAATTTATCACTATTGTTAGAACCTGCATAATGGTGTATTAACTTAAAACATCAAAGGTCTGTAAATAATGACAAGATGGTTTACATTTCAGAGCAAAAGTTTGTCCAATGTGGCAGATATTCTCATGGAATCATTAATATCTGAAACAGATGATCAGCCAAGTCCTATAAAACAGACAAAATCAGACAGCAGTTTGTTAGCAGATGCTGTGGCTATATCCATGGATGTAAGCACACAAGAAGAAGAAGAAGAACAGCCAGAACCATTGCCAGATCTCGATCTGAGTAATGAAAAAACACCAACAGACAAACAGTATGAAAATCAGATTATTCACCCGATTGCAAGATATCCAACATGTGAACAGTGTCCACAGCTCAAAATGACAGTTCAAGCATTACAGCAGAAAGTTTTTGAAATGGGCAATAACATCTACCAGCTCCATGAAAGACTTTGTCGGGTATAGATTTTTTTTTACTCTCCTGGCCTAAAAGGCCATATGAACTTTTGCCATCACTATGCATAATTCGTTGGTATGTCCGTCATCCTTAAAAAATTTTAAAAATCTTGTCCTCTGAAACTACTGAGCCAATTGGAACCAGATAGTCCTTGGAGGGTCACCTCTAAAAATTGTGTTTTGAAGTGCTGCATGCCATCCAAGATGGCCATCAGGGGCCATAGTTTAATATGTTGCCCTAATGGAATTGCATTTAAAAATTTTCTCTGAAACCGTGAAGCCAATTAGAACCAAACTTGGTCAACTTTCACACATGTCCAGGTGAGTGATACAGGTGGTAATTTAAAATTATCTAAATCAACTTTCATATATATTTAATTGGCATGAAATTATTTCTGAATATCATAATGGTAATTCAGGTATATAGAGTCAAAAAATACGAAACAATATCCCCAAAAATACATAGAAAAAGTTAATTCATGTGTTATGGTCTTGTGTGCATTTACTCCATATCCTTTCGTAAAATAGAAAGTTTGAGAGCATTTTAAAAGGAACGACACTTCTATTATCTTGAAGTCACTAATTTAAGGTATAGTTTTTTTTTTAAAATTTTTCTTTTTTTTTCAAAGATTTCTTGTATTCCTGGTTAAGGTGAAAGTAAAAGAAATTTCTAGTGATATATTTCTAGATTGAAGAAGTTTTATAAATTGTTAAATTTAAAATTGGTTTTAGCTTGACATGCTTGAGACTAAAGCATTGGATAGAATATATATTTACGTGTATATTTTACACATTCTTTAACGAAGGTTTCTTGTTGTAGGTGGAAACAAACCAATATCAGTCATGTCAGTGGTCTCAAAGTCCATTTCAAAGTCCAGTGCAAAGTAGACCGACCAGCAGTAGCACCAGCACTGTAAGCAGTGACTCACAGGAGTATCACACTGACAATTGCCAAATAGATTCAATGGTATGTTGTTACTTTATAATCTAAGAAATGGAATTGGACATAACTATGTTTTATCATTTCAGTTACATGTGTGAATGCCATTTACATTGAGTTAACTTTAATTCGATGTTTATAAATGATTTGGGTATTTATATTTTCTAAGTCTTATAAACACAATCTGTCAAGGGCCAGTGCAGACATGGAGCAGATTAGCATACCCAAACAATGTTCCTAGTCAGTATAAGGCCTTCACACTAATGGTGCTTTTAATTTGTGATGTTTGTCAGCTTTTTGTTCTTTCTGTGTGGTGGTCCCCTTTAAGTGTGCCTTCTTTTGTCATGTTATTGATTATGATTTTCTTGATAATCCCTTTGATTTGTTGATTCTGTAATCATTTGTCTTTTTTTTTATCAGTCACATATAGGTGCTGTGATTTTACTTTGAATTGGACAATGAAGACGGCCAATATAAAACAGCTTCATGTGAGGCAGTCTTCAATTGGCAAACAAGGATTGTTAAAAATAACTAAAATTCAATAGAGAGAATAACATGACACTATTTTTATGTTTTGTGTTGTGAAAGAACATTTTTTGCTGACATTTAGACACATGGCATTTTTGGCAACCCCCCCCCTTCCCCTTTTCCACTGTTTTGACTTTTGTCTACCCTATTGATTTGCATGTTAAAGACACAATGACATAAACATTCATTAAAGATATTCTCAAAAATGGTAAATGTGTGGAATATGCACAGAGCACCTCATGTGTAGTGGATATGTTGCTTTTTTTTAAAATAAACACAAGGTATTAATACTTTTAATTTTTTTCCTTTTTAGCAAAATTCAAATACACAAGACACCCTTTATAATGGATTCACTAAGGTAAGACATGCAAATTTCCTTTATAAACTTGTATTAGGAATGAAAAAATGCAATTTAATAGTTAATTCCAAAAGGAGATATAATCTTATGCAACTTGGTTTAGCTATTTTTCTTTTTTTTCATGTGGGAATAATATTGGCAACATCTTTTCATTTGTGTTCAGAATTATTAATACATGTATTTAAGACTATCACGGTGGGAATATTAAAAATGAACAGATGAAAATCATTAAATAAAAAACAAAAAGAGCAAATCAGATTGAAAATTTTGCATATTTCATTCAGTTCTAAATGTTTGTATTTTAAAGGATGTAAAAAGAAAAGGTTGTTTTGATTTTTAAAAAAATTTCTTGCAGTCTCAACTTCTACATGATATGCCAGGTAGGGGTTGGAAAGGAGATGCCAAGTGGCTCCTTCGGCGGATGTTCACCATGGAGGAGCTAAAGGGCCATTCCATCACAGGTGGACATGGGTCCAAAAAAAACACTGACAGCAAACGTCCACCCCTTGAAGACCAGCAAAAATTGAAAGTCTTGTATGGTGAGCTAATGTTATTTATCAAAGTGCACATAAATTAAATGCAAGATAGACACGAGTAGCATATCTGACTGTTTTGCCTTGCCAGTGAAAATTTGAGGTCTTGAATAAAAATTAGCTTCTTTGATCACCATTTAACGCTAGCATAAGAAAAAATATTATTTTTAATATATTAATAGCAGGCACAATTCTTATTGCTAAAGCAAAAAAATATATATCTGTTTCAGGTTAAATAGGGTTATGATTGGTTGGTAAAATTATTTTATTTTTCATTCATTATTTAAATGATCAAACCTGGAAAATGTTCATGCTTTACCATATCAAGATTTCTAATTAACCCTGCGACATTTATGGTTTCTGCCATTTCGTGAGTAAAAATGTTTGAAGTTAAAGTAAAGGTATATAGATTTTGGTATTACATGTATATCAATAATTTTGAACATCAGAGGCTGGTGGTTGTTCAATTCGCTATTTCAGAAACTAAACGACTGCAGGTAAAGTTATCAGACATTGTATTTCAAATTATGTTGTACAAACAATGAATTTTCAACCAATGACATTACGTTATTTATGCTCCAAGCCGATACAAATAATACAATGTATAATGGTCAAGACAAAATAAAGATTCATTACATAATTTAGTGTTTTCTAATTTTTTATTTCTCTTTTTCCAGATATGGTAATTGAAAAATATCCAGGAAGGCTGGTGTCAGATATCAATATAGTGCTGGCAGATGTTGTCAAACCCTCAGCACCTGGCATGTCATAAAGGACTGCAAATTGTACTTTTAGTCATTTTTTAATATAGAGGACTGCAAATTGTACTTTAAGTCATTTTTAAGAAGTGAAGGGATTAGGCTGGTGTCCAACATTATTATAGTGCTGGCAGATTGTAATGATATAATTTGTGCATGTACATTTTACACATATTGGCTGTAATTGTATTAATTATTGATTTCAATTACATACTACTTATTCTTACCTTTAAGAGTTTCATTTATTACAATATCTGCATATTCTCTTCTTTGATACCATTGGACTAATGCTGACATCATTCTTAGATTTTGAGGTTGCCTCGTTTATCCTTTGATGTCATTCGGAATTTTCCTTTGATGTCATTCAGAAGTTGCCTTGTGTATCCTTTGATGCCATTCGGAAGTTTCCTTGTGTTTCCTTTGATGTCATTCGGAAGTTGCCTTGTGTATCCTTTGATGCCATTCGGAAATTGCCTGGTTTATTCTTTGATGTATATTGGAAGTGATTCGGCGATGATTCGGAAGTACAGTAATTGTTACGGAAGTTAATCTAGAAATTGCCGAATTGACCATTCGGAAGTATTCGGAACTTGCTCTTTATTATTGTATTCGTAAATCATTCGGAAAAGGTTCCAATACTCTGAATTGTCACACGGAACTTCCGAATGTTTTTTTCCGTATCATTTACACGGAAGTTCCGAGCTAAACTCGGAACTTCTGTATACGGGAACCGGAAGCAGATTTTCATGGATTGAAAAATATTTAAGAGCCAGTCTGCCAGAAAACCATGCAAAATAAAAAATATTGTCCAAATGGCAGGTCGGAACTTTTGAAATCTTTTTATATTTTTGAAATCTTATATATAAAGGAAAAGGGAAAAATATATCTTAGACTTTGTTGCATCATGTCTATTTTTAGAAACAGCCTCATTTGCATAATGCCTAAAAAATCACTTAAATATTAGTGAAAAATGTGTATAGTTTCAACTCAGTAAATTATGGTTTTTGACAGTTTTACTGACCATTTAAACTTATATTTGCTAAAAATGACCTTAATAGACAAAAATAAACCATGTCTTGAAAGATTTGTCTCTAACGATTATTCGGTAGGGGGGTAGTATAGAAGGCCTTGTAGGCCATAATGAGATTTGAAGGAAGTTTGAGTCCATCAATCTTCTAAAGTGGGATTTATTTTTTCACGAAATAAGTTTCAGTGAATAGACAAATGGATATTGTCAAAAATATCAAAAATCCAATTTTGGCAAATAATTGCAAGGTATTGAATTTTGAACAGATATATCATGTTAAGGAGGGGTATTTTTCGCAAATACCCCTCAAGAACATGCTATATCTGTTTAATTACACCGAATGTTAACGTACAAATCGTGACATAAAACGCATTGATGATCGTGACATTACAAGCGTCCAGTCGGATAGAGTATTTTTTGGCAAATACCACGGCAGAGAGGGTAAAAAAGGCATATATCCTTTTTGCATATACCTCGGCGCTGTTTAAAAATGAACGATATTCATTTGATAAAAGTAAATTGGTGAAAAATACACTGGCTATCAACCAATCAAAACCCAGGATTCTTACATAAGGTGTAATTATACATCTAACTTCCCTATATTTTGATAAATATCTGATTTTTTTTATTCTAATTTAAACCCGGTAACCCTCAGCTATTAATTTACCTACGACCTGAATCACATAAAATTATTGCATGACACATTTTACATACATTTTGTCATTAGTTTTATGTATAATTGCCAATAAATCCCTTAAATGGGTGCAGGACAACTCGGCCCGCGGACCACTCGGCCCAGGACCACTCGTTCCGTTCATTTGTACTAAAAAGACCAGTCAGCCCATCAATAGGACCACTCGGACCGTCAAAAATCACCAGTTTGACATTCAAAAATGACCACTCAGATCGTGAAAAGGACCACTCGGACCGTGAAATAAAGACCACTCGGACCGTCAAAAATGATGATGAATTGTGGAGTATAACATTACATATAATATAAACAAAAAAGTCATTATTTACTTTCTTTATTACGATAACAACAATTAATATAACAATACCAGTAATACTGATAGCACCAAGGCAAGAACTAAAAACCAGTTATCAGTGATGGATAATATGAAGATGTCATAAAAAAGCATAAAGCACTAGTTACATGAAGCATATGAAATGAATGAATGTTTTATAACATCACAGAAACATAATACAAGTATAAAAGTCAATGTCATTAAACTGTTGGACCATAGATGGCACCACACTCCTTCAAAAGTCGGCTAACACTAAGGCTGTTATCGGCAAACTGCTTCCATAAATCAAACAACTTCCCCTGGGTTGCCCTAGTCTTCTTGCGCTGGGTACGGCGGAGCTTGCCTTCACTGACGAGTTTAAGCTGCAATGGAACTGCTAGGGCCTGTTTAATCAGGAGCTTCATGAGGACATAAAATGGCATCCTTCGGTATCGTTGTTTGTGCGGACGGAACGACCAAACACACTTCTTGACGGATTAAAGTACTCTGATCTATACTTACCTCTTTCTGTATTCTCACTGCAGAAAGGATGCCTGGCCGAGCTAAATGTAGGTGAGTCTTGTTGACTCAGTAATGCTTCTTTGATTAGCCGATAGATTGCCTATAATCAGCTTGTTCTTCAACAAAAACAATGTTCTAACTACTGTCTTTCAAGTTGAATTAATTGGTAAGTAAACATGATTGACGCTTTTATTTATAATACTTTAAATGAAACATATTGTTGTTTTTACAATTTGGAGTGAACAAAAAGATATACTTCTAACCATGATATTGTAACTTTTCGCTGAGTCTGTTAGTGTTACGATCCGAGTTGTCTTTTTCTGACGGTCCGAGTTGTCTTCACAAGTTAACTTTTAAATGAACCTAATATTGTTAGTGTTACAGTCCGAGTTGTTTTTTTTCTGGCGGTCCGAGTTGTCTTTTTCTGACGGTCCGAGTTGTCTTTACCTCGGGTCGAGTGGTCCTGGGCCGAGTGGTCCGCGGGCCGATATGTCCCCTATTCCCTTAAATAGGGAAAAAACAGTCACATTTGTTCTATGAGTTAACTCCCCTTATTTACACTCTCCGTATTGAAAACAGAAAGTTATCATAAGTTGTCTGTCATGGAGAATGAGAATGTGAAATGTGACTTCTCACATTTTACTGGTATTTCTTGTGGGAAATCTCCAAATTATCACGATTACACACTAACAATACCTATTTCACAGTGTAATAAGAACACACAAATACATTTGAGTGGACTGCAGTGTCTGGAAAGAAGTCGAAGTGAACCAAACTCTATCTCCAACAAGGGCAAAGGTCTTGACTTTTACAATTACCCAGAGGGTTTAATAATTTTATATCGTACCGGATATTTTAATATTGATGCAAGATTGCTCGATTTAAACATATGCCAGCAACACAGAGACTACTTTGGAATTTATTGGAGAAGGAGTAAGCTGAAATGTTGCTACGCAGAACATCCAGCATCCAGCAAGGCAAAAGTAGACAGAGGTGCCTCACCGAGAGTTTGCAAGGAATATTGGTTGAAGACAAGAGAGGTCATCAACATAGGAACAGGTAAAAACACAACCCCTCTTCATACATAAACACATAGATAGATTTCTGGAGCAAAACAGACTGAAATGTATGCTATGGTATCGGATACATTCTTCTTTTATTTTATTGTACAACACAGTTAACTAACAGTTAGGTCACTTTGACTTACATTATATGCTGCACTTTTCATCTTGTAATTCTGGACTTAATATTCGGGGCCAAATAGGGCACTTACAGAACAAACTCTTTTCACACTTGGCTGACATTGGTTCATTTCTAAATACCTGGATATGGTGTAGCAATGAAAAACAAACTAAATTTATCTTTGTATTGTCAACACAAGTTAATGCAAATTTCGTCAATTTGACCTACATATTACTGTAAATTCAGAAATTATTGTGATGTTTTTATTTTTGTGAAAAATGCAACTGGAACTGAATCGCAATAATAATAAAATGCACCGCAGGGCGCAGCTTGATACGACCGCAGAGGTCGAACCATGAACAGTTGGTGCAAGTATGGACACAACATTCAAGCTATATACAGCTCTGAATTTGGATTGTGATTAAATATTTGACACAGCATAGGTTTCTGACACAGAATGAATGTGGTCTAAGAACTTAAAAATTTGAAATTGGACATTTACCTATTATGGTCCAATATCCAAAATCTAAATACATGGTTAGATTCAGCATATCAAAGAACCCCAAGAATTCAATTTTTCATGAAATCAAACAAAAGTTTAATTTTGGACCCTTTGGACCTCAATGTGGACCAATTTTAAACCGGGCCCAAAATCCAAAATCTAAATACACGGTTAGATTCAGCACATTAAAGAACCCCAAGAATTCAAGACCTAGAATTAAACCCCATTGAAATTGGTCAAGAAATAAGCAATTTATACGAAGTATTAGAAAAGTATTGTACGGTTAGGGCCATAACCCCCAAAATCAATCTCAACCTTCCTTTTTTGGTATGGAACCTTGTGGTACAATTTCGTAGAGATCCATACACTTATACACAAGTTATTGTCCTGAAACAAGAAAACTGCTTGTTTTTGGCCCCTTTTTGGCCCCTAATTCCTAAACAGTTAGGACAATAACCCCCATACAACATTTTTCACAATTGCAATTAATAAATCTCAAATTTTTGCTGATTGAAAGGGATTCACAATATAATTTTAATTAAATTTCACACATTAATTTCTGAATTTACAGTATGCTTGAATGAGTTTGTTAATGCTTTGCATATAGTTCATTTTCATACAAAAGTTACTGGTTATATCAATGATTTTTAACATTACAGTCTTCTTATATAGCTATGCATTAGTCAGGTCTTCATGACTCATAATAATTCACAAATTGAAAATTTTGAATCTTCATGATGGTTTTATGAACTTATTCCTTAGTTTCTGAATGATCATTCTAAAAATAAAAATATGTGTGCTTACAATTGACCCATTTAAAGAATAAAATATAACTATCACTCAAATTGTATAACTCTTCACCACTTACAGTTTTTTTTATTGGCAATTGATGTTCAATTTTTAGCTTGTTCCTGCATCTTCTCGAAACTTTAAAAGATAGATAAAAAAGAACTAGTGCAAAATGTTTGCTTTATTGTGAAGATATGATACATTTGGTCTGAAACAATCCAGTGACATCTTATAGGAGTTATTGCCCTGGAAATGTTTTAATTTAAGGTTAATTGATTATTACTTCAATTTCGTACATGATAAAGCCATAGGGTCTTTGGCAAAATTTTTGGTGACATATGACCTTGAAAAATGTCAGCTGGAAGTGACATTGAGATAACCCAAAGTAGCAATTTTGCACTTTTTTCACGAAAAAGTACCCCAAAACCATATATTTTTTTAATAGGCATACATAAACCTATCATTTGGGACCGTCTAAAAACCAGAAGTAGCAAATTATCTCTCATTTCCGGCAAAAGTATATAGAAACCAGATATTTTTGGAATCAGTGTGAATAAAGCTATCATAAGAGACATTAAATGTTAAAAAAAAATATGCAACATTTTAAAATTATAGTAATTAATACAAACTCCATAAAACAAAAAAAAATACAGCAGGTACTCAGGAAGGGTAAGCTTGTCACGCTTGAAGCAGACGATTAAAACAAATTCTGTAAAATTGTATTCTTTATTGACGTCATTGTTAAAACTCTACGGAAACACATTGTCAATGTCATAAACAAGGAGATATAAGGTCAGTGACTGTATATCACCGTTGAATATATGGTATTAATGCGATTTGACTGTGCAGATAGCACAGTTGCAGTATAAATTATGATAATATGGTTATTTTTTTTTTTGTAGATACAAAAGCCATTTATGAAGAAGAAATCTTTCATGCCCGGCTCTGTTACAAATTACAAATATAACATAGAAAACACAGATGTAACAACAGAAACTGAAGATTTTCCCATAGCAAATGTTATAGCAGAGACTGCTGATAATTCAAATGATGAACCTTTATTTGCTTGTCCTGAGCAAAATTGCATAAAGGTTTACACAAAACCTCACTTCTTAGAACAACATATATGCATAGGCAGGCATGTATATGCAAACAAAGAAAATAATTATGACAAAGTGAAGCTTCTTTGGGCAGAGATATGTGTAGCTGTTGATCATGAGCACAAGGTCTTGCTACAATCAGTTATGACAACTAATTTAGATATTGCAGAAGGCTGGGCTCTAAAGGTTTTTAAGCCATTGAAACGCTTTAGTGCTAAGGTTAAAGAATTTTTACATGAGATATATATGGAATGCAGTGCTACAGGAAAAAGACCAAATTTTGATCAAATCTGTGGCAATTTGAAGCTATTAAGAAACGATGACGGAACAAAGAAATTTAACACTGATGAGTGGTTAACCACATCTCAAGTGAGGAGTTTATTTGCTAACTTTGTAAAACTTGGGTCTAAAGAGCCAACAAAGTCATCTCTAGTTAAAATTGAGAATTTGAATGAAGTTGATGATGAGGATTTGCAAAACACCTTGGCAGAAATGGAAAGTGCTGATATTCATGCTATTTCGGAAGACTTGGCAACAGATATTATGACAGACATTTCAACTTAACATTCATTCTTGTTGCAGAAACAGTACAGTGTAACTTGTAATTGTGAGGGCCCTTTGCCAAAGGGGGGGTCCCATCCTATATGAAGGTATACACAGGTGCTGCTTGAAAAATTCCCTCTTTGCCATCACTTTGCGTCCATCTGTCTGTCTATTGTCCCTAAACTTTTCTTTAAAAATCTTCTCCTCTGAAACTGCTCAATGAACCAAAGTTTGTCTGCTTCATCTATAGGATGTCAACAATAAAGTTTGTGATTTTTATCTAGATTAATCAACCAACATGTATCAAAATAGAACATAGGAGTCAGACTACAGTGTTGGCTTATATCTCAAATACTATTGCAATTAGACAAAAATTGACAATGTAAAAATAGTCGGCACTACAATTTCTACCCTGAAACTTTTGGAAAAATTTGTCCACCTACTTTGGAGTTATTGCCCCTGATATGTTGATTTTTAACTTTTTTAGCATTTACTTGCCATTATTTCAAAAACTATAGGAGCTAGGGTATAAGTGTAAATTGAAAAAATGATCAGCACGACAAGATGTATCCATCATGCAAATCAGAGAAAAATATAACTACTTTTTTGGAGTTATTGCCCCTGAAATATTGATTTTTTTTCTCAAAATTTTAGCAGTTGTTGAATTTGCTGTTATCGTGAAATGGTTAAAAGTATAAACAGCAAAAAGGTTCAGCATAACAAGATGTATCTACCCTGAAAAATCTGTCAACCTGTTTTGGAGTTATTGCCCCTATAATATACATTTATTCCCATTTTTTTCTTATTTTTTTTACTGTTATTTTAAAAACAATAGGAGCTAGGTTAAAAGTGTAAAATGCAAAAAAAATCAGCATGACAAGATCTATCTACTCTGAAAATTTGACAATCCATTTTGAAGTCGTTGCCCCTGAAATGCAGATTTTTTCTGTTTTGGCTGTTATCTAAAAAACTAGGTTAAACAAGTAAATTGCAAAAATTATCTGCAACACAAAGAGTAACTAAAGTATGTGCATATAAAAGTCCTCATTAGCAAGCTGGCGATTTTTTCACCAGATGAGCGATACAGGCTCAGGTGTTCCTCATGTTTGATACATTTGTATGTTAAATATATCAATGGGTTGCATTTTCACCAACGTAAATTGTCATAGGGTCAGTAATTTTCATCTTTCGATTAAATGTCTGTATATATGCTGTTTTATCCTTTTAAATCAGCTGAAGATGTCAAAATTGTGTATGTGATAACTGAGAAACATATGAATGGGTTATGATTTTGCATTGAAATATATATACCTGTATGGGTCGTGATTTTCAGAAAACTTCAATATATGAATGGTGGGCATTTTTGAAATCCCAGCTGCACGTCTGTATCAAAAATCTCATGTTGAGATCCCCCCATGCCCTTTGCCCAGAGGATTTGTTAACCAGTACACTTGCATTTTACTTGTTGTCTAAATACTTCAAATCTGCCAACAAATGCCTGTGATATTTTTATGCTTATATAATTCTATGTGGAAACTAGTATGAAAAAATGACACTTTCATTGTATTATTGTTTTACTTTCCAGTATTATGCCTTGATATTTTGAATTATTATAAAATGAAAATGATTGAAACATGTTGTTTTATTTTCCAAAAGATCTGACAGTTAAAATCTGGATGAAATAAAACAGTTCAAGGGGTCATTTTGAACTTGCAGTGAGGTGTGAGATTTCGGTCCATGTTGAAGGCCTCAATGTGACTTTTAGATGAAAAACAGCAATAAAAGCTCTTTCATTTGCTGGAATTTTATCATGTACATATAGGGATTTTTTGTCATGAATCTATACAACATGTCACTTCTTTTCAATTTAGATATAGCAATTGGTGAGTTGATAAATTTTCTAGATACATATGCTTTACTCATTAGGGAAGATTGATAAGAGTATCCACAATAGTGATTCATTAGTGAACAAACCATAAACTCTCAGTGTTTTTCCTCTAGCACATTATTACACAGGCAAGAAGGGCCAGCTTGATCTTTATTGGTCTGTCCTGAATCAAGTTGGTCCTTTTGTAAAGAGAAATAGTTTGGGGATATATAATAATCATGATGGCTGTTGTCTGTCCGTCTGTTTGTTCGTAATTTATCTACAATCCACAACTCCTCTTAAAGTACTGAATGGATTTAAACCAAACTTATATTATGTCTTGTGAGGGTTAAGTGAAGTTGGGCACCATATATTTGTTTTATCCATTAAGGGTAAATAGGGGGAACTTTGGACCAAAAAGGAGAAAATCAGTAGTAGTGTAATTGTAACTTCCTGCGACTTGCAACTCCTGCTAAACCACTAAATGGTTTGATGTGAAAGTTATATGAGATACTGACTAAATATTGTAGTTGTGTTTCATGCATTTATTTTCTACAAGGTGGATCCATGGGGGGGTTATTGACAGATTTAAATAGATGTACCATTAATATAGGGTAATTCCTGCAAAACCACAATTCCTTCCAAACTAATATATTTACATCGAGTACTATGATCATTTGCCGAAATTGGATTTTTTATATTTTGTAGATATATGATCGGGGTTTAAGAAAAAACAAATGGCATTCAAATATTTTTCCCACTTT
Organism: Mytilisepta virgata; assembly: GCA_028015205.1. Classification (NCBI taxonomy): domain Eukaryota; kingdom Metazoa; phylum Mollusca; class Bivalvia; order Mytilida; family Mytilidae; genus Mytilisepta; species Mytilisepta virgata. Next base: position 28,074,948 of record CM051513.1, read on the forward strand.
AGAAAATATACACTTTTAAAAATTTGCAAATTTCACCTTTTTGGCACTTTCGTAAAACTTAGGATATTTAGACCAGAATGAACAAATATAGGAAATTTTTTTAACCTCAGGTATTAACATAATTTGACAGTTTATATACAGTATTACAACATTATCTTACCAATAAAACAGTAACATGATGATAAACACTGATATTTGTCAGCTAAAACTGCTAAAATTGCATAATTTTCAGCTTTATTTTGACCATAAATGGCTATATATAGATGGCGCTCCATAAAGAGACTACCATTGAATATTTTAAAAAAAAAATTTGCACAGAGAGTATTTGTCATGAAGGTATCATGTATACAAAATTTCAGGTCAATATGATAACATTGCATTTGGAGCCTATTGCATGGTTTTCTGGCAGATTGGATTAAAATATACCAAAACATAAAGCTTTATTTAAAGTCGGTATATGCAATGCAATTGCCATTGGCTATGTAAGAAGGACTATTTAACTTTCTTCATATATTATTAATATGAAATGTACCTTTCTACCTCAATATGAATATAACTTATAAGCAATAATTGATGGTAAGTTTTCAATTTCAAAAAGATAATAAATAGAACAAACTTTCCTGCTTTTAAAATTTGCGTATAGGTTTAGATGGCCTCTTCCATGTAATCATTGACCATGATAGGGTTTCTTTTATATTAATATGTAATACTTTTTACGTTTGCTTTGTCCGTATTTAGTGAAAACATCGCAATCTCACTTCAAAGTATCAAGTTCATCGGTATTAATGTTGTTACTTCGCACGGTCCGAGTTGTCCTTGCAGTTACCGTGGTGGGAAAATGTGACACTTGCATCTGCATCTTTTTTGTCAGATTTGATTCCAGGTGGATTCTTTCATATTTATTTTTAATTTCATGACAATGAATGTTGAAAAAGTTGAGGTTAATCCATGAATTACTTATTTTGTTCAAGATTATCTCTATTCACGTAATCACGTTGGGAGCACTCGAGTGGGAGCAATGGCGGAACAAGAATTCGCGTGGATACCGCCATGTTGAAACTTTTTTGCTGGCATAGTAGTAGGAATAATTCGATTGACATCGCTATCTTAAAAAGCGAGCTTATTATAAAAGAGGACAAGTTAGGCCATGGTCTCTTCTATCATGTCTATATATTATTTACATAGAGAGCGGGGGACCATGTTAACTTTAATAGGTGGTCATGGTCTCTTCCATATATTATTGACCAAGAGACTAGGGACCATGCTAACTTTAATAGGTGGTCATGGTATCTTCCATCTGTTATTGTCCAAGAGACTATGGCTGTGTAAACTGTTAAAAGGGGTCATGGTCTCTTCTATCTGTTATTATCAAAGAGACCATGGATTGTATAAACTGTTAAAAGGTGTCATAGTCTCTTTTATTTGTAATTGTGGAAGAGACCATGGACAGTAAACTGTTAAAGGGGGTCATGGTCTCTTTTATCTGTTTTTATCTAAGAGACCATGGATTGGAAACTGTTATTAGGGGATCATGGTCTCTTCTGTCTGTAATTATCCAAGAGACCATGGATTGTAAACTGTTTTTATGATTAAGTGGAAGCTTTATAATTATTTGAAAGAGCCTTTATCATTTTTGACACAACTTATTTGTCATGATCTCTATTATAATTATTCGTAAGAGGCCGTTGAATATTTCTGACACATATAACATTTTGCCCCGTGATTGAGATCCATGAATGTTTCTGACATATTTAACATGTCATGGTCTTCCTTTAAGCTAAGCATAAGAGACCCTAAATGATATGTCTCTGTTTTTGTCAATGTCTCTTTTTTAATTACTTGAAACATTTTGATACACATATATTTGTATTTCGGTATGTTTTCTTTTTTATCAACAAAATTATACCATTATCATTTTATTATTAATGTGAAGACCTTTTTATTTAAGAATTAGATGCATGGCAGATTCAGATAAAGATAGAGTGTTAAAAAAGACAATTAAATTGAAGACCAGAACCCTCAAACCTTATGAGAAGAAATTTCGTCATCAGGGGGAGTATCGATATGACCTACCTTTTCAATCAAGAATACCTGATGGCCATCCTAAAGTTTGTTATGACAGAAGTGCTGAAGTTAATCAAAGAGGTAATTTTGCTATTAACAATGATTAGTGTTGTACATGTTGTATATTTAATTTCAATTTAGTAATATTTATAGAGACTTAAAGTACTTACTATGCAGTTTTAGTCACTTTAATTTCAACCTTCTTTAGTATTGCTTGGTAGGAACAATCAATTTTGTATTGTTTGGGCTTATTTGTAATAATACACACTTTGGTTTGAAATATTGAATGCATCTTACAGTCCAGACATCAAATCAGTAAAAACATCAAAGATGCATTATATATGCATATTATATTATTTCCGATAATCCATTATAAGTTTTTTTAATTGCGCGTTACTACCTATAACCTAACATTGGATGTAGAGTAAAGGCATCAGAGACAAAAGCTGTGTTCTCACAGTGGTTTAAAAAGATTGAAGCAAGAAAAACTGAATTTCATTACATTAATTATACAGTATCAATGGATTCATTTAAAAAATAAATTGGGCTGTTAATATTGAATTGAATGCATGTCAAACAATTGATTTGATAAGTTTTAACTCAAAGATGTCAACATTAAAACTTATTTCCACAAAACATTTTTCACATGAGCAGTGTGAACACGACCAATGACTGGTACATTGGCATGTGCTCACTTTTTATAATTTTTAAATCTTATACAATTTATGTTTACATTTTTTGATAATATTCATATATTTTCTATGTATTGTGTTATTTTATGCTGTACTATGCATGTTTATTTTAGTCATAGCCTGTGAACCAGTACCACAACAAACAGAGTCAACCTCTTCAACATCATCATCTCTGTTATATCCAGAGTGTTGGGACAGTTCAAGTGCTAATGTGCAACCTTCAGAAATTTTGTCAACTGCCAGCAGATATCACCTACAAGAAAATACTACCTCAGAAAATACATTAACCAATGCAGAGTCATGTGGTGATGGTACAGTAGAGGTAATACTTTAAATATACACAAAAGTTTGAAAATTTGATATGAATTTTTGTTCTTAAAGTAAATTATTATAAAAATGGTGTTACGGCCGAAATCACCTTTAAATTGTAGCCAACAAAAGACACAAATCAATAATAAAATTTAACAAGATTTATTATATACAAAGTTTACAAAAAGTATTACACAAAAATAAAATGTCAACTTAACTGTTCAAAATCCTGTTTTTTCTTGATCCGGAATTCTGGTCACTGTTGCCTGAATCCAAACGGAATATTATATCCAATCAGTCACAATCTAGTATGATGTAACGAAAATAAAAGTATGTCAATGATGATGTGTGAAACGTAAATAAATCCAACAGCTGAGAACACAAGAATGTCTATCTGTGGTCCGATAAATGATGTTCTGAAAGTCTAACTTTCTTGTCCGTATATATACTGTAGAACGGAAACTTCTGGAATACGGTAGGAGTTCGAATCACACCATAATTATTACGTAAGTCAAATAGAAAGTTCTAGTCATTCCACCAGTATCCATTATTGTTCCAGTGATTTCTAAACTGCGCAGTTATAACATTATTTGGTAAACAACTATAAGTATTATGTAAACATAGTATACATGTTATAAGGCTACGCAAAACAAATTAGGCCAAGAAATAAATATAATAATTACAATATCATAACAATGGTATCCGGTAGACTTGAAACAATCAAAACAACCTTAATAAAGGTTTTGTTATAAATTACACTGTAAATCACAGGATGGAGAATCCTTACATTCACATAGGTACAATTTCCAAAAACAAATTGAAAAAAACAAATAAATAAAGAAAAGTTTAAAGGGATATAATTGAAATGGAACATATAATTACTCTAAAATGTAGTAGTCAGTGTAGCATATGTTTTCTTGGTTATTTTTCCCAACATGCATTTAGTTCACTGATATAGAAATGAAGAATTTTTATTCTCTTCACATATTAAAGGACTTGCTTTGCTTCTGTCAATTTATTTGTTATAGATATTTAACAATTTTCTTTTTAATAAGGAATACCATTTCTTAATGAAATTGAAACCTACTATCATCAGCTGAAGATTGACAATGCCATCTCCATATTTTCTGATCAAGGACGAGTTTTAGTTATTAAAGATTATTGTTGTGCTAGAAAAAAATTGTATGTGAGTATTTTTAATTATTTACAAATAATAGTGGATACCGTAGTTTTACTGAAATATTGGTTTGATAGACAAAAAACATCAAAGTTCCAGGGAAATGTTCTAACTCTTGGTAAAACGAAAAGTCATGCATTAAATCTGCAATTAAGATATAATTCTTGAAAACCATACTTTTCCACACCGTGGAAGGGTGACATAAAAAACTGCTGTTTATCCTTGTATTTAGGCTCATCCACTTTGTAAGCACTCACCTGCCTACATTTCTGAAATAATTTCTTATTAGAATACAATGATAATTAAATCAAAGATCTGTATTAACAACACCTTGAACACGTTTGCAAATCAGTACCGATCAAATACATATTTTTTAGTAACAACCTTAGGAAGTGTGTAATCTATAAAAAATATCTCACTGTAAGCACTCTTACACTTCATTGCCAATCATATTTCAATGAAATTTATATTAAAGGTCTGTTCTGATAACACCTTGAACAAATTAAAAAGATCAGTGTTATTATGTCCTTGGAAATCAACATCTGCAAAATATCACTGTTAGAATTTCCTAGGCCACATTTCTTGTTGGATTTACATAAAATTTTTAATAAACTTCCAGACAACTCTTGGACCATTTTTTAGCTCACCTGACCCAAAGGGTCAAGTGAGCTTTTCTCATCACTTGGCGTCCGTCGTCCGTCGTCGTCCGTCGTCCGGCGTCGTCGTTAACATTTTACATTTTGAACTTCTTCTAGAGAACCACTGAATGGAATGAAACCAAACATGGCATGAATGTTCCTTATGAGGTGCTGACCAAGTGTTGTTACTTTGTAGCCGATCCATCATCCAAGATGGCCGCCAGCGGGGAACTTAGTTTAACATAGGACCCTATGGGAAATGCATACAAATGACTTCTTTTAGAGAACCACTGAATGGAATGAAACTAAATCTGGCATGAATGTTCCTTATGAGGTGCTGACCAAGTGTTGTTACTTTGTAGCCGATCCATCATCCAAGATGGCCGCCAGAGGGGGACTTAGTTTAACATAGGACCCTATGGGAAATGCATACAAATGACTTCTTTTAGAGAACCATTGAATGGAATGAAACCAAACATGGCATGAATGTTCCTTATGAGGTGCTGACCAAGTGTTGTTACTTTGTAGCTGATCCATAATCCAAGATGGCCGCCAGCGGGGGACTTAGTTTAACATAGAACCCTATGGGAAATGCATACAAATGACTTCTTTTAGAGAACCACTGAATGGAATGAAACTAAATCTGGCATGAATGTTCCTTATGAGGTGCTGACCAAGTGTTGTTACTTTGTAGCCGATCCATCATCCAAGATGGCCGCCAGCGGGGAACTTAGTTTAACATAGGACCCTATGGGAAATGCATACAAATGACTTCTTTTAGAGAACCACTGAATGGAATGAAACTAAATCTGGCATGAATGTTCCTTATGAGGTGCTGACCAAGTGTTGTTACTTTGTAGCCGATCCATCATCCAAGATTGCCGCCAGAGGGGGACTTAGTTTAACATAGGACCCTATGGGAAATGCATACAAATGACTTCTTTTAGAGAACCGTTGAATGGAATGAAACCAAACATGGCATGAATGTTCCTTATGAGGTGCTGACCAAGTGTTGTTACTTTGTAGCCGATCCATAATCCAAGATGGCCGCCAGCGGGGGACTTAGTTTAACATAGAACCCTATGGGAAATGCATACAAATGACTTCTTTTAGAGAACCACTGAATGGAATGAAACTAAATCTGGCATGAATGTTCCTTATGAGGTGCTGACCAAGTGTTGTTACTTTGTAGCCGATCCATCATCCAAGATGGCCGCCAGCGGGGGACTAAGTTTAACATTGGACCCTATGGGAAATGCATACAAATGACTTCTTTTAGAGAACAACTGAATGGAATGAAACTAAATCTGGCATGAATGAACCCTTATAAGGTGCTGACCAAGTGTTGTTACCTTGTAGCCGATCCATCATCCAAGATGGCCGCCAGAGGGGGACTTAGTTTAACATAGGACCCTATGGGAAATGCATACAAATGACTTCTTTTAGAGAACCGTTGAATGGAATGAAACCAAACATGGCATGAATGTTCCTTATGAGGTGCTGACCAAGTGTTGTTACTTTGTTGCCGATCCATAATCCAAGATGGCCGCCAGCGGGGAACTTAGTTTAACATAGAACCCTATGGGAAATGCATACAAATGACTTCTTTTAGTGACCCACTTAATGGAATGAAACCAAACATGGCATGAATATTCCTTATGAAGTGCTGACCAAGTGTTGTTACTTTGTAGCTGATCCATCATCCAAGATGGCTGCCAGCGGGGAACTTAGTTTAACATAGGACCCTATGGGAAATGCATACAAATGACTTCTTTTAGAGAACCACTGAATGGAATGAAAGTAAATCTGGCCTGAATGTTCCTTATGAGGTGCTGACCAAGTGTTGTTACTTTGTAGCTGATCCATCATCCAAGATGGCCGCCAGAGGGGGACTTAGTTTAACATAGGACCCTATGGGAAATGCATACAAATGACTTCTTTTAGAGAACCGTTGAATAGAATGAAACCAAACATGGCATGAATGTTCCTTATGAGGTGCTGACCAAGTGTTGTTACTTTGTAGCCGATCCATAATCCAAGATGGCCGCCAGCGGGAGACTAAGTTTAACATTGGACCCTATGGGAAAAGCATACAAATGACTTCTTTTAGAGAACCACTGAATGGAATGTAACAAAACATAGCATGAATGTTCCTTATGAGGTGCTGACCAAGTGTTGTTACTTTGTAGCCGATCCATAATCCAAGATGGCCGCCAGCGGGGGACTTAGTTTAACATAGAACCCTATGGGAAATGCATACAAATGACTTCTTCTAGTGACCCACTTAATGGAATGAAACCAAACATGGCATGAATATTCCTTATGAAGTGCTGACCAAGTGTTGTTACTTTGTAGCAGATCCATCATCCAAGATGGCCGCCAGCGGGGAACTTAGTTTAACATAGGACCCTATGGGAAATGCATACAAATGACTTCTTTTAGAGAACCACTGAATGGAATGAAACTAAATCTGGCATGAATGTTCCTTATGAGGTGCTGACCAAGCGTTGTTACTTTGTAGCCGATCCATCATCCAAGATTGCCGCCAGCAGGGGACTAAGTTTAACATTGGACCCTATTGGAAATGCATACAAATGATTTCTTTTAGAGAACCACTGAATGGAATGTAACAAAACATAGCATGAATGTTCCTTACGAGGTGCTGACCAAGTGTTGTTACTTTGTTGCCGATCCATGATCCAAGATGTTTAGAAGTCTATCAGAAAATTGTAAAAAAAATTCTGAATGGTCACAACTTGACCACATATTCAAAAATAATAATGATAAGATGTCTTCAGTAGCTATTGTAATCCCATTAGATACAGGTGAGCGACACAGGCTCTTGAGAGCCTCTAGTTTTATAAATTGGGATTGAAATTTTATACATGAGTTAGAGAAACCTCGTCTTACTGTTCATGTTGTTTTTTGAAGAGTGGGAAGTATGTAATTATTGAAAGAAAAAGCACAGACTTCAATGGAACAGGATGTCAGTGGATGTATTGGTGTAGCTGTAATGAGAATAAAGCAAGACAATTGGCTGGTCTTGAACACAGACTCATTTTATCTTATGAAGGTGCATGCAGTTATCTTTCCCCACTTAGTGTACAATGTTGGAAACTTGCAATTTTTACTTTATTTGTTAATATTCCTTTTTTTAGTTTGAATTGTCTAATACATTTCCTTTTTTAAAACAATATAAAATTATACACATTTTCTTTATACCATCATATGGAGTTATGCATATTGCTCCAACTCCATTTAATCTTAAAACAATACAAATATAGTTAGTTATTGTGGATTTTTCTATTTCTTTCCGTAGAATAAAAGGAAACTTGACATCCTTAATTTCATACAAGTGCAGATACATATTCCATTTAATTTTCATGAAGGTAACACCATCAGTTAAAACCATTGATGAGTGAAAGCAAATGATATTACAATGTATAAGTGGTATATCTTTATGCTTTCTCGAAAGTTACTTCCAGTTTTTGGAGATGAAATTTAATATCTATTTAAATTTTTGTTTGTAAAGGTTTTTTATCTGTTATTAAGCGGGGCCATTGATGATGGTCAGATTACATATGTAAATCCATACATCGATATTAATCCATATAATATGTTTTTTTTTTTGTTTTTTTTTTTGGGTGTCTTTTACAGAATTTACTCATCAATATCCAGACTGCGACCATATACAAGTAGCAAGGTTGATATATGATAAATATGACTTCAATAATGAAATTCTTCCTCTTGCAGATAGGATAGGAGGACAGGGTTAGTTTTTTGTAGGTTTATCATTCATGTCAACTTAAAACCTGAATGTATGTATTGAACAAAAATAATTTTTCTCTCATTATTTGATTTTCAAGATTTATATATGATAATCAGAACTGCTTTCAAATTTATTATAAACTAATATACTCTTATTTGCTCTTGTAATTTAACTACATGTATATGTATTTTGCTAGTTAAAACCATTGCAGAATTTTGCCCTATTTTCTACCCTTCCTTTAGTCCTTTTACCCAAATTTGTAAACTTCTTCGTTACTGTATAAAGAAGTCTTACAGAAATTTAACATCACAGAGGAAATAGTTGGCTTCACATTTTATTTCGTCTGAATACATAGTCATTATGTCAGTCACAGTAAAATATATAGGATCAAGGCAGTAAAATAGTGGAATTTATGAACTCCTTGATAAAATTCCAAAATCATCTTTTACAGGAGCAGAGCACAGATATGCGGTGGTAAGCAAATCTTTCAAATTTCCCTCTAAAACTTATTCTATACTACATATAAACAAGATTTTTTTTAATTAATTGTATGAAAACATTAAAATCACATTTGTACAAAGTACAGTTTTTATTTCCATGTCTACCTTAATATATTCAGATCACATGTTACATGGAAACGTTTTACCTTAAAATTAAGGACAGTGTTTTTTTCTTTATAAATTCTCCTCTTCAATGTTGTATGATTGCCTAGCAGACAACTAAGCATTACAACAGTTCAAATGGAGTAAATATAAGCCATTATAGTCAACCGTTCAGCCTTCAACAATGAGGAAAAACCCATACTGTATAGTTGACTATAAAAGGCCCCGACATTAAAAATGTGAAACAATTAAAACGAGAAAACTAATGACAAAACAATTTACGAGAAACACATAAAAAAAAGGTGGAAGTCCATAACAACTGACAAAATCAAACTTTATCAACCAAGAAAAACAACATTTATTTGATGTGCTTCTGTTTCTAGGAAAGAGAGATACTTTTTGAGGTCCCAGATTCCAAAATTGTATGTTGCCTTGGAGAAAACTCATCGCGGTGTGGGCTAGTGTCATTCGAGAAGAACATATCCTGTTTAACTTGCTCTGGAAAATGTTCTCATGTAACAACAATAAAGAGAATTATGAATGAAGATCATGACAATATTTTCTATGATTTGATTCGCAATATGACAAGTGACACAACAGAACAACAAAAACAAACATTAGTAGTTACAAACACAGTCTAATTTCATATAAGAAAATACCATTTACAAGATCAGATTCTCTTTATGAAGGATTACGAAAATTTACAGAAGATATGGGATCTTTTCTTTTGCCTGAAAATGACACCTGTATTGATTGTGGAGCAGCTCTGCAAAATGGAAACCCTACTGAAGAAGATTGGGTGGCATCTGAACATGCAGCAGTGGTTACAAATACTACTGTTAACTATGTTAAAGGTAGGAAGCTCTCCATTTAAATGCTTTTAAACCATTGCCCTGATCAGGGCTGCGCTGGGCTTCACCAATGTCGCAAAATGCAATTTTTTATTCAATCTGGCAACATAATTTTATAGTTGGTGATATTTCTGGCGACAGAATTTTTTTATCTTTTTTTCTAAAAAAAATCTGGCACTTATGTGGAAACATTTTAAAATGGTGACTAAGAAACATCATTTGTAAGTTTTATATAATTATCTATGATAACTGAACAGTTTACATCAGGCTAATAAACACTGTAGGTGTTTTAACAGTAAACAAACACATAATCAATAACTCGCATGTGCTGAGATCATTTACCCTCGACTGCTCAATTGATTGACCCCCTCTGAGGACAATTCAATTTATAAACTGAGGTAATATTTTTATTAGGTAATTTTATTAGTCATGAAATTAAATATGCCTGCTTTTCAACACCTTTAAAAGGTGTTTAAAAGCATTATACCATAAAATTTCCAATCTGCAAAGATTAAGATGTCAATTCCAGTTTAACATCAACAAACACATGTGGAACAATCAATGTTTTATTAGGCTTGCCATCAAAATTAAGGTCATTTCAGATGTAAGTTAACTGTCATAAACAATTTCATCAAAAATACTTTTCAGGTCATGTTATTTCAAATAGTAATGAATAAAAGAATAATCACTTCCAAAAGGGGTAGGGTGACTAGTCGAACAAATTTTGAGACTGACGACAAAAATGATGCTTTGGCAACAAGTTTTTGAATGCAAGCACGACCAATGCATGACGTCAGCATATTCATTTATTGTGGTTTCTTTTTATAGAATCAAGACTTCCTAAATTTGTTGCTGAAATGGGCTTGACAAATTACATTCAGTTGTTTCCTTTGTGCTCAATTTCATTAAGTTTGAATTGGCTCCTTTACTGATTTCTGTTCACTAATGGAATTTAAAACTTGCCTTTAAATTTTGTAATTTGTTTTTGCCTTCAATGGGAATGGAATCATCACCTTGAAGTCTGTAATGTATGACTGGTATCAAACAAATCAACAAAACCTCTCAGGTATCAATGGGTGGTTATTAAGTAATACCAAAGGGATATTTGAAGGAGAGAAAAATAGTAACAACTGACAAAATCCGGAGAAGAACGAAGACAAGACCAAAACAATACATGCACTACAATTAAAAACTAAAAACATATGAACAACATGGACCCCACCAAAAACCGGGGGGTAGACTCAGGTGCTCCGGAAGAGTAAGCAGTCTCTGCTTCCTGCAGGACACCCGCCATGCTGCCCATGTCAAATCGGGTATGAGGAAGGGATAATATCAATGGATGTCTATTGTTATTTAGTTTCATAACAATTCAATGGGAATTTCATTTCCTATAAAAAGATTTCTAATTATAAGTGCATTAACAAATTTGTTTCTAATTTTTCATTTAATTTACAGTATATTATTCCTTCCACAATGTACTATAAAATTGATGTTAAAAAATGAGGTTTCCCTTATGGTTATTTTGAATGTCTCGAAAATACAATGATATTTCTTTTTTTTTTATATATTTCAGTTTACTACAGGCCTTGTAGTTCTTGTCCAGCTTTGTCAATGTTTGAGGGGCAGTCAAAGTGTCTTTTAAATCTTGGGACATACCTAGTTGGTTATGATGTTCTGAGATCATATATGCATAGTTTCCTTCATGGCAGGTAATTTATTTTTATTCTGTATGTAAATTATATATAAATATACTAAATAAATAAATGATTTGGAAAATACGTTGAAGGTATAAAAAGTCATGAGATTTCCGAATGCAATTAGGTTCTATCCGGGCACTCTGGTTCAAAACCTTGGTTCCATCCGGGTCTTTTGGTTCTGAACCTTGGTTCTATCCGGGTTCTTTGGTTCGAAACCATGGTAACTGGTTCAACATCCGGGTTGTTTGGTTATAGGAACCCAACTTCTTGGTTCTATCCGGGTTCTGTTCTAATATTCAAGTTGAACTTTGAGAAGATATCCGCGAGTATCCGAATAAAGAGATAAAGTAGGTCAAAGATGCTTATCTTGTTTTATATCATTTATACATTCCAGCATCGCCGGAAAATGAAGCTGTAAGGTAAATACCTTCTCATTTTAATTATTTTGATGTTATATTTATATAAAACCAAATAAACAGTAAATCTAACATCCGTTTTTAGAATCCGAGTCGTTCCGTTTAAATTATATATAAATATACGAATAAATCAATGGATTTTAGAAACTTAAAATGTGGGCCTCTATATAGAAAGTATGATACATAATTCATAGTTCATTACGACCCTAAGATGAAAAGCAACAATCGATTGTTTCGATTTTTATTATTTCTGTACTATAAGAAGCTCTTTTTGAAAAAAAAAACCTGATGACACATTGAAATTCTCCCAACATTTCAATTATGCCATAGCTATATATAGGCATCTACAAGCCTGCACGTGAAAGATCTAGCGATATTCCGAATATTTTGCTGGCAATCTTGGCTCCCTGCTTTAGCTTATCTAGCTGACGTAAGATTGTTAGCACCTGGCAATAAGTTAGTACTGAGCCATCTAACCTCTTTCTATGAATTCTTCCGCATTTTTTACTGTTTGCGTATTGATAGAATGTTTGAAAGCAGTGCAGTCTCCATTAAATTAGGGCCGCGTTCAACCTGAACCCATCTCAGTTGTAGGCTTCTGCATTACCTTGGGACATTTTGAAAAAAAAACCTGCTCACTCATTGAAATTCTCCCAACATTTCAATGATGTCATAGCTAAATATAGGCAGCTATATTAATTCTGATCCCGGACACATGCAGATGTGGAGGTATTCATGATAATTTCCCCAGGAATTAAAACAAAAAGCATGATTTTTCCACTAGTCGTATAAGCTCGGTTTTGACCAATTTAACTAAAGAGACCCTTTCCCATGGCAACAGACCGCGTGTGTATAATTTGCAGCCGTGTGATTGGATGACATTGAGGAAAATGGTGATTCGAATATCATTCTATATTTGACGCGAATGTTCTAATATCTATCTACTTTCACAATTTTACTTTATTCCTTTTTTTAAAACTTGAAAAAAAGACATTCAAAAGGTCGGCAATTCTAATTAGTTAATAAATACTGCTGTCATGGCTGTGATTCAAAGAATTGGCATTTCAAAGATATGGGTCAACACAGTGTGGATCAATTACGTCCGCGTCAATGAATTGAGACAAAAACTGTGTGTATGTACATTTATATTTCTTTTTATAGATCGTATGCCATAAGAAATTGCATTCAATTGTAAAAATATTTTTTGAATGCAGTTCACTTAAACAGTATTAATGATAAAAAAAAACCCTTTTTTCCAGTACCTTTTTGTGATCTTAACTAAATAAATTTTTGGGCTACAGATAGCGAGACATAGCCCGGGTCTGTGGAAAACTGAACAAATTTAATTTGATTTTTCTAAATGTGAAAAGTATTATTTTTTATACATGTACTGCAAAAAAATTCCTTGAAATGCGACTCAACTAATTAGATAAGAATGGAGAAATACAGTCAGGGATACTACATCGCCTATCTTTTTTAAAAATAGTACTTGTTTAGACCTTTTTAAGATTTATATTTTCCCGATGAACCTTTGAATGTGCGTCTGTAGTAATACATTTTAAACATTGGCTAGAATCATTATGTTTTTTTCCTTAATTAACTTACGCTAGACATTGTAAGTACACTATTAGTTATAAATTACAATCCAGGGGCCTTATTTTCGAAGCTATCCTAAGAATTGTCCTACGATATATCTTAGGATAAGCTTAGGATAATCTTAGGACTATCTTATGACACGTCTGAGATGTCGTATCGAAGCTCTCTTAGGAAAATCTTAGCTAAGATGTCCTAACTATATCCTAAGTTTAGTAAAATACACATTACGCGGCGCTACATTAATAAAATAATAAGAAACAAATAAAATCAAATGATTTAAATTATTTTATTTAAAATAAAACTATAAATATTACCACATAATGTGTCAAAATGGCCATATGCAGAAGTTAAATGCGTGCAATATAGACAGGTAAATAATAATTAAAACGGTGAAATGAAATGATTTTAAATAAATAATTTTATTCAAAATTTAACAGTTAATATAAATGTTGCAAAAATTGTCCTTTGCAGAAATAAAATCGTGCAATATCGTAAGTTATTTTCATTATATGTGTATTTATTTTTCAATTGAATACGGAGGTGAGTAAAATTGAAAGTGTCAAAATAAAGAGTTCAAAGTTTAAGCGCGTGCAAATAACTACCCATAAGGATACATATACAATGTGTATTCCAAATCTATATCACGTTGTAACGTAAATATGAGCAGGAAAAGGAACCCAAATTTTACTCAATTTGAACTCCAAATTCTTCTAGATGAAGTTGACAAACATTAGTGTATATTTGTTTACAAATTAGGATATCATACGTTTATTCTGAACTTAAGATATTCCTAAGATCATCTTAAGTCAACTAAATTGACATCCTAAATTTAGGTTAATTTTAAGAAAAATCCTAACTTGAGACACAATCGAAAATAGCACTTAGGACTAAGATATGTCTTAGGATGGTCCTAAGATATGTCTTAGTCCTAAGATACCTTCGAAAATAGGGCCCATGAATAACAACTAGTCAACATTTTTCATCGAAAAAATAAAAATTATTAAATGATTTTTTTTAGAAAGATAGAATAAATCATGTATATTTATATAAACGGCCAAACTTGTTATTAATTATAAATAAATATTGTCTATTTGTTTTTATTGACTAATTTATCCTAACGTAGGGATGGAATTTCACAAAATCATGTATAAATACTGTAAAATTCAGAAATTATTGCAATGTTTTACCTTCGTATTTTTCTGCAGTGTTTATATTCGAATGCTTTATGAAAAAAAACTTTCATTTAATATTTCTAAAGATATTTTATTGTTGTAATATTTCAGGAGACCTTTGTACACCTTTTACCAAACATGGTGTGATGTACACTTTGATTACAAAAACTTCACCATACAAGCCGACCTGTCCTATGAAAGACTACGTCAGGCATGGCTCTCATATTTAAAGTTGTTGGACATTGATTTTAATGATGGATTTTCTTGTCCTCATTGTAACAGTGATGATGGAATGCCAGAAACCATTATATGTGACGGTACTACTCTTTCTTTTCAAAGACGGATGTGGGATTGGAATGAGGGAACAGAACAAGAAAATGTGTTGACACTTTCTTCGTCAAAATATGTGTGAATTTAGAATCTTTATTTTTGGGACATAGCTTTTTGGCATTACTTGTCGTTGTCCGTTGTAAACTTTAAAAAAAATATTCTACTCTGAAACTGTTGAACTGATTGAAACCAAACTTAACTGAAATCATTAATAGAGTATCTCTTTTGAAAAGAGTGTCCAATATGTTTGTCAACACACAAACAAGGCTGCTGTTGCTAAAATAGAACATATGTGTAAAACTGCAGTTTTTGCCCTATAATTCAAAAACTAAAGCAGATGGCATGTCTGACATAAAAAATTTAAAAAAAAACTCATTTAGGAGTTATTGCCCCTGAAATTTAAAATTTTTAGATTTTTGGCTATTACATTGAAATCAATAGAAAAAGTATTTGTTGGAAAAATGACAAAATATATCTCCCCTCCAATTTTCAGAAAAATCATACAACTCAGTCGGAAGGTTATTGTCCAACCCCCCCCCCCCAATGTTATTTTTTTTCTTCTTTCTTATGCTATTGTCCCGAAAACTATACTAGAATTAGTTGCAAATCCATATTCAGCGTACAGCATTTACCACTGTCATTTCATATGTTACTTGATAGCTTGTCGTCATTACATTGACTTTTTTTGGACAGAGTCAAAATGCTGACTCAAAAACTACTTAGTCAGAGGTATGTTATTCTAAGTTATCCTTTTTGAAGTTGTATAGAAAATTGAAAGTTGACTTTATTTGACAGTTCTAAATTTGAAGAAGAAAAAATGAGTCATTTGATATTAATTTCCTTTTCATTTCAGATTCAGTGATAGAGTTTTTATTGAAGATGTTTTGCTCAGGAACTATTTAAAAAGATTTGCATGTAATGGAGAGATCATCCGAGGAGTAAAACATAAAATCTTAGATAAAGTTGAAAGACAGAAATTATTTTCAGACATTAAAGAAGTATCAGAACCTCTTTTTTCAATTTTAAAGGAAATTGAAGCAGAAAACTCATTGCTGAAAGTTTATCAGAAATTACTCTTCTGCTTATCATCGCCATCATCAGTTTGTTCTTTGGTAAAGCCTGTGCCAGAAGTACAGTCAATATTGGAAACACTTTTTGAAGTCCAAAATAAAGACGATCCTTTGCTAGCCTCTAAATTACATGAAAAAATTCCTATAATTTTTTAAATTTTTGAACATCATATCATTAGCGATAATCTTAAAAAACTATTGGTAGAATTGTGGCAAATTTCTATCAGTCCATTTGTTAATGCTACTGAAGATAACTGTGAAGAAGAAACTGTTTTGAAAGATGATGAGTTAAGTTTTTTTCCTTCCTTGAAGAAATATCGAAATCGGGGTACATTTCAAATTGATGGAAACAGGAAACAGAAAAAAAGGAACAAAGGAGATGACTGTCAGAAAAGATATCCTGGACATCCTAGTTTATTGCCAGGAATATTTACAATGTTTTGTCCCCATGGTAAAGTTGATAACTACATATTAATTTAGACATTTGTATTAAAGTAAACTTCTCTAAGTAGGATTAAATATGATTTTTAGATTGATTTATAAAATATGATGCTTCACTAACAAAACAAACTAATTCTGATGTTACTCTATGAAATAGGTATTTGATTTGATAAAACAATTTTTTTTACTGATAGATAATGCTTTTACACATAACTAGGTTGTGCAAATATCCAGGATTAATGCTATTTCTTAAGTAAAAGAACAATCAGTATATCAGGGAGAAGTAGTCACCAGGATAAATAGAAAACTAAGAAAATATTAAGCAAGATGAAACTTGATTACTAGCTGTAAGTTGTTATTGCTAAGTGATAAACTCAGTAAAAACATGATATATGAGATAATTACATACCCACGAATTAATAGTTGATTCTTTTGCTTAAACAGGTATCTGCTATGGTTTCAAAGTAATGGAATCAAATGAATCACCTAACATCCCATTTACAATCTTGAGAACAAGATTTCGAAAAGGTACATCTTTTATAGTTATCCATAATTGTTGATGTTAATATATTGTACTACACATATATATTTTTTTATTTTATACCACTATGTTAATTTAAATAGTTCTTTGCACTTAAATTACAACAATTGCAAGCTTTTGAAATATTAATAAATCATATCAATATTTTATAAATAATAATGTATTCTTATATGATGAGTCTGACTAGAGGTCTCTTCCTATATGAAGGTATAAACATACATACCCCTGGAATTTGCCACTAAATATTCTTCATTTTACTACATTTAACTATCAAATTCACACCTAAATTATCCTTGGTTTCTCAACTGGACTGTGCAATTGTTGTTGTAATTAATTAACGTTCCATTCTTTCCTTTCTGATACAAAAACAAATATTGAAGAGAAATAAGGAGGTTGAAACTGAAATGATTATATGTTAAGTTTCAAAATTTTGGAATTTTGTCCAAAGGAACCAAAACATTGATGGTTGCTAGGCATTTCCAACTATATGAGAATGGCTACTACGGTCTTTGTTGAAAGATATTTACCCTAACCTTTCAATGAGGATCTATATAATGGTTTATATTGTTCTGAACCCAAATATGTATGATTGCTATGTACTTTAAAATCAAGTAAGGGTCGTTGCTAAAAATTTTCGACATGACCTTCACATCTGGCATTTTGTCTTGTTACCAAATAAAAGCAATAATCCTGAAGAATATTTCTTGTATTCAAAGTATGCGTCTATTTGTTACCATGTCTGACAAAATGTTATGTTTTAGTATGATTTTTTCCACTTCCACTTCCGCTTCTCCTTCTAAGCGAAGCTTTCCAGACCATAATTTTTTTGTGTTTCAAGATAGTTAAACACAATATTTCCATTTTTGTTGTTAATTCATATATCTAATTCTATTTCAGCTTGCAGCTTTGCCTACAATTTGTCATTGTATCCACAACTTGAGGCCATAAACAGCCAGTGCAATGAACAAGCAAATGCAGGCCTTAAAAGAATTAAAGACCAGTTATATGACTGCTGATAACTTTATGACTCATTGTTCTTTATACTTGTGGAACAAAAATATAAAAATAATAAGCAAATTTAATTTTTTATTAAATAAATAACTGTTAAAAGATTGTAAATATTAGTATATACCAGAGGTTTAATTAATGAAGGAAATAAGTTTGACTTTAGTTGACCTAATGTACCTAGGTGCAATGATTGTGTTTTTAATAATGTTTTGTAAAAGTTACAAGTACATATTTTAAAGAAATAACTATATCATTATTAAACATCACTTCAAAGAATAATTTTCACAACCATCAGATGAAATAATGTATTCTTCTACAAGAAACTATAACAGTGCTAAAAATAAATGCAATTTATTTAGTGCTACTGTGAATTGATGTTAAAGAGGAAAAATAAGTTTTGTTGATATAACTTAATATAGGATTAAATACAATTTTGTATGAGTTTATCGATGTGTAAACTCGGCCGAATTACTCACAAACTAAATAAAGTCTGAAGGACTTTATGTTGAGTTTATGAGTGAAAATGCAGAGTTTACACATTGATAAACTTGTACAAAATTGTATTTAATCCTTATAATTCCATTTAAAACATCAAAAAGTTGTTCACAACCGAAATAAAAAAAAATAACCTTTTCAGGCGATATCCATCTTCAATATGGTACTATTTTTTGCAGTTGAGTAATTTACAAATTGAAAAAACAAGGAAACTTACGTTTTGATAGATTTTAATATAATCTGAAGCATGCAGACTCCACACAATGTCTGATTTTTTCCGTTTGAAGAATCCAACTTGCGTTGTTTAATATATATGACGTTGCAATCTTGACTGTGACGTCCATGCAGCAAATTTACGCGGAATTTTTGAAAAAGCAATTTTCATCAATTTTTAAACCATTTCTCATTAAATCTTAACTATTTTTGTCACTATCATCCTTAAAATTTTTTCTTTTACAGCATTCTTCACATTTAATGTCTCATTTGAAACTTTAAATAATCAAGAAAGTGCAAGAATATACTTGCCAAATACAGGTTTATCGATGTCTAACAAAACCAATTAAACTTTCCAAATTTCATCTACAGCTATTGAAGGTAGGCAACATGTATTTTGATTATTGTGAATATTTGGTAACAGGAACCTCAAGCAACAAACTCACATTCAAGTATCTTTATGAAGGTTATGCTTTTTGTGTGATATATGTATTATTGCAATATTGTACCTTCTTTATTTATCCATCAAAATATTAAATATCATGTCACATTTACCTTGTTTTTTTATTATTTCATTACATGTTCACAAAACTGATTCGAACATATAAATTTCCAATTGGTTTCTTAAAGTAAGTATATCTAAAGGGATATAGTCCAGTCAAACTAAGTTTTAACCTCAAGCTAATTGCAACAGAAAATGTTTTAGTTCTAATCTATAGCATTAAGCCCCAAATATACACAGAAAAAAGTCCCATAAAATCTAACTTGAGGAAAACTCAAAATCAGCATTTTTAATTTCCTATGGAAATTAACATTGGAAAGGGGAGATAACTCTGCAAAAAGTCTTTTTTTGTCAGTTTTTGGTTGATTTTCTTAAAATTAATGTAAATTATGATACTTTAATGGGGTTATAAGTTTGTATTTGACTATATTATTTAATCTTCTGCTCATGAAATGTACAAAAGCGAAGTGTTATGTGTATTTTTATTTTTTTTTGCACATTTTTGATTAAAGAAATTGTAAATTTGTGGCTTTGTGACCATTTTGAAAAAATAATGTGAAAATTTGGTATTGTTTATATCTGTAAATTATATTTGTTCAGCATCTACCTTGTTTAAATAAACTTTAAACCACAAAAAGAAGAATATATGCTTAATCATTTTTATTAAATTTGAGATTCTGTACCTTGACATGTTGAAAAATTTAATAAGTGGTCAACTAATGAATTATGAAATCTAGGTTGTAGCTTGATAAAAGATATGAAACACCTTTAGAGTTGTTTGTTATACTCTAAAGACGGCTAAAATATCAAGAATCAATACATTCTGCTGAATAGAAGCGGTAAAGTTATAATTTTGTATCAATTTCTATTGATATTTCTGCCTTTTTTGCAGAGTTATCTCCCATTTTCAATGCAAATCTCCACAGGAATTTTAAAATCGTGATTTTTTAGTTTTCCTCAAGTTAGATTTTGGTGGACTTTTTTCTGTGTATATTTGGGGTATAATGTTAAAGATTAAAACTTAAAAATCTTCTTTTGCAATTACTTTAAGGTTAGGGTCAAATTTATGCTAGATTGACTGTACTAATATTTTATCACATGGTCTGAGATTTAAAAAACAAGTTCCCAATTTGTCTTATCCCAGTATGAGTTAATTTGGGTTGATAATTTGACTTGCATTTATTTTAATCATCCTAACATATTATCTTTGTCAGCACAACTCTTCCTTGACCAACCAATGGATTTTAATGAACCCTTCACACAAAAGACACCGTAAGAAAATTAGTATGAAGTAAAGTAAAGAACTGTATATACTTTGAAAGGGGAATATTTGGTTTTTTTTAAATTAATGTAAGACTGCTATGTCTTGCCTATTCAACATACATAAGAGACCATGACAAGTTATAATATCAGAAAGGACTATGGTCTCCTGCATATTCAACAGAAGGAAGAGACCATGACATGTTATAATATCAGAATGGACTATGGTCTCTTGGATATTTAACATAAAGAAGAGACCATGACATGTTATAATATCATAATGGACTGTGGTCTCTTGGATATTCAACAAATGGAAGCGACCATGGCATGTTATAATATCAGAATGGACTATGGTCTCTTGGATATATAACATAAAGAAGAGACCATGACATGTTATAATATCAGAATGCACTGTGGTCTCTTGGATATTTAACATAAAGAAGAGACCATGACATGTTATAATATCAGAAAGGACTATGGTCTCTTGGATATTTAACATAAAGAAGAGACCATGACATGTTATAATATCAGAAAGGACTATGGTCTCTTGGATATTTAACATAAAGAAGAGACCATGACATGTTATAATATCAGAATGGACTATGGTCTCTTGTATATTCAACAGAATGAAGAGACCATGACGTGTTATAATATCAGTAAGGAATGGTCTCTTGTAAATTCAACAAAAGGAAGACACCATGACATGTTATAATATCAGAATGGACTGTGGTCTCTTGGATATTAAATATACAGAAGAGACCATGACATGTTATAATATCAGAAAGGACTGGTCTCTTGCATATTCAACAGGAGGAAGAGACCATGGCATGTTATAATATCAGAACGGACTATGGTCTCTTGGATATTTAATATACAGAAGAGACCATGACATGTTATAATATCAGAAAGGACTGTGGTCTCTTGGATAATAAAGAAGAGACCATGACATGTTATAATATCAGAATGGACTATGGTCTCTTGTATATTCAACAGAATGAAGAGACCATGACATGTTATAATATCAGTAAGGAATAGTCTCTTGTAAATTCAACAAAAGGAATAAACCATGACATGTTATAATATCAGAATGGACTGTGGTCTCTTGGATATTAAATATACAGAAGAGACCATGACATGTTATAATATCAGAATGGACTGTGTTTTCTTGCATATTCAACAGGAGGAAGAGACCATGACATGTTATAATATCAAAAAGGACTGTGGTCTCATGGATATTTAATAAACAGAAGAGACCATGACATGTCATCTTTCTTTAACAGACAGAAGAGACCAGATATTTTTTTTGTCAGAATGGACTGTGATTAGTGATAGATTGGACTTTCATCTCTTTCGGGGGGGGGGGGGGGGGGGGGCTCGGTGGCCAATGGTCTATAGTTCGTTATGACTACTAATGATCACTAGCCTGTCAACGCTGGAGCAGGAACTGTATATGAAGTAATAGTATTATATGATCCCTGGCTGAGGTTGTGTTTGTTTGTTTGTTTAGTTGGGGTTTTACGCCGTTTTCAGCACATTTGGCTATTTCGCGGCAGCCAGTTTTAATTGGTTGAGGAAGCCGCAGAACCCGGAGAGAACCCCTGACCTTCGGTAGGAAAATTGGCAATCCTTGTCAATTTAGATCGGAGTCGAACACACCCCGCCACAGGTGAGATTCGAACTCACAATCTCAGTGTTGATTAGTGGTCATGACGAACTACCCAGACCACTCAGCCACCAAGGCCACCGCTGAGGTTGTGAGTTCGAATCACACCTGTGGCGGGGTGTGTTCGACTCCGATCTTAATTGACATATGAGTTAACTATAATTCGCCATGTGTATAGTATTGAACTCGAATCAAACAAGTGTTTGAACGTGTAAACATCTCATTGTTTTGCTGCATGAGAATCTTGAAAGCCTATTTGATACGAAATCAAATTATCTAAACCTTGTTTTATCTGTTGTCTCTACATATGTGTCTTTTAAGCAGGTTACTATATTTTTTTTTATAAAATACGGGTTTGACCGTGTAAACACTCCATTCATCCAACTTGTTTTGCTGCATTTCTTGGTATCCTATTTGACAAAAAAGAATGTTCGTGTAAACAGGTAAGCGCAGCTTTACGGGCCTGTTACGTTGTGTGTTGTTTTATTCTAATGTATATAGTTTACTGTGAACAGACATATAGAATCCTCTGTTGATACAATATGGTCAGGAAAAAAAAATGAGTTATTGAAACAAAAGTACCTGTCCACTGTGCCCCACATTTGCCTTATGAAAACTCTAACAAGCCGAAGCATTTCATTTCAAACGATCATTAACTTACGGATTTCATGCTATTTACTGTTATAAATTTCGAATATGTATCATTTAATATTCTTAACCACTTCTCTCTCATTTAAAGGTTTGTTTCCCGGTATGTATTTGGCTACCAGTTTGATACATACCCCTTTCATACGTTTAATTGTGTCATCATACCTGTTTATTCGTTTGTTGCTTAATATATGTTACATGTTACAGGTATTTATTTATTTATGCATGTTCTTATTTTCAACAAGGCAGGCAGGGATCTAAAACATAATTTTATATATGAAAATAAACCACTTGAATGTGTATCTAAATGTAAATACTTAGGTATCACTTTTTGTTCATCTGGATCTTTTTCTTATATGCTCAGAATGAACTTTACCAAAAGGGGTTGAAAGCTTATTTTAAGCTCTGTAAAGATTTTATTGCACATGGACCCTCTCCAAAGGCATACACTTCATGTTTTTGATCACACAATATTGCCTATAATAACTTATGGATGTGAAATTTGGGGCTTTTTCAATGCAAACTCTAGCAGATTCAAACGTAAACCAGACACGTGTATTGAAGAAATATTCAAAGGAATTCATTTCGAAAAAAATTCTTGTAAAATTTTGTAAATTTGTCTTGGGAACTCAAAAGTACAAATTTTGCTGTTTTATCAGAACTGGGAAGATTTCCATTGCATTTTATTATTGTAAGATCAATGTTGAAATACTGGCACCGTTTACATAATCTAGAATGAATTCCCAGTTCTGAAAGATGCATATTTGACTTCAGAACATTTGCATAAGAATCAACAACCTTCATGGTATGGCTCTGTTTAATTGTAACAATGACATATTAGTTAAATCCAAAAGTGGCTTCAAGACATTGTGTAATAAAATTACCAAAAAACACTATATTGAAAAATTGCATATTCAGAAAAATAAATTATTAAGTGGAAAATTGTGCACATATCTAAAATTTAAAGTTAATTTTGGTATGGAAAAGTATCTTATGATTATAAAAAATTTTGGGTAGAGAAGGAGATTCACAAGGTTCAGAATATCAGCACATCATTTAAAAATAGAAGCGGGATGGTTTCAAGGCACTCTCAGACATGATAGAATTTGTCTTCAATGTTCATCTGATGAGGTTGAGGATGGAAATCTTTTTTTATTTAAATGTCAAAAATATAATGATGATAGAACTGAATTAATGAAAATAGTATGACATCTTTGTCCAAAAGTCAGAAATTTAAATAACACTGAAAAATTAATTTGGCTTATGAATAATGAGAACTTTGGGATATTGAATGGCATTTGTACTTTCATAAATAAACATAGTTGTCCGCATTACAGATGGTCACTTCACTTGCATATAGTTTATTTCATCTCCTTATACTGGCGTGTTTCACTTCACTTGCATATAGATTATTTCATCTCCTCATACTGGCGTGTTTTCATATGTATATATATAATTTCGATTTGTTTAGAGCAAGATTGACAGATAATTATTTAAGTCATTAAAAACAGATAGAATATACATAAATTATATTATATAACAACAAAAGAACCTGTAGTATCTACACTTGGTGACTTCTGCACAGAACAAAAAATTGACTTTTGGCTGTGTTTTAGTCACGAGGAGGTCCACTATGGTGTTTATATTTTATAGAATTATAGACGTGCACAGACAATTTATATGTGATATATGTGAAAACAGAAGGTCCTTTTGCATCGGCCTTTGGTCTCTTCTCCTGCTGAACAACCTGTAAAGCTTACTCATCTGGATAAGGGACGAGGTGGACATACAATTTATATTTTCTTTACTTTCTTTTTAAGCACGCCCGTGTGGGGAGAATCACACATATACTTTAAATTCGGAAATTATTGCGATTTTTTATTATTGCGAAAAATGCGCCAGGGTTGTAATCACAATAATTTAATCTCACATTTTGGAATTTTTTACATGAATGAAGCGGGATTTTTCTCAATATCGCAAAACTTAAAATCGCATTTTGGTCCAAAATGACAAATCGCAATAGTAAATGTACGCAATAATTTCTGAATTTACAGTATATACTGTTATTAATCAATATTATTGTTTAAAAAAGATGTATTATCTGTATTTATGTATCTAATCAATGTGTTGTATTGTGTTGTCATTATACATGCCTCTTAAATGGAGCCCTTAATTGGTAATAAAAAACTTGAACTTGAACTTGAACTTGTTCTATTCGTATTGCTTTGGTGTATTTGCATGAAGTCCTGCTATATGATTGTAAGGGTTATATGTTTCAGTCGATAGTAAGTGCTTTTAAAGTTCATGTTATTTGTTACCTGTATATATGTACCGACCCTGAAAAAAATTTACTATACCTTACTTTACAGGTCTGATGAATTAAACCTATTACAAAAGAGTTTTGAATGTTTGTTATGCTGTAACACCACTGTCCCAGGTTAGAGGGGTTGGATCCTGCAAATACTTCTAACTTCGCTGCATATTTACAATATGTACCTGTCCCAAGTCAGGAGTCTGTAATTTTATTGGTTGCCGCTGGTTGCGGTGTGTCATATTGTATTTGTCCTCATGTTACACACTTAGTGTCTGAGCGTTATACAATAAAATCTTG
The DNA here is from genome assembly GCA_028015205.1 of Mytilisepta virgata. NCBI lineage: Eukaryota > Metazoa > Mollusca > Bivalvia > Mytilida > Mytilidae > Mytilisepta > Mytilisepta virgata. The sequence continues at coordinate 28,100,713 of CM051513.1, forward strand.
AAATCATATTTTTTTACTAGCATTGTGTTTTATATAAATCTGGCCGTTGGTTTGTCCAGTCTGAATTGTTTTATACTAGTCATTTTGGACCAATTAGCTTACTTTGCAATGTGAGTCAAGGCTCCATGTTGAAGGCCGTACGGTGACCTATAATTGCTTATATTTACTAGGTTAGGTCTTGGATGTATATTTGTCTCATTGGTAATCTACCACATCTTCTTATTTTTATATCATCTACGTTTTCATTAAATTTTAATTTTGGCCCCAGCATCTTAAATTTAATGTCTCAATTCTCAATTTGGACATTTATACTTGATATCTTTTTTGTTTAATTGTGTCATCATACCTTTTTATTCGTTGGTTGCTTACTTTATACTACATGGTACAATAGAAAATAAAGGAATATGGAGTAAATGTGCATGGGACAACATCGCACACAACACATAGACAAAATACAAATTATCAATGAACAGGGCTTTTATTCCTGTTCTTCATCTTGACAGTCGATAGAGGGTCCTCAACAATGAACGAATCACTCATACCCTACAAGGTCAAGACGGTCCCTAGCGTCGACTTAGCAGTACTATTGATAAAAATCAACCACAGTCTCTTGGATATTAAATATATAGAAGAGACCATGACATGTTATAATATCAAAAAGGACTGTGGTCTCATGGACCAATTTTCAAATACTGCAGTACCCCAAGTATATGTAAAATCAGTAATATTTTTTAAATTTTTTTGTAAGAAAGATCTTTTACAAAGAACTATAATATCAGACAGAACTTATGAATTTAAAACAAATAACAGTGATAAAAGGTCATAAAAGTGAAATTCATAGTGTAATAGTGAAAGCTAGGTTTTCATTTAATTAATGACAAGACAATGTGATTTAAATTGAAATGTTTATTGAAGGATCAATACCTACAAGATTAAATAGGTACCCATAACATAAAAATGTGCTAACCCCACTCCACCCTTTATGTCTCTCTGATGATAAAATAAATGGTCCTAAATTTCTCAAAGATGGTTCAGAATAGAGTGTTAAAATTCTGCTTAGTTCTAATTATCATTCAAAAATTATTCATTTTTCAGTACACCAAAATAATGAAAATTATTGATATATTCCCTTTTTTTTCAAAATAATAGGGTCAGCAACAATTAAGCCTATATTTTCTGCAGAAAGGTGGCTCATGAAGCAGTAAATTTATGATTTTTTCAATGTTACCACACATGTACAAAACCTGACCTAGAAATGTTCTATTAAAATTATTGTTTTTCACAAAATAACAAATTCCATTGAATATCATGATTTTGACAAATCTTCTCAACAATAGTTCATTACAAAGTGTAATAAGTATGTAATAGTAGTAGATAATGAGGAAACCAGACAAACTGAGCACTGTTAAATATGATCTCTAAATATGCCTCAACCTAGACAATTAATTTAAAAAGAATTGATCAACTACAATAAAAATTATCACACAGAAACAGTGTTTACAATGATAACAAGAACTTATTGATACCAATATATTGCAGTAAAATAAAATACACAAGTTCATTAGCCATGACATTAATAGCCTTTGCTATTGGAAAGTTAATATCACACCCAAACACTATCTGCCATATTTCTGAATTCTATTGAAAACAAACAATACATTGCAACGGACCGGCCACATTAAATGTCATAAACCAAACATCAATTGTCATTGAATCAAAAAATACAGTTAAATTGAAGTGCTGTACTGGACCAGAACCATCTCAGCTAGAAGGCGATTAACTTCCTCAGTTTTGCTGATAATCTGCAGTAGAACCTATTAAAAAAAAGTAAATAAGTATTTTGGCTTTAAAAACTTTTGGACTCTAGCATACCTGATGATTTTGAAGAAACACATGTAGTGCATATGAAAATTAGTATCACACATTTAATTACACCGAGAACTCATATTACTACTGGAAAAATTAAGTGATCAAAACTTTCTATTTCCAAGTCACCAAGCCGCAAATCTTTTTTTATCTTATATTTGATATGAGAAAATTGTAAAAACAGATAATCTGAATGTAAAAAAATAATCTAAACTAAACTAGATATACCTCAGGTGTGTAAACATTAGGAACTTTTCTTTGCTCACTTGGTGGTAATAATGTGAACAATTTGGCATTCAAATCATTAACCTTAAACAGAAAATCAAGTTTAAGATTCATTGCATGAAGTGTTTTAATATATAATCAACAAAAGTTAAGGACCATCAACTACTTTTTCATTACAATATTATTGAATTTGCTGTCTGAAGATTTTCGGTAGAGGTCATGGGTTTAAGGGATGCACTGATAGGCATCATTTTTTAATTATTATTGACATCTGACTTAAAGTCTTATAAAAAGATAAGGACATCAATGTTCCCAATGCTTTTATTTTCTTGAAAAATAGAGGTTTTTGAATGGGACCATCAATAATGTGCTCAATTAAGGCTGGATCCGTTACAAAAGATCAATTTCATCCAAGCATTCAAAAAATTTTATTTTAATATTTCCTATAATTCCATAGTAAAACCTTTTTGAAATAACCACTAACCATGAAATTCTAATTGAGATGCCTTCTGAACCCTTATACACAAAAATGTCAGGACAAGTCTTTAATCAAGGAAACAAAAAAAGGTCCTTTATATTTATCATTTTTGTCTGAAGTACATCAAGTCTATATCTATTTTTTCTTTAAATGTTGTATTTCTGCAAATGTTAATATCACTTACGAACTGCTCAGAAAAAGGTCCGAAGCGACCACATCTTATTCCCAGTTTTAATTTTTTATATCCTTGAGTACTGAATAGGGCTTTTCTAAAGCTGAGCGTTGCCTGTACTTTACTAATAATCATCTGCAAGTATGAAAAAGTAAGAACTTTATTTCAAGCCTACCTAAATAATATAGATAATAATATTCTTATTTATGTAAAAAAATAATAATAAAGAAATTAAACTGAACATCTTTAAATAAAATATTCTATACACTGTAAGTTGTTTTTATTTGACTTGCTGTGGTTTCCTTAATATTATATGTAAAATTATTTTGTATGATGCGACTTTACAACCCTATAAAATTACTAAAAGAAGCATTCAATTATTATAATTAAATTTTAATGCATGGACCATGTAAAAACATTCTAAGTTTTTCTTTTATTTCCCGTACACTTTTTTGTGGAAGCATGTGATATCTAGAATGTTACACTTCATTTGAAATAAAGGTTAATTTTAGAATGACATGCAATTAGTGTTAGCCCATCAAAATAAAAGATCACATGAAATATACATGTAATGTAATTATTTACTTAAATAGTAGCCAGTAATTAACAGTGAAATAACATATCAAAGCAGGAAGTTTTTTTCAAACCTTTAAAAATTAGTACATTTGAATATATTTAAATTCTTAGTATTTATTTATCTAAAAAAATAATATCTTGATTGCAATTTTTTACCATCATAAATTTCTGTTTATATAACTGGTTGATAATATTACAAGAAACATCTTTGTCTGTGAAGTTTTATACACTTGCTTACAGGAACATCTTGAATTTGCTGTAGGGTGTTTGCTTATCTCATTTGTGAAGAATATACAGTGATCATTGGTTGTGATATTCAATTCATATTCATATATTTGGGTGTTTCATGTGAGAGTAAAAACAGATTTGGAGTCAAGTCGTGAAGACAGCAAAAATCACAAAACTAACATCCACAGGTCACCCCATGGCCTTCAGTGATTGGGAGTCTACACCATGAAGTGAACTATGAATGGCCCAAGAAAAGTGTAAAAAAGTAATAGTATCCATAGGTACAATACAATGCCAACTTATCGACATAAAGAACTTATATAACTAGACAAAAACATACATAAAGACCAACACTCTCTTGACATGGGACAGCCCCATACAAATCATGTACATTTGCCCCATATCTTTTTATATTTCGACAATTATAAAGTTCTTTCCTACGAAACTGAATAATGCTTAATATTGTACTTGCCTTTAAGTCCAAAGTCATCTCTTGTACTGATAATGTTTCATATAAAGACAAACTAAAAAAAAAATCAGTCAGTTTTACAAAATATTGAATTATACAACTGGTTTTAAAGCAACAACTGTTTCAATTGTTTTTATGTTCAAATATCCCTCAATATTATGTTGCACAATTTTTGTTGGACCAGAGTGAAAGAAAACAAGAGCACAGAATTTTTGTGAAGAAATATGTCAAAATGAGGTGTAATTATATCTAGCATTTTTTTTAACAAATACTTTCACCATTCAATGAAGGAAGATTTCCTATATTTACATTGGATGGTTTAATCTTTGTAAATATACTTACTTTCTGAAATGCAACCTGCCATCTCTGAGGGCATCACATCCACATGGGAAGTCATCCCTCTCCCCATATTTTCGTGCCTCAACACCCATGCATATATCATGCACCCACTGTCCACATAAGGTGCATTCTACCCATCCTGGTTTTGTATCTGGATTGAAGTTGTGCATGAAGCTACAAACTCCCAATCCCTCAAATGCACATTCTTCAAGTGGTGTCCCAAATGGGCTCATCTTGCAAACAGCAGGAACGACATGACTAATTGAAGCATATCTATAATAAAACAAGAAAAAAGAAAAATGTTCACTGAGTGAAAAGAAACTCATTTTTTCTCTCCTATTACTCTGTATCACCATACCAGTTCTTCATAAAGGTATAAAAACAAAATGATACATGTACAAATCATGAATTCTCTTCTGGCTTTACTTATTTTCCAAACAATATATATCTCTTGAAACACCCTTCTGTAATCCAAAGTATAAATGAATCTTTAAAAAACACACTTACACAGTAAATCAGATATAATATTATACATACTTGCTATTTGCTTTAGCAGGAACCCATACTAAATGTAATGGAGCATGTCTCTTAGGTTGACAAAGAGGTGGAAGCAATAGCTGCTTATACTGTGGATAGTTTCTCACACAATGCTGCTGAACTGGTCTTTTGAGCAGATGGCTGATCAAATGGAGGTGGAAAAGATCTTAAAAGAATATTTTATGGTTAATAATGTATTTAGATAAGTTAGTTAAAAGTTTATGCAATTAACACTGAATTTTATTTTCTTCCAAAGTAGTTTTTTCTTAGTCCGTTTGTGCCAAATATATTGGTTTTTCACTTGCATATATATCAACTGTATATGTATTATCTGATTTAATACCCATTATCTGTAACAAGTTAAACATTTTTGGTACACATGGTCTTAGATTTTATTCAAACTTACATTAACTTACACTAACATGGAAGGAGAAAAAAGGAGCTTGATGACGTGATGATTATAAGCTTTTTCATAGGTATTTCATTGTATACTGTTTTATAGTTGTACATGTATTCACTGTTAAAACTTACTTCCATCCTTGTATGGTTGTCTTATTGTTTCTGTCATCTTCATTCTTATGATATTTTCAATATCATTCATATCAATATTGGACCTAATACACCCATTGTTGCTGAGCTCACCCAAAGGTGAATATCTCCTTTGTACTCTTCCATAATCTGTAAGATAATAAAAAAATAGTTTTACAGTGATAGGCATTTATTAACAGGGTCAGGAACCAAAATTGAAATTTCTTTTCTAAATTTTTCTTTGACATTCATTCCATTTTTTATTGGCAGATCTTTGCTGTTGTTAACATTTTTTACTGCAAGATTATTAGCTGTTAACCTTTTTTAATTCAGTAGCTGTTTTCCTGAATTTCTTGTTTCTGTTAACTGTTTTCTGCAAATTCAGTTTGTTGTTTATCAGCTAACGGCCCTATATTTGGAACATCTGACATACTCTATAAACACACTGGAACCCTTTACAGAATAAACTTACATATTTTGTAAATGGTACCAATACATCAACCATACTGACTACTGCAGCCAGCTTCAACACCATTGCCATTGTTTCATCTCCATAAAGTATTATGGAAATGGCATTAAAAATGCAGTTTCCATTTGCTGTTGACTGCAGGACAATCCTCTCTCCAATAGACAAAGGAATGAAATCTTTATATCTGATTGATGAAATATAAAAACAAGTAAAACTCATGTTACGACATCCCCTAGCTTCAAATTGAATTACACAGGATAAATTTAAATTCAAATGAAAGAAATATCATAATCTAAAATTCTCTTTAGTCCAAGTTTTTTTCAAAACCAATATGCCACTATATCATAAACAAATAGACTTAAAACAGAAGGAGATAACAATTCATTTAATTTCTTCTTATATTATTGTGGTAAACATGGACTGTTAAGTACATGTAGATAGAAAGTCTTTCTCTTCATTTTATGTGTAAAGACTTGTTAAATTGGTTTAAAAATTAATTTCAGACAGCCATAAAATACCTTTTATTTGTGTCTATCAACTTAGGAGAATGCCATTGGTCTGACAATTGCATTGGCAGGGAAGGCAAACTGCTCTTGACCAATTCACACACCCCTTTCAAATCCTCCCATGTCTTTAGGCATCTAATCACTTTCAGACATTTCTCATTCCAAGTTAACTGAAAATAAAGTTTATTTGGATATTACATGATTAGACAAAATATTATATAAATTATACAAGAAATGCTAGTCTGTCTTTTGTGGTTTTGGTATAGAAAAATTTGTATGATTGTAAAACCAATACAATTGTTACAGCCAAATTCTCTCTTTAAGGTCATAGGCATTATGTATAATTTTCAAAGCATTTGGATAAGGCAAACTCATAATAAAGAACTTAAAATTACAAAAAAAATCAACTCAAAAAGGGACATAACTCTTAATTGCCTACATTTTCTGTCATCAAATGGACATCTTACCACTTTACCCTGTTGTAGGATATGAATGATTCGTTCATTGTTGAAGACCCTCTATCAACTGTCAAGATGAAGAACAGGAACAAAAGCCCTGCTCATTGATAATTTCTTTATTTTTTCAATGTATTGTGTGCGATTTTGTCCCATGTACATTTACTCCATATCCCTTTATTTTCTATCTTACCACCGTATATTTGAGAAAATTTGTATGGTATAAGAATCCTGCTCTTTCTTAGGGGTTTAATGGTTTAATTATCAAAATCTCAACTTTTTGATGATAAATGGTAATACTTTTATTCAAATGACCATATTACATCTAGTATTTGGTATTTTTTTCTCCTTTATTCATTTTGTCTAATGTTTAAAAAGCTTAAAATTTATATATTTTCCCTTTAGAAGTAAAAGTCCATAAAAAATAATTGACTGGGTACTCTAAATTTGAACATACCTCTTCACTGAATATCTTTTGGATATGGTCACATAATTTAATGGCTTCTTGACTAGGCTGAAACACATTAAGACGGTTAATTTGACATTATGCTAACTTTTCACAATAACTTCTCTACATAAATCTTAATAAACAGCTGTGCCACGAGTGCATTATACGCCTGTCGTCTTGTGAAAAAAAACATATGGAAACCCGGCAAAACATAAGCGTGTAAACTTTTAAGGAAAAGAGATACGGCGCGAAATGTGACCAAAAAAGACTACCCTTTTTACCAAAAAGCTCAATAAAAATTCAATAACTTATTTTTTCTTCTTAAGGATATAAATACATGTATCATGTGACTTCAAGATATTCACCTCTCTCCTCAATAAATTTTCTCCTTGTTTGCTTTGTTCTGGGTGTTCCTGTTGTTCTGGATTTTCCTGTTGTTCTGGGTGTTCCTGTTGTTCTTGGTGTTCCTGTTGTTCCAGATTTTCATGTTGTTCTGGATTTTCCTGATGTTCTGGGTGTTCCTGTTGTTCTGGGTGTTCCTGTTGTTCCAGATTGTCCTGTTGTTCTGGATTTTCCTGATGTTCTGGGTGTTCCTGTTGTTCTGGGTGTTCCTGATGTTCTGGGTGTTCCTGTTGTTCTGCTTGTTCATACTACAAAAATGAGTTTTGATAATTTTATTTATGAATAAACAATATTGATGTGAATCAGCATATGTTGCATATTAATTACCACACTAACCACAGATAAAAAAAATAGGATTTTGGATCATTTAAACTGGTCATGGAGGTTACCTGAATGCAATTCCATAAGGAATGTAGATTTATGTTGAGTACACAATTTAATTTAGTCATCTCTATCACTTATAGGGTTATAACAAATCAAATATATTACAGTTATATTCAAAGTTGGCGTATAGTTTAGTTTCTATATGTAACAGTTGAAATTCATTTAGCTTTGCAACTTGAGAGCTAACAAGTAAAGGTTCCAATATTCCCAATACATAAAGAGCAATAACTTCCAGAAAATTCTCAAAGCATAGTATATAAATTGAAATTTGCTTTAAATTCTAAAATCATAAATGTAATATATTTTACAGAAAAGCGAGACAAATAGTCCACACCATAAAATGTATCTGACATTCACTCCTTCCTTGGTATTGCATCCTACTACAGAAAATTCTTTGCAAACTTTTCAACAATATCCCTTAACACATTTAACTAGAAAGAAACAGAAATTTGTTGGGTGGAAAGAATGTGAGGATGACTAGATTTAGAATGCAGCTTATTAAATTTCTGCTGTTTATCAAAACTTTCATCTATACCTGTAGTCATAGTTTCTTGATCTAGCACCCATACTGGTGCTTTATTTTGATAATAATGTGCTATAATTATATACTAATTTATAGGTACTATTGGACAAGACTTTATACTTTCCCTCCAAGAGTCTTGAAGACATTATGACAATATAAGTATTAGATGTAAGCCTCTCATATCTGAGGGGTGTCAACCCCGAAGATATGAGAGGATTACATCTGATTTAAATAAAAGTAATAAATAAATATATTAGCTTTTCTCTTGTTCTAAAACCAGCAAGTATTTTTGTTAAAACAGGAAAAGTGTCATTATCTCAAATTTTCCATATACAGAATCACTTTCAGAAGCATCTATGGGAGCTCCCATTTTGAATATTTTGCTAATAGTTTGAAAGTCTGTATATCTTTTAAAAGTTGCAAGCATTTAAATGAAACAAACAGTTTATTATAATTATCTAGCAAATAAAAACTGCTTTAAATATAAAACTTTAATTTTAAGAATAGACTTAAAAATTAACATGGAGTTTAAGATTTATTACTAAATGTATTTCAGTTTGGCAAGGGTACTAACTCATGCAAAAATTAGTCAAAATCAAGGGGGAATAATTAAACTGGTTATAACTGCAAATCATCTGGTTTTTATGCTCTTATGTAAAATATCAAGAAAATAAGCATAGGTATCTATATTTTTTTCATATACTGAAAGTGTTTGATAAAAGTAATCTACTTCTTAAATTTAAAAAAAAAATCTGATAGGTTAGTTCTTTGTTTTATTCTCCAAAAAATGATTTTCCCTTATAGTTAAATTTTGAATGTACATTCTTTTAACTTTCTTTCAGCAGATTTTAAGGAAAATAAGAATGTGAATGTGGCATATAAAAGTGTGCATCTACCTTAAGTAATAGGTTATACATTATACCAAACACATTTCAAATAAAATATACAGCCACTTACAACAAAACATGATTGAAAATCGGTCTTGTTTGTCTTTTTTGGTGCTGATGGCACTATATTGAGGTACCTTTGTAACGATTCGATCAGCTTCATCAGACTCCACTTTGGCAAACGTTTACCTCCACCTGAGAATTAAAAATGTAATTGCATGGTACATTGTATAAAGCCATCTATAAATCTGAAGAATTAAATGCTAAGTTACATCACAATAATAATAATAATAATGGTCAGAAACATTCTAAAAAATTATCACAACAAAATAACCAACTATGATTTAATTCAAACCTCAATTACAGGCTATTTATGGCATTTAAAAGGCTACTAAAGATTTAACTTGAAAATAATTTTTTTAAAAAAACCCTACCTACTTTAAGCTGTAAACCATAGGTTTGAAATTTAAGCAGTGGGTTGTGGACCAGTAAAACTTCATTGCAACTTCTCTTCTGGCGAGTATACAATCAGATTTTATGTTGAGACCAAAATTTAAAATACCACACTACAGATCACTGAATCTTAATGTCAAAAATACCTGGGACATGATTAACTGACTGAAACGGAATCTCTGTGTCAGCCCACCACTGAGGACAATTTTCATCTATGTCAAAGTTTCTTCTACAGTCCTTATCTGAAACAGAAATATATTTTCTTATGTAATTGAATCTGCAATTATAAGAAATTATGAGTGGTGATATTTGTTTTCGTAATAATTGTGTAAAAATCCAAGAAATCCTCCTGAATGAGATTTGGCGGGTAAAGTCACGATTAATTTAAACAACATCATAAACATGTGGTATTACAAAATTTATCCAACATGTCAAGAGAGAATGAATGCACCTAAAATTAAAGAAACAAGGATTCTATAATGATGAAAATTTTCATTAACTGTTATAAATACAGCAGATAAATTGAAAAAAAAACTTATCGGCATATAACATAAACTCTTCATCTAAAAGTGACTTTGGATGTGTTAAGATTAGTGATATTGATGTAATAAATGTCAAAACATATCAAGCCTTTTCTTATGATATCTTAAATGCACAAATCATTTATAGCTGTTAAAATTACAAAAGTAATACATTAGCTGTTTTAAAAAATATGAACAAAAAACTAAGTATGTTGTGAAACAGCTCATGCGACAATATCGTCGTTTTATGCTCACCATTTCCATTTATTTCTCTTGTTAAAAAAAATATGTACTAGATATAAAAAATATATCAAAATCAATCTAAATAATCAAAAGTTTTAACATATTTACTAGATACTGCTTGAGCTGGAGAAACAGCTGATGCAAGGATGCATCACATCATTCCCGTATCCAAATCAAACACATGGGTCCTTAGAATATCTCTAACAGAATATTCCGGGACATGTATTGGTCTCTCAACAGGTGGATCTAAGATTCAAAATAAGAATGCTTCTTTTGTGTTATATAAAATGCAATTGTTCATGATATTTTAACATTCAAGATATTGAATTTTTTTTACAGTTACATCACAAGGCCTGCTATCGAGAATATCACTATAGATAAATATCATAAACAACATCGTCAGGTTGTAGAATCTATTTCTAAAATGACTAGGGTAATGATCTGAGATATTGCTTCCGAACAGATATTGGCCAATATATCACAAGTGTTTAATTAACATGTTGGTGTTTACAAATTTAACCAATGGGCTAAAGATGTATAAATGCTCTTGTACAATTAGAGAAACAGTTTAAAAACTTATACATTTTGTAAAATGTTAAAAAAGGAAGAAACTTTAAAATTTACTGTATATTATATGATATTTTTCCATTCATTATCAACCATCTTTGTATGGAAAACCCAAATACATAGAAAAAAAAATGGAAAAAAAACAAAACACATTTTTAAGTCTCACCCTCAAATGACTGGGCTAAAACAGCCTCTTTATACAAGGACTCAACTTCTGGTTTGTTGAGAAACAGTGCCTTCATTTCATCTGATCCTAAAATAGAATAACTATCTAATTAAGTTAAAGTCACATGATGATGATAAAAAAAATACTTACTTTGTGATCTTTATGCACTAAGCACTTTTTATTTTTACATTTACTTTCCAAAAAGTTCAAACATTTCAAATGGTATAAATCCTTCAGGGAAGATTTTTGGAAAACAGTTAACAATGGATAGATAAAGGATGTAAAGTGATGACAGAAACTCATACTTCTGACTTCTGTCTTTTGAACTAAAAATGTAGCAAACAGCCTCTTTTCTAAAATATTTTCTTTTGCAAACTATTTAAAAATTCAGTAATTTTCCATTATTTACCTCAAAAATTTGAATTCTTTTATTCTGAAGACAACAAGATATATTTTTAAAGTCAAAAATTAAATCTGAGATAATTTTGAAATATTATTATGTGTACTTATCAGGCACCTAACTATATATACCAACCTGCTACCAGTATGAGTTACCAATATTCCCAATGCAGACAACACTGGCACCAGGATATGACTGGTTGAATGAATCAATCTGCCAAAGAATAAAGTTATAGAAGCTTTCATGTATTATATAAGTTGGTCAGCCAGATTACAAATTCTAAAGTTACAAAGAGACTTCTTTTATCACAGTGAAGTTTTCATCAAATAAATGCAATAAAATAAATCTTGTAGCTCAATCAGTAAATATTAATAAAGAACTTTTATATCAAATATTAAGTGCCATAGATTGAATGCTAGATTGTAAAATGAAAAATTATACATCATTTATTTGTTTAAGTAATGCAACGTGGGTCAAAGACAAATTAAAAAGAAGAATTGCAAGAGAGGAAAGAATGTGCAGAATATACGTTTTAAGCAAAATGACAAATAATGTTTCTAAAATAAATGATGTAATATTGTATTCTAAAAGCTAAGAATTAGGAGAGATGTGGTTATATGTGTATCTTAATGTCTGTCACCAAATAGCATTAGTTACATACTTACTCTATTAATGAAATTTCCTATAAATGCAAAGACTATTTGAAATATCAATATAAAATACAAACAGCAATACAGAAAATAAAATATTACAAACTTATCTAAACATAAGTCTAGTTAACTTCAAGACTAATATTCTTGAATCCAAAAATTACATTAATAATTAAAAAAAATAAATAAAAAAATATCGAATTTTAGCCCCACCCTTACATTTTAAGCAACACTCTTGAATTTTCTCAGCACCACCCTTGATCATTAAGATTAGATGAAAAAAGTTTGAAAAAAAACCCAAAAAAAAACAGAAAATTATTAATGACCTATTAAATTATACCTAAATTGTTGATAATACTGGAAAAAAGGCCAACATTTTATATGCATTTTTCAACAAAATAAAACATTTATTTCGTAACCACCTCCCTTAAAATTTGATCTGTGGTCGTATTTGAATATAATACCAGAATTTCTGAGGAATTAATCAATGTAGTAATAAAGATTCCCTATGCATAAGAGTAAAATATTCCTTCGATATGCTAAAAAACAAACTGTTAGACCTTTACCTTTTTGACAATAGTTTTCCAACCCTGAACTGCCATTTTCAATTTCAGACAATCTTCAACAGCCTATACTTCTCCACTGACTAAGAAATTGCAAACTTTTGGTAATAAAACTGCTAGAAAATATTCAAGTAAAAAATTAGATGCTGCTATTGCAGGAGTGCAGTAAACAATTTCAAAATGCTATACTTATATGAATTGTTGGATATAAAGCATTCATACAAAAGGCATTGTGATTGGATGTTGTGTATGTTGTATTAATTAAGCAGGGATTATGATTGGTCAATAAATAATTAAATTAATTCTTCACTGAATCTATCTTATCTTATCAAAATTAACAAAGATGCATGGACAAAAGGAATAACAACTGGATGTCCTACAAAATCAAAAGCTTTGACAGCAGGAGGTCGTCAGAAGTGATGTATGAATACTGTTATGCTAATTGATAAAAGACAAGCAAATTGTCCTACTAAGCATCTATCCAAATATTGCTGTACAAGTTAAAATAATATTAACAAACATAAGAAAAGAAAGACTGTGCCTTGTAAATGACATTAAATGGTCCATGGTATCATGTATCATGCATTTATAGTTGTTTACAACACCTAATATGATCTATTATATAATTAATATGCCATGAGCCTTAACCATTTATTGTTGATGAATTTGTGTTAATAAATTATTTGTATTTGTATAGTTGTATAAAAGAAATTATTATACCTTAGATATATTTTTCTATAATAAATACATGCACAATAATTTCACTATTTTTAACATTTTCAGTGATTTAACTATTTTCCCTCAAAAAACTATTTTCCCTCTTCAAGTTACGTTGTTTCGCGGATTTTTAATCCCGGGCACGGGATTGGCTGGGAGGTTTTAGCCGACCCGTTCGGAAGCTCCCGCGTTATAGGTTATCGTCAATGCTGAATCCCGAGATGTTCCGGTACATTTCATCAGACGACAGTTTTGCAAAAATCATGGACTCTGTCACTCGATCATGCATCTCGGGTACGTACACATGACTTAAATTTTGCCTTAATTATCTCTTGTGTTTCTTTCGGTATAATAAAACACTTACTGACTGAGTAGTCGGGGAATAGTAAGTTTATTGTCCCTCTGAACAACTATTGCCCCTCGGCGTTGCCTCGGGGCAATAGTTGTTCCTCGGGACAATAAACTTACTATTCCCCTCTTACTCAGTCAATAAGTATAAAATAGAGATCATGCCAAGTAAAAGACATAAAAGGACCGATGGTCTCATGTATAGAAGTAAAAAAGAGACCTTGCAATAGATATAAAATGGTCCATAGTCTCATGAAGAGAAGTAAAAACTTGAGACCATGCAATGCAAAATATATTAAATGGCCCATGGTCTCATGTTAAATAGTAGAAAATAGACACCATGCTATGTAAAAGATATAATATGGTCCATGGTCTCATGTTTAATGATAGGACAGGTCCCTGGTCTCATGTATAATGGTAGGAAATGTTCCTGGTCTCATGTATAGTAGTTAAAAAAGAGACTCCATCATGTAAATGAAACAGAATGGTCTGTGGTCTCATGTATAGTAGTAGAAAATAGAGACCATGCCATTTTAAGGATATAACATGGTCCGTGGTCTCATGAAGAGAAGTAAAAACTAGACCATGCCATGTAAAAGATATAAAATGGCCCATGGCATGGTCTCATGTATAGTCGTAGGAAAAAGAGACTCTATCATGTAAAACATATAAAATGGTCCATGGTCTCATGTATAGAAGTAGAAACTAAAGACCATTCCAAGCAAAAGATATAAATGGCTCATTGTTCATGTTTAATAGTAGAAAATAGAGACCATGCCATGTAAAAGATATAAAATGGTCCACGGTCTCATGTTTAATGATAGGAAAGGTCCCTGGTTTCATGTATAATGGTAGGAAATGTTCCTGGTCTCATGTATAGTAGTTAAAAAAGAGACTCTATCATGTAAGATATAATGGTCCCTGGTCTCATGTATAGAAGTAGAAACAGAACATACCATGTAAAAGATATAAAATGGTCCATGGTCTCATGAAGAGAAGTAAAAACTAGAGACCATTCCATGTAAAAGATATTAAATGGCCCATGGTCTCATGTATAGTAGTAGAAAATAGAGACCATGCCATGTAAAAGATATAAAATGGTCCATGGTCTCATGTATAGAGGAAGAAACTAAAGACCATGTCATGTAAAAGATATAAAAATGCCCAAGGTCTCATGTATAGAAGTAGAAAATAGAGACCATGCCAAGTAAAAGATATAAAAGGGCCCATGGTCTCATGTATAGAAGTAAAAAAGAGACCATGCCATGTAAAAGATATAAAATGGTCCATGGTCTCATGTATAGAGGTAGAAACTAAAGACCATGTCATGTAAAAGATATAAAATTGCCCATGGTCTCATGTATAGAAGTAAAATAGAGACCATGCCAAGTAAAAGATATAAAAGGGCCCACGGTCTCATGTATAGAAGTAAAAAAGAGACCATGCCATGTAAAAGATATAAAATGGTCCATGGTCTCATGTATAGAGGTAGAAACTAAAGACCATGTCATGTAAAAGATATAAAATTGCCCATGGTCTCATGTATAGAAGTAGAAAATAGAGACCATGCCAAGTAAAAGATATAAAAGGGCCCACGGTCTCATGTATAGAAGTAAAAAAGAGACCATGCCATGTAAAAGATATAAAATGGTCCATGGTCTCATGTATAGAGGTAGAAACTAAAGACCATGTCATGTAAAAGATATAAAATTGCCCATGGTCTCATGTATAGAAGTAGAAAATAGAGACCATGCCAAGTAAAAGATATAAAAGGGCCCACGGTCTCATGTATAGAAGTAAAAAAAAGACCATGCCTTGTAATAGATATAAAATGGTCCATGGTCTCATGAAGAGAAGTAAAAACTTGAGACCATGTAATGCAAAAGATATTAAATGGCCCATGGTCTCATGTATAGTAGTAGGAAAAAGAGACTCTATCATGTAAAACATATAAAATGGTCGATGGTCTCATGTATAGAAGTAGAAACTAAAGACCATTCTAAGTAAAAGATATAAATGGCTCATGGTTTCATGTTTAATAGTAGAAAATAGAGACCATGCCATGTAAAAAATAGAAAATGGTCTGGTCTCATGTTTAATGATAGGAAAGGTCCCTGGTCTCATATATAATGGTAGGAAATGTTCCTGGTCTTATGTATAGTAGTTAAAAAAGAGACTCTATCATGTAAAAGATATAATGGTCCCTGGTCTCATGTATAGAAGTAGAAACAGAGAACATACCATGTAAAAGATATAAAATGTTCAATGGTCTCATGACGAGAAGTAAAAACTTGAGACCATGCCATGTAAAAGATATAAAATGGTCCTTGGTCTCATGTATAGAGGTAGAAACTAAAGACCATGTCATGTAAAAGATATAAAATTGCACATGGTCTCATGTATAGAAGTAGAAAATAGAGCCCATGCCAAGTAAAAGATATAAAAGGGCCCATGGTCTCATGTATAGAAGTAAAACAGAGACCATGCCTTGTAAAAGATATAAAATGGTCCATGGTCTCATGAAGAGAAGTAAAAACTTGAGACCATGCCATGCAAAAGATATAAAATGGTCCATGGTCTCATGTTTAATGATAGGAAAGGTCCCTGGTCTCATATATAATGGTAGGAAATGTTCCTGGTTTCATGTATAGTATTAAAAAAAGACTCTAAGAGACTCCATCATGTAAATGAAATGGAATGGTCAGTGGTCTCATGTATAGTAGTAGAAAATAGAGACCATGCCATGTTAAGGATATAACATGGTCCATGGTCTCAGGTATAATGTAAGGAAAGGTACCTGGTCTCATGTATAATGGTAGGAAATGTTCCTGGCCTCATGTATAGTAGTACAAAAAGAGACTCTAAGAGACTCCATCATGTAAATGAAATGGAATGGTCTGTGGTCTCATGTATAGTAGTAGAAAATAGAGACCATGCCATGTTAAGGATATAACATGGTCCATGGTCTCATCTATAATGTTAGGAAAGGTACGTGGTCTCATGTTTAATGGTAGGAAATGTTCCTGGCCTCATGTATAGTAGTAAAAAAAGAGACCCCATCATGTAAATGAAATAGAATGGTCTGTGGTCTCATGTATAGTAGTAGAAAATAGAGACCATGCCATGTAAAAGATATAAAATGGTCCATGGTCTCATGTATTATGGTAGGAAAGGTCCCTGGTCTCATGTATAATGGTAGGAAATGTTCCTGGTCTCATGTATAGTTGTAGGAAAGAGGGACTCTATCATGTAAATGACATAGAACGGTGTGTGGTCTCATGTATATTACATCAAATGGTCCATGATCTCATATTAAGAGAAGGATTGATTGATTGATTGTTGGTTGCTCAATGTCCAGTGGCAAATTTAAGAGAAGCAAAGAGAGACCATGCGATATATAAAATAACATTAAGTGGTCCACAGTCTTCTGTATAGTAGTAGAAAACAGACACTGTCATATAAATGACATAAATTAGTACATGGTCTCCTTGATATTAGTAGAAAATAGATACCATAACATAAAATGGTCCATGGTCTGATGTAAAGCATTAGAAAAAGACCATGTCATGTAAATCATAAAATGATCCATGACCATGGTCTCTCTCATCTATAGAGTGGAAAAGGGCAAGACTTCCTTTTGGCACCCCTTGCGCATATGTCTATGCTTATTCCGTCAACCAAGGGGTGCCAAAAGGAAGTCTTTCCTTGAAAAGAGAGACAGTGCTATGTAAAATGGTCCATGTAACAATAAATAGCATTACAAAAGAGAAACAAGGATAAGGGGGTTCAAACCTATCATGACCCCCCCCCCCCCCAATTTAGATGTTTTGGGGGGATCCGCAATTGGTACAGGGACATGGTGTAGGGATTGTCAACGACATTCGCTACTTCAGTACTTGTGTATTTATCAAATATACTTGGAATAATCATATATATACAGTTCTTTAACAATCAACCCTTACAACAGAGACTATCAATAATCCGGTGCTCTGTTATTCAAACGAAAGTGAAAATAGTATCGTTTTCGATATGTCACGTGTTAGAGAAGACACCTGTCTCTTGTAGTATTTTATCGTAATAAATACGTTACCATCATAAATTCTGAGTATACCATTTGCGCATGTCAGCAACAGCCGGAATCCCCAAAACTAAAAATAGCTATTGTATGGTATCACCCAAGCACCTGTGTGAACCCCAAACCTCTATACATCCATTATATTTCCGGCTGCGCACGTGGTAACACGCTTTCGGATTTACACAGATGAAAACGATTTATGGTTTGACAAAATTTGTGTATACTGTAATATTATTAATATTATTTAATTATTGATATCCCTATTTATTTTTAGATACATTATATTTATCTACATTCAATTAATTTTAGATAAATATTAATTAAAATGTCGTCATTCAATGACATAAACAGTCCATTCCAGACCATCACAGGCAATGATGTGTTTCTGGATGGCTCATTACCTTTCCCTTCGCCTCCGGTGAGCTTAGGTTCGCTTCCAGTTACTACCTGCCCACTTACCGACGTTTCTACTTCGGTTGCAGGTACCGCATTTCAGCAGACACCTCGGGTTTCAGGCATGGAAGCGTTCCTACTGTGGCTACTGTCACCCACACCATATCCAGACCTGTTTCCACTACAGGGTCAGTTTCTTATGCTCCAGGTAGTTCTATGAACTTAGGCCTGCCAGGTTCTAGACCCCCCAGGCCCAGTTCTTACTGTGGTTTTCCCCTGCCTATGTCAGGTAATGATCCTTTTTCCTGGTCTAGACCACCTTGGGCACAAGGTTTTCCTGGTGCAGGTATGCCTGGTTTTTGGCCATATGGTGGATATTTTGGTCCTTCAACCTCGGTTTCGGGCCATACTGCTAACCTTCTGTCGGTATCAATACCGGCTCCTTCGGTAGCAGTACCTTCCACCGTAGCAGTGCCGGCAACTGTCTCCCAGCCCACCTGTACTGTTGGGCTCCAGGACAACCAGCCGGTTTCTGTCCCTAGTACTTCTCTTGCATCTTTCAGGAGTGTACTTGAGGAATTTCAAAATTCTATTCGAAAGGATTTTTCCTCCTTTTCTAAAAGGCTTTCTGTACTTGAAAGTAAAGCGGTCCAACCTTGTCCTGTGGCCAGGGATCAGGACAGCGATAGTGAACAAGAGGTTGAGGATGACAGAGTGTCGGTTGCTCCTGGTAGTCAGGAAAGCAACTTTTCTGAGGATGAGGAAGATCCTTCTCCTACAGATCCGACTCCGTCAGATCCCGCCCTTGCAGATACTGCTTCGCTTGTTTCTCAATCGAACTCAGTTCCACCCTCTCATACTAAGGAGTCCGAAGGTGAGGAAGCTCCTTCTTCTATGAGGGATCTTAGAGATAAGGTTTTCACTATTATGAGGGAGGTCAACAAGGTTCCTTTTGCGTCACCTCCTAAACCCAAAAGGCTCTCCTCTGTTTTCGAGGCCTCCTGTGGTTTTCCTGACAGTAAGGCTCGTAGTAGCTTTCCAGAGCCTGATCACATTTCCACTGCCCTGCAAATTATTAATGAAGGGATAGGTGGTTCAGCTTCCGAGGTTTCGTCTGGGAACATTACAGGTTTTGGAATTGCCTCCTTCTCTGAGCACGTCCGGGTGAAGGATTATGATATTTTCAACTCTTCTCTTGGAAGGTTAGTTCCTAAGGTTGAGAAATCTCTTTCCGCAGCCATTAATTCCAAGCCAGTTGACGGCCTTCGCCTGTCTCAGTCGATCTTGTCGAAAAATGAAAATCTTCTGCGTAGTACTTCCCAAATACTTGGAACAGCAGAACATTTTTTAGCAGCAGTGGGTTCCTGTCTTAATAGTCAGGATTCTACTGTTTCTCCAGAGATTAAGTCTTTTCTACTCCAAGTAGACAAGGCTATTGGTGCTTCCCAACTCCTAATCATGGGTTCTCTAGCCAACTGCACTCTTTCTAAGAGGTCAGAAATCTTGGAGAAACCTAATGTTTCTGTAAGTGTGAAAGATTCCCTTCTCCGGTCTTCACTATCGGATAAGATCTTTAATCTTTCCCTTCAGGAGGTGCAAGAACACATCAGGCAGACACCTGCCCCTGTTAAGGTTAATGTACAGGTAAACAGTGGTAAGAGATCAGTTCCCAACTTCTCTCCTAGGAATTCCTCTTTTCCTCAAAACAAGAGAAGGAAAACTGGTGGTGGTGCAGGTAAGTCAACCCCTAAGCCTGGGCCTTCTAATTCCGCTTCAGGTTTTAAAGGCCCCAGGAGGCATAATAAGTCTTCCTAGGAAGTTGCCCCCTCGTACGTTATCGACAACACCAAACTCCACAGAAAAATTTTCAGTTCCTCTGGCTTTCATTCCAGTAGGGGGGAGATTGACTCATTTTATAAAACAATGGGAAAATATTACAAAAGATTGTTGGGTATTGTCGATAATTCGAGGGGGATTGACTCTTCAGTTCAAGGAGGTTCCACCTCTTTCACCAGTTCCTCTGTTTCGCTCACACACCTCGGATCCTCAACGTTCTCAACTTCTCACACAGGAAGTATCTACTCTTTTGGAGAAAGCGGCGATAGAGGAGGTATCTCAGTCAGATCTGAACCCCGGCTTCTATGCCAGACTTTTTCTGGTACCAAAGAAGACCGGCGGAATGAGGCCAGTCATAGACCTGTCCATCCTCAACACTTATCTAGTAGTACCTCACTTCAAAATGGAGACAAATCGTTCTATCCGAACGGCTATTCTCCCTGGTATGTGGACAACATTCTTGGACCTATCGGATGCTTACTTCCACATCCCTGTCTGTCCTTCTTACAGGAAGTACCTCCGTTTTGTTTGGGATCACAGGGTGTACCAATTCAAGACCCTCCCGTTTGGTCTTTCTATAGCCCCTTTGGTGTTTACCAAAGTCATGCAGGCGGCAATTGCCCATCTTCATGCTCAGGCTATTTTGATCCATTCATATTTAGACGACTCCCTCATCAAGGAGTTCTGTCCTCAGAAATTGAATCTTCAGACAGAAACAGTAATTCAACTTTTTCTATCTCTGGGATTCCTAATCTCCTGGAAAAAGTCGGAACTAACTCCCTCTTAGGACTTTATATTCCTCGGAGAACATTATCTGACTTCTCAGGACTTAGTACTGCCTCCAGAAGACAAGTTTCTGTCTCTGTGCCAGAAAATTCATTTTTTAATGTCTTCTCAGTCTGTAACAGCCCATCAATTTACACAGCTTCTGGGCTTTCTGAATGCTCTAGCAGATGTAGTTCCTCTCGGCCGAGTTCATATTCGTCCGCTTCAGTTTTACCTACATCAACATTGGGTCCCAATGTCTCAAGACTGGGAAGCACCCATACCGTTGCTTCAAAGTCTTTACCCTCATCTTCTGTGGTGGACAAATCGGGAGAACGTTTTGAGAGGCCTTCCTTTGTCCTCTCATGTCCCCGATCTGACTCTTTACACAGACGCCTCCAACCTAGGTTGGGGGGCTTATCTAGAGGGTCAATCCATATCCGGAATCTGGTCCCCAGACCTCCGGAAAGAGCATATCAACTTATTAGAAATGAGAGCGGCTCTTCTTGCGCTGTCTCATTTTCAGTTTGTTCTCAAAGACAAACAAGTAACTCTTGCTACGGACAACTCAACAGTAGTTGCTTATTTACAGAATCAGGGCGGCACTCACTCCCACGATCTGTACCTCGTAGCAAGGGATATTCTGATTCTCTGCTTTCAGCTCCATATCCTACTGGTAGTCAGACATATTCCGGGCAGACTCAATATCCTGGCAGATTCTCTTTCCAGGAGTCTAACTCCTGTCAATACAGAGTGGGAACTTCTCCCAGTAGTGTTCGAGGCAATAACTCTTCAATGGGGTTCTCCTCTGGTAGATCTGTTTGCAACCAGTCTAAATCACAAACTGCCCACCTTTGTATCTTCAGTTCCAGATCCAAAAGCGTGGGCAGTAGATGCGATGACAATGTCTTGGAAGGGAATGTTTGCGTATGCCTTCCCTCCTTTCAGATTTCTGCCTGCCGTCCTTCAGAAAATTGCTTCAGAAGAATGTCAGATCATACTTATTGCTCCAGCTTGGTGCAGACAAGCATGGTTCCCAGATCTTCTACGTCTGTCTTGTGCCCATCCTCTGGTACTTCCGGTAAAACCAAATCTTCTCTCCCAACACACGGGAAAGATTCTGCATCAGAATCCGGAAAGACTGAATCTTTGCGCTTGGCTTCTCTCAGGGATAGCCTCGAAAAGAGAGGATTTTCTGAAGGCACAGCCAAACACCTCACCAGAGCTGTTAGGCAATCAACCAATATCGTCTATGACGCTAAATGGAAGATTTTCAGTGATTGGTGTATTCCAAGGGAAATCGATCCTTTCCAAATCACTGTACAAGAATTAGCTGATTTTCTTACTTTCCTGTTTGACTCTCGAGGTTTGACTCCCTCAACTATTAAGGGATATAGATCTGCTATCTCTCGCACCATCCATTTGGCTGGTGGTGAAGATTTTCTCTTCTGGTCCGTAATTTTTGTCTTGAACGGCCCAAACAGAGAACTCTATTCCCTCAGTGGAATCTCAGTTTAGTTCTATCAGCCTTGAAGTCCTCAACTTTTGAGCCGGCTGACCAGGTGGATCTCAAGTTCCTATCGTACAAGTGTTGTTTTCTTCTTGCCTTGGCCTCAGGTAGAAGAAGAAGCGAGATCCATGCTTTTTCGGTATCAGAAGCTTGTCTGCGTTTTTCAAGGGACAAGTCCTCAGTCACCTTATTAACCGACCCAGTCTTTATGGCAAAGAATCGATTGCTGAGCAGGTTGTAATTCCTGCTCTACCTCCAGATTCTGATTCAAGCTTGCTTTGTCCTGTTCGAATCTTATCTATTTATTTGCAGAGGACATTGAGTTTACGCTCATCTCGTAACTCTAGACTCTTTATCCCTTTTAAAAAAGGGGTTATTGATTTATCAGTCAAAACTATCTCTTCCTGGATCAGCAGGACTATCAGTCTAGCATATGAGATTTCTGATGAAGCCCTTCTGGACAGTTTTAATGTCAAGGCTCATGATGTTAGAGCTATTTCTACATCTTGGGCCCTTTTCAATCATGCCTCAATTAATGAGGTACTTTCTGCAGGTTTTTGGAGGAATGAAAATTCCTTCATAACCTATTATCTGAAATCTATAGCTTCCCAAGCTCAAAGCCTGTTTTCCTTGGGACCTATTGTTGCTGGGCAAAGAATTAATTTTCCACCTGCATCTTCGGGTTCAGGGGATTCAGCTTTGCGTTAGATTCAATTAGTCAGAATTTATGATGGTAACGTATTTATTACGATAAAATTATACATTTTTAAAGTAAAATGAGATTTTATAAAATAAATACTTACCATCATAAATTAAAGGTCCCTCCCAGCCTCCCCTTCATCCCCTTTTTCCTACATGCTTGCCTTTTTGGGAAATATAATGGATGTATAGAGGTTTGGGGTTCACACAGGTGCTTGGGTGATACCATACAATAGCTATTTTTAGTTTTGGGGATTCCGGCTGTTGCTGACATGCGCAAATGGTATACTCAGAATTTATGATGGTAAGTATTTATTTTATAAAATCTCATTTTACTTTAAAAATGTATAATTTTAGACGGGAAATATACCTCATATGGGGCATGCGCATTCACTCATGATTGAACAGCATCGTCGCCTCGTAGGTAAGACTGAAGCACAAAAAGCCCTATTACGGTTGACTGAAGTAATTTTACATTGCCCAAAATGAACAATAGACGCCGAAAAATCACCCGAACCGTTATATGTATTTTTAAAATAAGAGAGTGCGATTTTCATAGATGGGCAGGCTTTTAAAGTTGCCGCTGAAGCCTTGTTTTTTGGTCTCCACAACTGTAAATGGTACGTGATTGAACATAGATAAAAGTTAAATAAGAAGTTTTTATCATAAATTACCATATCAAATCTTTGGAAACACAAATGAATATCTCCACGTAGGTAAATATGTTTATTTGCAGGTAAATTTGAGGGAAAACACATACTTTTCAATGCAAATCCCCATCTTTCATCATACTGGGAACCTTAAAATTCTAATTTTTGACAGGTGCTACCTGAAATGCCAGGGAAGCAGATCAACTTTATCACATAAATCAGTTTCGGGTTAATACGAAAAAGAGTTCTGTACCATAAAGGTGTATTAATGCATAAATCCATAAATAATATAAATTATTGCTCCTGATTATCTATGCAATATGTTCAAATCTAGTACAAACCAGTATTCATTGTGCTCTACAAATTTTGATTTTCTTTTTGTACCAAGACCAGATGCAAATTATTTGAAGAAAACTTTCACTATATTAGTCGGCATGTATACAGGTACAATATAATGGAAAAATACATGTATGCCTTTGCCAATAAAAAATGCAAATAATATTGAAATATTTAAGCGAAGGTTCTCTGAACATCTTTTTTTAAAGCGAAATAGCTAAGAATGTAAATGTATTGGATCTTATTTTAATCAAGAAGAAATTTACTTGTTCATATGTAATGGTCATTGTATTGTGAGACTAACTATAATTTCATAAGATATTGCATATTTATGTTGTAAATATTTAAATAATTTGTTATATCGAGAGCCACAGGGGAGATTACTATTCAATAATTGTATACTAATTAATGTTCTTACCCCCTTTAAATAAAGTATTTATTATTATATTACAAATGTATTATTATTATTATACTTACCAGGATTGTTTACCGTCATGTGTAAATTTAGTGTTAGAAACAATATTAAACTGTAATTTGATTTGCATTGTTTCTGACTTACTTACTTTCCTTGATAATGACCACTTATGAACACAATTCCTCTGAGAGTGGTTAACAGGAAAAAAATTATACTGGGTAGGATTGTTTTCATTATAAACCATATTTAACCTTCATTTTGATTTGACCAATTTTATGTGAGTTATGCGACCTTTAGGCCAAATAAAAATATATGTGTGTTTCCTATTTTTTTGCGACCGTTTTGCTGACCCTAACATTTTCTTCTCAATTTCGAAAATTTTCACACTCCAGAAAAAATCGGGTCCTTTCCGGCGACATTTGGGGTTTTATATTTATCAAAACCATGGACGCCCACAAGCTAGTGGCCAGCATTTTACTGATATGTCGCTATGTCCAATGCCAACACATCCATGCAAAAAATATGATTTTGTGTATGCTAGTTTCTTGGATATATAGAACATAATGCGAAGGACATCCCATTTGATTTTCAGATTTCTATATTCCAGACCAAGGGCAAGGTCCCCCCAGTAATCAACATAATCAAATTATCGCTATTTCAATTGAGAGTTTCTGAATTATACACTTAAAACTTGTTGCAATGATTGCTTCACCACAATTTGTTGGTTGCCATGCATGTCTATACATATTTAATAGGAGTAACATGAAGGATCGGCTATTAAATCATTCCAGAGTATGAGATTACCCTTGGTTTTTGTT
Source organism: Mytilisepta virgata (assembly GCA_028015205.1). Lineage (NCBI taxonomy): Eukaryota > Metazoa > Mollusca > Bivalvia > Mytilida > Mytilidae > Mytilisepta > Mytilisepta virgata. The sequence goes on from CM051513.1 coordinate 28,126,330, forward strand.
GGTGTTCATGTTCTATCAGAACACAGCACAACCTGTGAATGGAATGGAAACCAAACTTTTATGTCAAATTACAATTGACATATTAATGGCATGATGCCACAATATCAGATATACAGTCAAACCTGCTCTAAAGGGCACCTCTATATAGCAAATCACTGTCTATAAAGGGCACAGTGAAAAAGTCCCACTCATGAACAGAGTACAATATCGGTAAAATTAACCTCTGTATAAAGGGCACCTGCTCATAAAGGGCACTTTTTCTGGTCCCTTAGCTGCCCTTTATAGACAGGTTTGACTGTATTTGCATTCATAGGTTTACAAATATTACAGATGCACATCAAAATCAGATATCAAGCAAAGAATTATAACCCACTCAGTCACAGCCGAATCTATTCCCCCCCCCCTCTCCAATAAAAAAAGAGACCTTTTCTACCTACCATATTTTGAAAACTGATGTAATAGGAAATACATATTTTTTTTTTGGGCCTGACCATTTTCTCCACCTCAGTGACACCCAAATTAACCTATTGGCCATAGATAGCAGCAATAAAAACAAAAAGCTCAAATTAATCTTACATGACGCAACAGCAGGGGTATTTTGTTAGAATACGGTTCAACAATTTTGTTTTATGTGAAATAAGACCTGTCAGAACACAGTACAAGGTAAACCAGATTTTTCTACATTTATTAGTGTTATGCCATTTTTCAACCTTCCAAGGACCATAACTCCGTCCACCGTACAACCCCATTTCAGTAAACAGATTTTTCAATTGAAAATCTGAAACTAGAAAATGTGTCTATAAGACACCGATGCCCCGCCCTAAAAACAATATAGGTGTTGCTGAACTGCATTGTACTACATGTATACAAGAGGACTGTAGTGGTGAAATATCATTGATATATCACTATAGGTTTCTGAGAAATGAACCTAAACACAGAACTTAACCAAAGTCACTGAAGCATTAAATGTAGGTCATAGCGACCCAAGTGTTGCTGAACTGCGTCGTACTTTACAAGAGGGCTGTAGTGGTGAAATATCATTGATATATTACTATAGATGTAGGTTTCTGAGAAATGGAGCTAAACGCAAAACTTAACCGAATCGGGACGTACCAATGGACAAGAATAAATCTGTATGCCCCAGTCACATTCGTGGCGGGGCATAAGCATGTAAAACTTCAATGTACCAATGTGTAATGAATTCAGATTTTATCATGTGGAGAGTTAAAAATATATTTCTTCTTTTTTTTTCAGGTCCAGAGTTAATATATTTTATTGATGTAGATTGTACATTTACCATCCCTATATCAAGAAGGAAGCATGCCAACAGTGGGTTTGGAAGGAATATTGCATATATATTTACGAAATTTCTATAGCTCTTTTGAAATATATAGAAATAAGAGGATATATGGTATAATTGCCAATGAGACAACTTATAGTATTCAGCAGAGATCAAATGATGTCGATGCCATTGTGCACCTCCTGTAAATGTTTTACTTCTTGATCAGAATTATTTCTTTATAGTTTATGCGTTAAAAACATCTTCAAAAAACTAATCAAAGATATCAGGCTAAAATCTTGCTCGCCAGGCGCACATTTTGTCTACATAAGACTCATCAGGGACGCTCAAATCAAAAAAGTTAAAAGGCAAAACAAGTATGAACATCTCTCATAATTAACGTCTTAAAAAAACATCGCATGAATTATGGTGTCAATAAGTAATGAGATATCAAACATTTGGAAAAATACATGTTAATTTGTGAAAATATTTCAATGATAGACAGTTATAAAATGATTTTTTGTTACACATACATGTATATTATTTACCAAAAAAAAAAACAGTATCAGAGATTTCATATTTAAGTCATTTGAGCGGGTTTTTCCAAGCAGTTTAAATTATTAATTTCAATTGATCAATTACAAATGATGAAGAAAAAATATACAATTCCCACCATCAGAATTTTAATTAATCTTAATAGCACATTTCATGAGAAATAGAATTTATTTGGATTAAGTGGTTTCTCTTATCGAACTCATATATCTTGTTTATATAACATTGAATGAACTTTTTTTTCTATCCTAAAAGGCAAACCAAATACTTCATTATAGTCTCACCTCTCATAAAATATACATACATATTACATAATTATAATTTGAGGCCCAAAATCAACAAAAGGGGCCTTTATTCAACCCATCCCATGCCCATTTTCCCCAACTAATTGAATGCACTGGTAAAATTTCAGAGTGTTTCATTTACATATTACCAGCAAAAGTTTGAAAAAACACAATTTTGACAAGAGAAAAGTGTTATCACCTTGTTGACTTTATTGGTTGGGGTTCTCAAATTCTGTTTTCGCTAAAATTTGTCGTAGTTTTCTTCTGTGACTGCAACAGTGGTGTTTATGATATCCCTGTAGTATAAGGAAATACACCCAATTTATTTGGGAGTTGTCAGTTCTTAAAATGTAATTTCATATCTCGCCACTTTGAGAGTCACAAGCAACTCTATTTAAAGTACCCCAGATCTTTAACATAGCTTACTTTTATTGATAAAACAATATTTAATAATTAACTTTAACTAACTTTTAATTTTCATTAAACATTGAAATGTCTGTGACAAAAAAAAAATAAAAAACAATAAAACAAACAAATAATGTAGCTTTTTGCAAGGGAGCATCCTTCCAAGTCAGAGTTTTGTATCCACGTCTGTTTGACAACACTCGTTCAAATTTAGTGGGTTGAACATATCGCCGTCTAGTGTGTGACCTAAAAAATTCTACCTACAATGCAAATGGATTCTCTTTTGACCTTGAAAAGTAACCAATGAAAATAATTAATTTCTGACCCATAAATATGAATGAATGTTGCCAGGGGTTTGTAAGAACAACTGTGGATACAAAACCCTGACTTGGTAGGATGCAAGGGAGAGGATCAGTAATCTTGCATATAGATTTATCAGTCCATATATGTCCAATGATCTGTGACCATTGTTTATTTTTGAACATTAAGAGTAATAATTATCTTTATCAACATCACATTTAATTATAACTGAATTTGAGCATGGTCAAACAAAGAGTTAAGTTCTTGAGTCATGAAATATAGAACAGCCACAACTGTCATTCTTGTCTTGCCTGCGACAAAAAATAGGTAATAGGTATTACTTTCTGGCATGGGCTAATAACTTTGAACACATAATACCTACATTTAAGATTTTTTGGGTCCAGAGATACCTTATCGTCATAGGTTCGCCGCAGTATACTTGTCTTGTGACCCTGACCTTGGTTTCATGGTTCACTGACTTCATAAACATAAATGTGAGGACAAATTTTATAAAGTTTGCATATTTCGTCCCAGTAGAACATCTAATATGGCCTCCATGATGAATTCTAATTTCCGATCGGTCAAAATTTCAAAAATGTTCTCCTCTGAAGCCACAAAGCCAAATAAACTGTAACTTGATACATTGTATGAAGCATCAATGGAAGGACCTTTATAAAGTTTGCATATTTCATCCCAATATGACAGCTAATATGGCCAACATGATGTATTCTTATTGCTGATTGGTCAGAATTTCAAATATGTTCTTCTCTGAAACTGCAAAGCCAAATGAACTTAGTATGAAGTATCATGATCTGTGGAAGGTCCATTACAATTTTCACTTGATATGAAATAAAATGGGTTGATTGTGGGACTGTCATGGTGAGTTATACATGGTCAAATCTCTTGAGCCTCTTGTTATTTATCTTTTGGAGCAGAAATGGAAAATGATTTTTTTCCTACAACATACAGGTAAATTTTAAATTGCTTGTATTAATTACTGAATAATTGTTATACAAACATCTATTCTAATTTTGTTTGTAGGCATTCATTAAATTGATTGTTTTTTATAGGTTGAAGACATCTTATAATTAGTAATAATAGGGGCTAGTCATATATAGTAGTCATCTTGAACCTTACCCTTTTTCAGGCATTGAGTGACTCTGATAAACTTTTTCCTTTTGTTTCATATATAAGAAATCCATGGTGTTATATCAATTATACTTCACTGCAATAATAGTTATACGTAAGATTATGCATTTCTACAACATTATGACCCACATTTCGTGCATGATTGACTCGGTGAAGTTCATACATTTAGGTCTATTCCCCAGAAACCCTACTGAGAAATATCAATTACATTATACCTACATGTATGCAGTCATTTTATATAGAACAACTAAATTAAGCAACATTTGAGTCAAAATGACCTATATGTTATGCTTGAGTGACTTTGGCAAAACTAGGTTTATTTTTACAGATCCTATGGTAGTATATTAATGATATTTTACACCTACAATCATCTTATGTAGTACAACACAGCTCAGCAGCATCTGAGTGAACATGACCTTTATTCTATGCTTGAGTGACTTTTGTAGTTTTTGCATTTATTTATATTTTTAAAGAGCCTATGGAAGTATACTGATGATAATACAAAACTATTTTTGCCTTATATAGCATAGCAGAACATTTGAATGGCAGTGACCTACATTTTAAGCTTGAATTAAAATTTTGCATTTGGGTGTAATATTAACGTTCCAACCATGTATTAATGATATTTCATAATTACAAAATCCAATATAGTACAACATAGCCAAGCTATATATATATATATTTGTCATTATGACCTACATTTGGCCGTAGAGGTAATGTACCGGTAATTAGATTGTTGCATTTTAATGTATTTCTTAAAAAGAATGTGATGATACATAAATGATATTTTACAACTACAATAATCTTCTTTAGTTTTGATCAAGATCACTTAGCCGAACATATAAGTCCAATTGACCTACATTTCATGCTGGAGTTACTCCATTAAATTTTAGCATTTCAGTATTTTAAAATCATAATTTAGTACTGTGGATTCATTATTTTAAATGGAGTAAAAAGTTAATGTAACCAGGATATATTCATATGTTTTTAATTATTCTCAAAACAATTGATCCGAATTCTATATGCAGAACACACGATCTCTAGTTTCACAGTAGTATATATGCGGTTTTCAGTTATCATTTGTGGAGGTGCTGTGGAGGTGCCGGAAGTGACGTCACCGGAACGGGAAATGACGTCACAGGAAGTGACGTAACCGGAACCGGAAGTCACGTGACCGGAACCGGAAGTACCGGGAGTGATTTGCGCGCATGCGCAACCGGAAGTGATGGGTTTTCGCGCCATTTGTTGGAAGTGACGTCAGTCACGTGCTAGAACCCGGATGTGTCGTCTGCGCATGCGTAGGTGGAACCGGAAGTACCCGGAAGTGATTTTTGCGCGCATGCGCAACCGGAAGTAGTGGATTTTCGCGCCATTTTACCATATTTTCTTTACGGAAGTGACGTAAGTCACGGACCAGGATGTGCCATGCTTGACCAGATTGAATTATCTCCCTTTTCCCGCACTTCTCGGTCGTCTCTGGATCTTTCATCGGTCTGATACCCTCACTGTTATGTCGAAGTCCGAGAGTATACGTTTGGATTATCTCCCCTTATCCCGCTCTTTTCAGTATTTTCTGTGAGGACCAAAGGTAGGATTGGATAATGTCCCCTTACCTGCAAGTGATGCTTGTCACCATTAGATCAATGGAGGGATGTCCTTAGCAACCGCCTTAGCAACGGCGGTCCATTTCATTGCATTCACTTAGTTTCTCTTCTCTTGCTCCGTGCTGCTCATCGCTGCTCTTCTCTTGCTCATTGCTGCTCATCACTGCTCATCACTGCTTATCTCTTGCTCATCCCTGCTCATTGCTGCTCATCTCTTGCTCATCGCTGCTCATTGCTGCTCATCTCTTGCTCATCGCTGCTCATTGCTGCTCATCTCTTGCTCATCGCTGCTCATTGCTGCTCATCTCTTGCTCATCGCTGCTCATTGCTGCTCATCTCTTGCTCATCGCTGCTCATCTGGCTCAAGACCTGCAATGAACTTTGACCTGAGGGATACAAAAGAAGTCCATTAAAAAAAATTATAATTGCACCATGATATATGGACCTACTGTAACAAAACCAACCATGATAACTGAATAACTAGTATTGTTTTAAAGGCGTATTTACCTGAGACATTTGACATAGAAATATTGAAAGGATTAAATGAATAAAACCAAGAAAATTTTTATTCTACATGGAGAGCATGAAAGAGGTACATTTTACTTTGCGGAAGGAGACTTTTTTACCATGGCTCGTGATTTCTGAAATTACGGAAAAAGTAGACTGACTTCACGCCCCGAGATTTTAACTGGATATGTGCCATTGTATGGCGATCGTTTTGAGCCATCTCCCATGTTTCAACGAAACGTACAGACTTAATGGCAGCCTATTATTTCATGACTTCTGTAACAGGAAAACAATTGCGCGGCTTGACCCATCTCTTGCTCTTTGCTGCTCATCGCTACTCAGGACCTTACTCACGTGCTCATTTCGCTCCTGCTGCTTGTCACTGTTCGTCATCGCTGTTCATCTCTTGATCCACCCTTTTCCTGCACTTCTCGGTCGTCTCTGGATCTTTCATCGGTCTGATACCCTCACTGTTATGTCGAAGTCCGAGAGTATACGAAGTACACTATTGGATTATCTCCCCTTATCCCGCTCTTTTCATTTGGGGGTATTTTCTGTGAGGACGAAAGGTAGGATTGGATTATGTCCCCTTACCTGCAAGTGATGCTTGTCACCATTAGATCGATGCAGGGATGTCCTTAGCAACCGCCTTAGCAACGGCAGTCCATTTCATTGCATTCACTTAGTTTCTCTTCTCTTGCTCCGTGCTGCTCATAGCTGCTCTTCTCTTGCTCATTGCTGCTCATCACTGCTCTTCTCTTGCTCATCACTGCTCATCACTGCTCATCTCTTGCTCATCCCTGCTCATTGCTGCTCATCTCTTGCTCATCGCTGCTCATTGCTGCTCATCTCTTGCTCATCGCTGCTCATTGCTGCTCATCTCTTGCTCATCCCTGCTCATTGCTACTCATCTCTTGCTCATCACTGCTCATTGCTGCTCATTTCTTGCTCATCGCTGCTCATCTCTTGCTCATCGCTGCTCATTGCTGCTCATCTCTTGCTCTTTGCTGCTCATAGCTACTCAGGACCTTACTCGCGTGCTCATTTCGCTCCTGCTGCTTGTCACTGTTCGTCATCGCTGTTCATCTCTTGATCCACCCTTTTCCCGCACTTCTCGGTCGTCTCTGGATCTTTCATCGGTCTGATACCCTCACTGTTATGTCGACGTCCGAGAGTATACGAAGTACACTATTGAATTATCTCCCCTTATCCCGCTCTTTTCATCTTCGGGTGATGTTTTCTGTGAGGACCAACGGTAGGATTGGATTATGTCCCCCTACCTCCAAGTGATGCTGTCACCAATAGATCAATGGAGGGGTGTCCTTAGCAACTGCCTTAGTAACGGCGGTCCATTTCATTGCATTCACTTAGTTTCTCTTCTCTTGCTCCGTGCTGCTCATCGCTGCTCTTCTCTTGCTCATCGCTGCTCATCACTGCTCAATGCTGCTCTTCTCTTGCTCATCGCTGCTCTTCTCTTGCTCATCGCTGCTCATTGCTGCTCATCTCTTGCTCTTTGCTGCTCATCGCTACTCAGGACCTTACTCGCGTGCTCATTTCTCTCCTGCTGCTTGTCACTGTTCGTCATCGCTGTTCATCTCTTGATCCACCCTTTTCCCGCACTTCTCGGTCGTCTCTGGATCTTTCATCGGTCTAGGGTCTGATACTCTCACTGTTATGTCGAAGTCCGAGAGTATACGAAGTACACTATTGGATTATCTCCCCTTATCCTGCTCTTTTCATTTGGGGGTATTTTCTGTGAGGACCAAAGGTAGGATTGGATTATGTCCCCTTACCTCCAAGTGATGCTGTTACCAATGGAGGGGTGTCCTTAGCAACCGTCTTAGCAACGGCAGTCCATTTCATTGCACATCGCTGCTCATTGCTGCTCATCTCTTGCTCATCGCTGCTCATCGCTGCTCTTCTCTTGCTCATCGCTGCTCATTGCTGCTCATCTCTTGCTCATCACTGCTCATTGCTGCTCATTTCTTGCTCATCGCTGCTCATCTCTTGCTCATCGCTGCTCATTGCTGCTCATCTCTTGCTCTTTGCTGCTCATCGCTACTTAGGACCTTACTCGCGTGCTCATTTCTCTCCTACTGCTTGTCACTGTTTGTCATCGCTGTTCATCGCTCTTGATCCACCCTTTTCCCGCACTTCTCGGTCGTCTCTGGATCTTTCATCGGTCTCTAGGGTCTGATACTCTCACTGTTATGTCGAAGTCCGAGAGTATACGAAGTACACTATTGGATTATCTCCCCTTATCCCGCTCTTTTCATCTGGGTGATGTTTTCTGTGAGGACCAACGGTAGGATTGGATTATGCCCCCTACCTCCAAGTGATGCTGTCACCAATAGATCAATGGAGGGGTGTCCTTAGCAACTGCCTTAGTAACGGCAGTCCATTTCATTGCACATCGCTGCTCATTGCTGCTCTTCTCTTGCTCATCGCTGCTCATTGCTGCTCATCTCTTGCTCATCGCTGCTCTTCTCTTGGCCATCGCTGCTCATTGCTGCTCATCTCTTGCTCATCGCTGCTCATTGCTGCTCTTCTCTTGCTCATCGCTGCTCATCACTGCTCATCGCTGCTCATCTCTTGCTCATCGCTGCTCTTCTCTTGCTCTTTGCTGCTCATCGCTACTCAGGACCTTACTCGCGTGCTCATTTCGCTCCTGTTGCTTGTTGCTGTTCGTCATCGCTGTTCATCTCTTGCTCCGTGCTGCCCATCGCTGCTCTTCTCTTGCTCATCGTTGCTCTTCTCTTGCTCTTTGCTGCTCATCGCTACTCAGGACCTTACTCGCGTGCTCATTTCAGTTTTACGGCTACTGCTGCTAGTGATGGTCGATTGTCGTTATTCAAAGATTGGATCTGTGAGAGAGCACACGGTGGGTCACTCTGCATTTATCCAGGCTTGTGACTGGCTATCATAAGATAGGCTGCATTAATCCTCCTCAATTTTTTAAGGCCACTCTGCATTTGTCCAGGCTTGTGACTGGCTATATATATGTATAAACATATATAGGCTGCATTACCCTCCTTCCCTTTTTTTTTCAATTTTTTAAAATTTTTATTTTTTTTATTTATTTTTTTTCTGTTTTTTTTCCCTTGTACCAATTTCACATAGAGTCATTGCTGTCTTCAGTTGGTGGTGGGTCGTAGTCGTTCAATACACGATTAAGCAGATATTTTCGTTTTTCTACGGCATATTCCCATGATTCTTTTGATTCGTAGTCTTCCTCTTCTCTCAAGCGTTTAGCCGTTTTCTTGATCTTTCTATGTACGGGGTCTTTATTCACGTCTTGATGCCAGGACAATAATCCGAGGTAATGGTTTCGCATTTCGTCTCTGTATGTGTCAAACATGTCTCGATATGCTGCCAAGCGTGCCTCGTCTTCTTCCATTCCGGCTTCGACAAGTTCGTTTACTTTCTGTGAGTATTCCGATTGATGTACTTGAAATGTTCTATTCAAAATGACTTCCCATGGAGACTGTTCGCATTGCTCTTCGGAGTCTTAGTTGGACTCCTGTTCACTACTTTGTTCGGATTCCTCGTTATCGGCTTCTGTGGTGGTATCTGAGACTGAATCACTATGGTCTGTTGAATCCTTCTCCATACCGTGTGCATTCTTTTTGTGTCGCACTATGTTGAAGTTTCGCTTGGACTGGAATCCACATATGTCACAGGTATACATTTAAGACGTCTTTCTTTCCTTGGATTCAATAGTAGAATGAGCTGCGGTCGTCCTGCAAGTGCTTATATTACCTACAGGTTCCTCAACGGCTTGTTGATTCATACACAAACGTTTGGCAAAGTATTCGTTTCGAGATTGTTGCAGTTCAGATTTCACTTTTCTGATGAGGTTTCTATTAAGTCTTGTCCACTCGTTGTCAATCCTTCTACACCCCTTGCAGACATTCATGTTTTTGTAGAATTCCGCAAAGCTCTTGTTCATTTGACACTTTGTAAATTTCTTGTTTGGATCCACTTTGCTGGGTCCTCCACTTGTGTTGTCCAGCCGTTTGGTTCTCTCCACTTTGGTTGGAAGTATTTTCCTTTTCATTTCTGGTTTTGCTTTGGTCTTTGAAAGATCCACAGGTATTAAGTATCTACCAGGAACCAATAAACCGAGAGGCGTTTTCGACTCCATTGGTACGTGTGTGTTGTTCGACGGTCTTCAAACAACTGACGAAATTAAACAAAACCTCTGAATATATTTTCGTTAAAAGCTTTCCATTGGCGTCATGGTGGCGAAGATTGTTTTTGTCTATTCATTCAGACAACACAGTTCGCTGCTCGTCATTGTAGTTTGCTGCTCATCATTGCTCATCTTTTGCTCCGCGCTGCTCATTGCTGCTCATCTCTTGCTCATCGCTGCTCATTGCTGCTCATCTCTTGCTCATCGCTGCTCATTGCTGCTCATCTCTTGCTCATCACTGCTCATTGCTGCTCATCTCTTGCTCATCGCTGCTCATTGCTGCTCATCTCTTGCGTTTTGCTGCTCATTGCTACTCAGGACCTTACCCGCGTGGTCATTTCGCTCCTGCTGCTTGTTGCTGCTGCTGCTGCTGCTGAGGAGGTGAAGGTGGGATTCTTACTGTTTCGTTATGAGTCACCTCTTGTTCCCGTTGATGTTACGATGGACATCAAAGATGGCTGCGGACATGTAACGCGGACCTGAAAGAGAGCACCCTCATGAAACAGAAATTTTAGAGTCTTTCCGGACGGAAACGAACGTTTCCGGATTTCAGTCCTAACCATAACCCTAACTCGAGTCCTAACCCCAATCCTAACTCTAATCCTAACCCTAACCCTAGCTCTAACCCTAATTTTAACTCTAACCCTAACCCTAGTGCTGCCTCTAACCCATATCGTAGGGCTGTCTCGTACTCCTACTCTAAGCGCTCATACCCCACGCCGGTGGTTCACTGGTGCAAGCCTGACAAACACGAGGCAAACAGTCACGCTTGCTTAGGTGGTCCAACGACGTGAGGTATGAGCAATGAGCAGCGATGAGCAAGAGATGAGCAGCAATGAGCAGCGATGTGCAATGAAATGGACTGCCGTTGCTAAGACGGTTGCTAAGGACACCCCTCCATTGGTAACAGCATCACTTGGAGGTAAGGGGACATAATCCAATCCTACCTTTGGTCCTCACAGAAAATACCCCCAAATGAAAAGAGCGGGATAAGGGGAGATAATCCAATAGTGTACTTCGTATACTCTCGGACTTCGACATAACAGTGAGAGTATCAGACCCTAGACCGATGAAAGATCCAGAGACGACCGAGAAGTGCGGGAAAAGGGTGGATCAAGAGATGAACAGCGATGACGAACAGTGACAAGCAGCAGGAGCGAAATGAGCACGCGAGTAAGGTCCTGAGTAGCGATGAGCAGCAAAGAGCAAGAGATGAGCAGCAATGAGCAGCGATGAGCAAGAGAAGAGCAGCAATGAGCAGTGATGAGCAGCGATGAGCAAGAGAAGAGCAGCAATGAGCGCTGATGAGCAGCGATGAGCAAGAGAAGAGCAGCGATGAGCAGCACGGAGCAAGAGAAGAGAAACTAAGTGAATGCAATGAAATGGACCGCCGTTACTAAGGCAGTTGCTAAGGACACCCCTCCATTGATCTATTGGTGACAGCATCACTTGGAGGTAGGGGGACATAATCCAATCCTACCGTTGGTCCTCACAGAAAACATCACCCGAAGATGAAAAGAGCGGGATAAGGGGAGATAATTCAATAGTGTACTTCGTATACTCTCGGACTTCGACATAACAGTGAGGGTATCAGACCGATGAAAGATCCAGAGACGACCGAGAAGTGCGGGAAAAGGGTGGATCAAGAGATGAACAGCGATGACGAACAGTGACAAGCAGCAGGAGCGAAATGAGCACGCAAGTAAGGTCCTGAGTAGCTATGAGCAGCAAAGAGCAAGAGATGAGCAGCAATGAGCAGCGATGAGCAAGAGATGAGCAGCGATGAGCAAGAAATGAGCAGCAATGAGCATTGATGAGCAAGAGATGAGTAGCAATGAGCAGGGATGAGCAAGAGATGAGCAGCAATGAGCAGCGATGAGCAAGAAATGAGCAGCAATGAGCAGCGATGAGCAAGAGATGAGCAGCAATGAGCAGGGATGAGCAAGAGATGAGCAGTGATGAGCAGTGATGAGCAGCGATGAGCAAGAGAAGAGCAGTGATGAGCAGCAATGAGCAAGAGAAGAGCAGCGATGAGCAGCACGGAGCAAGAGAAGAGAAACTAAGTGAATGCAATGAAATGGACTGCCGTTGCTAAGGCGGTTGCTAAGGACATCCCTCCATCGATCTAATGGTGACAAGCATCACTTGCAGGTAAGGGGACATAATCCAATCCTACCTTTGGTCCTCACAGAAAATACCCTCAAATGAAAAGAGCGGGATAAGGGGAGATAATCCAATAGTGTACTTCGTATACTCTCGGACTTCGACATAACAGTGAGGGTATCAGACCGATGAAAGATCCAGAGACGACCGAGAAGTGCAGGAAAAGGGTGGATCAAGAGATGAACAGCGATGACGAACAGTGACAAGCAGCAGGAGCGAAATGAGCACGCGAGTAAGGTCCTGAGTAGCGATGAGCAGCAAAGAGCAAGAGATGAGCAGCGATGAGCAAGAGATGAGCAGCAATGAGCAGCGATGAGCAAGAGATGAGCAGCATTGAGCAGCGATGAGCAAGAGATGAGCAGCAATGAGCAGCGATGAGCAAGAGATGAGCAGCAATGAGCAGCGATGAGCAAGAGATGAGCAGCAATGAGCAGGGATGAGCAAGAGATGAGCAGTGATGAGCAGTGATGAGCAGCAATGAGCAAGAGAAGAGCAGCGATGAGCAGCACGGAGCAAGAGAAGAGAAACTAAGTGAATGCAATGAAATGGACCGCCGTTGCTAAGGCGGTTGCTAAGGACATCCCTCCATTGATCTAATGGTGACAAGCATCACTTGCAGATAAGGGGACATTATCCAGTCCTACCTTTGGTCCTCACAGAAAATACTGAAAAGAGCGGGATAAGGGGAGATAATCCAAACGTATACTCTCGGACTTCGACATAACAGTGAGGGTATCAGACCGATGAAAGATCCAGAGACGACCGAGAAGTGCGGGAAAAGGGAGATAATTCAATCTGGTCAAGCATGGCACATCCTGGTCCGTGACTTACGTCACTTCCGTAAAGAAAATATGGTAAAATGGCGCGAAAATCCACTACTTCCGGTTGCGCATGCGCGCAAAAATCACTTCCGGGTACTTCCGGTTCCACCTACGCATGCGCAGACGACACATACGGGTAGTAGCACGTGACTTACGTCACTTCCGTAAAGAAATGGCGGGAAAACACGTCACTTCCGGTTGCGCATGCGCGGAAAAACCACTTCCGGTTCCTGAACATGCGCAGACCACACATCCGGGTCCTAGCACGTGACTGACGTCACTTCCGGCAACAAATGGCGCGAAAACCCATCACTTCCGGTTGCGCATGCGCGCAAATCACTTCCGGTACTTCCGGTTCCGGTCACGTGACTTCCGGTTCCGGTTACGTCACTTCCTGTGACGTCATTGCCCGTTCCGGTGACGTCACTTCCGGCACCTCCACAGCACTTCCACAAATGATAACTGAAAACCGCATATATACTACTTTTCACTTTAATGTAGATGGAAAATTATATTTTAAATCCTAGATTTATAATTAAATATAAAACAAATTATAACTGTGTCTTTTTTCCCCATATCTGAGGGGTGGAAAGGGGGGTACCTTTCTCCTTTCTCCCGCCCCCTCTCTCCTTTCTCCTGCCCCCTCTCTCCTTTCTCCTGCCCCCTCTCCCCTTTCTCCCGCCCCTCTGCTTCCATCTCCCACTTTAACAACCGTCTTTTTTCAGATCAATCGATTTTAATACAAATTTGAATTAATATATGACCATATATAGGTGGCATATTTCTACATGGTAAATAAGCATGATAATGTCAAATACATTTTTAAAACAAACCAAAGCAGTGCACTATAATCTGGGTTCCTGTTAAATACCCCAAGGGGTCTTTTTCGAAACCTCTCAAATATATACTCAGGTCACCAGCAATCTGACCAATCTGGGCAATTTTCACAGGCATCACAGTGTTGCAACGTTGCTGGCGGTATCGATAATTGTGTTCGTATGTACACTTAATTGGCCTTAATGTTTTTTCTGTCAATTTGAATGTAAAAAGATATGTGTTTTTTAATCTTTTTGAAATTACACGAAAATGTTACATTATTTTTTGTGAACCATACTGCGATGTTGATTTAATCTGAAAAACATGAGGGCGCAGTGTCAGACATGATCTGAACAGCAGGAACTTTAGCGATTAAAATGCCAATTTTATATAAAATGGCAGGGGCTTATGTCCAATGAGAATTTTGAAGTTGCCAGAGATGACCTCGGGTTATATTTGAGGTTTATCAAAAATATTTCCACTGATTACCAGGTTAGTAAAAGTTACACCACACTATAGGTCCCATGTACACTTTTACCATGTTTACAGGCCCAGTTAAGACCATTCAACCTGAAGAAAAGGGGTGCTTGCTTTTTTCCTTAAAGAAAAAAAATTGTTGCTACATTTCGTAAAACTTAATTAGGCCCAATTTGTTCTTTGACTAAAATGGGAGCAGAAAAAATAAAATGATGCAGCATTTCTACTTGCATACACATGTGTAATATAAATATGTAAAAACGTAATGATGAATTTGAAACAAAATTTCTGTGTCCCATTAAGAAACAAAACAAATATCTGTCAAGAGAAAAAAAGCAAGTCCCAACCCTTCAAGTTAAATGGTCGGTCCCTTTAAAATAGTCCTACTAAATGTGCATGCTATATGCATGCTAGTAAATGACAACCAAACTGGACGATACTTCATATAACTGGTTAGTTTTATCTTTCATCAGTTTCTGATTAAATGTCAGAATTACCCCGGTAGTTATTTTGGACCCAATTTGTGGTAAAAAAAACGAAAAAACTGGATACTAAATGTTCTAATAAATGGACAAATCTTTCAAAAAAGGCATAATCTTTATTAAAGCATATACTGATTTTACGAACAAGGCCTGCCTCCGACTCGTACGCAAATTAATACACAATGTTGGAATGTTGTCAATGGTGCATTGTGCATGCCCCAATGTCAAGAAACTCGTTTTTG
Organism: Mytilisepta virgata; assembly: GCA_028015205.1. Taxonomy (NCBI): domain Eukaryota; kingdom Metazoa; phylum Mollusca; class Bivalvia; order Mytilida; family Mytilidae; genus Mytilisepta; species Mytilisepta virgata. The sequence continues at coordinate 28,141,603 of CM051513.1, forward strand.
ATATGTATGGTCATGTATGAGGATCATGAAATTAGACATAGTTCTTTACCTCTTTATTTTTTTTTCAACATTAAAGTTCGTCTCCCTTTGATAGTTCTCCCTCCTTTCTCCCGCCCTTTCTCTCCTTTCTCCCGCCCCCTCTCTCCTTTCTCCCGCCCTCTCTCTCTTTTCTCCCGCCCCCTTTCTCCTTTCTCCCGCCCCCTTTCTCCCTGTCTCCCAATACCCTTTCCATCTACGCATATCTGTTTTGTGTTCCATGGCCAGGTCAAACCAGCCACGTAAAAATGTGTGCAGCATGTAAATTTGATCTTTGCCCGTAAAAAAATTCTCTCGAACTGATTTTGCCATCCAAAAATCAAAACAACTAAATATCAATTTTGTGACTTTTTCTGATTATACCTGTTTCCATAACCATTTACTGAAAATGTGTTTGTGCTAAATTAATTTTCAGTTCTATTCAAACTAACAAAATTGGTATTATGACAAAGTTTTCTGTGATAGATATTCATTACTTTAGTCCATTTGTTTCACCAAGAAGTATCCCCTACCCACAAAAAACGAGAAAAAAATTACTAAAGTTTTTCTGATTTTTGAATAAGTATTCTGTGGAACTTGTCAAATGATTTATATATTGTCTTTTACCAGAAACACAAAAACGTCATTGTATTGAAATAAACATAAGCGTACACTGGAAACAGTTGGGAAAATTTTTATTTTATTTTGGCTCATTTCAGAATTTGGGTTTCGACAGGGCAAAATTTATACTTCTGTATAAATAACTTACTTGATTTATCGCAATTTCTCATTACACGGATAATAGAATATTCATTTTTTCTTTCAATACTGTATAGTATAAACCCATTTCGTTATCTTGGCTTTCACGGATAAAAACAAACGACGCTATATAGACTGACACCGCAGCTTTCAGATTAATACTTTGGAACCAGTCCTCTGAAAGGGCAAGGTCAAACGTTAGCTGATACCCACTGTTATATTTGTATATGACGGAGCTCATACTGAATATTACGGCGGGGACCAACCTAAGTTAGGGTCGGACAGACGTTTTGTGTGTGGTTCGGCCATGGATGGGCCGAGGACGGAATGGGACGAGAAGAGACCCGAAGAGACTGTCGAGTAGTGGTTCGAAGTGTGGACAAGAAAAAGTTTTCTTGTTCTTTGCTCATTTCCTTCTGGAGTGTTGAGATTGTATCAAGTAGATCCTTTAAACTCATCTCTTTAATCTGCTGGTCAAATTCTGCATTACTAAAGGCCAGTAACTCTGCCAAATTACATTTCTGTACTGTGGTAGTCATCGTGAGTTTTGAGGCGTAACCTTCAGTGTCTTATTTCTCTCATCACTATTTCAAAACGTCACTTCATTCTTAACAAAAATTTGTTCTATTCAGAAATGCCATTCTCTGTCGGATTCCCCAAGCTATTACAACGGTGTCATTACACAAATACAAGGATAAGTGGTGAGTAGTATTTATATATTCTCCATTTATACTTCACTGGCGCTGCGAGCACCGATATTTCTGCCGGGGGATTGTTTTAAAATAGTTTAAGACTTCAAACCGACTGAATTTGGTGATGACGTCATAGGCCAGAAAAGCATAATTTTCTAAATTTTCTCGGTAATTACAACCGATTGATTTGGTTTAGTTAATATTCAAGGCTTTTATAGTCCATGTGATGTTAATGCAATAATGCAATAGTGATTTATTAATAGAAGTTTGTTTGATTTTCTGAAAGTAAAAAACCACGTGGTTACCGGAGGTAAATTTAAAAGACACAGAGTTTTGTGTAAAGTGATTTTGTTGTCAATTTTGATTTAATAAATTAAAATTTTTGAATTGTTTTGTGAATATTTTGTCACTAATTTTTCATTTAACTGGCCCAAATTTCAGTAATTTAATTTTTATAAATTTTTTACTTGAGATTGCAATACAATCCCCGGATTGCAAGTGCTAGTAGGCCAGTAGAGTATTAGTAACTAAAACAAAGGAGACGGTTAATATAAATACTTGCTCTTATAAGGAGTTGATCTCATTACCTGGTATTGATCGGTCAATGGCTGACCGGATATGGGAACGTAGACGCAAAGGTAATATTACTGTTGATGATTTTATTACAATGCCAGGGCTGAGATTATCATCTAAGCTAGTAGCTCGTATAGAAATTGGGTCATTTATAGATCAGGGTGAGGCACAACCCGAATATGTGGAAAATGATGATTTTTTAGGGGGAGAAGAGGCCCCAGAGTATGAGGACAATAATCCATGGGATACATCACAAGAATATCTTACAGTTCCAAAACAATTGTTGGCGGGATTATTTAAAATAGGTACTGATAGTAGGGTCCCACCAAATGTTGAAAACCCTTTGGGGAGAACCCCCAGGCTAGAAGGTCAGTATCCCCAGATCCAGATAAAAATAAAATGACGGAATATTTCGTGGCGGAAAAATTCAGCAGCCCTTTATATGTCGAGGATCAGCCGAGAGCAGGTTTAAGATATGACAGCGCACCGCCTCATGACGGTATAACCAACGCAAGCCAAATCGGAGTTTTTCGAACGCCGACATCCGGTGATTTTCTGAGGTCCAGAGGAAGATAATGAGCAGCACGCCGGCGCCAAACCGACATTCAAACACACAACATATTCCGGTTACCAGTGCGGTACAAGTACCGCAACAACAACATCATCTTCCTGTTACCAGTCCGGTACAAGTACAGCAGCCACAACATCTTCCTGCTACCAAAGTAATACCTGCACAGCAACTGTTACATACCACTGCACCAACCAACACATTTTATCACCATCAAAATGTGCCTACCCCGAGTAACGTGCCAGTACAGTCACCATATTTGCATCAGCACCAGGTCCCTGTTTCGAGTGCAATGAGTTCACAGCCACAATATAATCCACAACAGGTTATGGCTCCAGGCGGTGGTCTACCCCAACCGCAGTACGTGCAACAACAAAACATTCCGGCAGTAACACCTATGCCAGTGCAAATGAAATTTCCAGTTCAACAACACATGCCAGCTCAACCGTTGACCCAACCAACACAGCAAACGATGTCGGTAACTACCGGAAAAGGAACATAAGCGGATTCCAGGGTAAGAGCGATTTTCTTACCGAAATCACTTAAGTATGACGGTTCAACAAATTGGGCAGCATTTTTTACCAAATTCACAAAATATGCAGATCGGTCACAATGGACAACACAGGATAGAAAGGATCAGTTTTGTTGGTGTCTTGATGGTAAAGCCAGCGAGTTTCATACTACTTTAGTCAATAATGCAGGGATTGATTATTTTGATATTGTGCGCAAGCTGGAAAAACGCTTTAATTTCCAGGACTTACCTGAAACACTACAAATCCAGTTCATGGGGTCTCGGCAAAACCCCGGAGAATCTTTGGAAGATTGGGCTGACCGTCTACTATCTTTGGCAACAAAAGCTTTTCGTGACCTTCCAGAGGAGCATTCATACTCACAGGCCATATGGAGATTATGCCAGGGCTGTTCGGACAAGGAAGCTGGACAACATGCAGCAACAAGACGTCCCAAAACAGTGGAGGAGGCAATTGATACTATTAAATGGTACCAACATACAGCAAAAGCAATATACGGACGACCTGTCCAAAGACGAGATTCATATTCAGACTCTGAAGATGAGACGGTCAGACAGCCGACGGTTAGTGCGGCAAAACCAAGCCCAATACCAGAAAATGCAGCTATTAAATCCATGGAGGCTCAAATAAAAATGTTAATGGACTCTATGCAAAATGTTCAGACAAGCCTAAATGATGTAAGGGCGCAACAGGACAAGAGTCCTCAGGGGAAAAATTCGGAAGGGAGAGCATATTATAACTGGCAAGGCCAGGCTTATGATGGGCAAAATGGCCCGAGGCAATTTTATGGTGGGCAAAATGGCCCAAGACCAATCTACAATGGACAAAATGGCCCGAGGCAATTTTATGGTGGGCAAAATGGCCCAAGACCAATCTACAATGGACAAAATGGTCCAAGGCAATTTTATGGTGGGCAAAATGGCCCAAGACAATTCTACAATGGGCAAAATAGACAGAGACAGGTAAACGATCAGAACTGCCATTTATAGTGAGTTCGGACATTGGGTCAGGAACTGTCCCTACAAAAACACGAGAACTACTGGTAATGAGGACAAGTCTAAACAACAATTATCGGCGACAGGGGAAAAATCTGAAGTAAAACCTTTAAACACGAACGGGTCGAAGTAGAGGGCAAACCTTCGACCCATATCCATAAAGGCCCAATAACAAAAGTTGCAGAATCGACGAGTGACACTAAAAAGGTGTCAACAACCAACAAACGTCGTAATAAGTCAAAGTGGAATAAAAAGAAAAAACAATCTGAGAATACGGTTAAACCGAAGTCAGATTCACCAGAGCCATCCAAAGAGGGGTCAGTGAAAGACCAGTCATCGCAAAACCTAGATATTGATAGGACCATGACTATTTTACAGCTTGGGTTAGCATCTATGCTGAGGTTAGGATTAAGAGTAAATAATAAACCAACAGTTGCAGTGGTGGATACCGCAGCGGAGGTCACTATCATTTCAGACAGGGTGTATGGATTGCTTCAGAACAAACCACCTGTTAAACGATATGGATCCATGCATGGGGCGGGGCGAGACATGATCATGGAGACTTTCGTTACAGGACCAGTTAATCTACAAATAGGAACCAAATCTTATGTAACGGATGTTTATGTAGTCCCGATAGATGACGACATGTTTCTTGGCCTGGATTTCCTTGAGAAAAATAACGTCATCCTTGATTGCAGGAAAAATGTTTTCTTTATTAATGGGGAAGCACTTCAGATGACTTATGGCAAGGCTAAAGAGGTCCCTACAGTATCGAAGGTAACTGTCAGGACCAGGACGGTGATTCCACCGAATTCAGCGGTACATGTAAATGGCCATTTGGACGAAAAACTGATAAATTATATTGTTTAATCCTCAGATAATGCCCCTATCATGATGCCAAGATGTTTATATTACAAGCAGGATACACAAAGGTTGTGTTTTGTAAATGCAAGCGACAGACCATATACTATTAGAAAAGGAACGGTCACTGGGACCGCACTGGCAGCAGAGCTACTGAAATCAAAAGACCTCGATGCCAAAGGATCTTGTTTCTCCAAAAATGGGGACATTAATAGAAAATTCCAGTTCAGCGTTGGATAGTGAACAAAAACAACAGTTGAGGGCACTTGTTACAAGGTATTCAGACATCTTTGCAGAAAATGAATTTGATCTTGGCTCATTCTCGGAAATAGAACACTCTATAGACACTGGGACAGCGTCACCTATCAAACAAATGATTAGGAGAACACCTCTTGTTTTCGCTCAAGAGGAGGAGGCTCATTTGCAAAAGATGCTGGACGCCGGCCTTATAGAGCCATCCATTTCAGAGTGGGCGTCTCCGCTCGTATTAATTAGGAAGAAAGATGGTGATGTTGGGTGGTGTATAGACTACCGTAAATTAAATGCAGCAACAAAGAAGGATGTCTATCCTCTGCCTCTTATTGAGGAATGCATTGACACATTGTCTGAAAACGAATGGTATTCAAAGTTGGACGCAAACTCAGCGTACTATCAGGTCAAGGTAAAAAACGCCGACAAGGACAAAACAGCATTTATCACAAAGTACGGGCTATTTCAATTTACCCGCATGAGCTTTGGATTATGTAATGCCCCTTCGACATATGCCAGGGTCATGAACCTGGTTCTCCGAGGCCTTACCTGGAATATAGTATTGGCATTTCTAGACGACATATTGGTCATGGGTAAAAACTTCGAGGAACATATGGATAACCTGAACATTGCTGAAGCTGGTATTTGACCGTTTTAGGCAGTACGGATTAAAGTTAAAGCCACAAAAGTGTGAACTATTCCAACGGGAAGTTCAATTTCTTGGGAGAACCATAAATAAAAACGGTATGGCAATTGGAGAGGATTATGTAAAAGTGGTGGCAGACTGGCCACACCCTAAAACAACAAAGTATGTCGAAAGATTCCTCGGATTTACAAATTACCACAGATCCTTTATCAAGGATTATGCGAAGCTAGCCACACCTCTACACAAACTGACTGGAAAGAAACCATATGTTTGGGAGTCAGAACAGCCGTCTTCATTTGATAAGCTTAAACATGCATCGACTTCAACACCGGTTTTAGCACTACCAAATCCCCAAGACAAATTCATACTGGATACAGACGCATCGGATTTTGCAATTGGCGCAGAGTTGATCCAAGTGCAAAAAGGAAAAGAGAGGGTCATAGCTTATGGCAGTTTCTCGCTAGCCCCGGAACAGCGGCGTTATTGTACAACGCGAAAGGAACTACTGGCGGTAGTACGGTTTACTAAACAATTCCAGCATTATCTTCTAAGCAGGGAATTCGAAGTAAGGACCGACCATAGTAGCCTGATGTGGCTCCTAAATTTCAAAGACCCCCAGGGCAAGTTAGCCAGGTGGCTGGAAGTTCTTAGCCAGTTCAACATGAAAGTAACCCATAGGCCAGGCAAGAAACACATCAATGCCGATGCATTGTCCCGTATTCCAGTGGAACAGCCTTGTACGGGAATGAAAGTAGACATGGATCCATCAGAGCTACCATGTAGTGGGTGCAAGTACTGCACCCGCGCCCACCAGAATTGGGCAAGATTCAATAATGAAGTTGACGATGTGATACCACTCCCACCAAACCGGTGTCGCAGAGCATATGAAATTTCAGCTGATGTTTATGCAGCAGTCCCGAAATTGTTTGAAACCTGAGAGACAGATGATACAGTCATAGGGATAGACAATGACTTGTGTTGCTCATCAATTGATCTTAATTTTCAAAATGATCAGGCAGTGATAAGCTCTTCGTTGGATAACATACAAGTTCAGGCTGTGGCAGATAAGACACATTTGCTGGTATAGAATATGCCAGTAAGGACATTAAGGAGTTTCAGGAGAAAGACATAGATCTTGAGTTAATTTTGTATTTCCTTAAGAATAATGAGGAGCCTTCAGAAGAAATGATGTTTCGGTGTGGAAAAGCAGCCAAGAAGTATTGGATCAATAAGGAGAGGTTCTACCTAGACAATGAGGGAGTTTTGAAAAACCTATCCAAGAATGATGGTCCGACAAGACTAGTAGTACCTAACAACCTAGTACAGGAAGTATTGAGTCTTTGCCACGATATTCCAGCATCAGGACATCAGGGGATAGTTAGAACATATGAACGAGTTAAGGGAAAATATTACTGGTACAATATGTATGATCGAACATTGGATTTTATTAGGTCTTGTGATGTCTGCAATCATCATAAAAAACCGACCAGGAAGGCAAAGTGTCATATGACAAACTACCAAGCAGGTGAACCGATGGAGCGCATCCACCTTGATTTTTTGGGTCCTTTGCCCGAAACAGGACAAGGAAAGTCAAATATATTGGTAATGGTTGATCAGTTTACGAAGTGGGTTGAGTGCGTTCCGTTACCATCACAAACGGCCGAAGTAACTGCAAGGGCTGCCGTGAACGAATTTTTCTCAAGATTCGGCTATCCGTTCAACATTTTTACTGACCAGGGTCGGAACTTTGAAAGTCGGCTTTTTGCGGAAATTTGCAACATCCTACAGATTCACAAACAGAGAACAACACCATACCGACCATCTGCAAATGGCCAGGTAGAACGTTTCAACAGGACTTTGATGGATGCAGTCCGTTGTTTTGTAGATAAAAGTCAAGAAAATTGGGATGAGCATTTGTCACAATTAGCGGGAGCTATCAGATCTTCCGTTAACAGGAGTACCGGGTTTACCCCGAATAAACTTATGTTGGGCCGGGAGGTTAACCTACCAGCTGATTTGGTTTTCCGCCCAGCGGATGAACAGCATGAGGAAACAAAAGATGAGTATGTGGGTCGCCTGAAAGAGGCAATAAGGACATCGCATGAGATAGCTAGGGACGCATTAAAAACAACCCATGTACACATGAAAAGGGATTATGATATCAGGATTAGACAGACTTAATACAAGCCCGGTGACTTAGTATATGTTTTAGACATGGCTTAAGTCAAAGGCAGAGCAAAGAAACTGGACCCTCCCTGGAAAGGTCCAGGAATAGTAGTGCAAAAGATTTCATCCTACATTTATAAGATCAGGCTGCAATCAGTGACTTTTACTACAAATCACGACAGGTTGAACCCATGTCGGGATAGAAAAATCCCAGCCTGGTTGAAGCGTTGCCAGCATCGTTTGGAGGATGGGGACAATATCGTGGAGGCCGAAAACGGAGACTTATTGTGTATTTGTAGAAAACCAGGTGATGGTAAACTAATGGTACAGTGCGACGAATGTGACGATTGGTATCATGGAGCGTGTATAGGAATAACGAAGGAACTCGCCGATACCCTGGTCACGTATATCTGTCCGCGCTGTCAACGGTAAACAATTGTGTAATCTTCTGCTTCTCTTTTTTCAGGTACTATGGATGTAAACAACAACACGACAAATGTAGAGGAGTGGCCAACGCCAGCCGAGAGTTATGGTTCACACCAAATGCCATTTAGATCTGCGGAGGAGATCCGGAGTGAGGCAGTTGCTCGGGAGCCAGTCCCGGAGATAGAACCGTCCGAGTTGGAGGAGGGCGAAGTTGCCACAGAGGCTGAAGAGGAGTAGGAGTCCTACACTAATTGGAATAAGATCCCGTATATAGACTGGGAAGATCTAGTGGTCAAGGTCGAGAGGACAGAGGAGAACACTTATGAGGCAGAAGAAGAGTCTCGAACACGGTACGATCCGAGGGCGTCAGAGAGGAAGGTCAGCTTAAAAAGAGATCGCCAGGTCGAAGATTAGGGACAAGTTAAATCCTCAGAATCCGGGTCACCGACCCAAGTGAAAAAGGCTCATTTGTCATGTGAAAACCGGCAGGAGCCAGTAAGAACCAGAGGGCATGGTCGGGATGATTCCCGAAATTCAGTATGCCCAGTGCCGGGGTGTAACTGGTATTCCCGCCATATGAAACACCATGCGTGGGAGTGCCATGTACCAAGAATATTTTGGGAGAACCCCCGAAGTGAGCTTTTACAGGAAGAGGAGTATCACAGAGCAAGGGCAGAAGTTCTAAGGACCCTCGCAACTTGGATAGTAGGAGAGGGCGCCTTGCTCTTCGATTTGGTTCGGTATGTGAATCAACATAACCTTTTACCTCGAGCGTGTCCAATCATGGAAAGGACCAGGGGGCAGATGGGTAATCTTACCCGAGTTATGAAATGGAGGGCCCCTAAGGATGGAAACTATGGGCTGTACCCATTGACCTCGCCAGCGGTATTAATACATTGGAGGGTTTTGTTAGCCCTAGTCTGTCATCTTTCCTGGAGGCAGAGGCAGCAGTTCCGGACAGCCGGGGATAATGCGCTCCAGCAGATCCAGACGGCTTCAGGTCGTAGGCAGCATGGCAGTGATAACCGTAGTCATCCTGTCAGAGAAGATTACATTCCTGCCGGCATGGAAGCCGAAGAGGAGAGTTGGGATTCTGCCAAGCGGAAGGAGGTTCCAGTACAGCTTGGAAAACCACCTCGAACCATCAGTTTCCCAGAGCCCGAAGAAGATCCCGAGGGATCTACAGAGATCGAGTGGACAGTCCTGGATGAGTATGTGGGGGAGGACTTTCCAGACTTCTCCACAAGACAGGTGGTCCTAAAGGAAGAGTCCGTCCCGGATGCTTTTGATAGTCATTTCCATCTTGACAGGGCCAGCATCTTGTTACAAGGCAACATAAACCTTACTATGGAGGAATGGTTGAAGTCACCCGTGGCAAACCCGCCAACAGTAGGAGGGGTAGTAGTGTATTGTGACCCTGACACCTACCCTCTTAAATTTCCGGAACAAAAGTGGAAAATAGCAGTGGGGATTCATCCCCGTAGGGCCATAGGTCTTCAGGAGGAGGAATTCTATAGGTTTGGCTACCTTATGAAACATCGTCGGGTCAGTGTACTAGGCGAAGTAGAGGCTGGATTATACGGAGCCCAAGTCCACGTGGAAACGTCAAGCGGAAATCCTTGGCAAAACGTTGAAGCTGGCTCATCCAGACACACCAGTGGTTCTTCACGTCCGAGGCCACCAGTCGGACAACAACAGCCAGGAGGCGTATTTGAATGACTTCGACATTCTCAAGAAGGAATGCTCTCTAGACCAGAAGCTGCAGTTGGGTCAGGCCGCGCAATTGTTTTCCTGTTACAGAAGTCATGAAATAATAGGCTGCCATTAAGTCTGTACGTTTCGTTGAAACATGGGAGATGGCTCAAAACGATCGCCATACAATGGCACATATCCAGTTAAAATCTCGGGGTGTGAAGTCAGTCTACTTTTTCCGTAATTTTAGAAATCACGAGCCATGGTAAAAAAGTCTCCTTCCGCAAAGTAAAATGTACCTCTTTCATGCTCTCCATGTAGAATAAAAATTTTCTTGGTTTTATTCATTTAATCCTTTCAATATTTCTATGTCAAATGTCTCAGGTAAATACACCTTTAAAACAACACTAGTTATTTTGTTATCATGGTTGGTTTTGTTACAGTAGGTCCATATATCATGGTGCAATTATAAATTTTTTAATGGACTTCTTTTGTATCCCTCAGGTCAAAGTTCATTGCAGGTCTTGAGCCAGTTTTAACGGATCACCAGATATCGTTAGGCTTTGGAGGGGACACTTCCCAAATGCCTATTTTAGTTTTTCGGGCATGGCCCGTAGCTTCAATTCCGAGCAGTGCAGGGGCGTGGAGGAAGTGCCAGAGCACCGGTTGTTAGTGGAGACAGATTCTGCGTACTTTAAGAACTCACGGGAACGAGTGAATAGTCCTATCTTTGTAGGAGAAGTAGCCAAAGTGGTGGCGGATATAAGGGGTGAGATTTTCCGGTCCATCCTAAAGGATTCGGGTAGAAATGCCCGCATATTATTCCAGTAGATACTGTAGAAAAAAAAACTGTTTAACCTAACAGGATGTGGTGTAAATATTTTTTTTCCAGTCACTGGAAGAACCAGTGCATGTGCATGGACAGTATTTGTAAATAACAATAGATATACAATACATGAAAAGGAGTGACATAACGTACTTGGATAGATATTTAAGACGCGACAGAGCGAAAGAACGAGAAACAGAGACATCGGCAGACCTAAATTGCTAACTAATATTCTACTGATGGTGTATACCGCATTTCTGAAATTGTATTCGGAGGACCATGGGAACTTGGAATTTTCATTTGGAATCCTGGAGTTTTGAATAATTCCGATTTTATGGATATGTCCAGGAGGGACTATATAGGATTTAATTATTACTATGGATTTTATGGGAAAAGTCAGTGTGATGACTTAGTACATGTAATAAAGGACGGTTTAATATGGATTTTATGGAAAAAGTCAGTTAGATGACTTAGTACATGTAATAAAGGACGGTTTAATATGGATCTTATGGAAAAAGTCAGTGTGATGACTTAATACATGTAATAAAGGACGGTATAGTATGGATTTCATAGAAAAAATCTGTATGATGACTTAGTACTTAATGTATGATTATTCAGGACATTATTGTAATGAAGGATGGTGAAGGTCTTAGACGAGGAGTTGTAGTATTCGAATTCCTTTGGATTTTAGTGAATACGGTCAACAGAGGATTTAGGAATTTTTTTTTTATATATATGTTTATAATAGAGTTATAGTTCTATGGGTAATTCCCGAATCTTTCAATGTTGCAGGGTAATGCCATGTCAGGGGGATTTTAGGAGCATCACAAGGTACTGCGGATGGAATAATAGGATGTCTCAACAGATAGGAAATACAACTGGTCGCAATTGGAAATTTTTTTTTTTTTTTATTTCTTTTTCTTTCTCGTTCTTGTCTCTTAAGATCCCAGGCAGGAGGATTGTTTTGTTAAAATTGTATCTTTCAGAAGATTGTTAATTGGATCAATGCGTAGAGTAGATAGTTTTGATAATTTTTGTGGAGGTACATAATTGATTAGGTTTTGATAAGTTTACAAGGAAATAGGATTCCAGTTGTTCATGTTTTTTGAAGGACGAACACCCGTCCTCATCTTATTCGAGAACTCGTCGGTATAGACGGTGGTATCTGAAATGGTACAGGGGTACCATTCCTTTTTCAAAGGGGAGGGGGGTGTACTATAGTTAGGGTCGGACAGACGTTTTGTGTGTGGTTCGGCAATGGATGGGCCGAGGACGGAATGGGACGAGAAGAGACCCGAAGAGACTGTCGAGTAGTGGTTCAAAGTGTGGACAAGAAGCACGCCATCCTCTGTCGGATTCCCCAAGCTATTACATCGGTGTCATTACACAAATACAAGGATAAGTGGTGAGTAGTATTTATATATTCTCCATTTATACTTCATTGTTTTCATTTGAATATCCCTCCCATGATGCACGTTTTTCATTATAGTTTGTTTCATTTTTCCTTTTTAACATTATCAATAGAAATAAGTGAAAGGAACCACAAGATGACGGAAAATAAATATAAAAGAGAGCAATTTGGCACTTCTTTGGGATTTGTTTACTTGTTGGTAGTCTAATTACAGGAATAAAAAAGGTGGAAAAGGGAGGGGGGATGTAAATTTTTTTTTTATACTAATGTTAAATAGTGGTTATATACAATTTTGAAGATTAAGATTTTTTTTTTCAAATTTATGTGTGCTCATTTGTTTTGCTTTTAAGGAGGTGGATGTTGGTAGTGGGTTACTTCAAGTTGTATTATTGTTTCATTTGCACATGTTGAAAAAATTGTATACGCTTTGTTTGCATATTTATATTTCTTTCAAATTTTGACTGAGTCATTATATTTTATACCGGTTAGCTTTTGATACAATATATCAGGTCTGAATTTAATTATTTTTTTCTTCTCATGGCTGTTAAAAATAATTATACAAACTTATAAATCTGTTCTAATAAAAATTTAATATCTATCTGATACATTTTAAGAAAGATGGGTTTGAAGTAAAAAACTTAAGAAATCTGCAGTGGTCATTGCATGATTGCAGGCCCTATAAATGGTCCTGACAAACTGACCAAAATGTGTAAATTAGAGAAAACAACACAATATGCAGCTGCCAAATTAGGTAGAGAAACTGAAGAAATTTTAATAGATGATGCACTCAAGACCATAATATTCTTGCCCCCAAATTGCATTTTTTTTTTGGTTTATTTCTTTCAATTTTTCTAACTTTTTAATTATTACTTTTTTATTCCATATGTTTTCTATGTTATTTATATTCAGTTCTATTTATGATATAGGAAAGAAAAGGTGTCAGAAATTTGTCAGACATTTATTATATGTCTAGGTGATCAATAAAAGTACAGGGACAGAATACAACATGTAATAAGAAATTAAAAATATTTATTAGCTAATAGTATATTAATTACCTTTCTATTGTGGATATTTTAGTTTTAACCATATTTCACTTTGAACATAAATAACTGTATATTGTTAACTGTTTTGAAAAATACAATTTAATTACTTTAGTCTTATATCTCTATCTCAAAACTTTGAAAATACAAAAATGTGCATCATAAAACCTATATTGGGTAATAAAACAGTTATTTAATGTGTATCCAAGCAATAGACCAGAAAAGTTTCCCCTCTGCACTTGGAACAGCTCAGGCGTTCTATTGCCCTCAGAAATTGGCTTTGGGCAATTGAACACTTAGCTGTTCCCATTACCTTGGGAAAAATATTCTGGTCTATTGCCTGGCTACACATTAAATAACTGTATATTATTAACCAATCAAGGGTCCAGCTAGTAACAAAATATTACAATGATTATACAGAATAAATATTTACCATATAACAATATAATTGTATCAATTGCAAGTCAGTGGATTTTGTAGTAAGATAAATGGATACAACAAGAGCAATATATCACACTACTTTGATTAAAAAAAATAAAAAAATGTCCTCTTAAATTTTATAATATAGAAATGCATTAAGATACAACCTTCTCATGATCTTAGCAAAAAAGTGATTTAATTTATGAAGTCATCCAAATGCAGATGCTAAAAACAACCTGCTTAATCATTTAATCATGTTTCGCTGAATATACTAAAGAAAGTTATTAATGATACATTGAAAAAGGACAACATACTAAACAGTTCTATTGTAGTTTAGTTGCAAAGTGATAAGTCATCTGATACAGCTCTATAATTCAATAAAAACAACCCAAAATTAAATAACAGTTTACTATAGGTTCTATAAAAATGTATCAAGTCTGCCACCAGTTGTTACCATATACAACAACAATTTGTACAACAGTTGGAACAAGAACATTACAAACACATTGTTGGTGACAGCGAATGTTACACTACTCATAGTTTCTACCAAATGCCACGTCTCATTTTTAGAGCAATTACCTGTAGTACATGTAAACTACATTTTCTTCATTTAAAACATTTTTGACAATACTGATTGAATTTTTATCAACTGAATAATAAAAAGTAGCTGATTTCATGAATGAATCTGTTTCATTAGATATTAAAATGTAAAATTTCAGGAAGGGGGAAGGGGGGGGGGGGGGCGGGGGTAAAAGGAAATCATGCATTCTGCACTATATACAACTTGAAGGTGTTCCATAATTTTTATTCACTTCAAGGGTGTCATCTAGAACACAGTACACATAAGGGAAAAAACACTCAACTAGATAAAAAAAATGGCACTGCTGTACATAATCTATATGTTACACTTAACTTTAGCCTTTTAAATTCTGAAATCACTTTTTATAATTAACTTAATATTCTCAATAACAGACTCAACTCCTACCGTGTTTTTCCAATCTTATGGAAAAAAATCCAAGGACAACTACAGCTGATAAAGAAACTATAATACAATTTGAATCACCCCACTACCAACACCCCCTTCTTAAAAACCAAAACAAACGAGCACACATAAATTTGAATAGGAAAAATCTTAATCTCGTATATGTGAAAAAAAAATCATTATTGTTAAATGTACATGCCCCTGGGGACTTAATTTGGAAATAAAAGATCTTATCTTATAACAGTATTTACATTTAACAGTCTCTTACAAGAGAAAAAAATTACATTGCCCTCCCCCCATATTTTTTTTATTCCTCCTCTTGGTATAACTGTAATTAGACTACCAACAAGTAAACAAATCCTAAAGAAGTGCCAAATTGCTCTCTTTTATATTTATTTTCCGTCATCTTGTGGTTCCTTCCACTTATTTCTATTGATAATGTTAAAATGGAAAAATGAAACAAACTATAATGAAAAACGTGCATCATGAGAGGGATATTCAAATGAAAACAACAATGGCTGCCGCCGGTCAATCCGAAGCGGAGTCTTGGAATCGTGAGCCATAATTGCTGAAATAGTAAAGGATTTAATTCATTTTAGGCTTTTTGAAAGGTAAAATATGTCTACTAATGGAGAATTACCTGTTTTGGGACTGCCAGATGAAATTCAAAACGTACCGAGTGCCGGAATGAGAGTGGGGGTCCACTTTTAATTTTCCCGAATAGAGTTATTAGTGGTTGATAATTCAGTGGGCGGCCAAGTTAGAAAAATAGCTCCGGACACAGAATCCTAAAAGGGATTATTAAAATACCAATAAATATAATTAGAAATTCTAATTTGATAACATGTTCACATAAATTTCGGTATACCATTTTCTGAATAAAGACTAACTATACCATAAATCACTAACGTCAGGGAACCCAAATCGCCCCGTGTACCCAGATCGCCCACCCCCTTTTTTTTGTCACTGTAAACACTGATGTTAAATTTTATTGTGTGGATGAGAGAAAATTTTTGTAGCTTTAACAAACAGGAACGAATTTTGTGCACTGAAGTCTCGTTGGATCTATTCACTACCTGGGCGATTTGGATTCCCCTCCAAAATCACGGAACCACGCGACCTTTGAGCCGCTGCTGGCAGAAAATCAGTACGTGTATACACGCCAAATGTATGTGTGGAAAACACTTGTGTAGTCTACCTTGTTCAAAAATAAAAATCAACAATGTTTTTGTAGCAGTTTCTTCGCAATGGTCGGAAACCACCCTCCGAACTGGGCGAATTGGGTACCCCGACGTTACCAAGAATAGTAAGAACAAGCTGATTATCAGAGTCAGACTGTTGCAAACGTTTATACAAACTATAGATAGTTTTACGTCTCATTTCCTGAAAACATCTTACATCTCTTTCTCACTAGATTCGTCGACTTATACTTTACTTTACTTACTTTACTTTAGTCTGTACTGTTCCGCCTATAACGTCGGGGTACCCAAATCGCCCAGTCCGAAGAGGGTTTTTCAACTGCCACAAAAAAACTTCATTACAAAATTATCAATAATTATTATCTGACAAATAGACAAGTCGGTTGTTCTCCACGCATAAATTTTATACATGTAAATTTAGTAACTATTTATAGCAGACACCTAGATCGACGTGTCGTTACCATATCTGGAATTACGTGGAAGCAACCCAAATCGCCCAGTCAGTAATCTGCGTCCTATTAAACTGACCTATGTTGTATAATACAGCGTACATTGGTGTTTTAAATAATTTTCGACTTTTGGATGATGTTTTGCCACATTAACTCTCATTTTTTCAAAATTAGCAGATGGATAGACTCATATAAAATAGTTGTCTCCCTTGCAAACGAAAGTGAAAGTAAACAACTAAGTCACGTGGAACTTTCAGTCACCGTGATACTTTCAAATCGAAAAGATTAGGAATTTGGATTTTTTTCTTTTACTCTTTATATGCGATAAACGTTTCATGATATTTCGTTCAATTTGATGAAGAATAAATTAATTTTTTAAACATGGAACATTTTTAATGAACTGTAATTTTGCCGGTTTTATTTTTATTTGTTGTTTGTTTGGTTTTTTTTTGTTGTTTTTTTTTTCTTACTCAGAATTTCGGAGTTACATTTTTATTCATTTAACATACTAATATTTTTTATTTCGAAAATAATAAACTTTATTGGAAAATTACACCCATAAGGGTCAAGCAATATAACAAGTAGACATAATACAACTTATACCGTACAGAAAACTGAACACAGTATAATTTATACATAATATATGTCATGAACTATCTGACAGGGGTCCAATTTAGGCCCTCAGTCCTAAAGAACAGGGAGCGAGACTGAGAATGGCTGAAAAGTAATTTATTTGTACAATTCATGTCTTGAAATGATGGAACTTTGTCTTTTAAAAGAGCCAAAAATTTCGGGTGCAAAGGTGAAGTTTGATCATGTATAACTTTACATTTTTTGCATAATCTTTGTTCTCTGGGAATGTTCATATAACTGCCAACTTCAATGCCTAGTGGTCAGTCACTTAGTCTAAATTTTGATAATAATTTTCTATAAGTGAAATTATTGTTTATTATGTAAGGCTCAAATTTACAGTCGGTTTTAAATTTTCCATAAGGATGAAAAATCGAATTTTGGAAATTTTAACCAAAGTCAGTTTCTCGTATTGTTCTGTAACGGACTTTTTCAGTGTTACATTTTATAGTTTTCTTTCCATTGACTAAAAGATTTGTCTGGTTGATGGTCAGTGTCCATTTTTATATTACCGGTACTTCTAATATTTTCAATACAGGAGTACCAAGAGTAAATTTATTTTCCAAACCTTAAAAATAAACTTTTTGGGGTTAAAATCATTTATGGGAATCTTACTAGATTTATTCGTATGCATACGGGGTCAAAACTTTTTTTTTATCCCTACCTCCTGTTTAGGGGCAGCATCATATTGCTTGTTTAAATGTATAATATCACTAAATTTTTCCTTTCATCAAAGGTAAGAAAAAAGCAGTGCTTCGATCCATTTTCTAAAAATTGATGACTGGTTTTATTTATTTATTTACAAATTATTTTGTTGATTATAACTTTCCAAATAAACTCCCGATCAGATCTGAAAATACATGGAGGGTAAATTATATTACCAAGGCTAGCGCCATTGTTTTAAAATACATGATACGGAACATTTTGACTTTGCAGTCGTTTGATTAAATTGGAATATATTATTATAATTTATTTTGACGAATGCTTTCAGTATTGTTCCTGTACATATATATTTTACAGTTTTGGAAATACAAATGGTAAAAGGGACTATATTTATCTGCTTCTCGTAGTTGTCGTCTGTTCTTAGTTTAATCTTATAGGGAATCACATGATATAGTGGCACCACATTCTGCTGGAATGGTCATGATGGTGCTTGGAATACAGACTGATGACTAAAAATAAAGTCTGAAAAAATGTATAAATCTTCTCTGAAACTATTTGGCCATTGAGACCAAAGTTTGGTGGAACAGTTCTTAGTTGGTCCAATTTCAAAATTTTATCAGATGACACGAGATGACCGCCGTAGACGATCTTAGTGTTACATAGGACATTTCAGATATATATTTTATCAAAGCTCGCAGTAAGGACAAAACATTTTTGAAGCCTTTACTGTTTTTGAAATATAGGCAAAGGAGCATTACATTGTATAGCAAAAGAATACCGAAGAGACAAAACAGGGGGGAAAGTCCACAAATTCGAAGTCCACGGAAAAGACAAAGCACAGCAAACAAACACAACAAGGATACATGTATAAGTAAAAAAAAACCGTATAATAAACTAAACAAAAAATATAACAAAAATGAGCTTTATGTATGTGTCTACAATTGTATTGAATTTTTGTTTTTGATCACATCAACTGTGCGATTGTTTAAAGGTGGATCACAGGTTTTTCGGGCATGGATGTCCTCTTTTTAATTTAACTTTATTGTTATTTTTTTTTAGCTGTTCTGTTTTATTTCATCTATTCTTTTTTTTCGTTTAATTTGAAATTGCTTGATAAATGAGCTAAAAGATTAACAAAACGCGAAAGGGCGCAAAAGGGAAAGGTTTTTAAAATTTAGTTGAGGTGATACATGAAATTTATGTGAAGTAAAGTGGGTAAAATGTATCAGAGTCGAGCGATTGTACAATTTTGTAAATTTCGGTCTTTCTTGCCTTGTGTCTTACAAAGTATAGGTACGGCACATATTAACATAAAATTTAACTATCTTAGCAAGAATATGTTAAATGAAGGGGGGGGGGGGGGGGGGTGAAATAAAACAGAATAGCTAAAAAAATAATAAAAAAATAAACAAAATAATAATTGGAAGGAAACAGATGAGAGGTATGTATATATAACGTTATGCACAATAACAATAAAACAAAGTTATTCTGTCTGCCTTAAGACTTTATGTTATTGTTTTTTCAAACTATCTAGTATATAACTTTTGTCAATACAAGATAACGTGAACCAACAATGACCAAAGAAAAAAAGAAAATGTATCTATGTTTAATGACCCCAAAACATGTCCTCATATTGAGTCGTAAATAGATGAAATGTGCACATGTTGTGCATCGAAATTGGTTTCAAATAATTTATATCTAATATATATCCCCAATCGTTATTTGCAGAGAAAATGCATTTTATACATTTACAAATGCAATACAGTTAATATCCCTGCCGATGCTTTGTGTTGTAAGGGGAACTACTCGTAATGTAAGTCGTTACATTTTATCGCACCTGCATGTGCAAGTTATCGAACTTAAAAGTTGTCACAACAAAGAACGTTCCAACAAGACATGAAAATCCTTAATATTTCTGGCATTAGAGAAGAGGTAAAGTTATAAATTTGAGAACATAGATCTATGAATGTTTCAACACCAAGACAACACATTATTTAGCAATACAGTGGATTTTAAAGAGTTGAAATCGGTCCGTCGCACAAGCTTTGATGGTGACAGATCCGTTTCATCCTACCTTCTTACCCATATTTTGCAATCGTCTGATTAATTTATCATTTCCATTTTATACCCAAAAGTTGCGTCTTTTTGCGAATGTTACGAAAAGTGCATATTTATTTTCTTACTCGCGGAAGCCGTATTTTAGTTGCGACCTGGGCGATTTGGGTACACTGGGCGATTTGGGTACCCTGACGTTACATAGAATCAGTCGACCCACTTTTCAGTGTTAAGATCCGTTCGGAAAATTTCTTGACTGTTCCACCCAGGCAGATGAAAACTCGTGCGAAAACCATGTGATCCAAGTTAATTATGTCTTGATAAAATTTGATATGATGTCATAAACAGTTGGACCGCCAAGTGCCATTTTGACCGTTTTACCTGTTACCATGGTTACCTAATCTGTAAATTCCGCCTCTGTCAGGCACACCACCATACGGAGTAGCTTGGGTGTTGCTATATACAGGGGCTCAATCACACCTTACCTACATGATTTATTTTGGGTTTCATCATGAACTTTATGTTATCCGGGTATATACAACTAATGTCTATAAATGGGAAGTTTGATATGTACTTTAATGGGAAGTTAAATTTACTTTAAACTATGAGAAGTTTAATATAACGTCGGGGAACCCAAATCGCCCAGTCCGCAGATGGTTTTTCAACTGCTGCAGAAAAACTTGGATAACAAAATCATCAATAATTATTATCTGACAAAAAGACAAGTCGGTTGTTCTCCAAGCATAAATTTTATACATGTAATCTTTGTAACTATTTATAGCAGACACCTAGATCGACGTGCCGTTACCATATCTGGAATGACGTGGAAGGAACCCAAATCGCCCAGTCAGTAATCTGCGTCCTAATAAACTGAACTGCATTGTATAATACAGCGTACATTGGTATTTTAAATAATTCGACTTTTGGATGATCTTTTGCCACATTAACTCTCATTTTTTTTTCAAAATTAGCAGATGGATAGACTCATATAAAATAGTTGTCTCCCTTGCGAACGAAAGTGAAAGTAAAAAACTAAGTCACGTGGAACTTTAGGTCACCGTGATACTTTCAAATCGAAAAGATTAGGAATTTGGATTTTTTTTTCTTTTACTCTTTATATGCGATAAACGTTTAATGATATTTTGTTCAATTTGATGAAGAATAAATTAATTTTTTAAACATGGAACATTTTTAATGAACTGTAATTTTGCCGGTTTTATTTTTATTTGTCGTTTGTTTGTTTGGTTGTTTTTTTCTTACTCAGAATTTCGTGGTTACTTTATGGAAAAGAGACAAAAAATTCCTAAACTTAAAACCTGGGAATTATTGTCTTTTTTATTCATTTAACTTACTCATATTTTTTATCTCGAAAATAATTAACATTATTGCAAAATTACACCCATGAGGGTCAAGCAATATAACAAGTAGACATAATACAACATATACCGTACAGAAAACTGAACACAGTATAATTTATACATAATATATGTCATGAACTATCTGACAGGGGTCCAATTTAGGCCCTCAGTCCTGAAGACCCGGGAGCGGGACTGAGAATGACTGAAAAGTAATTTATTTGTACAATTCATATCTTGAAATGATGGAACTTTGTCTTTTAAAAGAGACAAAAATTTCGGGCGCAAAGATGAATTTTGATCATGTACAACTTTACATTTTTTGCATAATCTTTGTTCTCTGGGAATGTTCATATAACTGCCAACTTCAATACCTAGTGGTCAGTCACTTAGTCTAAATTTTGATAATAATTTTCTATAAGTGAAATTATTGTTTATTATGTAAAGCTCACATTTACAGTCGGTTTTAAATTTTCCATAAGGACAAAGTTGAGATGAAAAATCGAATTTTGGAAATTTTAACCAAAGTCAGTTTCTCGTATTGTTCTGTAACGGACTTTTTCAGTGTTACATTTTATAGTTTTCTTTCCATTGACTAAAAGATTTATCTGGTTGATTGTCAGTGTATATTTTTATATTACCGGTACTTCTAATCTTTTCAATACAGGAGTACCAAGAGTAAATTTATTTTCCAAACCTTAAAAATAAACATTTTGGGGGTTAGAATGATTTATGGGAATCCTACTAAAATTATTCGTATGCATACGGGGTCAAAACTGTTTTTTTATCCCTACCTCCTGTTTAGGGGCAGCATCATATTGCTTGTTTAAATGTAAAATATCACTGAATTTTTCCTTTTATCAAAGGTAAGAAAAAAGCAGTGCTTCGATCCATTTTCTAAAAATTGATGACTGGTTTTATTTATTTATTTACAAATTATTTTGTTAATTATAACTTTCCAAATCAACTCCCGATCAGATCTGAAAATATATGGAGGGTGAATTATAGTACCAAGGCCAGCGCCAGTGTTTTAAAATACATGATACGGAACATTTTGACTTTGCAGTCAATTTGACTAAATTGGAATATATTATTATAATTTATTTTGATGAATGCTTTCAGTATTGTTCCTACATATATATTTTACAGTTTTGGAAATACAAATGGTAAAGGGGATTATATTTATCTGCTTCTCGTAGTTGTCGTCTATCCTTAGTTTAATCTTATAGGGAATCACATGATATAGTGGCACCACATTCTGCTGGAATGGTCATGATGGTGCTTGGAATACATACTGATGACTAAAAATAAAGTCTGAAAAAATGTATAAAATCTTCTCTTAAACTATTTGGCCATTGAGACCAAATTTTGGTGGAACAGTCCATAGTTGGTCCAATTTCAAAATTTTATCAGATGACACGAGATGACCGCCGTAGACGATCTTAGTTTTACACAGGACATTTCAGATATATATTTTATCAAAGCTCGCAGTAAGGACAAAACATTTTTGTAGCCTTTACTGTTTTTAAAATATAGGCAAAGGAGCTAAATACATTGTATAGACAAAAGAATACCGAAGAGACAAAATAGGAGTCCACAAATTCGAAGTCCACGGAAAAGGCAAAGCACAGCAAACAAACACAACAAGGATACATGTATAACTTTTAAAAAACGTATAATAAACTAAACAAAAAATATAACAAAAATGAGCTTTATGTATGTGTCTACAATTGTATTCAATTTTTGTTGTCGATCAAATCAACTTTGCGATTGTTTAAAGGTGGATCACAGGTTTTTCAGGCATGGATATCCCCTTTTTTATTTAACTTTATTGTTATTTTTTTAGCTGTTCTGTTTTATCTCATCTATTCTTTTTTTTATTTAATTTGAAATTGCTTGATAAATGAGCTAAAAGATTAACAAAACGCGAAAGGGCGAAAAGGGAAAGGTTTTTAAAATTTAGTTGAGGTGATACATGAAAGTAAAGTGGGTAAAATGTATCAGAGTCGAGCAATTGTACAGTTTTGTAAATTTCGGTCTTTCTTGCCTTGTGTCTTACAAAGTATAGGTTCGGCACATATTAACATAAAATTTAACTATCTTAGCAAGAATACGTTAAATGAAAGGGGGGGGGGGTGAAATAAAACAGAATACCTAAAAAAAAATAATAAATCAAATCAAATCAAATCAAATTTATTGTCATTAAACTTTTAAACAATGTTTGTGACATTTACATATATATATACATTCAACATATACAGATCAATACGTGCCCATACTCAACATTAATTTGTAACATATAAAAAAAACAAGCAAATATTTAAGAGTCCCCTGTCCTCAGTAAAATAAACAAAATAATAATTGGAAGGAAACAGATGTGAGGTATGTATATATAACGTTATGCACAATAACAATAAAACAAAGTTATTCTGTCTGCCTTAAGACTATATGTTATTGTTTTTTCAAACTATCTAGTATATAACGTTTGTCCAATACAAGATAACGTGAACCAACAATGACAAAAGAAAAAAAGAAAATGTGTCTATGTTTAATGACCCCAAAGCATATTGAGTCGTAAATAGATGAAATGTGCACATCTTGTGCATCGAAATTGGTATCAAATAATTTATATCTAATATATATCCCCAACCGTTATTTGCAGAGAAAATGCATTTTATACATTTACAAATGCAATACAGTTAATATCCCTGACGATGTTTTGTGTTGTAAGGGGAACTACTCGTAATGTAAGTCGTTACATTTTATCGACCTGCATGTGCAACGTATCGAACTTAAAAGTTGTCACAACAAAAATGGCGGAAGTAAGAACGTTCCAACAAGACATGAAAATCCTTAATATTTCTGGCATTTAGAGAAGAGGTAAAGTTATAAATTTGAGAACATAGATCTATGAATGTTTCAACACCAAGACAACACATTTTTTAGCAATAAAGTGGATTTTAAAGAGTTGAAATCGGTCGGTCGCACAAGCTTTGATAGTGACAGATCCGTTTCATCTTACCTTCTTACCCATATTTTGCAATCATCTGATTAATTTATCATTTCCATTTTATACCCAAAAGTTTGCGAATGTTACGAAAAGTGCATATTTATTTTGTTACTCGCGGAAGCAAATTATTTAGCCGTATTTTAGAACTTTGCGACCTGGGCGATTTGTGTACACTGTGCGATTTGGGTACCCTGACGTTATATATTTTAAAGCAAATATGTACATGACTCCTCTCCTGGCTTATTCATACTTCTACTTGCACAGTTCAGAACAGTTCTCCAAATGGAATTAATCGCAGTTTCAAGATTATTGTCAATTGAATAATGAAGATAACTAGGTTATTTGAAGTAGCGAAGCTCTTCTTTGATGTAGTCTATAACAATAGCCTCTAGATACACATTCAATATTAGAGATGATGGATTCGTCTAAGAATTCAAAGGACGAACAGTCAATAATAGCTTTGAGTTGTAAATCATCTGATGATAATATTTCATTATACACTTCCACATCAACACAGTCATATAATTTTATTAGTATGATATTTAGGAAATGTTCCTGTATGTCTCTCAATTTTTCACAATATAAAAGAAAATGTTTAATGTCCTCGCTTCCTTTGCCACATAATTTACATGTTGAATTAGTTCCACCAGATCTGTCGAACTTAGCTCTATCATGCTGTAAGGTATAAGTTCCACACATGATTTTTGCTTTTATACTGGCCATAGTTGAAGTAAACGGGTCTGTTCCACAGCTATCCCAGACATTGTGGGTTTTTCCTTGAGTGATATTATTGACATTTAAAAACTTTAGAGATGACTTTGATTTTACATAAGATTTAAGAAGATCAATCCAATACGAAGAAATAGATTTTCTTACAATATTTTTCCACTCAATTTTTCCCGGTGGCACATTAATAAGATCGTGTGGTGATGATTAGCCATACTGTTCTGTTAAGTCAACAATTTTGACAAACCAACTGTTTGAATCCCGTGGCATTATAGCCAGTTGTCTTATAGCAACATCACGCTCGACAGAACCATAGTTTCTGACGATGTTACCAAAAAAATTCAGCATACGCTTATGCAATTCAGCCTCAACTGGAATTTGACCAAGAAGTAAGTAAACAGCACTAGTGGCTGTGCGCTCTGGTAAATGCTGGATCTGCTTTAGAAGTTTGGTGTAATATTCGGACAGTAATTTCATATCTGATACAGAAAGTATTATGGAGTCTAATCCATACAGAAGTCTGGGTAGCACATAAATTTTCACCAGGTGCATAGAAATTTTAGGGTTAAGTCCGTTCAATCCATGGAGCCCAGCTCCCATAAGGGCATACACTGTTTTCCTAGCAGTCTGAATTCTATTAGGTACACAATCTTTCACACCATGTTTAGAATTGACATGATCTATACCAAGATGAGTCGCTTTAACAGAATTTTGAAGAGGTTGACCATTCAGTGTAAATAAATGTTCAGTTTTACTTCCATATTGTAGGGTACATGACTTTTGACTACTAATTATGTAGCGATGTTTATTTGCATAATCAGACAAGACATTTAACATTGCTTGCATCTCATACGGGTTGTTGGAAATCAGAGTAACATCATCGGCAACGGTGGGTATGCCACAGTAAATAGAACCCAAGTGAGCACCAAGACCATTCATTTCAAACGTTTTCAGTAGTGTGTTTATGAAGACCTTATAGGCAGTCGGGGACCAAACTCCACCCTGGCGAACACCCTGGAATTCATGAACTGGTTTTGATTTAATACTTTGCGACATTACAGAGGACTTCAAGTTCGTATACCACTCATTGAAAAGTAACCAATTATCACCGGTCATTCCACCTTTATACATCTCTCTCATTATCCCAGAGTGCCACACAATATCAAAAGCTTTTTGAGCATCACTCAAAGTTATGATTAATTGTTTTTTTAATTTCTTAGCTTCAGCCTTGAGTTCAGTTAAGATTAATGATGCTACAGAAGGACATTCCCCTACTGTGAAACCTTTTGCAACCGACTTTGTTATCTTTAATAATATTCACATTTTTTGATAGATGAAGTTTTTCCACTACTTTTCCAATAGTACTAGTTACAGTAATTTTACGATAAGAGTTAGGCATCTCTCTTGGTTTGCCCCCGTTTTTGAATATTGGATAATATATACCACTTTTTAGATTAGACGGGAGGTTAATATGTTGAAATATAAAGTTTACTAATTTAACAATAATTTTGATAATGGGTTGACCACCATATTTTAAATGTTCAATGGTAATCCCTTGTTCATCAGCTGCTTTTCCATTTTTGAAAGACATTATACACTTTCCCACAACATCCTCAGAGAGAAATTCTAGGGGTTCTTTATTAGTGTTAAAAAGATCCTGTAGTATTTTTACATCATCTTCAACCAATTGTTTATAGTTATTGTCAAAAAATTCATTATCAAAAGGGGTAGACAGCTCTTGGAAATAGTCAGCCCATGTTTCAGCAATGGCTACAGAGTCACTAAAAATCTTGTCATTATATCTAAGAACAGATGTTGATATATAGTTGTGGTCCCGTTGGCGTTTGATAAGTTTATAAAATTGTTTTTGATCAGTTTCACGAAGTTCCATTATATTGATAAAGTTGTCACGACGTTTAGATGCATCAAGCTGTCGCAGAGCAGACCTGAGATCTTTTTTTGTTTGTTTCATCTCCTTAAAATGTTTGTTATCTTTGCTTTTTGGTTGACCAGCTTGTTCCCATTTCCAAAAACAATGTTTTTCTTTCCTAATAATATCCACAATGTGTGGAGGCCAAACTCTGCCTTTCCTACGAGTGCGTGTACCAGAATTTTGTTTTGATGGGACAAGCTCCCTAGCTGTATCAGTAACAATTTCAAACAGATTATTTATAAAGCTATCGAGCGATTCCAAATCTAAATTTTGGAGTTCAGAGTCAAGTTTATGGCTCAAATTTCTTTCATATTCATTAGTGTCAATTTTATTCCAGTCAATTTTCCGCACACACTTGTTATCTAAATTAGTCGACTCATCAATAGTCTTTTCAACTGAGACAGTTATAGTAATTGGATCATGTGTAGATGTGTTACATAGCTCTCTTGTCAGTACGTTATAGGACGTCACAATATCAGTATTGAGAAGAAAGTAATTAATTTGTGAAGAGTCTTTCCCATTAAAATGAAAAAAAGTATCTTGTTCTTTACAAAGTTTAGGTAAGGAGAGATTATGTTCATTAGCAAATAGTTTAAAGTCAATATCTCTAGTATTGCTTCTGTTTCGATGAAACGAGGCGTTCATATCTCCTCCAAGAATAATTGTATATGAGTCATTATATTTTTGGATAATTTCCGAGAGTTCATCCAATATCGCTAGGTAGTCATCACGGGAATACCCATTTCCTCTTGTTGGAAGGTATACACATAAAAGAAGTATTGGTTTTGCTAGTTTTAATAAAACCCCACTAATTCTGTTTCCACCATCCGGAATTTCTTTAATAATTGGTTGCAATGTTTTTCTATACATAATTGAAACACCAGCATGACCCCGACTTCTTTGAATCGGATTATCGAATTTATCATCATCAAAGCATTTAGTATAGGAAATAAAAAGGTTAAAATCGTCATGAATTCTATATCTATCTCTAGAATGCAGCCAATGCTCTTGAAGCATAATAATGTCAAAGTGCTCACTAAGATTTTGCAGATATACATTGTTGCTTAAAAATCCTTCAATGTTAAAAAATAAAATACGTAAACTATCTACACCATTAACTTCAGCTAACAAGTCCTGACCTGACTTAGACTTATCTCTTCCCAGTCGGAGGGGTGCATGCACGGGGTGCTCGGATAAGACTGACACACGTTTCGCTGTTGGTCTTTCATTTCCCTGTACAGTTGTGTATTTGCACAGATCGGCACTTTTGGAGGTAATGTTATATTTTGTACAGACTTTTTCCTGCCTCTTGGACGATTGCGCATGTCTAAAATAGTACTTTCAATACTACCTGAAGTTGCCTTTTGAGGGGTTTGCATTAAATAATTATCCATTTCATTTTCAAGAGGATCATTCGTTATTACAACAGACACATCCGGTTTGTCTGGCGTATAGAAATCATTATATTGATCATTGCAAAAATTGTGTAGAGAACTGTTTTTCACATTTTCAGTTAGATCAGAAGGCATATTATCAGTCTGTTTATGTGTTCGATGGCGATTATTGTTATTGTTGTTACCATTGCGCTTTCGTCTACCCCTTCGTTTCTCAGGGTTATGTTTGTTGTATTTATGATGAATATGCATTTCATTAACTTTATCTTGTAAGTTTGCCATTTTATTATCTTGCTTAACTATATCAAATTCTAGAGACTTAATTCTTTGTTCCAAAGCCCAGACTTTTATGGAATCTTGCTCGGCATTATGATTACAATGAGATTGTACATTGTGTTTATGTGAATTTTTAACTGATGGATAAACATCATTTTGAGATAATTCATTGGCAAGTTTCTGCTTATGTATACGGAGAGAATGCTCTAAGTCTAATTTGTCACTTTCCAGAGTTATAATATATGACCTACTAGTAGTTAATTCTTTTTGTAGACTAGAAATATCAGTTTGTAACTTATAAATTGTAGAGTCCTTAGCTCTTAATAACTTTTCTTTCTTACACAAGCAATCTTTAAGATGTGCAATTTCTTGTTCATAAAGATATCTTTTACCCGTGTCACTAGGGTTGTTTGTGCTTGTTCCAGTTTCAGAGTGCGCAGCTGGAATGTTCAGTTCATTCGGTTCTGTTCTTATGTCATGAATATCCCTCAAGTTAGTTGATACAATTGTTTTTTGTTTAGAGACATATCGTTGTGCTAGTTTTTGACTTTCAAAGAATATTCATTACAATCACATGAATTTCATCATGTTATGTATATGTATACAGCATTAATCATGTTAATTGACCTATTATCTTAAATTCTGTTGAAAATTTCTAATTTTTGTGCTTTGCCTTTAATTTCAAAATCCAGGATCCTGGGTTAGACTTCCACATTACAGTTTTTCTTAAACAAATGATTTTATTTTGTTATTTCATGATTTTTAATTCATGTTCATGTCCAGATTTTTACTTTTTTACATGGAAAGTCAGCAAATTTCAATAATAAGCATGAGAAATTGGTCTATAAATCACATGTATATTTTTGTTTTACCAATTTTGGCACTACAGGAGGTGAAATAGGTCAAATACACAAAAAGCTATAATAATTATTCTTAATCAATACAACAAATATTAATTCGTGAAAAACAAGATTGAGAAGGCAGAACTTAATGTACAAATGTAAAATTTCCTTTTGTTGAAAAGAATATGCATATGATTCATGTGATTTGCTGGCAAAAGTAAATCTGTCCATGTCAGATCCTTACAGTTTTTGACAATTGAGTAATGGATAAAGGTTATTTTAATTTTAATAAAATTTTCTTTTTTTTCCAATGCTTTTTAGCTCACCTGACCCGAAGGGTCATGTGAGCTATTGCTATCACTTGGCGTCCGTCGTCCGTCCGTCGTCCGTCCGTCCGTCCGTCGTCCGTTAACTTTTTCAAACGTTAACTCCTCCAACACCATAAGTCCAACTGCAACCAAACTTGGTACAGTTATTAATTGGTATGGGTGCTACAAATCTATTGTTTGGATTTTTGATTCGTATAAAAACATGGCCGTCATGGCTAAAAATAGAACATAGGGGTAAATCGCAGTTTTTTGCAAATAAGTCAGAAACGGTCACAGATATCAAAATTCTGGCATAGGGTAAAAGTGATCAGCACCGCAAGATCTACCTGCCCTGAAATTTTGAAGAAGATCCAACCACTCATTTCAGAGTTATCACCCTTTTTCCTGATTTTTTCCAAATTTTTTTATGTTATTATTTCAAAAAGCTTCTCCTCTGAAACTACTGAATGGATTTGGATAAAACTTAGCATGATTGTTCCTTAGGGTATCCTGCACAAAGTTTATGCTTCGATTTTTGA
Organism: Mytilisepta virgata; assembly: GCA_028015205.1. Taxonomy (NCBI): domain Eukaryota; kingdom Metazoa; phylum Mollusca; class Bivalvia; order Mytilida; family Mytilidae; genus Mytilisepta; species Mytilisepta virgata. Next base: position 28,171,833 of record CM051513.1, read on the forward strand.
TCCGTCGAAAAACATGGCCACTGTTACTAAAAATAGAACATAGGGGTCAAACAACAGTTTTTCGCAACTATCTCAAAAATCATAAGGTTATGGCAAATTCTGGCAGGTTGAAAGTGTTCAGCATGATGACAGCTACCTGTGTGTTTATTTTCGTGAAAATCTGTCAACTGATGTTAGAGTTATTGTCCTTTTTTGAAATTTGTGGCTTTTTTTATGTTATGATTTCAAAAATCTTCTTCTCTGAAACTACTATTCAAAATCAAATGAAACTTGGTATGATTGTTCCTTAGGGTATCCTGCAAAAAGTTAATGCTTGGATTTTTGATTGGTCGAAAAACATGTCCGCCCTTACTAAAAATAGAACATAGGGGTCAAAATGCTGTTTTTTGCTATTTTTTCCTGAATTATAGAAATAAAATGAAGATGAAAGCTACCTTCAAATCAAACATGGTATTCCGAGTTGAATGGTGATGATGAAAGTTTGTTTTGGACGGCCATTTTTAAAATGGCTGCCATTTTCCCGCCATTTTTTACACTTGCTCGGATTTCAACAATATTTGGTTTTTAAAGTAAACATGGTATCCTTAGTGAATGGTGATGATGAGAATGTTGTATAACAATGATTAAACTTCATAATATGTGAGCTTTTAATTGCCATCACTTGGCGTCTGTCATCATCGTTAACAAATTTTCAAACATCTTCTCCTCTGAAACTACTAGGGGGATTTGGATTAAACTTAGCATGATTGTTCCTGCAATATTTCCTTTTCAAGTACAATAAAAAGCCTTAACCCACAATTTTTACATAACTTCTTTCAAACATTTTAAAAAACGAAGACAACATATAGACCAAAAGATTTATACTTGTATTTGAAGATGAATTAAAGCTTGTATTTTGTATTGTGAATCATCAGATTGACGATGACTGTATCTTAATCAAGCGTAGGGAGAACTCATGCCCATTTCTTTCCAGAGGTTCTTGAAAGGCTTTTAAAGGTATTTTCAGCATTTTACCTGACCTTTAATACTCAGTTTAATTTACAACAAACATTAATATATTAATTTAGTTTATAGTGCATTGTTTGCCAGGTGAGCGATTCAGGCTCTTGAGAGCCTCTTGTTTTTGTAATTTGTTACTTTTTAACCAAAAACTCACAATTGAGGTCCTGATAAAGAAAAAAATCCATTGTTTAATAGCTTCCACATTGCAAAATGCACAAACAATTTAAATAGAAATTGTAGCCAGTAATTTTTTTCAAAATTAAAGTGAAAAAAAAATTATTCAGTCCTGTTTTTGAAAAAAAACAATAAACATTTGTCATTACTCAAATAGACCTACATTGCATACCAGTACTTCAGCTACTCCTCAGGCTTTCAGTTGTTAATTTCTATGGAAAATAATTTTAAATTCATTTGTGCACATTCTACCATTCAACAGAAAGATCCTGAACCCCTCCACAAGAAAATGATAGAAGTAAGTGGAAGCACCTGTCCGACCCCCCCCCCCCCCATCTTTCCCCCCTGGTACATTATTTATTCTTAAATATGGTTTTTCATGTTTATTGACACATATTTATTATATCGTTTGACAACCAAGCGTGAAACTTATTTATATTTCCTTTTTTATCGATCGCTATCGTCATACCTTCTTTGTTTACATTTTATTGACAACGTCAACGTTGATTATCCCCCTTTATCACGTAATTTTCACAGGAAAAGCTCGCTCGAATTGCGTTTCACTTGGTTTTGCGGATAAATATTTGAACTGTTCGTCAGGAAAGGAACAGCACACCTTTTCCGATTTAAAAATCCCCGTCCCGAGATCTGACAATGAAGAAATTGTCCTTTTTCTGACCAACGGTGACGAAATCGTCGGCATAATTGCCAACTTTAAGTGTAAAATTTTGTATGAAAAGCACGCAAAAAATTTCTGTTTTAAACTAATATGAAAAGAAAATATTCTCAGAAACCGTTTAATACCATCCCCTAACCCCAACTCAAAACATACGTTATGTATGGCCAAAAAAACCGGCAGGTGATTGACGTTACAAAAAATGACCCATTTTCAAATGAAAAGTCACGTGACTCTGTAAATAAAAACGACGCCATTATTGACTTGGCGGTCCGACTGAACAATTGTAAATTTATGCATATGAACTTATATTTGCATATTTTATCAGGGCAAGTCTTCTAATGTTTACATTCTGATTAGGAATATTGTAAATAGTTCTTCAAAGTTAATTACTTCCCATTATTGACAATGATTTTTATGGCCTTACTTTACATTAGGGGACCCAAACCATATCCCAAAAATATGAGGGGACCACATTTTTTTTTAATGTTTTTTGTGTCTTATTTTTGGAGAAAACTATACTGTAATCTTTTTTTAATGTGCGTTTGTTGTCTATATAAGTGGTATATTGATTTGTTGTCTGTATAGGTTGTGGGTCCCCTAAAGTAAAACTAGGCCCTCTTTTACTTTAGTGGACCTATGAATATCCACCATAAACTTTGCTAAATGTCATAAATCATATGATTAGTATACTTTTTACTATTGTTACAAATGTATATGACATTTATTCATTTCTAAAATGTTCTTTGTGATTAGTTGGGTAATGTACGTATTTGTTAATTTTTATATAGGTTGTAGGTCACCTAAAGTAAAACTAGGCATTATAGTCCTCTTTTACTTTAGGGGAACCAAGATGTTTTTAAAGAAATACTGCAGTACTGAGTTGCAAATTTAAAAATAAGGTATTAATTAGCATTAACAGGATTTTCAGGCATCAGTGGAACACATGATCTGGCATTGTTGCAAGTTTAGTAGGGTCTTTCGGAAAGTCAGCATTCACATGGTATTTGGTGGTAATGTCATGGAAAAATGTATTCAAAATAGTGTTTCCTTTGTAGTTCCATTTGTACGTTACTTCACCCAAATGAGCACCAAGCTGTGTCTTGTTGACACCACACATCCTTTTGAAGTGAGCTGTAGAATTTCCCCAAAAGCCCTCGATAGTGTTAGTGTGTATACCATCTGACGAATTCAACAGAGTGATTGACTGTTTTGTGATTAAATCCGATTTCCGTTAGATTGCAATACGTTGAAAATTGATCAGAGTGTATTGTTGCACCAGCATGAACACTGTCTTGAATAAAGGGTTGAAGGGTCTCCCTCGTCCTGTTCTCCACAGCCCATATAAATACCCGTCCTCTATTTCGTTCAATCATTCCAAAAATCCAACTGCCATTACCATTGCGAATTGTTCCTTTATTGTATTTCCTCTTTCTCCCGAATTTGCTCTCATCGATCTCCACTATCTCACCGTCGTCTTCTCCCAATTTGCAATCGTCTGTCAAGATTCTCCAGCTGAAATAGAATGAAAATGGTTATAATATAGTTAGGGTTAATGTTAAGATTAGAACTGCGGTTAAGGTTAGTGATAGGGTTAGGGTTAGTCATAGGGTTAGGTTTAGGGTTATCAGAAATCTTTTTTTCCTTTTGTTTTTGTTTTACTTTCGAAAGATTTCGATGTGATTTTCTTTTGTTCTTAGTTTTTAAAATCTATAAGATTTTTACGTAAAATTTTTAAATATTTCTTCTTGTTTTTATCTTTTCTTACCTGCAAGTATCACGGCATAGACTGAACCAATCCACCATGGTTTTAACTGACAAATCTGGCAAAAGGTGCATAACTGTATTCTTTGAAACGTCTAACACAAACATATAAATGATGAGTAGAATTTCCCTTAGCTGAAGATGTGATCCCGAGAAAGAACTATCCTGTCTGATTGAATGTTTCTTTCGGCATTTGCTACATCGGAACATATAGCCATCAACATTATTCATCTTGATTTGGGAGCACCAACATTTACAGTCATCTGAATACTTTGCTTTTTTCAATAGTCTGTTTTCCCTCATGATACAGGGATTTATAATTCCACCAGTGAATTGATTCCGGAGTAAACAAATCCCTAGTGATAAAATTCCACCGACCAAAAATCACTAGTGTTTTTATTCCATGTCTAGTGAAAAAATTCCACCCATCCAAAATAAGGAAGTTTTCACTGAAAACACAATAAAAACCATAGTATGTGAGTGATTTTTGATCACTGGAATTTTTTCACTACTAGGGATTTGATTCCTCCAGAATCAATTCACTGATGGAATAACTTTTTTCTTTACCAGAAACATTTGTAACAGTGATTAAATTCCATCAGTAAACTGATTCCGGAGGAATAAAATCCCCAGTGATAAAATTCCACTGGGCATTTCTTAATAATTTTTTGTCATTATGAATGCCTTTGTCGGTGCTTTGAAAATTGATAAATTACATGTTAACGTAATTACCTAGATGACTTCCAGATTGTACATGGCACATTTCTAAGACTTCAAATTTCTTTTCCTTCAACACAACAGCCTTATCGTCCTTGGTGTACAGAAGGTCGACACCTTCATGTTCTTTTATCTTAAAATGATCTTTCCTTGCCCTAATTCTCCTTTTTTCGTTATCCGATATTCCGTTTGGGTATTTGGAATCTTTAATATATTGTACAAGTGTACTATATTCTTCATATTCCATTTTATTTACCTGTCCACCACGTGAGTATAATAATTCATTTACAATATTGATTTTGTTTACTCTGATTATAAATAGATACTTTAAAATCTACGGACGGCATCGTTAACAAAAAAATATCAAATTGTTCATCATTTAATATTTTTTCAAATAAATATAAAAAAATGAATGTTTATAGCATTAATAAGTATACAATGACAAAAAACAAAAGATATTCACACTCTGCTAACAATAATATTTACGTAATATTGTTGTAATAATGTCCATTCATATTTATCACAGGGGCCCGACTTCTGGAAATTTATTTCTTTTTTATTTTATTTATTTTGTTATCTTATTTCATGAGTACTTTTAATAAATATTCACTGTAACAACGAATATTCTGCGTTTATTATTAATATGATATACACTGTCCACGTCCTTATACTAAAAAATCCTAGGAATTTTTTAGTATAAGGACGTGGACAGTGTATAGCATATTGATAATAAACACAGAATATTCGTTGTTACAGTGAATATTTATTAAAATTACTCATGAAATATAATAACAAAAACAAAAAAAAACAAAAAATAAAATAAAATAAAAAAGAAATAAATTTCCAGAAGTCGGGCCCCTGTGATATTTATGAGAAAAACTAGTATATACGAAGGGAGTTAATCACATGAAACTATAAAATTGTAAATTAGCATGTTAATTACCAATGAATTGCCAACAAACCAACTTTATTTACTTTTAATGTCATTTGTGTGTTTTCAAATTATGAACAAAATTGTATATTTCTCAAAAAGGGGGATATTTAATCTTGCAATTAACTGAAAAAAATAATGGGTTTCCTTCAGGATAAAACATCAAAATATGGAAGGAAGTCGACCGTTCAGGTTACAACAGAAAATGAAAAAAGCACCAAGAGAATTGACATCAAAGAATTAAAGACCAACATAAATATTTTTCTAGACAGCGAAGACACAATTTTTAATAAGGTAGTTCCATTCCTTATAATACGAAAAATATGTACTACCTTCGAAGCATTATCGATATTCATATCTCATTATCATGTTCTCGTCCGGAATATGCATTTACTTTGCCACTGGACGTTAATCAGCCACCAATTAATCCAAAAATATCAAAGATATTACTGGTGTAATACACTAAATATTATAAGGCATTGTGTACATATTTACAAGGCTAAATCGGTAATGACGATAAGCATATCCCGTATGTTTAAATTAAAATTAATTGTTGCGTCCATAGAAAATAAAATTACCCCGCCCCCCTAAATATGTGGCAAATTATGTATCATCTTGTATCTGCATATAAAAGGTTAACATTTCTGGTTTTGGCTTTCGTTTGATCATATTTCATTTATCGATTAATTTCTGGTCAGCTATTGATTCCAGTTCTTTCTCAACAAGCTTTGTTATCTCTGCTTTCGACTTATTCGATATATCTTCGTAGTATTTGCGATGTTCTGGCAATACAAAAAACGGCTCATATTTTTGCTTACTGCCTAGCGGTTTGTCTTTCAACCAAACGAAGTGTTGTCGCCGATGTTCTTTCGCTTTTTGTGACAGGTTGATGAAATCCTTGTCCAAATCTTTACCACTTACTGACTTCATAGTTTGATGTTCCAGGAATTTATAATTTTGAATAAGGGTCCGAAAGTTTGAAATTTCTCTACCGATGTTGTAGGCATACATATAATCATCGACAGTTGTAGGCAGTCCAAGCAAATTGGACAACGAGCAATACACCTTAAAAACAATAAATTGAAATTCAGAAAAGTTGAACAAAATATATCTCTTTTAATCAACTTATCGTTTTTGGAAATATTTATTTGACCGGGTATCTGTCTTATAAGATCCAATATATTGCTACCCTTCATGATTTTCAAGTGGTGCAATAAAAACAATATAATAACGTATTAATTGTGTTATATTATAGAAATAAGAATTTCATTAGCTTAAACAAACAAATATCTTTCAGGTAAAAGAATTGGAAACTATGACCGGTGCCACCATTAATCTTACTATTGTAGCAGAATGTGGTTCGGTGTATGCATATACATCAAAGAATTTTTTCTAAAAAACCATCAACATCAACTGCTCCATCAACATCCAATGCACAAAAGATGGTAATTATTAAGAAATTAAATATATAAAATACCAATGTAAGGTCAAAACAAAAGAACACGTTTTTATTGCTGTTCTTCATCTCAATGTCATTGGTAGGCCTTCAAAAATATACATATTTAATCTTACTCTTGTCAAAAAATAAATTTTACATAGTTCTATAATTTGTCTTATTGTTATAATCTTTATTACTTTTATTTCATGGTTTATTATGTAATTCGTTCCACTTTTGATCGACATTTAGAAATTACTGATGCACCATACCTGCAAGTGCATTATGATTGCACAAGTATACAATAGAGTACCCAGAAACAGATATGAAGACAAGATTCTTTTATCACGATCTTTATTCCTTTTTTATTTTTTGTTTAATCTTTTGTTACAATCTTTATTTCTTTTTTATTTGTTGTTTAATCGTTTGTTACAATCTTTATTCCTTTTCTTATTTTTTGTTTATTCTTTTGTCGATATTAGGAAAGTAATCATGTCCCAGTGCTCCCGGTAATTCCATATGAATTGGATGATATAGCAGTGGAGGAGTCGACAAGTGAGATCGAAGTCACCAGTTTTCCAACTACACACGGAATAATTGATGATCTAACAAGAATCGTGCAGCCTTTGTAGCAGGATGTCGGCACACAGTCGAATGAAAGTTTTATTTCCGCCTGTACGACAATTGGAGACGATTGTAAAATTTGCAATGGGGGCAATTAGTACACAGGGCTATTTGGGTTGGATGCAGTTCCAAGTCCCCATGTAGCTACTGGGTACACGCCCGTTGCCCGGGGATAAGTGCAAAAACAAAAGCCCCTTTAATTTATTTATTTATTTATTAATTTATTATTTTAAATTTATTTATTTAAATAAAACTGCTAAAAAACAGCTATTTTCAGATATTTGGTCAATGAAGTAATATTATGACATCATTTTGACGTCTACAGGTCTTGTATCTCCTACGTCAATCAATAACCTCCGCCACGGGTGCTCTGACATTTAAAATAAGCTCCGCCCTATTATTATTGTATGAATATTTATTGTGTGTCATTATGGCCCAACTGTGGAATATCGTCTCTTACCAAAATGAAAATAATGTATAATAATGCTTTCAGAATATTGATGGGTTTCAATTCACGATGTAGTGCTAGTGGTATGTTTGTCAGAAATGATGTAAGATGTTTTCAGGAAATGAGACGTAAAACTATCTATAGTTTGTATAAACGTTTGCAACAGTCTGATAATCAGCTTGTTCTTACTATTCTTGGTAATGATATATGATATAGCTCGTCTTTACTCAGAAAATGGTATACCGAAATTTATGTGAACTTTGACTGACATGTTATCAAATTAGAATTTCTAATTATATTTATTGGTATTTTAATTCTTCATTTTTCATCTTGTATATTTAAAATTTTCATCATATTTGTATATAACTATGGACTATTTATGTCTGAAATAAATGATTATTATGATTATTATTATTATTATAATTATTCAAATACGTCTAATTATATATTCATTAATCCCACAATGCATAGCACAGCGTTCCTGACAACAATGATGGCTGACATTAAATTTCCGACTTGCACGTAGAAGATTACCAATTTCACTTTATATTTATAAATACTTTTTTATATTTTTATAATGAAGAAGTGTTGTTTGTGTTTAAGCGAGAGTTGTTGGCGATATCATATTTTCTAACCAGGTGTGAAAAGTATATTAATGTGAGGAAAGAACTATTTAAATTTATATCATCAAAAGTCCCCCCCCCCCCATTCACAAATTTATCAGATAGACATAAGACAAGTTATATTACATATGGCAAAATTGCGGGTACTTTGGTAATTTGCATAGCGGCCATTTTGGATTTCTCAAATATTCTCAAATATGCAAATATTCAAATTCTTATAACTCATAAGCAATTTGTCCGCATATAGGTACATTCTACACAATATTAGCTTTCCTTTCGTGTGCAAATAAACATTGTCAGCATTGAAAACTTTCGGCCAATTCAGTTTAAAAAAGCGTAACCGTAGTATAAATGCTATATGAATTAACAAAAATTAGTTTAGAATGCAAATTCAAACTACAGATACAGATACAAGGCGAGATCATACATAAATTGTCCGCATATAGAGAACAACTTTGGAGGATAAATTTAATGAGGAAATAAGTTTTATCTCACCTGCTTTCATAACTTTTCGGCCAAAATGTTTTTAAAACATGATAATTTTAAGTCTCCCATAGCGTAATCCTACAAATATGAAGCCTTTCCCCTCAGAATAAGCGAGTTCGGAGTTCTGTAATGCGCAGGTTCGAAAAAATTCAAGGGAGATCACCCATTAAGGTCGAAAGGTCATTGCAGATAAACAAACGGGATAAATACACAACGGATATCGTGAAAATGCTTTAAAACGTTAGTAATCGTTCCGCAGGTAGAAAAATATTTATTGTTACGCAACAAACGGTAGTATTGAATGGTGAACATAGGGTTTTCAAATGAGTTTCACGGAAAATTGTTCTAGAAAAATTAAAAAACGGGGAAACTGGACGGTAGATATGTCCAGAAATGTGTGCACAGAATCGCCTATCAGCATTTGTAACCTCTATTAAGGCTTGGTTACTGGTGGTTACACGGTTACATAAAAGTCTACAGAGGGCCCCTCATAAATAATATATGGTCACAATATTAACTCTTTACTTCATGGAAATAGCTGGGTGACATAGAATTTAGAAATATTTTAAATGCTAGGTTATAATGGTAACATGCAGTCACAAAGAATTTTTTTTTGTCAATCTGTCCAGAAAATGGCTTCATTTATATCAAGTTACAAGGTTACATAGGTTACTCTTTGGTAACACGAGGTAACATAGAATTTAGAATATTTCAAATGCCAGGTTACTGTGGTTACAATGGTAACATGCAGTCACAAAGAAATTTCTTTATCAATCTGTCCAGAAAATAGCTTCATTTATATCAAGTTACAAGGTTATTCTTTGGTAACACGAGGTTACATAGAATTTAGAAATGCTAGGTTACAATGGTAACATGCAGTCACAAAGAATTTTTTTTTGTCAATATGTCCAGAAAATGGCTTCATTTATATCAAGTTACAAGGTTACATAGGTTACTCTTTGGTAACACGAGGTTACATAGAATTTATAAATATTTGAAATGCCAGGTTACAGTGGTTACAATGGTTACAATGGTAACATGCAGTCACAAAGAAATTTTGTTTTGTCAATCTGTCCAGAAAATGGCTTCATTTATATCAAGTTACAAGGTTACATAGGTTACTCTTTGGTAACACAAGGTTTCATAGAATTTAGAAATATTTTAAATGCCAGGTAAAGTGGTTACAATGGTAACATTGTTTGTGTGATAATTTTTTATTTTTCGTTTGGATTCTGTAGGTTACATAGGTTACAATGGTAACATTGTTTGTGTGATAAATTTTTATTTGTCTCTTAGATTCTGTAGGTTACATAGGTTACAATGGTTACAATGGTAACATTGTATGTGTGATATCATTTTTATGTCTCTTGGATTCTGTAGGTTAGACAGGTTACAATGGTTACAATGATAGCATTGTATGTGTGATAACATTTTTATTTGTCTCTTAGATTCTGTAGGTTACAATGGTTACAATGGTAACATTGTATGTGTGATAACATTTTTATGTCTCTTGGATTCTGTAGGTTATATAGGTTACAATGGTTATATAGGTCTAATTTGTGGGAGACAAAATATTTTATTTCAATTAACCAGTTGGTCGATACAAACACACAACTATTAAAGAAGATAGAATCACTATAACTACCATGGTATTGGCAACAATTTATTCCGAAAATATAATAATATATACAGGTATAATCATATCAATATAATAGAGTCTTATCAATGATATATTTTTTAAATCTACATATGTACACAATAATGCGTACTGTTAATTCATGTTAAGTCGCATTAATTATAACTTGCATTTTGATTTATGAATACATGCAGATGCATGCAAAAACTTCTGAATTAACATTATTAAAATATTATTTACACATGAAAAATACTTATTACATAAAAAGTTAACAATACTTGTGATGTATCTGTTTCTGTCTGGAAAGTTTTCTGGAACTCTTCTGATGCAAGGGCTAGAGAATTCATAACCTGAATTCCATACTTGATACAAGTGTCAAAATTATATGATCTTCAGAAGCATTATCCAGTGATGTTAGAGGTACTGCTGTCAAAAGATCTGTATATTGATCAATATCTGATGTTGCTCTCATTTGAAATAACTGTTTTCTTGGCTTAGATGTTGACATAGATAAGGAACATGGTGATGAAAATGGAGAAGGAGAGGACTACTTTTGTGCTTCTTTGACGAGTTGACTAAGTCTTTGAAGGTTCTCCTTTTCTTGTTTGGAGTTGACATCATTGGTGAGGAGATCATTGTACTTATGAGTCTAAAAAAATGAAATTTAGTATAAATTTACATTTTTGTTGACTACTCCCTAGGTATTTTTGTCATTATTTTTTATACCCTACGGTAAAAATTAAACAAACAACTTAGTGATATGACTGCTAGATGATGGTATTGTTTTATTGTGTAGTTGTATCACTGGCTTATACCCTATATCATTTGTTTTTCATAGAAAAAGCAAATGAGATACAGGTATATATTGGTAATACATCTGCAAATTCTGATTTAAAAAAAATTATTTAATAATAACCAAACAAACTGAAGTAAATGAATTTTCACATTCAGGCTATTGTCACCGGGGAAACTAGGTGACTAGATAAGATTGTGTAGCAAGAGCCTGACTGAATGGTCTCTTGTTACTGAAACTGTGTGATTCACCTGATCACACAACGAACGAATGCTCTGAATAGCAATGACAACTCTGGGTCTGAAACTCTGGTGAAAACTAACTCTTGAGACTCTGGAACTAGCGATGAATAATTCAATAATTCAGCATGGAATACTTTTATTACGGATGGACTGTGTTCAGTTTAAAGTTCTGAGTCCAAATCTTTATTATCAAAATTATGAACAAGTATTTATACACAATTGAAATGACAAGAATAAACATAACAAATAACAATTAATTTGAGTAATATTGTTCACTGACAAAGATTAAACTATTTTTAGAACTTGAAGAATAAAGTTAATTTACTAATCTGATTATGATATTTAAAAACATATAATTATGAAAAAGGTAAATTGTCACTAATTAGATAACATAGTAAAACATGTCACACGATGTCCAAACTAAGAATTAAATTGCACATCAACAACATGCATGTTAATTTTAAGTCCTGGATATGAAATGTAAATAGAAACGAAAATATAAAATATAATGATTATGAAACACAGAGAATTAAAGTCTAAATATCAAAATTGAGAATTTATATTAAAGTCCTAAACAATAAAATAAAGCTGCTTTTTCCCTGGTCACATATGCCTCTCCTCCCAATTAAGTCCGTCCTCGGACTTAGCACTATTTGAATCGGCCTCCTCTGCGGTTGTTAAAGTGTCTGTTGTGATGATTGGGTCGCTGTTGGTTTTGGCTGGAAGACAACATGTAGTTTTTATGACGAAGGCTATGAAGTTCTTCTGTCAGCTGTTTGATAGAATTTTCATGAAATTGCAGTTTTGAATGAAGGTCTGATTTTTCATTTTTCAATGTTTGTATTTCGTCAGAAAATTCGATGGAACGTACATAGTATAGATCATGCACCATTTTCACAGTCTTGTCTTTTTCCTTTACCTGTTCTTGCAATTCCTGAATTTGATGCACATATTCCTGTTCGTTTATAGGCGATGCACTTTGTTCTTTTTGTAGCCTAAGATTTTCAAGATCTTGTTCTAATTGATCTTTCTCGAATTTAATACCCTGAAAAGTGTTCAATTGGAATTTTAAGTCGTCTATGTACTTTTGTTGTTCTGAATTTTTACGTTTTTCCTCTGATAATTTCAGCTTAACACAATTTAGTTCTGTTTTGAGCACATTTGCAGTATCCAAATATTGAACGAAAGCTGAATTTCTCATACCAGAGAACGGTAAGGCTCGGATGATATTTTTGCGCTCGATATAACTGTTCATTCTAGCTGTATCACGCTCCTTTTGTTTTCTAGATTTCACAATAGCTAGTTTACTTTGTCTGTCCTTTGCCACTTTTGAAAAACACTTACTTGAATAATGTCCGAAATTTTTACAAGAAAAACATCTCTGATTGATTGAATTACATATATAATGTTTGTGAAATTTACCACATCTTCCACATGCTGGATTATAACCTGACTGGACGTTCCATGGTTTCCATTGTGGTCGAAAGCTGTACTCCATCACTGAATATTGTTTACGCTACTTGTCTGGGGAACTCGCTTAGCTGCTAGAGGTCTCCGGATCGTGTGCTGAGCTAAAAAGTCAGCACGCCGTCGTTCTGCACCAATCTGTCACCGGGGAAACTAGGTGACTAGATAAGATTGTGTAGCAAGAGCCTGACTGAATGGTCTCTTGTTACTGAAACTGTGTGATTCACCTGATCACACAACGAACGAATGCTCTGAATAGCAATGACAACTCTGGGTCTGAAACTCTGGTGAAAACTAACTCTTGAGACTGTGGAACTAGCGATGAATAATTCAATAATTCAGCATGGAATACTTTTATTACGGATGGACTGTGTTCAGTTTAAAGTTCTGAGTCCAAATCTTTATTATCAAAATTATGAACAAGTATTTATACACAATTGAAATGACAAGAATAAACATAACAAATAACAATTAATTTGAGTAATATTGTTCACTGACAAAGATTAAACTATTTTTAGAACTTGAAGAATAAAGTTAATTTACTAATCTGATTATGATATTTAAAAACATATAATTATGAAAAAGGTAAATTGTCACTAATTAGATAACATAGTAAAACATGTCACACGATGTCCAAACTAAGAATTAAATTGCACATCAACATCATGCATGTTAATTTTAAGTCCTGGATATGAAATGTAAATAGAAACGAAAATATAAAATATAATGATTATGAAACACAGAGAATTAAAGTCTAAATATCAAAATTGAGAATTTATATTAAAGTCCTAAACAATAAAATAAAGCTGCTTTTTCCCTGGTCACACTATAATAAAGATTTGTTTGTGGGTGTATATTTAATAGTCCATAAAATTATAGAATTAAATTAAAGGACACCCTTTTATAGACTATACCAATTTTGCTGACCATTTTGGTATCACAACTACCAGGGGAATAATCATTTTAGTTGAACAACAGACATGTCATAATTATTCTTCATAAAAGAGTTTTTTTTCAGTCATGATAATTGTTTTGATTCAACAACATTTTTAAAACTTTAATATGTAGTGGCTTAACTTGCTGTACTTGTTTTTTTAAGATGTATTTTTCTTTTACTAAACAATGAAACATATTTATAATTTTATTGCCTACTTGAAGGATTGATACAATTATAATGATGGTATAAATTGTTAATTCTTAGTAGTTTATTTTTTTTACATATCAAATAGAATGAATAAATATTGGAGTACACATGAACATACATATTATATTTGATAAATAAAAGACAGTCCATACAAACACCTATTAAAGAACAACCAAGAATATCTCAAAATGTTTATTCCATCAATTTTGTTGTGATATTAATGTTTTGCGTGAACTTTGAAATATATGACATGGCACAAGTTGTTCATGTCATGTTTTTCCACCAGTTTATCAAAGATCAAAATAACATCATTTTAGTGATTTTCTATATTCCTGAATTAAATTATGTCATATTAATTTATTATTTTGATACTTTATTAATTTTGTCGACAGTCTCATGCATTTAAAGGTATCTTGGGTAATTTTGGGTATTCATGGGTGTTTGTATTGACCCATATCAAGTGTACAGTGCTCAAATTTAAACTATTTGTCAGGGTCATGTTCACCATATATCCCTTCTTATACATTTTCAACAGCAAAAAATTGATGAAATAATTATAAAAGAAAATTATTATATACAGTTTGGAATCTTTTAAATATACAAAATTAAAAATCCATGACAAAATAAAATAGAAATCTGGAAAAAATACAGTGAAACCTGTATTAAGTAACCACTTAGGTCACAGTTTCTTATTATTTGGGTTTATGGGAGATTTTTTTTTATTTGGGTAGGAGAGACGAAATAAAAATAAAATAAAACTGCTGTGATAAATGAGTCGATAAAAAATAAAAATAAAAAGTTATTTGTAGATTTTTTTTATTTTGAATTTCTTAAAATTTTTTTACATTTAAGTGCCACTTTTTGTTTTGATTTGGTTTTTATTCTTGTTTAAGCACATTTCTGGTAATGATTGGCTTGTTAAATCAATCCAAACAACGAAAAAAACATAATAAAAAATCTGTCTATTTATAACGTGGTCATGTTGGTCATTGTGATCTTTCTCTGACCATCATCCTTCCATATACATGTGCCGAGATATTTTATTAACATAGATATTAATGTAATGCACTACAAGGGAATCTTTAATTAGTGGTCTTTTAACAAGGGTTGTTGCTTAATACATGTTGTCTCTTAGGCAGGTTTCACTGTAAATAGATCTAAAAAGCATTTTCATCTTTTCAGATCGTAAAGTGACAATATGATGAAGGAAATATAAAAAATACAAATTTGTAACAATTTCCTGGGAAATGCACAATAATTTTGTGTTTCAAATGAATAAAAAAACAAATCAGAAATAGATGCAGCAGAATAATTCCCTCAATAATAAGTATCAAATAATAATGTAATATAAAGTAAAAAAACACCACAAATTTTATATACTTACTGAATATTATTGTTTTCTGATTGGTCAGTCATTTCAGGTAACTTATATGATTCTTTTTTCTGAAGCGAGGTGGCTATGTCATAGTACATAGTTGGAGACCACATAGAAACACCCTTGGATTCTGTAATCCATCCACTTGTCAAGTCTATCAAGGGATCTGGAACAATACCTATGAAGAAGAAAGATTTTGTTTAATGATTTTATTTAGATTTAATTTTAACACTGTAAAGCTATTTTTTGCTACATGTACTTCCAAAAGATAGACTATTTGAAAATAGATTATTAAGATAGGCTTGTGGCAGTAATGGTAATGCCGTATATTTGGGTGTAAAATAGAACCGATTATGTAGGATTTAATAATGTCCCCCATGAAATAATGTCCACCGGACACAATTTCAGAATAAATATTGTCCATGGACAATATTTACTTATTTAAATGTGTGCCGGACATAATTTCCTATGAAAATATGGAATGAACAAGTGTCCATGAATATGGACATTATCTAATACTATAATATTGCCCAGGTAGACATTTTTTCACAGTACATGTACATTGTGTCCGCCAGGACATTTTTTATATGATTAAAGTATTAAATAATATCCTTTGCCTTTTTATTACTGGACGTGTTTTAACCTTTAATTGCAAAATTTGATTACATGTAATTGTTACCTTGACAGAGAGTTGTCTCATTGGCACTCATACCATCCTTATCTTCATATTTATATTTTGTAATATATATACATGTATAATTTAAACTCAAATAAGTACCAGATGCTGTTCACGGCGGGTGTAAGCACTTGCTTAGTCTTCATCAAATTAGCGGAATAAACCAGTGCTACAAGTTCTTCTTTCTTCCCAGGTGTTCTCAAACCACATATCCGAAGATACTGTTGCAGCACTGGTACCGTCCACCGTTTAAAAGTATCAATCGAGGTGTCATTTTGAGACATCTCGATAGAAACCCACTCACTCTCCTCAAAATGTAACGGCCAAAATGCTTTGTTTATCTTCCGTCCGATCCCACAATGCAAAGCGGCAAATCTCCTATGTACCGGAAGTAATCGAAAGTCCGAACTCGCTTATTAAACAAACAATTTGTAAATATCCGCCAAAGGAAGTGTTCATAGACACATTAGTTTAAGAGCCGAGACGGAAAAAGACTCGATTATCCGTAATTCAATCAATTTTATCATTTTCGATCTACAACTAAGGGAGGTAATTTGCTTAAAAGGGCTGAAGTCACGTGATGCAAATGCCATGAATAATGTACCCAGCATTTTGCCATATGATATTCTCAATTATGAAGATCCTGATATATTAAACTCTGTTGGCAAATTTTTACATGTTAATATGCCATGAGGCTTTATATTTTATATAATTGTCACAGGCGACCAACCAACACCATAGCAATAGACCAAATAAACTGAATGGGTTGTACAAGGGCTGTGACGTACAACCAAATATTGAAACTGCAAATATATTTTATTACATATATAACTATAACATCTGAAAACATCCATCCATACATTTACAATAATTAACAATACACACAAAATCATCATCATGGTTTCATAATTAAACTGACGGACTTAGAAATAACGCATGGCGCATGACGGATAAAAACCCCTTTCTTAACTTGTTGTAAAATGCCAAATTGTCGCTACCCATTAAATGAATTATGCGCGTATTTCAATATTTAAGACGGGCGGGAAACTGCTTTAAATTAAACAGCTATTCATTAATAAAATGTTTATTCCTACCCACCTATTATAAAACAAAAATGTAAAAACAGAAATTTTCCTACCTGCAAATATATGCTTCAGTATCTAAACGTCCGCAAGCAAAGGCTATTCGACAGTAACTGAAAAAGCATAGCGCAGGTTTAAGACGCTATGACGTATAATTTAAAGGGTGCGCTCGTATGGTTAATTTCATGCAAAGTGTTAGTATGGTGACGTATATCGTTATGTAATCAGTCTAAGTCACACGTCACAATGAATGATGAGATGATGAAATGAAGAAATTAAATTAAACTATCATTCGGTGACATATTCCCCCTCAAACGGAAAAAATTCAGTCCCTGAATTAATGTACATACAAGACAAAATCTACCAAAAACATAATAACTCATGTAACCAACTTGTGTTCATTTTCATCAACCGTAGTATCCATATGACGTGTCCATGAAGCACTCAAAGCACAAGTAGGGTGTAACAATCCACTAATTTAGAATAAATATAACGAATCTTACTATCATTTGTACAAAGGAATGCAAGAAAGGGGACACTACTATGAAAAATACATTTAACGCGTTAAAACACCCATTTATCGCGTTAATAAATACATTTAACGTGTTAAAACACATATCTAACGCGTTAAAAAAAATTTAGTAAAATATAAACTTTTAGTCTAGAACATCAGATATAATACTTTAATTGATTTCATTTGTCGTTTTTGGACGAGTTTTTAGTTATTTAGAGACGTTTTAGAAGACATATATGTAGTATTCAGTTTGGTAGTTATGAGATCATATACATATGACACTTGTTTATTTTATTATAGTTATGATTTTGAATTTCAGGTAGATTTGTTGAAGGGTAAACTAGATTATAAAACCGTTAGATCCAATTGATAGTTTACAGGAACAGTTATTCAGGGTTGAGAGAACTAAAATGTTTTGAACATACAAAGACAGACAGCAACCTTATAACAACATTTTCTTATACTGAATATTTTGCATATTATGTCGAGGCAGTTAAGAGAAAAGTTTTCCAGTTCTTGGTGTGTATATTCACGTATTTAAAAGGATGACGAGTGTATGGATATCCCTTTTTTCTGTATCGAATAATAAACTACAAGTGTTTTAAACTTGTGTGTTTTTTTCTCTTACTTCATACGAATGATATACGTGGACGTGGAAGCGACCTGATATTCTGCCAGCAATGAAATTATTCAAATAAAATCCTGATGTAATAAACAAATAGCAATATGTAAGCAAGCAAACCACGGATTATCAGCGTTACGCGGTGTATCACCCCCCCCCCCCCCCCCAATACAAACACACAACTTTATTACTTAATCAAATGGGGAAGAATAATTAACATTAATTACAAATGATTAAAATGATTCAATATTTTATCGCGTTAAAATATATTTTAACGCGATGAAAGGCATTTTAACGCGTTAAAAGATATTTTAACGCAATAAAAGGTGTTTTATCGCCATAAAATATAACTCAACATCTGATATAGTATTTTGTATTTGTATAACATGATCTTTTGCTACACCTAGAAAAGATTCCTCGTAATTTTCGAACTAAAGTACATATATTTGGAATACCAGCGACAAAATACACAATTTTAGGACGAGCTGAATATCGCAATTGTTTTTCGGCAAGATCACATAATTGACCATAAGTACCACCAGGAATTACTTTTACTTTGCAATTCAGCCGACTCATGCTACGACCACGGCTTGATGCAGATACACAAGATTTGGTATACATATCTGTAATGCAAATAAAACGTAAATCAGTATTAAACATTTCCAGAGAACTACTTCAGTGTAAATAGGTGGGAAGTGCCTCTCTATAAACATCTTTGTCTGTCTACTCGTACGACGTAAAACTGGTTGAATAGACTGTTCAGCTTGATCTTGAGCATCACTTTCGTGATTACTATGATTCTGTACAACACTATCATGATTACTACGATTCTGTACATCACTATCATGATTACTATGATTCTGTACATCACTATCATGATTACTATGATCCGGTACATGATCATTAGCTTGAACATCATCCAGTGTTTCTTCAACATTACTTATCTCAACTACAGAAGGTTCAGCGTTTGACATATTTCCGTACGTTTCATATGATAAAGACATAATTGCAACTAAAAATTGCTTTGATGCTGTATCATCAATACTACAACTTACTGACCTATTTGATTCTGTAATAGAACCTACAGGATTGAATTCAGCTGCTAAAGGATTGAGCTGTCTACTAGACATGACCTTACGTGACTTTGATTTTCAACAAGGAATAATCTCATCTGACTCGGAATCAGATCCGTTTAAACTATCAGTGTTTCGACGGTCACACTCTGTTCCATCTGCTGATTCAAACAATGGTTCTGCATTTATAGTATCGGATACTCTCAAATTCTTAGCTTGTCTTTTCAACTTCTGACTTTGTTGATTGACCATTTCCTCAAATGGTAAAGAATATATAGGAAGCAGCAGATTCTTATGTACCGTCCTACGCTTTGACTTACTTGTCCCGTATTCAGACTGTATAAAATAAAAAATTATTATTCGGAAGATGATCTGGTGGATTTACGTACAGTCTGTTCCCTGGACTCAATTCCATTGGCCCCTCGTCGCTGTCGGAAATTTCGCATATTCTAGCGTGTAAAAATAATAGAAACCTGGGTGGTGATTGTCAGAATCTGTTTCCCTCTGTAACTGTGCAGGAAAATGTAATACTCTTTGTTGCTCATTTCGCAAAGCCAAACTCATTTTCTCAAACAAAATGCCATAAACAAAACATTAGCAAATGTTGTAATAAATAAACATTTAAAAAGAAGTTTAAGAAATTTGATGTTCAAAATATACAATTGTACTTTAAAAGACTTACTTTTTTGTTATATAATATTGACAAATAATAAAATTTACCGATATTGTTTTTCTATGTATCCAGTACAATTCTAAAAAAAAAAAAGAAAAAAAAATACTGGATCCTCCTAATAAAAATCTGAATATCCCAATTTCTACTAGTAGATATTGGAATTCTGATTTGTACTGTGTTTTAATTAGTATAAATCAGAATTCCAAATTATATTATGGAATTCAAATTTGTACTAGGAAAATTCTGGTACTGCTGGATTCGAATTTGTACTGTAACATATTCTATCACCAAAGTTATATACATGATAATATAATGTGTAAGAAGTGGATACATGACATATCTTCAATATTAAGATAATATCTATGCCAAATTTAACTATATATATAATACAAAGTATATTTAAATTTAATCATGAAAATGTCTGGTATGGATATTTATAAATTTTATATACAATTTCGTATTTTTTGCAAAGAAATTCCGTTGCATCAGCACATCATATATTTTTTTACATTTTTTCGTGCATCAGTCCTGATAATAACGCATAAAATGTAGACAACATATAAACATCAGTAAACTACTACTGAAGGGGATTTTATATATTAGAAGTAAATCATTTTTTCCCTCGGTATTATGGCCCTAGTGCATGTAGAATCCTCATGACAACACAAATAAGTTAAACTAATAAAGATATAAATAATAATAATAAAAAAAAACAATTTAAAAATAAATAGATAAATAAATAAATATTTATAGAAATATACGATTATAATTTAATCTGATTATCTGTTGACTTTGAAAAAAACCCCAAAAAACTGCTGACATAATCCACAGCATCCAAAAGAAAAGATGAAAACAACAACAGGAAAACCCTCATTATTTTGTAGAAGACAACTGTAGTGTAATTACAATGAATACCACACATTCTGTTTTATCTTCTGTTCCTTTACGTTAATTTGCAGATTGCTTTGTTAGTTAAAAGATATGTTCCTATAATTAAAGTCGACGAGTTTTATCAAGTTGATTATGGTTCAATTGATAATTTTATCGTTTTCACTAGGAAAGGGTAAAACATAAGAGATTTGTATTGTCTTTGGACAATCCTTTCTCAGACGATGAAATGGTTTCTAAATTTTTTATGATTTGTGCATGTCGACTGCACATGCACATGATATGTGTGTCGTGTGTTTATTTAAAACAACGTTAAATGTCACGTTCTTATCTAAAACAATGTCAACTTTCGCGAATTAAGATGTCTCATATTGTTATCTTCCATGCTCATCTACTAAGACGCCAGGTGATTGTTTTCCTATTGTGGCGTCCTCTACAGCATTGGAGATGAAATAATCTTTATAAGTCAAATGTACATGAGCAAAACTAAATAAGTAGATACAGTTTTGGTTGACCAGGACGACGGGGATGCTCGTCAATCATCGTCAATTACACAATCAATAACTTACACAAAGCAAAATCTGTTTCACCTTTTGGCGAACTTGCGTCATTTTCCCTGAAATTCTCACTTTAGTTTTCCTCGCTCAATATGCAGATTCAATAGATTAATTTATTGTGTAACTTGTCGTTGTTCTAACAAAATGCACAAACGTATCCTGTATATATGAAGAATAAGAAATATATGTAGAATCTTTTACACCAATTGACATTCTTCTTGTTTATCAATAATAAAAACAATGATACAGGAAGCCATTTGAAAATAATACTTATTTCTAAGTTCATAGATTTTTCATGTTAATATTAAATGGATGATATTTTAATGCCATTTATTTATAAACCGTGACCGTCTGTTACTGGTAGTTTTTTAGTTCTGGATGTCTCTGGGGTATTTCATGTGCAAACATATCAACTGTTTTATACGCAGGTTGATGAAATCTAAGGTTCTCATGCCAAACTAATAAAACCACTAAGTAGAAGCATAATCTACAGGTCTTAAGTTTTCTAGGTAACCAAATTTATAAACTAATCGTTTCTTAGATGAAACGCAGATAAAAGATATGCTATGTGCTTACCTCAAAATCGTTGAGGAAAGATCTCACAGATTGTTTTTTATTTTTTACTATTAACTTGGGATAGTCCTTGCAGGGTTATTGTCCCCGTGCTATCAAAAAACGTTTGGGGATATTACTGTTGTCTCAATCCGTCACACTATCTTCGCGGCGATAATCCCTCTTTCATATCTAATTTGCAAAACTTGGGGCCCAAAGAGGAACGAATTTGGAAAATTGTGAAGAACAGTTTCAGACATAAAATTCTCTTTCATTTTTCACTATATATATAGACGCCCAATGAATTTTACGATATATTTTCAATACATGGTCCAACAGGGGTCGAGTTGTAAAGAATAGGAATATCGGCTTGCGACTTAAACACATCTATTATGTAATAGTGTATGCATTTTATGTCTTTACAGTGTTATATTGTATGTAGAAATTTGTTAATACTTGTAATTACATCCTGACTTATAGTACGAATTATAAGACGAAAGCTTAAGGATGCAAGTTCTTCACATATTATGACAATGGGTTGTCGAAGTAATCTAATGCAGATAATATAGATCACAGAAGTTTATAATGAATATCATTAATAGGAACTAAATGGACAATTTACGTATTCATATGTGGTATGAATCATGAAAAATAGGTAAATTCCTGTTCCGTGATTGTTTTTACAGTCAATATTTGATAACTATTAAAACATGAAAAAACTAAACGTAAAACACATACTATGAGCCAGTTGCTGTATTTATATATATTGTAACAATCCAATGATTTAATAGTTGAAACGATTGCTGTCACAACCACTCCACACATGTTGCACCAAATACTGCACCACGTTTGCAATCATATATCATGTATATCTGAACATGCGTTCCAATTTTGAAATCAAAATGATAATACCTTTCACATACAGTTTACGAAAACAATGCAGTGAAAAATAGTAAAGAAGAGTATTGTGTCATTGATCCAAATTACTCGATTCGATCTGTTGGCCTCAAGTTTTGAAAATCAAAACTATAAAACCTTATTAGGCGTCTACAAATAATGTATGATAATGGATTATAGAATGAAATGCATAACATTAAGAATGAATGAGGAGATAAGGTCACACGCTTAAAAATCAAATTTATAAAACCTTTCTGCGCATTTACTTACAGTATATTACAATATCTTACAAAATAAAATACATAAAATCCAAAAGGAATGTGACTACCGAATGTGAATACCGAAAAAAATAAATCATTTTATACTAGTTTTGATGCACAAAATATGCACATTTCGTCGATTTACGACTCATCAGTTGTCCTCAAGGCCTAAAATAGTAATCCAAAAGGTTGAAGAGCAAATTCAAAGACGCAAAACTGACCAAAACCATCTAAGGACAGAACTGTACACGATGGAGATACTCCTTAGTTTTTGTAATATGTATTACAATGATTTTGTTGAAATACGGGGATGTCCGAGTGAAATAAATCTTATAATTCACAGAAGCCGTCATCAACTACGTAAGTAAGAAAAACGTCACTGTGAAGTCTTAAAAACATAACACCCCTTGCAATTTTTATTAAATCCTATGAATTTGAATCTAATGTTTAAATCCGAATTCCAAACTACTAAATCTCACGTCCAAACATCATAATTAATTGCATTCAATTTCAAAATTACTAGACATAGAACCCGCACGAGAGCGGGAGAATAAGCAATTTTTTTTGTGATGGCCATATTGACTATAAAATGTTGTTGCGGCCAAGTCATTCATGGAACAGAAACTCAATATGGATGTTATGGCAGGCTTCCCATAAACTTTCCTGTCAAGTAGGTGGTATCAACTGATAGTTTCATGTCTATATATGCTGTAGTATTCCAGAAATGGATGTTAATGCAAACTTTAACCAAAGTCAATGAAGCGTGAAATGTAGGTCAACGTGACCCAATTGTCATATGGCTGTTCGTTACTACCGGAGATGTATCCACTGATGAAGTAGACTGTATGCCACGTAGAATTACCAAAATGGACCTTAAGGTTCCATCAAAGTCAAAATCTATGACGAAAACATAACTAAATAAATTGTCAATATTTTTATTGTTACAATTAATTCTGAACTGGAACTTGATGAAAAGCTTTTATTAAATACACATTTCATAATGCATTACCTTTTTCCTTCAGAATAAATATGAAAATGAAATTGTAGATGTAAACATTTCCTTAGTGGCGGATGAATTTTTCAAAAGATGCTGTGAGTTAGGTAGAGCATATTTTTGGCAAATAATTGTTTCAATTGTTCCATTGTCATCATGGGCAGGGCAAGCGAGGCTTAATTTCACAAATTTATACAATGATCAGACGATAAAAGCATTTTTAGTGTATGGCTGCGTGTGCTGTCCACTTTTATATTTATCAAAGATGTCCGAGATAAATTTCGTCATTAATGATAAAGATTACCATTTGTTAAAAATATGTTTATCTACGGCTTACAGTGAATTGCATGGTAGAGATATATTTAGACAGGTCACATGACAAATAATGTAAACCTCCGAGAAATCCAAAAAAAAAAACAACTATAAGTTAGGAATTCCTCTGAACGTTACCTTAATCTCCATAATCTTCAAAGTTCATAACCTTTACAGTTAGGAGAAATTGCGTTATTGTAGAAAAACAATCCTGAATACATGAAGCGGAAACATTCCACTCGAAGGAGAATATTTTTAATTTG
This sequence comes from Mytilisepta virgata, assembly GCA_028015205.1. Taxonomy (NCBI): domain Eukaryota; kingdom Metazoa; phylum Mollusca; class Bivalvia; order Mytilida; family Mytilidae; genus Mytilisepta; species Mytilisepta virgata. The sequence goes on from CM051513.1 coordinate 28,196,733, forward strand.
TTTTATTCTTCTTCCGTAATTTCAAACAGAAAAAGATTTAAAATATGTGCATACTTGTTTATTTAAATCAATGTGTTAAAATGATGCATTCGAGAACCTTCTAAGGGATATGTTGGGAGAATTCATATAAAAAAAGTGGATACAAATTCCATTTGCACATAAACAAAACTGAAGTTTAAATTTGTAAAATTAATGCAGATTGTCAAATCCGATAATAACCTTTATAATCTGAACCATACATCGTTTATTTTGAACCACGCGTTTTGCCGCCTATTCGGCTAATTCGTAAATTTAGTATTATAGATATAAATGTGAACTGTAAAAATTGGTATTCATGTCTCGTGATAAATTTTGGTTAGTTAGACGGAAATAATTTAGCCTCAGTTCTAATGACGAACTATAATACGAATTTTATTCTGCTACTAACAATAATAAACGTCTACACTCATTGGTATCATTTAACTTGAGAGTTATAAAACGTAAAGTATTTAGACAGTTGTTTCTTGGATGGATGGTGAGGAATTATTGTGTAACGTCCAGTAGTAACCATTAAGTGCATATTAGGACGAGATCATGTTGATACGATATGAATATGATCCTTGCATCATACTAGTCTGAAACGCTAGGTCTGGTGTTTTAACGAGCTAGCTCACGAGGTTACAGTCCACAGGAAGACATAACACCCCACAGGGACGTATTGTACATGTTCTGAGCCGACCAGTCCTTTGCTCTGACTCCTTAGATGCCGCGTGCTTGGCCGAGAAGAAGAACATACCATTTGCAATGTCTTTGGTCGAACTGCCGACCATTCGCATTTTGCGCGAGCACGCCACCACGAGACCACTGAGGCGGTTGACAGTGTTTCATTCATAATGTTCACTAATGCTGTTTTATATGAAATACCATCTACCCTACTGCTAAAATTGTTAATCTTAAAGCCCTATTTTACAATGAACTGTTACGCATACATGTACACATTTAAATTTACAGAATAAATTTCAGTTCTTAAACAATTTTTAAAGATACTTTTTAACTATAAAAGTATAACAAACAAAACATTTTATCCAAACTATGAAAGAATTCGCATATGGCGTAAATACCAAGGTGACAGCATCTCACGAACAATTTGAACTAAAAGATAGAAATTTACCGATCACTACACGATCTTCAAGACAGTAAGACAGTTTGAAACGCATACCTCACAGGAAGCCGTACCCTGCCCCAAAAAATAACGTGGTGTATACATTTGTTGGAAAACAAACTACATTTAATTAACAAATAGAATAGAGAAAGTTGCAAATTTAATTTTAACGTGACAATTGTCAATGATTAAGTTATGCAGGTCTTACGTCAGCCGCATGAACTGAATCGGGATTAAAAAGTAATCAAACTGTCCAGCACCATAATTGTAACAGTTGGAGTGATTCCAAATTAATTTTGAATTGCAACATTATAAATCCTGTTGGTCAAGAAAATGCTGTGCAATGTCGTATTAAAAATAGAATAAATAATTCAGTGATTCTGTAAATACATTATCTCGCTAGCGTATTTGTTCGAAAATTTTGTTTTCTGTGACGTTTTCTGTAAAAGAAAACTATAACAATATGTATAAGCAGAAATGTTGTCTACTTGTTATCACTGTTATAGGAATAAAATACGTCTGATCGTCATGGCCTACGCAGCTGGTGTCGTCGCAGCCCTTGACTAACGGTTCCACTGAAAAGCAATGTTACCTTTCTAGGGAGTATTTTTAAGGGGAGAGCACTCCAATGGTTTCCTGGCAAATCCGACATTATTCCAGCTCTCGAACACGTGTGAAAGTAAATTTGTTTGCTAGACGAAATATCAATCGATGACCATGGACTGATATAAACACGACTTATTCCTGACAATGCCTGATCTACATATAATGTTTCACACAAAAAACAAGAACATTATCACGATTTATTGGCTTGCATTCCACGAGTCTCGGTATTGTAAAATATAAAAAACTTCCACAAATATCACAGAGTAGAAAATTACAAAAATTTAAGGTGACCTAACTTGCTCGTAGTTAATCGAACAACAGTTATACTCGGTAGTTTCCTCATTTTCTGTGTTGTTTTCGATTGAATTTGATTTTCTTAGTTGTACAGTGATTGTTGTTTCCCAAAAAGATATAGTCCGTATGGTTTTTTTTTCATCCGGATGCTGTTTTGTTCAGTATAATATTGAAAACAATAAAAACATTGTCTCATATTTTGACAGAAAACTATGCAAAAAACATAATTATATCATTTAAAACTCCCATGGTATTGCAGCAATGTGAAAAAAGGGGGAGTGAAGTTGAAATTGGAGGTTTTAAACAATCCTTTTATGTAGAGGAAACATATGCATATCCTTGTTACTCATTATAGTTTTAAAAAACCTATAAATATAAACTTATTTTTATTGTTTTCAGTAATACTCTAGTATATCTTAACATACAAGCCATTACCAGCATTGTTTTTGTCATGATCTATCATGAATTAATAAATATCACAATAAATATAATTGTATTACACTTGGTTGAGCGTGTGAATCAGCAAACAATATCGTGCGAAACGTGCGCGTGTAACTTGCTAATCGTGTGCGTGCAACGTGCGAATCGTGTGCGTGTGGTTTGCATGTGGTTACAACCGTGCGATTCGAATTGCGTAACGTGTATGAGATTTCATTGGTGGAGACATTAGTAAAACGTGTGAATTCAAATCAGAACATATTTCGAACATGAATTTAAAGATTGCTGGAACGAACTTTCATCAATGTCAACTATTTGAAATAATTTTATCTATTACTAATGTAATTCGTCAAATTAATTTGGTATGAAAAAATATTTATTACTATAAGTGAATTTTTTCCTAAATTAAATGATCGTATAACGTGCATAAAACATTTGCAAGTTCAAAATAGATTTGAACTTTAACATGTTTGTAAAAATTATCTAAAATTATTTTTGAAATTCTTGCGAATGTTTTAATTTTTTGACAAATGTCATGTATTAATTAACCTCGTCATAGTACATTTTAAAATATTAAAGGTAAATATATATAGGTAAATATTATATTTTATCATTTATTTAAAATATAATTAAACAAAAAACATTGTAATGATTTTTTTTTAAATTTCAATTTTAACATAAATTTGCTTCACGTCATCAAATTTTTTTTTAATTTGTCAGATTTCTGAATTATTCCTTTTTAAAATAAAAAATCTCACCTAAGATTTTCCCTTTCAGATTATCTCTTAATCCTTTGTTTAATTATATGCTTTTTTTAGACAAGTAATCATTCGGGGAATAAACCCCAAGACATGTTATCCTTTGCTTTAAAGAAGCCATAAAATATTGTAGCGTAATATCTATTTTACTGACAACTTTATTAGTATCAAATCAATTTTGGTTAATACGCTAGTTAATTAGGTAAAAATAACACGAGACGGTTTATTAAGTTTTAATGAATTTAAAATATCATTTAACAGATCCGTTATTAAAGTTTTATAAATTTCACATTAATAAAATAACACATTCAAATAAATATTTTGTATTTATGAAAACTGTTGAATGTCGATCATATTACACCGGCTTCCTTTCTTTCGCACTTATTTACATGTAATTAAAATCAAATGCAATTATATTAAATATTTCACTGCTATTCATATCTGGCATAAAATATCATTATTTCATTTCGTTATTTCCGTTCGTATCTTACAATTACAAGTTTTAGGAAGCGCACCATCGGTAATCATAAAACGTGTAACGTTCATCGTGTGGTTTGCGTGTAACGTGCGAATCTTGTGTGTGTATCTTGCCAATCGTGTGCGTGTAACGTGCTTATCGTGTGCGTGTAACGGGGTGCATTACACGTTTAACCATGTGTATTTCATACAACAACAGCCATTGGTTTAAATGAGGTAAAGAATTACATACTTTACTCGTTCAGGATAAGTCAACAAAAGCCGGAAAATTTACTCTGTGTATATCAGTTCCGATCAACTGTCATTACATGTTTTTGTAATATTCATATATTCTGAAATTCATTATTGAAATCAATTATTAATACGTGTATATTTGCTTTGTTAATCTGCAGTACACACGGTTTGTTTTGCTTAAGCGTATACACTATAATCCTATGTTTACAAAAAAAATGCGTGATCTCTACTTTATAACTTCTGCCAATCTAGCCACACCTCCAGAGTCGTGTCTATTTGTTGTTTTCGCGCGGAAAATTTTACTGGTCAACAGAGAATTCCAATACGAAATCAACAACCACATGCTCACATATTACCGTAAATTAAGATACAGCGAAGCAGTCCACAGCTTTTTAGAAAGCTAAAACTTGTAGAGAAACTAGTTTAGAAAAAGAGATTAGTTTTCTAAATGCCTGATTGTTTGATGAACGTGACCAAATAAACAAGAGTTACCTCTCTTATCTTAATTTATGTTTTTGGAAAACTCAGTATGTTACTATAAAAAGAACATTTCATTTAAATGTGAAAACAACTGTTAAATCTTAAAGGGTTATTGTATAATTACATATGAAGGACTCCTAATTGGAATTGTGTACAGAAAATACAACAAAATTATTATCCTCATGTATACAGATAGTTTAATAATAAAACAGAAATTAAATAGAAATTTTTTAACTGAATGACGGTCAGCATAATGATTATATACCTGTATACATGTAGCTATTATAGTTGCAAATCTATAAAATGACACCTTTAAATGTTGGAATAGTCTGGAAGAGCTCCGTTCATGGGTGAAAGACAAACAACAGAGAACTTCGCAAAACAAAACAAACTAGAAGTGAAAAAATATATCAATTATCGTAATAACAGAATTATTTACCAATATTCGGAAAACTAAATGTCAGGTAGGTGTACAAAATTCAAGTCAACAATGTCATCAAGCTAACCTAACGTTTTTGACTAAACAACCGTGTGTATGAGGTACATATAGTAAGCTGACCCGAAATCAGTATTTTACAGGTATACATTTCAGAAATACATGTATTGTATTTCCATTCGAATTCAGCTTTAATTTTGGTAATGTTTTGCCAGAGTAAACAGTTAGATAAATTCATGTAATGTTGATAAGTCATAGGTAATTGCATCATTATTAATTCCACTTCCGTTAGTTTTATTCATTTGAAATGTATTTGTATATGTTAAGAAACCCATAAATTATTGTTTTCTACCCACCTGCCATTTTGAACAAAAGTCGGTATTGTCCTACTTCGAATGCATTATCTGTCGAACTATGTAATTGACAATTGGTAAATACCCAAATTCCGAGCAGTAATATTGTGAATGACCAAGTCATATTTTCTAGTCGATGGAACAGTCTCAACCCTTATGTTTGTCACTTTAATTTCAGGATTTATCTCATGTCCAATAAAGTACAGTAGGTTTCGCTTTATTATTCTAATCAGGGCCCCGCCATGTACCTTCAGTAGATATTCCCGTAATCCAAACAGATGGAAGCACCTGTTTCAGTGACCACTTTCTGAACGTCAATTATTCCTTGGAAATATACAGGAAAAAGGAGTATGACAATCTTTCATTCATTAGTTGAACATTCTTATTTTTATCTTGGCTGGTGCAACTTGATTAAAAATAAAAAATATTCTACTGTAAAATATGATTATTTTCCTACAAAACATTTTTTAAATATAATGATCAGTAAAGTCAAATAATTTTTATTCAATACAAATTTATATGCCAAAAAAATAGCAAATTACGACAGGAAATCTTTTACGATTTACCTACAATAATAAAAAGAATATTCTTGGAAACAGCACATGGTGCACATTTAAGTCTGTTATTGTTCTCTTTCTTTTATAGAAATATGTTGTAATTTATTCGTATATTTTTCCTAAAATATATTGTATTTTCACGTGTCTCTCTTGAGATTTGATTACATCAATATCTACTTAAATAGATAAACATGATCGGTTTATTTATAAAGATTTTTCATTTATTCACTGCAAAGTTCTCCATTTACTGAAACATCTAACCATCTACCTTATTTACCTTATTTTCGAATCAAAGGAAATTTCTTATTCTATTAGTATAAACATATGTGAAGCGTGTGAAAGGAACGATCATGAAACTAATATATTTATGGAACTGTGTTGATTTGACATTGTTGTGCAGTGTCCTTTAACATTTACAAATGTACATCTTAATACGATCGAAGTCTCTTAGACATTTATGTTGAATTATATATTCGAATAGAATATCGAAATCTGGAAATTTAAATGAAAAACGTCAACCAATAAATTTGTCGTGCATTGACACTGTATTTGAGTAATTGTAATATATGTAGCTGTAACAATATAGTTCCTTTGATAAATTGTTACCTACGTGCACCAGGTTTGGATTGCGTTAAGCTTTATACCCTTACTGATCCACTGTTGTCGAGTGAACATATTTTTTATCTGTATTTGTACTAATTAATGTTGTTGTTGAATGCTTCATATTTGACAGGGTTTTATAAATCATTACAGTGTGTTTATTTCACAGAAATTCTTAAGGCCTTCTTTAATACGTGTCAAAATCTTTGAAAGATGTTTTTAAAGCAATTAGAAGACCCGGCAATGTACTTTTGTTTAAACCGATTCTTATGTAGTGTAGGATTTTAATAAAAAGCAGGAAGGATCATTTCTGCTACCTTTATTAAAATGCTAAAGAAATGAAGAACAATGTTGTGGTTAGTGAATGTGGCCGGTGGATAGGTTACCCGTAGTCTTATTTAACCTCATATCGTTTCTAAGACACTCAAAATTATAATTCTTGCAGACTATATCGACGTTATTTGGGGCTTTGTCCGCTGGGACAATTACATATCTGTCATGGAGGCGAGTCAGTTTTCAACAACCGTAGGGTATTTAAAGATGGATATATCTTTAGTGCTCATAGACCATTTGAGGTTTTTAATTCGGACCCGCACCATTGACCTAATGGCCTTCAACACAACTCATCAGTAATTTAAAATTATATTTCCAATCAATTGGCTTAGGGTGTCGGTATTTGGGACCGTTAGCTAGTATATTTTTTAAGCTTTGATTATCAATGAGATTAAGATTTCCAGTGATAACATGACCCGCAGGACTATGATTGAATGAAGATGTCGAACACGAGCGGTCAGAGGGTTTAGACTTCAGGTCATCGGAATTAATTCTTTTAAAAATTGGAGACTTAATTTCACTAAATATAATATTTCGAATACAGATTGATTTGCTTTTTTGAAAATATAAATTTCAATATTGGATTGATAGTATAGAAGACTCATATCGTTAGTTATGCTTCAAACATTCATGTTATGTTCAGTGAAACATTAACTCTTTACCGTTTATAACTACGATATATGGTAGTTGTCGTTGTTTTAGACGTGTTTTATAGCGTAACATTGGAAATCAGTTAAATATGGTATGGCCGTAGTATTATATATTGCTCGAAAGCTGAGAATATGGGCTTTACAGTGGTGTTTAAATCGTCTTAATGTAATCTGACTGAAAATCTATACCAATGCTGATCTGTTGACATCGGTTTAAAAAAAATGGTAAAAATACGGTACAGGGGTAGATTTCTTCGTTTCAAATTAATCTATCGGTATTTACTCCATACGAACGGCACAAGAAAGTTTGATTTATATCTTGAAGTTCAAATATTTTTTTTAATTTAATTTCTGTCTATTTAGATTTTAAAAATTTGCTTATTTATTCTGTTTTTCCTATTAAACCTTTACGTTCGACATGTTTTTTTTACAAATCTACTTCTTTCGCATTAATGTGTATTGAAATAGATAAAGCAGAATATAGATCCTAAATCTATAGGTTGTGCAGATCATTTTTTGTGCCAAGAATGTAAAGATTGGTAGAGAACTGAATTTACAGTAGAAATTCGAAGTCGGAGTTTTGATTGTAAAAAATGCGGAAAATTGATACCCGGCAAAACCGCATTTTACCCTTGACATAATGGCCGCGCCCATGATTACTGGAAATGAAGCATATGTTTGTTGAATTGCCAGGCACCAGTACTGCCACACACAAACAGGAGGAAAGAAAAAGGTACCAAATTTCAAATATTTTCAAAAGAATTAAATTTCTGATAATTATTATTATGATAAGTTTGAAAGTTCGCCGCTCGTGATTTAAAAAAATCTCCATTGCATTCTTTCAACCTTTTATCTTACGGAGATCGCAATTATTTTAAGTAAATTATGAAGTCTTGGTCCAAAAAAGGGATTCACATTTGATTTTATTTTTTTTGGAGGGAGGGGCAGGACGGGGTCGGAATGATTTTTGGTGGTGAAAGTGAAAGAAAAGGGTATCATTGAATGTCACCTGGAATGAAATATAATTGTATTGCCTCCTCTTCATAAAATTCCACTGGTTCTAAATCTCCCCAAAGGCGGATTTTCTTAGTGTCCTCACAGTTGAAAACAACAAAGTGTAGTTTTGATTATTGTGGTGTTTACCCCTGGGATGCTAACTCTCACTCTGTCATGATTTAACACTTATTTAATGGTAAAAAACAATTTTCAAATTCAAGCTGTATTATGACATTTTTAAACCTATTTTATGTGCATGTATATTTATTATATATAATTATACAGATCAGATATTTAATTTAAATGATAAAATATGTTGGGCAATTCCATCATATCACTGAGCCATTTGAGGAAGTTGCAAATTGATCCTAGTAAGTAAGTAAGTAAGTACATTTTATTTAAAGTCGACACATATATACATACATGTACAACAAATAACATGAGCTATATCAGCTCTTTCAACCGACTATAACATGTATACAAGACAAGCAAAATAAAAGCAATATTAATAAGCCATCTTAAAATTTGGAGCATATGAAAATAAAATAGACACAAACATATCTTTAAGACTCAGTAGAAACATATAAGCATTAATAATAAAACTGCACACAACAGCACTAAAACAGCATAAGCAATTGTAAAATATTAAGCATTCTAGAATGTTTTTGCAGCATTTTTGATTATGAATAGTTTTTTAACTCTTTTCAGGTGTGCTTATTGTTTTTAAGATATACTACCTTCAGGTAATGTAATCCAGAATTTATTGTTTTTATTCTAATACCTGTATTTTTTAAATTCTTGATCTTTCTTTCCTTTGGAACCCCCCCTTTCATAAATATAAGATGTATTACTTTTACAGGCATAGTTGGTAGAAAACTTGTAACTCATGAAAATATGTCTTCCTCTAGATGTAGTGAGTTTGCTATCTTGTTCAATTTAAAAAAAAACTATACATGTACAATATGTTTGTACATAATGTGAAAGAAGGGATATGGAGGGTCAGTTGTGGGCACAAACCCCTGATAGTATGAGTGTTCACTGCCAGATTTACATTAAGTCATGTTATCATATTGCTAAATTAGAAAATATTCATTTGGGTAGTAAAACTGATTTATACCTGGTATTACTAATGACCATTCTTCAATGAATGTAAAAAATGAATGATTAAACAAGTTATATTTGACATATATTTTGATAAGATTTTTGCTAGAGTCTGGTGTATTTAACATTTGTAATAAATATTGCAGTACAGGTTCTTATAGAAACAATAATGTCATATTGCAGACTGTCATATCATGAACATACATGTATGTTCATTGTTTTATTGATAGGAGTTTTATGCTACATTTGGCTATATTGTGGGGGGCAATTTTTGTTGGCAGATGTATGGCAAGGAAACTGGCAATCCTTGTCAAATTAGATTGGAGTCAAACACACCTTGCCACAAGATGGGTTCAAACTCATAAAATTAGTGTTAATAATTTAACAATTTAACAAACTACCCATACTGCTCAGCTAATGTGCACCCCACTATGTCTATTGAGCGAGCCTAAAATCAACTAAATTTCAAAAAGCAACATATTGTTTTTTAATAAATGAAACTGGGTATGTTGTAAATGAACAAAGATATGTTGCAATTCTGAAATAGGACAGATAATTGTATACACAAATTGAAGCTTATAAGTACATCTATTTTTTTCACTCTTTTTGGGGTAATGTTGGGGATTTTTGGGGTAGCATATTTCTGCTTAGATGGAAGGATATATGTAAGTTTTATAAAATAAAGTGAAATCAAACGATTATTCTCATTATTTTGAAACTCAAAATAATTACAGTAACTTAGTGGTAATTATGGTGCACATTCATGAAGTCAGTCTGTATATAAACAATGCCATCTTACCAGGGTTATTGTACCTAATTCTCACGAAGCGACAGAGGGACATGGTAATGCCGTCTCCTCTGAAAAGCTTGGCGACTTGCTTCCATATTTAGTAGGATGTATTGTTATGAAGTGTATATGTGCATTCTATACCGCCAATTTGATTCAAAAATTTTGTAAGAGTTATGGGACTTGGACTATTTTCAACATTTGTATTTAGATTTTCCATAATCCAAGTTACCATAGGACAAGGAATAAACTCCTTTCTCAATATGACCAACTATCAACCTGGTTATGATTTATTAAGCCTCTTTACACTGGTCGAAGACTGTGCTACGCTCTCCACGACCTCTACGATCGCCAAGATCGCAACAGGGTCGTGGAAGAATTGGAAAACCATCTTCAGTGTTAAGGTATTCACGACACCATAAGATCACAATACGTTTTTTCGATAATCTTACACGTTGCTACTACGCTCTCCTACGTTTTCGCTACGATGCCTGCGTTTGTGATACATTCAAGCTACGACAATAACACGATCACACGACGCCCCTAGGCCGATGAA